>OX369269.1:8762500-10012500 GCA_947284805.1 Coleophora flavipennella
TTCGTAACTTCGCCTTATACTAAACTAAACTACACTACACTACACACTACACCCTACACACTACACCCTACACATTACACCCTACACACTACACTACACTACTTTTTACTAGCTGTTTCCCGCGGCTTCACCCGCGTGGACCACGTTTCTATGACTTTTCGAGGGTGCCCAGTGCGCGAGCCGCAAGCGGCTCGCGAGCGTGGTAATAAGTAGCCTATGTCTCAATCCAGGTCCTAATCTGTCTACCTACCAAATTTCAGCCAAATCCGTTCAGTAGTTTTTGCGGGAAAGCGTAACAGACAGACAGAGTTACTTTCGCATTTATAATATTAGTAGGGATATATTAGTATATTCAGAGATATACTATATATAAGGGGATATATTAGTTTTAGTATAGATTTATAAGCCCTTTCACCTGATAGTCAGTGACGACGATGCTGAAGATGTAAGCGGGCTTACCAAGATTCCTCAATGCTATGGTAAAGCTGGCTATCATATCCTTTTGCCGGAACACATCAATTGTGTTTAGATTGACTTGTGGCGGCAAGACTTCTTACAAAGTCCAAGTATTTTCCAAGCTTTTTTTTTAGTTTCACCGGTGTCTGTAAGGAAATCTTGCAAGTTAATTTTGACCCACTTTCCGGTTTGAGCTGAAATTTTGCATGCTTATGTATATCGTCTAACAATGCAATATTATGATGTCATGGAGCTGATCTGATGCTGGAGCTGGTAGGTGGCCATAGGAACTCCGCAATAAAACGACACAAAGATATTAAATATAATGACCACCAAAAAAAAAAAAAAACTAAACACCAAAAAATAATTGATGTTTCATTTACGACTGCACTTCAAATTGTACTCGTATTCAAACACCAAATGTAGTACCTAAATGATCACTAAATCTTGAGAGAAAATTATTGCGTTATTTTTGCCTAAATAAAGCACTATGATTGCGATAATTTACGAGTTATGATGATGATGGTCCTAGCCGTTTTCGGCTACAGCGACCGCAGAGTTGTCCGGCTCAGCTGCAAGCGTCCCGCGTTATACCATCATATCAGCCGAAAGACGTCCACTGGTGGACAAAGGCCTCCCCCAAGCATTTCCACGACGACCGGTCCTGCGCTGCCCGCATCTAGCTGCTTCCCGCGAACCTCACTAGGTCCACCGCGTGGAAGGCCTACCTACGCTACGTCTTTAGGTGTGCGGTCACCACTTGAGAACTTTACTACCCCAACGGCCGTCTGTTCTACGAGCTATGTGCCCTGCCCACTGCCACTTCAGTTTAGCGATTTAGGAGTTATATAAATTGTGCATAAAAAAAATCTACTAAGTAAAAAAGGTTCGGTCAGGTTTGATTGATCGGTCAGATTTAAATGAAATAATGCTTCGCAGAAGAAGAATTTTCATATTCATTTATGCATTTGACTTCATAAGCATAAAAACTCTTTTCAAATAAAAACTTGTACCTAAAATATTTTAGGTTTTTCGAAAATTATTTATAATTTTTAAAAATCCTTTTTAATCGGTTCTTAAGGAGTCCTTAAACAGATGTCTTTTGAGAAAACCCAATATCATTTATACTAATAATATAAGCATTTTGTAGTCAAAATTATACAATAATGTTTTCAGGAAAATAACTAGAGTGGGAAATTATCCAGAAATGATGTAGATACGTAGTAGTTCTGTTTTTCCGTCGGAGCATAGATTTACATTTAAAACGTTATCGTAGCTAGTTTCCCATTCCGACTTCAGTGTCAATACTGAATTCTACGCAGGCTATATTTTGTCTAGTATATCAACCTGTTATCGACGCGGCCGTGGGACGCCCCTGTACGATTGTGCCACCTGTCTTGATTTGTTTTCAATCTAAGGGAGGGCTAGCTACTAATGAATCTTTAGGGATTTAAATGATAATGGTGGTGTGAACATTTTTGATAAATTAATGGTCTTGATTTTAAGACATCCTTAATAATAATACCTAATTGTTAAGCCAATGCATAGCTTACCCTCGCTGGAAGAGGTCAACATTGTAGAACTTGTACAGTTCTACGGAGAACTCGAATGTGGCCTGCAGGTCGCTCATGGTTGTGGGAGGGAGGGGGCGCGGGCACGAGCGGCCCGGCGCGCCATACCGCGGCTAGCGCCTCCGGCGCGGGCGGCCCGCACGACCCAGCCGCATGCCGGTCTCACCGCATCCACCGTCACCTAGCACCCCCAGGCTTGAAGAACCCGACACAAACAAGCACACGCACTTTAACACCTCACACGCCACGGGCGCGGCCCGGTCTCACCGCGCAAAAATAACGCGAAACGCACCGTTTCGTCTGCGAGCGCGCGGTGTGCGGCACACAGTGCGGTGCGGGAACCAGGAATTCATTTTTTAGCAACGGGCGGCACGCATGCGCCGTAGCGCGCCACCCGCCCGCCTGCAGCAGTGCGCGCCTCACGCTCCGCCGGGCGCCGAGGCAGGTGGATCGCAATAACCACTAATCCGCATTTGAGGAGACGGTTCACTCAGGTATTATGACAGATTTAGGAATGATTCTGTGGTGCTGTGCAGGAGACGGCTTAAAGGTCAGGGGGAGAGGTCGCCCTGCCGCCCTGCTCCGACGTAACCTTTCCCGCGCCTGCCAATCGCAAGCCCCCTTAGCCGATGACGCCATATCATGATTACCTGTCTACAGCCAGCCGATTTGGGTCGACCTTTATAGTTTAGCTTCTGATTTTTTACGCTATCGCAAAAAGCCCGTGCGGTATCGGCCTGACATATTTATTAAGCTGGATATTTTAAACGAGCTCGCACGTGCTCCGATATTTTTAGTTTCAAAACATCAAATGATCTGATATATTTCGGCTAATAAATTATTTAGCGCGATTCTTTCTCGTTGTCTCATAGTGAGTAGAATAATATATGTGAGCAGTGGAATTTTAAAATAAAAATATTATGTACTTAAACAAGATTGGATTTATTTCTCCATCAGTTTATCCAGGTGTTTATAGCGAGGAATATAGTATGTCAGGATTCTCAGGACATTTTTGTCCGCGCAGCACAATGTACTAAAGCCCAAATTGATCATTTTTTCTCGTCTGCCCAAAAAGGAAGATGTTTTTTGGGTGTATGTATGTATGTAAGTATGTACCTATGGATGAATGTATGCATGTAAGTATGTACCTATGGATGAATGTATGTATGATGTATGTCGGCTTCTTCGGTGAAACTGTAGCCTAAACAGCTTGATGGATTTTGCAGTGCGAGGTGTCGTTAGATTCACCTTGATCCCCTGAGTGATATAAAATTATTATTACGTAGTTGGGTTTTTAATTTTTAATTAAATTGGTTAAGTTATTAGTTCTTATAGATTTTTATAGGAGTGCACCCAGCCGTTTTTAAGTGCCGTGCGTTCGAAAATTATTTCCTAAAGCGCCTTATTTTTCATTTCTACCTGTACAAACCTGTCCTTTCCAGATTCTATATATTGACCAAACCACAGTATTACGATGTGGCTTACAGTAGCGCAACGCTTTTGATTTCGCACGATGCCGCCACCGGCGTAGGTACTAGCAGTACTAGCCTGCCTTGCGGGGTTTGCCAGGCTATGCCCCGCCGCCCGCTGCCCCGCAAGTACCCTTCCCTTGCTCTGCGTAAGTACATTCGTTGCGCTAGTGTAAGACGCTATATTGTAATTTGTTTGACTTTTGATAACATCGAAATACATGGACACCTGAGAAAGCTACAAACACGGTGTTTTAGAAGTTTTTTAATCAGCTGGTCGTTGGCGGAATTCGAAAGAGTGATTATTAGTTATAATTATTTTAAGAGTGGCTACATATCCAAATTAAGTCAATGTACCCCTTTAATGATAAATATTTCATCATCATATCAGCCGAAGAAAGTCCACTTCCCAAGGATTTCCACGACGATCGGTTCTGCGCTGTCCGCATCCAGCGGCTTCCTGCGACCTTCACCAGGACATCGATCCACCGAGTGGGAGGCCTGCCTACGCTACGTTTTCCGGTGCGCGGCCGCCACTCAAGAACTTAACTATCCCAACGGCCATCTACAAGATATGTGCGGACGTTTCACATAAATGTATGTTTTTATACAAATAAAGAGGTAAAAGAAAACATCGTGAGGAAACCAGCACACGCCTGCGAAGAAACTCGCAGGTTGTGTGTGAAGTCGACCAACCCGCACTGGGCCCGCGTGGTCGACTAGGCCAGATCGCCCTAATTCAGGGTAGGCTCGAGCCCCTTGGTGGGGACATATATATATATATAATTATAGGCTGATATATTGAAAAAGGTAAAAAAAATATTTTTTGCTGTTTATATTTACATTTAAATTTGCTTTCAGCTATAAGGCCGCCTACATAATGTTACTGTTTATTCTGTACTACTTATTATCTGTATATATTCTTGTAATTGTACAATAAAGCATATTTGATTGATTGATTGCTTGATTTAACTAATTTCAAATTACTGCTCACAAATATTTCCCAGTGCTCGCTTACGTAAACTAAACACTGGTAACATGATTGCTGGCTCGAATAGGTCGCCTATAAATAAAGCAGCTACTACAAGAATACCCTACTACGGCACTGTGAAACAAATTGGATTTCACCCAGTATGAAATTTTCATTGCCTCAAAGGTCAAGGGCAGGTTTGGGGTCGCCGTCGCGGGCCCAATGAACTGTGACCTTTGGAAACGGCGCTACTTGGAGAAGAGTTTAAAGAATTTAAAGAAGTTTTTAGAAATAAGAGCGTCGGTGGTGCAATGGCAAGGGCTACCGCTACCTCCTGACGGGAGGTCGTAGTTCGAATCCTGCCACGTACCAATGTGTTTTCTAATTTCGATTTCATATGAACGTTTATCCGACGCTGTTACGGTGAAGGAAAACATCGTGAGGAAATGTGCACACGCCTGCGAATAAATTCGAAGGTTGTGTGTGAAGTCGACCAACCCGCACTGAGCTCGCGTGGTCCAAGTGGACTAAGGCCCGATCGCCCTATTTCAGGCTAGGGTCGAGCCCCCCGGTGGGGACGTATATGAGCTGATTTGATGATTACATAGTAGGATATACCTTCCTTGTATGGGGAACCAAGAACAATGCCGCAAGACTTTCATTGGTAATGATTTTTATAAACAATCATCATATCAGCCGAAAGACGACCACGTTGGGCGAAGGCCTCTCCCCAGGAATTCTACAACGACCGGTCTTGTGCTGCCCTCATCCAGTGGCTTCTCGCAACCTTCACCAAGTCGTCAGTTCACCGAGTGGAAGGCCTCCTACGCTACGTCTTCCGGTGTGCGGTCGCCACTAGAGAACTTTATTGCCCACACTACCATCTGTTCTACGAGATATGTGCCCCTGCTTACTGCCACTTCAGTTTAGAAATTCTATGGGCTATGTCGGTTACATTGGTTTTTTTACGGATCTCCTCCTTTCCGATTCGATCACGCAGCGAACCACCGAGAACAATAAGAATCGTCTTCTGTTAGGATTTTTTTGATATTAATACATGCACTTGTTCGTAAAGTGTCTTTTTACTTTATTGAAAAAGGGGCAGAAAATACGTCTTTATTGTCATACAAATATTTGTGCGTATAATTGTATACCAATCCATTATGCACGAGCTGAGCGTGCGGAAAATGATCTTAACCCTCATGTTAGTGACCCACCTTTTTTTAACCGACTTCAAAAAAGGAGGAGGTTTCTCAATTCGACGTAATTTTTTTTTATGTGTGTTTGCGGATAACTACGTCGTTTATGAACCGATTTTGATGATTCTTTTTTTTGTTGGAAAGGAGATATCCCAAGGATGGTACTATGATAAGGAAACCAGGATCTGATGATGGCATCCCAGAGAAATCAAGGGGAACCTTAGTTTCCTGTTTAAAGTCGGTTATTTTTGTTTAAAATTATTTTTCTTCGTAAGGACAAGCTTGTTGTTGGCCATGGCATGGCCTTTACAACTTCACTTCGGCCGTGACCCACCGATTATCTTTTGTTTTATTTAATTTAATTCGGAAAATATGCAGCTTTAATCCTTACTTATATTACATTTTTTATATTTTTTTATTTACAATTGGTATTTACAACCCTTGAACACATCTCACCTAGTGGTAAGTGACGATGTTGCCGAAGATGGAAGCGTGCTTACCAAGATTCCCCAACGCAATGGGGAACTGGCTATCTTATCTTCATGCCGGAACACATTGATATTTAGAAAATGCCCTCCCACCAACCAAATCGAGTCTTACAATTGACCCCGCCGGGATTCGAACCCGCGACCTCCTGTGTAAAGCCAGTGAACTTTGCCTCTGATCTACGGAGGCGGTTAAAAATAAATGTGAAAATGTGTTTGTTTGTTACCTTTTCACGCTTCAACCCCTCAACCAATCTTAATGAAATTTGGCATGCAGGTAGCCTATGTCACTGGGAAGGACATAGGCTACTTTTATCTCGTGCAAATAGCAAAGACAGATGCAGTTCCTGGGGAACTGAAAATATACTCTTTTTTTGGTTAATTTCTTTAACATCGCAACGGAACGATGGATTGTTGTGATTTTTTGCAGAGATGGTTGTGGAGGTGGGAAAATTTCATAATTTACTAATTAGAATATCCTGACATAGTTCTCGAGGGATCTGAGGAAAACTCATTTCTCCGCTTGCGCACGTCGTCGGCGTCGCAACAGGGCAACGAATTGAAGTGATTTTTGTATAGGAGTGGGAAGTGACTTAGACTGCTGATCAGAATATCCCCATATAGTTTCTAAGGGATCTGGAGAAAACTCATGTCACCGCTCGCAAGCCACTTGCGGCTCGCGCACCACTCACCCTCAAAGTCATAAAAACCGGCCAAGTGCGAGCCAAGTTCGAGTAAAAACTGCAAAAATAGGGTTCCGTACCATCATACTAGATGGCGCTAGCTTCTTCTTGTTTAGAAAAACACGTTTTTTGTATAGAGACCCCCTTATTTTTTCACTTTTTCTAATTTTTAGGATTTTTTGTTACAGCGGCAACAGAAATACATCATCTGTGAAAATTTCTAGCTATCACGGTTCATGAAATACAGCCTGCTGACAGACGGACAGACAGTGAATTCATAGTAATAGGGTCCCGTTTTACCCTTTGGGTACGGAACCCTAAAAACAATGTCCTGGCAGGCGAAGCCACGGGCAAAGGTTAGTGTTATTACATTACGATTACATTGTTCCGTTTCAATATAAAAGAAATTAACCATAAAAATTGTATTATATTTCAGTTCCCTCAGAAACTGCATTGGACTATGCTATTTAAGGTGTTGAAGCGTGAAAAGGTAACAAACAAACATATTCACATTTTTATAATATTAGTAGCGATTTAAAATGGGTACTTATAACTGTTTATTGTAATTTCAAACTTAAAATTCGTCCAGGAAAATCTAAATATAGATTCATCATTTTATTTCAAAAACAGACAATCTGTGTGCGAAACAATTTTAAGAACTTAAATCTAATCACATAATAACAAAATATTTAATTCTATGGTAACATTTTATAAAAAAAATAATTGATGTCAAATTTAAAATTAATTATTATGTAAAATTTTATTGTCAAAATTTTAAAAGTCATCAAAAGATTATTTTTTTCTGTAATATGCACTCATGCACTTTTGGGTGAATATAAGACATACGTATAACTTTTACTAACGTAGCTAAAAAGAAAGCCAGAGCTACGACAATGGGCGGGCGGCGTCCTATCCACAATGGCAGGGGCGTACTCATAGGAAATGGCGCCCAGGGCAAGCATTAAAGTTGCGCCCTTATGTAAAAACATTATTATTTTCTGTTTCATCGTATCAGCTCATATACGTCCCCACCGAGGGGATCGAGCCTACCCTGAATTAGGGTGATCGGGTCTTAGTCGAGCACGCGGGCCAAGTGCGGGTTGGTCAACTTCACACTCAACCTTCGAATTTCTTCGCAGATGTGTTGCAGATACGATACGATTTTCTGTTTACAAATGGCAAATGGTTCGTTCAAATGCACCTTCCTTGCTTTCTGCGACGCAAATAAATCTGTTTTTAGGGTTCCGTTCACATTCGATGAAAAAAAGGAACCCTTATTACATCACACACGTGTCTGTCTGACCGTCTGCCTGTCATTTCCAATTTTCTCCGAGACTACCCGACGAAAGAAGATAAAATTTGATACGTATATAAGGTGTAACAAAATTAGCTGAAACTTTTTTAAATGGTGCTTCTACCCATGAAACTGAACAACTTTCCCCATGGAACCCATAGTCAAATCGCAAAAAAAATTTGGCTCTCCCAGACTAAGCTCTTACGGTGAAGGAAAACATCGTGAGGAAACCTGCACACATCTGCGAAGAAACTCGAAGGTTGTGTGTGAAGTCGACCAACCCGCACTGGGCCCGCGTGGTCGACTAAGGCCTAATCGCCCTGATTCAAGGTAGGCTCGAGCCCCTCGGTGGGGACGTATATGAGCTGTAATGATGATAAGGTGTAACAAAATTAGCTGAAACTATTTTAAATGGTGCTTCTATCTATGAAACTGAACAACTTTCCCCATGGAACCCATAGTCAAATCGGAAAAAAATGGCTCTCCCAGACTAACGCTCTTACGGTGAAGGAAAACATCGTGAGGAAACCTGCACACATCTGCGAAGAAACTCGAAGGTTGTGTGTGAAGTTGACCAACCCGCACTGGGCCCGTGTGGTCGACTAAGGCCCGAATGCACTAATTCAGGGTAGGCTCGAGCCCCTCGGTGGGGACGTATATATGAGCTGATGTACAATACTAACTCGAACAGCCAACTTAGTACGGGAAGTTCAAATTTTTTTTTAGATTTGACTATGGGTTTTATGGGGAAAGTTTTTCAGTTTCATGGGTAGAAGCACCAGTTGAAATAGTTTCAGCTAATTTTGTTAGACCTTATATATAGATTTTGCTGACCCAATCACGACCGTATTAGGCCAATAAAAGAATTTTGCGCCCCCCTCTAAATGGCGCACAGGGCTCCTGCCCCACCTGCCCCACCCTAGGTGCGCCAGTGCACAATGGCGATAGCATGACAAGTTGACAAGTACACCACTCAGCATATTGCGAGCGCGGCGCAAAAGAACAAACATTATGCATGCTGTCTGTGTTTGTAGGCTTAGCTAGGAGTGTTTAGCCCCTAGATGCACAAACAATGGCTTGAGTGTGATTCCTTAAATTGAATCGGTAAATAACCTGATCAATTTTATTAATACTAACTTAAGAAACTAATTCATAATTAAAAACTCGACTGCATAAAAACTTAACCCCTCTTTTAAAATGTAAAATAAAAAATGGGTAAAATGTATCCCCAAATCAAAACTCGCACTCCAAAATTCATCAAGCCGTTTAGTGCCGTGCCAAAGAAATAAACATACATACATACTACAAACATACACTCGAAAAACATAAGGTTGACTGGAAGAGATCCCTCTAAGGGATAAGTCCGCCTTTGTACTTAACCTTTAAAAAAATATATTTAAGTGTATATTTTGTTACTATAAAGAGTTTACAAACAAACGCAATGGAGAACTGGCTATCTTATCTTCAAGCCGAAACACATTAATGTTGTTAACACTGATGTTTGGTGGCAAGATTTAGAGAAGATGGTGGTAGCTAGCCAGGCGGGCTTGGAAAACGCCCTACCACTAACCAAACCGCGTCTTAGAAGTTGGCCCCACCGGGAATCGAACCCGCGACCTCCTGGTGTGAAGCGAATGGACTACCATTACGCCACGGATTCCTAAGAAATTATTCTGTCAAACGGGCGGCGAATTCTGGTAAATTTAACCCTTACACAAGGGAAAACTGCACATTATCCGAGGTCAATACAGATTAATATAAACACAGCATCCCTGGCAAACATATTGCCAATGCTCGTGAAAGGATTTACGCTTTAAGCATGATCTAAAACTATAAATGCTCTATTGCAAAGAGTAAAACGCAATTTTACCTGTACTACATGTTAAAGAATCTATGCATGCAGTCGTCCAATCGTGCGGAGGTCCAGGGGATGGGGAGTCGAGTCCCGATTGACCTAGTCACCGTTCGGGACAATTCATACAAATCAATTTATTACTATATTTGTTTATTATTACCCGACTGGGCCAGAAGGAGGGTTATTTATTATCATCATATCAGCCGAAGGACGTCCACCGCTGGACATAGGCCTCCCCCAAGGATCTCCACGACGACCGGTTCTGCGCTGCCCGCATCCAGCGGCTTCCCGCAACCTTCACCAGGTCGTCGGTCCATTAGGGGGTTTATTATTTATTATAGGTACACAGTAAATGAGAAATACATAAATACTCGTACATAATATTTACAATTGGTATGTAACTCTGCAAGAGTTTTCCGCCAACAAACCAGTAAGTGATAAATAAACAAACGAGTACACAGGCGTGTACAAAAAGTTGATAACGGTAATATATAAAAAAACGGCCAAGTGCGAGTCGGACTCGCGCAAAGTAAGGTTTAGTCTTTTCAAAAAATAAATGTATATTTTAAATAGGAAAATTATTTTTGCAGTTGGTAATAGAATATTTTGTATGAAAATTCTATGAACTTTTTGAACCATAACCTTATGTTAGTCGACTATTACACTCCTAAACTAAGAAAGCCTACTTAGCCTTGAAAGTTTTTCTTTTAAATTGATTATTATTATTTTATTTTATTATATCAGCTCATATACGTCCCCACCGAGGGGCTCGAGCCTACCCTGAATCAGGGCGATTAGGCCTTAGTCGACCACGCGGGCCCAGTGCGGGTTGGTCGACTTCACACACAACCTTCGAGTTTCTTCGCAGGCCTGTGCAGGTTTCCTCACGATGTTTTCCTTCACCGTTAAAGCAATCGGTAAGTATGTACGTAAGTTTTTTGAAAAACTCATTGGTACATTGGCCGTCCAGATTTGAACCCGGTACCTCTGGTTAGATGGACCGAGTCGTTACCGATTGAGCCACCGACGCTTTGATTATACGTCGTACTATTTAATTATTATTTTTTAGATTTATTGAAATAGCGGTTTAGCCCCCTACCAGGGTTGTGGGGTGGGGGGCGCTGTATGTTAGGGAGGTGTAAGGGAGGGTGTAGGCGAGGGTGTAGGCGAGGGTGTAAGGGGAAGGAAGGAGGGGACCCCCTCGACTCTAACAACTTTGCACTTTAAAGTTTAATATTTCGAAAACCGATCCTTCAATCGAAAAAGTTTTAAAAGAAATATTCAACGATACCTCACCCAACAGGGTACGTAAACAAAAAAAAAATCACCCCCACCCTTTTTGAATTTTTTAACCATTTATTTTACCACTTTGTCGGCGTGATTAAAACTTAAAAGTATACCCAATACCCATGCCACATAACAGCTTTCTAGTACTAGACTAATAGTCTCTGAGCTAAGCCGCTAACAGACGGACAGACATGGCGAAACTATAAGGGTTTCTTGTTAATTTCGGAACCCTAAAAATACAAACTTACCACAAGATATACTAATATCAACAATAATATGATAAATTTATTGTGAAAACTAGCTTTTACCAGTGGCTTCGCTCGCGTGGGTATCGTTTTATGAGTGCCTTTGGAAGTGAGTGAAGCGGTAGACATAAGTTACTCCAAATCCCTCGGGAACTACATCGGGATCTGATTAGCAGTCTATGTCACTTTCAACCCCCTCAATTTCTGTGCAAAAAATCACGTCTATCCGTTACTCTGTTGCTTCGCCGACGTTCGCGAGGCTGGAAATTGCCTCCTTGCCTGCGTCAGTGTTTCCCGATTCCTATAATTTGGGGATCTTCAAGGCAAGAGTGAATAGGCATTATTTGAGTTTGCGTGTACCATCCTCGACTGCATCATCACTTACCATCAGGTGAGTTGCAGTCAAATGCAATCAAATTTTTAATAAAAAACAAAAAATGAGTTTTCGCTAGATCCCTTGGGAAGATACGAGAAAATACATAAAATTTTAAGCTATTGTATAGCTTTTATCGCGGGCTTTGAGGGGACCGAATCAAGAAATTTCGTAACGAAAATAAAACCTGACACCCCAAAAAATATATACGGGTGGTCCAAACAATGACGCCAATTTATTTTTAATAGCTTCCTCACATCCAGGGGTATCCGAAAATACCCCATGTATGTTACCCGATTTTTTGTGGTTTTCGAGTTATGATTTTTTTTTGTGATTTTTCGGAATATTCTGTCGGACCGACTTAAAAAATTTAAAAAAGTAACTTTTTATAGGTTTTTCGGATTATTTTTTTTAGAATCACTATGCTTATTAATTTGTCTATCACACATAAAAAAACAGCTTCCTAATATTGATGCAAGTTAGAAATTTTTTGACCGAAATTCAAAAAAAAATTCTCTAGCGAGTAAGAGCTAAATTTTCAACTTGAAATAAAAAAAAATAAAAAGGCCTTTTCATGGCTTCAAAGTGATTTCAAAAACTTCGTCAGGTCTTTAGCTTGCATAATAATACACAAAAAATAGTACTTAATAGGCTGTTTTTCACCGAAAACGGCATTCAAAGGTACAGAGGCGGAAATTTCATTAAATAGCAATTTAATTTAAAACATTATTTTTGTAATCACTCAGGCCAATGAAGAGAGGAAATACTTCTAGTAGGTAAAAAATACCAGTGACATGCTAAATAAAGTACCACTTGTAATAATTTGACTGCTTGCTTAGGTAGCATTTGAATGGTATTATTCATTAAAAAAATTAAAAAGGCAGCCACAATCTAGCTTGACAAGGAGGCCAGGTAGCAAAAGGACCTTTTTCTCCCCTCCCGTCCCCTTGCCGCACCTCTTCATTACAGCCCGCGCGCGCGCCCAGGGTGCCCCTACCCGCCACGCCAGTCGTTCACTGCTCTCGTACGTGTTACAACTACTCTCGCTCGCTCCATTATTTATCCCGAACTCTAACTTTCGCTGTGTTACCTGGACTTGATTTGCCTGCTTTACGACCGACCTGTGCTTGCTCTTGGACTTCGATTTTCTAGTGACTTGGATTACTGTTGTGCTTGTGCAACATGGATTATTCTTTTAGTGAATACGCAGAGATGCACTACTATTTTGGCGTTGCCCAACGAAACTGTTCCTTAGCGGCAAGGCTTTATGAAGAGGAACTTCGGCGGCGAGGAGAAATACGGGAACATTACCCGGACAACAGGGTTTTTCGTTACACGCACGACACGCTGATGGCCGGACTTATTCCTGGACGGAATAGAACTCGCGAAGGAGTACTTAGAGTTGACCCGGAAAGAAGAGATGAAGTTGTTGAAGAAGTGGAAAGAGACCCTTCTACAAGCTTCGAGAAAAATTAATAGGAGGACTGGAATTCCACGAACCTCTGTTTTGAGAATACTAAATTCAGGTGAGTTTCTAATACTTAATGTTATTCTAAATACATCGTATCTACTCTTTTAGAAGGAGATAATCAGCTAAATGTAAAGCGTCGTCGACGTCTCTACTACACGGGGCGCGAATGAGACGACGCTCAAAGCCGAAACTAGCCGAATAAAGATAATCGGCTATTGTAAGCTTCGTAGACGTACTGACAGAGACGACGCTATGTAGCCGATTATCTCTTTCTTAAGCTCATTGTTAGCGATGACACGAATTCGAAGAGACAACAATTGCATGCTGTGCCGCGCGCATACTTTTGGTCAGTACATGCTTGTGCTACTGTATTAACTTTTTTTACGTTGTTAGTCTTATTATTATTATTTTTTTCAGAGGGGTATCATCCCTACCATATTCAACGCGTCCAACAACTTCAGCAGTTTGACCATGCAAGACGAGTTGAATTCTGTACAACAATGCTACGAAGATCTCAGGAGGACCCATCTTTCTTTGATAACATTCTGTGAACAGATGAATCTCGATTTGAAAGGAATGGGGTATTTAATATCCACAACTATCACAGCTGGTATATCGAAAATCCACACGAGACGAGAGAGAGCAATTTCCAAACTCGATTCAGCGTTAACATGTGGTCAGGGATAGTCAAAGGTGAATTTATTGGGCCTTTTGAATTGCCCGCCCGATTGAACGCAGACGCGTATTTGGCGTTTCTGCAAAACGATATAAATGGGTTACTGGAAGACGTTGACTTAGAGACCAGAAGAAGAATGATTCTTCAAAATGACGGTGCTCCTTGCCACTATGCACGACGAGTAAGGGAATACCAAAACCAAGCTTTCCCAGGAAGGTGGATTGGGCGCAACGGGCCAATTGAATGGCCTGCGCGCTCGCCAGACTTAAACCCGATAGATTTTTTTATTTGGGGCTATTACAAAGAAATCGTTTATGCCCGCGAAGTGAACTCGGAAGAAGAGCTCAGACAAAAATTAAGAGAAAGCGAAACAGTAATAAGAGAAAACTCGGGGGCTTTTCGAAGGCTTAAAGATAATTTTTTAAGACGCTGCAGATTGTGTATCGAGGTAGGAGGTAGACATTTTGAAAATTTAATTTAAAATAAACTGCTTTTATTTTATTTTTTAATGTTTTATTTAAACCCTTAAAAGTCCCTTAAAATAGTTGACGAAAGTCAACTGACAAAAGTTATGCTATTTTATGTATTCTTTACTTACTGGAGGTATTTCTTAACTTAATTGGCCTGAGTGATTACAAAAATAATGTTTTAAATTAAATTGCTATTTAATGAAATTTCCGCCTCTGTACCTTTGAATGCCGTTTTCGGTGAAAAACAGCCTATTAAGTACTATTTTTTGTGTATTATTATGCAAGCTAAAGACCTGACGAAGTTTTTGAAATCACTTTGAAGCCATGAAAAGGCCTTTTTATTTTTTTTATTTCAAGTTGAAAATTTAGCTCTTACTCGCTAGAGAATTTTTTTTTGAATTTCGGTCAAAAAAATTCTAACTTGCCAATATTAGGAAGCTGTTTTTTTATGTGTGATAGACAAATTAATAAGCATAGTGATTCTAAAAAAAAATAATCCAAAAAACCTATAAAAGGTTACTTTTTTAAATTTTTTAAGTCGGTCCGACAGAATATTCCGAAAAATCCCAAAAAAAAATCATAACTCGAAAACCACAAAAAATCGGGTAACATACATGGGGTATTTTCGGATACCCCTGGATGTGAGGAAGCTATTAAAAATAAATTGGCGTCATTGTTTGGACCACCCTGTATATTGAGTTCTAAAAAAATTACAGTGCCATCTATCTATCCATGATGATGATGATGAAGATGGCTATGGCGATGGCGATGGCGATTGATGATGGCGATTGATGATGGTGATATTGATGATGGCGATTGATGATGGCGATATTGATAATGGTGATTGATGATGGCGGATGATGGAGCGGATGATGATGATGATGAACTTTCTTAGTGTTAATTTATTACATAAACATCCCGCGCCCCAAGGACTATATTAATTATGGTACTGATAAATACTGCATAATAAAATATATATATATATATATATATATATATATATATATAATGGCTTAAGTTGATAAAAAATGCTATGCAATAGCTTGACCGCGGCAGTCCCCGAGAGCCACACGTCTTTTTTATTTCGCTAAAAAGGCACAATACATTTTAAAAATACACAAACAAATTAACTAAACTTAGTGACAAATATTACTAGTTTGCTTGAAAAAAATATGAACAGTGTCAGTGATGCCAAGTTAGCGAAGGCTCAGCATAAATGTTGTGGGTCGCAGAGTACTCACGACGCTGATTTTCAGCCAAAATCTAGAAAACGTACACGCACCTCAGTGGTCCACCACACCTACCTATAATAGTATATAGTTATGAAAAAAAAACTATCTCGAGATATGCTAATTAGTCATCATCATACCAGCTCATATACGTCCCCACCGAGGGGCTCGAGCCTACCCTGAATTAGGGCGATCAGGCCTTAGTCGACCACGCGGGCCCAGTGCATGTTGGTCGACTTCACACACAACCTGCGAGTTTCTTCGCAGGTGTGAGCAGGTTTCCTCACGATGTTTTCCTTCACCGTTAAAGCAATCGGTAAGTATATGTACGTAAGTTTTTAAAAACTCATTGGTACATTGGCCGTCCAGATTTGAACCCGGTACCTCTGGTTAGAAGGACCGAGTCGTTAACTAAAAGCTAAAAAGCTAAAAGTTTCTAATTAGTAGTTTATACCACAGAATAGAAGAATTAAATAGAACGCTGATGTTTATTTTTTAGTACTAGCACCGAGCGAGCCATTACACATACAGCACACTACAAACAGGTCGATGCTATTGGGTATTTTTTTAAAGTAACCTCCCCCAAAAACAAAAAAACAAACCTTTAAAATCATTTAATAAAAATAGACTTAAAACTGTATTAAATAAGATTGAGTTTATGAAAATTGACAGAATGACAACGGTAAGGTGATACCAGAATAGTAAAACTGCCCAGTTTAATTGATGAACACTAAAAGTTTAAAAAATAATGTGATTGTTTAGAACTAAATAAATAATATGTAATGTTGTGCAATTCATTAAAAAACATTTATTTCGAATAAAATTTCAGATCGTAATACTAGAAGTAAGGTTATTCAATTGAAACTTTCCGTGCAATATTTTTTCCAAAAATGGTATCATTTTCATAGTGTTGTGGTTATAGTAAGGCATTTTTTAAATATCGATAGATTATATTAGGAATGCGAGGTATGGTAGATTTTTCAGTTACTGCGTCGATTGCTACGAAAGTGACCACGGATCCGTCGTCAGAGACCTCAAGGACCGTCAGATATCGATTAGGTGTTTATTACACGTACTATAATATTACACGTACGTACACTTTACTATAATATAGTGTCACAGTTCTGTGCAATGCGCGCTGCGATGCGGTCGATTTACCGAGTCAGGGAATTAATAGTGATACATTTTACGTGTCGAGCGCGGCTCGCACCGCTGCTCGCGTCATCAAGAGCACCTCCGACGCGCCACTCATCGTCAAATAGCTCCTGGCGTTCCTGCAGCAGAATCTGGACGTGATGGACGAGCTGTCTGCCATCCACATCTGTTCCAGCAACTTCAGCGTGAGTGACATCTGCAGCGCCAAAGAGGTGCTCTACCGGTCACTGAAGATCTGCGGCACCTTTGCTTCCCATAGAAGGGGTGATGAACATGGAAAGAAGTCCCTTCAAGACATCATTAAGGTCTTGAAGGAGACGGACTCTAACGATGTGCCGTCGTTTGTGGCGCGGGAGCTGGCCAAACTACCGCCTGTCAGATTCGACTACGTCGACGTCACCAGCCTGCTGAAGGACATCGTGTTCCTAAAAAAGAGTCTGACCGACATGCAATGAAGTACGTTCGCTACACAGCACTGAAACTAGGCCAGCTTACATCGACGCGCTACGTGGAGCCCTCGACAAACAACCGACGTCGAGCTCCGTCGTGTCAGCGATTTCGTCGCAGTCTGTGTCGCCGCCTGTGAGCGCTGCCCGCGCGGCCGCTCAGCCCCCGCCGCGGGCGCCTGTGTCCGACAACCCAACGCCGCTGGTTCGTGCGAGCTGCCGTGACTTCACCGCCACCGCACGCCACCGCCGGCGACCCGCACCACCTAAGTCGTCCGGAAAACCGAGGTCGCCGCCTACATCGAGCGACCCCTCTCGTGCCAAGGTGGATGAGGAGGGTTTCACCTTGGTACAGAGGAGGTGCAAATTCCGAAGGCAACCTCGCAGAAGCTTGTTAGGTACGGCCGCACTGGAAGAGGGCTCCGTGCTGCGTGCCGCCACACCGAACGTTGCGCTCTACGTGTCGTGGCTGCACCACTCGGTCACGGCTAAGGACGTGACGGAGTGCGTCCGCCAGAAGTCCTGCTACGGCCTGCGGGTGTTCCCGCTGGAGTCGCGCCACTACGTGCACTTCACGTCGTACGTGGTGCGCATGCCGAAGCCTCTGCTGGAGACCATCGCCAGCACCGACTTCTGGCCGAAAGATGTCGTGTTTCGGCGGTTCCGAGGCACCATGCCTATCAACGCGTCACCGAAACTACTAACATCTTGGTTAAGTTACACACTGACATACATATAATGTATTATATTTATAGTATCTATGTAATGTTATTTTTGTTAAGTTTTTTATATATCAATGGGTATGTACTTTTAGTACTAAGTGACCTGAGAATAAATGAATAATAATAATAGTAATTGAACCTAGCGGATCGAGTTCGGTACATATTACGCTCGAACATCTTTAGCGTGACCGAACTCAAAGGACTACGACGCGAGGTCGTTCCCGCCTCAAGATCCTCATTAAATGGCTCACGCCGTTTATCAGCGCATGTGCCGCAAGTGGCTGAGCCAATTTCAGACCCACCACTTCCAACATCACTTGACGAGGTTTATGAGGCGGAAACGATATCCCAGGATTTGGAGCAAATCAGGAGTATACTAGAGGAGGTGATTCAGGAATTCCGCACTTTGTCTCCCGAGTTACTTCCTGACGAAAGTCGATAGTGACTTGCATAGAGTTGTCATAGCCTGTGATAAAGGACTAACCCCTCTATCCATGGCCCAAGAGAACTGGCAGGCGCCGGCTGTACTTAGCACTGCTGAGCGAGAGGCCATCTGGAAAGACAAAGAGCTGCACGATAGGTTCTTCAAGGTCCTTTGTGGATCCTTCGTAGATCAGAAGGCCTCCGTGCACTGGTTGCGCTTCGGAGACCTTTTTGCGGAGACCGAGGGTTTTGTCTGTGCAATACAGGATCAGGTGGTCAAGACGAACAACTATAGGAGGTACATAATAAAAGACGGCACCTTGGACGTTTGTCGGTTGTGCCGTCAACCAAGAGAGACCCTGCGTTATATAATTTCCGGTTTTTCCATGCTTGCCAGCACTGAGTATTTGCACAGGCACAACCAAGCAGCCAGGATCCTACACCAAGAGATCGCTCTAAAGTATGGCCTCATATCTCGGCGGTTGCCGTATTACAAGTACACGCCGGAGCCGGTTCTCGAAAACGACCACGCCAAGCTCTACTGGGACCGACCCATTATCACGGACAGGACGATTCCTTCGAATAAGCCTGATATTGTGTTGATGGATCGGGCGCAGTCAATGGTGTTTTTCGTTGATATCACTATCCCATATGACGAAAACCTCGTGCAGGCTGATGCCAATAAAATATGTGGCGAGTGGAATCCACTGAAATCATCCCCGTAGTCCTGTCCGTGAACGGACTAATTTCAGCCGACCTTCAACGTTACCTAAGGCGGCTGGATCTCCGAGGCAGACCAATAATTGCAGCAATGCTGAAAGCAGTCCTCCTTGATAATGCCCGGATAGTTCCACGCTTTCTCTCCCCGTCGCACTGAACTCCAGCCGACTGTGCTTCTACTGGAGGTGCTCCTGCCACTTCGCTGCGTGCGAAGTGAGCAGAGTAGCTTAAGTTTTATATATTCAAATAATAATTAAAATTTCATTCTCATAACCTTCATCCCTACTAATCCCTACTAATTCCCTACTATATTAATATTATAAATGCGAAAGTAACTCTGTCTGTCTGTTACGCTTTCCCGCAAAAACTACTGAACGGATTTGGCTGAAATTTGGTAGGTAGACAGATTAGGACCTGGATTAAAACATAGGCTACTTTTTACCACGCTCGCGAGCCGCTTGCGGCTCGCGCACTGCGCACCCTCGAAAAGTCATAGAAACGTGGTCCACGCGGGTGAAGCCGCGGGAAACAGCTAGTTTTATTATAAAATATATTTTAACTATTATATTCTTTACTTACGTGTCAAAAATTAAAAACATTAGCCATATATATTTTCCTTAACTCAAAAATACACAGGGTGTTTGTAATAGATATAGTGCAGAAAAGTGAAATGGGAGCTGGGATCAAATGAAACATTTTGATAGCTTCAACGACAATCCTACAGTGCCGTAGTCTATATAATCGTATATGTGCATTTCAAACATTGAACATTTAATGTTTTAAAAAACATTTAACATTTTAGGACTATCTTAAAAGGATCACATTATTTCATTCGACTTCACCTAGTTTTTATGTACAGGACTTTTGTGACAAATGCTGGATGCGCATAATAATATTTACAATACAAAATAAGATAAATATTAACTAAAAAAATTGTGTCTGTCATGTCTAATTATCTAATTATTATTAATTATCTAATTGGGTCTAAGTCAAAACGAACCCAACAAAACATAAATGTGAAATGGGGTCAAGTTCGATTTAAAAAAATTACAGCGATCTAAATGGGTAGGTACCAAGTTCTAGGTATAGTGGTTCCTAAAATTAAATCATAGCTACGGAACTTCAAATAGAAATATTTTTTTTAGACTTCTCCAAATAACAGAAAAAAGTACAACGGTTTTCAGTTTCTTAAAAAAGTTGTTATGTTCTGTGCTTCTGCATGGTGTAACTGTGAAATTCAATTTTATTCTATAATGAATATTATTTACTTTTAAAAAGTAAGCTTTGCTTGCTTGGCACCTTGATCATTTAAACTTGCCAATTCAAACCATTTAGTAGCACAAAACATTTTTTTTAACTGAAAACCGTTGTACTTTTTCTATTATTTGGAGAAGTTGAGAATAAATATTTCTGTTCCGTAGCTATGACTTAATTTTAGGAAGCACTATACAACTTGGTACCTACCCATTTAGATCACTGTAATTTTTTACATCGAACTTGGCCTCATTTCTAATTGGGAATTATATTTTTCGTCCCCAGTTAAATAGATTCATCTCTATTCAATATTTTCGTTCTCAAATTGATAGATCTGTCATCAAATTGATAGATCTGTCATTAAAAATACGTGTGGCACTCGGGGACTGCCGCGGTAAAGCTATTGCATGGTAACAAATCGAAAACTAGGGGGTAATCGGTCAAAAACAATAAATAAATGAGCGAGCGAAGCGAGCGATGTTAGGTTCGGTCAGGTTTGATTGATTTAACAGTCAAAGAGCCTCGCGAAGCGAGGCTCTCCACCCTGGGTACAAAATTACTTCGCAGCAGAAGAAATCATCGGAAGATGACCCCTAACGGGGGCGTAGCCCCCGCCGCCCGTTTCGAACATCAACAAACTTTCGGGATCCGAAGAGGATGTGGGAGTATCTGTAGGTCACCTTTGTTAGTAATTTTAGGCATTTATTTGGCGACAGATCTACTATTTTGAGTACAAACTATATTATTTATGAAATTTCAATTTTTTTATTTAGTGATCGAAGCTATTTATTTAATTTATTTTATTTAATTTAATTTTAGTTCTTGAGTGGCGACCGCGTAACGAAAAACGTAGATTAGGCAGGCCTCCAACTCGGTGGACCGACAACCGCTGCTTGCAGGCAGCGTAAGAGCGGTCGTTGTGGATAACCTTGGGGGAGGCCTCTGTCCAGCAGTGGACATCCCTTGGCTAATAAAATGATGTACCTAAAGCGGGTTCCGATGCGAAGATAATAAAACTCTTAGTTACTATTTTTAAACAATGTAATGTTACTATACATAAATACTTCGTACTTACAAAAAGTAAACCTAATAATTTACTACCCTAATATTTAATATTTACCTTAGTCCGCGGACTGCTTAGTCGTGCCACTGTAAATAGGTACTTATTGCTGTTTATAACTGTCAACATATGCGTTGCTTAGCAACCTTTTTCTGTTGACTTCGAGTTTTATGTTTTTACGAATGGGTAACAAACTATTACGTTTTTTAAGCCACGAAATACTTTGTTGCTTACCTGTACTAATGATTTATTTCAAGGAAAACTAAACTAAAGCTTTATTAAAACTATAATTTTTGCTACTTAAAGATGCTTACTAGATACTTACCTACTTACAGTAAAAATATTCATGAACAAATCAAACACTTTCATCTAGTACCAAACTATGTTTCCCAGTACTATGGGGTTGTAAATTTGTAAAAAGTAAAGAAAATATTAGAACGACCGATACGTACCGAAGTCAGTATGCAAACGTCTACATGAGGCAGAGCAAAACATTTTATGTATTTTTTGTTTGGTGTAACCACAAAGTCATCATCGTTAAAATGCTTTGAGCAAACAGTGCTTGTTTTTGTGGGAAACCAATTACTGTTACGCCCTGTACTTGTGATCCACTTTTCCTTCAATTCAGGATTTTTTGGAAAACTGAAAGTAAAAATAAAAATATATCGTTGAAAAATATCGACAACACCCTCGCACTAAATAACAAAGACCCAAAAACAAATATTCATATTTTTATATAACTATTGATTTTCATTAATGTTTTTCACTTACACATGGTAAGAAACTCCTCCATTTTTTAAATTCACTTTACTACTTGCATTTTTGCAGCTTATTATAGCACATTTCGGCATTTTGTCACAAAAATACTCGGAGCTCAGCTTGTCATGAAGTTGTGCAATTTCTGCGCAGTACAATCATTTACGAATGACAGCAACATACCCGTTTATGCATGAAGGCGACGCGTGTGCCACGCCTCCTTACGCAATCTATCGGAGCGGAAAAAATTTTTCTTATCTGTGGTTTATACCATTTCCAACCCCCTTAAACATCTCTGTGAAAAAAATCACAAAAATCTATTGCTCCGTTGCGATGTTAAAGAATTGTTTTTTTCAGTTACCTCAAGAACTATATCGGTCTATGCTATTTCCACGAGATATAAAGTAGCATAAAAAATAAAGTTTTACTTACTTACATATTATGTCCTTCCCAATGACACAGACTAGGTACCTGCATGCCAAAT
This sequence comes from Coleophora flavipennella, assembly GCA_947284805.1. Lineage (NCBI taxonomy): Eukaryota > Metazoa > Arthropoda > Insecta > Lepidoptera > Coleophoridae > Coleophora > Coleophora flavipennella. Next base: position 8,785,254 of record OX369269.1, read on the forward strand.
TTCGTCAAGATTGGTTGAGGTGTTTAAGCGTGAAAATGTAACAAATAAACAAAATAAACACATCCTTACTAATATTATAAATGTGAAAATGTGTTTCTTTGTTTGTTTGTAACCTTTTCAAGCTTCAACACCTTGACCAATCTTAATAAAATTTAGCATACAGGTAGCCTGTGTCACTGTGAAGAACATAGGCTAGTTTCTATCCCATGAAAATAACATAGTCCGATGCAATTTCTAAGAGAACTGAAAAAACACTCTTTTATTGGTTAATTTCTTTCACATCGCAACGGAACAATGGATTGTTGTGATTGTTGCACAGAGATGCTCGAGGAGGTGGGAAATGACATAATTTACTAATTGGTATATCCTGACATAGACCCCGAGCGATGCGGGGAAAACTCATTTACAGCGTCAACAGCGCAACGGGGCAACGGATTGAAGTGTTTTTTTGTATAAAATTGCTTATGGGGGTAGAAAGTGATATGAAATACTATTCGGAATAGCCCGATATAGTTCCTGAGTTATTTGAAGAAAACTCATGTACACCCTCGCTCGAAGCTTGCGGCTCGCGTACCACTCATCCTCCATAGACAGTCATAAAAACGATGTCCACGCGGGCGAAGCCGAAGGCAAAAGCTACTTTATAATATTAGTAAGGCAGACATCACCTACATTCATTCAGGCGGTATAAATTCTTACACTGTGCCCACACTTGTGGCAAAGTATATATTAGTACTAACATACAGTATGGACACTCCCTGCCGCTCTCTAGATTGCGACTTCACCCCTTCGTCTCCCAGATTGATTCAGATTGGTTACAGTTTAGTTGTCGAACGTATAGGATTTCGCCGCCATTTTGCCCCAGATCCCAGTAGTCTTACCGAGTAGTCTTACCAGTAGAACTATTGGGAGTTTTCTTCCCAATAGACTTACTCGTAGTAGGACTTCACGGATGTCAATATTTCCCAGTAGTTCTACTGTAAAACAACTAAAACACATAGACCTCGCAATTAACTATCGCATAAACAAACCTACATAAACAAAATAACAGTACATAACTATGAATATCTATTATTCACCACCGAAGCTTTTCCAAAAAATGACCAACGCTGATGTCCCCATTAATCAATTGCATTTGGGCATTCTGAATAAGCCGATCGCGTTCAATGTAAAGGTTGGCTCTTTTATTGATATTTATTTTATTTTAGGGATGCATCCGATACCGATACCGATACCGATATATCGGCGATACTTCGGGTTTGCCGATATATCGGTATCGTCGATATTTTTATGGCAGATTCAACGATACTTTTCAAATTTCGCGCTTTAAAAATGTAATGTAAACGCGCGTGTTGTCCCATCTATTTCGTTGCAAACGAGGCATCTGTCGCATCTGAGAGACTATTTTCCACCGCAGGTCTTATTCAAACAGACTTGCGAAATCGCTTTGCCTGCAAAACTTAAGAATGCTTTGTTTTTTAAATAAAAATCTTATAAATGTTAATTTTGATTACTAAAACTATTAATTAATTGTGTTTTATTTATTCTACCTTCCTTTTTGAATTCAATAAGCGTATCGGTATCGGTATCGGTGTCGCCGATATTTTTATAAGAGTATCGGTATCGGTATCGTATCGGCAAAAAGGCGTATCGATGCATCCCTATTTTATTTTTAACTTGGACGCTGCGCACTTTTTGATACGATGCGTCAGAAACTAAAATGTTCAACAATTGGTGTAGATTGCAGGCCTTCTTACCAACTTCCCCGTTTAACACAAAATGCCACGATTCCAGATAATTCATTGTACGATGCCGTTGACCGAACACGCACATTCTCTCTATAATATTTTTTGACAACCAATTTCTATTCATATATTGTTTAAATTTTTTAATTTTTTCTTGGTCTGTGATATTTTCCATTTCATCTATTATGTAACTCCAACCATCCATAATATTTTCTCTGGGCAACAACGGTAAAAGTTTGCAAAGTGACACTATTCTGTACGCCTTTAATTTTAGAGATTTTGATTTTCTCTTCAAACTCTCACAGTAGTGATAATAGCATCCGCTTGGTAATATTTGCGGTAAAACATATCTAATAGCCTTTATCATGGCATCTTCATAGTCTGTTTTAAAGTGCTTGGGGTTCCAGTGAGGTATTTGGCTTTTTATTAACTGTAGTAATGTGACGTATGTATGCGTAGTTTTATCGGGAAGAAAGGCCTACATAACGGGTATTATATTTGTAACATCTTGAGAACTCCCCAGATCGCAATGAATTGTGTAGAGTTGCAGGAATGGTTCTGAAATGGAACCAAATGTACCATCACTAAAATAGTCGACACATTCCGTCATAATATTTCTTGCCTGTGGGGATGCAAACAACTCTTGCTCCGTCATTACGATGGTAGTCCGCCAAAAGAAATGATTCAAATTTGGGTGGAACCTTGATGTCTGTAATTTTTTTATAATATAATTTGTCCACTTCAAGTGATTTATTTCGTTACCGTTAAAGTGTTGATTTTACACTGGAATACTGGGGTAGCTTTCTGATTAGATCGATACCAGAATTTTCGAGCGAGCCCACAGCCTTTTTTATAGACATTGGGTACAGACACTGTATCTGATTCACTTATTTGTTTTCTACAGCCATCCAACTTCAAGTCTATCTCGTTTCAGTTATCATAATCAGGAGAACATGTTGGTAAATGAGATATGGTTTTGGATACAATACCATTATTGATAGTAACAGATCCCACGCATTTTCTTTTACGAAATAGAGCACATCGCCATATAATTCCTCCATCTATATAATTCTTCAATTTATAGTACTGGTAACCATTCAATAGCAAAACTTCACCTAGTCTTCTTTTTATTATATTTATATCACACATTATAAGAAAAAACAAGTTTCTATAAGTATTAGGTAATTTCAAAATAATTTTCGTCAATAATTATCTTTTGATAATTTTGAAGTGACAAGATTTGACATCTTGTCACTTGAAAAATGTTTTATCATCAGTTATCGTCAATAGCACTAAAGAGTTTACATATCTATCGTACCTATTTGCAAAATTATTTAGGTCTACATTACGATATTATTTTTTGTTTTACTAGTAAGTCTACTGGGATCTATTTTCCCTGTAGTCTTACTAGTAAGTCTATTGGGAAGAAAACTCCCAATAGTACTACTGGTAAGACTACTCGGTAAGACTACTGGGATCTGGGGCCATTTTGTTTGTTCCGTCATTAGTTTCGTTTTTTGAAATGTCATTTTTGGCCCGTTGTATGAAGTGTCCAGGGTGTGCCTGTAGCCATTACTATGCAGGATTCTACGTTGTCATTTAGGTGAAGCTGAAAGCGTTTTCAGGGCGCAGCGCAGCGCGAATGTCATTTATTTCAATAGCTATCGGCTTGCTCCGTGGCAAAGAACGATGTTATGGAGTGGCTGAAAGCGCACTACACGCGAATCACACCCAGCTAGGGTGACCATGACAGGAGTTTTTAGGGAACAAAACAGCAAAAAGCAATATCCTTTTTGGCGTAAATAATTTTTTTCGAAATCTTTCGGCGCACGATTGATATTCTTAGATATTTTGAGATATAGATATAAGGTGGAAAATTGGTGTTTTGTCAACATTTAACTCCAAATATCTCAGCAACGTGACGCTTTCCTATTTATTTATTACTTAGCTGTTGCCTGCGGATTTGCTTTGCCGTGCCCGTTGGAATTTCCCAAAATCCTTTCTTAGCGGATGCTTGCGTCATAATTGCTATCTGTATGCCAAATTTCAACCCGATCTGTCCAACTGTGCGTTGATAGATCAGTCAGACAGTCAGACAGTCAGTCAGTCAGTCACGGCTTCATATAGACAGACATGTTGTTATCGATAGAACAATAGAAGATTTTTATTTGAAAATTGGTTTTTACGATTACATCCTGTCAACTATTACTTACATGGAGTACAACAAAAAGGGTGATGAGTTTTAATGTGGGCGTGGGCTTTTACTTGTGAAACCACAACATAATTGGGTATGCTAAAAAAAAAATGTATTTTTTTAAATTTTTTTTCTGATGGTTTAGACCATTTTGAAAAACTAATTTGAATATTTCATTTTTTAAGCCTCTAGATATTTTTAAATATTTTTTTAAATTTTGAAACCTTGATGACGTCATCGGTTCACATTACTATGAAACGAACAGCCCTATTTCTATGACGATGAAATGAATAGGCCTTGACGTCAACTGTCAAGTCACTCAAGTCAATCATTCCCAAAGGTTTTTTGGCGGGATTTGTGGTAGACGCATTCGTAATTTTATTTTGTTGTTTTTTCATTGCACCGGCACTAGCATTACAAATCCAACAGCTAAGGAAGCCTAAATACGTCAGACCTGGCTGTATGGTCTTAGTAACCTTTGCCTTTTCCGAAACGAAACTATCACAAAGCCACAGATCTACTATTGAATTAGTAGATCTGTGCACAAAGCCAACAACGAAACGTCAAAGTCAAAATTTACTTGTCATCAAACATCATAATCTATGTATGGACAAGGCCTTCAGAGTTTAAATGTTTTTTAGAACCACAATAAAAATTGGACCTCTAATGAATATCTTACCCATTTAAGTATTTAATTTGAATGACGTTCTAATAATATTTGATTGTTTCAAACGTAGTTTTTGGTGGATGATAAATAAATAGTGCCTTTTTCAGTGCTCGACGAAAGCTCGTCCTCAAATGCAAGGTCCGTAATTGATATGACAAGTAAGAGTGCACGTTCCGTTCAGTGGTGAAATAAGGTTTTATTGTAAACTCGTGACGTCATAGGGGTCAAATGAAGGTTATTGTCCTTTTCCGATTTTTTTACGCAATCTTTTACTTTTCCGAGTGGAAAATGAAAAAATATGGCTTTAAATAAAAATATCTCGAAATGGTTTTTTTATTTTCATGGCTTATAAAAAATTTAGCATACCCAATTTTTGACTTCCTATACAGTTTTGGCTAGTCAATCATGTGATCGATTTGTATGAGAAAAACAATTTTATACAACACCGCTGCCTACTGGGCATCATGCACATAAGGAGAAAACTCGACACGAGAGAAGAAGATGAATCCATTTTTTTAATACCTTACCTATTTGCGCTGAAGAGTGAAGAATTTTAGTATAAACATGTATGTACTCTTGTAATGTTATTTCTGTACACCTTACAAAAAATTTTATGTTCCTAAATACAATTGTGATAAAGTGCATTTTTGCAGAATATTACTCAGTTCTGCTAGGAACGCCGCCCCAGCTATGATGACTGCATCGATAAAATGAAAAAGCAAGTACCAGCGCCACAGCCGACACCTTTTTAGGTCGAGCCAGAGGCGACACAGGTACGCATTTAGATATTTACTGTGGACACTTTATCTGTTTAACAGATGGCCGATGGGGTAGTTAAGTTCTCAAGTGGCGATCGCGCAACGGAAAACGTAGCGTAGGCAGGCCTCCCATGCGGTGCACCGACGACCTGGTGAAGATCGCGGGAAGCCGATGGATGCGGGCAGCGCAGGACCGGTAGTCGTGGAAATCCTTGGGGAGGCCATTGTCAGCATTTTCGGCTGATATGATGATGATGATGACTTTATCTGTTATTGCGCGGCTCATGAACTCTACAAACCGCTAAACTACCATGGTCCGTATAAGAGGCCTTTGCCCAGCAGTGGACGATTTTCGGCTGATATGATGATGATGATGACTTTATTATCTGTCTTTGCACAGCTTATGTTCTTTACAAACCGCTAAACTACAATGGTCCGTGTAATTCGCGGCGTATAAGTTGAATACAAATGGCGGCCGTTCGCGCTGGTACGGTACGCGCGGGTGTAGGGCGGGTTACGCGGGGGGCTGGTGTCCCTTTGTGCGCGCGACCTCCGCGGCTCGCACTTCGATTGAGACCTAAGAATAAGGCTGTTCAAATTATGTGCCGCGATCTATATTAATTTTATTTTATCATTTCATGTTTTGTACCTATATTCTTTCTTGGTGCCGAAAATAAATGGTGTCTTATGTTTATGTCTATATTATGTGTATTGTATACTATATACAGGGTGTAAAAAAATTGGTGTAGGTCCCGTTAACTGGGGTTTCTACACATCATACTGAACAACTTTCCCCAAGGAACCCATAGTCAATTCTCAAAAAAAAATGTCGAACGGTTTATGGAGATGGAACGAATTATGGAGCGCATAATTCGTTCCATCTCCATAAGCCGTTCAAATTTTTTTTTGCAATTTTAGCAAACTTGTAGAACAAAAGTTGTTGTGTTGTAGAAGCCCCACTTAACGGAACCTACACCAATTTTGTTACACCTGTATATGTGCTATGCTCGGAGTTTCTCTGCGTGATCGAACCAGAGACGAAGAGATCCGTAGGAGAACCAAAGTATCCGACATTGCTCTCAGAATTACTAAACTCAGTGGGCGGGGCACATAGCTCATAGAACGGATGGCAGTTGGGATAGTAAAGTTCTCGAGTGGCGACCGCGCACCGGAAAACGTAGCGTAGGCATGACCTGGTGGAGGTTGCGGGAAGCCGCTGGATGCGGTTAGTGCAGAACCGGTCGTCGTGGAAATCCTTGGGGGAGGCCTATGTCCCCCAGTGGACTTCCTTCGGCTGATATGAGGATGATGATGATGATGAATGACAGTATTGACAATAGTGAATGTCATTCATCTGTTTTGAATTTAAAAAATCTCATCATTGATTCTAATACCTCATCACCACATTCTGTCTTCAGGGTATTACTTGTCCGAGTAACGTACATCTCTGGCCAAAGCAGCGTATGGGTATACATGTCTTTTTATAGGCACGTACTACGACGCGTTAGACGTTGTAGTCCCATGCGTGGAGTATTGACGAAGGCTAAATGCTCGCCCAGCGTGCAAAAGTGGTGATTATCGGGCTCAAACCTGATGGAGCGTTGTTTACAGGTAGAAACCTGAAATTTAATTAAGAAATCCCTAAGTTTGTTGATCTATTGATATTTCTCAGGTGATAGAGGCGCTTGGAAAAATCTGATGTTGGGCAATTGACTTGTACCACAGATGAGATACTAGTTACTTCGTAACTTGTGCTTACATTATTAGATTCAAGATTCAAGGTATTTTTTCAAAATAGGTGCAAATTACACTCTTTCTGATAGTCATAAAATAATAATTAAATAATGTCATATGTGATAAATCAAGAAATAAACATTTTTTGTTAATAACGTCAAAATTCAATCCTTGAAATAAACCAGATTATGTCATGAGAACATGAAAACAATATGACGCGAAAACTTATACATAAAAATCATTGAATGTCATTAACGCCTTTGACAAGAGTAGGCCAGTTCACAGGGACAGCACCCGGTCACGAGTATAACGCGAGAGTCAGCCATCGCTCATCATCATCATCATCATATCAGCCACAAATCGTCCACTGCTGGACAAAGGCCTCCCCCAAGGATTTCCACGACGAACGGTCCTGCGCTGCCCGCAGCCATCGCTCACATCCACCATATTAGAGGGAAAGGAACGACCCAGCTCCCGATGCGCCACCATCCGCACAAACATTTAAACGACCATTCATCACTCATGTCAATGCTAAGATAAAAATATAAATAAATAATAATCTTTATCTTCTTCTTCTTCATCTTATCAGCTCATATATACCCACCGAGAGGCTTGAACCTACCCTGTAATAGGGTGATCGGGCCTTAGTCGACCACGCGGGCCCAGTACGGGTTGGTCGACTTCACACACAACCTTCCAGATTCTTCGCAGGCGTGTGCAGGTTTCCTCACGATGTTTTCCTTCACCGTAAGAGCGTCGGATAAACGTACATATGAAATCGAAATTCGAAAACACATTGGTACGAGGCAGGATTCGAACCACGGCCTCCCGGACAGAAGGTAGCGGCCGTAACCGTTACGCCACCGATGCTCATAAATATAATAATATAAATATATATATGTAAAATGTCAGTGTCGCACCCACCCCTCTACATACTTAGGTAAGTACCTACATACTTACTCTGAGGAATAGGCATTACTTTAGTTCGCGTGTACCATCCTCGACTACATCGTCACTTACCATCAGTCAAACGCACTCAAATTTTTAATTAAAAAAAAATCGTTTTCTTGTTTCGCAAGGCACGTTAACCCTTTCACGAGCAACGCTACTATGGCGAATAAGAGATAACTGAACCTTATTCGAGGTCAAAACAGATTAATATTGACACAGCATCCCTGGGAAACATATAGCCAATGCTCCTGAAAGAGTTAAACCGTTGGTGCCGGCTGCTATCACCAGAAGGCAGTCGTTAAGTCGTGTCAGATATGCTTTATAGGCGGCTTGAGAAACTTCTGTCAGTGGGGTTTACCAATAGTTCTATAACCTCCCCTAACCCGGACTTGGCCCTCCCTTGTGTGGAGTACGGCTTAAACATGCTCGCATAAATGTTCGTGCGGATGGTGACGCATCGGGAGCCGGGTCGTTCCTTTCCCTCTAATATGGTTGAGAGGAGCGATGGCTGACTCTCGCGTTATACTCGTGACCGGGTGCTGTCCGAGTGAACTGGCCTACACTTGTCAAAGGCGTTCATGACATTCAATGATTTTAATTTATAACTTCTCGTGTCATGTTGTTTTCATGTTCTATGACATTTTTTTTATATCACGGATTTGATTTTTACGTTAATGATTGTTTATACCTTGATTTTTTACAAATGAAATTTTGTAATCACTATTTTATGACTATCAGAAAGAGTGTAATTTGCACCTATTTTGAATAAATATCTTGAACCTTGAAACCTTCCCCAATTTGCGAAGGGACTCTCGTCCCAGCAGTAGATACATTATGGGTTCTTAACGAACAAGTTTCGATTTCATATGTACGTTAATTCGACGCTTTTACGGTGAAGGAAAACATCGTGAGTAAACCTGCACACGCTTGTGAAGAAACTCGAAGGTTGTGTGTGAGTGAAGTCGACCTACCCGCACTGGGCCCGTGTTGGCCAGATCGCCTCAATTCGGGATATAGACATGAGCCCCTCGGCACACCCTGGACACTTCATACAACGGTCCAGAAATGACATTTTAAAAAACGAATGACGGAAAAAACAAAATGGCGGCGAAATCCTATACGTTCCACAACCAAACGGCAACCAATCTCCATCAATCTGGGTGACGATGGGGCGAGGTCGCAACCTAGAGAGCGGCAGGGAGTGTCCATGCTATATGTTGGCACTAATATATTTTTCTAATTTCTAGTTGGTACAAATATATTTTTCCTTTTCATGATATACATTTAAATAGATTAGAGGCCATTCAGAAACGATTTCTCCGCCATATGACGTACAAGTTCGGTCTAAGTAAATCGTTACTTGATTAAAAGGAAAGATTGTCCTATTTTAAACTGAATTCTCTTAAAATGAGAAGAGAAATAGCTGATATGATCGTGCTATATAAAATATTGAACAGTGTACAGGATACAGAATCTCTTTGCCACGTTTCACTAAAAACTAGTATAAGATCGCATCGCAGACAAACATTATTTTGATTGCCTTTAACTTGTAACAATGTATCATTTCATAGTCTTATAATACGAATGTGCAGATGCTACAATGAGTACTGCAACGATCTAGATATCTTTTCTCAAAGTCTTCATCAATATGTTAACAGTATACAAAACATTTTATCTTCTAATAATTGGACAGCTTTGTATTGCTTCGTAAATACTTACAGTAAGTTTTTTTATATCTAGTTATAAGTTGTGTGCCAGTCGTCATCGAAATGCAAATTTATATATTTATTCCTAAGAATTTTGTTATGTAAGTGAATCAGTTTGTATTTTGTTCCTGCATCAAATAAAATAAAATAAAATAAAATATACTTTGCTCTCGGTGGGGACGTACGAGTATATGAGCTGATATGATAAACGCACATTAAATACCCACTAAAGCCTTGCTAGATTCATGTCGCTCTAAACTTACAGCAGCTATCGTGTAATAATAGTGTGGCCTTTCCTATCCGTAGTGGCGTGTATTGAATCATGTGTTTGCATGAGATTACAAAGTTGGCGCGAGCTCCAGCAATTTTACTAAGTCAGAGGCTATATTTTACGAACGAGTTCGAAAACCAAAACTCAATTTTCTTTGCCTTAGGCAGTCTAGGATACAACATTATGTAACTTTCAGTTGAACAGATGAAACCAACGCTCAAAAATCTTTAACTTTTTTGGTTTCGTAGACTAAGCATTGACTGTAATCAACGGGGTAGATTGTAATACATTAAATTTTTGCAAACATGTTATATCGAAAGGAGTCAATTAAATGGTGCTTACCTATGAAATGTAAAAATTAAATGAAAAATGTTTATTTTGGCACTTACAAGTTATAAACACACCTTCTATTAATAATTAGGGGCCAAGAAAAAGGCTTTAATTACACCGGTTAATATATATTATTTAGGGACAAATCACACACGGTCATCTGGTCCCAATCTAGGATTCCCTTTTTTTAACGTACAAACAAACGTTGAACATTTACCTTAGAATTACTGACTTTCGCAAACTCATTGCACCGGGCAACGACTCGCAAAATTAGCGAGTTACGGCGTTGATGAGCTTTTTAACGAGCTTCAGCTAAATACCGGGAAATATCTGCCTAAGTGAATGGGACTGCTTTTCCAAATGAGTGTACCCAATCTTAGGAACTGCAATTGTTTTTTTGTCATCAGAGTTGCCACCCGGAAAATGACGTACACTCGCCACAGAAACCGTAATTTGACCGTTTGAACAAAATTTTTTGAACGTTCAGTCGAATCCGAGTGGGCGGCATCTAACCCAGCACTCGGTACTGAGTGGGGAGCAGTGAATGTGTCTTGAACCACTTTCATACAGGTAATCATTGTCATCTTATCAGCTGTAAGATGTATATTGCTGGACAAAGGCCTCCCCCAAGGATTTCCACGACGACCGGTCCTGCGTTGCCCGCATCCAGCGGCTTCCCGCGACCTTCAACAGGTCGTCAGTCTACCGTGTGGGAGGCCTGCGTCTTCACGGTGCGCGGTCGCCACTCGAGAACTTTACTAGCCCAACGGCCATCTGTTCTACGAGCTGTGTGCCCTGCCCACTGCCACTTAAGTTTAGCGATTCTGTGAGCATGTTGGTTACCTTGGTTCTCCTACGGATCTCCTCATCTCTGATTCGATCGCCTAGGGAAACTCCGAGCATAGCTCAACAAATACACAGATTAGATTATATATAACACCATAATAATTGGTGTAAGATTTAAAGTTGCCGTAAGTTCTACTTAGTGTGTATAAATTATTTGGTTTTCAAAACATAAAACTAAACTTCACTGCTAAAACTTATACTATCTTTATACAGGGTCTTCGGCAGATGGTTGAAAATACGAAAATGGGGGATAGGTGGGGTCGCCTCCCACCTATTTTGAGAATTAAAAAAAATCTAGGACTTGTAATTTTTTTTACAGGATTTTTTTTCCTTTTTTTAGAAATTTTGCCATTTTTATACCTTTGAACACATGTAACTTTTTGTTTTTTAAAGCTAGCTCCAAAATCTTTTTTTTAATAGACTTTTATAAGATTGTCGGCTCTAAAAAAAAATATGTTTGTTTCAAGTTATTGCTAAAAACAAAAATGTGGGCCCCCGAACTTAAAAAAAAAGTTGAACAAAAATTTAAAAGTCAACTTTGCGATGCATTTAAAAAAAAAATAATGGGGCTGGAAGGCTTCTGTATTTTTAAAAACATCTCTAAATCTTAGGCTTTTGAATGGTATGTAATTTGTTTCGGTATCTTTTTTGTAACCGGAGTTGTTAATTTTTTTTACTCAATTGGACCATGTTGACAAAATTCCACTAGTTACATGTTTTGTGAAATGTATCAAATGCAAAGTTGAAAATAATGTAAATACTTACTGTTGGGACGGTAACAAAGAGCAGGTACGTTTTTTTACATTCTTGCACACACATAATGGCTATCTTTTGTCATTTATTGGCATATTGGAGTTAGCACTTCCATATGCCAATAAAATGTCCGCATATTCCGCATTGGTAAATTGAGCCATTTTAAACCACAACAAAGTCTTAACAAAACGTCTGATAATAACAAAAAGTGACAAACAACAAAAAAACTTAACAAAGTCACAAACATTAATAACGTTAACGTTTTTTTTTTTGGTTTCGTTAATTTCACTTTGCTGTGTTTGTGATTTTGTTAAGTTTTTTTGTTGTTTGTCACTTTTTGTTATTATCAGACGTTTTGTTAAGACTTTGTTGTGGTTTAAAATGGCTCAATTTACCAATGCGCAATATGCGGACATTTTATTGGCATATGGAAGTGCTAACTCCAATATGCCAATAAATGACAAAAGATAGCCATTATGTGTGTGCAAGAATGTAAAAAAACGTACCTGCTCTTTGTAACCGTCCCAACAGTAAGTATTTACATTATTTTCAACTTTGCATTTGATACATTTCACAAAACATGTAACTAGTGGAATTTCGTCAACATGGTCGAATTGAGTAAAAAAAATTAACAACTCCGGTTACAAAAAAGATACCGAAACAAATTACATACCATTCAAAAGCCTAAGCTTTAGAGATGTTTTTAAAAAAACAGAAGCTTTCCAGCCCCATTATTTTTTTTTTAAATGCATCGCAAAGTTGACTTTTAAATTTTTGTTCAACTTTTTTTTTAAGTTCGGGGGCCCACATTTTTGTTTTTAGCAATAACTTGAAACAAACATAATTTTTTTTAGAGCCGACAATCTTATAAAAGTCTATTAAAAAAAAGATTTTGGAGCTAGCTTTAAAAAACAAAAAGTTACATGTGTTCAAAGGTATAAAAATGGCAAAATTTCTAAAAAAAGGAAAAAAAATCCTGTAAAAAAAATTACAAGTCCTAGATTTTTTTTAATTCTCAAAATAGGTGGGAGGCGACCCCACCTATCCCCCATTTTCGTATTTTCAACCATCTGCCGAAGACCCTGTATATATGTACATACATAATAAAATACATACATACATTAATATAATAAAACTGTAACTGGGCCGTATCTGAGAAGGTACATGAAATATTTTTGGAAAAAATTTACTTGTCCACCAAAGTTATTTTACTAACGATATATAGAGTCCAAAACAACATTTTTTGGAATTTTTGTCTGTCTGTCTGTATGTTCGCGCATCACGCAAAAACTACCAGGCCGATTCTTATGAAATTTTGTATAGTGTAATTTTTTATAGCCCAGCTCAGGTTAACATATAGGATACTTTATATTCCGGAAAACTCAATAGTTTCCGTTGGAAAATTTAAAACCTTCACACGGACGAAGTCACAGGCACAGCTAGTAAAAATTAAAATTTAAGCCTCCACTAATTTCCCTCGGTGGATTTGAACCAAGATCTTCAATGCTGATAGCAGAGGCAGCTCCCTGCCTGTCACCTTATTTATTCGTAGCCGTCACTGCGCCGCTTGTGTTCTAATAACTTCTTCTATCTATATAAAAAATTAACCCCTATTTCTTCTGGTCATCACAGAGCGTCGGTGGCGTAACGGCTAGGTACGCCGTCTCCTGTCCGGGAGGTCTTGGTTCGAGTCCTGCCACGTACCAATGTGATTTAGATTTCATATGTAGGTACGTTTATCCGACGCCGCCGACGCTCTTACGGTGAAGGAAAAACAACAACGTGAGGAAACCTGCACAAGCCTGCAAAGAAACTCGCAGGTTGCGTGTGAAGTCGGCCAATCCGCACTGGGCTGCGTGGTCGACTCAGGCCCGATCGCCCTAATTCAGGGTAGGCTTGAGCCCCTCGGTGGGGACGTATATGAGCTGATATGATGATTTCTTCTGGTCATCGCATCACGCGCGAAAGGCTGGACCGATTTCGCTAATTCTTTTTTGTTGAGTTCCTTATTGTCAGGAGGAGGTTCTTATCTAGAGTAGGGTAAGTAGTGTAGTGTAGGGTAGCGTAGCGTAGTTTAGTGTAGGGTGATGTAGGGTAGTGTAGGCTAGTGTAGAGTAGTGTAGGGTAGGGTAGTGTAGTGCAGTGTCGTGTAGGGTAGGGCAGGGTAGTGTAGGGTATATATTAGTCATCATCATCATCATTACAGCTCATATACGTCCCCACCGAGGGGCTCGAGCCTACCCTGAATCAGGGCGATTAGGCCTTAGTCGACCCCACGCGGGCCCAGTGCGGGTTGGTCGACTTCACACACAACCTTCGAGTTTCTTCGCAGGCGTGTGCAAGTTTCCTCACGATGTTTTCCTTCACCGTTAAAGCAATCGGTAAGTATGTACGTAAGTTTTTGAAAAACTCATTGGTACATTGGCCGTCCAGATTTGAACCCGGTACCTCTGGTTAGATGGACCGAGTCGTTACCGGTTGAGCCACCGACGCTTTTTTATATATTAGTATTAACATACAATATGGACACTCACTGCCGCTCTCTAGATTGCGACCTCACCCCCTCGCCACCCAGATTGATACAGATTAGTTACAGTTTGGTTGTCGAACGTATGGGATTTCGTCGCCATTTTGTTTTTTCCGTCATTCCTTTTTTGAAATTTCATTTCTGGCCCGTTGTATGAAGTGTCCAGGGTGTGGTAGTGTAGTGTAGTGTAAGGTGGAACGAAGTTCGCCGGGACAGCTAGTCTATTATAATTTTATTTCTAATGAGCAAAATCAACAAGAATCATCAACATATTATGTCTAATTTGCTTCCCAATCTGAAGAAAGAGAAAAGTGACTGTTTTTTTGTGATCCGGTCACGTTAAAATTCATGTGAAATACCTAGTTATTTGTGTAACAAGGGGACAAAGTAATATTTTGTTCCGAGGGCGTTAGTTCTGAGCTCAGCGAGGAATCACTACAAATTTACCGAACTAATGTCTTCGGACGAAGGCTTCGTATAATTATGATAGAACTTCACTTCAGGTAAGTTCGTTTAATTATCAAATATACGTCGCCCGAGAAAAAAATATTTTGGCCCCGAGTGACACACACAACTTTTCATCACAACCTATATGAGAAAAAGAAAGAAGAATGCACATGGCCGTTTTTTTTTTTCAGCAGGCATGGCCGCCAAAACCTAATCCACCTCGGGGACTTTTTGGCGGGAATTTGTAGCGTTCAGTTCGTCATTTTTCTTTTATTATCCGAAAAATTACATTTAGTGGTTTTTGATGTATAATATTGATAGTGTATTTATCAGCGAAGGATCATATAAGTGTTTCTTGTGTAGGATAATGAAATAAAAGTGTGTATACTGTGTTTCGAGTTCCCACAAGAAGTCCGAGCAAGCTTTAGCAAAAGTGCTATCATTTTGCTAGAGTATGTAGGTTAGGTTAGTTTATAGACAATAATATGATGTGAACGTGAAGAAACTACTGAAAATTACTGAAGACGTGAATTCTACAAGTGAATACTACTGAAAAACATATACTGAAGACTAGGCGGTATGGCCAATGAGCTTTAGCCTGCCCTAAAAGGGCGAAGAAAAAAAAAAAAAAACTAATCCACCTCGACCTCTTTGGTTAAGTTCACGTACTAATCAACAAAGAGTAAGTGCGTTGCACCATGTAACTATAACGAAAACCAAACTTTAACCAGCCGTCAAATCGCCGTTATTTGACCATAAAAATTAACATTAGCGTTAAGTTATGACGTCATTTTCAGCCCATATATAACCGGCGATTTGACGGCTGGTTACGGTTTGTTTATAGTTAATGTTACATGGTGCAACTCACGGTAAAACATGGTAAAACTCGTATTTTAATACAAACTCCTTGCTAACCAATCCCAAAAGTGATTTGATCACCATGAAAAATTTAATGTTTGTGATATTTACATATTTTTTTTACATTTAACCTTCACGAAAGCGGACCAACCAGAGGAGAGAAACAAAACTCTCTACAGTAGAATTATTTTCGCAATTATTGAGGAAAAAATCATCGTCTTCCCCCTAATCTCCAGAACTACTAAGCCTAAAATTTTGAAAAAATATAAATTATAGTTCCTTGCTTGTAGATTACAGAAAAAAACCTATAAGAATTATATCAATTGAAAATAAAGTGGTAAACACAATATAATACGTTCACTTACGGAAAATAGTTTACTAAAACACCGCTAGATAGTGCTAGTAGTAGTTAACTCGCGTCTTACTATGGGGATTTCAAACGTGATATTTTGTATTTGACTTTGGCATTGTACGGAACCCTCTCCACGCGAGTTCAACTCGAACTTGGTCGGTTTTTATTTTATATTCACAATTGGTAAGCCCTTGGCATCATCTCACCACAATGGGGGATTTGGCTATCTTATCTTCAAGCCGGAACACATCAATGCTGTTAATACTGATGTTTGGCGGCAAGACTTAGATCAGATGATGGTAGCTAGCCAGCGGGCTATGAACATGCCCTACCACCAACCAAACCGAGTCTTACAAAGTTGACTCGAACCCGCGACCTTCTGGTGTGAAGCGAATGGACTAACCATTACGCCACGGAGGCGGTTAAAATAGACTTTCGAATAGGTGTGACGAAAAAGCTTTTAAGGCCAATGGAAACGCATATTCAATATCGGGAGCTTTATTTCCAAGGTGCCTACCTACGGGTACACTCGTATATCAGATCTCAATGCAAATAATAAGGGGAAGGAAGCAAAACGAAGTGAATAACTTATGAGCTGTTATTGAAGTCGAGCGTTTGAAGTACTTAGTCATTATTCATCATATCAGCTCATATATACGTCCCCACCGAGGGGCCCCAACTAGCACATTAGTGATTTTTGCAGCTTGCCTTGTAACTTTATGTTATAAATTAGTAGCATAACAGTGTCAGATAAAGCTTCCAGTTTCCAACACATCTCGAAGTTACATATAAGTACTTTCTGCTACTCTTAGTTGTTTATGGTCATTTTTTGTTTCTACTTTATTTCTTAAGGTGGTATAAAGTCTAAATTGCTTCGTATAGTCGCAAATAGGCATAATTTATTTGTCAAATAAGACCTTAAAGTCACTTATATGCAACTCTTAGATATAAGTAACAAGCCCTGATTTGGTACTTAAAGCTCTAAATGGGAAGTGGCAAAATGGATCATGTTACAGCCCTTTTGAAACCTACAATTATTGATACCTTAAGTTATAGCTTACACCGATATGTCACTCCAACGCACTCGCAACAACTCGCAGGGTGTAAATTAATGATTTTAAGATCTCAGAGCTTCAAACAAAGAGTAAATACGTGAAAATTAGATATATATATTAGATCCTCCTTTAGTCGCCATGTTTTAAAAATGGGGTCCTTAAAAATGTTATGTTTTGAATAAGATTTTATCACTTTAGCGCATTATTACATAGTTTTAATAGTTGTAACATTTAAGTAAATAATAAATGTTTAAGAACTATTTAATCACGGATTTGTAACTGTTACTAAAAAAGTGAGTTTCGAGTCATATTTGTTTTCACATTATTTTCCAGTTAATCTTAATCAAATCGAAGGCGCATAAAATCAAGGAATATCATTATACTTTCACAGTAAAAAAAACATTCGCTAGGTTTTTATGCTTTATATAAGTCCAAAATACTGATAGACAAAAGCAATAAATAAAGGGTCCGCCAATTATCTTTTTTTTTTAAATGTAATAAAAAATCTACAAAATATTTTCTCAAATTAATTTTTTTATTTGAAAGTACAATCCTTCCGGTTAATAATGGAAAATAATTTCATTCAAATGGCTGCCTCGGCTGGCCATGCAGTAGCCTACACGATCGGTCCAATTTTTAAGCACATTATCGATTGTGTGCAGCTGTATTTCACCAATGGCTTCACGAATATTGTCCTTTAAAGCGTCAATTGTCTCTGGCTTGTCCAGCGGTGTCAAATCGCAGCTCCGAGGTGGCCAAACGACATCAGCTCTGCGGCTGATAATGCGATCTTCAAAAACAGGGCGCAAAACATCGAGTGTAGCTTCGGCTGTGTGGCACGTAGCGCCGTCCTGTTGAAACCAAATGTTGCCAATATCCTCAATTCCCAGCGTTGTTCAAGCGTATACACAACCATTTTCGTTCAGCGGAAGGATAAAACTAATTATCTGTCAAATCAGACATGAGCTAAGTGTTATCATTCACGAAATAAGCACTAGTTGAAAAAAAAACTTTAGATGGCAGACCCCATACTTTATTAGAAAGTAGCAAAATTAATCAACGTAACACATTCCTGTTTGGCACTTACAGAAATTCTGAATACGCATTTGTCACCAGATGAACAAACTAAACGGTCTTTCATTCACTCATTCGTTCGCTTCGCACAACTTGCACTCACGGGAATACGGATGGCGAACGCTAGTCATCTGAGTTACTTTTTTTTAAATGTTAAAAACGACATTTTGTTCTAAAATGTTAGAAATACCTAGGCGTGACGTCATAGTTTATCAGCGTCATTTATGTACTCATTTTGTTATTTTGGTGAATAAAAATCGAAGACTTGATAGAAAACAAAACGAGTAAGGTTTTCCGAAGTTTAAGTAGGAGGGCAATTTAGTGATCAAGAGTTCATAACTTATTTCTGATGCTGTCGTCATCCCTATTATTAGAACTCTATTATAGATCCTATTTCGAACCAATAAATAGGATGATATTTTTCTCCCCGTGGTTCCATTTGGGTTGGATATGGGTTCTCTGCACCTTTATGGCACTTGAGCATGCTGTATTTTTCACTCAAAGTATCGAACGGATGTGATTACCAAGTCATTTGCCACCCAGTTGTGTTAGTTGGGCTCGAGCCTACTCTGAATTAGGGCGATCGGGCCTTAGTCGACCACGTGGGCCCTGTGCGGGTTGGTCGACTTCACACACAACCTGCGAGTTTCCTCGAAGGCGTGTGCAGGTTTTCTCACGTTGTTTTCCTTTACCGTAAGAGCGTCGGAGCGTCTTTATTAGCAACGCGAATTTGTGACTCGTTTATGTCCATGTAATATTATTAATTATTATGCTTCCTCATTTATTATGCGGACAGCGATGGAGTGGAACTCCTTGCCTGCGTCTGTGTTTTCCGACTCCTATAATTTGGGGATCTTTAAGGCGAGAGTGAATAAGCATTATTTGAGTTTGCGTGTACCATCCTCGACTACATCGTCACTAACCATCAGGTGAGATATAGTCAAACGCACTCAAACTTTTAATAATAAAAAAAAGAACGTCTTGTGCCATACAAAATAAATAGACGAGATACACTTCTATCTTTTTCGTTGTTCCGTTAAATTGTCAATAAATTAAGAGGTGTTGATGTCTTTTATATGGACGAAATACTTTATACTAATACCGTAAAAATATATTAAAAAAACCGGTCAAGTGCTGCTAGTCGGATTAGCGGTCCGCGGCTTCCGTACCACCACACCTCTCCACACAACTCTGACAGTTAATTATCCACATTCACATTACAAACAATAGAAATCAACGCGAGTGACAGAAAAATGCTTTCATTTTAATTCAGCTCCTCCTTAGCGCGGTTTGGCCAGTTTTTAGGGTTACGTACCCAAAGGGTAAAATTGGGACCCTATTACTAAGACTTCACTGTTCGTCCGTCCGTCCGTCCGTCTGTCTGTCTGTCTGTCACCAAGCTGTATTTCATGAACCGTAATATGTAGACAGTTGAAATTGATGATGTATTTCTGTTGCCGCTATAACAACAAATAGGTACTAAAAATAGAGTAAAATGAATATACAACAAATATGATTTTTTTGCTGTTTTTTTGCTCGATATTTATGACGGCAAAAGGTAGACGCTTGAAATGGTACGGAACCCTTCGTGCGCGAGTCCGACTCGCACTTGGCCGGTTTTTATCATTTGTTGTTTTAGTTCAGAATAAGTAGCCAGAATAGCCAGTTCCCCATTGCGTTGGGGATTCTTGGTAAGCCCGCTTTCATCTTCGGCAACATTGTCACTTACCACTAGGTGAGATGTTGTCAAGTGTTTACCAATAGCACAGACAAATATCAATTTAGGAACTATAATTATCTTTGCCAATAGTGAATAATAAAAAAAGTAGGTAATCACACACAGTTTCACGCTTACATGTACCTTTTTCAAAATAGAGCAAAATCTAAAACACTTCTGAAATATCTATAAAAACAAGTTTTTATGTATGGGGGTACTCCGTTATTTTTAACTTTTTCTAATCTTCATCATTTGTTGGTATAGCGATAATAGAAAAACGGTCTTTCTATTGTCTAACTATGTAGTACAACCCGCTGACAGACAGAAAGACAGACAAACAGCGGAGGCTTAATAATAGGGTCCCGTGGGTCACACTTTGGGTGTTCTGAACCCTAAAAATCAACGAGACACACTCGACGAAGAATTGACGAAGCTAGATCTAGAAGCCACGGCCAGACTGGACGATCTTTTGTTAAAAGTGTTCTTTTTTTATTCTCTATTGGTAAGCCTTTGGCATCATCTCACCAGATGGTAAGTGACGATGATGCCGAAGATGGAAGCGGGCTTGCCAAGATTCCCCAACGCAATGGAGAACTGGCTATCTTATCTTCATGCCGGAACACATCAATGTTTTTTTTAACACTGATGTTTGGCGGCAAGACTTAGATAAGATGGTGGTAGCTAGCCAGGCGGGCTTAGAAAATGCCCTACCACCAACCAAACCGAGTCTTAAAAGGTGACCCCGCCGGGAATCGAACCCGCGACCTCCTGTGTTAAGGCAGTGAACTTTGACTCTGAGCTACGGAGGCGGAGGTTGTTGAACAAAGAAACCTTAAATTTTTTTTTAAATTTAAAGCATTACTGAAAAAAGGTACCTTACTTGAAGAGCCTTCAAGATAAATAGGCGGAAGCGCAGGGCGGGCGGAGACGGAAGGCGGGCGGAGAAACTTCCTGGAGCGATCCGTCAATTTGATTTATGCTCACCGCCCTACTATACTGATTCAATAAAAACGTTCATGATGAAACCTTTCTAAATTTGGAGGAACTCAATTCAATATACTTCTTTTTTAATATTATTTAAAAATATAAAACTTTAGCTACTCTGCTCACCTGGCACGAGGCGAAGTGGCAGGAGCATCTCCAGTGGAAGCACAGTCGGCTGGAGTTCAGTGCGACGGGGAGAGAAAGCGTCGAACTATCCGGGCATTATCGAGGAGGACTGGTTTCTGCATTGCTGCAATTATTGGTCTGCCTCGTAGTTCCAGCCGCCTTAGGTGACGTTCAAGGTCGGCTGAAATTATCCCGTTTACGAATAGGACTACGGAGATGATTTCGGTGGATTTCACTCGATACATATTAGTAACCTCGTGTGCCAGGTCCAGGAACTTAATCCTTTTATCGGCATCAGAAACCAAACGCACGAGGTTTTCGTCATATGGGATAGTGATATCAACCAAAAACAAAACACCCTTGACTGCGCCCGATCCATCAGCACGATATCAGGCTTATTCGAAGGAATAGTCCTGTCCGTGATGACGGGTCGGTCCCAGTAGAGCTTGGCACGGTAGTTTTCGAGAACCGGCTCCGGCGTGTAAATAATACGGCAACCACCGAGATATGAGGCTATGCTTTAGAGCGATCTCTTGGTGTATTATTATTATTTATTTATTCTCTTTTATTATTTTTATTATCATTTATTTTTATTATAAAAAAAAGTGTACACAGGTAAACAGGTTGACCCACAAAACTGAATGATCCGCTGGATGCTGTAGCTCAAAATTGGAGGTGCTGGAGACGAATAAAAAATATTAGCTCGTCTACGGAGAAAAAGAGCAACGACTGTATGGTTGGGGAAAAAACCTGCTGAAAACTATGAAAAGACGGACAGGAAGGATGATTGAACTTTTGGGATGACACATCACCTTAATCGATGATTGGACTTTTGGGATGACACTACACCTTAATTGATGATTGGACTTTTGGGATGACACGACACCTTAATCGATGATTGGAATTTTGGGACTTTTGTGAGGACACGACACCTTAATCGATGATTGGACTTTTGGGATGACACGACACCTTTATCAATGATTGGACTTTTGGGATCACACGACACCTTAATCGATGATTGGACTTTTGGGATGACACGACACCTTAATTGATGATTGGACTTTTGAGATGACACGACACCTTAATCGATGATTGGACTTTTGGGATGACACGACACCTTAATCGATGATTGGACTTTTGGGATGACACGACACCTTAATCGATGATTGGACTTTGGGATGACACGACACCTTAATTGATGATTGGACTTTTGGGATGACACGACACCTTAATCGATGATTGGACTTTTGGGATGACACGACACCTTAATCGATGATTGGAATTTTGGGACTTTTGGGATGACACGACACCTTAATCGATGATTGGACTTTTGGGATGACACGACACCTTAATCAATGATTGGACTTTTGGGATCACACGACACCTTAATCGATGATTGATTTTATAGGATAACACGACACCTTAATCGGTGATTGAACTTTTGGGATGACACGGCACCTTAATCGTACTAATTTCCTTTACACTATCTAATAACTTTGAACGAGCAATTATTGTATCTTCTTCATCTTATAAGCTCATTTACGTCCCCACCGAGGGGCTCGAGCCTACCCTGAATTAGGGCGATCGGGCTTTTGTCGACCACGCGAGCCCAGTGTGGGTTGGTCGACTTCACACACAACCTTCGAGTTTCTTCGCAGGCGTGTGCAAGTTTCCTCATGATGTTTTCCTTCACCGTGAGAGCGTCGGATAAACGTACATATATTAAGATTTGATCATATTAAGGCGAGATATTAATTGGAAGAGTTGTCTCTGCCTTTTTATTTACGTGTAAAGAGTAAAGAAAATAACCACACTTTTTCCGTAGTCCGACTACGACAAACAGTGTAGGCTTTGCGAGAAAGTATGCACAACTTGGCTGTACAATTTATTTTAAGGCTGTAATATTACAGATTTTTGTTATTTTTCACGTCAATTACTCCTAAACGATAAAAAAATACACAAATGAACAATAAATATTACACTTATTTAATAGCAAAGAATGAAGTTAGGTACTTATATCAGACTTCATGGAAAAATTACAAATAATTTGGGTTCGTAAGGAAGGTCCTTACTAAGATTTTTCCTGGAACTATACAGAATCCAGTGCAGTAGGCCTTATTAATTCCTAGTTATTTACAAAGTTACATTTAAGTAACGATTTAAATGTTATTTTTGAGTTAAGTAACAAACAACCTGGATTTTTCCTTGGATCGAGGATTTGAGCATATTAAAAAATATATATTCATATATTATTTATTTTTATGAGTTAATCTTTGGTAAATACTTTAAATTTCTATCGGTGGAAATTCTTAATTAGCATTTTTTAACCTATTTTATGTTATTTATGGAAATTATTTGTCTGTAAACTTAACAACCACTGAATAAATAACAAACTACTGCGTCCTGTAGGCTATGTAAAGTTATAGTAACGTACCGAGTTTTATTAAAATCGTTTGAGTCATTTCTGAGAAAAAATAATAATAAGTATATTTTACTTATGGTAACAGCCTTAAAAAATCGAAGAAGTTAAAAAAACAGCTGGAGATATAAAAACAATTATGCCTTAACCCAAATTTTACCCAAATCCGTCCAGTAGTTTGGAAACTAGAGCACCGTACGGACGCATAGACACACACATACACGCACACATTTTTTTAATTTTTTACTGTTAGACTATTAGTGCAAGACAATCGATCCCATCAAAATCTCAACATCGATCTTTTGCCATCACAATACCTTTTTTAGTCCTTTGTCGTTCACTAAAAATAAAATTCCCTCGATATAAAATATACTATGTTTGAGCATTGAATTACTACTACTGTAGCCTATACAGCTTAATGGATTATTGAGTATGAGGTTCGTTAGATTCACAGTCGGTGTTATATGACATTTTTACTTAAAATTGGTTAATAAAATGTAGAATATATTTCCTACCTTAATGATAGGCCAGAGCTTGTAAACACATGAAATTTTACACCATTCTCACAGAACACACCACTAGCTCGTGAACATTCTACAAGACAATGCTATATGCAAATAATACTAAATATCTATAAGGAAGAACTTTACCGCCCCACGAAGGTGCTTGAATAAAACAGTGGAAAGCTTTGGGTCTCTCTTAGGAATTGCTTGGCAGAAACAGAAAATTATTAGGTCGGCAAACAATTTTTCTTTGTACTTTGTAAATATAAAATCTGTTTGCTTGTATTATATGTACCAGCCTGGTTATCGTTTTTATTAGTTACTAGCAGTGCCCGCAACTTTATCCGCGTAAAAGTTTTGAATTTTCCCACGGAATCTCTTCAATTTTTCGGGATAAAACGTATCCTAGATGTTAACTTGGGCTATAAGGAACCACCATACAAAATTTCATCAAAATTGGATTGGTAGTTTTTGCGTGATTCCCGAACATACAGACAGACAGACAAAAATTCCAAAAGTTGTTGTTTTGGCCTTGTTAGTGTCCACCATTATTATTTTCCAAAAATATTTCATGTACAGACATGGCCCCGTTACAATTTTATTATATTCTTGAATTTTAATGGACTAATAAATTGATTTACACATTAAAAACAATTCAGAAATTTTTCGTGCATTAGAAACCTAATGGTGCAAAATACAATTTAATTACGTGTCGTTTCGGAGATAGAGTCTGGCCAACGAAAGCGTGTCCTGAAAAATCGCGGCAGCCTACGTGTGTTGTGCGTTATGTGTGTGCGTAGTTATGGGTAAATTTGAGAGTGTGAGTGAACGTAAATGTGTCCGCCGACACGTTCCCCTTATCCCCACTCTACGTTCTTACAAGGACAAGTTATTCTCCTATGCGCATTTCAATGCGCCATAGCAACGTAACAAACTGTGCAAATCTGAATAACACGCTTGAATCTTAAATTTTGATTCGCTTTGTGAAAAAGTAAGTGGGAGAAATCCGACCCACTGAGAGCGTATCCTGTCTGTATCGTTATGGAGCTAGCAAATTTAGGGAGTGCAAATTAAGGGAGGTTCGCCTGTAGTTATATTCCGAAGACCGGTTTGCCACTTCTCGCACCCTCCACCATCACTGACGTGTCGACCGACCAGTCGACTAACATGTCAAACGACCATTAAAGCGACCAGTTGACCGACCAGTCGACCAAACATTTGACCGACCAGTGTAGCGGCCAGTCGAGCGACCAATAAAGCATCTAGTCCACCGACCAGTCGAGCGAACAGACGACCAACCAATCAACTGACCAGTGGAGCGACCAATCGAGGGACTAGATGAATGACCAGTCGAGCGACTAGACGACTAACTAGTCGAGCAACCAGTCGACTGACATGTCGATCGACCAGTGGAGCGACCAGTCGAGCTGTGGGTTCCTTGGAGAAAGTTGTTTAGTATGATGAGTAGAACTCCCAGTTAACGGGTCCTACAACAATTTTGTTACACCTGTATATGTAAACATATATCTGTTTATTTATTTAGCTTGTAGTCTAAACGGTTTGAAAGAATTTATTAACCGCCTCCGTGGTGTAATGGTTTAGTCCATTAGTTTTCACATCAAGAGGTCGCGGGTTCGTTTCCCGCCGGAGTCTAACTTTGTAAGACTCGCTTCGGTTGGTGGAAGGGCATTTTCTAAGCCCACCTGGCTAGCTACCACCGTCTTATCTAAGTCTTGCCGCCAAACATCAACATCAACTACATTGATGTTTTCCGGCTTGAAGATAAGATAGCCAGTGTCCCATTGCGTTGGGGAATCTTGGTAAGCCCGCTTCTATCTTCGGCATTATCGTCACTTTACCATCAGGTGAGAACTGTGAAAAAAAGGCATGATCCCATAAGAAGAGTATATAATATATTAGTACTAACATAGGGGTGCATGAAAGGAGCCTCCCCGAGTGACGTACTAAAAAGCCCGTACGTCCGGCGCACCCTGGGCAGTCAGCGAGTTCTCACGCTGACTGGCTAATCCTTTCACCACGGTGACAAATCCCAAACATCCATCCGATAGTCCAGCGCTCAAGCCGGCTTTGCGTGTAGTCTCGATTAACATCGAAGGTTTTTCCGAGGACAAGTCTGAACTGTTGTCAGAATTATGTCGTACAACGCACTGTGACGTCCTCTGTATGCAAGAAACCCATCGAGACGAAACGCAAAGTCGACCACACGTAGCTGGACTGACTCTCATCTCCGAGATTTACCACCCGAAACACGGTAACGCAGTATTTGTTACTCCCGGAGTGAGCATTAAATCAACAAAGTGTTCGACCCAGAACGGCATCGAGGTCATCACCTTATACCTCGATCATTGCTCCGTTACATCTATATATAAACCCCCTGGTGTACCTTTCAAACTCGATCCTCTCGAGAGTCTAATGAGTGACCAATGGAATAATAACATTGTAATCGGTGACTTTAACAGCCACAATCCACTTTGGGGCTACAAAGATCTGGATGAGTGCGGCCAAGCACTTGAGACATGGGCTGAAACAAACGACCTGGTTCTGCTTCATAATCCAAAACAACCGGCATCCTTTAACAGCGGTCGATGGAAGCGAGGGTATAACCCGACCTGGTCTTCGTTAGCTCCAACATAAGCTCCCAGTGCATCAAGACCGTGTGCGCGCCCATTCCCCGCACGCAGCACAGGCCCATCATGTGCGAAATAGTACCAGTTGTACGGCCCTTACAAGTTCCCCATAAACGCCGATTTAACTTTGCAAAGGCAAACTGGGAGCAGCTTGCGAAGGAAATCGACGACGCCCTCCTGAATGTTCCCCCAACCCCGAAGGGATATGACGAATTTGTCGACCTTGCGTCTAAAATTTCACGCATGTATATCCCAAGGGGCTGTCGGACATCTTACATCCCAGGGCTGTCGAGTGATTCTGCCGAACTGCTCAAAGTATACGAGGCATTGTACTACAGCGACCCTTTCTCGGTAGAAACCTCATTAGCTGGAGAGAAACTTCTGTCAAAAATTTGCGAAAATCGTCGGGAGAGGTGGATCAACACTGTTAACACCATCGACATGACTCACAACAGTAAAAAGGCCTGGAATACCATCCGCAAGCTGACCAATGACCCACCCCGACCCATAACACCCAGCACAGTTACGGCCAACCAAATTGCTCATCAGCTCCTATTGAATGGCAAACCAACCAGCCGCCTCCCGAAGATTCCAAAGCACAACACTTCTGATGCCTCTGCCGACATTAGTAAGCCCTTCCATCTGTCCGACATCATTGCGGGCATAAAATCCCTCAAAAATGGCAAAGCCTCGGGAGTCGACAATATCTCTGTTGAGCAGATTAAACACCTTGGGCCAGTTGCAGTATCCTGGTTGCATCAAATGTTTAACTCCTGCCTCGAAACCTCCCAGATACCCCGCATCTGGAGAAAATCGAAGGTCATAGCTATTCCAAAGCCTGGGAAATCAGTAGATGACCCCAAAAACTTCAGGCCTATTTCATTACTGTGCCATACATATAAGCTTTTTGAACGGCTGCTACTTACTCGCCTCACAAGCTTTATTGACCCTAGATTGATTCCAGAGCAGGCAGGTTTCAGACCCATAAAGTCTTGCTGCAACCAGGTACTTAAGCTCACGCAACACATCGAGGATGGTTTTGAGAAGGAAATGGTGACGGGCGCTGTGTTTGTCGATCTCTCGGCGGCCTATGACACAGTTAATCTGAGGCGACTGCTGTGGAAGGTGGAGACTATGACCGCAGATATAAAATTTGTCAATATTCTCCGAGAGCTCCTCCACAATCGTCGCTTCCAGGTTCACCTTCTCAAAGACGTAAGTCGTTGGAGGGCACAAAAAAATGGTCTTCCCCAGGGCAGCGTACTGGCCCCAATATTGTTCAATATTTATACCAACGACCAACCATCTAGCCTAAATACCTCCCGCTTTCTGTACGCGGACGATCTTGCGCTTACGTCCCAATCGACCAGTTTTGACGAAGTTGAGAATAATCTTACCGCAGCTCTCAACAGTCTAGGCCAGTACTATGACGAGAACTCGCTCAAGCCTAACCCAACCAAGACTGAGTCGTGCGTTTTCCATCTACGCAATGCACAAGCGGGACGAAAGCTCAAGATCTCCTGGCGTGGAGTGACCATCACTCATAACCCTTCCCCCAAATACCTCGGCGTTCTACTGGACAGGTCCCTCACTTTCAAGAAGAATTGTGAGGGCCTAAAACGAAAGGTGCACTGCCGCAACAACCTAATACAGCGTCTGGTAAGTACTGAGTGGGGTGCTACGCCGCAAGTGCTGCGAACTTCAGGACTGGCGCTAGCATTTTCTGCCGGCGAATTCGCTCTACTCACGCCAAGCTTGTGGATACAGCCTTAAACGAAACCTGCCGGATAATTACTGGATGTTTGAAGCCGACCCCGGTGATGTTGCTGTATCCACTGGCGGGCATAGCGCCGCCAGTTGTTCGCAGAACCATTGCAAGCTCGCGAGAGAGGGCTACGTTGGATGAGGACAAGCGGCATCCCCTACATGGGCACGAGCTACCGCCGCAAAGGCTAAAAAGTCGGAAAAGCTTTTTAAAACATGTCGACCCCCTCACAACTCAGCCCTCTCAAGCGAGATGCAACATGTGGCGTGCTCGAACACCGCTTCCTGATCCCTTTGTCCCGCTTTCTGAGAGTCTACCGGCTGGACATGTATTACCATGGCCGATCTGGAAGTCTTTAAATCGACTTCGGACTCAGGTCGGCCGGAGCAAGGAGAACATGTTCAGGTGGGGACTCTCGGAAAACCCAAATTTGGACTGTGTGTGTGGAGCGGTGCAGTCCATGGCTCATTTAGTTTCCTGTCCTGCCTGCCCTGTCACCTGTTCGCAGCAGGACTTAATGGACGCCACAAATAGTGCAGTCGAAGTGGCTAAGTTCTGGGCCGGAATGATTTGATTTGTCATCGACACGCAAAGAAGAAGAAGTACTAACATACAGTATGGACACTCCCTGCCGCTCTCTAGATTGCGACGTCACCCAGATCGATACAGATTGGTTACAGTTTGGTTTTCGAACGTATAAGATTTCACCGCCACTTTGTTTGTTCCGTCATTCCTTTTTGAAATGTCATTTCTGGCCCGTTGTATGAAGTGTCCAGGGTGTGCCATAAGTGTCACCTAAGATTTTGAGCAGTCGAGACTTGTTTATATTTTTTTTACTGTATAGCTACTAATTGCAGTATAATTTTTTTTTAAATTTACAATTGTAAATACATTTACCAATTGGTAAGCATCATCTCACCTGATGGTAAGTGACGATGATGCCGAAGATGGAAGCGGATTTACCAAGATTCCCCAACGCAATGGAGAACTAGCTTTCTTATCTTCATGCCGGAACACATCAATGTTTTTAACACGCTGATGTTTGGCGGCAAGACTTAGATAAGATGGTGGTAGCTAGCCAGGCGGCTTAGAAAATGCCCTACCACCAACCAAATCGAGTCTTACAAGTTGACCCCACCGAGAATCGAACCCGCGACCTCCTGGTGTGAAGTGAATGGACTAACCATTACGCCACGGAGACGGTGGAAATTATAGCATTAACATATATAGCAATACATTTAGCAGTCGGGTTTTTTTAAAATTTATTTATTATGTTGAAGATTCACTTCAGATTTAATTCAATGCGGCAATCTGAGGATTGTATCCATCTATGTTCTACATTATACTGATTCTATTTTCAAGGTTTCTACATAAGTAAATAGCAAAATTGATTTAATCTTTATAGTACAACTAGCTTTCGGCCGTGTGGACATCGTTTTTATGACTGTCTTCGAGGGAGAGTGGTGCGCGAGTCGCAAGCCGCTCGCGAGCGTGGACATGAGTTTTCTCCAGATCCCTCAGAACTATTTCGGGCTATTCTGATTAGCAGTCTATGTCACTTCCCACCCCCTCAACGAATTATATAAAAAAAAACACTTCAATCCCTTGCGACGCTAACGTGCGCGAGCGTGGAAATGAGTTTTCCCCAAGTCCTCGGGAACTATGTCAGGATATGCTAATTATTAAATTATGTAATATGCCACCCGATCAACCATCTCTGCGCAAAAAATCACAACAATCCATTGTTCCGTTGCGATGTTAAAGAAATTAACCAAAAAAGAGTATTTTTTTCAGTTCTCTTAGGAACTGCGTCAGACTATGCAATTTTCAAGGGATGAAAAGTAGCCTATGTCCTTCCCCGTGACACAGGCTACCTGCATGCCAAATTTAATCAAGATTGGTCAAGGTAAAAAGGTAATAAACAAACTAACAAACACATTTTCACATTTATAATATAAGTAAGGATATAAAATTCCGCTCAGCGTGTGTTCGTAATTATTTTTCTTCTAAACGGTTTGAACGATTTAGATGAATTATTTTTGATACATATGGGTTTACATGGATAGCTTTTAACTATAGTTGGCCCCGGTAGGTGGCGTTGTTGTCGAGACCCACATTTTTATTTGAAGCGGGGAACGAAGTTGCGGGAATCCACTAGTCATCATCATTACAGCTCATATACGTCCCCACCGAGGGGCTCGAGCCTACCCTGAATCAGGGCGATTAGGCCTTAGTCGACCACGCGGGCCCAGTGCGGGTTGGTCGACTTCACACACAACCTTCGAGTTTCTTCGCAGGCGTGTGCAGGTTTCCTCACGATGTTTTCCTTCATCACCGTTAAAGCAATCGGTAAGTATGTACGTAAGTTTTTTGAAAAACTCATTGGTACATTGGCCATCCAGATTTGAACCCGGTACCTCTGGTTAGATGGACCGAGTCGTTACCGGTTGAGCCACCGACGCTTTTTTTTGACGCGGGGATGGAAAAAAAATCCACTAGTAAGCAAAATAAAATTACAGTTTTTTTTAAACTATATAATTATGTATAAAACCTTAGATCTATATGATACACTTATATTACGGTAACTATGGTATGCAACTATTCTATTTGACTATGGACACGATAGCGTATCCTGTGAACTTAAAAACTCCATGGTTCCGAGAAAAAAAAATGTTGGCAGTGAACGTTCAGTACCTACTTAGCTAACTTATTTCTTATGGTATTTTTTTTTTACAAAATATAATGAGCTGTTTTTTATATATTCCTTTTGAAAAAAATGCCTAAAAAATTAAAGAAGGCTTCGTCGCATGAAACTGAACAACTTTCGCCATGAAACCTATGCTCATTCGCTAAAAAGACTTGTTAATTCTAAATAGATCCGCTCATAACTTTGTACTGTACTGTGACCAATTAAATGTTCAGACAGAATGCTGCGATCTGTCAAGATGAAGCCACTATTTTTAGAGTTCCGTAGTCACAAGGAACCCTTATGGGTTCGCCATGTCTGTCCGTCCGTTTAGCTCAGAGGCTATTAGTACTAGAAATCTGTAATTTGGCATGGGTATACATATTAATTACGCCGACAAATTGGTACAATAAAAATATTGATTTTTTTCTTTAGGGTTACATGTAGAGATGGGGTGGATATACAGTGTGTAAAAAAATTGGTGTAGGACCCGATAACTGGGGGTTCTACTCATCATACTGAATGACTTTCCCCAAGGAGCCCATAGTCAATTCTCCAATAAAAACTTGGACCCTCCATACTAAAAAACACAATATTGGTCGATCATTTGATCGATTTGTATGAAGAGTATTTTTTTTTTGCGATTTCTGCAAAGTCGTAGAACAAAAGTTGTTCAGTATGATGAGTAGAAGCCCGAGTTAACGGACTTACACCACTTTTGTTACACCCTGTATATCCCTTGGATAGCACGGTTAATTGTGCCACACGATAAGAGCGAGTGATAGGGGGTGAATTTCTTTTCGTTGACTCATTCTATTGTGTGGGGTATTGTTTAATAGGTCTTTCAAAATAACTGAGGGTTTGCTAAAACTAAATTTTTGATTCAGGGTTCCGTTTACGATTTATGAAGTTTTAAGAGTTTTATTTTTAAGAGTCAAGTCCAGTATGCTAGCTAAAACTCTTTTTTAGGACATCTGAAAAAAAATTAAATAGTAGGAAATTTAATCAATTTAAAAGGAACTATCACGGCTTAGTAGGCTAAAGACAACAACTTAAGATGTGCAGTTGGATTTGTAAAAAGTTCTTAGATTTTCCATACAAAATGTTCTATTACCATGTGTAGAAATAGTTTAGTTTTTCAAAATATACATTTATTTTTGAACAGACTACGGGACCCTACTTTGCGCGAGTCCGACATGCACTTGGCTGGCTTTAAAACATATGTGCGGTATCGGTGTTTTATTGTGCGTGCGTGTTTTCCACGACATCTTAGCACATACTATCACAGATGAGATTTTTTTTTTCGATAAGACAAGCTTGTTGTTGGCCGTGGGGGCCTTTACAACTTCACCGGGGAGGCGAGTACGGAAGGCACTTAACCTAGGGAGATGAGATATTAGGTAGATACTAGTTATATACTAATATTTTGGAGTGGTTTTAATGTCTTATGTGTGTTTTGTACAGTATACGTATAGGCTTGGAGTGATTTTGATGTCTTATGTGTGTTTTGTACAGTGTACGTACAGGCTTGGAGTGGATTTGATGTCTTGTGTGTTTTGTTCAGTGTACGTGCAGGCTTATAGTGGTTTTGATGTCTTATGTGTGTTTTGTACAGTGTACGTAAAGGCTTGGAGTGGTTTTGATGTCTTATGTGTGTTTTGTACAGAGTACGTACAGGCTTGGAGTGGTTTTGATGTCAGTGTGTTTTGTACAGTGTACGTACAGGCTTGGAGTGGTTTTGATGTCTCATGTGTGTTTTGTACAGTGTCATACAGGCTTGGAGTGATTTTGATTGGCTACACATTGAATTTGCGTGAGCTTCCATCTAAACTTTTATTTGATCTGAGGCCTTTCTTTTAACTTTCCCTTTCCTCCCTTTTTCAACCGACTTCCAAGAAGGAGGTGTTTTTTTATGTGTGTTACCTCAGAATTTTGACTGGGTGAACCGATTTTTATGATTATTTTTTTATTTGAAAGCTAGCGCTTTCCTTGTGGCTACATATAAATTTTATCAATATTACACCGATTTTACTTGATTAATTGTACTTTATTAGAAAATTAACAAAAATCAAAAATAATAATGCAAAAATGTACTTTGCGATGGAAGTCGGTTTTTTAACGTCTTTATCGTTTAAATTCTTGTTATTTTGATCTGAGGTACTGTATAACAATTTTTTACGATTTGTTTTTAGATTCCCTGTGGATAGTTGTTCAGTTCCATGAGCATGAGCCCCATTTGATTTGTTTAGAAATTTCAGAATAATGTGAAGTGGATTTTACTCTCAAATGGATCTAAACATTACCGTGTTTTGATACTCGTATCCTCATTTTAATATCCCGATTTTTGTCTTAATTTAAGGTTCAGTATAAGTCTAAAAGTATTAAAATAAATAATAAAAAATTCAACGCTAAAATTACTAAACATTACAAGCAACTATTCGATTATACTGACCATTAAAGGTAAGATAAACTTAATTAATTTTAGGCTAATTGGATTTTTTATTGACATAAGTGTACTGCTTGTGATATATAAATGCCTGTATTACGTTTTATGTACTTAATTATATTTAATTATTAATTACTTTTTGAAATTAATTAAATAATTCAAACGTTGGCATTTAATTAATATTTTCATAATACATGTATATTAATAAGTATCTACGCAATCAAAATTATTTATTATATTATAATTATAAGTTGAATATTTATAGTAAACTTTTTGTATTCAACTTAAAACTTTCATCTCAATTTAGGGTTCTTGTGAAATACCTGACAATAATTTGAGTAGGTGTTCAGCTTATGAAATTGATATTGATCAAAATTAAATTATTTTGAATTGTTAAAAAAAATGATTTTATCATAGGTATTACATGATCAGCTGATAGTGAAGATTCTATGGCAGGTAATTATTTATTTTTGAGAATTTCGTATGGTTTTATTAGAGAAAGTTGTTCAGTTTCATTATCTGAACACGCCCCCTACCCCTTAATTTTTTTTAGGTATTTCTAAAGTACCCTACGTAATACGTATATCACACAAATTGGTAAAGTTACAGAGCATAAACGTACTTATTAATCGATTGTAAGTAAAAAAAATATCTCTGATGCTTTTTTTTCAGATCGACACACATACGAGTACTTACATACCTACTAGGAGAGAGTAGTATTACCATCCCATCACAATTCAAAATTACAATAAATAAACACGATTTCCTACATCATCAATCGGACCTGACCTCACAAATGAAGAAAGTTTCAAACGAGCACGGTGAATCGTTCCACTTGAGACCCTTGTCATCTCTATTCCATAGCTCTAAACAGTTTTCTTCCTCTCCATTCTCGTACCGGAAGTTGTTGGGTTCCCCTGCGTTCCAATTGACGAATGTCAAAGGTTTACCGTTAGCCATCCAGAAGAAGTTGCCTTCTTCAGCTAAGTCTGTGCCCGACGTCCAGAAATGCTCTCTGCCGTATCCTGGAATTGAAAGAAGACTAGGGTTTATAAATGGAATTATGAACGCGAAAGTATGGATTTTTGTTTGTCTGTTTTCCTTTCATCGTTCGTTAACGGCTGAGCAGACTTGAATGAAATTTTAAAGGTAGATAGATTAAGCACTGCATTAACACATAGGATATTTTTTTATTCCACACTCAACAACAATTCAACAAAAGTTTCAGTCTTGATTCAATCAAAATAAAGACTGCATATGCCTGTAAATAAGTAAAAAATAATAACTAATCATTTCTATTTTTATTAGGTTTCAAGTTGTTTTATCTTCATTTTTATTATTTATTTATTTATTTACGTCACAAAAATTACATGTTAACAAAACATTATGCTGTATTATTAAACCTTAATAAGGTTTGTCTCAATACTGTTCTCCAGTCATGCATGCATTATCAAATTATCATTATACAATAAAACACAAAAGTTACCTACAATAACTTATCCGACTGCTAAAAAGAAGGGGAGGATTTTTCGGGTGTATGTATGTATGTCTGTTTCTGTGGCTGAGCCTGTAGTCTTAGTCTAAACATCTGTATGGATTCTGGAGTCCGCAGTGTCCTTAGACTCGGCTTCATCCCCTGTGTGACATAGGATTACATTTCTACCCGAATGCCTTAAAAAGAGGGGTAGTGTTTTTATCCCGTCAGGATCATCATATCAGCTCATATATGTCCCCATCGAGGGGCTCGAGCCTACCCTGAATTAGGGCGATCGGACCTTAGTCGACCACGCGGGCCCAGGCGTTAGGTCGACTTCACACACAACCTGCAAGTTTCTTCACAGGTGTATGCAGATTTCCTCAAGATGTTTTCCTTCACCGTAAGAGCGTCGGATATAAATTTTTATTTCAATCGAAATTCGAAAACACATTGGTACGTGGCAGGATGCGAACCACAACCTCCCGAACAGAAGGTAGCAGCCCTTGCCATTACGCCACCGACGCTAGCAGGTAAATAAGAAGACGAAACTTAACATATTATCCCCAGACACATAAGAAATATTCAACTTTTCATACTAATCGATCAGCTGATCAGCAAACTTTGTACAAGAAGTCCAATTTTGCTGCTGCATAAAAACTTAGCCACTATTTTTCTTACCAATCGGGTAAAAATATATCCTATGTCACTCACGCGATTAAGACGAATCTAACGACAACTCCAACTCTAAAATCCACCAAGCCGGTTAGGCTACAGAGCGAGCCAAAGAAATATACTTTATAATATAAAAAGAATACATACGAGAGCAGGTTGACAACTCAATGACTTTAAGGTTAAATAAAAACTTTTTTAATATTTTTTTTTGTCTCATATTTGGAAACTCACTACGAAGCGCATGCCGTTCTTTTTTCAAATTTGGCGCGAAAACAAAAAAGTTAGGCGACTTCTAAGTATTCTTTGAAAATGGAGAAAAGCGAGTTTCGAGTGCTAATTAAACACTATTTTTTACGTGGTAAAACAATTAAGCAGACCGAAGACAAATTGAAAAAGTATTATGGTGATTCTGCGCCTTCTCATGGGATGGTACATAAGTGGTTCACTGAATTTCTTTGTGGACGTACTACTACTAATGACGCGAAGCGCCCAGGAAGGCCGATTGAGGTCACTACGGAGGGCATGGTTAATAAAATACATAATATTGTTTTGGCAGACCGTCGAGTGATGATACGCGAAATAAGTGATGCTGTGAACATCTCAACTGAACGAGTTTTTTTATATTTTGCATGATATTCTGGGCATGAAAAAGCTTTCTGCAAGATGGGTGCCGCGTTTACTAACAGTCGACCAGAAACGAAATCGTGTAACAGCTTCTGAGGAATGCCTAGCCATGTTAATTCGCAATCCGAGTGAGTTTATGCGTCGGTACATAACAGTTGACGAAACGTGGGTCCATCATTATACACCAGAGACTAAGCACAGTCGAAGCAATGGCTTCTACCGGGCAACGTGCCCCAAAGAAGGCAAAAACTGTTTGCTCGGCTGATAAAGTGATGGCCACAGTCTTTTGGGACAGCCAAGGGGTTATTTACATCGATTTTTTGGATACAGGCAAGACAATAACCGGAGCTTACTATGCTGCATTGTTAGATAGATTCAATGAAAAGTTGATCAAGAAACGACCGCATCTAGCAAAGAAAATAATTCTATTTCATCAGGATAATGCACCGACCCACTCGTCTGCAATCGCGACATCATAAATTGTCGAATTAGGAAACGAATTATTGCCACACCCTCCGTATTCGCCAGATTTAGCCCCATGTGACTTTTTCCTCTTCCCAAACATGAAGAAATGGCTTGGCGGGCAAAGATTTTCGTCAAACGAAGAGGTGGTAGCCGAAACTGAGGCCTATTTTTCAGGAATTGAAAAAAAATATTTATTGATGGGTGTAAGAGGTTGGAACATCGCTGGACTAAGTGCGCAGAGTTGAAAGGAGATTATGTAGAAGTCATGGACTTATCAAACCGCCCTCGTACCTACATACACTCGAAAAACATACCCACCCTCCTTTTGGTGCAGTCGGGTAAAAAGTAAGTTTCTTTGAAGTTCTTAACGTTTCTTCTCACTTTTGACATATTCCGAAACAACGGTAAATGATTGATATAGAGAACGCTGAACTTGTACTACCTATTAATAAATATAATAAAGATATTTTAACCGACTTCAAAAAAGAAGGAGGTTTCTCAATTGGACCGTATATATATTTTTATGTGTATTCGCGGATAACTTCGTCGTTTATGAACCGATTTTTATGATTCTTATTTTGTTGGAAAGGAGATATCAGAAGGTTTCTCAATTCGACCGTATATATTTTTATGAACCGATTTTGATAATTCTTTTTTTGTTGGAAAGGAGATATCAGGAGGAGGTTACTCAATTCAACCATATATATTTTTTTATTTATTTGTGTTCGCGGATAACTTCGTCGTTTATGAACCGATTATGATAATTATTTTTGTTGGAAAGGAGATATCCCAAGGGTGGTACCATGATAAGGAAACCAGGATCTGATAATCGCATTCCAGAGAAATCTAGAGAAACCTTACTTTCCTGTTTGAAGTCGTTTTTTTTTGTTCAAAATTATTATTATTGAAATTACCTGAGTCTTTGACGTACTTCTCAAGCTCGTCGTTCTCCTTCTGCGAAGATATGGAGGCGAGGTGCATCCCGTGAAACCGGCAGTACTGCTGCGCTTTGAACCAGTTCGCCTGGAAACGCCAAAATACTTGCGTTAAAAATTATACTACAGCTCTGGAACTATGGGTATGCAGAATGGGCGAAATACTCGCCTGCGTCATATCGCCTTTTATTTTTTATCTACAACTAGCTATTTCCCGCGGCTTTACCCGCATGGACAACGTTTGTATGACTTTTCGAGGGTGCACAGTGCGCGAGCCGCAAGCGGAAAAAGTAAGCTATGTGTTAATCCAGGTCCTAATTCGGGCTACCTACCAAATTTCAGCCAGATCCGTTAAGTAGTTTTTGCGTGAAGAAGTAACAAACATACACACTCACACACTAACAAACTTTCGCCTTTATAATATTAGTGTAATTGATTGGCCCGTCCTTGGCATCACATAATCTTACCTGATGGTAAGGGACGATGATGACGAAGATGGAAGCGGGCTTACCAAGATTACTGCTACCTCTGAATCGAATGGAATTAACCACTACGCGGTTAAAAAATAAATAAATCAATTAATGTATTTTGTTTTATGATTTTTTCGTTGTTCGAAACTTAGTGGGTTAAGTATGGAAAAAATAATATACATAATTTCAGGAATTAATTAAAAAATAAAACCCGACTGCACAAAAACTTAACCCCTCTTTTTTGGCCACTCGGGTAAAATGTATCTTATGCCACTCACGAGATTAAGACGTATCAAATAACACCTCGCATTCCAAAATCCAGATTTTTGATCAAAAACCTATTTTTTTCAAAATCGTGCTACATATTATATACTCATGCCAAATTACAGCTTTCTAGTACTCAAAGTCACTGAGACATAGCGAAACTGTAGGGGTTCCTTGTTGACTAGGGAACCCTAAAAATCAGAAGCACTTTACTGTGTGTGTATGTAAAGTTCGATTTTAAATACGATTTAAATACAGTTGTGTATTATATGCGACCCGATACTGTCCAATCGGGACTCGTTACTGTCCGATCCGTTTATACCACTGTACTTACTTACTGCACTTTTTACTTCGCTAAAATACTTGACCAATATAAATCAGGGTTTAGGCTTTAAACACTCAAACCAATGTAAATCACACCAAGTGAGTACAGTAAGTAAGTACAGTTGTGTATTGTATGCGACTCGCTACTTTCCGATCGGGACTTGCTACTGTCCGATCCGTTTACACCACTCTACTTGTCTATTTCGCTTATCACTTGACCAATGTAAAACAGGCTTTAAGCTTTAAACACTTGACGAATGTAAATCAGACCAAGTGAAAGTAACAGTTGTGTATTGTATGCGACTCGCTACTGTCTGATCCGTTTACACCACTGTACTTACTGTACTTTTTACTTCGCTAAAATACTTGACCAATATAAATCAGGCTTTAAACTTTAAACAATTAAACCAATGTAAATCAGACCAAGTGAAAGTACAGTGAGTAAGTACAGTTGTGTATTGTATGCGACTCGCTATTTTCCGATCGGGACTTGCTACTGTCCGATCCATTTACATCACTGTACTTGTCTATTTCGCTTATCACTTGACCAATATAAATTAGGCTTTAAGCATTAAATACTTGACGAATGTAAATCAGACCAAGTGAAAGTACAATGAGTAAGTATATACATTTGTGTGTATATGACTCGCTACTGTCCGATCGGGACTTGCTACTGTTCGATCTGTTATATCTTTCGTTTGTATATATATTCCCTAGATGCATCTTCCAATTTGCCTAATCAGCATTTTCCATAAGCCTGTATGACGAAACCTTCTTTCCTAGCCAGTCTTGCCCTGACCGCCGCGCAATTCAGTCCTTCCTCACGCACTTTGTAAAAACCAATATATTTGTCAATTTTTCTAATTAAAAATCTAGTTTTGAACAATAAAGTTTTTTTTAAAACGAGCTACGTGGAAACCCATCTTACAGATCCGTTAACACCACTGTACTTGTCTATTTCGCTAATCACTTGACTAATGTAAATCAGGCTTAAGAGCGGCAATAGCTTCCTTATGCGCACTGACCCTATTGACGGTGCAACCGCCAAGATAGATGCGAACTCTGGCGTGAAAAATTCACTCTGCCCGCCCCGTTCGTTCCGATGGGGGGAAGCCCCTGGACACGAATTAGCGAGATCGGCCTGGAAGTTTATAAAGTTTATAAGCAAAGATAATTGGTTTAGATGGTGCTCCACTAACAATGGGCCATCTGATTGCATCTCCAATGCCCTTAACACTTGCGATCGGGAGGAGGTAATGGACGCCGGATAGCGCCGCCGTTAAGGTGGCCACGGGCAGAAGAGAATATATGACTTGTCGTCGATACGAAAGAAGATTAAAGTAATTTAAGTATTTTTATAGCGTCGGTAGCTACCTAAGGGTCGCTACCTCCTTTCCGGGAAGGCGTGGTTCGATCCTGCCACGTACCAATGTGTTTTCGAATTTCGATTTCGTAATACGTTTATCCGACGCTTTTCTACGGTGAAGGAAAAACATAGTGAGAAAACCTGTACACGCCTTTGAAGAAACTCGAAGGTTATGTGTGAAGTCGATTAAACCGCATTGGGCCCGCGTGGTCGACTAAAGCCCGATTACCCTAATTTAGGGTAGGCTCAAGCCGCTCGGTGGGGACGTATACGACCTGAAGTGATGAAGTATTTTTATAACTAAGCGTGTTTATTATTGCATTGTATAACCAATGCTTAATCATCATACAATAAACACCGGCGGCGATCCACTTTCTCTGATGTGGAACAAGATTATATCATAAAGCGTCTCATTAGTGATTCGATAGAAACATCTGTTCACTGGCCAGGTGTACTTTAAAGCTTTAACTACAGGCAAAGTCTACAGGTTGATAAAATCTACGTCTGATGTTTTAGCACAGATGAGATACTAGTTACTTAGAAACATCTGTTCATTGGCCAGGTGTACTTTAAAGTTTCAACTACAGGCAAAGTTTACAGGGTGTTAAAATCTACGTCTGATGTTTTAGCACAGATGAGATACTAGTTACTTAGAAACATCTGTTCATTGGCCAGGTGTACTTTAAAGCTTCAACTACAGCCAAAGTCTACAGGGTGATAAAATCTACGTCTGATGTTTTAGCACAGATGAGATACTAGTTACTTAGAAACATATATTCACTGGCCAGGTGTACTTTAAAGCTTTAACTACAGCCAAAGTCTACAGGGTGATAAAATCTACGTCTGATGTTTTAGCACAGATGAGATACTAATTACTTAGAAACATCTGTTCACTGGCTAAGTGTACTTTAAAGCTTTAACTACAGTCAAAGTCTACAGGGTTATATAATCTACGTCTGATGTTTTAGCACAGATGAGATACTAGTTACTTAGAAACATCTGTTCATTGGCCAGGTGTACTTTAAAGCTTTAACTACAGGCAAAGAGTACAGGGTGTTAAAATCTACGTCTGATGTTTTAGCACAGATGAGATACTAGTTACTTAGAAACATCTGTTCATTGGCCAGGTGTACTTTAAAGCTTTAACTACAGGCAAAGAGTACAGGGTGTTAAAATCTACGTCTGATGTTTTAGCACAGATAAGATACTAGTTACTTAGAAACATCTGTTCATTGGCCAGGTGTACTTTAAAGCTTCAACTACAGGCAAAGTTTACAGGGTGTTAAAATCTACGTCTGATGTTTAAGCACAGATGAGATACTAGTTACTTAGAAACATCTGTTCACTGGCCAGGTGTACTATAAAGCTTTAACTACAGCCAAAGTCAACAGGGTGATAAAATCTACGTCTGATGTTTTAGCACAGATGAGATACTAGTTACTTAGAAATATCTGTTCACTGGCCAGGTGTACTATAAAGCTTTAACTACAGGCAAAGTCTACAGGGTGATAAAATCTACGTCTGATGTTTCAGCACAGATGAGATACTAGTTACTTAGAAACATCTGTTCATTGGCCAAGTGTACTTTACAGCTTTAACTACAGCCAAAGTCTACAGGGTGATAAAATCTACGTCTGATGTTTTAGCACAGATGAGATACTAGTTACTTAGAAACATCTGTTCATTGGCCAGGTGTAATTTAAAGATTTAACTACAGGCAAAGTCTACAGGGTGATAAAATCTACGTCTGATGTTTTAGCACAGATGAGATATTAGTTACTTAGAAACATCTGTTCATTGGCCAGATTTAAATACAGGCAAAGTCTACAGGGTGTTAACATCTACGTCTGATGTTTTAGCATAGATGAGATACTAGTTACAAAGAAACATCTGTTCATTGGCCAGGTGTACTTTAAAGCTTTAACTACAGGCAAAGTTTACAGGGTGTTAAAATCTACGTCTGATGTTTAAGCACAGATGAGATACTAGTTACTTAAAAACATCTGTTCACTGGCCAGGTGTACTTTAAAGCTTTAACTACAGCCAAAGTCTACAGGGTGATAAAATCTACGTCTGATGTTTTAGCACAGATGAGATACTAGTTACTTAGAAACATCTGTTCATTGGCCAGATTTAACTACAGGCAAAGTCTACAGGGTGTTAACATCTACGTCTGATGTTTTAGCATAGATGAGATACTAGTTACAAAGAAACATCTGTTCATTGGCCAGGTGTACTTTAAAGCTTTAACTACAGGCAAAGTTTACAGGGTGTTAAAATCTACGTCTGATGTTTAAGCACAGATGAGATACTAGTTACTTAAAAACATCTGTTCACTGGCCAGGTGTACTTTAAAGCTTTAACTACAGCCAAAGTCTACAGGGTGATAAAATCTACGTCTGATGTTTTAGCACAGATGAGATACTAGTTACTTAGAAAAATCTGTTCATTGGCCAAGTGTACTTTACAGCTTTAACTACAGCCCAAGTCTACAGGGTGATAAAATCTACGTCTGATGTTTTAGCACAGATGAGATACTAGTTACTTGGTTATAGTCTACGATAGGTATGTCGAGGTATTTAGGATTAGGATTAGGATTAGGATTTAGTGAATATTTATTTGGCTGGAGCATAAACTTTGGGACATTCATTAAATCAAAGATTATGGTTACGGCTGTACTATCTATAGGACATTGACACATGAAGTTTAAGTACTTAATATATTCTAAGTAGATGGCGTTGGAGGCATGTATGTGACTGCGTTCCATTTCATCAATTATATTATTTGACTGTTTTTGATTGGGATTTCGACATAATTTATGTAGGACCGACATTTTGATGATTTGATTCTCTTTTTTAGGGTTCCGAAGTCAACAAGGAACCCTTATAGTTTCGCCATGTCTGTCTGTCTGTCTGTCCGTCCTTGTCTCCGCAGTTTAGTTCAGAGCCTAATAGTACTAGAAAGTTGTAATTTGGCATGGTTCTACATATTATTCATGTCGACAAAGTTGTACAATAAAATCTTGAAATTTTTTTTTTTGAGTATACCTCTCCTACATGTAGGGTGAATCGTGCAGGGTATAGTTGCATAGGTCTTTCAAATCTACTGAGGATTCGCTAATACTATTTTTTTTATTCAGGGATTGGTTTTCGAAATATTAAGCTATAAACTACAAATTTTTCTTAGAGTGAAGTGTCCGGGACCTACAAAATAAGCCGCTATTTCAGGAAATCTGAAAAAAATATTTAAATAGTAGGACATATTTTATCAATTTAAAAGGAAAACTATCACGGATAAGTAGGATATCTTAGTTTAAGAGTCTTCTTCTTCTTATCGTGTGGCACAATTAACCGTGCTATCCAAGGGATAATAGTCGACCAACTTAAAATGTGCAGTTGGATTATACAAAATTTCATAGATTTTCCATTCAAATTGTTCTATTACCAACTGTAAACATAATTTTGTTTTTTTAAATAAACACTTATTTTTTGAACAGACTTTAGAACCCTACTGAGCGCGAGTCCCACACGCACTTGGCCGGTATTTTATTATATTTACTTACCTTATGTATGTTAGTCGGAAATGAAAAAACCTTATTATTATTTTTATATGTAGCTTTCAGAATTGCTAAACTTAAGTGGCAGTGGGCGGGGCACATAGCTCGTAGAACGGATGGCCGCTGGGGCAGTAAAGTTCTCGAGTGGCGACCTCGCACCGGAAAACGTAGCGTAGAGAGGCCTCCCACGCGGTGGACCGATGACCTGTTGAAGGTCGCGGGAAGCCACTGGATGCGGTTAGCGCGGAACCGGTCGTCGGAGAAATCCTTGGGAGAGGCCTATGTCCAGCAGTGGAAGTCCTTCGGCTGATATGATGATGATGATAATATGTAAGTATGAGGTATGTGGTAGTTTATCAAACGCAA
This sequence comes from Coleophora flavipennella, assembly GCA_947284805.1. Taxonomy (NCBI): domain Eukaryota; kingdom Metazoa; phylum Arthropoda; class Insecta; order Lepidoptera; family Coleophoridae; genus Coleophora; species Coleophora flavipennella. Next base: position 8,829,335 of record OX369269.1, read on the forward strand.
AAAAATACTACAAACGTCGAATAATCTAAAACTACGATTTCGTCGTCCTGTATGTTCAATTTATTTTTATTAATTGCTATCTCGATATTGACCTGCATAATTGCCATTATTGATGAATGTGGTAGCCAATTAAGTGTAGATGAAATACCTGTAGTTATATGGTAATTGAAGATCTCAAATGTTATGTCCTAGGGCTGTTAAGTAGTAGAAGTTTTAGAAGCTAATTTTGAGTAGCGTGATCAATTTCACTCCTTTAAATTCAACTCTATCATAAGGCAATAAGTAGTTGAAGTTTTGGAAGCTAATTTTGAGTAAAGTGGTCAATTTCACTCGTTTCATTAATTCAACGCTATCATAAGGCAATAAGTCTTCTTTCCGTTTGTAACTAACTTTTAACGTATCAATTGAATAGGCAAGACGGTAACAATAACGAGATTGTCGTTCGACTCAGCGTTTCGCCACCGCGCCTTCAGTGAATAACTGTGGTTTGAATAACTGCAGTGAATAACTGACTCTGTGGCTCAGTGGTTAGTGCCCTTGACTACTGATCCGAGAGTCGTCGGTTCGATCCCCACCCAGGGCAAGCATTTGTGTGATGAGCAGATTTGTTTGCTCTGTGTCTGGGTGTTAAATTATATCTATATATGTATGTATTTAAACGTATATAAGTATGTATATCAGTCTCTGGTAACCCATTACACAGGGAATCCTACTTTGGGGCCAGATGACCATGTGTGATTTGTCCCAGAATATTTATTTATTTATTTAATTATAATTGAATTTTGAACCACATTCAGAAAAGGAGGAAGTTCCCAATTCGACTGTATGTTTTTTTTGTGTGTTTACGCGATTTATCTGAATTTTTTAGAGTTCCGTACTCAAAGGAATCCAACTATCCAAATCCAAATATTACTAAGCCTTCGCTGTCTGTCCGTCCAACCTTCTCTCTGTCAGCGAGCTGTATTTCAAGAATCGTAAATAGGCAAATAGTTGAAATTTTCATAGAGTGGGTATTTCTATTGCCGCTATAACAAGAAATATTGAAAAGAAAATAAAATCAAAAATTTATAGGGCCAATACAAGAAAAGTTTTTTTTTTAATCGTGAAAAGTATACATAGTGTTAAATCTTGTACGATGGTACAGAACCCTTTGTGTGCGAGTCTGACTTGCACTTGACTGGGTTTTTTAATTGATAGGTTATGCCTTCTGTTGTTATTCTCGTGTATTTTTAAAAATTGTTTTTTTGAAAATTTTGTTAGAAAACAAAACAAAACATGCAAAATGCACGCCTGGCTAGCTACCACCATCTTATCTAAGTCTTGCCGCCAAACATCAATGTTAACAGCATTGATGTGTTTCGGCGTGAAGATAAGATAGCCAGATCCCCGTTGCGTTGGGAAATCTTGGTAAGCCCGCTTCCATCTTCGGCATCATTGTCACTTTCCATCAGGTGAGATGATGCCAAGGGCATACCAATTGTGGATAAAAAAAACGATTTTATATACACGTGCCGAAACTTTTACAGTTGTTGCAACCTTCTTCCGGATATTTATAAATGTTTTTAAAGATAATACTTTATTTTGCTCATGCCACGATATCCAAAAAGCGTTAAAATACATGATGTTTTTATTAGATACTAGCTGTCCCGGCGAACTTCATTTCACCTTACACTACACTACACTACACTACCTTACCCTACCCTACCCTACCCTAACTACACTACACCCACACTACACTACACCCACACTACACTACACTACACCTACCCTACCCTACACTAAAACCAATTAATTTTTGACTGATATTTTTTTTAAATAATTTTAAGGATGAATATCATATTTTTAAGGATGAATATCTTATTTTTAATACTTATTATCCTATTCCGGACGAAGAAAAATGCAAAAACACAAAAATCATAAAAATTGGTCCAGCCGTTCTTGAGTTATAAATGGTGTAACTAACACGACTTTTATATATGTAGATTATTACGTTAATTTATTTCCGAAAAAATGGTAAAAACTGAACTATCGCAGATGTGCACTGTGCAGCAGTGCACATCTGCGATAGTTCAGTTTTTTCACCGATTTTTTATTATTATTACTGAATTTAGTAAGTTTAATAGAAAATCTACTCACTGAATCGGTAGTAAAAAAATCTACACGTATTTCTAAACCATAGAAAGGTAAATTGTTGAGGAGTTTTTTCTGAGTCCACGATCAGATCTTTAAGTTTTATGGGACCACCACGGATTTATAATATTAGTGTGATTCATCGTTTACGCATATTCGCATGTATTAAACCAATTGAGATGATTATTTTTTTGTTGCAACTAGTATCCTAGTTGATTATAAAGGCGAAAATTTGTGAGTGTGTATGTTTGTTACTTCTTCACGCAAAAACTACTGAACGGATCTGACTGAAATTTGGTAGGTACACAGATTAGGACCTGGATAAATCATAGGCTACTTCTTTCACGCTCGCGAGCCGCTTGCGTCTCGCGCACTGCGCACCCTCGAAAAGTCATAGAAACATAGTGAAGCTGCGGGAAACAGCTAGTGGTACATAACTGTTAACCTCATAAATGCTGATTTTAACTCATGAAACTACAACTTTGATGAAAGCTAAAAATATTTGGTAGTGAAAAAAGTTTCTTCGTATTTTGTAAGTATGAATTTGTAATCAAATCTCTTTGCTTGTATTGCGTACACGATGAACGGTACATAACTGCCAACCTCATAACTGCTGATTGTACTCATGAAACTCAGAGATATGCTATATATATAGGGGAGGTAGATAGGTTACTTGCGTCCAAAAAGTGAAGCAATAAAAAGATGCCAATTGGCATCTCTTTTCTTAGTAGCATTCGGTCCTACCTACCTACTACCTATAATATTGTGTTTGTAAATGGATTCGATTTTCAAATGTTGTTTGTTAGTGCATAACCCATCTATAGTAACAAATCTCTGATGAAACTACAAATTTTGTTTCACAACTTTGCTGAAAGCAAAAAATATTAGGTAGTGAAAAAAGTTTCTTCGTATTTAGTAAGTATGAATTTGTAATCAAATCTCTTTGCTTGTTTTGCTTAAACGATGAATGGTACATATCTGCAAACCTCATAACTGCTGATTGTACTCATGAAACTACAAATTTTGTTTCACAACTTTGATGAAAGCGAAAAATATTAGGTAGTGAAAAAAGTTTCTTCGTATTTTGTAAGTATGAATTTGTAATTAAATCTCTTTCCTTGCATTGCGTAAACGATGAATGGTGCATATCTGCAAACCTCATAACTGCTGATTGTACTGATGAAACTACAACTTTTGTTTCACAACTTTGATGAAAGCGAAAAATATTAGGTAGTGGAAAAAGTTTCTTCGTATTTTGTAAGTATGAATTTGTAATCAAATATCTTTGCTTGTATTGCGTACACGATGAATGGTAAATAACTGCCAACCTCATAACTGCTGATTGTACTCATGAAACTACAAATTTTGTTTCACAACTTTGATGAAAGCGAAAAATATTAGGTAGTGAAAAAAGTTTCTTCGTATTTTGTAAGTATGAATTTGTAATCAAATCTCTTTGCTTGTATTGCGTAAACGATGAATGGTAAATAACTGCAAACTTCATAACTGCTGATTGTACTGATGAAACTACGACATTTGTTTCACAACTTTGATGAAAGCGAAAAATATTAGGTAGTGAAAAAAGTTTCTTCGTATTTTGTAAGTATGAATTTGTAATTAAATCTCTTTCCTTGCATTGCGTAAACGATGAATGGTAAATAACTGCAAACTTCATAACTGCTGATTGTACTGATGAAACTACGACATTTGTTTCACAACTTTGCTGAAAGCGAAAAATATTAGGTAAGGGAAAAAACTTTCTTCGTATTTTGTAAGTATGAATTTGTAATCAAATCTCTTTGCTTGTATTGCGTAAACGATGAATGGTTCATAACTGCCAACCTCTTGTATGCTGATTGTACTCATAATACTACAACTTTTGTTCTTCAACGTTGCTGAAATCGAAAAAGGTCGCGGAAAAAGATTCTTTGTATTTTCTAATTATAAATTTGTAATCAATCTCTTTGCTTGTATTATTTATACCTGGCTTGATATAAAAAATTAAAAGGTAAACAATGGAAAATAACGAAATTTGCGCCATTTTTTAAATTTGTTTTCTTTCTACGAAAATGAGTAAATGGAAAAAATTGGCTACTTTTCGAATTTTTATTTTGAAAAAAGGTAAAAATACAACACAGGCTGCGAAAAATATTTGTGTTGTTTATGGACCTAATGCAGTATCAGTCAATAGCACAAACTAAGTTCAAGCTTTTCCAGCCTGGAAATTTTAACGTTCAAGATGCAGCTCGCTTGGGTCACCCTGTTTGAATTTGCATACAAAATACGAAAAAGCTTTTTCTTTTTAAGGTTATAAGCTAATCGATTTGTATGCAAATTCAAACAAGGCGACCGAAACGAGCTGCATCTTGAACGTTAAAATTTATCCACAAGTCCATCCACTAATCCAAAAGATTTTTTTCGACTTGTCTGGCGTAGTCGAGAATACTCAAAACAACAATAAACATTACGCTTACCTAGTAGCAATAAAAAGAGGTGAATTATATTTGATGAAAATTTTACAAATAATTTGGGTTTCTATGGGAGGTACTTTAATTTAAACTTCCAAAAAAAGTCAGTCAAAAAAGCAATTTTCTTTATTCCACCTCTCCCGCGAACAATACTAGAATGACGAGTACGTATGTAAAAAGCTCAATGAGAAAAGATGTACTGTCAAGTGTATACCTCTTTTGCATACTGAGGTAAGCCGTCTTACTTAGGAAATTAATCTTCAGACAAGTCATCATAATAAATACAATATTTACATTAAATTGCACGCGAGTTTGTATATAAACGGTGCCTATATGTAGCCATAAAACTAAAAAGGTCAATGAGAAACGATGTATATCAAGTGTATATGTTACGGCTAAAACCCGAAGCGCGGCTGCACCTAGTTTTAGCCGGTTAGAACTAGGTGTAGCCACTTACTCTTGGTTAAACCTAGTACGAGCCGATTATTTTCGGGTAAAACTAGGTCTATCCTTCATCATGCCGGCTACAACTAGGTTCGGCCATTCCCTGTTGGATAAAACTAGGTCTATCCGATATCATTCCGGCTAGAACTAGGTCCAGCCATTCCCTGTTGGATAAAACTAGATGCAAACATTCTTTAAATTATAATATGCAACTATTGTCTGTTGTTAAAAAAATGTTCCTGATTGTCCCTATTATATTAAAAATTGTACTCCTAATAATTTGTGTTAATTATTACAATGTGATTTATAAGAATAAAAAAACTCTCTACGTTTCTTTTTATTGGATGTTTTTTTTAATATCTAAAAAAGCTCTGCCGATAGCATGCCGCTTACAACTATGTACAGCCAATCCCTGTTAGATAAAACTAAGACACGCGCTGCTGCTGCAGACGCTGTGAGTCACACTCGCTAGTAGACCTGCAGTAGATCAGCAGCACATCAGCAGCACCTGGCGCTCACAACCTGCAGAGGCACGTGCCTCGCTATGCCCTCCACCCCGCGCCGCTGCTGCAGATGCTGTGAGTCATGAGTGTGACGCGAGGCGGAAGGCTTGGCGGGACACGCATCTAAGTTTTATCCAACAGGGATTGTCTGGACCTAGTTCTAGCCGGAATGATATCGGATAGACCTAGTTTTATCCAACAGGGAATGGCCGAACCTAGTTGTAGCCGGCATGATGAAGGATAGACCTAGTTTTACCCGAAAATAATCGGCTCGTACTAGGTTTAACCAAGAGTAAGTGGCTACACCTAGTTCTAACCGGCTAAAACTAGGTGCAGCCGCGCTTCGGGTTTTAGCCGTAACATATACACGTACCTCTTTTGCATACTGCAGTAAGCCGCCTTACTTAGGAAATAATCTTCAGACAAGTCATCATAATAAAGACAATGTTTACGTTAAATTGATCGCGGGTTTGTATATAAACGGTGCCTATATGTAGCCATAAAACTAAAAAGGTCAATGAGAAACGATTTATATTCAAATGTATACACGTACCTCATTTGCATACTGCAGTAAGCCGCCTTACTTAGGAAATAATCTTCAGACAAGTCATCATAATAAAGACAATGTTTACGTTAAATTGATCACGGGTTTGTATATAAACGGTGCCTATATGTAGCCATAAAACTAAAAAGGTCAATGAGAAACGATGTATATTCAAGTGTATACACGTACCTCTTTTGCATACTGCAGTAAGCCGCCTTACTTAGGAAATAATCTTCTGACAAGTCATCATAATTAAGACTGCGTACAAGTATACAACAATACAATATAACTCGATGACTGAGGTTAGCCGTCTTACTTAGGAAATTAATCTTGAGACAAGTCATCATAATAAAGACAATGTTTATATTAAATTGAACGCGGGTTTGCGTATAAACGGTGCCCATAAGTAGCCATAAAACTAAAAAGGTCAATAAGAAACGATATATATTCAAGTGTATACACGTACCTCTTTTGCATACTGCAGTAAGCCGCCTTACTTAGGAAATAATCTTCAGACAAGTCATCATAATAAAAACAATATTTACATTAAATTGCACGCGAGTTTGTATATAAACGGTGCCTATATGTAGCCATAAAACTAAAAAGGTCAATGAGAAACGATGTATATTCAAGTGTATACACGTACCTCATTTGCATACTGCAGTAAGCCGCCTAACTTAGGAAATAATCTTCAGACAAGTCATCATAATTAAGACAATGTTTATATTAAATTGAACGCGGGTTTGCGTTCATAAGTAGCCATAAAACTAAAAAGGTCAATAAGAAACGATGTATATTCAAGTGTATACACGTACCTCTTTTGCATACTGCAGTAAGCCGCCTTACTTAGGAAATTATCTTCAGACAAGTCATCATAATTAAGACTGCGTACAAGTACAATATAACTCGATGACTGAGGTTAGCCGTCTTACTTAGGAAATTAATCTTGAGACAAGTCATCATAATAAAGACAATGTTTATATTAAATTGAACGCGGGTTTGCGTATAAACGGTGCCCATAAGTAGCCATAAAACTAAAAAGGTCAATAAGAAACGATGTATATTCAAGTGTATACACGTACCTCTTTTGCATATAAGCCGCCATACTAAGGAAATAATCTTCAGACAAGTCATCATAATAAAGACAATGTTTACATTAAATTGAACGCGAGTTTGTATATAAACGGTGCCTATATGTAGCCATAAAACTAAAAAGGTCAATGAGAAACGATGTATAGTCAAGTTTATACTCGTACCTCTTTTGCAAACTGTAAGGTGTTACTTAGGAAACTAATCATCAAACAAGTCATCATAATTAAGACAATGTTTACATTAAATTGAACGCGGGTTTGTGCATAAACGGTATCTATAAGTAACTATAAAACAATGCTTGGCAATCTCAACCGGTTGCAGAGAAAGTTTTGTGCATTCGGTCGTGTATTCCCTTTGTACTTTCTAGACTTCTACGCGCACAACCGAGTGCTAATAGTAGTACTTATACAGTTTGTCCCGGGAAGTATGGATAAAATCGAACAGGGGTATAACCTGGCGGAAGTAATTTTTAAACTTTTTAATTTAACCCTATGCCTGTTCCATTTTTGCCGGTTTAAAGGTTTAAATGTTTTATTGACCTTTTATTTTTTTTATTTTTTTTCGCATAGTGCTGAAACATAAAAAGAAACTGTAAAGGCCATCTGCACATTTTTTTTCTCAGAACATTGGAAATAATTTGCCTTACCTACCTTATTTTTATACAACTTCGAGTAGCAAACGTCCTACTAATAATATAAACTGACTATCGACTGACTCGGTGGCTCAGTGGTTAGTGCCCTTGACTACTGATCCGAGGGTTGTGGGTTCGATCCCCACCCAGGGCAAGCATTTGTGTGATGAGCAGATTTGTTTGCTCTGTGTCTGGGTGTTAAATATCTATATATGTATGTATTTAAACGTATATAAGTATGTATATCAGTCTCTGGTAACCCATAACACAGGGAATCCTACTTTGGGGCCAGATGACCATGTGTGATTTGTCCCAGAATATTTATTTATATTTATTTATTTAAACCACAGATTTGAACAGAACGATCCGCCCATCTCCATATTTTAGTCAGATTTTCTTCATACATGCAAAAAGTAGCGCCATCTGACATAACTCGTACGAACTAGCGTGGGCGAGAGTTGACTGACGTGCCGAGTTAAAAGAACCTTGATAGAATTGTCGCTTTAAAAATTCGTTTTTTTAATTTGTTTACAAGAAAAATACAATGTAAGGTTACTTATCGATGATACGACATCCAATGTTTCTTTTAGCCTTTCTTTTATGGTATTTACGGCCTCTTACAACACAATAAGGTATTTTTATATGGAATATTTTTCTACCGCACTGAACAATGTCCCGCAGACGACTGAGTCGCGAGTGTGCGAAACTTTCGATTTTCGCACCAATTCGCTGGGCCCATTAGTCGCGCGCGTTGGCCGGGTCCTTACGCCAGTAATACATAAGTCATTGATATAAACGCGAAAGTTTGTAAGAATGTATGGATGTAAGGATGTATGTTTGTTACTCTTTCAAGCAAAAACTACTGAATGGAACTAGCTGAAATTTGGTAGGTAAGATAAGGTAATAAGTACAGATAAGGACCTGAATTAACACAAAGGCTACTTTTTCTAAGCTTGCGAGGCGTTTGCGGCTCGCGCACTGCGCACCCTCGAAAAGTTATAGAAACGTTTGTCCACGCGGGTAAATCCGCGGGAAACAGCTAGTATGTTATAAAAGGGGAAAAAATGGTTTTAGAAAGGCCGTAGAGGTCGCAGCAGACCAAAACGCAGATGGTGGAATGGGTTGGACAGGTTTGAGGATCGATGGAAAGAGGTTGGCTCGGGATAGGGATGTATGGCGTAAAAATAACATACTTTCTACACAAAGTTCTTTGTAACCCTGCCGCTTCTGAATATTTACTTATGAGGTTTATATTTCGTACGGCTATGAATGAGCAGCAGCGGTCCAGTAAAACACTTGTTTTGGCCATTCCTTCTCTCGCTGTACTGATACCTACAAGTCCTTCAAGTGGTTTACTGTCCATGCTGCTAGCCTTTGCCTATTGAAGTAAGAAGAATTCCCTCTGTCAGTGCTTTCAAAACCGCTCTAAAAAGGATTTGGAGTAACAATCTCGACATTTGTGCTAATAATTTATTAAACAGAATGTAAAACAATCACTTTCCCATACAATCCAAGATATTACCAAGACGAAAATTTGTAGGTAGATTAGCGCACTTGGGAGTATCTCATCTGTGTCATGTTTAGTTAGTTCCTAATTTTCAACCGACTTCAAAAAGGAGGAGGTTCTCAATTCGACTGTATGTAATATTTTTTTTGTATGTTTGTTACGCGATATCTCCGCCGATTGTGAACCGATTTTCAAAATTATTTCTTTGTTCGAAAGAGTAAACTCCCGAGGGGGTCCCATTGTCACCAAGTCAGGATCTGATGATGGGATCTTAGGGAAATCGAGAAAAACCCTCAAATTTTATAGGCACATATTACGTGTTGCATGTATTTACTAAAACTATTCAAGTTTTGTTTGTCATCATCTCATGTTGATGAGCTGATGAAGGAAGGTACAACTCCTTAACGGTTAGGATTTGGAGGATAATTCACGTAGATACGTAGGTAAGTATAGACCGATAGTTGTATTCTTTCAGGTTATTCAGATGAGCTGATGATGGAAGATTTGAACTCCTTAACTTTCATGCTGTTTAGATGATGATGGAAGCCACAGGAATCTGTATCTGTTAATGAAACACATGCTTTATGATTTGATGGTTCATATTGGCGACTGCGTGATTAGGTATAACGTTGTTAGATATATAGATAGCATTATCACTAAAATAAATAAAATAAAAATAAAAGTTTAAAAAACTTAAAAACCGACTTCAAAATGAAATTCACTCAAAAGTATGAAATAATAATATTATACTTAGATACACGACATTAACCAACAATAACGAAATCAAAGATGGGTACGACTTAAATTAAGGGCCTAAATTTTTTTTTGAGGTCGGTGTCAGCAATGCCATCGAATCTAAAACATTTGATACGTAAGTACTTAAGTAGCTGTGTGCTGGTACCGACCTCAAAAATAAATTTAGGCCCCTAATGTAATTCGTACCCACCTTTGAGTTCGTTATTGTTGGTTAATGTCCTGTATCTAAGTATAATGATATTATTTCATACTTTTGAGTGATTTTCATTTTGGAGTCGGTTTTCAAGTTTTATAAACTTTTATTTTTTACCTTTTTATTTTCATATTTTTAACCGACTTTAAAAAAGAAGGATGTTTCTTGTTCCACTGTATGTATTTTTAGGGTTGTGCACCTCAAAAGGAAAAAAAACGAAACCCTTATAGGATCACTTTGTCTGTCCGTCTGTCTGTCAAGACCCTTTATCTCGGTAACGCATGGAGGCATCGAGTTGACATTAAAAGCATATACTCCGGTCTACAGTCTCTTGAAGTTGTAAATAAATAATACTTCTAGTTAACGTAAAAACAGATAGGGTCGTTTATGCCGCAAAAAAAGGTACATTTCAACACTCTCAAGGGAATCAAAATTTATAGGGTAATTTCCGTTGACCTAGAACTATGAAATTTGGTCAGTAATACCACAGTATTACAATATAGCGAACTATACATTTGTAATTAAACCATAAAAAAGTATTTATTTGAAGTACATCAATTATGCAAGGAACGGGCGGCTGTCCAAATTTTGAATTGAGTTAACCGTGTCATGTGGGGTATCGTATGAAAGGGCTTCATTGGCACAAGCTTAAACAGATTTTTTATTATTTTTATGATCTATAGTCTTCGATTTATTATTTTTAAGGTTCCATAACCAGAGATGTGGTGGTAAGGAACCCTCGGTGAGCGAGTCCGACTCGCACTTGGCCGGTTTTTTTTAATGTATGCTCACCGATTATTCTGTTAATTGTAGATAGATTTACATAATTCTTTTTTTTATTTGAAAGAGTATATGAATATAGAGTATACTCCCGAAATGGTCTCTTTGTCACCAAATAAGGATCAGATGATAGGGCCCCAGGGAAATCGAGGGCAACCCTCAAATTTTATAGGGACGTATTACGTGTTTCATGTATTTGCTAAAGGTATTCAAGTATTTGCGTTTGGTAGTCATCATCTCTAAGAGGGTCAGTAGTCCGGGAGGCCGTGGTTCGAATCCTGTCATCACGTACCAATGTGTTTTCGAATTTGGATTTCATATTATGTACCTTTATTTTATTTTTTCTGCCGTTGGGGTAGTAAAGTTCTCGAGTGGCGACCATTCACCGGAAAACGTAGTGAAGCCAGGCCTCCCACTGGGTGGACCGATGACCTGGTGAAGGTCGCGGGAAGCCGCTGGATGCGGGCAGCGCAGAACCGGTCGCCATGGAAATCCTTGGGGGAGGCCTATGTCCAGCATACGTTCGGCTGGATGTTGTACTTTTATCCGACGCTCTTAACGGTGGAGGAAAACATCGTGAGGAAATCTGCACACGCCTGCGAAGAAACTCGAAGGTTGTGTGTGAAATCGACCATCCCGCACTGGACCCGCGTGTTTATCAACGGCCATCTGTTTCCAACATATTAATTATGACAATACCAAAAAATATTTCACATAGCTCGTGTCATAGGGTCCGATATGTTGGAAACGACCTCCTCCATGCCCTTATATTATCCTCAATCATCACATTACGGAGATAATAAAACATGAAATGACTTAAAACTTTTTTGGTATTGTCATACTCAGATTCAAAAAAAGTTCAGATAAAATCTGACGTAAATTCAATGTGCGTACACTACACTTATCAAAGCCACTTCAAACCTATACTTAAACTGCGCACCACAAAAATCTGAAAATTAAAGGTACTGTATACGCACGCACACACAAGACATCAAAACCAATCCAAAATACTGGATAGTGCTAAGACGTTTTAACCGCTTCCGTAGCACAGAGGCAAAGTTCACTGACTTTACTCAAGAGGTCGCGGGTTCGATTCCCGGCGGGGTCAATTGTAATCGGACTCGGTTTGGTTGGTGGTAGGGCATTTTCTAAGCCTTGCCGCCAAATATCAATGTTGATACCATTGGTGTGTTCCGGCACGAAGATAAGATAGCCCCAATACGTTGGGGAATCTTGGTAAGTCCGCTTCCATCTACGGCAACATCGTCACTTACCACCAGGTGAGATGTTGTCAAGGGTTTACCAATTATGCATAAAAAAACGTCGTCGAAGACACGCACACACACATAATACACCGATACCGCACACATGTTTCAAACATCGGCCAAGTGCGTGTCGGGCCACGCGTAATGTAGGGTTCCGTAGTTGCCATTATCAAGTCTATACCTAATTTTAAAATTTCCAAATACAGCGGATTAGTAGTTGTTGGGGATGGGGACACTCGACTCCAACAAAATTTAGCACTTTCAAGCCTATTTTTTAGAAAACAGAATCCTAAATTATAAAATAGTCTTAGAAGACTCACAACTATTTTTTAAGCTCTAACCAACGATACCCCACTCGACTAGGTTTGACGGGAAAAAAATCATCCCCACTTTACTTGGTATACCCCTAAAAAGTTTCTTTTTTCCAAAATCTTTTTACAGTTCTTTCCGCGTTATTATTATACACAGGGTGTAACAAAATTGGTGTAGGACCCGTTAACTGGGGATTCTACTCATCATACTGAACAACTTTCCCCAAGGAACCCATAGTCAATTCTCAAAAAAAAATTTGGACCCTCCATACTACAATGCACAAAATTGGTCGATCAGCTGATCGATTTGTATGAAGAAAATTTTTTTTTTTTGCGATTTCAGCAAACTCGTAGAACAAAAGTTGTTCAGTATGATGAGTAGAAGCCCCAGTTAACGGGACCTACACCAATCTTGTTAAACCCTGTATATCTTTGCCAAATTCCAGCTCTTAACTACTAACAGTCTAGGAGCTATGCCGCGGACAGACAGACTGACAGACTGACAGACAGACATGACGAAACTATAAGCTTTACTTGTTGTACTACGGAACCCTAAAAGTAGCTTCAACTTGACGTTCGCAGCATTCTATCTGAACTTTATTTTGATTTGAGTTGGTATTAATCAGCTCATAGCGAACTTTGAGACACGGGTCTAATTTTTTTTTTGCGATTTCAGTATACTCCCTTAAATTATTTTCAGGTATTTCAGAAGAAGGCTATAAACCAGTTAACCGCCTCTGTGGCGTAATGTTAGTTTCACATCAGGAGGCCGTGGATTCGATTCCCGGCGGTTTGTAAGACTAGATTTGGTTGGTGGAAACTGGAAGGGAATTTTCTATAACTTTCAAGAATTTCAAGAGGACCCTATATAAATTATGAGTAATCTATACCAAAGGAAGGCCGATTTTAATGATTCTTTTTTTATTCGATAGGGATGCTGCCAGGTTGGTTTCATATTACTTACTTACTTCGCTGGCTCAGCGACCCGAAGTGGATCTTGGCCTCCGACATTAAAGTGCGCCACTCTATTCTATTTTCATATTAGTTTATCAAAATCGGTGTAGTGCTTTTTTTTCGAAAATTAACAAAAACCAAAAATAAATACACATTCTACTAAGTTGTTGCGATGGAAGTTGTTTTTTTAAAGTTTTTTTTATCGTTTCTAGTTATTAAAGAAAGTAGGCACGCGTAGTTACGAGTAGGTACATCTAATATGAAATATTTTTTAGAAAATAATAACGGTGATGGACATTACTAACGATACAGAGGCCAAAACAACAACTTTTGGAATTTTTGACTATTTTTCTGTATGTTCGCGCATCACGCAAAAACTACCAGGCTGATTCCGATGAAATTTTGTATGGTGGTTCCTTATAGCCCGGGTTAACATATAGGATACTTTTAATTTAGAAAAATTCAAGAAATTCCGTGGGAAAATCAAAAGTACGCATTTTTAGAATGGCTCACCACGCAAATGTTGCTAGACCTATTGCAATTCAATTTTACACGTTGATACCTTATATCGCGAACTAAAACTGAAACATGGTAAATTCCAAAAAAAACATGGTTCCTGCAGGAATGCAACAAAAATAGTATCTTTAAAACCTTTATATTGAGATGGGGTGTTTTGATCATCATTGCATAGTTGGGTATTCTTTATCCCGGAATACTAAAGAGGTCCCGTGGAAAATTAGATATATCTATACATAGGCATTTTTTTAGTTTGCGTGTCACATCCTCGGCTGCATCGGCACTTACCATCAGGTGAGGTACAGCCAAACGCACTCAATTTTTAACCCCCGACGCAAAAAAGAGGGGTGTTATAAGTTTGACCGCTATGTGTGTGTGTGTGTCTGTGTGTGTGTCTGTGTGTCTGTCTGTGTGTCTGTCTGTGGCACCGTAGCTCTCAAACGGGTTAACCGATTTGGATGCGGTTTTTTTTATTTACAAGCAGGTTTTTTGGCGATGGTTCTTAGATACGTTTTATCAAAATCGGTTCAGCCGTTTCAAGGTCATCAGCTCTTTTGTTAGCTGCGGTAGGGTTCTTAGACTTTTAATGTGTATTTACTTTACTTTCAAACATACATGTGACCAAAAACTTGAAACACTCATGTATGCTTAATAACTATGCAGGATTATGGAACTCTTGGTCTGATGCTGCAGCCAGGATATCCAGAACACTAGCACACTCTTAAAAAAATAATAGCAGATATGTCGTGTTTGGACTCGTTTTGATCAGTATTTGATTCTGCATACAATGCAATGGTGGCAACACGGTGAGCTGATGCTGCGGCCAGGATATCCAGCACACTAGTACACTCTTAAAAAAATAATAGCAGATATGTCGTGTTTGGACTCGTTTTGATTCTGTTCTGTTCTGTTTGTGTCTGTTCGTCTGTTGCATCGCAACTCTCGAACGGATGGACCGATTTTGATGCGGTTTTTTTTACGTGAAACAAGTTTCCTTGCGGTGGTTCTTAGCTATAATCGATAAAGATCTGTTCAGCCGTTTGAGGGTTATCAGCTCTTATCTAGGTGACTAAGGGATCTGGGCAACTTATACAGGTCTGATCGATTCAAAATTTGGTGCCCTGTTAATGTAAAAATATTGCAAAACCATGATAACCTTGAACTGTTGATGCAGCATCTCCTAGAATCTACAGAATACCCAACTCCTCAAAAACTTTCAGTAGAAGTATCGTGTTTGGGC
The DNA here is from genome assembly GCA_947284805.1 of Coleophora flavipennella. Taxonomy (NCBI): domain Eukaryota; kingdom Metazoa; phylum Arthropoda; class Insecta; order Lepidoptera; family Coleophoridae; genus Coleophora; species Coleophora flavipennella. The sequence continues at coordinate 8,844,669 of OX369269.1, forward strand.
TCAAAAAAAAATATTCAAAACAATTTATTTCAAATAGGTGTTACACACACTTTTAAATAGAATTAGAATAGAAATTATTAGAATAGTCTCAATGAATAGGTGTTAGATATAATATGGTAACCTTGACCTGATGCTGCAGCATCTCCTGGAATCTGCTGAAGCAGCGGTTAAAAAAGTAAAAAACTTCCATGGGTCCATGGATTTGAAGTTTAGAGTTATAACACATTTAATTGCAGCTTCAAACAAGGGAGGTGAGCAACTTCCACAGGCTTGATCGATTCAAAATAGGCTAGATTTTGTGTCGCAGTATCGTGTTTCGTCCCGGAAACTATTTGTATGAATGTGGGGGTAGAGTTTCGATTGTATGTAATAGTTATGTAAAGTTTAAAAAGCACGAAATAAAAATTAAATTTAAAATTTAAAAAACCCCCGACAAAAACCTCTAAAAAGTAAACAATAATATGTATTGACCCTTTGAGTTTAATTTAAGTAGTAATATTTTGATCCAAGAGTCGTCGCGTAGGGGGACCGCTAAGTAAATAAAATAAAAACAGAATACAACTGATTTACTTTACTACAACTAATTAGTAATAACTTCACAACTTAGCGGTCCCCCTACGCGACGACTCTTGGATCAAAATATTACTACTTAAATTAAACTCAAAGGGTCAATACATATTATTGTTTACTTTTTAGAGGTTTTTGTCGGGGGTTTTTTAAATTTTAAATTTATTTTAATAAAAAATGATAATCATCATCTTAACAGCCGGAAATAGTCCACTGCTGGACAAAGGCCTCCCCCAAGGATTTCCACGACGACAGGTCCTGCGCTGCCCGCATCCATCGGCTTCCCGCGATCTTCACAAGGTCGTCGGTCCACCGCGTGGGAGGCCTTCCTACGCTACGTTTTCCGGTGCGCGGTCGCCACTCGAGAACTTTACTGCCCCATCGGCCATCTGTTCTACGCGCTATGTGCCCTGCCCACTGCCACTTCAGTTTAGCGATTCTATGAGCTACGTCGGTTACTTTAGTTCTCCTGCGGATCTCCTCGTTTCTGATTCGATCACGCAGAAAAACTCCCAGCATAGCACGCTCCATTGCCCTTTGGGTGACCTTGAGCCTTCTTATGAGGCCCATAGTAAGCGACCATGTCTTAGTTCCGTAAGTCATCACTATCAACACACACTGGTTAAAGACCTTAGTCTTGAGACACTGCGGTATATGGGACGTCAGATATTGCGAAGCTTCCCGAACGCTGCCCAGCCGAGTTGGATTCATCGATTGATCTCTTTCTTGGAGTTGGTCCTGCCTAGCTGGACTGTTTGTCCCAGGTATACATATTTGTCAACAAATTCCAGTGTAGAGTCTCCAACCTTTAGAGGGGTGGGTGCGACACGGACATTTAACGTTATTTTAGTCTTGTCCATGTTCATTTTAAGACCCACTTGTTGAGAGACTTTACTGAGGCCATCGAGCATTGTGCTTAGGTCTTCCATAGTCTCAGCCATGACTACGATATCGTCAGCGAATCAGAGGTGGGATATGTACTCGCCGTTGATATTGATACCGAGTCCACCCCAGTCCAGAAGCTTAAAAACATTTCCAGGGCGGCGGTGTACAGTTTCGGAGATATAACGTCTCCCTGTCTCACTCCTCGCTGCAACTGGATAGGTTTCGAGTTCTGGTCCTGGAGGCGAACCGACATGGTGGCATTTTCATACAGACACTTCAGCACCTCGATGTATCGATGGTCAATTTGGCACCGCTGGAGGGACTGTAGCACAGCCCAGGTTTCAACTGAATCAAAGGCCTTCTCATAGTCCAAAAACGCCAGGCATAGTGGCTGATTGTACTCTTCGGTCTTCTGTGTAATCTGCCGCGGCGTATGTATGTGGTCTATGGTACTAAAGCCTTTTCGGAAACCGGCTTGTTCGGGAGGCTAGAAGTCGTCAAAACTGCGTGCGAGACGATTCGTAATGACTCTCGAAAACAGCTTGTAGACATGACTCAGAAGTGAGATGGGTCTGTAGTTCTTCAGCAGGGTGTTGTCACCCTTTTTTAAAGAAAAGCACGACCACACTTCTGTGCCATGTCTTAGGCGTTTGTCCCTCGAGTATAACGGAATTAAATAACTTCTGAAGAGCTTTTAGTACCGGTGATCCACCTGCTTTCAGCAGTTCAGCCGTAATTCCATCATCAACCGGTGCCTTGATGTTGTTCTTGAGCTGTTTGAGAGCCATTCTAATCTCGTATAGGCTGACGTCCGGGATATCTTCGGTATAGTTTCGGGTTAGTCTGGCTCTTGGGTCTTCAGCCAGATCGCTGACAGGCAAACGTGTCCATAGAACAATTGTCCATAGAACTTCTTCCAGCAACTTAGACGATATGGTCCTGCCATCCTCAGTCTTCAGCTCGGTCAGTTGGCTTTGTCCAACAGACAGATCTCTCGCGAACACTTTTGAGCCTTTGTTGTGCTCAATTGCCTCTTCAATACAATTTGATTTATTGGCGTAAATCGCGAGTCAGGGACTTAGAGATCTGCCTGTTTAGTTGCCGATACTGAGTAGCGTCTTCAGAGGACTTCAAAACCAATCTGCGTCTTTCTTCCATGAGGTTGCGGGTGAAGTATGAGATTTTTTTGGTTCTGTTTGAACGACGAGTTTTAAAAACTTGGACCCGACCGTTTGGACCGAACCTGTCATTATAATCGTCCACATTCTCGCAGTCTCCTCGGTATTCGAAACGATTGTGCAACGCGAGCTGAAAGCTCTCGGGGTTTTGGAGCTGGATGGGCGCTGGTCGGAGCGTGGACTTCATCAGTCGATATCTTTCTAGCTTGGTCTTTAGATTCAATGTGCCTCTAAACATCCGGTGATCGCTTCCTGTTTTGACTGAATTGATCAAGGAGACATCATTGAATATTTGCCTCTTTGTCGACAAGATGAAGTCTATCTCGTTCTTCGTTACGCCATTGGGATGCAGCCATGTCCTTTTCCGCTGTTTTGACTTTTTGAAGAAGGAGTTCATCATAAAGAGGCTCTCCTTCTCCATAAAGTCGGCCAGCATCTGGCCACGTGCATTTCTTACTCCATATCCAAATTGCCCCACTCTCAGCTCACCATCGCTTCGTTTGCCCAGTTTCGCGTTAAAGTCCCCCATAACAACGGTATAATGGGTCCTGGTGTTATGTAAGGCTGTAGAGATGTCCTCATACATAGTCTCTACCTCGTCGTCGGAGTGTTCCGTAGTCGGCGCGTATACCTTATGACCTTCATCGAATACCGTTTGGTGATTCTGAGTATAAGGTATGCTACCCTTGGCGAAACGCTCACGATTTGGACCACATTGTTAATCAGTGACTTGTGGACGAGAAAGCCGACCCCACCCTGGGACTGTTGGTCGCCCTCCCGGAAATAGAGCAGGTTTCCGGATTTAAGGATCATGGTGTCCTCTCCCTCTCTTCGGACTTCACATAAACCTACGATATCTCACCGTAACCTGCTCAATACTTCTTCGAGTTCTTAAAGTTTCTCGTCAGTCCGCAGTGTACGCGTGTTGTAAGTTGCCAGGGCCAAAGGTCGTTGGGTTTGGTAGCCTGGCATCTGCCGGGGATTCTTCGACCCCCCACCCCGCCGTTACCATGACTGCTACCGGAGCCAGGAATAGCGGGGCCGCCGGGAACTAGGGGCCGTTTTCTGGGTGTGGATTTCACAGGGGGGTTTTGCCGTAATCGCCACGCTTGACAGGCGGGTTGGCGATCGCAGCTTACGATACCCATTGGAAGAGATGGGATGGTCCTATTCTTAGCTGGGAACATAAATAATGCTAAATGATTGGAGAAGTTTGTTAAATGATTGGAGGCTTTCTTCTATATTGTTAATTTCTTTTTTTTATGTTGTGATGCAATAAAGAATATTGTATTGTATGGTTTGTTTTATTATATTTAGTGTGGTCACTTTCCTATTTATTGTTTTTCTATTTCTATTTTTTTTTCTTGCTCTCTACTTTTTAGTTTATCTTTAAATATTTGTTTATTTCTCTTTTTTTTGTCTTATTCTATTTACTGTCGTGTTAATATCGTTAATCAAAACCTCCACGCGGACGAAGTCGCTGGCACAGCTAGTTATAAATAATTTCCGGATGTTGTTGATCAAATGTCCAATTGATAGCTACGAGAACCTCTATAACTAGATAACAAAACAAAGCGTGTCGATGTAATAACGAAGAAAGTGAGACAATTATGTTGCATTGTAACAACATTACGAACAATTGGTTGGACCAAGCCGTCAGACAAGCCAGGGCGATTTGTTGAATGCCATAGAAAGCGAAAGCTCGTTATCAGTCGAAAATATCAATGTAATATCAATCGAAGTAGGTTGTTTATATTAATTATTTCACTTCCCATCATCATCATCATCATACGAGTATCAGCCGAAGGACGTCCCCCAAGGATTTCCACGACGATCGGTTTTGCGCTACCCGCATCTAGCGGCTTCCCGCGACCTTCACCATGTCATCAGTCCACCGAGTGGGAGGCCTGCCTGCGCTACGTTTTCCGGTGCGCTCGAGAAATTTACTGCCCCAACGGCCATCTGTTCTACGAGCTATGTGCCTCGTCCATTGCCACTTAAGTTTAGCTATTCTGAGAGCTATGTCGATTACTTCGGTTCTCCTACGAATCTCCTCGTTTCTGATTCGATCACGCAGAGAAACTCCTTGAGCCTTCTTATGAGGCCGATAGTAATTAGCGACCATGCCTTAGTTCTGTATGTCATCACTGGCAACACACACTAGTCGAAGACCTTGGTCTTAAGACACTGCGGTATTAGGGACGTGAAGATATTGCGAAGCTTCCCGAACGCATGCCCAACCGAGTTGGATTTGATGATTGATCTCTTTCTTGAAGTTGGACCTGCCTAACTGGACTGTTTGTCCCACTGTTTGCAGATCATTAAAGTGCAAATGCATCTTGAACTAAAATAGGGCTGGGAAGAAGAAACATCACACTAAAATACATAATTCACGTCATAAAAATAATCTAGCAGTTCCTACCTCAAATTTAAAAAAAAGTTCATCGTAGTCCCCTGGGCAATGGCGCTTAAAGTTTAGAATAGCATTCCTAAAGAAATACAAAATAAAGACAATTACGATAATTTCGAGAATAAACTTAATACTTACTAGACAAACAATTGTTTTTAAAAACAAATACTTAATTTTTAACTCTCCAAGAGTTATCAAGAAACAATATACCTTATATTTTTTTTTGTAAATAAACTATAGAAATTATTACTTAGTAAACTATAGAATATAAACTAAGTGTATTTAGATATAGGACGTTTCTTTTCTTCTTTTCTTTTGAAGATAAGACAGCCTCATTGCGTCGGGGAATCTTGGTAAGCCTGCTTCCATCTTCGGCATAATCGTCACTTACTATCTGATGAGATGATGCCAAGGGCTTAAAAATTGTAAATTAAAAAAAGATTGTATGGTCTTGGTGTGTACAGTAATTTGTTACACCTTGTTGTTGTAACACACTCATGAATGTAATAAAAAAACTAAAAAACACACTTTTAAAGCACATCAAACTAAAAAGTGAAAAATAATAATGTTTCAGCTTATATTAAGAATTATTTTTCACTTTTTAGTTTGATGTGCTTTAAAAGCGTGTTTTTTAGTTTTTATAAACTATATTTACTTTCAATTTTTAGTTTGAAGTGCATTTAATCCTGACGATCCTGATCAGGATAATGAGATAAACTTAGGAAATTATTGTTTTGTCACTGATGCTTGTTAAATGTTCATGAATGTACAAAGTGTGAATTAAATCTGTCCGTTAAAAGTGGGTCAAAAGTGCAAAGGAGTCGGTTACAAACATACATACACAGGTGAAGCTAATAAAAGCATGATAATAAAAAGTTTGAGTTTGTTTGAACTTTAACTAACCTTAAAGAATATTCCTAGGTAATATCGCTTCTCGCCAGTCTTCAGCAGCGGCATTGTCCATCGCGTCACTCCTAGGTCGTCTTCTCCACAACTCGTGCATTCTGAAAAAAGAACACATTTTTACACCACTATCCCTGCCGCTCTCTCATCACGTCGAAAATGTTAGACCTGTTGGTTTGTGTACATGATGAGAGGCCGGAGCAGTTCCCTCTCGGGACCTCCATCAGAGAAAATAGGAAATAAGGAATAGGAAATAAACATTGGAAACTGGAAAGCAAACCATGTAGGTTATTGTAAAACAAATAATATACTCCCCAACCCGGCTGGTCACCGTGGGGAATTTGACCACAACCCCCTAGATCTTAACAAACCAAATCCAAACTCAAATAAAAAAGGGAGAGAATACTTTTGCATTTCAACAATAAATGCTAGAACTTTAAGAACAATTGAAACACTCACAGAATTTGAAAACGCTCTTGAGGCAATTAAGTGGGAAATAATTGGTATATAAGTGAAATACGAAGAACTGGAGATAAAATAGAACAACACGAAAAATACATATTCTACTAAAAGGGCTTGGTACCAGGTCAGTATGGAGTGGGATTTCTTGTGAACAGAGAATTAAGTGAATACATAGAAGAATTTATAGGAATATCAGACCGGATAGCCCAGTTAAATTTAGTTCTACCTGGATACGAGCCAATATCAATTATTCAGGTGTACGCACTAACAGAAACCAGCCCAGAGGAGGTAAAAGACTCATTTTATAACGATTTAGAAATAACTTTGAGAAAAACGCACAAGTCTGTTATTGTCATGGGCAATTTTAACAGTCAAATTGGGAGAAGACAAATAAACGCAAACAATGTTCTTGGACCATACAGCACAGGCAAGAAAAGAAATAATAAAACCGGCTAAGTGCGAGTTGAACTCTCGTGGAGAGGGTTCCGTACAATGCCTAAGTCAAATACAAAATATCACATTTGAAATCCTCACAGTAAGATGCGAGATATTTTTTTTTATTATTAAAAATTTGAGTATGTTTGGCTGCACCTCACCTGACGGTAAGTGCCGATGCAGCCGAGGATGTAACACGCAAGCTCAAAAGGTACCTATTCACTCTAGTCTGGAAGATTCCAAAATTTTACGAATCGGGGTATACAGACGCCGGAAGGGAATTCCACCCCTTGGCCGTTCGCATGATGAACGAAGAAGCAAAAAGCTTCGCGTGTACTCGTAAAGGTGGAATATTGACGAGAAAGGGTTTAACCGCCCTCCGCACCTGGTCGTCCGATGATGAAATGGAGAGTGGGAATGAGGTCGTGAAGCTCCAGGACATACTCTCCGAAATTAATCCTGTAGAACACCGATAGACAGGCGACTTTGTGGAGATGCTCGAGGCTTTGGAGCCTGTTTGATTCAAATTCCTCGTCGCCAATGAGTCTCTTAGCGCGTCGGTCGATAGAATCTAAGGCATCTAGCTGGTAAAGAGCCGATCCGTCCCACAAGTGAGAGCAGTACCTACTCCATACAGTTAACTACTTCTAGCGCAATCTAGTGGTGTTTTTGTGGACTTCTTTTTTTAATAAAAATTTTAGTGGGTTTGGCTGCACCTCACCTGATAGTAAGTGACGATGCAGCCGAGGATGTAACACGCAAGCTCAAAAAATGCATATTCACTCTCGTCTTGAAGATTCCTAAATTATACGAATCGGGGAATACAGACGCCGTCAGGGATTTTCACTCCTTGCCCGTTCTCATAATGAACGAAAAAGCAAAACGCTTCGTGCGTAATACATATTATATTGAGTTTACCACTTTGTTTCAATTGATAGAATTCTTATAGGTTTTCCTGTAATCTGCAAGCAATGAACTATAATTATTTTGTATTTTTTCCAAAATTTTAGGCTCAGTAGTTTCGGAGAACAGGGGAGGGGAATGGTCAATTTTCGTTTTCTTACATGAATAAAATCAAAACTATTTATTTTACAATATAAAAAAAATATATTTAAGATCCTGATAACGAGCCCTTTCATTTGATATATGACACAATAAGGTTTCCAAAACATTTTTTTTTAATTTCCTCATTTGTCCCCCGAAAATAACCCTTATTTAAAATAAATATTTATTTACTTTGTACACCTGTGTTTGGGTCATAGGATCACACTGTCCTACAAAATTTCACCTGATTTGGTCCAGTAGATTCGGAGAAAATTGGCTTGGACAGACGGACGGACAGACAGACAGACGCTCGAGTGATCCTATAAGGTTCCGTTTTTTTTTGTACGGCACCTAAAAATGGTCAAGGACTAGTAGACATGGCACTGGCATATAACCTAAAAAAATTGAATAGTTTTTACAAAAAAAGTAACAACAAAAAATGGACTTGGATATTCCCCAATGGGGAAATAAAAAACGAAATCGACTTCATACTATCAAATAAACCCCAATTCTTCAAAGATGTGGATACTATTAAACCGATTTAACTTCAACACAAACCATCGCATGGTCAGAGGAAAACTGTATGCAATTAAACCTAAACAATCAAGAAGACACATAACAAAAATTGGTAAATGCATCCCTACACCACTTCCAGAAGACATGTTGGAAACAATAAAAGAAAAAATAACAAGAAATATAAACATGAAAAACACAATTACAGGAAAAAAATGACATATTGGAGAAAGAGCTGAAATCAATTAGCAAGTAGAGCTATTCTTCTAATACAAAGAAAGGATAAAATTGGCGATAACGCAAGAAACCTAATTGAATACAGAAAAACATTAATAGAAGACAAAAAATAACAGGAAGCAAATAACAAAAGTAAGTAAACAAATAACTAAAGAATATAAGAAAGCACAGAAGGAACGTAGCGTAGACAGGCCTCCCACGTGGTGGACCGACGACCTGGTGAAGATCGCGGGAAGCCGATGGATGCGGGCAGCGCAGGACCGGTCGTCGTGGAAATCCTTGGGGGAGGCCTTTGTCCAGCAGTGGACGTTTTTCGGCTGATATGATGATGAAAGACTAGTAACTATAACGCTTGTTTGAAAAGTCGCAGGTTCACAATCCCCTTAAGGGGTGGCGTTTTGTTACATCCGGCTAGCTACCACCATCTTATCTAAGTCTTGCCGCCAAATATCAATGTTGATATCATTGGTGTGTTCCGGCATGAAGATAAGATAGCCAGTTCCCCATTGCGTTGGGAAATCTTGGTAAGCCCGCTTCTATCTTCGGCAACATCGTCACTTACCACCAGGTGAGATGTTGTCAAGGGTTTACCAATTGCGAATAAAAAAAAAAAAAATTGAATGGATAAAGAATTTTCTCATCGAAGTATTTTAAGGGTTAATTCACACTGGTGGCGGAATTGAATTACTTGTATACCGAAAATGTACTTATATATAGGTGTGAGCTGTGTTAATATCGATACTTTTGCACTTCTTGTAGAGAGAAGTTGCAGGCAACACATAGGTGTATAGTGTAACTTATTAAGACTTCGAACCTTCGTGAAACCTTATACGTCGGACTTTGGAAGCAAAATAAAATGTGCATACTTTCTCGCGAAGCCACCACCGCCTCGCGTGGTCAGGTATAAACTAATCATACATATGCTAACTTAGTTGAAAAAAGGTAGGATTCGATGAACAATTAAAAAAAAATGGATTGTATGGGAGGAAACTATATAATCTTCTAAAGTAACTCTTTCACATTTTCTTTTAATAATTATATTTCTTTTAAACCAATTGTTAGTAATATTTTTTTTGTAGGATCATCCTACATTTTTACTCTGACAGTGTTTAATCCCAAGAGCAATAAACATAGTCTTCTTATAGTTATTATTAAATATTAAAACAGTTTGAGATCAAATTTGCCTCACATAAATCAACAATCTTATCTTATTTTAGCTAAATAATTAATAACTATTTAATCAACCGTCTCCTAAAAAAACTCTACTACATTTTTAAATTAATAATTTAGTCTTGAACCAATTCTTTTATTTATACTTCAATCATCACTTAGTATTTGGTACTTTTCAATATCTTGAATTGTATGAAAAATGCTTTTAAATCTAATTTCTTCTTTAGATCCAAGGATCGGATATTCAAAAATCACATGTGAAATCACTAAACGGGCCGCGGTGAGATAGTTTGTCAACGATTCCAATAGATGGCACTAGTGTTCACTGAGATTTAGCGAGGAATTATTTTACCTCGGGGAATCGTTTTGTACACATATCCCCTATCTCGTCACATAACAAACATCAGGCCACGACTGTAATGCGATGCGCGTACGTCCGTATACTGTTACATCACAGTTGGCGTGGCGTGGCGAGATGAGATGATAATTTTCGGAAAAGTGGCGCAGGCACGCCTAGAAAGTCGAAACAGCGACCATTTGCAAAACAATTTGGTACACACAGGTATCGTACGACCACTACTTAGGAATAATGCCATCGTTATTACAAAATCAATGTCACTGAATTCACTTTTTGTTCTTTCATAAATCTCGGCTCGTACAATATTAGAAAAGTTTTCTCGTAATAAAACATTGTGGATTTGAGTTTTTTACTCTCGAGCGACCGAGCACAGGCTAAACAAAATATACATGATTGCCAAAAACATTCGTTCATCCGTCCGTCTATAACGATTTCCCCAGCGGCTAAACCAATTTTGAAACGGATTTTGCACAGCGTTTGGCTTGGTTGCCATTTAAGACTAGTATTGCCATAGAACAAAAACTGAAAGATTCAAAAATTCTCAAAAGTGGCTATAACAATTTTTGATAAAACTTTTCAAGTTACCTACTACCTAACTATTATTGATGATCTATCAAGTGGCAGTATTGGTGAGGCAGGTCCCCATACAACTGTAGGTAATGTTTGTTTGAGATTTTCAAAACCGCCTCCGTGGCGTAATGGTTAGTCCATGCGCTTCACACCAGTAGGTCGCGGAGTTCGGTTCGCGGTGGGGTCAACTTGTAAGACTCGGTTTGGTTGGTGGTATGGCATTTTCTAAGCCCGCCTGACTAGCTACCACCATCTTATCTAAGTCTTGCCGCCAAACATCAGTGTTAACAATATTGATGTGTTCCGGTTTGAAGATAAGATAACGATTGCATTGGGGAATTTTGGTAAGCCCGCTTTTATCTTTGGCATCATCGTCGCCAAGGGCTTACCAATGGTGAAATAAAGAAAAATCTTTATGAATCAATCCGTTTCTTATTATGGTTTTCCTACACTATAAAAGTGCAATGTTCGTTGTTGATTTTTGAATATGTATCGGACGGTGAAGGCTACGCGAAAAAGTATGCACAATCTATCAATCAAGTTTACAATCTACATGTAATGTTATAATCACATTGATTTCAAGGTATAATTTTTAGGACACCATTTCTTGAATAACGATTATCATCGTGTCTAAATATGAGAGTCACTTGTTATTGTGTCTTAACATTTTAATCTTTCCAATACAATACACAGAGACAATGGTTAATTTTAAGAGAAATTTCACTTATTCCATCTATGGTTCTTCTCAGATTTGTTGTGCAACGATTAATGAACCATGCTGCCAACGTAACAACATCTTGTGCATGCATGCGGCTTTGGCACGCAACGAGAAGGCTTGCATTTAATTGCTGACATCCGCTCAGCTAAATTGTGGATAAGTTCAGGTAATCGCATGTGTTTTGTTTTGTTTTAGGCTGTGGTAATGATACATTACATCTAACTCTTTCTTAACAATATACGTTATTTTGCAGCCAAAAAATGAATGAATTTCTTATGTCTCATCATCATCATATCAGAATCGATCGGACATAAGTTAGTCAGATCCCTCATCAACTAGAAAGGAGCTGATGATCAGCCGTAACACGGTACTAAATTTCGAATCGTTCGAACATAAGGAAGTTAGTCAGATCCCCTCATCAACTAGAAAGGAGCTGATGATCTTCAAACGGTTGATCAGGTCATGGTTACCTTACCATATACTTTCAATATCATTGAAGTAACACGGTACTAAATTTCGAATCGATCGGACATAAGGAAGTTAGTCAGATCCACTCAACAACTAGAAAGGAGCTGATGATCTTCAAACGGCTGATCAGGTCATGGTTACCTAACCATATACTTTCAATATCATTGAAGTAACACGGTACTAAATTTCGAATCGATCGGACATAAGGAAGTTAGTCAGATCCCCTCATCAACTAGAAAGGAGCTGATGATGTTCAAACGGCTGAACAGATTTTCATGAAACATGGCTAAGAACACTCGGGATAAAATTATCTATGACACAAAAAAAACTAAACGGAAATCGGTTCATCCGTTTGGGAGATACGATACCACAGACAGATACACAGACAGACAGACAGACACGTCAAACTTATAACACCCCTCTCTTTTGCGTCGGGGGTTAAAAAGAACAAGATTCGGTCAGAAGTGTCCTAACTTAAAGTCACTCTTTTTGTTCACGGAGGTGTACTTTGAGTGTTCTCCCTCTCTGTCTACCGTAGCTATTTTAATGTTTCTATTTTTGTCTCCTTTCTGGACGTTTTTAGGGTTCCCTAGTCAAAATCTATAGGAACCCTTCTAGTTTTTCTATGTCCGTCTGCCTGTCTCAAAGACTATTACAGTTATGTTACTGAAATTAGATATTATTGTACAAATCTGTAAAATAATGAAATAAAATATGTAAAAAAAATTAAGGTACAGTCAACGTCAAAAGTAAGTAATCGAAACCAAAATTTCAAAACATCTTCTAGCATAGAACATCTTTAGACGTAGACGTCTAGACGTAGACGTCTAGACGTAGACGTAAACGTAGACATAGACAGAGAGAGAAATATACATAGACATAGACGTGCAAATCAGTATATGCGAAGAGCTTTAATGGTGTCTAATTGTGATTTACCTGACTTCCCTCCGATGCTGTTGAGAGGTGACTGGTACTTGGTGTCAGCTGTGCAGCCCATCGCCATCAGAATAACACACATAACTTTATAATGAGGCATGTTTTTAGATTCACTTTGTTCACTACACTTCTAGATTAACTGGAGTCACTTTACGTGCATCAACAATAGTAAATCTGGTTAATACCTAGTTCAAGTCTAATGTGTAATTATGATTTAATAATACTTAGTTAATACCTATTCAAACATGAATGAAAAACAAACAAATAACATTTTTAGGGTTCCTTACCTCAAAAGGAAAAAACAACGAAACCCTTAAAGGATCACTCGTGTGTCTGTCACAGCCGATTTGCTCAGAAACTAATGGACCGATTGAGTTAAAATTTGACACACATAATATGTAAGTCGGTGACCCAAACACGGACATGTAACGTTAATAAATTAATTTTAAACACTTACGGGACCACTTTTGGGGGGTAAATTAGAAAATATAAAAAAAAGTTTTGCAAACTAATATCGTGTAACATATCAAATGAAAGGGCTCGTTGTGAGAATCTCAAATATTTTTTTACAATTTTAAGGTAATAATTAGTTTTGAAGTTATTTAAGAAAATTTAAAAATTTACCATTCCCCTCCTCCCTTATTTCTGAAACTACTGTGGCTAAAATTTTAAAAAAATCACGGTAAATGAGGTTAAATACATAGATTATAGAAAAAATCTATGAGAAAATTTAAAGTCTTTCCATTCTTGCAGGAAAAATGAAACTACTAAAGTACGATTGTTTAGAAACTAGCGACACCTAGCGGGATCTAGTAGTATCTTCTTTAATATGCGTTGTTATAACACAACATCAAATAGTTCCCTTCTACCTATATCTAAACTAGCGACACCTAGTGGGATCTAGTAGTATCTTTTATACATAGTTAGTTTACGTAGTAATACGACAACAGTAATTAGTTTCCTTTTACCTATATCTATAGATGGTGCTGTAGATAAAAAATTGTTTTTTGATACGGAAACCTTAGTGCGCGAGTTAGACGCGCGCTTTGCCGTTTTTTATAAGATATCCAAGCTAACTCAGCTTGGACTCTTTCAACATGTTTAATTTTGGCAATATTAATACATTTGTAATATATTATTATTATTTATATATTATATATTAAAGCGTCGATGGCTCAACCGGTAACGACTCGGTTCATCTAACCAGAGGTACCGGGTTCAAATCTGGACGACCAGTGTACCAATGAGTTTTTCAAAAACTTACGTATAACTGTGAAGGAAAACATCGTGAGGAAACCTGCACACGCCTGCGAAGAAACTCGAAGGTTGTGTGTGAAGTCGACCAACCCGCACTGGGCCTAATCGCCCTGATTCAGGGTAGGCTCGAGCCCCTCGGTAGGGACGTATATGAGCTGATGTAATAATAATAAATATATTATTAGATAGTCAATATATTATTGAAACTAAAAAGGGTATTATTTAAGCGTATAACTGTAAATCTCATTTTTTCGAACAAAATATTCGAGTAGCACCAAAAATACTGGATTGTACACTAAATATTATGCAGACTAAATTATTCAAGTTTAGTATATTCGTTTATACCGTTTAAGATTTTGTAAATTTTCTAAAAATGAAGGTACTGCACCGATTTTGAAAAAATTATATGGGGCTAATCTGACAGCATACACTATTGAATAAAAAAGGAATCTTCAAAATCGGTTCACAATCTGCAAAGATATCGAGTAAAAAACATACCAATATACAAACATACAGTCAATTTGACTTAAGAACCTCCTCCCTTTTGGAAGTCAGTAAAAAAAATAAAGTTTTACATCAATACTAATTTTATTGTGACCACATTTTCAATAGACGATTTGACTCCAAGATAAGGTACTTATGACCACAGACTTTATGATTATTTTGAGAGTAGGTACTTCTTAGTTGCGGAATATATATACTGTGGTTGCGGTTTGTTCAAAGTTAATCATATTCCAACCAGTTTTCCAAACGCGGTGCGGTAAGGCCTAATTGAAATTCTAATGAGATGCGGTAAAAATGATTTTTGGTAATTAAATAGCTATTAAACAAAAAAAGACATATAATAGTTTAATTACCTTTGTCTAAAGTTGATATGTCAAAGTGGGAATTGACGATTTTTAATCGACTTACCAAAGCATTTTTTAATCTACAATTGAAAAGCCCTTGGCATCATCTCACCTGATAGTAAGTGACCATGATTCCGAAGATGGAAGCGGGCTTGCCAAGATTCCCCAACGCAATAGAGATCTGGCTATCTTATCTTCAAGCCGGAACACATCAATGATGTTAACATTGATGTTTTGCGGCAAGACTTAGATAAGATGGTGGTAGCTAGCCAGGAGAGCTATGAAATGCCTTACCACCAACCAAACCGAGTCTTACAAAGTTGACCCCGCCGGGAATCGAACCCGCGACCTCCTGGTGTAAAGCGAATGGACTAACGGCAGTGAGGCGGTTAAAGTTACTTTACTTCAGTTAAAACCAGTACTTAAGAGGATTGTGAACCGACCGACGGTGAGAATAAGACTTTTAATACAAACGTCGATAGTGATTTTCACCTCTAAAAAGTTAACCGATTTTGACCAATTTTTGATACGTTGTAAGTCAAAACAAAAGCTAGGTTTATAGGTTTCATTTTTTATTATTTTTAATTATAAATAGTTTTCTAAAAACATAAAAGCTTTTAGTTAAAAGCTTTTTAGGATCAAAGTAATACGAATCAAACGAGCCCAAACTCGATGGGGTTGCGTCATTTTATTGCGGAGTTCTTATGGCCTCCTTCCAGCACCAGCATCAGATCAGCCCCATGTCATCATAATATTCCATTGTCAAGCGATATACATATGCATGCAAAATTTCAGCTCAATCAGAAACCAGGAAGTGGGTCAAATTTAATTTGCAAGATTTGATGACAAACATCGGGCACAACACCGGGACAGCTGAAATTAAAATAAAAGCTTGTAATAAACAAATAATGGCCGAAATTAGTTTTGTATGAAAACACAGAACGACAAATAAAATCGAAATTATAATCGTATTGAAAAATCAAAAACCTATCATCTTAGCTTTTGTTCCGACTGACATTAATATCCTATCAAAAATTGGTCAAAATCGGTATGAGGTGAAAATGGCTAACGCTGTTTGTATGAAAAGACAGGTTCACAATCCTGTCAGTAAATTTCAAAGATGATGTATTTCCTTTGCAAATACAAACAATTTGAATAAGTGAAAAATAAGGGAGACCCTCCATACAAAAAACGTTTTTGAACACGTATGGAGACCCCCCTTATTTTTCACGTTTTCTTTTTTTTTGTATTTGTTGTTATAGCGGCAACAGAAATACATCATCTGTGAAAATTTCAACTGTCTAGCTATCACGGTTCATGAAATACAGCCTGATCACAGACAGGCAGACAGACGGACAGCGAAGTCTTAGTAATAGGGTACCGTTTTTACCTTTGGGTACGCGAACCCTAAAAAAATAAGCAAAATTGTACTAAGTTATCGCGAGTGCAGTCGGTTTTTTTAAAGCATTCATCATCCTGGTCAATACCAGATATACTGCAAATATAGGCATTTGCTCTTTATCTTAAGCTAACCTCAATCTAACTCTACTTAGTTGCTTCTCACAAAATTAAGTAATAAAATGTTAAGTGTTTACGACATCATGGCCTTTGCTAACCGCATCAATCTCCGGCCATAAACACCTTCCTTTACTTACATGTGGAGTACTTCCATTGCATTAGACCTTCTTCCGGACATCTTAATTGTATGAATTACTTATCTGATGGGGTCTAGGTCAGTGTAATAATTGTTATAGGCCGAATTTAAATGGTCAAAATGTATAAAAGAGATGGTTACCTTCGAATAGATCAGCTGATAGTCAATTTTTTATGGTTCCATACACATAAAGCACACCCTGGATACTTCATACAACGGGCCAGAAATGACATTTCAAAAAAGGAATGACGGAACAAACAAAATGGCGGCGAAATCCTATACGTTCGACAACCAAACCGTAACCAATCTGTATCAATCTGGGTGACGAGGGGTGAGGTCGCAATCTAGAGAGCGGCAGGGAGTGTCCATACTGAATGTTAGTACTAATATTTATACTTTGCCCAAAGGGTGACCAACAGGAACTAAAGCTTCCGCTCTCCGTGCGCCCGTCCGTTTGTCTGTCATCGAGCTGTATTTTGTATTTTTTTATATATTTATTTATAAACACTTCGTTCAAAAATACCAATACTCTAAATGCCATTCCCATTACTTTAGATATCAACGCGCGATGCAAAACCAAGCGATCCGTCAAACTATTTCCCCGGCTTTAAATAAATTGGAGTTCAATTTCGTTCGAGAAATCTATTTATGTACATATCGGAGCGATACCTAGCTTGAATACAGGGTGTATACTAATCTGATAGTATTTTAAAATATGATTTTCTCCGTAATAACAAAACGGGTGGCATAAATAACTTCCCTTTAACTAAACTAGTTTAGGCTAAGACCAAGACTTCATAATACTTTTTCATCATCATCATCATCATATCAGCCACAAATCGTCCACTGCTGGACAAAGGCCTCCCCCAAGGATTTGAACGACGACCGGTCCTGCGCTGCCCGCATCCATCGGCTTCCCGCGACCTTCACCAGGTCATAGGTCCACCGCGTGGGAGGCCTGCAATACTTTTTAGTAAATAGCTATAACTTGGTCTATTTACTCCATGGTACTATGTTTTTTATTTGGCTACGTATTGGCTGTGTGTAACATAATCGCCATTTATAGTAGAGTCAAAAATGACTGTCATACAAAACATGTCAGTTTCATTGTTATAAATTTCTTCTTTCCAAAACTTATAAATTATAGGTTTTTGATGCGAATTGATCAGCTGGTTGACCATGACCTTCAATACTATCCAGAAAAACAAAACATCTGATTATATGAATCGACTTGTTTGGAGGTTCATCATACCAGCATACGTGCCCTCGAGGGGTTCGAGCCAACCCTGGATTAGGGCAATTTAATTTTGTAGACCTAACACCAGTTTTGAAACATCCTGTGTGTATATAGGTTACCCGTCTAGCCGCCAATATAGGAAATAAAGTCGTAGGTATATGCAAGAATGTCTTCTGCAAGTAAAATGGTTGGTCAATAAGAGTTAGACGATTACATATAAACTTGCTAGCGTTATGCAATGTGTGTTAATAGAAACAGGTTTTTTAGAGAGATCCATCGTTGCGATAATGACAAATACGTACATAGATAGATAAAGTATATTTTTATTCGTCACTACATTAGGTACAGTAGAGTGTATTGAAGTAAAAGTCCTTTACGCACGCTTGACTTGGGGAGTAAGCTGGTGGATGCATGACGAGAGCGTTACGTAAGTGGGATTGGGCGAGGCGAACGGAAGTTGAGAAGGATATATGAATTAGTGAAGATAGAAAGAGAGATACTATTTATTTTTGTTTACCAACAATATCGGTTGCCAAGGCAACAATATCGGTGGTCAAAACAATCAAAACATATAAGATAAAAAAAAAATTGTTCATTTTCAGAGGATAATAAAACTCTTTCCATAAACTGTCTATACCTCCATATGACAAAAAAGATAAATCAATCAAATATACTTTATAAAGATTTGATAATTTTCTGAAGACTGTATGTAATGTATATTCTTTTGTTTAAATATTTAATGTATTTGTTTTAAATGCAATAAAGAGTTTAGATAGTTTAGAAACAAGACTTTACATTTACTTTCATACTATAGATGGAGCTAAAGAAGTTTTACTTCAGCCGTGTAGTCAGCACACTCGTATTTTTTATATATATTGCCAGGGCCAATGCAATGCTTCAAAATATTGTAATTACTATTTGTTGGGCAAATTTTCCAAATGTCATAATCGTTTATATAGTCTATGGTCTTATGATAGCCTCTAGAACTTACACATTTTGACATGTTTTTTAAATTTACATTCTGGTAATTCACATACATTAGGTATTCTATTGTAGAAATGTACACAACACACTGCCCCACAAATGATTTTCTCTCTTTACTAAGCCCTGAAGAAGTACTAGATTTATAAATACAAATTTAGAATTTTCGGATTTTCCCTTTTATTGTGCTAAGAGTAGTTGCTTCTTCCCAAATTTCATGTTTCTAGGTCAACGGGAAGTATCCTAGGTGTAGGTTTTGATTTATTTGCGAGTATCAAAATATGTGACAGATCTCTCGCGAACACTTTTGAGCCTTTGTTGTTCTCAATCGCCTCTTTAATACAATTTGTATTATAGTGGCGCAAATCACGAGTTAGAGACTTAGAGATCTGCCTGTTTAGTTGCCGATATTGAGTAGCGTCTTCAGAGGACTGCAAAACCAATCTGCGTCTTTCTTCCATGAGGTTGCTGGTGAAGTCAGAGATTTTTTTGGTTCTGTTTGAACGGCGAGTTTTGAAAATCCTAGAACCGACCGTTTGGACAATTTCCACGAACCTGTCGTTATAATCGTCCACATTCTCGCAGTCTCCTAGGCATTCGAAGCGATTGTGCAACTCGAGCTGAAAGTTTTCGGGGGTTTGGAGCTGGATGGGCGCTGGTCCGAGTGTGGACTTCATCAGTCGACATCTTTTTAGCTTGGCCTTTAGATTCAATGTGCCTCTTACCATTCGGTGATCGCTTCCTGTTTTGACTGAGTTGATCACAGAGACATCATTGAATATTTGCCTTCTCTTCGACAAGATGAAGTCGATCTCGTTCTTCGTTACGCCATTGGAATGCAACCATGTCCACTTTAGTTGTTTAGGCTTTTTGAAGAAGGAGTTCATCATAAAAAGGCCCTCCTTCTCCATAAAGTCGGTCAGCAGCTGGCCACGTGCATTTCTCTCTCCATATCCAAATTGCCCCACTCTCAGCTCACCATCACTTCGTTTGCCCAGTTTCGCGTTAAAGTCCCCCATAACAATGGTGTATTGGGTCCGCGAGCTATTATGTAGAGCTCTAGAGATATCCTCATATAGGAGCTCCACTTCGTCGTCGGAGTGTTGCGCGGTCGGTGCATATACCTGAATAGCTTTCAGCGAATACCGTTTGGTAATTCGGATAATAAGGTACGCTACCCTCGTCGAAACACTCTCGATCCGGACCACATTGTTATGGAGCTACTTAACTGGACTGTTTGTCCCAGGTATACATATTCGGTAATTACTTCGAGTGTAGAGCCTCCAAGCTTCAGAGGAGTGGGTATGACACGGACGTTTGACATAATTTTCGTCTTGTCCATGTTCATTCTAAGACCCACTTATTGAGAGGCTCTACTGAGGCCATCGAGCATTGTGCCTAAGTAAATAGTCTCAGCCATGACCACGATATCGTAAGCGAATCGAAGGTAGGTGATGTACTCGCCGTTGATATTGATGCCGAGTCCACCCCAGTCCAAAAGCTTAAAAACATCTTCCAGGGCGGCGGTGAACAGTTTCCCTGTCTCACTCCTCGCTGCAGCTGGATAGGTTCCGAGTTTTGATCCTAGAGGCGAACTGACATGGTGGCGTTTTCATACAAACACTTCAGCACTTCGATATATCGATAGTCAATTTGGCACCTCTGGAGAGACTGTAACACAGCCCAAGTTTCGACCGAATTGAAGGCTTTCTCATAGTCCACGAACGCCAAGCATAGTGGCTGATTGTACTCTTCGGTCTTCTGTATAATCTGCCGCAGCGTATGTATGTGGTCTATGGTACTAAATCCTTTTCGGAAACCGGCTTGTTCGGGAGGCTGGAAGTCGTCAAACCTGCGTGCGAGACGATTCGTAATGACCCTCGAAAACAGTTTGTAGACATGACTCAGAAGTGAGATGGGTCTGTAGTTCTTCAGCAGGGTATTCCGCCCTTTTTAAAGAAAAGCACGACCACGCTTCTGTGCCATGCCTTAGGCGTTTGTCCCTCAAGTATAACGGAATTAAATAATTTTTGAAGAGCTTTAAGTACCGGTGTTCCACCTGCTCTCAGAAGTTCAGCCGTAATTCCATCATCACCCGGTGCCTTATTGTTTTCAAGCTGTTTAAGAGCCATTCTAATGTCGTACAGGCTGACGTCCGTGATATCTTCGGTATAGTGTCGGGTAAGTCTAGCTCTTGGGTCTTTAGCCAGATCGCTGACAGGCAGACGTGTGGTCGTGTACAATTGTCCGTAGAACTTCTCAACCTCTTCCAGCAACTCAGTCTTAGACGATATGATCCTGCCGTCCTCAGTCTTCAGCTTGGTCAGTTGGCTTTGACCAACAGACAGATCTCTACGTATTGTAGGCAGGCCTCCCACTCGGTGAACCGATGACCTGGTGAAGGTCGCGGGAAGCCGCTGGATGCGGGCAGCGCAGAACCGGTCGTCTTGGAGATCCTTGGGGGAGGCCTATGTCCAGCAGTGGACTTCCTTCGGCTGATATGATGATCAAAATATGTGAAAAAAAGGACCGTACCACAATTCCGTACCTATCTTTTTGTTGCTTCGACTTAGAAGCTTAAATGTTTACGGCTCCCAAGGATCGTATACTTAAGTATTTGATATTAGTTTCAACTTCATACCTCCACGCGTTCCTGAGAAAAAAAATACTTGACAGACAGATAGACGGACAGACGGACAGACGGACAATGAAGACATTCTATAATGGTTTCCTTTTGAAGTGAAAACTTCTTTAGGCGCGTTGGACATTTTTTGAGATGGGAAAAAACCATTGAATTCGCGACCATTACCGACACCGACAGGACAACTCGGAGGGTCAAAACTTAAGCTTTTATTTAACTTCCAATGTATGTATGTATGTTTAGTTCAAATCATGCGATTGATTTTAGAGCGACTTTAATGAAGCCTTATTCCCGGTGACAATAGCTGATCATTTTGTTACTTTGAAGTTGATCTGATGATGAACTTTGGAAGTGGAATCAAGGTCTCAGAATCGTCTTTTATTTTTCAATAGAAAAGTAGGAAATACAATACTGTGCTCACCTTTTTTGAATTTGGATCCGTGTATTTTTTTATATATCTTTGAGTGTTTGACTTTTTGACCATAAAAACTCTTTTCAAATAAAAGCTTGTACCAAAAAGCTTTTAGGTTTTTCGAAAATTGTTTCTTTCGAGGTACGGAATCTTTATAAATACATTTCCTGGTTATAAATGTTTGCGCAATAATCATTGTGAAAAACTGTATTACTGGATGCAATATTAAAGTAAAGGTAAGCAAGCGTATCTCATAATTTTATTATGTTCAAGTTATTTAAAGTGGCTTTCAATAAAATTGTGAGGCAATTGGACTCAATCTGACATGATTGTTTCTTTTACTGTCACAAGACACTTAATTACGTGTTTCTTTGCCCTCATTAAGTCTTCTGCATTTTTGACTGGAAGAGATTCCTCTAAGGGTTATATCTGCCTCTTTACATAGGTATTTTTTAGTTATCGTTTTAAATTTATATTTTGTACAATAGAGAGTGTACAAATATTGTAGCAGTAATTGAAGTTGTTATTGCATCAAATACGAAGTCCTAAGAGAATAACTTTGTTATTTAAAAGGCAACCAGAAAGCGAAACCTAACCTGTGATTATTTTAATTTAAATAATAAACTAATTTAACATTTTTTTCTTCTAGTTGTACAAAAATATGACTGTTTGGTACTTTAAAAAAATGAAATGCTAAAAAACGAATTGTTTCGTGCGACTTATCCTACATTCAAACGTAGTTACCTGTTTACTCCCAGGATAATGACAATAGAGCAAAAATGTCTTTTCCATCAAACCTATATACACCATGGCCATGCCCCTATGTTTTGTTTTTTCCCATAATCTTAATAGGAAGTAGGAGCCTTCAAAAACTGAGAAAATTGCCCAATTGTAACGTCTTTTTCAGACACCCACCAAAAAAATAATACGCATATTAACAATAAAATGAAAACAAAGAGGCATAGGTAAAGTGTTTCTTAAATTATTTTTGAATATAATATTATTATGGTTCAAGTTTTGGAGGAGGAAATAGGGAACTTCGAAATGCTGTTTTGGGTAATTTTAGTGACTATACGGTCTGCCCTGCAGTTATCCCTTTATTGCTATATACGGAAAGGTTTAGGGAAGAGAGACAGCAACATTTTATTTAAATACCTATTCTTTAGACCGCGTTCCCTCTTAAAATAGATAAATTATTAATCTTCCTTAATTTGTACTGTGATGAGGCGTAGAGCCTTAAGCTGGCCATATTTAACTCATATACTTTATATCCGCTACCGTTCGTGCGAAGTATTCCAAATGTCAAGGTGAAACATTCACACGACAAGAGAACTGGGCAGCTGTTAGAGTTTCAGAGGATAAACACACAGAGTCTAGCCATTGTCAATGAAGCATGAACATCTTAAACACAGCAAATTGAATTTAAGTTGAGTATAGAAGTGAAAAATGTCAAGGTAGGTACATAAAACCTTCGCAAAAGCTTTGGACAGTTTCACTTTGACGTTGGGTCAGCACCTTTGTTGGTACAGAGGCCAGCACAAATAGCTAGACACTTTGGACTTTGCACAGTTCTTATGCCATATGCGTATGGTGCGCACTACGAGTGTCTAGCTTGATGTTCTGGCCTCTGTACATAGTTTTAATAGCTTCATCATTATCTCATGAAGCGCTCGTAGCTCAGTGCGGCTTGCGTGGTTTGCGATCACGCAGATTAATTGAGTTGAAGCACGGTCATTACATGGATGGGTTTGACTGTAAGTGGATTTTTTTCTCCAGCAGCGTTTCTGTGCTCTGCTAGACACGTAAAGCCGTTGTTGCCTGTCGCTATCACTAGATGACAGCCATCAGATGCTTTATAGGCGGCTTGAAAAGCTTCTGACAGTGGTGTCCTCCACCAGCACTACAGCCTCCACTAACCTGGACTTTTTTAACCGACTTCAAAAAAAGGAGGAGGTTTCTCAATTCGACCGTATATATATTTTTAATTTTTTATGTGTGTTCGCGGATAACTTCGTCGTTTATGAATTGATTTTGATGATTCTTTTTTTGTTGGAAAGGAGATATCCCAAGGGTGGTACCATGATAAGGAAACTAGGATCTGATGATGGCATCCCAGAGAAATCGAGGGGAACCTTAGTTTCCTGTTTGAAGTCGTTTTTTTTGTTCAAAATTATAATTTTAGCGTTATTACCCGTGTGTGGAGTAATGGGCGCACCTTTTCAAGCTTGGGAAGATACGAATGCCAAAGTAGTGGGTACGGTGGCACACCCCGGACACTCCATACAAACGAGCGAGAAATGATATACATATATATAACTGACGTATCTATAGGAAAGAATGCAGGTAGGGTTGAATCACACCGGCGGTATTGGTCACGAAATGTTTGTTAGTTATTTACTGCATGCACACTGCAAGATATATATACTGTGCTGCAAGCAACAATCAACAGTTATCTTACATGATTAAGTAACTTACATGGATAGGTAACATTGTTAATTTGTTCTTCAAACACAGGAGCTTTTGTCCGTGAAACAATCTCATTTAGCAACCTACAATAATAGTCAATCTCAATCTATAATTCCGAGATCACATTTTATAATATCACACCACTAGATATTTCTATACAACTCATACTTTCACACCATCTAATCAAATTATTACAAACAATCATCATTTTAAATAAATAAAACGAACAAAATATCTCACAAGCCACAATAACAAACTGACATCTGACATATGAAAAACATAAAGGAACTACATTTCTAAAAAAAAAGATACAGCTAGTATGAAGATTCATAGGAACTGATTGTTCTTAGATTTGGTCGTATAATATTGGTGGTCAGCCAATCATGATACGAGGCATGCTGAGACGCCGCGGCCGCCTATTGGCGTCGAGCGGTGAGCGGCGCGCAAAGTAAACATAAGTGACGTTAATCGCGCATGCGTATTCGTCCTTTACGTTCGGTAACTAGTTGCTTTTTATTCCGGTGTACGAAATCACAGCGGCGCGCAAAGTGAATATAAGTGACGTTTATCGCGCTTGCGTAGCTCGTCCTTTACGTTTGGTACCCAATCTACATCCAATCTGAGTGACGGGGGGGTGAGGTCGAATTTAGAGAGCGGCAGGGAGTGTCCATACTGTACGTTAGTACTAATATATATACTGTGACGGTGGGTATGATTTTAAGGTATAACTTCTCGTGTCATATTGTTTTCATGTTTTAATGACACAATTTGTTCTTTTATTCATATAAATGATTGGATTTTGACGTTATTAACTAATGATTGTTTATTTCTTGATTTTTTTACAAATGAAATCATGTAATCACTATTTTATGACTATTTTGAATAAATATCTTGAATCTTGTTTTTGTGGCAAGATTTAGATAAAATGGTGGTGGCTTGTCAGGCGGGCTTACAATATGCCCTACCATCATCCATACTTACAAAGTATGATCCGCCGGGAATCGAACCCGCGACCTCCTGATGTGAAGGCAGACTAACAACTGCACCACGGAACCAGTTAAACCCAGATCAGCCACGTAAAAACCGCAAGTACACACGGCGCCACATCAAGCTATACAAAACCAGTATACGCGGGACTCGCGTATGTTGAAACGCAAAGGCGTCGTGCGACTCGCGCGGCCAGCTTATACTGGTTTTGTATAGCTTGATGTGTCGCTGTCCGTACACTGCGGAAACCGATAACAGTGCAGCTGAAATGTTCACGATCGTGAGTGATCAAGATAATACATCCCACCCAAGACACAGAGTTGAGCTAATAAAAGTTAGAGGGGGTTAAAGTGACACGAAAATTTACACTTAAGTTCAATATTTTGCAAATGCTACTTTAATTTAAAAAAAGTGTTTAAATTAATATTTAATTTATATCATGAGACCTGCTTAACGATATGAATGGGTATCGTTGGAGTTACATTAAAATAATCACACGAGGGGGTTACACCAAAAAAAATCTCTTACGTGTACTAGGAGGCTACTCTAAAAATTCTGTTTTTAACATATTTACTTAATTTTCCATTTCGGGTCATAATTTTACATATGAATAGGCACTAAATTTCTTTACTGTAGGTCTAAAAGTGGCAGAGAAAATTGGCTGTGACATACGGACGGACGGACATAACGAAATTATAGGGGTTCCGTTTTTAGCCGAAACCCTTAAAAGTAAGTACATAGTTGAAATAGTGTAGACAAATAAATGTGTGAATCTAAATCTAAAAATAATATATCGTATTATCATGAAAGTTTCAAAATTAATACACCTTTTAAATAAATAGTAGTTAGGTCACAGATGAGATACTAGTTACTTGTTAGGTGTTGATAGGTATTGGTAGGTATGATAATTAAGTTTGTAAATCGGTGCTAAAACTAGTAAACTTGAAGCCAAAAAAACTTGAACAAAAACTTTAAATAAAAGTAAACAAAATAGTCAAATGTTATTTTAATCCGATTTCCTAAGTCTAAATATCACAAAGTTACCTATATTATAATTTAAAACAAAAAAACCGACTTCAAACGCACTAGTCGCCACTACGATTTTCCAAGGTTCCCCTCGATTTCTCTGGGATGCCATCATCAGATCCTGGTTTCCTTATCATGGTACCACCCTTGGAATATCTTATTTTCAAGAAAAAAAATAATAATCAAAATCTGTTCATAAACGACGAAGTTATCCGCGAACACATATGAAAAAAATTGATATTATGATTTATACGGATCGATTTTTTTAAGTCGGTTAAAAAAAACTTTTAAACCAATTAGTCCGTTTCTAGGAGTATATGTTTAACTATCATTATTCCTTAATTATTATTCAACATAAACGTATTAAAAACCCTAATAAAAATTTAAAATGCAAAGCGATATAACACAAAAACGAACACAATCAAAAATATTCTTTCGAATTGCCGGCAAAACTGGTCAAAGATTGCGCGCGCGCTTGTGAGAACTCACGCGCGTACTCGTCGCGATAAAACCGGTGCTACTAAACTGCTAAGGTATTAATAAATGATCGAGGTATGAACGAAGCTTCGGCCTTCGGGCTTGAAGGCACATTCTTGTGGTCAAGCGCGGTCGTGGCGCAAGCTCAGCGAAGAAGCGCATTGTTGACCTTAACAAGGTTTCTCCGTTTAATTTAATAAAAATCATAATGAATTAATAATTTGTTGGTTTACGGGTTACTAAATTAATACATTTTAAAATGTCATACTATAAAAAGTAGTTTTTTTTTTAAAAATATAAATATAATACATACTAGTCGTCCGCCCGCGGCTACGCCCTCGTTTTTTTATCGATTTTCCCGTGGGAGTAAGACGTTTTCCCGGGGTAAAAAGTAGCCTATGTCCTATTCCAGGACCTAAACTATATGTGTGCCAACTCTCATCCCGATCCGTCCGTTATAGCCTGAAAGAGTAACAAACATCCATACATACATCCATACAAACAAACTTTCACATTTATAATATTAGTAGGATTTCGATTACACACTTTTACTGCCCTTATAGCTTTTGCCCTCGGCTTCGCCCGCGTGGACATCATTTTTATGACTGTCTGAGGGTGAGTGGTGCGCGAGTCGCTTGCTTGTCGACATAAGTTTCCTCCAGATCCCTCAGAAGCTATATCGGGCTATTCTGATTAGCAATCTATGTCCCTTCCCACCTTCTCAAACAATTTCATACAAAAAAATGACTTATCAATCCGTTGCTCCGTTGCAACGCCGACGTGCGCGTGCGTCGAAATGAGTGTTCCCCAGATCCCTTGGGAACTATGTCAGGATATACTAAATAGTAAATTACGTCATTACCCACCTGCTCAACCGTCTTTGTGCAACAAATCACAACGATCCATTGTTCCGTTGCGATGTTAAAGAAATTCAGTTCCCTCACAATTATATATAGAGGATTTACCAAAAATAATGTTTTTTTTTAAAAAAACGGAATAATTACTTACCTATCGTAACATAGTTTGAGATGGATTGCTTTAATGCAACCTTTTGAAGTCTGACACTTAATTCGTTTAAGATAATGACCTTTATATTTGACTGTGTTAAGGTCGGAGACGATTATCATCATCACATCAGCCCAACGACGTCTACTGCTGGACAAAGGATTTCCACGATGTGCGGTGCTGCGCTGCCCTCATCTAGCTGCTTCCCGCGACATAATAGACCATCCTCCCTTAGCATGGTGCAGAGCCACGCTTCCAGTGAACACGCTGTACTAGATCACCAATTCATCATTCTAATTGTACCTAAAAATTAAATAAGTAGACTTGTATGATGCATTAGGCCGAATGCAACGAGCGATGTAGGGCGAATAATACTATAATGGTTCATCATATCAGCTCATATACGTTCCCACCAAGGGGCTCGAGCCTACCCTGAATTAGGGCGTTCAGGTCTTAGTTGACCACGCGGGCCCAAGTGTGAGTTGGTTGTCCTGTTTATATTACCTTCGAGTTTCTTCGCAGGCGTGTGCACAGGTTTCCTCACGATGTTTTTCCTTCACCGTAAGAGCATCGGATAAACGTACATATTATGAAATCAAAAAATCAAAAACACATTGGTATGTGGGAGGATTCGAACCAAGACATCCCAGACAGGAGGTAGCGGCCCTAACCGTTGCGCCATCGACGCTCTTTAGTACTATGGTTGCCAACTTTTTTTTATAAGAAATATTTGTTATTTGTTATACAAGGTTGCAAACTGTTATTTGGCGAGAGTTACCTGTTTTGAAACCTCAGCAAGCTAAGGATCCTAAAGGCTCCTCTACACGAAACGTCATCATGGGCTAACGAGAGAGACAGAGCTACAAGTTAGACAAGGACGTACTTTCGTCTCCACTCTTGTGAACTATAGCTCTGTCCCTCTTGCTGGTCCATGATGGCAACGATATAGAACCCTAACGTAGCGAGGGTTTCAAAAGTACGAGACGTAACATAACTTTGCTGTCGAGCGAAACACTCAATTTTTCACCTCACTACAGCGAGGAAAATTGTTAGGTGTAAGAAAAACAGCTTAATAGTTATTTGGTTCCAATTTTAAAAAAACTCTTTCCACACTAGCGGATAAAACGCAATTTTGCGAGCTAAAATAAAATGACAATGCCGAGCGTGTGAGGTGAAATGGTACATTATGGTAAAAGTGAGTAATGTTGGTGATTACCGCTGAGGCGCCATTGATACCTGAGCCGTTAGGTGAGGGTCTTAAGAGAGCCGAGGACGGTAATCAACAATACACACGTGTATCATACGACGTTTTTCAACACACTTGTGAAGAAAATAATAGTAAAAAATCATTTTATTTAGTAGATAATATTTCTTCGGATCGGATTGTCTATTTAGATAAGCTGACAAATTAGAGTATGTTTTAAGTCCACTCCATTATTTGTTCAAATGTACTTTTTAACATTGAGTTTATACACCACAAAGAGCTAGATTTGTACTTACAATTAGAAGATAATTCTTTAAAGTACGCCATAAACACATTTTCTGAAAAAGACTACGTAATCTTGTTGTTTTGCCATTGTATGAAATTTTGTAACGCTAATAGATATTTTTCATTTGAGTTTTCAGGTAGTAAACTTCCCATAATGTTAAGGGCTTCACGTCTTATATCGGGCGGTCAACAACATAAATCATTTTCTTCATGACTATTACTTGTAGACATTTTAATTAATAAATAACTATAATTTCAACAGAGAAAACGAGTTGTGAATAATTTTTCGCTACGGCGGGAAACAATAATCAGTTTTCCTATGCGCGCGCATGTAACAATGGCGATCGGACATAGACCAAAAGAATGAGGTTTCTTTTTTTTTTGGCTTTCCGCGGATAGCGTTTTAGCCACGTACAAAATGGGGAATTTAAAATTTTCTTTATTACAGAGAAAACAAAAGTTATATTTGAGTGAAAGTTTTATTTATTAAACACGTACTAGTTGAAATTATGTATTTAAATACGAAGTTGCATGAAAATTAGTAAGCCATAGGTACATTAAATTATTTATTCTATTGAACACGATGTTTTTTGTATCGCAACTTTTTTAAGAACAAAGCAACTCGGCCAATAAAATAAAACTCTATAACTCACTCGTGAATAATAGCAATGAAAACAGTTTGATCACAGGTGTCATTACGTGCCTGGTTACGGTGAAATTAGAGTCACTTTATGAGCAAGTGTGTTGAAAAGTGAATTATGGTCGGAAAAGGAAAACAAACAGTATTTTAAGAAAATGAACAGTATTTTATTTTTTTCAATGTTATAAATACGTATTTCTTATTGCCTCTCGCATTGACAATGACAGCTTCATTCTGAAACGTTGGCTGTTCCGCGTGCTTGTATGTACTGATAAGCATTTCATCCACCGCAAGCACGCACACTATTCACGATTACAATACCTCAAATTCTTTAAGAGTAATCGCCACGTCACACTTTCGCTTAAAAAAGTACCGGAGCGAGCGAAATAGTATATTAAGCAACTAGTAAATAAAGGATGGATTTAAAGCGAGGGCCATAGATGAATCACGAGCAATTGAAGGATTCTACGACTGAATCACGACCGAAGGAAGTAATTAATGATGATTCAAGATCCATGATTCAAGTATTAGAATCCTGAGCGACGCGAGTGATTCATGACCCTCGATATAAATCCTTTATATTCAAGAGTTGCATACTATACTTTATACCATGACTACGAGAAAAAGTAATATTTTAGCAAAAATAGACATTTAATAAAGAAAAAAGGAAGGTTAAATTAAAATTGAAACAATTACTAATATTAAGAGTAATACTTTGTGTTCGTACAACTAATAGTATTCAAAATAGCACCAATTTACTAATGAAATGACAGTAAAGAACACAAAACAGTTTTTATTCTAATGCTAAACTCCTTTTCTAAAATGTAGAAAAATCAAATCTCGAGAATTTATTTGCACAAGAAGTTTGTATGTCGAGTATTCTATTCACTATAAGTTTGTATCGAGTATTTTTTGGGCAAGGAGGTTGTATAGCATTGAGATTTGGGTCGATTAGATGGTGTGTTCTAAATTCAAACACCAAAATAGTGATTAACAGAGCCTTTTATTCACTGTTTTCAGTGAAAAAAAAACTTTTTAGAGTGGCAATGGTATAAAATCATTTTAATGGTAAAATATTAATATACAATTATTTAAATGGGGTGCATAAAACACGGCTTAAGAAACCAGGGGCATAACAAACGTGTACTCAATATTTTCTGACCCCGACTGTACTATGTAGCTCGACTAGCTCGCTAGATAAACACTTCGCAAGTCGCAAACTGCGTATGACCTCACGACCCACTTTTGACATACGTACGACATCTTTACCCTAAACCGCATTGCTCAATAATTAATACATGTTTTGTAGTTTTATGAGGGAACTTACCTATAAGTGAGTATTTACTGTTATTGTTAAAACCTCAAAGTGTACCTACGAAAAATGGGTTAAGTAGCTGTACTACCTACATTAGTATTAATATACAGCGTGTAAATAACTTTAGAAATTAATTTAAAATTAAAAACCCGACTGCTAAAAACTTAACCCCTCTTTTTATCCAATGTCACTTACGGGATCAAGACGAATCTAACGATACCTCGCACTCCAAAATCCGTCAATCCGTTTAGGCTAAAGAGTTTGCTAAAGAAATAAACATACATACATACACTCGAAAAAAATAAACCCTCCATCTAATACTTAAAGGTAGGCACACAGGGGGGGGGGGGGATCTAATCAGAAAACTGAACTTCCTTTTACGACTTTACTGAAATCACAAAAAAAAATTTGGACATTTCATAAAAATCGATCAGCTGGTTGACTAATTTTGTATGGTGGGGTAAATTTTTTTGAAGTGAAAACTTTGAACTCGCGACACTGTAATGTAATCTATCCGACACTGTACCAGGGACACTCGCAAGGTCAAAACTTTGTGAACCTAGTCGTTCGCCAGGAACACTCGGAGGGTCCAAACTTATAAAACTGTAAAAAGTTTTCACATCTCTCGGCACTTCCGGAGTGGTAAGATTTTTTAGAACCGTCTTTGTGTTCCTTGAGAAAAGTTGTTCAGTTTTATGGGTAGATTTAGTAGCATAGAGAACCTAGTAGTGCCCTTTTTTTACACGCTTTGTATATGTCGCAGGCATACTGTATAATTCGTCATTATACATACGGTCGGGCAAATGTCAGGCAAATTATATAATGGCGAGGGCGGGGACAGTTAAATCAATCAAACCTGACCGAACCTAACATCACTCGTTTCGCGAGGTCATTTACAATCTGCCGTACGGCATTTTGATAATTTGCTTGACTCAGGATTGACCGTTTATATACGGAAGAATGATTACAATTTGCCTGGCTCGGCATTTCACAATCTGCGTACAGAATTTTACATTTTACCTGACCGTTTACATACGGACGAATTATTACAAATTGCCTGAATCGGCGTACAGCATTTTACATTTTGCCTGACCGTTTACATACCGGCGAATTATACAATTTGCCTGACCGTCTGTAAAATGACTACTCATACAGTTTGCCTGCCACATATGTATTTTTAATTTTATTTATACGTTACAAAAACATAGTAATTTAATATTATGAGGTATTGTTAAACATTAATAAGGTATGTCGGTAATACCGCATATTGACATATCTACGCATATTGACATATCTACGCATATTGACATTTACGCGAAACGACACATTCGTAAAATGACGCATACTCAAAATAACATACGCGAAATCTATTGTCTCAATACCGGTAGGTACTAATAAAATTAACCGTAATATAAAACTTTAAAACCAGCTCAAATATTGCAACATTGAATATGTTCACATATACTTTACAGTTGATAATTTTCTTCAAATTGTGATGCTAAAGAGTTTAAAATAAACAAAACCTCACTAATTTAATTAAAAACTCAATTGCATTAAAACATTATCCCTCTTTTTTTAAACGACTTCAAAAAAGGAGGAGGTTTCTCAATTCGACCGTATATATATATGTTTTTTAAGTGTGTGTGTTCGCGGATAACTTCGTCGTTTATGAACCGATTTTAATGATTATTTTTTTGTTGGAAAGGAGATATCCCAAGGGTGGTACCATGATAAGGAAACCAGGATCTGATAATGTCATCCCAGAGAAATCGAGAGGAACCTTCAAAAATCGTAGTGGCGACTAGTGCGTTTGAAGTCGTTTTTTTTTGTTTAAAATTATTAAAGAGTCAGGTAAAAATATATTCTATGTCACTCATAGGGTCAAAAATAATCTAACGACACTTCGCACTCCAAAACCATCAAGCATTTTAGGCTACAAGCTCAGCCAAAGAAACAGACACGAGAAAAACATTACTCTTGCTTTTGGAGTAGTCGGGTAAAAAGAATATAATGTAAATAATAAAATACGAGTGTGCTTTAGAGCACACGACTGAAGTAAAACTTCTTTAGCTCCATCTATATTATGTATGAAAGTAAATACTTAGTCTTCAGAAAACAATCAAATCTTTTTGTCAGGAGGTATAGACAGTTAATGAAAAGAGTTTTATTATCCTCTGAAAATGGTAAAATCTTTTTTTTTCTCATACTTGCTTTTGCCCGCGGCTTCGCCTGCGTGGACATCGTTTTTATGACTGTCTTAGAGGGTGCGCGGTGCGCGAGCCGCAAGCGGCTCGCGAGCGTGACTATGGATTTTCTCCAAATCCCTCGGAAACTATTTCAGTGTATGCTTATTACTAAGTCATGTCATTTCCCACCCCCTCAACCATATCTGTGCAAAAATCACACAATCCATTGTTCCGTTGCGATGTTAAAGAAATTAACCAAAAAGAGTATATTTTCAGTTCCCTCAGGAACTGCATCGGGCTATGCTACTTTCACGGGATAAAAAGTAGCCTATTTCCTTCCTCGTGACACAGGGCTACCTGGATACCAAATTTCATTAAGATTGGTCTCGGCGTTAAAGCGTGAAAAGGTAACAAACAAACAAACACATTTTCACATTTATAATATTAAATTAAGGATGTTTGTTTTGACAACCGATATTGTTGCCTTGGCAATCGATATTGTTGGTAAACAAAAATAAATAGTAATCTCTCTTTCTATCTTCAATAATTTATATATCCCTCTTAACTTCCGTTCGCCTCGCCCGATAAAACTTCCGTAACGCTCTCGTCACGCATCCACCAGCTTACTCCCTTAGTCAAGCGAAAAAAAAACAAGTCATAAAGTCATCAATTATTATCGTATCAATCGAAAGACATCCACTGCTGAACAATATACTTTTACAGTATAAATTATTATGTACGACTATAAAAATCAATGAATTCAATGATTAGTACCTTTTCTTGTACAATAAATAAAAAAAAAATTTGAAGCTATCCGAACGAAGTTTAATCCAGTTTCTTGCAAAAAATAGAACTCGTCTATAAACGCTTGCCATAAAACCAACTCGGATTCCCAATGCTCAGCTCATCTTCTTGGTAATATTGAGATGAGGCGATTGACATGGTGCTAACAACCTGAAAAGGGCAAGGTCTCCGCACAAAGACCGGACGACGCACAGAGTTTCTATTTATATCTCTATAGAGAAGCAATCTTTTTTCACAGATATGTGGAGTCAAATATGAAGTAACAGATTCAACGACGTAACAAAAAACAAAAAAATAAAAACCCGCCTGCATAAAAACTTAACCACTATCTTTTTGGCCAATCGGGTAAAAATGTATCCTATAATATGTCAGTCACAGGGATAAGATGAATCTAACAAAACCTCTCACATCAAAGCCATCAAGCAGTTTAGACTACAGAGCCTGCCAAAGAAATAAATAACCTCTTTTTGGCTAGTTGGGTAAAAATTTAACCTATGTCACTCACTGGATCAAGACAAATCTAACCACACATCGAACTCCAAAATCTATCAATAGGTTTAGGCTACAGGGCGTGCTAAAGAAATAAATAAACATACAATCGAAAAACATAGCCCTCGTTCTGGCGCAGTCGGGTAAAAGCAAACTATATACAAATTACACTATCCCTATCTATCTCACTCTCACTACAGCAACCTATGTGAGGAGTATGCCTCACGCCATACTCAAAAGTGAGGCATTTTACGTGACAGAGAATTTTCCTCTGGAGTTATTACAGAAACTCTTTGGGACGACAGACTAGTTCGGTTTAGTTCCTTTTGGGACTGTGTGTGCTCGGGTAGTGAATCTTCTTTTTATGACGCTTTTATTAGCTTCACCTGTATGTATGTATGTTTGTAACCGACTCCTTTGCACTCGATTTTGACCCACTTTATACGGACAGATTTAATTCAAACTTTGCACATTTATCAAGAACTAAGATGACAATACAATAATTTCATAAGTTTAACTCATTATTTTGAACTAAAAATTTAAAACTAAATATAGTTAAAAAAAAAACAAAAAACACGCTTTTAAAGCACATCGAACTTAAAAGTGAAAAATAATTCTTAATCTAAGCTGAAAACAATAATGAACGAAAAATACTAGTATTAATAATTAAATTAATAATAATGGATTGTGTGTTTTTTTGCACCAAGATGGTTGAGGGGGTGGAAAATGACACGATTTACTAATAAGCATATTCTGAAATAGTTCCCGAGGGATGTGGAGAAAATTTATGTCCACGCTCGCGAGCCGCTTGCGGCTCGCGCACCGCGCACCCTCTAAGTCAGTCACAAAAACGATGTCCACGCGGGCGAAGCCGCGGGCAAAAGCTAGTACTAGTATAATTGTGAAAAATCGTGGGATGCTCGATATACGAAAAATACGGCACAAAGCGCCCCACGCTTTTTTCACAATAATACTAGTACTAGCTTTTGCACGCGGCTTCGCCCGCGTGGACATCGTTTTTGTGACTGACGTAGAGGGTGCGCGGTGCGCGAGCCGCAAGCGGCTCGCGAGCGTGGACATAAATTTTCTCCACATCCCTCGGGAACTATTTCAGAATATGCTTATTAGTAAATCGTGTCATTTTCCACCCCCTCAACCATCTTGGTGCAAAAAAACACACAATCCATTGTTCCGTTGCGATGTTAATTAACCAAAAAAGAGTATATTTTCAGTTCCCTCGGGAATTGCATCGGGCTATACTATTTTTACGAGATAAAAAGTAGCTTATGTCCTTCCTTGCGACACAGGCTACTTGCATGCCAAATTTCATTAATATTGGTCAAGGCGTTGAAGCGTGAAAAGGTTAGAAACAAACTAACAAACAAACACATTTTCACATTTATAATATTAGTAAAGATTTATCGATCATATTGTTTTCAGCTTACATTAAGAATTATTTTTAACTTTTTTGTTTGATGTGCTTTAAAGGCGTGTTTTTTTATTATTTTTATTATCTTGGTATACCTTCAGTTAGATATACAATGATTGGCCTGATATGACTTCGTATTGATTTCATGCAGGTGACATTGAAATCAGGTAAATACAGGTGAATGTGTGTTGCCAGTGATGACATTCGGAACTGATACATGGTCGCTTAATATGGGCCTCATAAGAAGGCTCATGGTCACCCAAAGGGCGATGAAGCGAGCTATGCTCGGAGTTTCCCTACGCAAACGAATCCGAAATAAGGACTTCCGTAGGAGAACCAGAGTAACCGACATAGCTCAAAGAATCTCAATACTCAAGTGGCAGTGGGCCAGCACGTAGCTTGTTGAACAGATGGCCGTTGGGGTACTAAAGTTCTCGAGTGGCGAACGCACACCGCAAGACGTAGCGTAGGTAGGCCGCCCTTCACTAGGTGGACCGACGATCTGGTGAAGGTCGCGGGAAGCCGATGGATGGGCAGCGCAGAACCAATCGTTATGGAAATCCTTAGGGGTGTCCTTTGTCCAGCAATGGACGTCTTTCGGCTGATGATGATGATGATGATAAACGTCTCTGACCTTAAAATAGTCTAAAATAAAGGTCATTTTCTCAAACGAATTAAGTGTCAGACCTCAAAAGGTTAAACAAAGCAGTCCATCTTAAACCATGTTACGATAGAGGTAGGTAACAATATGCAGAATGTAAAAAAATGATTTAGGACCCGTTAACTGGGGCTTCTACTTATTATAGTGAACAATTTTCCCCAAGGAACCCATAGTCAATGATGATATAGAAATCATTCGCAATAGGTAGGAAATTATTTAAAACCAGGGATTTGCTCATGAACTCATGAAACGAATAAGTTTCTTCAAGGAAATCTATGCGAATGGATCATTTTGAGGGTTCCTTTCACAAAGAGTGCCAACGGGACCCATTACTAAGGCTCTCTCTGTCCATCCGACCTTTAGAAGGCTGTATATTTTTTGAACTGTAATGGGTAGCTAGCTGAAAATTATCAATGATTGTATTAGAGTTGATTTTTAAGCAAATAGTAAATATGACAAAAAGTCAGAAAATAAGTAATGTATGGATCATCCATATAAAAAAAAGTTTTTAAAGGTTTATTTTTTTGGTGAAAACAGCAATACTTACATACAACAAACTTTGTTATATAGTGCAAACCCTAAAGTAAGACAAACAATTTAAAACCAGACTGTATAAAAATGTAACCCCACTTTTATAACCAGTCCGGTAGAATTGTATCCTATGTCACTTAGGGGATCGGGAAGAATCTAGCGACACTTTGCACTCCAAAATCCATCAAACCCATACACAGTTTAGGTTACAGACCGTGCCAGCCAAAGAAATCAATATAATTACTCGTACATCCTACTAATATTATAAATAAATAAATAAATATTCTGGGACAAATCACACATGGTCATCTGGCCCCAAAGTAGGATTCCCTGTGTTATGGGTTACCAGAGACTGATATACACACTTATATACGTTTTTAAATACATACATAAATAGATAATTATAATTTAACACCCAGACACAGAGCAAACAAATCTGCTCATCACACAAATGCTTGCCCTGGGTGGGGATCGAACCCACGACTCTCGGATCAGTAGTCAAGGGCACTAACCACTGAGCCACAGAGTCAGTCAAAATATGAAAGTTGGTATGTACTCGTATGGATGAGTGTATGGATAGAATAGAATAGAATAGAATAGAAGAATAGAATAGAAAATGTTTTATTCACGAACCAACACAACTCGCAACAGTTAAATAAAATATTTAAATTTCACCATACTTGGGAAAAGATACAAAGTTGCATATAGCCAGGTGAACTGTGCAGGCTCAGCGAAAAGGATCTGACCCAGCATATGTTGTGGATTACGATGTTCCACAACGCTGGTATTCTGCCAGATTCCATAAGGTGAGTGCGCACTTCACGAGGAAAAAGAAATCAAAAGATATCAGTAAAAGTAAAAACAAAATGTAAAATAGATTAAAAACTAAAAAATGCAATAGCTTAAAAATTAAGAAACTCTGACAATAGGGGCAGTTGATTATTATAATGGTGACACAGATAGGCACACACACAACACAAACCTATGCGGAATATTAGGTGGTAAGAGGCAGATTGTGGCTGATATGATGAAGAGGCAACGTTCCTTATCCTGACTTCTGCAGAGTGAGCAGGTGGGAACGATAGTTGGTTTTGAAAGAAGTCTTAGATGTTTGTTAATCTTTCACGCAAAAACTACTGAATGGATCGAGATGAAACTTGGCACACATATAGATTAGGTCCTGGAATAGGACATAGGCTACTTTTTACCTCGGGAAAACGTCTTATTCCCACGGGAAAATCGAAAACAAGGCGGGCGCAGCTATGGGCGGACGGCTAATACATACATACATTCGATAAACATAACCCTCCTTCTGGCGCAGTCGGGTAAAAATAATGATAACCTGCCTAGTGTGACTTATACTCGTGGTAACGATCCCGAATTAAATGAAAAACTATCTCTTTCGTTAATGTATTATGAATAAAATAAATCCCACCAAAAACATTTTCATGCAAAAATGTTGCTAAGACGAGTCTACGTAGCTGATCCTGTGAAAAATTTATCAGATCTCGTATAAAACCAAGCTCTAAAGACTGCAGGCTCTTAACCTACAAGCTCTACACTACACCTTACTCAAAATATGTGAAAAAGTGGTCAGATCTCATGTAGAGCCAAGATTTTTGATCTATGCGCCCTAACTTTACCAGGCCTACCTTCACAAATACTAGATTTTAGTCAAAACGTGTGGCTTGGCCGTTTTGCTACC
The DNA here is from genome assembly GCA_947284805.1 of Coleophora flavipennella. Lineage (NCBI taxonomy): Eukaryota > Metazoa > Arthropoda > Insecta > Lepidoptera > Coleophoridae > Coleophora > Coleophora flavipennella. Next base: position 8,883,763 of record OX369269.1, read on the forward strand.
GTCACGAAGATTTCATAGGCATTCGTTCATTGGGTTACTTACTATATCTTCCCAAATAATCTAAGATTTTGTTGGTCGTCCCCGTATCATTATGTAAAGTTCTTGGTTTATTTTTAAAGGATCTGCTGGTTTCGGCAATTTGACCGGTGTTTCCTCGAGAGGTAAAGGTAGGTAGTTTCACACCCAATGAACGAATGCCTATGAAATCTTCGTGACGGTAGCAAAACGGCCAAGCCACACGTTTTGCGTAAAATATAGAATTTGTGAAGGTAGGTCTGGTAAAGTTAGGGCGCATAGATCAAAAATCTTGGCTCTACATGAGATCTGACCACTTTTTCATATATTTTGAGTAAGGTGTAGTGTAGAGCTTGTAGGTTTAGAGCCTGCAGTCCAGTCTTTAGAGCTTGGCTTTATACGAGATCTGATAAATTTTTCACAGGGTCAGCTACGTAGACTCGTCTTGGCCACATTTTTACACGAATCCGCTGCCCGAATTGAAAAAAGTGGCCACCATTTTGAACTTTTTAGTTAATGGACAGATTGCTTCCAAGACCCAGATAACCTACTGCAAAAACGGGGTCGTTAACGTGTTTTGTTTTTCTTCTTGATCGACAGAATTTTAAGCTAAGCTACAAAACAACACTAAATTATCTACCATTATTTACTTGCGCAATGATGCAAATTGATGGTTAAGAGACCCTTGTGGGGGGTTGTGACAATCCTTTAAATGTAATTTCACAACTATTTAACATTTTCATGTGTTTTAAACTCAACCAACACTTTAAAGAATAAACAATTATTCAAAGTAACTCCATCCTGACCATTTCCAAGTAACAAACCGCAAGGGTCGCGTATTAACTATAAATTGGTACACTAAGTAAGAATCTAATGGACTAATGCTACATAATTTGATTTCGTTTTATAGCTTACTCGTAGCTAAAAATTAATCGATTAAGAAGAAAAAAATAAGACGATAATGACCTCGTTTTTGCAGTAAGTTCAAAAAAAGAAAAAGAAAATTATATTTTTTTTGAATTTTTGTCTTTAAATTTTTCGTGTTTTTTTCTTCAAATGTTTCGGGTTGTTTTATGCGTGGATTACAAGATAATTAAAATTACCTTTGAAATGAGACCATTTTGAAGTCTGTACTGCTGCTAATTTAAGAGAAAACATTTTTATAAACAGCTGCAAAAAATTTGCAAATAAAAATGGCTGCCTATCCAATACACACTGTGTAAGTATCAAAGCCGTTATGCGTTCTGGTTCATAAAATGTCCAGTGTGGTAAAATGTGTGTGTGTGTGTGTGTGTGTGTGTGTGTGTGTGTGTGTGTGCGTGCGTGCGTATGTGTGTGAAAATTGGCTTATCCAGCGCGTTGATGTCTTATGTTTCGTCTTCACCTTAGGACTCCCGCAAGCGACGCGTTTGTATTATTAGTTAGACGGTTAAACTTTATAACAGTTGCTTACGGTAGCTTTGGTAATCCCCTTCAAATGGTGGGTTCGGGTACTTTTTCCTACCTGAAACAACAAAAAAATAATTAATGAACATAGGTTGGATAGGCTGATAGAAGCTTCACAATTATTTGTTAAAAAAGTTACTTCTGTAAAATTTAATTCCATAGGCCGAAAGTCGAAAATCTTTTTATTGAACGAGCTAGCGAAGCGAGCGAAGTACTTCGAGTCTACTGAAACAATCCGGCGTTTGTATGATGTATGTATGTACGAGTATGTATGCATAAATGTTTGTTCAACGATAACTCGATTATTGTCGCGTTTGATATGCGATATGTAATGAGACAAAAATAATTTTTAAACTCGAATTGGTTTCTCCCAACACCAATAGATGGGGACGGATCCTACATAGCGAAAGCGTTAATGATACGTACTTATATATTTTTTTATAAAGTACATCGCGAGTTTACAGTTCGGGGCGAACCAGTGGTTTAAAATGAAATTAAAAGCCATAATAAAAGCCAGCTTACTGACTTTAAAGTTAAACATGTTACGAGAAGCTGCTTATCGCAGCGACACATGAGTGCTAAATGCCACCGAAAATAAAACGACTATATTTATGACCAGTATGTTTTGTTTCTTTATTGTAGGGTTTGAAATGTAGGAATGTGTATACCCAGTGACAATGTATATATTATATACACTATCTGTGTGTATACCTATGAAAATAGGAATAAGACCAATCTGCGACTCAAGCTTAGGAATGTGGGTATCCATAATATACAGGGTGAAACAAAATTGTAGTCGAAGTCGATTACTGAACTATATCGCACTGAACAACTTTCCTCAAGGAAACCTATAGGCGATCTCAAAAAAAAACTTTGAGCTGAATAAAATGCACAAAACTGGTTAATCAGCTTCCGACATGCAAAAGAGTTAAAATAAAAAATGGGATTATGGATATCGTAGGGTGGGAAAGGTGGTTCAGTATGATTTTAAAAGCTCCAGTTAACAGCTCCTACATCATTTTGTTGCGCCATGGTAGGATCATTGTTAAACACATTTTGTTGCACCAGATAGGTTCATTGTTAACTATCTTATGTTGCACCATGGAAGGTTCATTGTTGACTACATTTTAATGCACCATGGTAGGTTTATTGTTAACTAAATTTTGTTGCACCATGGTAGGTTCATTGTTAACTACATTTTGTTGCACCAAGGTAGGTTCATTGTTAACTTCATTTTGTTGCACCATGGTAGGTTCATTGTTAACTAAATTTTGTTGCACAATGGTAGGTTCATTGTTAACTACATTTTGTTGCACCATGGTATGTTCATTGTTAACTACTTTTGTTGCCCCATTGTAGGTTCATTGTTAACTACAGTTTGTTGCACCATGGTAGGATCATTGTTAACTACATTTTATTGCACCATGGTAGGTTCATTGTTAAGTACATTTTTTGCACCATAGTAGGTTCATTGTTAACTACATTTTGTTGCACCATCGTAGGTTCATTGTTAACTAAATTTTGTTGGACCATGGTAGGTTCATTGTTAACTACATTTTGTTGAACCATGGTAGCTTCATTGTTATCTATATGTTGTTGCACTATGGAAGGTTCATTGATAACTACTGGTCACCTTATATAAATTCAACAAAAACGATCCTATACTCAAGGCAATGTATAATTGGTTTCTCGGAAACAGCTTTAACGATTTGGATGACATTTTGTATTAAGGTAATGTTTTACTTTCCAAGTTTATTAAAAAGGTGTCTCCCTGAGAACATCCGTTTACACTGGAAAAATAGGTAATGTTTTTAGTTTGGTTTTAGTTCAGCTACTTAACAACAGTTGGCGCTATATAACTAGACGCTCGTTAGCCTAGGTTTTGACTGTAGTTTTAGAAAAAAATACTAGTACCAATGAGCACCTATCGTATTTTTATGGCACACTGTAAATAAATCGGCTAAGTGCGTATCAGACCACGCACAGTGTACGATTACAAAGTTATTACTTAAAAACTGTTTGATTCATGATAAGTTTAGTAACACCAGGGACTCATAATGACTTTAACTAGCTACATCTTGGGAACGAGACCCTTAATATATATTTTTTTAAGAAAGCTTCATTACATTTAAAAAGATGCACACCAACAACTTTTTTTCCGCTAAAATGGTTTCATTTTTATTGTGCGTTACAAGTAAACATGTAGGTACATACAAAATATTATTAGTATTGTAGATCTAATAGAAGAGGGGGCCGAAGTCAAAAACAACTTACTTAAAATTTTATGGAAGGGAGAGTGAAAAGGTTTTTTTTTCAGACCAAAATAGTTTTTCTTTGCTCATTCTAGTGTCTGAATTTTTTTTAGAACTTAAAGTCCCACAGTTCAAAAGTTAGATAGGGAGGGGGGACACGAAAAGCGTCAGTGGATCTAAATATTTTGTAAATGCTGTGTTCAAGGAAACCTTGAACATATTTATTAAGAAGTATTCAACGATACTCGAGGGGTCCACAATTTTTTTTTTCATTCCAATTAGACGTACCTATAGCAGAGGCAACCCTAGACATTTTTTATATTGATATTATTTTCCACTTTCGTACCTATAGCGGAGGCAACCCTAGACATTTTTTTATATTGATATTATTTTCCACTTTGGGTAGGTACTAAGTTTACATATTATGTGTACTAAATTTCATTACTGTAGGTCTGATAGTGGCAGAGAACATGGACTGTGACTTAAGGACACACAGACGGACGCACAGACAAAAGGACGAACATGAAGAAATTATATTCTGTTTGTGGCCATCAAGGCTAAGTGCGGGTCTTATTCGCGCACCGATGTATTTTCCGATGATTCGTTTAGGTACTCGTTTAGGTTTAAGTGGTGATGTTTTTTAGAGTTTCTTACATGTCCCCACCCTATACAGCTAAACCGGTATTTCAGAAAATCTTAAAAGTATTGGAAATCTAAAATTTTGTACGGCCAAGTAAGCTTTTGTAGTTAGGGAGTAGGGTAAAACCAGGATAGTTGTCTCGATTGTAATTAATCTAGTTTCGCTAATGAATTGCATGCTATTTTACTAATCTATCGAAAGACTCTCCAACTTGCACTAAGCTGACCATGTCTCATGTCTCTGTGCGATTGCATGGAAAGAGAAAATGCGATCAAAGTTTTCGCAGAATAGATGTCCTGATTCTTGGAAGTACATCTATCCTAAACGTAATTTACATGGATTAGGCAACTATCCCCTGTGTGGGATAGATGTCCCAAAATATAGAAGTTCGCAAAAATTGCTAATACTCTGGAAATATAACAGATAATGTTTTTTACTCTTCATAAATTTGTAGGTAAAAAATTAAAGTTTTACAAATATTTTAAAAAGTATTTTACTTTTAGTACTGAGAGATATGGAGTGTTTTAAAAAGTGTGGCAACTATCCGGCTTTTACCCTAAGTAATAACACAGATTAATATAATAGTTACTACGTAAGTAATGATGAGCAGTTGGATTTGTAAAAAGTTTATAGATTTTTCATACAACATGTTCTATAACCACTGCATAAATAGCCTTTTTTTAATATAAGTACACTTATGTGATGACATACGGAACTGAGACATAGTCTTTACTATGGGCCTCATCAGTAGGCTCAAGGTCACCCAAAGGGCAATGGAGCGTGCTATGCTCGGAGTTTCTCTGCTCGATCGAATCAGAAACGAGGAGATCCGTAGGAGAACCAAGGTAACCGACATAGCTCTCAGAATTGCTTAACTTAAGTAGCAGTGGGCGGGGTACATAGCTCGTAGAACAGATGGCCGTTAGGGCGGTAAAGTTCTTGAGTGGCGACCGCGCACCGGAAAGCGTAGCGTAGGCAGGCCTCTCACTCGTTGGACCGATGACCTGGTGAAGGTCGCGGGAAGCCGCTGGATGCGTGCAGCGCAGAACCGGTCGTCGTGGAAATCCTTGGGGAAGGCCTGTGTCCAGCAGTGGACGGCCTTCGGCTGATATGATGATGATGACTGACACATACATGTCTGAAAATGATCATCGCCGATTTTTGTAAAACATTTACGATTAAGATTTTAATTTAAACATAAGAAAACTCTTAGCATAACCTTATGCCACTAGCATTCGATTCACACGTAGATACATACTTACTTAAATTTGTCAGTTTAGCCATGAACATTTTCCACACCTTGGAAAACTCGGTCAGTTTACTCATTTTCGCAAGAGTTTTGACAAATAATAACTTAAATATACACGACTTGCGCTGATGTTTGTTCTATGAATATGTAAACATTAAAATCTTTATTTAAGTAGTTAATAATTTAATATTTGTTAAAGTACCACATTTCTTAACATGTCAAAAACAAATAAATACTACTAATAACTAACTTACTAACAATATTTGAGTGTAAAAAATGTGTACAATGGAACCACGTTTCACTTTCTCACAACTGGAAGAGATCGCTTACTAGCAATGAGATCGCCTATATGTACAACTTCCTTAATCATTGTATCTTTTTTTTTATTTGTTATGTCTTTTAGGTGCACCGGAAAACATATTATGATCAATTGGAAAAAATCTCTTCGACTTCCTATACAAAATCGACCGATTTGTATGAAAAATAAAAAAAATCGCGACTTCAGCAAAAATGTAGATAAAAAGTTGTTCAGTTTGACAAGTACAAACCCAAGTTAGAATTTAACCACTTTGTTATGTTACAGCCTGTATAACTAAAAATTAGTATTTTTTCAAGGTAAGTTTTTCTTTCAGTTTACCAATAAAATTGATGATTAAACGAACTTACCTGAAGTGAAGTTCTATGATTATTATATGAAGGCTTCGTCCGAAGAGATCAGGAAGATACATTTGTAGTAACGCGTATCGTTCCTCAATTAAATTTTTTACACAGTTATAATTTTCTACAAAAAAAAAACAACTTCAAACAGAAAACTAAGGTTCCCCTCGACTTCGGTCGAATTTACAAACCTCCTCCATTTTTGAAGTCGGTTAAAAAGAAGACAGCACATTGACAGTTTCTAAAGTTATGAAATGTTTTAAAATTAAAAAAAAGACGAGTACAGTATCAATTTCTTACGACAATCCTGGGACCTTGACTCCACCGCCAAAGTTCATCACCAGATCAACTTCTAAATACGAAAAGGATCTATTGACACCACCGAAAATACGGCTTCATAACAAATTTCAGCTTAATCGGGCCCCTGGAAGTCGCTCTAAAATAGATTGCAAGATCTGATCTGTACAAATAAATAAATAAACAACATGCAAACTGGTCGTGAAGTAGAAAACTTGTCAAGTGCGAGACGGGCTCGCGCTCCAAGGGTTCTGTATCCCCACACCACTCCACACAGATATTACAATGATAAAAGACATCACCGCGAGCGACAGAAACATGCTTTTTTTATTCAGCTCGGACTCTTTAGCGCCTGTTTTTATTACTTGTTGTTTTTCTTTAGGATTAGAACTAAAATCGTAACAAGTTTCATGCTCACCGATTTTATTACAAAGTTAAATAAAAAATACCTAAGAAAACAGTTGTTTCCCTTACTTTTTCACTTTTTCAATATTTTATTATTTGTTTTTTTATAGCGGCCATAGAAATACATACTTTGTAAACATGTCAACTGTCACCTATTACACTTCATAAAATACAGCCCACTGACACACAGACAGACGGACAGCGGAGGCAGTAATAGGGTCCCGTTGGGGCGAACGAAACGCTAACAAAGCTCGTAAAAGATTGTAAAAAAGCAAAAGATAACTCGTCATTGTTAGCGGGGCAGGTTGTACAAAAAGGGTCGGTGGCTTAACCGGTAACGACTCGGTCCTCCTAACCAGAGGTCCCGGGTTCAAATCCGAACGGCCAATGTACCAAAGAGTTTTTTGGAAAAACATCGTGAGAAAACCTGCACATCTAATTCCAGATGTGTATAAAGGTCGCGTTGTACACGTCCGTAGGAGTAAATCTAAATGCTCTACACGTGACCGCGGGTGATGCTAAGTGTAACACTAGGCAACCGCCGTCTATCCCTTAGATAGCACAATAAGAATAAGAAGGGGGCGAGGCAAGTTCCCGGACGACTTCTATAAAGTACATAATACCTTTGGTTATTGCTCTGAGCCTTATACTTAAGTCAGTCTTGTTTTTAGGTATGGTAGGTTACCTATCTGAACTTTAAAAACATGTACAAGTATAGACCTTATGACCTTGCAATACGATGAGCAAACATTACAAATTATTCTGAAATGCAATGCGTACTTTTTAAATCTATTTTAACATAGGTACTTAATTACTTATGGTATCTTTATTGAGATTTGGTTGTAGTCTTTTACATTACCGGTTGTGCTATGCAATCTTGTGGTCTCGTTTTAGGATTTTTAAATAGTCTTATACACAGAAATTGAAATGATGTCTTATACAATAAAGCTTACATTTATTTCATTGTTAAATGAAAAGGTTAAATATAACCTCATGTTGTATAAGAGAGAAAAGCTCGATGAAGATAGAGACGGATGGCGCAAGCACAGTATATATATTAGTACTAAGCGCAAGTGTGTTGGAGATGGTCGCACGCAAGTTGTGTGATAACGCCTAATTCAAACTAAACTGTTATCTAAACGAAGGCACCAGATATATCAAGCTGTCTCCATCAGGTTATATGTAGTCAAACGCACAAATTTTTTAATCCTACTAATATTATAAATGTGAAAATTTGTATGTATGGATGTTTGTTACTCTTTCACGCTTCAACCACTGGACGGATCGGGATGAACCTTGGAACACATACATATAGGTTAGGTCCTGGAATAGGACATAGGCTACTTTTTACCACTGGAAAATCGAAAACAACACGGGCGTAGCCGCGGGCGGACGGCTAGTATTATAAATGTAAAAGTTTGTATGTATGGATGTTTGTTACTCTTTCACGCTTCAACCACTAGACAGATCGGCATGAAACTTGGCACACATATAGGTAAGGTCCTGGCATAGGACATAGGCTACTTTTTACCCCGGGAAAACGTCTTAGTCCCACGGGAAAGTCGAAAACAACGCGGGCGTAGCCGCGGGCAGACTGCTATTTAAAAATAAAAACATCTATCGGGAACTTCCCCGTCAGTCCTGCGGACTGTACCGGCACATACAACGTGCAAGAAATTACATTTCGAAAAACAAATGACGGAACATACAAAATTACAGCAAAATCCCATACTTTCGAGAACCATTCTAGCACCAATCTGTGTCAATCTCGGTGACGAGGGGGTGAGGTCGCAATCTAGAGAGCGGCAGGGAGTGTCCATACTGTAAGTTAGTACTAATATATATACTTTGGTACCGGTCTCGCATCGAGTTGTACCAAAAACACCAAAAACAGAGTTTCCGAGACACTGACTTAATCGTCTGGTACAGACGCATAAGGCAACTGATCGTGTACGAGTAAAAGAGAGATATATTATATATTTATCTCCAAGGTGTCATACCTTGACAGCTGCTTATATCAAGCACAGGTCCGATCATGTATGGACTACTGTTCGCACTTACGGGTGAATCAACCCACTATCAGCAGCTGGGTAATAATATAGACGCTATCGACCGACGCGCTCGGAGACTCATTGGTGATGACGAGCTAGTCAACATCAAGCTTTAAAGCCTTGAGCATGCCACATCACATAGTCACCTGTCTATCGGACTAATATGTATAATTTGCTATCGGTACAAATCTGTAACCAGTTTGACTGATTTTATTTTCGGATTTGGTATCACAAATGATTCATCACAATAAATTGATCACGTATAATTTGTGTGTTGTTTAATTTCCATAATTTGTCAAATTCAGGCATGCAAGCGGAAAGAGTCGCGGGCAACAGCAAGTTGTAATCGGTCGACTCTTACGGAGGACTTAGTACATTTTTGTTCGGTTTGTACATGTTTCCGCTTTACAGCTAATAAAAAGTCACCTTGTACGTAACGGCTGAAACCTTAAGAAATTTTTATCCGACTTCACCAGAATGAGGGTTATGTTTTTTGAGTGTATGTATGTTGTATGTATATTTATTTGTTTGGCACGCTCTGTAGCCTAAACGGTTTGATGGATTTTGGAGTGCGAGGTGTCGTTAGATTCGTCTTGATCCTGTAGTAAGTTACATAGGATACATTTTTGCCCGAATGGCCAAATAGAGGGGTTAAGTTCCACGGTCAGTAGCCTAAACGGCTTGACGGATTTTGGAGTGCGAGGTGTCGTTAGATTCATCTTGATCCTGTAAATTACATAGGATACATTTTTGCCCGCATGACCAAAAAGAGGGGTTAAGTTCCACGCTCTGTAGCCTAAACGGCTTGATGGATTTTGGAGTGCGAGATGTCGTTAGATTCTTCTTGATCCTGAGAGTTACATAGGATACATTTTTGCCCGCATGACCAAAAAGAGGGGTTAAGTTCCACGCTCTGTAGCCTAAACGGCTTGATGGATTTTGGAGTGCGAGGTATGGTTAGATTCTTCTTGATCCTGTGAGTGACATAGGATACATTTTTGCCCGCATGACCAAAAAGAGGGGTTAAGTTCCACGCTTTGTAGCCTAAACGGCTTGATGGATTTTGGAGTGCGAGGTATCGTTAGATTCTTCTTGATCCTGTGAGTGACATAGGATACATTTTTGCCCGCATGACCAAAAAGAGGGGTTAAGTTCCACGCTCTGTAGCCTAAACGGCTTGATGGATTTTGGAGTGCGAGGTATCGTTAGATTCTTCTTGATCCTGTGAGTGACATAGGATACATTTTTGCCCGAATGACCAAAAAGAGGGGTTAAGTTCCACGCTCTGTAGCCTAAACGGCTTGATGGATTTTGGAGTGCGAGGTGTCGTTAGATTCTTCTTGATCCTGTGAGTGACATAGGATACATTTTTGCCCGAATGACCAAAAAGAGGGGTTAAGTTCCACGCTCTGTAGCCTAAACGGCTTGATGGATTTTGGAGTGCGAGGTGTCGTTAGATTCTTCTTGATCCTGTGAGTGACATAGGATACATTTTTGCCCGAATGACCAAAAAGAGGGGTTAAGTTCCACGCTCTGTAGCCTAAACGGCTTGATGGATTTTGGAGTGCGAGGTATGGTTAGATTCTTCTTGATCCTGTGAGTGACATAGGATACATTTTTGCCCGCATGACCAAAAAGAGGGGTTAAGTTCCACGCTTTGTAGCCTAAACGGCTTGATGGATTTTGGAGTGCGAGGTATCGTTAGATTCTTCTTGATCCTGTGAGTGACATAGGATACATTTTTGCCCGTTTGACCAAAAAGAGGGGTTAAGTTCCACGCTCTGTAGCCTAAACGGCTTGATGGATTTGATGGATTTTGGAGTGCGAGGTATCGTTAGATTCTTCTTGATCCTGTGAGTGACATAGGATACATTTTTGCCCGATTGACCAAAAAGAGGGGTTAAGTTCCACGCTCTGTAGCCTAAACGGCTTGATGGATTTTGGAGTGCGAGGTATCGTTAGATTCTTCTTGATCCTGTGAGTGACATAGGAAACATTTTTGCCCGCATGACCAAAAAGAGGGGTTAAGTTCCAAGCTCTGTAGCCTAAACGGCTTGATGGATTTTGGAGTGCGAGGTGTCGTTAGGTTCTTCTTGATCCTGTGAGTGACATAGGATACATTTTTGCCCGAATGACCAAAAAGAGAGGTTAAGTTCCACGCTCTGTAGCCTAAACGGCTTGATGGATTTTGGAGTGCGAGGTGTCGTTAGATTCTTCTTGATCCTGTGAGTGACATAGGATACATTTTTGCCCGAATGACCAAAAAGAGAGGTTAAGTTCCACGCTCTGTAGCCTAAACGGCTTGATGGATTTTGGAGTGCGAGGTGTCGTTAGATTCGTCTTGATCCAGTAAAGTCAGTCAAACTGGTTACAGATTCGTACCGATAGCAAAGTATATATATAAGTCCGATAGACAGGTGACTATGTGGCATGCTCAAGGCTTTAAAGCTTAATGTTGACTAGCTCGTCATCACCAATGAGTCTCCGAGCGCGTCGGTCGATAGCGTCTATATTATTACCCAGCTGCTGATAGTGGGTTGATTCACCCGTAAGTGCGAACAGTAGTCCATACATGATCGGACCTGTGCTTGATATGCGTGACCTGTCAAGGTATGACACCTTGGAGACAATATATCTCTCTTTTACTCGTACATGATCAGTCGCCTTATGCGTCTGTACCAGACGATTAAGTCCGTGTTATCCCAAATGTCATTATTAGGTTGACTGGAAGAGATCCCGTAAGGGATAAGTCCGCCTTTATATCATATCTGTTTTATGTTTAAATGAGTATTTCAATAAAGAGTTTACAAACAAACGAAAATATGCAACCCAATGCACCAGGTATCTTTTCTACGTCAACTTTCGCTTGAACTTTATAATTTTGAACAAAAAAAACCGACTTCAAACAGGAAACTAAGGTTCCCCTCGATTTCTCTGAGATGCCTAAATCAGATCCTGGTTTCCTTATTATGGTACCACCCTAGGGATATCTCCTTTCCAAGAAAAAAAGAATCATCAAAATCGGTTCATAAACGACGAAGTTATCCTCGAACACACATAAATTGAGAATTGAGAAACCTCATCCTTTTTTTGAAGTCGGTTAAAAATACATGCCTTCTGAATAGATGGAGGCAATTTGCTCGCTCTCAACGCTCTGTAAGCTGTCATCCTCAGCATACTCTTGACCGTCCGGAGGCTGGTCATCATCGGAAGAGGCTCTGGTCATCCTATCCTCCTCTTTCTTCTTCACCGGCAGTATCTCGTGGATAGAAGGCGGCTGTATCCTGTCTCTGTTCAGCCCAAGCTTTTTGTGGATGAACGCTTCCAGTATCTGCTTGGTTATCTTATTCTGCCTCGCCAACTCTTGAATATCTGCGAAGAAAGGAGAAGGCAGATAAAAATGACTGCGAAGAGTGGGAAGAAAGAGAGGATAGAATGGGACGGTGTCATTTTTATCTGGTTCTCCTTTCTTGGGAGGATGGGGATTGGAAATTTTGAGAATCTTTTGATTTCAATAGATTGTAAAGATTATGAAAAATGTTTCCAAGGAGACTCTAAGTAATAGATTTGATATAGGTTGTATAAAATTTCGCTTCAAAGCAAAATTTAATCACAGAACAAAACAATCGGAATCGCATAATTTATCTAAGTCTTTGTGTGCTTCTAAACAAGAGTGCCTAAAATAAGTGGTTTGTATGTTTATATATATGTATGTTAGTCTGCGTATATCTCAGAAACTAGAGATCTAATTACAACAATTCTTTTTTTATTACACAAAGTATCTTTCAACTTAGGGAACAGTGCAAGTATCATCAAAATCTGTTCAGCAGTTCTTAGAATATGGACTTTTATGCGTGTACCAGTCTCACTGGAAATACACGTCTTCAGTTTAACGCATCAATTCTGTGATTCAAGTCGATTATTCTTAAAGTTTTTGCGTTGTCAATTATTAATATTCACATTTGCAATTCATCTATGGCTATGTCTGTTGTCTATCGAAACTCAAGAGCAGGTCCATGAAGCTTTTTCAAATTACATAATATATACATATTTTAATTTTAGCGAGCAGACTGATAGAGTTATTTCCATATAATTTGAAATAAACAAAACTGCATGAATTTGTAATTTTTTTATTCAGGAAATATCCTAGTATGTTACCTACACCAATATCATGTCAGTCAGAATCTCTTAAATATAGTTAGTTTACTGAATTAGTTGCACCTTTGACGGCTTACGTGGAACACTCCGTCAAAGGGGCCGACATGAAATCAATCGCGCCGCCCGCTGCGCCGCAAACGTTGTTGGACGAAGTTTTCTGCGCCGCAATTGAACTCAAGGCGGTTTGACGGAGTATTTTATTCATTCGTTCATTCATTCAGAAGACATTCATCAAAGGTGCCGTTGATTCAGCGAACGAACTATAGGTACAAGAAGATTTCTTAGGAATCCTTGAAACACTTCGCTTGCAACCGCTTAGTTTACGATACTAATATGTACAAACAGAGATAAATCGAGGCAAGTAAGAGCACAAATAAGATTCGGCATGGCCGAGGGGGCCATTGTTATACTCCATACACGCCATCCATTTCGTTAACAATAGTACAGCCCAGCTTATCTTGCAATTGTTTAGACTGCGGTTAAAGTAAGGAAATCACTTCACCAACGTTTGAATAATTACAGGGGTTTAAGGAAATAAACTGGTATTAACTGCTGTATTTTTTAATTACCCAATTGTTTTTTATAATTTTATATGCATATACAGGATGTAACAAATTCTTCTCATCGTACTGAACAATTTTTATTATACGACTTTGCTGAAAACGAAAAAATAATAATTATACTGTTCAGACAAATCGATCAGCTGATTGACCAATTTTGTGCATTTTAGTATGGGGGTCCAAACTTTTTTTTGCGAATTGACTATGGGTTCCTTTGGGAAAGTTGTTTAGTATGATGAGTAGAACCCCCAGTTAACGGCTCCTACACCAATTTTTTACACCCTGTATAGAAAGGTCATCTTTATAATAGGCCTTGTACACATGGCGGTGTGTTAAAATAAGTAGAAGAGTCATCTCATCAATTAATCAAAGATACATACCTTAATTTTTTTAGTTAAGAATGTCATAAATTTGCATAAATTGTTAGTTGAACTAAATTATTAGGTATAGGTCATCATAGGTATATTGAATGATGTTTTTGTTTACGTAATTTCAAATTAATTAAAATTAAATAAAAGCGTCGGTGGCTCAACCGGTAACGACTCGGTCGTCCTAACCAGAGGTGACGGGTTCAAATCCGGACGGCCAATGTACCAATGAGTTTTTCGTAACTTACGTACATATACTCTCCGATAAACATCGTGAGGAAACCTGCACAACACACCTGCGAAGAAACTCGAAGGTTGTGTGTGAAGTCGACCAACCCGCACTGGGCCCGCGTGGTCGACTAAGGCCCGATCGCCCTAATTCAGGGTAGGCTCGAGCCCCACGGTGGGGACGTATATGAGCTGACATGATGAATTTCAAATTAATTACCATGAAGTATTTTAAATTTTAATCGTATGAGAGAACATTTTTTCACCTATACAAAGTTAACCCTTCGCATCAAGGTGGGATCGTTTAGACCCCAACGGTTTAAAAAACTAATATTTTAAAAAATTACATAACCTCGAGGACTGTTTTTGAGTAGCTGTGTTTGCGGCGTTGCCACTTCGACCTGTTGGGTAAATTCAGTGCTGCGCGGGCGCTTGACTGTGATAGACCAGTTTCGAGTCAGTGAGACGCATATTTGTTTTGTAAATATTGTCTTAAAAATGAAAATAAAATATACCTGGAAGTTTCCAACACTAGTTACTATTTTAAGACTTAATATTATTTTCTATTTTTTCTAACACCATTTATAAGTTTTAAGACTGATTTGTCTATGCTTAGTTTTTCAGTTTGACCATTGATTGATTGATTGCAATTGAAAATTGGCTTTTCATGGTCGTTCTAACTATCCTCTAAATTGATAAAAACGCATTTTTGAATGTATTTTTAAAGTACATTTACACAGGAGTCTCTTATGTTCGGGTCATTTATGGCACGTAACTTTTTGTCACCTTGTATGCCAAGGGTTAATATGTCCTTTAATCTAATTGTTGTAATTTTCAATGTTGGTTGGGTTTGGTACCCAAAATGGGTTTGGTACCCAAAATCGTTGTGGTACGGAAACATCGGTGCGCTACTTCGTACTTGGCTAGTTTTTTATGAGTAAAGTCTGTACAGGAATACAAAAGTGGCATTTTAATGATTACAGGCAGGCTCAGGCAGACAGGAAAAGTTAACTAAAACAGGCAAAGCAAGATCGAGATGTTTAGTTAGTGTAATTAACAGTATTGTGCTTTTTCCAAAGTTTGATTAACATTTCATCGAACTTCAAAGTAATTTTCGAGAAACCTAAATAATATTAGGTACAAGCTTTTATTTGAATAAAGTTTTTATGTTAAAAAACCCGAATGCTCAAATGAATATAAAATACACGTTTCCAAATTTAAAAAAGGCGAGCACAGAGTTTTCTACGATTCTATTGAAAGTTAAAGACGATCGCGGGACCTTAATTCCACCTTCAAAAGTTCATCATCAGATCAACTTCAAAATACCAAAAGTATCTTTTGTCACCGGTAATACTGCTTGATACCAAATTTCAGCTCAATCGGACACCTGGAAGTCACTCTAAAATCGATCGCAAGATTTGAACCTACAATTACGAGTAACATACTCGTAAATAAGTACCACACCCTGTATCAATCTGGGTGACGAGGGGGTGAGGTCGGAATCTAGAGAGCGGCAGGGAGTGTTCATACTGTACTAAGGTTGTAACAAAATTGATGTAAGTCCCGTTAACTGGGGGTTCTACTCGTCATACATAATAAATTTCTCCAAGGAACCCATTGTCAATTCTCAAAAAAAAAATTGGATCTATACTACTAAAATGCACAAAAATTAGTATGAAGAGTAAACATTTTTTTTACGTTTTCAGCAAAGTCGTAGAACAAAAGTTGTTCAGTATGATGAGTAGAAGCCTCAGTTAACGGGACCTACACTAATTTTGTTACACCCTGTATATAATTTGTTATGTACAAACATTGCAAGTTTAATAAAAGCCTTTAAAAAAGAAGAAGGTTTCAAGTCATTTCATCAAGTTTTATTTTTATGTATGACCATGCATAACCTTAATATTCGATTTTAATAATTATTTTTTTATTCGATTTTTTTTTATTGGATAGGTTATAACCTCCAGGATAAAATTTGTTAAGTACCTACTATTAACAAAAAAAAAACGTAGCAAACTTGTACTACCGATTAAAGTCGTTTTTTTTAGGGTTCCGTGCCCAAAGGGTAAAAACGGGTCCCTATTACTAAGATTCCGCTGTTCGTCTGTCTGTCGCCAGGCTGTATTTCATGAACCGTGATAGCTAGACAGTTGAATTTGTTACAAATGATGTATTTCTGTTGCCGCTATAACAGCAAATACAAAAAATTTGAAAAAGTGAATAATTAAGGGGGTCTCCATACAAAAAACCTGTTTTTTTTAAACGTGAAGAAACTTGCGCCATCTAGTATGATGGTACGGAACCTTTTGGTGAGATTTTGACTCGCAGTTTGCTGTTTTTTTTGTAATGTGTTCAGATTGGTCAATTATTAAGATTTAATGGGATTAAGAAAATTACTTATGTTTAATGGGTTTCATCCGGTGTTGCAGGCGATTTAAGAGGTGACGGATATTGCATTTAAGTTTGATGGGGTGATTGTAGGCAGCTGTGTGTTTTACTGTAGACCATTAAATTGCATCTGGAAAAATGTGGTAATAAAGTAATATCATCAGCTGGTTTGGCAGCACCGGAAAACATAGCGTAGGCAGGCCTCCCACTCGGTGGACCGATGACCTAGTGAAAGGTCGCGAGAAGCCGCTGGATGGGGGCAGTGTAGGACCTGTAGTCGTTGAAATCCTTGACGGAGGCCTTTGCCCAGCAGTGGACTTCCTTCGGCTGATATGAATGAACGAAATAGCCGTACCACAAGGATTCAAGTGGCTAGCACCATTTTCTATTCCGTGGTAGTCAAAAACTTTATTATTAACTTGGTCTATATAAGCAACTAGTGGATGCCCGCAGCTTCACCCGCGCAGATCCCGATTTTTGCGGTACCCGTGGGAATTTTCCAAAATCCTTTCTTAGCGGATGCCTACTTCATAACATCTACCTGCATGCCAAATTTCAGCCCGATCCGTCCAGTGGTTTGGGCTGTGCGTTGATAGATCACTATGTCAGTCAGTCAGTCAGTCACCTTTGAGTTATATATATTTAGATTCTAGATCTTCCTCTTCCGCGCTAAAATTTCATCATCATCATCATCATATCAGCCATTATTATAAAATTTCATATTCACTGTTAAATAAATTATCTTTTTTTTTTACAGAGTTGTCCGTTTTCGATAGTTCTTTTTTATTGGACTTTGTAGTTGGTCACATAGGAATTTTAGTAAAATCGGTTTTTACTTTTTTTAATAAAATTAACACAAACAAAAAAATGAAGTCCGCAGCTAGTGACTATAGGTTCAATAAGACTAAAAAGGATTATTGACAACGATAAAGACGTTAAAAACCGGCTAAATGCGAGTCCAAACCGCACAAAAATAGGGTTTTGTACCATTATACTAGATGGCGCTAGTTTCATGTTTCAAAACCCAGCATACTATAAGGCGCTAGTTTGTTCATCTATAAAAAACACCTTTTTTGTATGGAAACCCCCTTATTTTTTTACTCTTTCTAATTTTTAGTATTTGCTGTTATAGCGGCAACAGAAATACATCATATGTGAAAATTTCAGCTTTCAAGCTATCACGGTTCATGAAATACAGCCTGGTGACAGACGGACAGTGAAGTCTTAGTAATAGGGTCCCTTTTTTACCCTTTGGGTCCGGAACCCTAAGAAAAACAACGCATTTTTAATGTCTTTAGCATTATCGATTATTCTTTTAAATCTTCTTGAATCTATGGTCACACCACGGAGATTTTGTTTTGTTGTTGTTGCCTTTTACAATGCACGGCCGGATCCGTTGGGAATTTGAGATAGCGTCTACATGGCTGTATGTTCGTTTACGTCGCCAATTTAAAACGGGAGCCGTCGAAATTGAACGCAGGCAAATCGCTTTCCCTTTACAAATCGGTTTGCCTACTGTGTTTTCGCACTTGTATTTCAATTCAATTTATTTTACTAAAAAAATAATTCTCGTGTCACAATGTTAGTTGCCATACGGATGGATGGCATTCCATGAAATTTTCTGTGTAGTTATATTTGGTAGGTCTGAGAATAGGTATAGAATTTTTTTCAATGGAATCTGAGAGGGCGAAGCCGCGGGAAACAGCTAGTATTAATATAAATACCTAATGCAGTAGATTAAAGAGAAAGCAAAATTTTTCATGGAGTGTTTGGCGAGGATCAGGTTAACAGTCCCTGTGGCGTAATGGTTAAATCCATTAACTTCACACATGATCCCGAGTCTGCTAGACGAAATTTCTTTAGAAATAAGCTGTACCCACAGATTAGAAGTCATTGGGTGATGTACCTATTATGTGACCTTACTTTTTAAAATGTGTAATTTATGTTTCCTGTGTACAATAAACTATAAAAAAAATAAAATGATGTGTTCCGGCTTGAGTTGGGGAATCTTGGTAAACCCGACTCCATCTTCGGCATGCCTCTTACTCAGCAAGTTTCATTTCTTTTATGAGATGAGGATCGAAACTATTCAATAACAAGTCTACACAATAGGGATGAAGAATACTTTTATCATCTGTCAAAAACGAGATTTTGTTCAAAAATGTTAGAGATACCTAGGTGTGACGTCATAGTTTCTCTCTCTCTCTCTCTCTGATCGGTCCCTCATAACTAAGGATCGTGGTCCAACTTGGCCTTAAGACGCGTAATTCGTCTACATCGATTACGGTCCATGGTCGCCCTCACAGCTTGATAAAAGATTTTAGATGTGGTGCCTTCCTTTATCTTATCACTCCATCGTGTTGGCGAGCGGCCTCTGGATCTTTTTCCTTCAATGTTCCCAACAACGATCAGTTTTTTAAGGTTGTCACCACTCTTTCTCATTACGTGGCCGAAATAGGTAAGTATGCGCTGCAGGCAGATGGTAGACAACCGTGTTTGAACTTTGAGTTGCGAGAGAGTAGACGCATTTGTTCGCTTAGCTGTCCAAGGAATCCTTAGCATCCGCCTCCAACACCACATTTCAAACGCATCTATTCTCTGTCTTTCTCTAGCCCGTGTAGTCATAGTTTAGTAGCGTCTTATATGTACTCATTTTGTGATTTTGGTAAATTAAAAATCGAATACTTGAAGGAAAACAAAACGAGTAAGGTTTTCCGAAATTTTAGTAGGAGGACAATAATTTAGTGATCAAGAGTTCATAATTTATTTCTGATCCTGTCTTCAACCCTACTGTCGAGACGATCGCATATTAAGTGTATACGACAATAGCTACTAGCTAGGAACACCACCCACTGACTCATCAGATCAGAACTTATCAGACAGAGTAGAATAAATGCCATTCCGTTGTTAGTATTTAGATATTTATAGAGATAAACATGAAAAAAACTCAATGCTGATAGCGCAGAACCAGTCGTCGTGGAAATCCTTGGGGGAGGCCTATGTCCAGCAGTGGACGTACTTCGGCTGATATGATGATGATGATAATATTTATTGACCAAGAAAAGTTTACAAAAAGTTCTTCACATGCAGCAAGTACACTTTTTTATCCACAATTGGTAAGCCCTTATTAGCATTATCTCACCTTATGATAAGTGACGATGATGCCGAAAACATAGAAGTGGGCTTACGAAAATTCCTAACGCAATCGGGAAACTGGTTATCTTATCTTTAAGCCGGAACACATCATCACATCATTTATACAGATCTGAAGTAATATTATATCACGAATCCATTAAGTTAATAACTTGACCAATTTTATTTAAAGAAACCGACTGTATAAAAAAAAATCACCCACCCTTTTTGGGCAGTAGGGTAAAAACTAAAAATGTATCGTATGTCACTCAGGAATTTCTTTATTCAATTACTTCGTTACAGAACAGGGCGAATAACAACATATCAGCTTAAGTGTTAAATAAGTTTGGTATATTACATGTAGGTGCATCCACTAACAACTTATCGTTAACTATCACTTATTATTATTTCATGGCTGGGGCCCACGAGTCAATTCCCAAACTAGACGAAATCTGTGCTATGGCAAGTCGACCCGGAGGCCCCAACGAGATAAACAGAACAAAATATAGTATTATAGTATAATATCATGCACCAATGGACTTGTAAGCGAAGGTTATCATTCTATCTTCTTATAAGTAACTGTTTCCACTCGTAGACAATGTAATTATCTGTTATGTGGAAACAGGATTTTGGAATCCGGATCAGGATAATAACTATAACATAAAGTAAACAAGGAACCCACCAAAATTAATCTAACGATTCCTACCTCGCACTTTAAAATTCATCCAGCCGTTTAGGCAGCAGGCTCAGCAGAAGAAAAAGACTTACACACATACACACCAAAAACATAACCCTCCTTGTTGGGACAGTCAGGTTAAAAAGAGATCGATAAGAATATATTGTTCCGGTTGTACAATATCACGAACAACTTTCGTTTTGACATAATAATGTCACAGAATGCTACCAAACAGGTGAAAAAACACAGTTTATTGTCATTCTTTGAGTCCAGTTCAATGACCAGGTTTAGAAATCGAAGTTATAAGCATTGACATTTAATATCAAGGACAAAACCGAATGGTTATTTTACCTGACGAGAAGACATAAAATGTTAAAACTGGCCACTAATTTACAGAAACACATTGTTTAGGTATTCTGTTAGGTAAGGTTAGGTCATAATTCAGTCTTTAAAGTTCAATGTCAATGTTAAATAAAAAAAATACCTTGTTAGGGTTCCATACCCAAAGGGTAAAAACGGGACCCTATTATTAAGACTTCGCTGTCCGTCCGTCCGTCTGTCACCAGGCTGTATTTTATGAACCGTGATAGCTAGACAGTTGAAATTTTCACAGATGATTTATTTCTGTTGCTTCTTTAACAACAAATACTAAAAATTAGAAAAAGTGAAAGTGTCCATACAAAAAAACGCGTTTTTTAAAAAAAGTAAAGAAACTAGTGCCATCTAGTATGATGGTACGGAACCCTTTGTGCGCGGTTCTGACTCGCACTTTACCGTTTTTTTTTATTGTTGACAATAATATGATGACACTATTTATGATCTTTTGGTGGTGACCAGTGTAATTTTTTTCAGGTTCCAATCCCCGAAGCTAGAACGTACCATTTAAAAAGGAACAAAGGCGTTTTTTAAAGGGTATTTTTTGATAATAATTATTTTCTTAAATTTTCTTCAAAATGACGAATGCTTATGCGAAGTATTCCCAATGTAAAAGTAGTAACGAATAAACTGCTGCGGCAAAGAGAGCTAGAAGAGAGAGATTTAGAAATAAAAATATTTATTTATTTATTTATACACTTATCGAACACCAAAAAAACAATTTCGAAAAGCTAATACATAGGGATATAACATATAGTGTACAGTAGGCGGTCTTATGTATAGCTTTTATTTAACTTGCAATGTATGTATGTTTGTTCAGGTAGAATCTTGCAAGTTACCTACCGACTTCTCGGTTTCCGATTGAGCTGAAATTTTGCATGCATATGTATATCATATCGCGTGACAATGCAATATAAAAATCTTGTACCTAAAGTTTTAGGTTTTAGAAAATTATTTTGCCTAAATACAAATGGCGATTTATCTTATATATAAAATTCTCGTGTCACAATGTTCGTTCCCGTACTCCTCCGAAACGGCTTGACCGATTCTCATGAAATTTTGTGAGCATGCTGAGTAGGTCTGAGAATCAGCCAACATCTATTTTATTTTAGGGTAGGGTAGTGTAGGGTAGGGTAGCGTAGTGTAGTGTAGGGTAGTGTAGGGTAGGGTAGTGTAGTGTAGTGTAGTGTATGTAGGGTAGGCTAGTGTAGGGAAGGGTAGTGTAATGTAGGGTAGGGTAGGGTAGTGTAGTGTAGGGTAGGGCAGTGTAATGTAATGTAAGGCGGTACGTAGTTCGCCGGGACAGCTAGTAAACGATAAAAAACTCGTCTTCGTGAAGTTCGTGGGTTTAAAGTCACTGTGCTGTCAATCTAAACAATACGCGTACATTTACCACCATTTAATATCTAATAGTCTAATGCTGTTTAGAGAATAAAATTTGTTTTAATAATACTTTGTTTTAGATAAAGGTCTATTTATTATCCAAACACAACTTATCGACCTAAACTTAAAGGGTGAAATTCCCCCTTTCCACTGAAGCTATCGGGCTAAAATTTAACACACAAGTTGGTATCTCGTGACAATGCACGACTATAAAAGCTTTTACATAAAAGTTTTTAGGTTTTTTCGTAAATTATTTAAGACTTAAATACCAATTGAAACTTGGTTTATTTTTAGGAAAACACTACCCTTTTTGTTTACATGTTTGTCTATTTCGAAACAAATAGACTTTAGGAAGTTTAATCGTAGTGCAAGTTTGGTGAGAAGGACACAATCCTATGCTATGCTCTGTGATAGCACAAAAACATAAAGGGTCGTTTCTAAATCCAGTAAATTGTTTAAGACGGGGTTCAGCTCGTGAAACTGAATTACGTAGCAGCCTCGGCACGCACTCTACAATTTAATTAATGACAATAGGAGGGAGAGTCAGGTTTTAAAAAAAAAATAAGGCGAGACCTACCACCAGCTACGGACTATTTATATAAAAGAAACAGAAAAAATAATAACATGTTGAACAAAACAAATAATGATGGAACAAACAGAGTAAAGCTAAAAAACCGGTAAAGTGCGATTCAGAACCGCGCAGAAAGGGTTCCGTACCGTCATACTAGATGGCGCCAGTTTCTTCACGTTTGAATTTTTTTGTATGGATACTTTTACTTTTTCTCATTTTCAGTATTTTTTGTTATAGCGGCAACAGAAATACATCATCAGTGAAAATTTCAACTGTCTAGCTGTCACGGTTCATTAAATACAGCCTGGTGACAGACGAACAGACGGATGGACAGCGAAGTCTTCAGCGGGTCCCGTTTTCGTTTGGCTACGGAACCCTAAAAACAGAAATGAAAAGACAAAAAATTGCAGACATCATAACAAAAACAAGTAAGAAAGAAACTAATAAAAAACAGACAGTCAGTTTAGTATAATTATCTTTGGTTTAGTTTAGACATTGGCTTTATACAGGTGTAACAAAATTGGTGTAGGTCCCGTTAACAGGGGGTTTTACTCATCATACTGAACAACTTTCCCCAAGGGACCCATAATAAATTCTCCAAAAAAAATTTGAAAACTCCATACTAAAATGCACAAATTGGTCAATCAGCTGATCGATTTGTATGATATGGAAAAATATATTTTTGCGATTGCAGCAAAGTCTTAGAACAAAAGTTGTTCAGTATGATGAGTAGGAGCCCCAGTTAACGGGACCTACACCAATTTTGTTACATCCTGTATATATTGTATTAAACTACTAGTAAATAAAATTTTAATATTAAATGAAGACTGTCTCAAGATAAAAAAAATTCGAGCGAGACCTACAGTACTCGCATATGATCTGTAACATGTGACAAAATACTTTATAAAAGGACGGCAAAGATACGGCAGACTAGGCTGTATGGTCATAGATACCTTTGCCTTTTCCGCGCTTTTAAAGCCTGAAAAAAGGACGGCAAAGATACGGCAGACTAGGCTGTATGGTCATAGATACCTTTGCCTTTTCCGCGCTTTTAGAGCCTGAAAAAACGCGACTCCCTGGGACACATTTCCGTCCCATGGGACACTTTTCCGTCCCATTTCACGAAATCACTCCCACAAATTGCAGGAAAGCGAGAGCAAAGATGTTACACATCAAAAACAGATTTAAAACAAACCAAAAAGTATGACTTCGTCACGAGGACGTGAATATTCTAACATCTAACTGGACGAAATCGTACTTCAATCCCAAGGTTAATAAAAATGTGTGAAATATGTGTATTTTCTGTAATTATATATTAGTTAATGATGATATTATGCTGAGATAGTCACGTTATTAATAAACACTTCTCAAAAATGGTTAAATTGAACAGATGTGACGATGCATAGGGAATTAATTTAACGTCATTCAAAACAAAAACCGAAGCCGCTTAAATGAATAATATTAATTAAAAGCTGCTGAATATTTCGACCGGTTCACCTCAACAACTACCAGTGATGATGCAGTGATCTTGAAATCCGATGAAAAACAATTTATTACCTCCTGTTAGGGCAGCGTCATCGCCCACAAGTTGTAAAAAGAAGATTTAATACTGACTGGCTGAATGCCGAGTTTATGATTTTTGTAGCCATTCGCGATCTACATAACTATTAACAAGATAGACGCACTAAAACACCTGGTATAATCAATTTTAAATACCAAGGCCAAATTCTACTTGAGATGATCATTAGGTGATAACAAAACACATACAGCAATAAAAATCTAAAGAGACCCTTTTATGGCATGGTGTTAAAAACACCGTACCCAAAGGGTAAAAACGGGATCCCATTACTAAGACTTCACTGTCCGTCCGTCTGTCCGTCTCTAGGCTGCTGTATTTCATGAACCGTGACAGCTAGACAGTTGAAATTTTCACAGATGATGTATTTATGTTGCCGCTATAACAAAAAATACTAAAAATTAGAAAAAAGTGAAAAAAAAAATATATCCATACAAAAATGTGTTTTTTTAAAACATGAAGAAGCTAGAGCCATCTAGTCTAGTGGTAAGGAACCCTATGAGTGCGGTTTTTTACGCTAAAGTTGACATATTGTTTTCAACCGACTTCAAAAAAGGAGAAGGTTGTCAATTCTACTATACCTATGTTTTTTTGTGATTGTTAATTTATATGATTATTTTTTTATTAAACTGTTATGTCTCGAGGTTGGTCCCATTTAAATTTTATCATAATTGGTTCAGTATTTTTAAGAACTAGCTAGTACCCAGCGCATTGCTACCAAAAAAAAATGTTGATCGCTACAAAACAAAATTTTGTTAATCCGATCACTAATAAACTTGACAGGATTTCCCGCTGGAGAAAATATGACAACCAAACTTCATAGTGGGGACAAAATGGCACAAAATTACCAAAAAGGCAAAAAAAAATCCTGTTCATCCAATCGCTACCAAACTTGACACGACAGGCTAATTTAAGATTTCCTGAAATTTTCAACAAAACCGCTCCAGACGTATTAGAGTACATAGGGAACATAAATTTATACACCGAAAAAACAAAGAAAAATTTTGTTGATCCGATCGCTACTAAACTTCACACGATGGGTTAATCTGAAGATGTCCTAAAAAATTCATCTCAATTGCTCTAGCCGATTTGGAGTAATAAGGGAATATACATAGACAAATTAACTTTTATATACAGGGTGTAAAAATTGGTGTTGGACCCGTTAACTGGGGGTTTTACTAATCATACTGAACAAGGTAATAAAATAATATAAAGACAGAAAATTACTATCATTACATACAGCCCTCAGTGTTAAGTTTTTAGTGGAATGAATGTGACCATCGTATTTGAAATAGAACAAACAAGCACGTAAAAAACATAGCTCGTATAACAGATGGCCGTTGGGGCAGTAAAAGTTCTGGAGTGGCGACCGTGCACCGGAAAACGTAGCGTAGGCAGCCCTCCCACACGGTATACCGACGACCTGTTGAAGATCGCGGGAAGCCGGTGGATGCGTGCAGCGATCATCGTAAAAATCCTTGGGAGGCCTTTGTCCAGCAGTGGATGTTTTCCGGCTGATATGATGATGATGATGATGAACAAGCACGGTACAACTTGAGGACAGTAATCATGTGAAGAGTAATCAAATCTCTTTTACATGACAGTTTTGGCGTGGGTTCCAAAAATAGATTAAAGAAAAGACCAAGTTAATAACAGTAATTATGTAAAAAATAGTCAAATCACTTTTACACGACAGTGTTGGCGTGGGATCTGTAAATAGAATAAACTAAAGATGTTACAACGTGTAATCCAATTAATTTTACATGCCATTGTTAGCGTGGGGTCCGAAAATCATTATCAGCTCATAAACGTCCCCACCGAGTAACACGTGCCTATAAAATTTTAGGGTTGCTCTCGGTTTCCCTGGGATTCCACCATCAGATCCTGACTTGGTGAAAATGGGACCACTTCAGAAGTATAGTCTTTCGAATAGAAAAAAAATATTTTAAAATCGGTCCACAACTGACAGAGTAATCGGTGAACATACATAAAAAGTACATACAGTGGAACAGAACCTCTTCCTTTTTTGAAATCGGTAAAAATATATTATTGGCCGAGTGAGCGCGAACTGCGAGCGAAGCGTCTCCATTCCAGCTTGAGCAAAAATGTCCAGGGGATATCCGGCTGTTCTCCTCTACAGGACGCATTTCTCAACCGATTCTCATGAATTTTTTGTGAGAAGGTTAAATAATTACACGGAATTTTTTTATGATTTAATTTTTGGAACTTTTTCAACTGACAGTGGGGTTTGCCACTAGCCCACCTCAACCAATTTTTTTTTATTATTTAAAATTTTAATGCGTTTGAGCATATCTCACCTGATGGTAAGTGACGATGTAGTCGAGGATGGTACACGCAAACTCAAAAAATGCCTATTCACTCTCGCCTTGAAGATCTCCAAAATGTAGGAGTCGGGAAACACAGACGCAGGCAAGGAGTTCCACTCCATCGCTGTCCGCATAATAAATGAGGAAGCGTAACGCTTCGTGCGTATAGGCTGAATATCAACAAAAAAGGTATGGAACATCACCCTGCGTCTCGTTGACCGAAGGTGGAATGGAGCTGGGGGAATGAGGTCGTGAATTTCTTGAGCACCTTCACCAACCCGGACTTGGCCCCCGTGTGTGGGGTATAGCCTAACCATTCCCAGTTTGGAAAAGACCTGAGCCCCGGCAGTGGGAACTTTTATGGGTTGTTAACACATTTACAAATACTTTTTCTCCATGGCTTTAGCCACACCCTGGACACTTTATACAACGGGCCTGAAATAACATTTCAAAAAAGGAATGACGGAACAAACAAAATGACGGCGAAATCCTATACGTTCGACAACCAAACTGTAACCAATCTGTATGAAACTGGGTGACGAGGGGGTGAGGTCGCAATCTAGAGAGCGGCAGGGAGTGTCCATACTGTAAGTTAGTACTAATATATATACTTTTCTTTAGCCTAGGGTCATCCTAT
Source organism: Coleophora flavipennella (assembly GCA_947284805.1). Lineage (NCBI taxonomy): Eukaryota > Metazoa > Arthropoda > Insecta > Lepidoptera > Coleophoridae > Coleophora > Coleophora flavipennella. Next base: position 8,911,154 of record OX369269.1, read on the forward strand.
AGTTGAAAACCCTCTATGCCAATTAAAACAAACAGCACATGTTCGTGACTACAAGCCATTCACTAAATAATAGAGTCGCACCTACGTAGGTAATTCTCCTAATCGAATTTTAGGTACTAACACTAAGTAATTAATTGTCTAGTAACTTGACACCTTCACTAATACATATAAACATTAATAACTCTTTTATAGTCAGGTTAGCAACAAGCGGTATCACGATATCTAGGCACAGATGAGATGCTAGTTACTTCGTAACCTAGGCAACGGCATCATTTATTAAGGGATCGGAATGCTAGTCATTTGAGTTACATTTTATGATCCGTCAAAAACGAAATTTTGTTCTAAAAATGTTTGAAATACCCACAAGTGACGTCATAGATTTTAGGCGTCATTGACGAACTTATTATGTGAATTTGATCAATTAAAAATTGAAGTCGTGATGGAAAAACAAAACAAGTAAGGTTTTTTGAAACTTCAAGAGGAGAGCAATTTAGGAAATCATATTTCAGACTTTATTTTTGATGCAATCCGATGCTCTATTACGGCTACGTAAGCGCTTTGTTCTTTGATAAATATTTTAGTGTTTCTGCATTTGAATGATGAATCTAAAGACCATAGTTAATATTTTAGTACTTAAGGATTCTGAACGAAATCCATGAGTACCTTCATGTAGCAACCGTAAAAGTAGAAATAACAACGTACAATAAAAAAAACCGGCCAAGTGCGATTCAGAACCAAAGGGTTCATACTAGATGGCGCTCTAGTACAAAGGGTTCCGTATCATCATACTAGATGGCGCTAGTTTCTTCATGTTTAAAAAAACACCTTTTTTGTACACCCCTTATTTTTTCACTTTTTCATATTTTTTTTTGTATTTGTGGCAACAGAACAATCATCTGTGAAAATTTCAACTGTCTAGCTATCACGGTTCATGAAATACAGCCTGGTGACAGACAGACAGACAGACAGATAGACAGACGGACGGACAGCGTAGTCTTAGTAATAGGGTCCCGTTTTTATCTTTTGGGAACGTAACCTTAAAAAGCAATATGCCGAATGTCTGTCCGCTCAGCTGAACGCCGATGCAGTTTAAGTTAAAAAAGATAAACATTTTAGTGGAAAAGCTTTTTTCTCTTTTAGCGATTTCGGATGCAATTTTTTATAGAAAGTTAATAAGGTGTATGTTCTGAAATCAACACTGCACTTCTCGATTTATCTAGGTCTAAAGTACATAGGTATTAAAGTTAGTTGGTGTATCCTGCAACCAGCGCTGCTCTCCAGAAATTGACGTGTCTATGTCCGGCCGGCGGCGACCGACCTCATTTCTACAAGTCGGTCTTTAGCTATTGAAATACTGTACCTACTAGTATGGATAAAATGGAACGAAGAAAGTTCGTCTCGTGACAGAAGTCTAAATGATACTTGGGTAACGAGATATTTTTTTAATTAGATTTTTTTTGTAACTAGATTTACCACAATTTAAAAAAAAGAGGACGGACGCAATTGACTGCGTGTTTTTTGTTGCGTGTGTATGTGACAAGATATTGACGGTACCTACTTATTTTAATCAATGTGTCATGTCTTAAAATTCGTCAAATATTTTTTTTTAATTAACTAATACAAAAAAAACCGGCAAGTGCGAGTCGCACTCGCGTAAAAAGTGTTCCGTACCATATTCTATATCTATGGAATATAAAAATCACTGTTGTATGGAAGCCATAAATATTAATTTCATTTTAATTTAAATGTATTTATTCAAAGTGAATAGAACAATGCAATATTCTATGATTTTTTCATGCGTTTACCTGTTACCGTTATCAATATCGAGCAAAAACAAGCAAAAGAATCACGTTTGTTGTGTTGGAGCCCCCCTTAAATATTTGTTTTAATTTAATTTAATTTAATTATTTATTTATTTTTAAAGTGAATAATACAACTAAATATTCTGTGAATATTTCAAGCGTCTACCTATTGCCGTTATCAATATCGAGAAAAAGCTAGCAAAAAAATCACGTTTGTTGTGTTGGAGCCCCCCTTAAATATTAATTTTATTCTGTTTTTTAGTATTTTTTGTTATAGCGGCCACAGAAATGCATCATCTGCGAAAATTTCAACTGCCTAGCTATCAAAGTTCATGAAATACAGCCTGGTGACAGACGGACAGACAGACAGACAGACGGACAGCGAAGTCTCAGTAATCTCAGTACGGAATCCTAAAAATGCAAAATTGTAGTAAAATGCTGCGATCGAAGTCAGTTTTTCAACTTGTTCAGTGTGGACAATTATTTGAGTCACTAAAATCACGATTTCTAAAATATTATGAACTGTAGCGAAAATTAAATAAATTGATATATAATACCAGCTATACCGTCGGTGGCGTAATGGCTAGTGCCGCCGCCTGCTGTCCGGGAGGTCGTGGTTCGAACCTGCCACGTACCAATGTGATTTCGAATTTAGATTTCCTATGTACGTTTATCCGACGCTCTTACGGTGAAGGAAAACATCGTGAGGAAACCTGTACACGCCTGCGTGGAAACTCGCAGGTTGTGTGTGAAGTCGACCAACCCGCACTGGGCCCGCGTGGTCGACTAAGGCCCGATCGCCCTAATTCAGGGTAGGCTCGAGCCCTCGGTGGGGACGTATATGAGCTGATATGAATGAATGAATGGTTTCGCTACATAAAACGTAGAATTTGGATCAAGGGCCTAAATGCGGATGCATGAAAATTTGTGACGAAAAGGAGTTTCCGTTACAGAACCTACTCTAAACGAAACAAAACGGTAAATAAAATTTGTCGTTAATGTTCCACCTATACGCACGAATCGTTTTGCTCATTCGTTCATTATGCGACGGCCAAGCAGCGGAATACCCTGCCGGCGGCGTCTGTATTCCCCGATTTGTATTCAGGAATCTTTAAGACGAGAGTGAATAAACACTATTTGAGCTTGCGTGTTACATCCTTGGCTGCACCGGTACTTATCATCAGGTAAGGTGCAGCCAAACGCACTAAAGTTTTTTTAAATAAAAATAAACTACTCGAGTTAATAAAAAAATGAAATTCCGACTGCATAAAAACATAACCTCCCTTTTTTGGCCAGTCGGATAAAGATGTATTCTATGTCACTCACGGAATCAAGATGAATCTAACGACACCTGGTATACTCTAATTTCTATCATGCAGTTTAGGATAAAGAGAGCGTGCTAAATCATAAATAAATAATAAATAAATAAATATTCTGGGACAAATCACACATGGTCATCTGGCCCAAAGTAAGATATAGGTACATAAAATTGAAAAAAATAACTTTCCCTATGGCGCAGTCGGGTAAATCGGTTGATTGGCGATCCCTAAAGTAACAAAAACTATAGTTTACAGTGACGTGGAAAAATATTTACCTATTCATGTCATACATAACAACACCCCGGACACTTCATACAACGGGCGAGCAATGACATTTCTTTAAACAAATGACGACACAAATGAAATCACGGCGAAATCCTATACGTTCGAGAACCAAACTTAAACCAATCTGTATCAACCTGGGCGACGGAGAGGGTGAGGTCGCAATCTAGAGAGCGGCAGGGAGTGTCCATACTGTATTATGTTATGTTAGTACTAATGTGTAAGTATGTTATGGACCAAGTGATAAACTGGGCATTATACATAATGCCCGGTCATTATGAAAAATGCCCTTGTATACTTTGACAAAACTCAAATAAAATGAAGAGAACGTTTTTTTTTTCTATCAATTCTACTAATCATGTTTAATAGTAATAAAATGATGACCAACCTAAGAATTGACGTGGAAGCGATGAGACATGACAAGTTCAGTACTTCTTTTAATAAATATTTTTATCTTAGCATTGACGTATGAGTGGTGCATGCTCGCTTAAATGCTCGCATTTTCACGGGATAAAAAGTAGCCTATGTCCTTCCCAGTGACACAGGCTACCTGTATGCCAAATTTCATCAAGATTGGTTAAGGTGTTGAATCGTGAAAAGGTAACAAACAAACTAACAAATAAACACATTTTCACATTTATAATATTAGAAAGGATATTTATTTCTTGATTCTTTACAAATGACATTGTTATTATTATTTTATGACTATCAGAAAGAGTGTAATTTGCACCTATTTTGAATAAATATACTGAATTGAATTGAATTGAAAAAAAAACGTTTGTCAGTACCTTGTCAGGACATACTCCGATGCGACAACGTTGTCGTTAAATTTTGTGACTTGTATCCTAGCTGTCAAAGTGCAAATCGGACTCGCGCAAAGGACGGTTCCAAAGTCCAAAAAATAAATGTTTATTTTTAAAAAACAAAATTATATTTGCAGATACCTCATACGTCAAAATCCTTCAAGCCGTTCAGGCTGTAGCAGAGAACATAGAAATCTACTTACATACGTACATACACTAGAAAAACAAAACTCTCCTTCTTCGACAGTCGGGTAAAAAAGAAAAACCATCTCAGTTCAGTCGTTCTCAAGTGATGCGCTTTACGAAAGAACAGCATTTTATTAAAATCTTTTATTTAATTTGCTATGTACTACGTATGTTTGTTCGGGTGAAATCTTGCAAGTTAAATTTAACCCACTTCCCGGTTTCCGATTGAGCTGAAATTTTGCATGCATATGTATATCGCGTGACAATGCAATATGAAAAGCTTGTACCTAAAAGTTTTAAGGTTTTTGAAAATTATTTTAATAGTTGTATAAAAAATAATTGGATCCGTATTTTTTTTTTATAAACTTGCCTTTAAATAGTAAAGTTCTCGAGTGTCAACCACGCACCGGAAGACATAGCGTAGGCCGGTCTCCCACATCGTAACCCGATAACTCGGTGAAGGTCGAGGAAAGCCGCTGGGAGCGGGCAGCGCAGAACCGGTCGTTGTGGAAATTCTTGGGGGAGGCCTTTGTCCAGCAGTGGACTGTAAGACGTCCATAGCTGGACAAAGGCCTCCCCCAAAGATATGATGATGATGACCTATTATATTGAGCACTACTACTAATTGAAGGGAAAATAGCAGCATTGCCACTTATTTTGTTTGGTGTTTGTCTGCGATATCCTGCAACATAACCCTGGGTGAAGCTAACTGCTTCAATCAGGTACCTAGCCACAGTATGTACTATTCCTTGAGAATAAGAAGACCTTATTCTATCATTGCTCTTCAAATTATCCAACTGAACTTGACCTATGTTTGACCTCTACGGGCTCTGCTGTGAAAACGTAATGTTGTAATCTATGAGTTCTATTACTGCCTATTTACAGCTTCATTAGCGCTCACGGTGTTTTTGTGTGTGATTAGATTGAAGCAACAGGTTGGGCCCATAACCATATAAAATATTTTTTCCATGCAATTATTTTGTTATGGAAGGCAACAAGATTTCTTGATTAAATCGCAGTTAAACCACCACGTTACTACACCACGTTTTCATCATATACGTCCCCTCCGAGGGGTCGAGCCTACCCAGAATTAGTGCGATCGGGCCTTAGTCGACCACGCGGGCCCAGTGCGGGTTGGTCGACTTTACAGACAACCTTCGAATTTCTTCGCAGGCGTGTGCAGGTTTCCTCACGATGTTTTCCTTCACCGTAATAGCGTCCTCGACGACGACCTCCCGGACAGGAGGCGGCGGCCCTTGCCGTTACGCCACCAACGCCCTAACACCACGTTTTAGTAAAATTTATTAAACCCGTAAACAAAGAAGTGAAAAAAAAACTCTACGCAAGAAATTGAAAACCCACAAGAGAGGAGTGTATTGTTTTGAGGTCTAATGTATGTATGTATGTTTCTTTATTCCACGATATCTTCTAAACAGCTAAGATTTAAGAGTACGAGGTATCAGATTCGCCTTGATACCGTGATACATTATACCCGAAAAATTAAAACAGAGGGGTAATGCTTTTCTGCAGTCGTGTTTTTATTAAATTATAAACTTAAAATTATTAAAAACATTGGATATTAATAAAATAAACTAAGAAAAATAAATAAATTAGTTAGTACCTATCACTGTGGAGTGTGGATGCTACTTCAGATAAAGTTTAAAATAATTTACAAAGCTAAGAATGTTAAGAAAAATTGACTTCAATCGTACACTTACGTTTGGCACACGTGTTAATAAGTCCACCTAGACTGACTATTACTTACGAATATTCTGCAATTTGTATAATATTACAAATAAATTATAACATTATTTTGTCAAAAACAGTTTAAAAAACCAAAAAACACGCTTTTAAAGCACATGAAACTAAAAAGTGAAAAATAATTTTTAGTTTAAGCTGAAAACAATGGTGTCGATTCTGGCAAACACATACTAAAACTAAACTAATCCTAAAATTTCTTAAAATTAAGTTTAGGAAGTTCATTTTGCTATTCTGGTTTCACCACTCTACTATATTTAGACCGTAATTTGACACGTCTAAAATGATTTAAAATAAATAGCTTTTGTGTTGCCATTTTTAAGAAACCAAAAACAAATGAGTGAATGAAATCGTGTTTATTTTTTTTTTCAGTCTCTTAACGTCTCACGGGGACAAAAGCCCTTCCGAGACAATCCCCATTTATTTAATCTATATTCGTTTTTTGATTTGTAATGCTAGTGCCAGTACATTACACATCTTCTCTGAAGTTCTTGACAGCATTTGCAGCATAAAATCGTGACCATAGAAAACAAATTGCAATTTTCGGGATAAAAAATATCTTTTTGACAATCAACCAGTGATGATTATACTCTTTGTTTCTATTTGGTTATACTCTACGTCTTCCTGACAGGAAGTTCCTGTTGGATGGAAAATTTTGATAACGAGTAAACGAGTTGGCCCAGAGACGCAGGACGATGCAGAATATGGAGATTCGTGAAAGGACCAACAAAAAACAATAGGAGCTGCTAGTAGAGCGGCTCCATGCAAGCTCACAACCAACATATTGAGGCGCTGGATGCCACGGAAGAGACAAGCCGTTGTAGGCAAGATGCCAGCAAATGTGAACGAAGCTTGGCTCACGCTGTGTACTGAACGCAACTTGGTTGAATTTTTTGTGCTAGAAATGGGTGGGTCAGTTTGACATTAGAACCATATATATACAGGAGCTCCGCATATGTCACAGAGAGCCTTTACCTAATGAGAAACACACAGCATCCCAAACCCACAACTTTAATCGCGCAGTAATTTTACACAAGAAGTAACACAGATTAGGTGGTTGCCAAAATCCTTGTTCTGTGAGCCTTGCGACTAGCTGTGTTTTTTAAAATTCTACAATTGGTAAGCCCTTGGTAAGTGACAAATGATGCTTGAAGACGGAAGCAAGCTTAGTTATTTGGAGACAAGACAGATAAGATGGTGGTAGCCTAACCATGCGGGCTTAAAAAAATACCTAAATGAACTACACTGTACAGTAAGACTCCACCAGAAATCTACCCCGCAACCTCTTGCGAGTGGACTAAACCACTTTGCTGTGGAGGTGGTTAAAAAGGCTGTAGCAAAGGCAGTCGTTTTTTTAATTGAATTGCTTTGTTTTGAATATCATAAAAAAACAACATAAATTGAAACAATGTTGTAATACATATTTTAAAAATTTTCAGGAAGTTATTAAGAATTCTGCGGTGGCGGTACTTTAGGAGAATTTAGTAGGGAAAATAAATAGATGTAACAGGGGTATTGATGGGCCACTTTGCCACTAACGCTCACCTCTAAAAATTTGGCCTGACAAATGACCCGACCTGCAGGGCCTGTGGTGAAGATACAGAATTAATGGAACACTTACTGTGTCATTGCGATGTCCTGGCTAGCAAGCATATTATGTACCTCCTAGGTGATGGCTACCCAAAACAAGCACCTTCCAATCAGTGGAATTGCTGCAGTACATCTTTGAGTAGGTTGAGGTGCAAAGGTTATAGGGGTAGACACAAAATAGATGTGGATGCAGTTGCACAATAGAGGAGTGACGGCATGTAAGTGAATCTGTAAGGATTTCCATGACAATCAGTCCTGTGCTGCCCGCATCCATCGGCTTCCCGCGATCTTCACCAGGTCGTCGGTTGACCGCGTGGGAGACTGCCTACACTACGATTTCCGGTGCGCGGTCGCTACTTGAGAACTTTAATGCCCCAACGGACATGTGTTCTACGAGCTATGTGCCCTGCCTTCCCTGAGCCTGTGTAAGATATCAACCGCAACATTTTAACTAATATTACAAATAACTCCATCTGTTACCTGGCTTACCCATAAATCAATGGCATTGAGATAGTAGTCTGTGTAGGTTGTCTTTTTTATTACACTAATTATTATTAAAATGTAATGGGCGAGCAGCTTAATAGCTGAAATGCCTGTATCTGTGTTGGTATATTAAAAATAGAAAATGTCTCATTTCTATGGGAAAATTCACAAAGGGCTACAATTGCACAGGGCATACAACTATTATTCTTATATATAAAATTCTCGTGTCACAATGTTCGTTCCCGTACTCCTCCGAAACGGCTTGACCGATTCTCATGAAATTTTGTTGAGCATATTGAGTAGGTCTGAGAATCGGGAATCGGCCAACATCTATTTTATTTTAGGGTAGGGTAGGGTAGTGTAGGGTAGGGTAGTGTAGTGTAGGGTAGTGTAGTGTAGTGTAGGTTAGGGTAGTGTAGGGTAGGGTAGGGTAGGGTAGTGTAGTGTAGGGTAGGGTAGGGCAGTGTAATGTAATGTAAGGTGGTACGTAGTTCGCCGGGACAGCTAGTATTTTTATAAATATTTGAACTGCATATTCTAGAAATCATATGTGTCTATTATTAAGGGGACATACTTTGATGTTCAGTTTACTATTTAATCTAGGCTGTTTATAATGTTAAGTTTTCTCAACAGATTTGGGATGTTTGGGTGACTGAAGTGAAAAACAAGGCCTGGAAAGTGAGGGCACACATGGCAGCAACTGGTGGAGTGGAGGAGCACCAATAACAGGCTTGTAAAAATGCAGCTAATTTGGCAAACGAACTTTACTCATGGGGTGTATGATACGAGCGGGAATATTTTTTCTTGTAAATGTGATTTAATAATAAATATTTGATTGTTTGTTAAAAATTGTTGTAAATGTGGTTTTAATGTAAAAAATTATATGAATTTTAATATGCAGTTTTTATTATTTAAAATTATTTCTTATTATACTTTCTCTAATATTATGGGCATCAGCGAGAAAGCCAGCAGGCACTGCTTCTACTCCTATATTAGCGTCGTCGTTGTCGTCATCTTCATCATCGTCTGTAATAAAGAAAAAAATAATTATAGATCACTCTTGCTTTCCTGTCTTAGAGGATTTTTAACTACAAAATTTTGGGGGCTTAAAGAGTTATTCCACTGCCAAAAGCTCAGCTCTTAAATACAACAAAGGATGTGAGAGTTGCTGCAGGAGGTGAGGGCTAGTGGTCTGCTAGCTACAGGTGAGGGATGATGGGCTGCGACACGAGGTGAGGTCAAATGATCTCTTAATTATGCAGTGACAATACAAGAAAAAAATATATTGTTGCGAGCAAAGGTCATATGAGGACAATAAACTTGCAAACTATTAGAAAGTTGGAATTAATTTCAATTATCTTTATTACTTTTGGCATAATCTGTTTGTAAACTGTGAATCGCACTTCAAAAATACTGCAATTCATCACATCTGCTTATTATTACTTTTGGCATAATCTGTTTGTAAACTGTGAATCGCACTTCAAAAATACTGCAATTCATCACATCTGCTTATTGGGAACAAAAAAAATGCCATGTGGTCCCTATGTCACGAGTATAGCTAAGGGTTAGGCTTTGTGGCTGGTGAGTGCACAGTAGGGAGGGTTGGGGTACACATAACCGGGCTGCCATACGGGGAGAGCCTCGATCGACAGTATAATCATCAAACCTAACATACCCATTTTTGGATTTTGTATGCCAGCCCGGTTATGAACACCCCAACCATAGGGAGTGCTACGATACCCGTGTCGGGGTCACAATCTGTATAAAAATTGACATAACAGCAACTCCTTTTCCTACTTATTCCATGGTTTCAGTGTATTGTGATTTAAGCGATGGGCAAGTTCATTACCTACAATACTTTTGAATTACCTGATAGCACATCAGAGAAATAATTGTAGAGGACACAACTTGCTTTTATAATTTTAGAGGCAGTCGGTGGTTCGAAACAGAGGGTGCGATTCTTGTGCAGACACCTAAATTTGTTTTTAAGGCGTCCATACCACATCTCAACAATATTTCTGGTGTTGGTATGGCAGTCGTTGTACCTCACTTTGGCTTTACTTTCTGGGCTTGATACTGTTGTTGTTGTTGTTAGGGGCGGGCTGGTTTCCGCAACCAGGCGACGACTGCGCCCATTTTGCGTGTTTGGCCGGCATCACTGCCAGCCCAGCTCCTCCAAGAAGCCCAGTAGCCCCCGAAGGTTGCTGACGATTTCCTGAAGCGACCTCGGGTCACCGAGGTGCAGGACCCTGTACTGTGCTAGCTCCTTGCAATCCAGTAGGATGTGGGCAGCAGTCTCCTCAGCCTCCATGCACGCTCTGCATAGTGGGCTGTCAGTGATACCTAGAGCGAATAGGTGTTTATTGAAATGGCCATGTACAGTAATAGCGGCTGTTACCTTGCGGAGCTGAGCTCTCCCAAGTCTCAGGAGCTTCTTAGATGAGTCAGGGTTAGTTGTCGGCAGGGCCAACCTCGCTTGCCTGCAGGTTTCCAAACCGGACCAGTACAAATTGTGTTCATTGCCTCAGGGTGGACCGCAGCCAGCCAGATGGGAGGGGTATTATAGGTTTCGGTCCCACGGCCATATTATTATGCTCTGACCCTCTCCTGGCAAGCATAGTTGCCGCGCGAGATGCTGTGCCCTTTAATCCATTGCAGAGTTACGCCGCTGTGGTTACATACCTCTATCAATTTTTGTTGGCACTCCAGTATAAGCCCCGATGTAGTCATGTTGCTCTGCAGCGCCTGTAGTACAGCTCTGCTGTCAGACAGGATGCGGATGGGGTAATCACACACTTCCCTTGCCCCAATCGCTTCAGCTGCCTTGATGATGCCCATACACTCAGCCTGAAAGCCTGTGTTATGTGCACCAAGGGGGTTGGCTATCCTGATGTTCAGATCCTCGGAGAAGACCCCATACCCAGTGCCAGAGCCTGTTTTGGAGCCATCGGTGAATACTCGAAGCTCTTTTAAGGTTCTGGCCCTCCCAGGGCTCTTCATAAAGTTGCACCATGTATATTTTATCAAAAACATACCGTTAGGGGATTCTACCATTAGTAGCTGCGAACAAAGGCTCCTCTGCGATGATATCGTACAGGAGCTCAGTGTGCGTTAGTGCTCCAAAGGGATAGCAGTTTTAGAGAGGCTGCCACACTTGCTGCTTCCTGTTGGATAAACAGGTGCAGAGGCGGCAGGTTCAGAAGGGTCTCGAGGGCTGCAGTGGGAGTTGTCCGCATGCAGCCCGTCACAGCCATGCATGCCATTCTTTGGAAGCGTTGTAGTTTATTCACGACCGTAGATAGCTTAGTTCGTGGCCACCAGACTACCGCTCCGTAGCTTACCATTGAATGTATCACCGCTGTGTAGAGCCATAGCATAATCTTTGGGGTAAGACCCCATTTCCTACCTACCATTTTACGGTACTGCCACAGGGCAATAGTTGCTTTGTCTATTTTCTTGATGAGGTGGCAACTCCAGTTTAGTTTACTGTCAATGTAACACCTAGGTACTTGACCTCCGTTGACAGGTGAAGTTCTGTTTTGAAAAGTTTAGGTAGTAGGTAGTTACCTAAGTTTCATTTATTGGTGAACAAAACTAGTTCAAGTTTTCTTCAGGTTCACAGATAGTTTGTACTCGGTGCACTCGGATACTGGTGTAAGCCATGGTTGGAGAGGGTACCCCTTGTCGCCCGTAATAACAAAGCATATTTGATTAAATATATTAATGTTTGTACTATTTTTTTTTTTAAATGTGGAAGTTCCAGCACATATATATGTGGATTAGGTACTTACGCTGCCTTTGCCATGTTTTTCCTCTGTGGTAGCAGGGAATTTTATGTATTGGTGAGCCAGCTCGCTGACAGTTGTGTAGAAACATTATTTACACATCGGCTTACCGATGGTGGGCCCAGATCAATTAAGCTGTTTTCCCCTACATGGGCTTCAAAGCTTCCCTGGGAATAAAAATTCAAAGCAGCAAACACCTGTTGAAAGATTAATCTCTCTTAATACATAGACCATTTCAAAAAAGTTCAGTCATCCCCTGGGACTATCAACTACCTTGATATGCTTCGGGTTTTGGCCTTCATCTAACTCCGAGGCAGCATCCTTCGGGCGGGAGCCTAAACAATATGCGAAACTTTGTTTCTGTGAGGTCAAACGCATTTCTTAGTAGGTACAAGCAGTCTTTAGTTTCTGAAAAAGTACAAGATCAATTGAAGTAAATAGGACAAGAAGGACCACTGTATACATCCATATAACAAGCTAATTGATCTCTTTTACCTTTACGTAGCATCTGCAACACCAGCCAACACCATTTAATCATCCATTTTTTCTTCAAAAAGAATCCGATATGGAGTTTTTTAACACTTCAAATCACAGAATCCAATAGACTTACTTTAAATTTTAGGTTAAGCGTCAAGTTTTACGTGCCGTCTAAACTAAACTAATTTTACCTAATTTTAAGTGAGAAACGTCAAAACTTTGACCGCCCGAATAGAATAAACTGCCTAAATCTAAATTAAATTCCTAATCCTAAAATTAGAAACGTCAAAATCAGCTGACTTGATTTTAAGAATTAAACGTCAAATTAGAATGGACTGCAGAATAGCAAACCATATTTTGACGTTTCTAAGTCTAAATTTACGTAAAACTAAATTTAGTCTGTCTGCCAGAATCGACACCAATAACTAACGAAAATTAAGTATTGTGAAAAAAGCGTAAGTTGCTCGACATACGAAAAATATGGTACAAAGCGCTCCATGCTTTTTTCACAAAAATATACTATTATTTTTCGTTCATTATTGTGTTCAGCTTATATTAAGAATTATTTTTCACTTTTTAGTTTCATGTGCTTTAAAGGAGTGTTTTACAATTTTTATAAACTGTATTTATTTTTCATTTTTTAGTTTGATGATCCTGGTGATTCTGATCAGGATAATGAGATAAACTTATAAAATTATTGTATTGTTACTGATTCTTGATAAAACTAAGTTTGAATTAAATATGTCCGTTTAAAGTGGGTCAAAATCGATTGCAAAGGAGTCGGTTGCAAACATGCAAAGTTACAAACATACATACAGGTGAAGCTAATAAAAGAGTGATAAAAATCAAAGTTCATGAACGTAATGGCACAATAGACTAAAGTAACAGTATGTTATCTTATACAAACTGGTCGAAACGACGCGCTTCGAAATCTCAGCCTATCTCGGCACGCAACAGTCGCAAGTGGCCCGCAGTTACGTTCGGACGTGAACGGTCGGTGAGAGACGCTTTCCCGCGCATTTTAAGTAAATTATCGCACCAAATTATCGGCAGCATTGTTCCGTATATGGTTGTTTGAATTCGTCGATATCAAAACCAGAAACATTAAATTACTACTACTACGTATAGAACAGCTAGTCAAAACAAATATCTTGCGCTGCTCGGGGGTCGCGAGGAGTGCGCGGGGGCGGGACTATCGCATGACGTTTATGAAGAATAAATAAACAGATGCGATGGAGTTATCTGCCTAATTAGCACTAACACTTTGGCAACCCGACTGCTCACCAAAACATTTTTCGGGTATCATGTGTGTTTGTGTTTTCGTATGTGTGTGTGCGTTGTCCGTTTCATTTTTACCGCATGTAGCTAAAGCGGCTTGTTGGATTTTTGAATGCGAGGTGTCGTTAGATTTGTACAGATTAACAAGGATTTTTTTGCCGACTACAGAAAGAACAAAAATAGCGTTGTGATTTTAAGCAGTCAGGTTAAGGGTATTTTGTTAAAGTTAGGGATATTCTTACTCATGATTTGAAAGTAACTATTTTTAATAGCTGTTATTTAACATGCAATGTATGTATGTATGTGCATGCATGTATGTATTATGAGTTACGTTACCGACCATTTGTACCTTACCTACGCGTCCTATCTGTATGGTTCACTTTTCATAATCTATGATTTTCAAACAAATGGCGGCATGTGGTAGAAAATAATGTAGAAAAAAAACTAGTTTTGGTTGGTTTTAATTAATATTGTGTTTACTTACCGATAAAAAGTCACGCCACCATCTTTTTCTTGCACGCGGGCGATCGTTTGAGCGTTAGGCGAGAGACTAAACGCGTTGTTGACAATTGTCAACAACACACGGCGCAAAATACTGGTTCGCGGCGTCGGTTCCATACGTAGTAGTAATTCAATTATCAGAAATAACATTTTTTAGATAACCAACTCAGTCGGCAAGGTGAGATTATAAAAATAATATTACTGTTAGTTCATATTTTTTATTTCTGTTACCTATGGCTAATGGCTTATGATAAGTAAGTATCTTAGCAAGCATAACTTCCTTGACGGGTATATACTCGTAGGCTTAGTAGGTTAGTACATATTTATCTTTTTTCGCCAAGTATTTTTTTTATCCACAATTGATACGCCCTTGGTATCACCTCACCTGATGGTAAGTGACGATGATGCCGAAGATGGAAGCGGGCTTACCAAGATTCCCTAACGCAATGGGGATCTGGCTATCTTATCTTCAAGCCAGAACAAATCAATGCATGTTTGGTGGCAAGACTTACATAAGATGGTGGTAGCTAGCCAGGCGGGCTATGAAAATGCCCTACTACCAACCAACCAAACCGAGTCTTACAAAATTGACCCCGCCGGGAATCGAACCCGTGACCTCCTGGTGTGAGGCGAATAGAATAACCATTACGCCACGGAGGCGGTTCATACTTTGTACTTTGTATGCGTTAAATAGATACTTTGAGATTTTTTTTAGCTAAATACTTATGTAACTAATATTTATTTCTATGGCGATAAGCAAATTTATTTCGATAGGTATGAATTTAATATTACATAGGTACCTACTATTACCTACTTTAACTATACCCGTAAAATTAACATTCAAGCAGTCACCATTTCTTTACTTAGTAACTAACACGTGTTGTTGCCGGTTCGTTTTGTCGGTGCGTGAATTGGGCGACGTTGCATGCCCTCTCCCGGCAGCGCGTTGGGCACTCGTCTCAACTTGCATAGTTGCCGTGCGCGGCCGCTAGTCGGCAGATAGCGTATTCCCTTTATTTTTCTATGTCCATGTTTTCCAAAAATGAAACTGAAGCCGTTTATCAGAATGCGAACTTTTTACACTCTTAAGTTAATAACAAAGCTTTTCGTACATCCCAAATGAGGCGCAAATATTTCAATGTAGCCAATTTGTAAATAATTAAGAATCATTTTATTACATACCTACTTCCTAGAACGTATTGATTTAATAAACCGTGCAAAAAATACAAAATGCAATTTTATTAAAAAAAATTACCCGTTATACTTTATAGGTACTAAACTAGCTCGCAATTTCTTTTGAAAGTTAAAGTAAACCCCAAGAAGAGATAATTAAAATTCAAACTTATAAAATACGCACTAATATTTTGTGAAAAGATAATACGAACAATTTAACAGAGCATTATAAATACGTAACCCAAGAGAGACAGCCCTAGGCCCGAACTCGTGTACACGCAGTTGTAGGTAATGATTTCAAGGACACTGCCGAGATAAAATACTGTGGTAATGGTAGGTAGGCATTTATGTGGGTAATTGATAACGAAGTCCTAATGCACTGTGTACGGTAAGGGCGGCCGCACATTGTAAGAATTTTTCTGTCAGAAAATTTCGGACGCCCGTCAATACCACACCGCACACCTATCAGAAACTTCCTTCCGGCGAGTCTGAGTTTAGTCCGCGGCTGGCCGGCAGCATAGTTGGAATAGTCTTTGGGTTTACAAAAAGTAAGAAACAGAAATAAAATGGACGACGATCAGTTACTTTTGCTAGCGTTATTATTCTACTTAGTTTAAAAAAAGGAAAATAAAACGTCGGTACTGGGTTCATTCACTTTATTGCTAAAGATTGTATCCGTAATTAAATCTTACATGTCCGCCATCTTGTCCTGGCGTACAAAGTGAACGCGTGCAGCCTCCACGGCGTCCGTTTGACATCTGATGGGAATTTCTGATAGGTGTGCGGGGTCTAGTACAAAATGTATAGAGAGGGCGCCCCCCGAATTTCTGAACAGAAAAAATTCTGCCGTCAGAGCGTTTGCATCCGGGACTCATCAGAAGCCGACGTCAGACACGTCAGAATTCTGATAGTATGCGGGGTCCATAACAAAATATATGAACAGAGTGCATCGGGCGTCCGAAATTTTCTGACAGAAAAATTCTGACAATGTGCGGCCGCCTTAATGCAATCGTATAAGTTTCTACACCTACCCACATCTAACATCGTCTTACTCGACATTCACTCTGATAGATAAGATGCACTAACAAAAGAGATTCATTTGTTAGCCCGATTGGCACCACTTTGCTGCACCTTGGCCCACATCTTGTACCTAGTTACCTACCGAAAACATAGTAAAAAGAAAGAATAGTAGGTTATCTTCAAACAATAGTACATCGCGCGGTTTGTATGGTTGCGTGTCAGTAGGCACGCACGCACACTACAATAATAAAAACGAGTTCTTTAGTAAAAGGAAAGAAGTGGTTTTTATTATTGTAGTGTGCGTGCGTGTCTATACTGGCGCGCACACATACAAACCACGCGAAGTACCATTGTAAGATAACTTACTATCTTTCTTTTTACTGTGCCGACAACATCTTAATTTGTGTCACCTTGTCTACAGATATTCTAGAAATTTTTAAGAATTCGTATTATTCACGGCGACTAAGATTTTAATAATTGATAGATTTTCAAAATTGATGAAACTTAAAGAAAAAGATTGATGACTTACACTTTTCAAAAGTTTAAGAATCTCAGAAACAAAAGTACGCAAAGCATTTAAAGGTAAAAATAATTAACCCGAAACTTGAAGACTATGCATTTTAAGTCCAGAATTTTATTTAATTCACTAACTGGTAAGCCCTTGGCATTATCTAAGTCTCATAAAATAGAGCATTTAAAATTTTATATGTCTTGTTTTTATGTATTAAACAAGGTGTAACAAAATTGGTGTAGGACCCGTTATCTCGGGGTTCTACTCGTCATACTGAACAACTTTCCCCAATGAACCCATGGTCAATTCTCAAAAAAAAAAAGTTGGACCATCCATACTAAAATGCACAAAATGGTCGATTAGCTGACCTATTTGTATGAAAAGTAAACATTTTTTTTGCGTTTTCAAAAAGTTATTCAGTATGTTGAGTAGAAGCCCCAGTTAACGGGGCCTACACCAATTTTGTTACACTCTGTATATGATGATAACGTCTTGAACACAAGAGCGTTATCATAATATATATTGAATACAACCAGGACCTGCCAAACGTTCACTTGCCCATGCCTTCATCTCTATCCTTGTTCCTTGTGTATGTACCTAGGCTGTTTGATAAGTACCCGTTTACTAAATATATTAATATCACTGGCCGAAAATAGGTATACCACCTTTTTAAGACATTTTTCAGAGGCGGGAAAAAGAAAAAAAAATTGCATTCTTTTGTTTTTTTTTCTCATTTGACAGCGATTTAGTGAAAGCGTGAACATATAATTGTTAAAATGAAGAAAGAACAGTATCGGTCTGTAATTAGATTCTGGTTTTTGGAAGGAAAAACATGTGATGAAATAAAAGTAAGAATGCAAGCGGTTTACCATGAATGTGCTCCTTCTATGACAACCGTCAAATATTGGTATTTATTTATTTATTTATATAACGAGTTTAAGCGGGGGAGAACAACCGTCTTTGATGAGGATCGCCCAGGCCGGCCAATTGAGGTGACTACAGACGATATGGTTTAGAAAATTGAAAATATCGTTTTAGCCGACTTCGAGAAACTTCGAGAAATCGTTGATGGTGTAAACGTTTCAATCGAGAGGGTACAATACATATTTGAAGAAAAATTGGGTATGAAGAAAGTATCGGCGAGGTGGGTGCCGCGTTTACTCATGGAGGAGCAAAAACGGAACCGACTGACTACTTCGGAGCAGTGTTTGGCCGTGTTCAAACGTAACCCGAAGGAGTTTCTGCGTCGTTTCGTAACCGTGGACGAAACGTGGGTTCACCACTACATCCCGGAAATGAAAGAGCAGTCGAAGCAGTGGATTTTACCGGGTGAACCTGCTCCAAAGAAAGCAAAAACCGTCCCATCGGCTGGAAAGGTCATGGCGACTGTTTTTTGGGATTCGCAGGGTATTATACATATTGACTACTTAGAAAAGGGGAAAACGATAACAGGGCAGTGCTATGCTAATTTATTGGATGAATTTGACGCCGTCTTAAAGGACAAACGACCCCATTAAAAAAAGAAAAAAGTACTGTTTCATCACGACAACGCCCCGGCTCATTCGTCCAGAGTTGTGACGGCTAAATTAGCACAGTTACACTACGAACTATTGTCTCACCCCCCGTATTCTCCAGATTTGGCCCCATGCGATTTCTTTTTGTTTCCCAACCTAAAAAAATGGCTCGGTGGTAAGCGATTTGGATCAAATGACAAAGTCATTGCCGCCACAGAGGCCTATTTTAATGACTTTCCAAAATCATACTTTTTGGATGGTTTATTGAAGCTTGAGTATAGGTGGAACAAGTGTATAGAGTTAAAAGGTGACTACGTAGAAAAATAAATGCATATATAAAAAAAAATGTTTTTTTTGGCCATAAACGGGTACTTATCAAACAGCCCTCGTACATCACAAAGGAAACTTCAGTGCAAAAGTTTAGCTTTCTAGATCCAAGGGTTTTGGCAGGGCGTTGATGATTCAGTCATGGTCAGTGAGTAACTGAGTCAGGACTTTTATTTTTAACAGTTACCCTTCGAGCAAATATAATGGACCGGCCCTACCCATACATTAATCTCATAAAAAATCTGTAAATACGGAACCCTAAAAATGAGTCTAATACAACTACACACACTCAAACCACTATAGTCTACCGAGTCGCGTTCAAATATAAATAATTAGCTGTCCCGGCGAACTTCGTACCGCCTCACACTACACTACACTACCGCTACCGCTACACTTCCACTACACTACACCACTTTTTGTATATATAATGCAAGTAAGGATCCCTAATTTAAAAAATATATAATATAGCCTATAGCAACCGCGGATAATGTAGCTTCTCAACGGTGAAAGAATTTTTCAAATCGGTCCGGTAGTTTCGGAGCCTATCCAAAACAAACTTACAATCAAATCTTTCCTCTTTATAATATAGTATAATATACTTTATAATATTAGTATGTAAACAATGACAGAGACGTAATCGGAATGTAGCACGAATGAGATAATAAATTTCACTAATTTCGACCTTCAACCCATTTAGGGAATACTGATCGACTGAGGCGAAATGAGCGTATTCGCTCATTCTGGTAAGTATAGGCATCAGAACCGCCATTCGCGTTTGGGCTCGGCGTTCGGAGCACTCTGGCGCAGATTTTTGAGGTTCAAGGTTGTGTTACAGCAGAACTTTCATTAGGTTTGATATGAGAACTAAACCACAGATGAACGCGTTAAAAAACCGACTTCCATCGCAAGAATTTTTGTTTATTTTCTAAAAAAAAGTACTACGCCGTTTTTGAAAAAAAAATATATGGTGCCAATTCGGAAGCATACACTATCGAATTTAAAAAATCATGAAAATCGGTTCACAATATACGAAGATATCGCGTAACACACAAAAAGACACACAGTCGAATGATTTGACAACCACCTCCTTTTTGGAAGTCGGTTTTAAAAAGAGACTCCGTCTACTAGTGCTCTCTCTAGTTTGGTCTCGTTAGAACTAGTTTGCCTAAAATCTGGTTTGGCCGGTAACATATTTTACACTGATTAGTTATTGTTTTATTGTTAAGCACGTGTGCGCATCATTTTTTACATCTGCATTTTGTAGTACTACGAGTACGTTCTTTGGACATTCCTGTCTTAACAGTAGATAGTGGTTCACCTTTATATTACGCCTCGAGTCCTCTGCCGCACTTTCCGGTTCTACGATCATCTCAACACACTGCAGTGTGTCAGCCAAGTTCGTAAAGGAAAAAGGCGACACCGGCCGTGGGTTATATTATATTACGCAAACCATTTCGGGCCACTTTCGACCCGTAATTTAAAATTTATTTGACCTACACACTCGCGATTCTGTGTGGCTAGTAATCACCTAGAATCACAAGTTTCATGAATAATTTTTACCATTCCTGAGATTATGACGTCCGGAAATCAGTAATTTTGTGAGTGACTCACTCATCATACTACATGGTGATACGATACTGATGACCAGAATGGTATCGACCTCGTCCAGTTGGCCGAGTGCAATGACCTGCATCTGGTTTTTAATTCCAAGGATAGATGCACCTTTAAATCGGCAAAGATGGAAGAGGGACTATAACCCCGACTTGAAATTTGTGTCGAAGGACCCCACTGGCTAACCTTTCGAAGAGTTCTTTCCGACTTCTCTAAAAGCCAACATCGACCAATACTAATTAAAATCAGAGTTACAATCCATCATGTTAACTCTTTGCCGCTACCTCGATGGAATTTCCATAACGTAAACTGGCCTGGCTTTACGTCTGCCATGGATGCTGCAGTTAGATGGATCACCCCTCGAGCGGAAAGCTACAACCGGTTTGTAAAACTAGTTTTGAAGTCAGCCAAAAGCAACATACGACAGGGTGTAGAAAATCTTATATTCCTTACTGGACTAAGGAATGTGTGAAACTCTATAAAGAATATCTAACCTCTGGTGATAATGAGATCGGCATGAGAGTTAATCTTTTCCCTGAATGAGAAGAGAAAGTCTAATTATATAAAAACGGTCAATAATATGAACTTTAAGACCTCTAGCCGTAAAGCGTGGAGAGTACTTAACAAGCTCTCTGGCAAAACTGGAAATAAAAATACTGCAGTTTCTCAAAAAATACTCATGGAATAGCAAGCCGAATCACAATTACATCTAGATATAAAGGGGAAAAAACTGGCCAAGTGTGAGTCTGACTCGTAAAAAAAGGGTTCCGTACCACTACCATTCATCAAATTATAGACGACGTTCAGATAACTTGAAATTTGGCGTCGAGTTAGGTTATTGGATGTATACAAACAAAGGAAAAAAATCAATAAATAGACCAAGTGTCGGTTGGACTCGTGAAATAAGGGTACCGTACCACTATCATCATCAAAATTATAGACCATTTCCAGGCGACTTAGAAACCTTAAATTTGGCATCGAATTAGGTTATTGGATGTAAAAATAAGAAAAATTCATACAATCAGGCAAGTGTAAGTCAGATCCGAACACCGAGTTTTATCCGTACCACCACCGTTGTAAATATGTTATATATGTGTGTGTGTGTGTCTATCACTGGAATAAAGAGAAAAAGTATTTTTTTTTACTTTACACAAGGGGCTATGTTCGATAAAAACTGTGTACCAAGTTCTATATTGATTAAATTATGGCTACGGGCATTCAGACTGAAATATTTATTGCAGACTTCTCCAAATTAAAGAATGTAGTATGGTTTTCATTTGCTTAAGAAAATTTGTTGCTATGTCCTGTGCTACTAAGTGGTGTAACTTGGCAAGTTTATAAAGGCAAGCTTCCAAGCAAGCAAAGCGTACTTTCTAAAAATATGCGACCTTATAGGATGTATAATTGGTTAGTGAACACTTGGCAAGATACACCGTTAGTAGCACAGAACATTTTTAAGCAATTAAAACCCGTTGTAAAATGTATATTATTTGGAGAAGAGTGAACATTTTTGGAATTCTAGTTGATAGTTAACCAGTGTGGAACTTGGTACCTATTTAGAGATCTCTGCACATTTTTATCGAACTTGGCCCCCTTTTACATATTGCTTTTGGTGGGATTAATTTTTCAAATGCCAGCTTGATAGTAATCAAGTAATGACTATTTCAGCTTGCAAGCCACTAGTAGTATATAACGGACTATGTATATTTGTGGAAGATTGGATCATTAACAAATGGTAAAGATGTTCAAATATAGGTACAGAGGCTAGCACATCAAGCTAGACAATCGTAGTGCGATTCTGATCCACACGCACACGGCATAAGAACGGTACAAAGTACAAAGTGTTCATCTTGATGTGCTGGCCTCTGTACATAGTTAATTTAAAAAACTTAAATTTAAAATTTAATAAAACCTTGAAAAAGAAAGTAAAAAATGATATAGTTATATTTTGATCTAAGAGTCGTCTAACAGAGGGCCACTTTTCTAGTTTAAAGCTAACAGTATAAAATACATTTAATTGCAGCTTCACACAAGGGAGGTGAGCAACTTCCACAGGTTTGTTCGATTTAAAATAGGCTAGATTTCGTGTCGCAATTTCGTGTTTTATCCCGGAAAGTATTTGTGTGAATGTGGGGATAGATTTTCGATTGTAGCGAGTCTAAAAGTTATGTAAAGTTTAAATAGAATGCAATAAAAACTAAATTAAAAATATTAAACCTTCGACAAAAACCTCAAAAAAGTAAAGACTATGCCGGATTTTGTATAGAAGGTGGTGCCTTTTTTCTTGACGCGGCCATCACCCAAACTTTGTTATTTGAAATTTGGTAGTTAGATAGATTAGCACCTTAATTAACATATAGGCAAATTTTTTTCACGCTCGCAGCAAGCGGCTCGCGCACTGCGCACCCTCAAATACAGTCATATAAACTATGTTCACGCGAGCGAAGCCGCTGGCAAAATCTAAGTTTATAATATTTCTTTACACCAGTGAGGCCCGGCTCTAGGGCCTATGTAAAAACTGGGCTTTTGTAAAAACTTTAATTTAAAAATTATTTTATCTATAACGTATTCTTCTTAGCAAACTTTGTCATCTGATACCCATATCATGAGGGTGTATAAAAAATAACTGATCCGCCATGTTTGCAAGCCCGCCATAATTATTTGATTTATAGTGACGTGACTTAGCTAACTCCAAACTTTTTTTTTTTATTTACATTTGGTAAGCCCTTAACGTGTATACAAAATTTCAGCTCAATCGGAAAACAGGAAGTAGTTCTAATTTTGCTTTCTAGATTTATCCCAAACTTACAAACAAATTTAACTAACTAACAGGACAAGCTAATGTAAAGCTTGTGAAAAAAATAGCATTACCGCAAGTGTAATGGGCACCTTTTTGCACCGGGAGAGCTCAGAAGCGGGTTGTTTCTGATTATACTTAACGTTATTTTAAAAACATATTAGTAACTTCTCGTATTTATGATAGATATAACCGTTTTACTCTGATTAAGTGGCAGTGGGCGGGGCACATAGCTCGTAGAACAGATGGCCGTTGGAGCAGTAAATTTCTCGAGTGACGACCGCCCACCGGAAAACGTAGCGTAGGTAGGCCCTCTCAGTGGACCGATGACCTGGTGAAGATCGCGGGAAGCCGCTGGATGCGGGCAGCGCTGAACCGATCGTCGTGGAAATCCTTGGAGGAGGCCCTATGTCCAGCAGTAGACGTCCTTCGGCTGATATGATGATGATGAAAACTGTAACACTGGCTGACTAACACTGGTAGGAGAAACATTTTTTATTTTTCAACTGTCTATATAGCTATCAAGGTTCATTAAATACAAGCTGGTGACAGACGGACAGACGGACGG
The DNA here is from genome assembly GCA_947284805.1 of Coleophora flavipennella. Classification (NCBI taxonomy): domain Eukaryota; kingdom Metazoa; phylum Arthropoda; class Insecta; order Lepidoptera; family Coleophoridae; genus Coleophora; species Coleophora flavipennella. The sequence continues at coordinate 8,934,939 of OX369269.1, forward strand.
ACAAAGGAGTCTTAGTAATAGGGTCTCGTTTTTACCCTTTGGGTACGAAACCTTAAACTTACATGTTTCATCTTTCTGTACCAAAGAATAAACTATTTTGTTATATTGATGTTCTTCGCATAAGTGAAGGATATGATAGGGTTGCCATCCCCTAATTCGTAATACCAGGACATTTATGTTTAAAAAACAGGACGCAATATAAGAACAATAGTTAATAGTAATTACGCAATAATTAAAGGATCAATGAAAATCAATTAATAGCAAAAATAAAGCTGTAGCCCCTTTATAAGCTAGGTACTGTTTTCTCATTTTTCGACAATTTCTTAGAGAAAGTGTCTCAGGCTTTAGTAGTCCCTACCTAAGACTGTAATCTTGTGTTTGGCCTTTTTTTGATGTTCTTCAATATCTATCGCACCTCTACTGGGTATAGATATACTCGATTCTCAAATAAGACAATTCACCCAAAACCCAGGACACTACTTAAAAACTATCCAGGGCACCCCAAAAGCAGGACGCGTCCTGGGAAAACAGGACGCTTGGCAACCCTAGGATATGAGAATGTTTATGTGACAACAACATACATACATACACACATACACAAGAAAAACGTAATCCTCCTTTTTGGTTAGTCTAGTAAAAACTTTTCATTCGAGGGATAATGTTGCGATACTAAGAAAGAAAGTTTCATTAATTTGTTTCAGATCTTTTTTGTGAATTTCCTTTACGACTGGCATTTCCATGACGCTACACGTTGAAACATTGTCATTACGACATTATGGAAACTACGTCGTACTTGTTTATGAGCAAAAGAAAAAGGCTAATATTTTCATCCAGAAAAATGGAAAAACATTTGAGTTCAGATAGTAATATATCATTAGACAGCTTGGAAGTAGACCACAATGATACAGCAAATAGAATTGACAAAACATCAGATGAAAACGTTGAAACTATCCTTGTACCATTTTATGAAAATGATGTGCTCATAAAAGTACCGAAAGATATAAAAAAATCTCAAAAAAAGAAGGAAACTAATAAACGTTCCAAACCGTCCCGTCTGCCTACTTACCTCGCCAACAGAGACAAAAACAAAAACACTTCGTACCTGACCATGTTTCACAAGCAGATTGAAAAAGACACACAGCCACAGCCGGAAGAGAGGGATGAGTATGAGATTAGTTCAGTATATCCCGAGTATGGTGATACGGAACCAGAGAGCATCTGTGAGACTGACTGCGCGAGCGCTCGTGTCACTGAATTCTGCAACTCTGAACCTTACAACGAATTGTTTTATGAACAGCTTCTTAGCCAACAAATTTGCAATATACTCAACACTTCTCGAGATAAAGAGGAGTTGCGCTTCACAGAAGACCTCGAAGAGAATAGTCTTCGAAGTGTTTCGGAAATATCTCAGCCTCGCCGCACTAGACGCGCTACTATTGTACCTCCACAAAATAACTGCAAACTAGGAGGTCTAGGACCTGACATGGAAGCCATCAAGCCCAGACTTGAGAGAGCGAGAAGCCTACAAAGATATTCAGAGAAGATAAGGATGGACAACCGTTTAAAAATTTACAGAAACCTAGTAACTCACAACACTGAGGTAGAGATAACGCCGGCGATGACGAGACGAAATTCACCAAACGAAAAATCACAATCATCTAAAAAGGAATTGAATTCTTCTTATTTAGTGAATAAAACACAAACTAGTAAATTAAAATCTGGCAAAAAGGAAAACGACCAAAAGAAAAATAAGCCTGTTGAAACGCATAGGGAGAGGGAGAGTTTAAGAGAAAAAGAGGAAAGGTCTTCAAGGAAAAGTGATATTTTATCGCAGGTTGGTCAAGAAGTACTCGAGAGAAGGTTTAAAAACGAGCAAAAGGCTAAAAAAGTCAACGAGCCCAAAATTAATAAGGTTAAATCAATTAGTAAAGCTATCAATACGGAAGCAGATTCTACTAACACTGAAGTCCCTCCGGTTCAGATCAGTTTTATGGTGAACCTGAAACATGGGCTGCGATCTTCGAGCGCCCTTCGGTCTTTGGAAGAAAAGCACCGCATGTATCAAGAGAAGGTGAAGGGATACTCGGGGGATGTGTCTTATGATTTTTAAATTCATGGCTATAAATTTACTCATAATGTTACTGTAATATTTTGCGTATGTAACTTTATATTAAAATTTATTTTGTCATTGATTAATATGTGAATATTCATATGAATCAGGTTTATTAGGCGTAAGTATATAAATGGCAAACTTTAACCCCTCCGCGACTTCATTTTAGTTTTAAATTCTTTAAGTGGGTATGAATGAAAGTAATTATTTTAAACTTTTAGGTACAGGCTTTATATTGAAAAGAATTTCAATTATTGCGTATTCTTCTCAGCAAACCCTTTCATTTGATACCCATAAGTATCATGGGGGTGCATAAAAAAGAAACTGGTCCGCCATGTTTGGGAGTCCGCCATATTGGATCTAGGATGACGTCACTTATTGTCATTGTTCTCCGAACTTAACGTGTATGCAAAATTGGACAATCGGATACCGAGAAGTGGTTCCTATTTAGCTTCCAAGATTTGTCCCTAACTTACTAACCTTAGTATGAACTGTTACAGATAGATCGGTTGGTTGTTAAAATGATATTAATTTCAGAGTAAAATATATAATGGAATTTTTATTATCGTCATCATCACCATTTAAGTCCACTTCTGGATCCAACTGTCGCCAGCAACCTTGCGTAAACGTCGCTCCACCTATCTAGGGACTATACATGTTTGCCTAAACGCGGTCTCCACTTAACTCGCCATGTCCAGCGGTTATCTTTTATCCATATTCAACTCGAAAGAAAAGTAGGTAGGTTCCACGATTGAAGAGTGCGAGGTATCGTTAGAATCGACGTGATCTCGTGAATGGCATAGGATACATTTTACCCTACTTCCCAAAAAATAGGAGTACTGGTCGTGTTTTTATTACGTAAATTTTTAATTTAAAGTAATTTTTGATTAGGTTAATATAAGAGTAAATCTGCCGAATGGGCCAGTAAAATCTGCCTGCTCCATTTAAGGCTTATGCCTTAATTCGAGCAGGTTGATACGTGTTAAAATGATATCGAACGTAAGTCTATTCATTGCGGCTGTTACGTTGAAACCAAACGCCCAATTCTCGATTTTTACATGTTTTTATTATTTTTCTATGCTTTCAAATAAGTTTAAAAAAATGTGTTGAATTAAAACGAAAGGGCAGGTCTCCCACTCGGTGGACCGATGACCCGGTGAAGGTCGCGGGAAGCCGCTGGAAGCGGGTAGCGCAGAACCGGTCCTCGTGGAAATCCTTAAGGGGAGGCCTATATCCAACAGTGGACGTCCTTCGGCTGATATGATGATGATGAAAACTCTAACACTGGCTGACTAACACTGGTGGGAGAAACATTATTTTTTTCTGTATAACATACGTAGGTGGCGTAAGAGCGTCGGTGGCATAACGGCTAGAGCCGTTACCTCCGGTCCGTCGTGAATCTAATCCTGCCACGTACCAATGTCTAATTAGTAATCTGTGCCAATGTGTTTTCGAATTTCCTACATTTATCCGACGCTCTTATGGTCAAGGAAAACATCGTGAGGAAACCTGCACACGCCTGCGAAGAAACTCGAAGGTTGTGAGTGAAGTCGACCAACCCGCACTGGGTAGGTTCGAGCCCCTTGGTGGGGCCGTACATGAGCTGTTATAATGTACATAATATGTAGGTGTCTACTATAAAAATAAATTGTGGAACTTTATCCCCAAAAAAGGTTCAAGAGGGGATGAAAGTTATTTCCTGATGAGGATAACTCCGACCTAGTAAAAGCTTATTTTTAAGGTCGCGAGCCGCTTGTGACTCGCACGCCGCACGCCCTCAAAGACAGTTATAAAAATTGTATACACACGGGTAAAGCCGCCGCCAAGAAGCTAATAGGTATACTATGTATTATAATGTGATGAATAAAGATCCGGTTTCGTTTTCATTGCAGAGAAAGTGATTTTATTAGCATGTGTAGCTTTTGAGTGTTTAATAAGATGGTCCCATTAACTTTTATCAACAGCATAAAATGTAGCTAATTCTACTTGTTTGTTGCGATTAAAGTCAGTTGAACTTTTTTTACATAAAAAGTGACAATCAATTCTGCTTTTTTTATTCACAATTGGTAAGCCCTTGACATCATCTCACCTGATGGTAAGTGACGATGATGCTGAAGATGTAAGCTATGGCTTAACAAGATTCTCTAACGCAATAGGGAACTGGCTATCTTATCTTCAAGCTCAATGTTGTTAACACTAATGTTTGGAGTCAAGACTTAGATCCGGCTTGAAGATAAGATAGCCAGTTTTCCATTGCATTGGGGAATCTTGGTAAGCCCGCTTCCATCTTCGGAATCATCGTCACTTACCAGCAGATGAGATGATGCCAAGGGCTTACCAATTATGAATAAAAATAAATAAAATAAAGATGGTGGTAGCTAGCCAGGCGGGCTTAGAAAAAGCCCTACCACCAACCAAAGCGAGCCTTTCAAGTTGACCCATCGGGGACCGAACCCGCGACCTCCTGGTGTGAAGCAAATGGACTAACCATTACGCCAATTTAAACTGTTTTGCAAGATATTTGTGCAGGATGGAGGTCGTCACTGTCTCGCAGTGTGTACTACTTTTACCGCCCTTGACGGACCATAATTATTACGTATAGTCCAGTAATACCTACGAGTAGTTCAAATTGACAGTTTTTTATCCCGCGGCCACAGATGATATACTAGTTACCGCGGCATCTAAGTTGAACAGAGGGCAGTGTCTTATTTTTAGGTCTCAATAGAAGTGCGCACCAAGGGGGTCCGCGTAACCCGCGCTGCACCCGCGCGCTTCCTACTTTCGTGAACAACCGCCATTTATGCTCAACTTATACGCCGCGAATTATACCTCGATTAAAAATATTTTAATAATAGTTAGGTAGGTAAGTGAAATAACTTATCGTGTTTTAAACGAGTAACCTACTGTATGTCAATCCCCCCCCCCCCCCTAGCCCCCCGCCACTTCTCTTATTCGAAAATCTTAAGCATCAACGAAACAAGTTATAATAAATCTGCGAAAAAAGTTACTATCTATCTCTATATAAAATTCTCGTGTCACAGTGTTAGTTGCAATACTCCTCCGAAACGTCTGGACGGATTTCCATGAAATTTTTTGTGTATATTCGGTAGGTCTGAAAATGGTAAATATAGAAAAGTTGAAGCTTTGGGAAACAGCTAGTAATCTTATATTATTTACTGTTTCAGAAGGAGAAGGGGGAGTGTCAAGACGGGATTGGTTACTTCTATTACCTATGCTTTTTGGGTAACAATTAAAAGAATATTTTTTTTTTTAATTTATTTAATCAATTTCATACAATTTCATTACAGGGCAAAGCCCAAATGCGAAAAAGTAGATAGCTTATATTTAAACATAACTTAAAAATAATATTAACTTTATTTAAAAATCTAAATTTTAGCAAAAACTAAGGATCTTAATGGTGACAACTGTGAACTCCGCCAACGTACAGCGGCAGAGGTCGATCTCTGGAGACCAAATTAAGAATTTAAACGAACCTATAGTCAAAATAAAAGCGTAGATTTTGTTATTTTTTTTCCAATTTGTTAACCCAAACCACACCCTGGACACTTCATACAACGGGCCAGAAATGACATTTCAAAAAAGGAACGAAAGAACAAACAAAATGGCGGCGAAATCCTATACGTTCGACAACCAAACTGTAACCAATCTTTAACAATCTGGGTGACGAGGGGTGAGGTCGCAATCTAGAGAGCGGCAGGGAGTGTCCATACTGTATGTTAGTACTAATATATATACGAGTACGTTGCCCAAATTCTGAACTGAACTCTGCAATGCATTTTAAACTCAATCGCAATTAATTTTAATAGCGCCTTCAACGATGTCCTGTGATTATTTTAATTGCAGTACATTTTGCATACATATAACTTAGGTTCATTTTGTGGTTTAGTTATTAGTATATTTCCCTTTATATTTCCCGTAAAGCTGACCTTGATACCAAACGCGACCAGTTAAAGCACCTGCGACCATTTCATACAATTACGAGGGAGGCATGAGAAGATTGTATATACATAAACCATCTTCGAGCGCACGCGCGGCAAACCGACTTTTAGGAGTCGAAGTGGTCGCCATGACCGAAATCGGTCGGATAGATCATCATCATCATTTCCCTTTAATCAATTTCTGCGTATCATTAAAAAAAATATCCATTCTAAGACTTAGGGCGGCATTGGTCTGCCTGTCGACAAAGGGTTATATCTTTTAAACCGTAATAGATAGTCGGTTGAAACTTTCAAGAAATACGTCATCATCATATCAGCTGAAGGACGTTAATTCGCTGAACATAGGCCTCCCCCAAGGATATCCACGATGATCGGTTCTGCGCTGCCCGCATCCAGCGGCTTCCCGCTACCTTCACCAGGTTATCGGTCCACCGAATGGGTGGCCTGCCTACGCTACGTTTTCCGGTGCGCGGTCGCTCGTCGAGAACTTTACTACCTCAATAGCCATCTGTTCTACGAGCTATGTGCCCCGCCCACTGTCACTTTAGTTTAGCATTCGATTCGATTCCCCTTTTGATGACCTTGAGCCTGAGGCCCATAGTAACGACCATGTCTCAGTTCCACATGTTATCACTGGGAACACACACTGGTCAAAGATCTGTTACGAAATACGTGTTAATAACTTAATAAGATATCACTTAAAGTTGTAAGATATCACTTAAAGTTGTAAGATATCACTTAAAGTTGTAAGATATTTTTATAAATCTGACGCCAAAGACACCGCCGAAGATAGGTCACGATGGCAAAATGTAATCCTTGAAAAGTTATTGAAGATAAACTACGTAAGGAGGACGAGGACCCTAATGAATAAGAGTATAAAAAAAGTAAAATAAAAAGAGTCCCCATACAACAAACCTGTTTTTGAAGGAGTTTTTTCATTTTATTTATTCACCATTGGTAAGCCCTTGGCATTATCTCACCTGATGGTAAGTGACGATGATGCCGGAGATAGAAGCGAGCTTACCAAGATTTCCCAACGCAATGGGGAACTGGCTATCTTATCTTCATGTCAGAATACGATAAGACAAGCAACTTAGATAAGGTGGTGGTAGCTAGCCAGGCGGGGTTAGAAAACGCCCTTCCACCTACCAAACCAAGTTTTACAAAGTTAGACTCTGCCGGGAATCGAACCCGTGACCTCCTAATATGAAGCTAGTGGACCTACCCATTACGCCACGGAGGTGGTAAGTGGAGATATCTTGTTTTTGCTCTATTGTTAAAACGGTAGGTAACAGGTACTTACACATAAAGGTGTTTGCAGACCGGATGGATTGTCTTATCCAGTAATCCTGGATGGAACGATCCATTGGATTAGCTATTTAAAAAAAAATATAATTTTCATCTTCTGTGTTAACGGCATTCTCACGTGCCCCCACTGTGCGCGGAAATTTTCAGCTAAGATCGGCTATGGCAGCCACAGATAAGAAAAAATGGTTGCATGCTTACCAATTTAGGCCGCACGAACGCTATAAACCGGCCTAGGAGTAAGCAGAGGATATATTATTTACTAACCTAGATATAAGTCTGCTACTAACCTACCTATGGATTTTAAATCTGACAATATAAAGTATTTTTTTTTGTTTATATAAATATATCTTAGAGGCAGGGGAAGACATAAGAAGCGATGGTTGAAGGGGGTCAAGAGGGATATGGAGGAATGTGGAGTGACACAAGAATTGTCAAGCATGAGGTCTAAATGGGGACGAAAAACATATAAAGCCGACAACAAATAATGCCTTGTGAAACATACCTTGTGAAAATCACGGGAAGCCGCTAGATGAGGGCAGCTCAGGACCGGTCTTTGTGGCCTTTTTCCAGCAGTGGACGTGTTTCGGCTGATATGATGAAGAATCTTGTATTTCTTATCCTTCAAGCGACCATAGACCCTAGTATTTGATATTAATTTACTACCGTTCCTGAGTTAAAGGGTCTTTACAGAGGGACAGGCAGACGGACATCCTATAAGGGTTCCATTTTTTCCTTCAGAGAGGTATGGAACCTTAAAAATAAGAAAAATGGCCCGTATTCTTTCTGATACCTTCTTTATTTATATAGGTATGTATTATTTATGTAAGTAGATTAGAATAGTTTATATTATAATTGCATATTAGTATTTTATATAGTTTAATTTTAGGTACACATATTTTTGGCCCCCATACTCACGGTAAGGTTGGCTGAATATACACCTTAGTACGAAAAACTGTGGAGATTTTCTACTTCTATTGATGGAGTCAATCTATTGTCTAAAATTTTTCCTGACCAGTATAACATGGATAGCATTGTTCGATCTCGCTTGATTGTATAACCAGATTTACAAGCTATTTAGACCGAAACACACAACCGCGTTGCGGCACCGCACCGCCAAAATCAGCGGCGCCGCCGCCCGCCGCTACGCAAAATTTTGCAGTGTGCAACGCGCCTCACATTCCCGCTTTATTACGTCACAACTTTAGTTTATTTGTAGGACGCTTGCAAATAACACGATTCAACCCGGTAACAGTTTAAAAATTAAAATGTCTGACATAGATGTAGATTTTTTGATATTTTTGGTTGAGAAACGTTCTTGTTTGTGGGATACTATTAGAAACGTCCATCAACGTCAAAAATTCACAAGAATGGTCATCCCACAGTACAGCAGTAGAACGATTTATTTCGCGGCGCGCCGCAAACCAACACTCAAAGGCGCGTTGCGTTGCGGCGCGGCGGTGCCGTAAAGTGTTTATGTGTTTCGGCCCTATATTTGCATTTGCAAGCCGTGTTAGCATACCGGGTAGGTACCTAACCTATACGTTGTCTACTATCGACAGTAATATATAAGTCATTGACTATCGAGATGGTCCGCTTTAAGGCAAGGCAAACAGGCCATTGTTGAGAAACTACAATTTTTATGACGTAAGTTTAGGTGCTAAGTGACATAAAATTAGTAACAAAAAGCGCGTCGCGTTGGTACAAATGTCGACCAAAACTATGTTAAATAAAGCTAATATTGGCGCGCGCTACAACATGGCAGTTTCGACCTCTGCTCCGTCCGAGCAGCGCAAAAATAAAAACAAAAAATACTTTCCACGGAATAGCGTCACCAATCCGAAATACAAGTATTAAAAATAAGAAACATTTGTTACTATCATATTTTCAAATTTAAAAATAAACCGAATTAAGCTTTAGTCCCCAAGCGATTCAGTTAAAAGTGTCAAATTCTTGGAAAATCAAGGTATGATTTTGATATTTTTTTTAGTTTACTGAGAGATATTAACACAATCTTTGACTTAACGATATAAATAAATGGCTACAACTTATTTTTTTTTGCATTTTTCGATCTTGCACTCAGGTCAACTTTAACTAACAATATCGATAAAAAATCGAAAATTTCGTTTCTTCGAAAATAACTTCTATCGGCAGAGAGATAAGATAGGTACATGGCAGGACTAGAGGGCCCTTTTTTATAAAATACTAGTGGATGCCCGCAGCTTCGCCCGCGTAGATCCCGATTTTTGCGGTTCCCGTGGGAATTTCCCAAAATCCTTTCTTAGCGGATGCCTACGTCATAACATCTACCTGCATGCCAAATTTCAGCCCGATCCATCAGTGGTTTGGGCTGTGCGTTGATAGAACACTATGTCAGTCAGTCAGTCAGTCACCTTTGAGTTATATATATATATATATATTTAGATTAAACATCGAAATGTAAATCTTTATTATTATGCAAATATATTCACATAAGCGCCTATACTTTTTGAAGCGTTAAAAACATTTATTAACCCTACCAACCCTATTACCTACTTACTAAGATAAGTCAGCTGCTAGAGGCAACGAATATGTAACTATCTACTAGGTACTATACGAAGTAACTAGTATCTCATCTGTGGTATACTATAACAGAAGTAATTACATTTAGTTAATTATACAGGGTGTAAAAAAATTGGTGTAGGTCCAGTTGACTGGGGCTTCTGCTCATCATACTGAACAATTTTTGTTTTACGACTTTGCTGAAAACGTAAAAAAATAAAAAGTTAAAAAAATTTTTTTTTACTCTTCATCGACCGATATTTTGCATTTTAGTATGGAGGATCCAAATTTTTCTTTGAGAATTGCCTATGGGTTCCTTGGAGAAAGTTGTTCAGTATGGACGAGTAGAACCCACAGTTAACGGACCTACACCAATTTTGTTACACCTGTATATTATACACCCGTCATTGTGCCCCAAAAAAGTAGAGCGCAGCGTAAGCCATTATTAGATAAGTATGTAAATCCTGCTTATAACGCGTTTAATATTATTCTTCTCCATATTTGGTCTACGAAAAATATGTATTTAGTTTAACGAGCGTTACGCAGTGTGTGCTTAAAATTAAATGTTCGAAATAAAATTATCACATTCATTTTAATTCTGTTCAATTCAATTCGAATTAATTCTGTTTTGTGTTGGTTTTGTGTCTACATAATATGTTTGTCATGTACCTAGGTGAAGATCATGTGTTGATAATGTTCCTTAAAGTCAAAAGCTATTAGCAACACGATTGAGCAGTTTTGGCTCGATAGAAGAAAAAACCGAAGATAGGTCTACATCGTTACTTTCAACTTTGTAGTTATGAACTTTAACTAATATTTTGAAGTATAAATTTAAAAAAATATACAACAATCTTTGTTATGATAATACAAAGTGAGTAATGTTATTATTTTTTATACCTGCATTGTAGTATTTTAACTATTTAGTAATCTGTGGTATTTTATTGAAACGAAAAACTATTGAAAAAGTGTGGTTATTTTCTCTACTCTTTACACGTAAAGAAAAAACAAAGACAACTGTCCCAATCAATGCCTTAAATGATTATATAAGTACCTTCTAACTTACGATTCCTTAGCAACAAATAATAAAGGTGTATCAGAATTGATAAAATATTTATAAATAATTTGGATTTGCATGGGAGGTTCTTTATTCAGATTTTAATTGAAATAATAATCCAGTAAGTTTTTTTAAGTACCAGTTACTCACAAAATTTCATTAAAATCATTAGAAATATTTTTGACAAAAAAGTAACAAATAAACTGGCTTTGTATGAGAGTTACCTTATTTCAATTTTTCCTGGAATAATTATTATGACTTTCATTAAAATACAAAGTTTCATCAAAATACTTCAGAGAATGATTCATTACTATGGTGGCAACCCTAAATAATCAAGATAAGGGAAATTAAAAACAGGCTAGAGATAAAAAAAATTCCTAACCCTAAAACCATTCATTAGTTTGAGCACTGGAGCACCGGGCAGACAGAGACACACTCACAGACACACATACATAAATACTTTTTTAGTATTTTATACTTTAAAGACAATCGATTGAATCTAACTACGATTTTTTGCCACATTACTTTCTTCACTCCTTCATCTCTCGGCTCGCTAACAATGCGACATGCTATTGGGGAAGATTGGAGACGAATCGAGAGGAATCGTCAGAACAGTAATAGAAAGCAATTACGTTCCAAACCAACCCACTCGTCACGAAATGTCAATCAAAACTAGAGAAAGATAATTAAATTTCGCAAACAAAGTACATCTCAATGCCTTAACTGATTGTTATACAGCAGAGCTTTTAAATTAGGTATTTTATAGCTCTTTGATCCAGTTTGCTGATGTAACTGACTATCTGAAATTGTGCAATCTCCAACAATATAACGTCTTCCTGATATTTAATGTCAGAACTTCGAAGATAATTTTCTTTGCCAGTTTAATAACTACCAGTAATAAAAGACAGAAAATATGATAGACTAGATTTTGCCAGCGGCTTCGCTCGCTTGAACATAGTTTCTATGACTGAGGGTGCGCTCGCGAGTGTGGAAAAAAGTAGCCTATGTGTTAATCACGGTCCTAAGCTGTCTACCTACCAAATTACAGCCAGATATGTTCAGTTGTTAGTTTTCGCGTGAACATAGTTTTTATGTCTGTTGTGCTGTCGAGCGTGGGAACTGAGTCAACTCTAGATCCCTTGGGAACTATGTCGGGCTATGCTAATTAGTAGTCAATTAGATAATCAGTATTAATTAGCACGCCAATCCTTCGCTTCATTGCGACGTGACATAAAATAACAAAGAAGAGAGAGTTATTAGCTATCCCACGGGAACCACTTAAGCAATCGGGATAAAAAGTAGCTTATATGTTAATCCAGGACCTAACCTATATGTGTGCCAAGTTTCATCCCGATCCGTCCAGTGGTTGAAGCGTGAAAGGGTAACAAACATCCATATAAACTTTCACATTTATAATATTATAGTAGGAAGGATGATAGTGATTCCAAAATAAAAGTACCTGCTAAGATCCTTTATGGCCCTCGTCTTCATGCAGGCCCTCTACGTAGACTAGACTAGACTTTTCTGTATATGTTGCAGGTATATTGTCAAAGTCACTAGTGAAATTTAGTGAAATTATAATTGCACAGTGAATTGTCAATCGGCTCTATTTCTTACAGTATCACGGCCTATTGTGTGTCATTGTAATTTCACGGGGCCACTATAGTGACATTATAATAACACAACATGAGCGAGCGAACCGAGCGATGTTAGGTTCGGTTAGGTTTGGGAGTTGGGAGCAGAATTGTATTCGGATCCACATAGATGACACTAATAATAGGCCGTGAAATTGTATGAAATGGAGCCGATTGACAATTTACCGTGCAATTAAAATATCATGACTTTGACAATATACCTTCCACATATAAAACACACAGACACAGAGATGTGCATGACCGCGAAGCCCTCAATGGTGGCAAACTTATTCCCTCCGTACTCTCTCAGCCGTAGAAACTAACGTACACCAATAGGACCAGAAATTATAACTTTTTTTTTGTAAAGAGCAAGATAGTTCTTTATAAAAAACTAGCTTTTATGGACCTTTTTAATGAATAGTAAGCATTTATATTTTTCGAATTCCTTTCATTACGTTAGATATGAGGGTACAAAATGTCATTTGGCATATATTTTATTTAGAAAATCATTCAGCCGTTTTCTGTCGGGCGAGCCCAAACTTGGCGTGTTTTAAAAATGATTTTTTATGAACAACTGGCTGAAATGTAATGGAGTGGTACATTTTTGGTATCATCCCATGGAGCCCTTTTTGATACCCCTCGATAAGTTTCTAAAGAAACTTTTTTTCATATAAAATATGATGACGTCATAACTGGAAAATGTACTAGGTGGCGGATATCCAGCCAAGTCTAAAATACTAATAAGACTCCTACTTTTTTTTATTTTTTTTATTTACCAATTTTAAAACTAAACTTTTCTAAAAAAATCTCCATACGCGAAGTTTCTCACGGGCCTGCAGTCAGGTTCAGGACTATATCCCTTATAAAAGCCTATCGAGCCTATAGGAGCAATAATACGTAAAGGTAATCAACAATATAAACGACAATGTCCTACCAAACACTATAAAGCTGGCCAAGTCACGAAGTCGACCACATCTTAGACCGTCGTCGTCTCTGATCTGGTCCAAATCTGAATAGGCACAAGTAAGATTTCTATACCCCATAGTTTAGTTACATTCCTATTAAGATAAATTGGGCTGAAGCTTACAATATAAAGTTAGAGGTATACTTACATTGCGAAAGAGATCCTATAGGCCTGATTAACAAAGAGTTATCCATCGTTTAAACGATTTCAGGCCCTACTCCACACTATTAGATTCGATGATATGAAGTTTCGAATAAAGGCACATAGGTCTTATGCCTTCAATTTTCTACTTAAAGAGACCTACAAGGTAACTAACACAGTATTTTTACTAAGAAACTTGCGTAATTAAGTAACGATAGGTTTAGTAATTTTATAAATGCTAAGTTTAATTTAAACGAATAGATATCTAGTTCAGTTATGTCTGTTACTTCAGTACGGAAATAGTTAAATGAATAATTAATTTTAATTAGTTACTTTTGCAAGTTCTATTTTAAAAAGATTTCAGAGAAGATCGTGCAAGGAAGCAGCTACATACGTACTGATCTACGTACTGTTAAATTGGTCGGCAGATTTCGTAACAGCGATGACAGATTTAATAAAAACACATCTGCATATAAAAATCTATACCCCTCTTTTTTGGAAGTAGGGTAAAATGTATAGGGTCACTTTTTTATTTATTTTTTCATTCACAATTGTTAAGCCCTTGGCATAATCTCACCCGATGGTAAGTGACGTTGATGCCGAAGGTGGCAGCGGGCTTACAAAGATTCCCCAACGCTATAGGGATCTAGCTATCTTATCTTCAAGCCGGAACCGGAACACATCAACGCTGTTAACGCTGATGTTTGGCGGCAAAACTTAGATAAGATGGTGGCAGCTAGCCAGGCGGGCTATGAAAATGCACTACCACCAACCAAACCGAGTCTTACGAAATTGACCCCGCCGGGAATCGAACCCGCTAACATCTGGTGTGAAGCGAATAGACTAACCATTACGCCACGGAGGCGGTCACTCCCAGAATTAAGACGAATCTAACGATACCTCGTATTATAAATTACATTACGGCGGTATTATTACAGATTTTCGTTATTTTTGACGTCAATTGCTCCTAAACGATAGAAAACCCAGGGTTGAAAAAAATACTGTTGTTGATGATGTTCCATAAAGTCAAAAGCTATTAGAAATACGATACGGCGTTTTGGGTAGGTACCCAAAACGCCGTATCGTATTTCTAATAGCTTTTGGCAAAGGTTTGCATCGGGGGCGTTTCAGTTGACTGTTCTTTTTGACTGAGGCTCACTTTGTTGTTTGTTTTATATAAATGTTTGTCAAAAATTGTTGTTAGTCTTAAAACAGTAATTGCATTTAGGAGGTAATCCAAAGAACTGCTTATCCGATTTTAATAATTCTTTCACCGATATTGTGGAATGGACGTTCAGGATGTACTGGACTAAAATAAAACTAAAATAAAACCGGTAAAGTAGAGTCAGAACCGCGCACTAAGGGTTCCGTACCATCATACCAGATGGCATAATTTCTTCACGTTTAAAAAACACGTTTTTTGTATGGAGACTTTCACTTTTTCTAATTTTTAGTATATTTTGTTGTTATAGCGGCAACAGAAATACATCATCTGTGATAGTTTCAACTGTCTAGCTATAACGGATCCTGAAATACAGCCTGGTGACAGACGGATAGCCGAGTCTTAGTAGTAGGGTCCCGTTTTTACCCTTTGGGCAAGGAACCCTAAAAATATCACGAGCCCTTGATATCCACTCTGACAAAGCCGCGGCCAACTGCTCGCATTTAATAATTGTGTGTATAGGTATTTTTTTAAACTTTTTCTATGGCATTGCACAAATTAAAGGTGAGATGAAGCAATGTGATAATCTCCCGTCTTCATTATGATTGATTACTACGATTATACACACAGAGACCACGAGAATAGAATTTGTGTTGCAACTTTAATGTAATAAATAACACATGTGGTGATGATGAAGATGGGAACGTTTTTTATGCTGTTTGAGTGACGCGATGATTGTCAGGGCTTTTTATTAATTCATGGACACGATGCTTTGTTGTAACAGACATCTTTATAGGTACGTTTGAACCACTATCGTAATCGTAAAGAGCCGATAGAATTTGTATAGCTTCATTATAAAAAATAAAAGTTTAAAAAACCTTAAAACCGACTTTAAAAAGAAATTCACAGTATGAAATATTTTTTTTTATATATGACTACACGAAATTAACCACTATTAAAGAAATAAAAGGTAGGTACAAAATATAAAATTAGGGCCCTACAATTTTTTTTGAGGTTGCTCCAGCACACAATGTTTAAGATTCGATGCCTTTGCTGGCACAGACTTTAAAAAAAATTGTAGGCCCCTAATTTAGTTCGTACCTACCTTTGATTTCGTTATTGTTCCAAAAATATTATTCCATCCCTTAGAGTGAATTTCTTTTTTAAAGTCGATTCTTAGGTTTTTAAACTTTTTTTTTTAGTGATAATGCTATCTATGGGACAACGTTAAACCTACTCGCCAATAGGAATCATCATATCATAATGCATGTGTTTCATTAACCGTTCCACAGTCCTGTGGTTTCTATCAACATCTAACAGCATGAAAGTTAAGGAGTCAAAGCTTCCATCATCAGCTCACCTGAATGACCTGAAAGAATACAACTATCGGTCTATTTGTACCTACGCATCTGCGTATAATATTTAAAGAATTATCTTCTAACTCCTAACCGTTAAGGAGTTGTACCTTCCATCGTCAACTCATCAACATGAGATGATGATTACCAAATGCAAAAAGTTAAATATTATTAGAAAATACATGAAACACGTAAACGTGCCTATAAAATTTGATCGCTGCCCTCTATTCCCTGGGATTCCATCATCAGATCCTGACTTGTAGACAAATACAACTATCGGTCTATACGTACCTGTCTAATATTTTAAGAATTATCCTCCAACTCCTAACTGTAAGGGAGTTGTACCATTCCACCATCAGCTCATCTACATGAGGTGATGGTTACCAGACGCAAATACTTAAATAGCTTTAGAAATTATATGAAACACTTAATACGTTTTTTTATTTATTTTTATTCACTATTGGTAAACCCTTGACAACATCTTAACTGATGGTAAGTGACGATATTGCCGAAGATGGAAGCGGGCTTACCAAGAATCCCCAACGCAATGGGGAACTGGCTATCTTATCTTCATGCTGGAACACACCAATTATATCAACATTGATATTTGGCGGCAAGACTTAGATAAGATGGTGGTAGCTAGCCAGGCGGGCTTAGAAAATGCCCTACCACCAATCAAACCGAGTCTTATAATTGACCCTGCCGCGAATCGAACCCGCGACCTCCTGTGTAAAGCCAGTGAACTTTGCCTCTGAGCTACGGAGGCGGTTATTGCCTATAAAATTAGAGGGTTGCCCACGATTTCCCTGGGATCCCATCATCAGATCCTGATTTGGTGACAATAAGACCACCACGGGAGTATACTCTTTCAAATAAAAAAAGTATTTTGAAAATTGGTCCACAATTGACAGAGTAATCGGTGAACATATACATAAAAAAAAATACATAGAGTGGAACATAAAACCTCCTCCTTCTTTGAAGTCGGTTAAAAACGGACAGGTTGCAAGTTAATTTTCTCACAATGATTTTCTTTGCCATAAATAACCTAATTGGCATCGTTACAACAATTATGGTATTTTTAAATGAAAAATTTTATATTAAAAGAAACTTTTTAGTTTTTTTTGTTATATTGGTAATTTTTTTTTTTTCAAATCTTTAACTGATGGTGATGACGTCACATGCCCAGTACTATGAAACAACGGCCCAAGTAGTACTAATTTCAACTGCGATTATAAAATGAATTTCGTTATTTAGTGTTATTAAATTACATTTTACATTATTCATAAAAAAACTGATCAGTTCCGGTTGCTAAACCCTTACTGATATTAGTACAAAAGTTAGTATGTATGGATGATTGTATCTTTAACCCAAAAACTACTTAACGTATCTGGATGAAATTTAGTAGGTAGACAGATTAGGACCTAAATTAGCATACTTTTAACAATAGCATACTTTTTTCCACGCTAGTGAGCCGGGACAGTCACAGAAAATATGTTAACGCGAGCAAAGCCGCTGGCAAAAGCTAGTTCATTTATAACTACGGAGGTAGAGTCTGGCCAACGAAAGCGTCTCCTGAAAAACCGCGGCAAATTTAAAAAAAAAACCTTCATGTTTTATCCTAACCTAAATATAGCGATGATAAACAATTTTGATCACGCTTTTATTAGCTTCACCTGTATGTTTGTATGTAACCGGCTTACCTGTATGTTTGTATGTAACTGACTCCTTTAGACTCGATTTTGACCGACTTAACGGACGGACAACACAAAACGAACAGATTTAATTCAAACTTTGTAGACTTATCAAGAATCAGCGACAATATAATAATTTCATAAGTTTGAACTAAAAAATAAAAAATAAATGGAGTTTAAAAAAACTAAAAAACACGCTTTTAAAGTACATCAGACTAAAAAGTAAAAAATAATTCTTAATATAAGTTGAAAATAATAATGAACAAAATACTAGTATTATTGTCAAAAAGCGTGGGGCGCTCTGTGCCATATTTTTCGTCTAATGAGTGGTCTATTTAGGGAATATTCAATACTCAATACTCAAAATTTCATATTTTTATTTGGATGTAGTCAACTACCCTATTCTTCGCATTTTTTAAATTCACATTTTGTAAACTCTTGGAATCATCTCGCTCATTTTCCAACAGACTTCCAAAAAGGAGGAGGTTTACATTTCGACTGTATGTTTTGTGTGTGTATGTGTTACGCGATATCTTCACAGATTATGAACCGATTTTCATAATTCTTCTTTTTATTCGATAGGGTATGCTAATAAATTTTATCAAAATCGGTGTAGTAGTATTAGAAAATCAACAAAAACCAAATATTGTAATACAAATTTGTACTAAGTTGTTGCGATGGAAGTCTTTTTTTTAACGTGTTTAGCTTTTTATATAAAATCAGCAGTAAAAAGGATCAACACAATTTTTTATAGCTGTTGACATTATGACATATTGATTTACCATGCTTGGTTCTCAAACTGTAGAACGTGGTAATTATTGAAAGTGGCTGCTATGCGTATCCGATCCCTTCACTTAAAGTAGTTCAAGCGTGTCCAGTGAGGATCGCAACTTAATAATGATGTGAGGATACCATGAAAAAAAATTAAGCCTCGTTTATTTTTTCATGTCGACACAAATTAATACTACCGAAAAATTATACTGAAGACAAGGCGGTATGACCAATGAGCCTTAGTCTGACCACTCCGGGAGTGCCGATAGAAGTGAAAACTTTTTACAGTTTTATAAGTTTTGGCCCTTCGAGTGTTCCTGACGAACGACTATGTTTGCCAACCTAATGAAATGAAGTGAAATTCGAATTGGTACGTGTTTTCTTAACATTGCGTGGGTCCGAATTTTTTTTTGTTAAACAAAAAGTAAAAGGAATATAATAAAACTTTATTTAAAACTTTTCGAAGTATTCCCCTGCTACATGTATGCACGTATGCATTCGACTGAACAAACTTTCAAAACAGGAAAAACTGTTCTTGCTGAAGGTCAAAAAAAGTCGCCTGAATTCGTCCACTGGTTCATCCCCGGCCGTCGCAAATCGTCGTCCACGTAATGTTTTTTTATCGTGGGGAATAGAAAAAAATCACACGGAGCCAGGTCGTGGCTATATGGAAGGTGTGGTAGCAGTTACACTACTGATTTGTTAAAAAAATCCATGGTCCTGCCTGGCAGCCGTGTGAGCAGGAGCGTTATCTTGATGAAAAATGATGCCCCGGGTTCCACTACTTGGACGACTGAATGACGCTAAGTTCCTGGAAGGCTTGTGGCAAACAAACTTCACTATACTGACTGGTAACCGTTTTCCGATCTTCTAGTGGAATTACGGCTACAAGCCCAACTACGTCGAAAAAAAAAACGGCTACTATTTTTTTGTTGACACTTCGGCCGCTTACTACTTTAATGGGTAAATCATCTTCTTCAAAGACCCATTCTGTTTTGTAAATGGGTCATAGCTTTATACCCAAGATTCGTCGGATGTCACAATGTAGGTCACTTGTTGTGAATTGCCTCCTTCGAATTTATTTAGCATTAATTTGCACCGATCGACACGTCTATCTTTTTGCTCCTGTGTGAGATAATGTGGTATCCATCGTAACGCCGCAACTTTCCAAACTTTAAGATGATCTTGGTAAATGGTAGAAACTGCTTGGGATCCAAACTTCAGTTCGTTCTGAATCTCTCACTTGGTAATGTTTCAAGAATCCTTGATTAGCCACTCCACCGTGATAACGTTGTTCGGAGTGACTGCCGTTTGCGGTCGCCCTGGTCTAGGATCATCTTTGACGTCGCTCCGCCCACGCTTAAATTCTCGGAACCAGAAACTGACAGTGGCAAGATATGGGGATAATGCCCCAAAAGCTCTGGTTTACTTTTCATGAGAATCCTTGTAAGTAAACTCTCGTTTATAATCGTAATATATTATGGCACGAAATGCTTCCGTGTTACCTCCATTGTTGCGAATAAAGTGTTTTTTTTTTAATTTCATAAAAATAACTGAATATCACTGACCAGTGACATTACTCAAAAGAGTTTTTAATGAAATTTACCTTTAAGCTACAACAAAATTAAATCAATAGGATTAATAATACCGACCTTATATCAAAGACTAACAAAATTCGACCTTTGAGGAAGCTCTCATTACTTAATTACTGACTTCTTGCCTTGAATCGTACGACACCCTGTCATTAACATGTAGGTTATGAACGAAGTGCTGGATAAAGAATTACTGTTTTCTTAGTAAGTATGTGGGTAGTTAGGATTAGTGAGTAATATTCGAAAATATCAACTACATTTAACATTTATGTATATAGGTAAGTAAGTTCAACGGTGAAGGCTGAATTGAGTTATAAATCATAAAATATTTAAATGCTAAACCTAAATATTCTAAAGACAGGTCTTTACATACAGGATGTTTGGTACATCGTGTGCCAAATTAAAATGGCCGATAGGAGAGGTCAGTAGCTACTCGTATCCCTTCAGCCCTTATAATCTTTCCTATGCCCGACGGTTTTTTTTTAAATCAATTTTTTGTAAATTTTTAAAGAAACTCCAAAATTATGCATTTAAACTTGAATTTTAAAAAAGCTGTTAGATGTAGCCTCAAAGTTTAAATTTTATTTTGATGTGCACTGTAATATCGCTCATTTGGTACTACAATGACGTAATTAAGGTTTTTATCAAAAATGAGTTAAGTATGTCAAACGATATATTTAGGTTGGTTACTTTCGGGGTAAAATCGACAGTAATGTATTTTCATAAACTGCGGCTAGATGGCGTTGACGTCATTGTTACTTTTATACCAAAACGCAAGCATTCTACAGCTACAACGGCGATTTAGTCAGTTGTGCGGGGGAGTTCCTTGAAGTGAGGTGTCAGTTTGGTGCAACAACGACGGCAATGCTTAATTTTGTCGTTGTTTCCGTAAAGTGAGGACTTATTTTGTGTGCAACAATGACGAGAATATAAATGTGACATTTGTTTTGTCTGCACTTGGCGGAACAGCGACGACAATGCTTAGTTTCGTCGTTGTTTCCATAAAGTTATTTTGTGTGCAGCAATGACCAAAAGATAAATGTGCCATTTTTTTTATCTCCACTCGGCGGAACAGCGACAAAAAAGCGTAGTTACGTTGATATTTCCCCAGATATTATATTTATTTTGCGGGAAAACGACGATAATGTAAATTATGAATTATGGAATATACAACTTCTTAATTTTTTCTCCATTTTTTTGGGCAATTTATTTTTGAGGTCGGTACCAGCATACAGCTACTTTCGTATCAAATGTTTTAGATTCGATGGCATTGCTGACACCGACCTCAGAAAAAAATTTTAGGCCCCTAATTTAATTCGTACCTACCTTTGATTTCGTTATTGTTGGTTAATGTCGTGTATCTAAGTAAATAATATTATTTCATACTTTTGAGTGAATTTCATTTTGAAGTCGGTTTTTAAGTTTTTTAAACTTTTATTTATTTTTAGTGATAATTCTATCTATCTAAAAACGTTATACCCAATCACCCACTCGCCCATAGGAACCATTAAATCATAAAGCATGTGTTTCATTAAAAGATACAGATTCCTGTAGTTTCCATCATCATCTTAACAGAATGAAAGTTAGGGAGTTAAATCTTCCATCATCAGCTCATCTGAATAATCTGAAAGAATACAACTATCGGTCTATACTTACCGTATCTACGCAAAATATTTGAAGAATTATCCTCCATCTCCTAACAGCTAAGGAGTTGTACCTTCCTTCATCAGCTCATAAACATGAGATGATGACTAATAGACACCAAAACTTGAACAGTTTTAGGAAATACATGCAACACGTAATATGTGCCTATAAAATTTGAGGGTTGTTCTCGATTTCCCTGAGATCCGATCCTCAGATCCTGACTTGGTGACAATGGGACCCCCTCGAGAGTATACTCTTTCGAATAAAAAAATATTTTGAAAATCGGTTCACAATCGGCGGAGATATCGCGTAACAAACATACAAAAAAAAAACATACAGTCGAATTGAGAACCTCCTCCTTTTTGAAGTCGGTTGATAATGTATGTAAGTCAAACACTTGAAAATTGCTTCTAATCGAGAAGTTGAGATTGTTTAAGCTTAAGTGAAATTAATCTTAGTAATACGACTGCAAGTTGATTAAGTGAAAGTGACGGCAAATTTTATATAAGTTTTATACGAGGTACCAAAAAATATTAATAACGGCGGATGATTAAAAATAATGGTTAGCTTTTGTCAACGTGTGTTAAGAATTTTAGTTGTAATTGAATCTGTTTTTTAGTTGGCAGAATTGAATTACTTATATTTTGGATGCGGGCAGCGCAGGACCGGTTGTCGTGGAAATCCTTGGGGGAGGCCTTTGTCCAGCAGTGGACGATTTGTGGCTGATATGATGATGATATTTATAATGAGTAAAGATTTAGTATTAGGATTAAAAATTAGTCCCTATTGAGAAGTTGTTATTTATACGACTGATAGTTGAATAAATTCAAGCGACTGCGTTTTTCAAAATGTGATTTCCTGGTTAACTAAGTATTGTAGAAGTTACCAAATGAATAATTAAAAATGATTAAAAAAAAACTATTTTCTTCTGTAACCTTATATTGAGTTTTGTATGAAAGCATTACATATAATTAAAAGAATCCTGGTGGAACAATGACAAAATTGGGGGTGTCGCTCTAGTTTTTTTTTAATAAAAGAGATATTTATATAGATAAACAGTTGACATAGACTACTCATAAAACTATAATACTTATGCCATGTTTTAAGTCTAAAATCATACAATAGTGATATATTTAAAGGTCATTAACTTGATGATGAAAGTTGAAATTTTTTTTAAATCGCTCTCCTGTAAAGTTACAAAAAGTGTATTTTCGTCATTGTAGTACCAAATGAGCGATATGATGCTATTGAACTTTTATTTACTGGCAGTTACCATTTAGTTTTTTTTAAATTAACTTTAAAAGTTTTCGGAAGAGGTAAAGATGAACTTAAAAGTAAATTTTACATGAGTATAAAAAAAAGCGATCGGGATCTTCCAACGCCCTCAAAAGTTCTTTAGTCTATTCCCTTTCTAACGGTATGCCACACACATGCTATAAAAGAACTTCACTAACTTGCAAAATTTGTGCATCGGGCAAAATCAGGCTGATATTCAAAATTCAGGTTGAAACCATTTTTTTGCATAACCTCTCGTCAGTTGACTGTATTTATCGCACTTTGCCCTATCTGTTGAAACCGGAAGCCGGTATAGCAACTGAGCGAAAATTTTCGAGGTAGACTTTTACTTTGGATGGATTTTCTCCGATTCTTTATGTCAATTAACATTGAAATTCTTATTATAAATTGAATAATCTTTATTTACTTACAAACATGTCTATACAGATACTCAATTATAGTTAAAATAGAACTTTCAACATAGGATACAGTTCGATTTAGATGATTTTCGGATATAATTTTTAAATAAATCAAAAATCAGATCTCAATATTTATTCTAGTAACATTTTATTACAATAAGTATGTAATACAACTCAAACTTCAACGGCCACCATAGCTTTTTTTTACACAACACTTGTTTTTATTAGAGTCACAAAGAACAGCCACCGAGTCTTCAAAATTGGGCGCCAAATTTTAACCTAATTTTAAAGTTTTAGGCGTCACTGGCCAGCCTGTTTCTTCTTTTATGCATTTGTAACGTGTTAAAAAGGATAGGGTATATAAAAATACGTTCTTTAGAGCAAAGAATAAGAACACACTTACCCGTACCGGTTCCCGGTATGTCAACTGATATCCGGAAATTTCAATATACCGGAAGCCGGTATGTCAACTGATGAGAGGCTAAATAGCACGTGCGAAACAGGTAATAATAGGAAATGTTGACCTTTGTTACGAATGCAGCAAGGCATGACTTGTCCAGAGTGAAATCTGTCTGCTATCTCTTTCTTACATTGCATTCGTAAACTGGACCGACGTTCGTTTTGGTCAAGGTTTGACTGTCTCTACTGCCGAACGTGTCACTTCACCGTTACGACCGCCTGTGATTCTTCTTTTACTGTTTTTTGTTCGTTGAGTTTTGTTACTGTTTAATATTTCATTAGTGTTCTTCCTAAGTTTTGTTGATTTTTGTTATTGTTTAATCGCATTAGTGATTTTGTGAACTTTTGTTGACTTTTGTTAATGTTTCAATGGCGACATTCACTAAAGAAGAATAAAGACTGAAGAATTTCAACAATAACAAAAGTCAACAAAACTTAACAAGAACACTAATGAAATAATAAACAGAACCAAAATTCAACGAACAAAAAACAGTAAAAGAAGGTAAGAATCACGGGCGGTCGTAACGGTGAAGTGACACGTTAGGCAGCAGAGACAGTCAAACCTTGACCAAAACGAACGTCGTCGGTCCAGTTTACGAATGCAATGTAAGAAAGAGATAGCAGACAGATTTCACTCTGAACAAGTCCTGCCTTGTTGCATTCGTAACAAAGGCCAACATTTCCTATGACTACCTATTTTGCACGTATTATTTATGCAAAAAAATGTTTCAACCTGAATTTTGAATATCAGCCTGATTTTGCCCGATGCACAAATTTTGCGAGTTAGTGAAGTTCTTTTATGGCATGTGGCCTACTGTTGGAAAGAGAATAGACTACAGAATTTTTGAAAGAATTGGAAGATCCCGACCGCTTTTTTTTATACTCATGTGAAATTTACTTTTAAATTCATCTGTACCTCTTCCGAAAACTTTGGAAGTTAATTAAAAAAAACTAAATAGTAACAGCCAGTAAATCAAAAAATTGATTTAAAAAATCCGTCGGGCGTAGGAAAGATTATAAGGGCTGAAGGGATAGCTACTGACCTCTCCTATCGGCCATTTTAATTTGGCACAAGATGTACCAAACACCTGTATATTTGAAGTTGATCAAAAACTTCTTCTCTTGATCAAGTAGGTGCGAGTAGTTAGTTTGTTTTTTTACTCTCGAACAAAGTGTTAACATAATATACTTGTTATTATTACCTACTGGTCCCGTTAACTGGGGCTTCCACTATCATACTGATCAACCTTCGTTGTATGAGTTTGCTGAAATCGCAAATAAAATTAACTCTTCATACAAATCAATCAGCTGATCGACCAATTTTTGTATGGAAGGACTACGTTTTTTTTTAAACTTGACAAAGGGTTCCTTGGGGAAAGTTGTTAAGTATGATGAGCAGAACCCCCAGGCAACGGGTCCTGCAGTAATTTTTTTTCATGACATAATTAAAGTTTTAACCTTTTAACCGCCTGCGTGGCATAATGGTTCAGTCCATTAGCTTCACATCAGGAGGTCGCGGGTTCGATTCCCCGCGGTGTCTATTTTTGTAAGACTCGATTTAGTTGATAGAAGGGCATTTAATTTTTCCAAGCCCGCCTGGCCAGCTACCACCTTCTTATCTAAGTCTTGTCGCCAAACATCGATGTTAACGGCATCGATGTGTTCCGGCTTGAAGATAAGATAGCCAGCTCCCCATTGCGTTGGGAATTATTCGTAAGGCCGCGACCATCTTCGACATCATCATAATCATCGCTTATCATCAGGTGAGATGATGCCAAATTGCCAAGGGATAACCAATTGTGGTTTTAAAAAAAGCTCAGTACTTAAGTAGGGTATGTACGGTGTACTAAATAATAAAGAAGTAAGTAAGTATTGTAAGCAATGGTGGAAAAAAATATGACGAGATTTTAATGAGAATAGGGGATCGGACTGCATCAAAAATAAAATTTGAAATATGATTTCCTGAATTGCTCTCCTCTTGAAGTTTCAAAAAACCTTACTTGTTTTGTTTTTCCATCACGTCTTCAATTTTTAATTCATCAAACTCACAAAATAAGTTCGTCAATGACGCTTAAAATCTATGACGTCACTTGTGGGTATTTCAAACATTTTTAGAACAAAATTTCGTTTTTGACAGATTGTAAAAAGTAACTCAAATGACTAACAGTCCGATCCCCTATTCACCCAGGGCATTAAGAGATTCGTAATAAAAGAAAAAAGAGTCGAAATTGCGCACCGAGGTTTCTGTATCACCACACCTCTCCACACAAGTACTCAAATTCTTAATAAAAAAAAAAAAAGATAATACCGATTCATTTCGAACAGAAGACACCAACGCAAGCAACAGAATAGGTTTTTTTTATTCTTTTCGTACTCCTTAGCGCGAGTTTGGCTGATTTTTATTACTGTTATTTTATTTCAGGATTAGTACTAAATTTATAATTACATCAAGTTTCTCTCTTGTATACAGTCTGTAACAAAATTGGTGAAGGTCCCGTTAACTGGGGTTCTACTCATCATACTGAAAAACTTTCCTCAAGAAACCCACAGTCAATTCTCAAAAAAAAATTGGATCCTTCATACAAAAATGTACAAAATTGGTCGATCAGCTGATCGATTTGTATGAAGAGTTAAAATTTTATTTTGCGATTTCAGAAAAGTGAGAGAACAAAAGTTGTACAGTTTGATTGGTAGAAACTTCAGTTAACGGGACCTACACCAATATTGTTACACTCTGTATACAACCGTTTCTACAAAAGAGCAAAAAAAAAACTTTAAAAAAGTAAATCCTGTATGGGGAATTTATTTTTTACTTTTTTAGGGTTCCGAAGTCAACAAGGAACCCTTATAGTTTCGCCATGTCTGTCTGTCAGTCCGTCTGTCCGCGGCTTAGCTTAGAGACTATTAGTACTAGAAAGCTGTAATTTGGCCGACGCTGACAAAGTGGTACAATAAAATCTTGAATAAGTTCCCCTACATGTAAAAAGGGGGTGAATTTCTTTTCGTTGACATTCCAATCGTATGGGTTATCGTTGAATAGATCTTTTAAAAATAATGAGGGTTAGCTAAAATTATTTTTCAATACAGTTGCTCGAAAAGTGTTACTTTATATGCCAGTCAAGTGTGAGCAAAATTAATTTTACCGCAAACCGATAAAAAAAATGGTACCCTCCTCTTTTGGGAAGTTAGGTAAATACCTAAGTATCCTATGTCACTCAGGGGATTAAGAAGAATCTAACGACGACTGGCACTCCAAAAACTAGCAAGCCGTTTAGGTCACAGGCTCAGCTAAAGGACATACTTATACACACACACGCATACATACATACAATAAATACAATTTTATAAACACTCGAAAAACATTACGTTCCTTTTTCGCAGTCACGTAAATAAGCTTTATAGAGATGCTTTAAATAGTGAAGAGATCTACATCTACATTGAGTAATATTTACACTAAAGCTTTATACTAACAAGCTGACAAGTGTATCCATTGATCTGATCATCCGATCTCCACTTCAAATCGTAGCAACATTGACCCAGTATTTGAAACATTTGAAACTCTACACATATCTATTGTAACACTGCCTACGTTGATTTAAAAGGCTATTCTACAATGCACTCGATTTTTTTCTGAATTCACAATTGATAAGCCCTTTGGCATCATATTTTCGTAAGATAAAAATAAAATAGAATTGGTTACAGTGTTGCCAACTAAAACGTAATTAAGGTAGATATGTCGCAGGCATACTGTATAATTCGTCATTATACATACGGTCAGGCAAGTGTCATGCAAATTATATAATTGCGGAGGCGGGGAGCCTCGCTTCTCGAGCTCATTTACAATCTGCCTTACGGCATTTTGACAATTTGTCTGACTCGGCATTGACCGTTTATTTCGGACGAATTATTACAATTTGCCTGGCTCGGCATTTTACAATCTGCGTACAGAATTTTACATTTTAACTGACCGTTTACATACGGACGAATTATACAATTTGTTTAATCGTATGTAAAATGACTAATCATACAATTTGCCTGCCATAGATATACCATATTTTCGTGTTGTCGAGTGTCGTCTACTTTAGTGAATTTGAGTATTTTCATAAGAACACCGTAATATTGGCCATAGGGGCTTTTATATACACACAGTATTTTACAACGCAATTCTAACCTAATAACACCGTAGGTATTTTTGACCAAGTGATTTGGCATCACTTAGGCTAAATGAAAAAATGAACCACTTAGTTAGACAAACTCTTAGACCGCATTGGAACAAGTCAGTATCAAGTAGACGATCTATTATTTTATAGTATTAACGACCTTATCGGAAGAGTAATGATGTACATACATAGGTATTTGCTATTGTTCTTACAACTTTAGTGGTTTTTAATAAAGTTTTATGTTGACTATGTAGTTGCTACAGATTTTGTTTTAAACAAATGTTTTAAAATTAGTTCCTTCCTAACCAACCTGTTTATATTTAGATATTCTACTACGTGAGTATATTTAGATGAGCTGTAGGAAATCTAGTATCCTATACCTTCAACCGATATCCTAACATCGTTATATTTGACAAATAGTGGAATCGAAGACTTATGTCCAGGTGGCATGAACTATATGCAGGTAAATTATAAAATTGTACCACTCACTTGGTTTTCAAATTCATATCTTCTTAACGGAGCTTTTTACAAAAAAAAAACCGGTTCTACCTGTCGATAGTGCTTATAAAGCTGAGTCGAACGATGGGGCTCAGTCACTAGGTTGAATGCCTTCCGTACTCGCCTCCCCTGCCCGGTGAAGTTGTAAAGGCCCCAATGGCCAACAACAAGCTTGTACTTTCGAAAAAAAAATGGGGCTCAGTTTCAAAATTATCGTGAGAAGTAATTGACCTATGTCCAGCAGTGGACGTCCTTCGGCTGATATGATGATGGATGATGAAGTAATTGGTAGGTACTTGGTTTTACCTCTATAACTAAGGCCCGATCTCCCTAATTCAGGGTAGGGTCAAGCCCCTCGATGGGTACGTAATATGAGCTGATATGATGATGATGATGACCTTTATAACGGCGTAATAATGATGTTTACGATAAAATGATAATTGATTGATAGTGATAAATCTATTGTCACTTATATGTCACCGTCTTATTTTCTAAGCCCACACATAAACTTTGCAAACAATAGACTAGTATGAATAGAGTTTTGCGTGGGCCAAAGACAAGACAAGTTTATTATGGCTCCTAGTCGTGCTACTCTTATGATCTGATTCCACTGATAAGTGGATCTGTTTAAGGCGAGGTATTGATTGGAACAGTTGTCTCTGTCTTTTTTTTACGTGTATAAATAACTACACTTTTTAACCTTTTTAATGGTTTTTCGTTTCAATCAAAAACTACAATGAAATTTTAAAAAATAATAAACTTTCCTATATACTCACTTTGTATTATTATATATAACAAATATTGTTCTATATTTTTTTAAATTTGTACTTCAAACTATTGGCCATAACTAGAATTGAAAGTAACGGTGTAGGTAGACTTATCATTGGGATTTATTTCTATCGAGCCAAAACTGCTCAATCGTGTTTCTAATAGCTTTTGACTTTTAGGAACATCATCAACAATAAGGGTTTTTTTTCAACTTTATTACAGATTTTCGTTGTTTTTGACGTCAATTACTCCTAAACGATAGAAAACCCAAGGTTGAAAAAAAATATCCTTATTGTTGATGATGTTCCTTAGAATCCATAGCTATTAGAAACACGATTGAGCAGTTTTGGCTCGATAGAAAAAAAAACCAAAGATAGGTCAACACCGTTACTGTAAACTCTAGTTATGACTAATATTTTGAAGTATAAATATTAAAAAATATACAACAATATTTGTTATGATAATACAAAGTGAGTAATGTTATTATTTTTTATACTTCCATTGTAGTTTTTGATTGCAACGAAAAACCATTGAAAAAGTGAAAAAGTGTGGTTATTTTCTTTACTCTTTATACGTAAAGAAAAAGACAGAGACAACTGTTCCAATCACTACCTCGCCTTAAATTATTTGATAAACCTTATAATGCATATTTTTGCAACAGTGAATACGAAGAGAAAACACACACGAACCGTCACTGTCTCAAAAAAGCAAAAAGTAAAAGTGGCTGCAGCCGCCACTTCCACCAAGCAGTGTAATACAGGGGACACAAAATTAAAACGCGAAATCAAGATTAGCTATTGAGATATCCACTTTCTCTGAAGATATTTATCTCCACTCAATCAATTTGAATCAATCTGTATTTATTTAATATAAGTATACATATAATAGAACTGTAACGGGGCCGTGTCTGTACATGAAATATTTTTGGAAAATAATAACTGTTTATTTATTTATTTACACTTGTAGTACACCAAAACAATTTCGTAATGTTAATACGTAGAGATACTATAATAAAGTGTACAGTAGGCGGTCTTATTGCTAAAAGCAATCTCTTCCAGACAACCTTTCATTATAGAAAAGCACGAAATACTTAATTTTATAATAAGGGCAGATAAATAAGCAACTTAAATAACTAACTTATTAATAATACATGCTAATATTATTATTCTATACATATATAGTAACTATTATATAAATATAAGTGATATGTATTATATATTATAAATATACATACAAATAAATATATACTAACTGTTGTAGACATTGCTAACGATATAGAGGCACAAACAACAACTTTTGGAATATCTATCTGTCTATCTGTATGTTCGCGCATCACGCAAAAACTAGCAAGCCGATCTTGATGAAATTTTGATGGTTCCTTTTAGCCCGGGTTAACATATAGGACACTTTTTATCCCGGAAAATTCAAGAGTTCCCGTGGGATAATTCAAAACCTCCACGCGGGCGAAGTCGCGGGCACAGCCAGTTTATAATATTTTTAAACTTCAGTAATTTCATTCCAATGTTTTCGTTAGGTTGCCTACTTATCTTAAAAAATCTTGAAAAATATTTATAAATATAACAATAATAAACCACTTCACTAATCGATTTCATTCAGCGTAACAATTATATAAAATCACTTAGTTTAATAGAATACTGGTTTTGCCCGCTGCTTTGCCCGTCTGGAAATCGATTTTATGACTGTAATCGAGGGGGCATCGTTCGGATCGTGTAGAGTACTGTAGAGTCTTGAGTTCATTCAAAAATACCAGAAAATTGCACATATTGGTCGATCAACTGATCGATATGTATGAAGAGTTAATTTTTTTTTCGATTTCAGCAGAGTTGTTTAGTATGATGAGCAGAAGCTTCAGTTAACTAGACATACATAAATTTTGTTAATTCCTGGGTAAGTAAAATCAATTGCCTCGCGTTACCTCATCTCGCAAAAACTCGAAAATAGGTTGGCCGATGAAACTTTGGTGAATTGTTGTGCGCATGCGTGAGATAGTTCATAACAATTGCGCACCCTCGATATCCACGCACAGGTAAAGCCGCGGGCTCCAGTTAGAATTACCCTTAAAAAGTGAAGGAAAACATCGTGAGGAAACTTGCACACCCCTGCGAAGAAACTCGAAGGCTGTGTGTGAAGTCGACCAACCCGCAATGGACCCGCGTGGTCGACTAAGGCCCGATCGCCTTAATTCAGGGTAGGCTCGAGCCCCTCGGTGGGGACGTATATGAGCTGATATGATGATGATGATTACACTTATACCTATAGTTGCAAAGCTATAAACACGTTGATTGTAGAACTTGAACATCCTGTACACAGTACACGGTCATCGGTTACGTAAAATGAAGAGGAATCCAAGATATTCAGGTTCACAATGCGGTTTTAAGAGACCATAACAATAAACATATATTATTTGTATAGGCTGTACCAAAATTGGTGTGGGCCCCGTTAACTGGGGCTTCTACTCATTATACTGAACAACTTTTGTTCTATGACTTTGCCGAAATCATTTCAGCAAAAATTGTCGCATCTGGGGCTCGGAAAACCCAAGAGTTATTGTTGAAAAGCCTCTCTATCCTCAACGTGTGACTGTAGCGTGTGTAGATTTCCTCACGATGTTTTCCTTTACCGTAAGAAATAATAAAATCGAAATTCGAAAACACATTCGTACGTGGCAGTATTCGAACCACAACCTCCCGGACAGTAGGTAGCGTCTCTAACCGTTACGCCACCGAAGCTTTTAATATTTTTTTATAGTTTTGAAATATCAAAATAAAATAACTCTTCAATACAAATCAATCATTCTCCTAAAAAAAGTTAATAGTTAACGGGTTTTACACCATTTTTGATTATGTAATGTAACCTAGTTTTCCTTAAAAAAATATAATAATAAGATGCCTAAATCAGTCAGCATAAATATTCTTTCATTACATAACATGTTTGATTGTGACTAATAGTCAGTTGTAGAAACAAACATTACTTATATCATTTTTATCCACTACTGAGCACTAATGGGGCGTCAAACATTTTTTTTTAACTAATAACTAATAAGCTTTTAATAGACTTTTTTTTAATCCACAATTGATAAGCCCTTGGCATCATCTATAATTGTTAGTGATGATGATGCCGAAGATGGAAGCAGGCTTACCAAAATTTCCCAGCGCATTGGGGAGCAGCCTCGGTGGCGTAATGGGTATATAAGTCCATTCGCTGACACCCAAGAGGTCGCGGGTTCGATTCCGAAAGATGTTAGGAGCATTATTAATCTGCGACTATGTATACAAATGGCGATAGCGATTTTTACCTCACCGATATGACCAAGTTTTGATAAGTTGTCAGTCAGAACAAAAGCTTAGGTTTATACGTTTTTTTTCAATACAATTAATAACGAAACTATAAACCTATCTTTTGTTCTGACTAGATAACCTATCAAAAATGTGTCGAATCGGTTAACTTTTATGAAGTAAGTATATCGTCGTTTGTACGAAAAGTACTTAATATTTTCGCTGTAAGGTTCACAATCCTCTAACACTCGTATAGAGTTTACATTATTAAGTAATCTGTGCCACAGATTATGTGGTAGAGTGAAGTTTAAGTAGCTTCTTACTTACCTACTTACTATTATGTTCTTTTGTAATCGAATCCATGGAGTTTGTTTAACTGCTTCTATCTCAAGTGCAATCAAAACATTTGATTTGAATATGTAGTTATGCGAGAGAGTGGTCTGCACAATGCAAATTACTATGAAGATTTCAAATGAGCACTTTGTTTTTTAAACTGTTAGTAACTCAGTTTAAAAATAAAAGGAAGATTTAGTGTTATCACTTTGAAAACGGGGTATAAAAAATTCTGCTCCAATCACGACGGAGTTAACAGACTTACCGTCAACATGCCAAAACGTGCTGTTGACATGTCTTAAATGCACCGGTGTCAATTACAGTGAAGGATAGGACCTATCACGTGTCGAAACATCATTCGAGGTCACCACTTAATGTAATAATGCATAATAGAACACGATAGTGTTACCCCACTTTTTATTGTGATTGTTATATATAAATGAAACTAAATATCTATATTATTTTTAATCTGAGGTTAGTAACTTAGGCCTCATTGCTCTTGAACTGTCAATCTCCTGAAAAGGTCTTCGTCATGTTTAAGGCGATAAGGCGGTTCGATTAGCACATTAGCGCCGCCAACAGAATTAAATAATTAACTCGAATTCTGTAAATATTAAGAACAAGTTATTTTTTGCGAGACTGCTAAAAGTGGCCACTTTTTACGGTTTTGCAAAACATAAATTGTTGCTAACATTAACAATTATAAAATAACAATTAAACAACGGTTAATTGTTGCCCCCCTATAATACGATAATGATATTGATCATAGTGATATCTTCCTATCTTGTTCCTCTGAAGAGTCTAATAGTCTTGATAGCTTCCATAGCTTACCTCCATCAAATCCCTTACTAGCAATTTTTCCGATATTGCAAAAAATCTTTAATGTAGTGCACATAAATGCGCAAAGCATTCCTGCGCACTATCCTGATATCTTAGATACCTTCGGTAACAAATTTATCCATGCCATTCTTGTTTCCGAATAATTTTTGCATCTTTCTCTTCCCTCGACATCCTACTCTATCCCTGGTTTCCTGTTGCTTCGTAAAGACCGTTTAACCTCGTCTCACGGTGGAGTAGCTATCTATCTCCACAGCAACATTCCTTTCTCCATTATAAGTAGGTCGGATAAACCATCACCACCACCTAATACAGCGGAACATCTGTTTATTGAGGTCACCTTAGCCCATCATAAGGTACTTCTTGGAGTTTTTTATAGCCCTTCTCTCCGTGTCAATTACTTCCCTTCCTTTGAAAAACTCCTGGAAGACCTTGCACCCTCATACGATCACACAATAATAATGGGCGACTTCAATACATGCCTGCTAAAAATGATAGTCGCTCCCGCCTTCTTCAAAACATAGTTACGTCATCCAACATGCATATCCTACCCTCTGATGCCACTCTCTTCAAAACATAGTTACGTCATCCAACATGCATATCCTACCCTCTGATGCCACTCATTTCTTCCCGAACTGCACACCCTCACTCCTTGACCTTATGATCGTTTCGTCGCTTACTCATAACTCTAAACATGGCCAGATGACTGCCGATGCTTTCTTTTATCATAACTAAGTCTATCTGTCCTACAAAATTCGCCCACCCAAGCCTAAACCCCGTATCCTCTTGCTGCGTAACTTTAGTAGTATAAACGTCGACAATCTTCGTGCAGATGCTTCCAATGTAGACTGGTCTATTATTGAGAGAACTTCCTCTGTGGACGAACAGGTTCGTTTGCTAAACTCCACGTTAATTGATTTATATGATCGACATGCACCTATTCGCCTTGATAAGGTCAAACATCTACCTGCACCGTGGCTCACTGAAGACATTAAGTCTCTTATGGGAAAAAAGAATAGTGCCAGGTCGAGGTATAAGGTTGATGGCAGCGAAGCCAATAAGGAGCGCTATCATTGCATCCGAAACCGCTGCAATTTAGCATGCAGAGATGCACAGAGGCGTCATATACATCGATCCGTGGAACAGGGCAATCCTGCGAAAGTATGGAAGTTTCTCCGGCCTGTTAGTGTCGGCAAGTCTCGCAACGGTGATAGCCTTCCTAAAGATGTCGATCTTAACACTTTGAATGCAATCTTCTTTTCTTCTTCCTCCATAGACCCCAATGTGAAAGCTGATACACTTTTCCAACTCAGCCAAAAACCAAAATCTCCTTTCCCCCCCTTCTCCTATAGTCAATTCTCTGTTGACGATGTCAAGAAAAGCATAATTTCTATCGCGTCTAATGCCATCGGAAATGACTGTATCAGTCATCATATGGTCATGCCTCTTGTTGATATTCTGTCGCCTATCTTCACTGTAATATTTAATAAATCAATTTCTTCTGGAAAGTTTCCTGAAATATGGAAAGAAGCTAAAATTATTCACCTACCTAAAATATCTAATCCTTCCTTGTTCTCTGATTATCGACCTATATCTATTTTACCTTTCTTATCTAAAGCTCTTGAACGACTTATACATTCTCAACTTTCTCAATTTCTTGTCCTAAATAATCTACTTAATCCTCTTCAGTCTGGCTTCCGTCCTGGGCACAGCACCACTACTGCCCTGATGAAAATTTTCGATGACATCAGACATGGTATGGAGCAGCAGCAGCTTAATTTTAACGCTGCTTGACTATTGGGGTTGCTGAGCTCTCTTCACGTTGCCCAAACAGCTATTGACTGGTTTCATAGCTATCTGCATGGACGTCGACAGCGTTTTCGGGTTGACAATACCATTTCCGGATGGTGTGCTGCATCTGCTGGGGTCCCTTAGGGTAGCGTGCTTTCACCGCTTCTTTTCGCTGTATTTATAAATTCCATTTCTGTTGAACTAGTATCATCTTATCACTTGTACGCTGATGATTTGCAAATTTATACCCAGACAGATTCGGCAAACCTTTCAGATGCCATCTGCCGGACCAACAGAGACTTGGTTTTAATATCGGATTGGAGCAGGTCGTTTGGTCTTAGAATTAATCCGTCGAAGACTCAAACTATCATCATAGGAAGTTCTCACTATATTTCACTGATTGATTTTGGGAGCCTACCAGCTGTCTTTTTTGATGATGTAAGAGTACAGTTCAGTGACAAGGTAAGGAACCTAGGCATCTACTTTGACCGAACGCTGTCTTGGGAACCCCAGGTTGCCGAAGTCAGCCGGAAAATATTTGGTTCTGTCAGGTCCTTAAACCGTTTGCGGAACTTCCTTCCTACAGCCACAAAAATTACACTAGCACAAACCCTTCTCCTTCCGCTCCTTGAGTATGCTGACGTTTGCTATCCTGATCTCACGGGAGTTCTCTATGGCAAACTTGAACGTCTCCAAAACGTTGCCATTAGGTTTATTTTCGGTCTACGAAAATACGACCATGTTTCTGAATACAGAAAGTTTACTTCTGTAAGAGCCTTTCCGTCCGCCGGCGTAGGGACCTACATATCCTTTCCCTTCTATATTCTATCCTGTCCAATACTAAAACACCCTCCTACCTCAAAGAGTCCTTTCAGTTTCTCTCCTTTACTCATAACCGTACTCTCCGCTCCTCTGACAATCTCTGCCTGTACATTTCTACTCACTCTACTAACTTCTTCGCTCACTCGTTCACTATACAAGCTATCCAGCTTTGGAATTCTCTTCCCGTTTCTATTCGACAAGCTCCTTCTCTTAACTCGTTTAAATATCAAGTTAAAAAATACTTCTTATATACTCAATCAACGTATTAGCACTATTCCTTGTCTTACTGATCAATATTTATTAGTATATTAGTATATATTTTTATTATATATGTAAGTATAGTTTATATTATTATTTTTATTTTGTATAGTATTTTTATTAGGTACATGTTGTATTATGATTTAGATTTTATTATTATATTTTTTATATATTACATTATATTTATTATATTTTATTTATAGTAAATTGTTCTATTTTCAATATTGTTGCATATGTTTGCTTTGCGTAGCCCTTACTTTTATTTAATTGTATCCATTCTCTAGATTGCCTGGAAGAAATTGCTTTAAGCAATAAGGCCGCCTACATTGTACAATTTAAAATTTTACTATTTATGCTGTACTTGTATTTTGTAATTGTACAATAAAGCATATTTGATTGATTGATTGATTGATAATAAAACGCTAAAAACGTTAAGAACCGACTTTCATCGCAACAACTTAGTACAATTTAGCATTATTATTTTTAGTTTTTGTTAATTTTCTAATAAATTATTACACCGATTTTGATAAAATTTATAGGGGACCACACGGGAAGCACTAGCTTTCAAATAAAAAAAGAATCATCAAAATAGGTTCACCCAGTTAAAATTTCTGAGGTAACAAACCTAAAAAAAATACAGGCGCATTAAGAACCTCCTCCTTTTAGGAAGTCGGTTGAAAATACTCAATGATTTCGGTTAAAGTCCACAAGAATATGTAAATTATTTATTTCTATTGGCGGCGCTAGTGTGTTTATCGAACCACCTTAATACAAATACGTACAGTTATCCGAACCGCATGTCAACTGTACACTACAAATATAATATGTTGACTAAACAGAGAAAGCTTCTTTCAAAAACCCAGCTTATAATTAATGTTACCATTGTACGTGCGGTTGACTGTACGTATGTGTAGAGTAAGGGCACAAAACCAGAATTTCTGCTGTGTGGTGAGAGTAGATAGGTATTAGATGACGAATGCTAGTCATCTGAGTTACTTTATATCATCTGTCATAAACGACATTTTGTTCTAAAAATGTTAGAAATACCTAGGCGTGACGTCATAGTTTTGCAGCGTCATTTGTGTACTCATTTTGTGATTTTGGTGAATTAAAATCGAAGACTTGATGGAAAGCAAAACGAGAAAGGTTTTTCGAAGTTTAAGTAGGAGGGCAATTTAGTGATCAAGAGTTCATAATTTATTTCCGAGGCTGTCGTCATCCCGTGAATATTACACTGCATAGTTTAAGGCAGTACAGTATTCTTATATTTAAAAAATATACAGCCATGCTGTGCATTACTTTTTGGCTTAGCCATCACTGTCTGGCAACACAATTTACGAATTTACCTAATTTATTTAAAATTATTTATTTATTAAATAAAGTTATATTGAATATAAGAAAAATATAGGTAGTTTATTTATTAAATAAAGTTATATTGAATATAAGAAACATATAGGTAGTGAACCAAAATACAATTTCTTATAAAATTTTCATAATTTGACAATTTCTTGTCATTTTCCGCCATTTTGGAAAATGGCGGGTCCGCCTGAAGGAAGAGAACGTCAATATTCAAGGTCGGCCTGGACGGTTAAAGATACATCTTAGGGAAGAGGCTCAACAAACTCCGGGCCTAGTCAAAAAGCCCTCTCCGCAGTGCCCCCTGCCCAAACGTGCCCATGACGCTAGCTGCGTTCCTTTGCATTAATTTATTCATTCATTCATTAATTTACTCACCATTATTAAGTATCTACGTATCTACGTTAGTGAATAATGTTGAGTTACTTTTACCCGACCTGTCCAAAAAGGAGAGTAATATTTTTTCGGG
The DNA here is from genome assembly GCA_947284805.1 of Coleophora flavipennella. Classification (NCBI taxonomy): domain Eukaryota; kingdom Metazoa; phylum Arthropoda; class Insecta; order Lepidoptera; family Coleophoridae; genus Coleophora; species Coleophora flavipennella. The sequence goes on from OX369269.1 coordinate 8,973,603, forward strand.
ATGTTTTTATGTATGTCTGTTTCTTTGGCTGAGCCTGTAGTCAAAACGGCGTAATGGATATAGGAGTGCGGTCCTTAAATCAACCAAATAAGTACCTTTAGTTGAAAAAAACTAAAAAACACGCTTTTAAAGCACATTAAACTAAAAAGTGAAAAATAATTCTTAATATAAGCTGAAAACAATAATGAACGAAAAATACTAGTATTATTGAGAAAAAAGAGTGGGACGCTTTGAGCCATATTTTTCGTATATCGAGCAACCCACGCTTTTTTCACAATAACACTAGTATTTTTTTTTCATTATTGTTTTCAGTTTTATGTGCTTTAAAAGCGTGTTTTTTAGTTTTTATTTTATATTAAGAATTATTTTTCACTTTTTAGTTTAATATGCTTTAAAAGCGTGTTTTAGTTGTTTTAAACTATATAATTATTTTTCAATTTTTAGTTCAGGATAATGAGAGAAAACTCACGAAATTATTGTATTGTCACTGATTCTTGATCTTACAAAGTTTGAATCAAATCTGTCCGTTTAAAGTGGGTCAAAATCGAATGTAAAGGAGTCTGTAACATACAGCTAATATAAGCGTGTTAGTGCAGCTAATAAAGCACAATGTAAATAAACTTAGTAGGGATTTGACAGTTTCAAATGTCAATTCCATAGTACTTACTTTTGTTTAATTTTTGCTTATTTTATTGATATAGGGTATAGATAGATTAATAACAATAACTATCTAATTAAATAATTTAATTAATAACAGTACTGAATAACATAGGATACGTTTTACCCGACTGTCGAAAAAAGAGGGGTAATGTTTTTATGCAGTCGGGTTTGGTAATTTTTAGTTAGATTATGTAGGTAACTAAAGGATTTGGTACATACCTACAAGTATTTAGTTAAAAAGCAAAAATCTCTCTTAACTCGATTTCAATGGTTTCAACAAGGTCTCAAAATCCAATACCTTCAAGAGTTACGAAACATGACAGGACATGCCCCAATTAAATTGCATTTGTTGCAATTTAATTGAGTTAAGTAAGTCTGAATTACATTCGACTTTAATCAGCACTGGTATGCCTAAGTAGCAGACAAGTGAAAATTAATTGGAAGACTAGAAAGTAAACTTTTTACTTAACAATAATAAATATAATATTATTAAGGGACAAATCACACAGGGTCATCTAACCTCAAACTAGGATCCCTGTACAATGGGAAACTTATTAATATTATAAACGTTTACAACATCATACATGATCACATCAGTAAGTAGGATTTACTACTGTACAAAGAGGCTGTGTAATTTGACATTTACAACACAATGCATTGTTTCTTTAAATGTTCCATTTTCAAATCACTTTACGTCACATTAAGTTTGAATTGTAAAGTGAACTAAACAGTTCAAGCTATGCAAAACTCCTCTAAGTGAAACAATCTGTGTTCTTAAGAATGATAAGAAAACTTTTTACTGAAAAAAAAAACAATGGAGATGGCGGCATTTAATTTATTTTTTCTTAATACAATAATAAGGACACTTTTTTCTGAAAAAAAAAATAGAAATGGCGGCATTTCATTTCATTTGATGCTTGTTCACTTGCGACTGTAATAAAATAAGTTATTACAAGTTTTTACTAGTTAAAAGTGTTAGTTCAACATGTCACGTACTTCATCCGATGAAGAACTGCCCTGCTCGCCTACTTTCTATCATCTCGAAGCAGAAGATGTCGTACAAAATCTTTTACCAAACAAATCCAGAGACCGATATATACCTAAAATCCTATGAATATTTCAATAAATGGCGTGCAGAAAAAGTAATAAAATCTTTGCCAGAATGTGTATTGATTGTGTATTTCAGTCAGCTTTCTAAAATTGATAAAACATCACCATTGTGGAGTTTCTACTCTAAATTACCTCGCATGAATGATGTAAAGTAGAATGCTTAACTCGATTGTAAGTAGCTATTACACCCTCGAACTATATTTTCCCTCCCTCGCTTCGCTCGCTCGCTCGTCTAAATATCTCGGGTGCACTCGATCCATTAGCGTCCTCTGCGATCTGCGCTCGCACGGGCGCCAAATTGGATCTTGTTCTGTAATAGCTCTTTTACATCCCTTGTATAAAAATCTACTATTACAGAAATAAGTAGTAAATAGTTAAGACCCAGACACAGAGCAAACGAACCCTGTTCATCACACGAATGTATGTCATGGGTGGGAATCGAACCACATTAAATTGACAATGACATCTTTTTGATAAGTAACAGCTTTCCTGTTGCTTTCATGCAATCTATGGGAAGGATTTGATAAAAAAGGGACGGAAGTGTGTAACAGGAAATGCATTTTTTTTCATTCAGGAAGACTAAGGAAACATGGCTATGCTGCCTTATAATTTATCTTTTTTTTAGTCACTACGGCTAAGGAAACGTGGCCATGCCGCCTAATGCGAGGCCAGAGGCCGAACTCCGCGCAGGGCGAAGCCTGCAGCGCGCTGCGAGGCCGGAGGTCGGTAGATGTTACTTATATGCGACTACCATAAGGCTCGCTCGTTTTTTTTTTAATCTAATAGGGTGTAAAAAGTAGGACTCGTTAGCAGCAACTTCTAGATAAGATGAAGGAATAACTTTTCGCAAAAACTCATAGTCAGTTCTCAAATTAAAAATAACAATACAAAATTAACAAAATTGGACAATCAGCTGATTGATTTGTATGAAGAAAATATTTTTTTTTTAGAATTTACTACGGTTTCCTCCACAAAAATTGTTCAGTATGATAAGTAGAGGCGCAAATAAACAGGTTCTGCTGCACAAATGTCGTTCCACCCTTTATGAATATGTTTTTAATAAATAAAATTTTGAGTGCGTACAAGTTTAGTGCGTGATTGTCATTTTTTGTGATTACAGGATGTAAGGTGTAGAATCCGTTAATATTTGTATGTTCCATAGTCAAACTAGGAACCCTTATAGTTTCGCCATAAAGACTACACTGTTCAACGTTGTCTAGGAATATTTTAAAAATTTCCAAGCAAGACATGGTTTCTTGAAAAACTATTAACATTATTTAGAACATGTTCGTACAGGGTATAAACACTGTCAAGATGGGTAAGTGCTTTAGTACGAGTGCCTTTTCAGTTCTTATAAAAATGGGTTCTACTAATTTCATACAATCTGTGCCACCCTTCCATGACAATGTATTAACGAAGAAATAGAGATACACTACATGCCTTCGCAGGAAATAGTGGCAGATATGCTGATTAAGGCATTGTTAGGTCCTGAAATATAATATATTTTGTCTAAATTACTCATTAAGAGGGCGAAATCAGATATTTAGGGCAAAATTTTTGTAATGGATAATTTAATATTTTATTTGTTAATTCTTTATTTTGGGAATTTGCGTGTAACATCACTAAGTGTATGATTGGGTGGATACACATTGTGTCAATGTGATATATGTAACATAAAGATGCGAAATAAAAACTCAATTTTCATTTCCCGCGCGTTTTTACAAAAAACTGAATTAATTTTTAAAAATTGAGAGGGTATACGAGTATATTATTGCACTTGCTCATCTCGAAAGTTTCTACCCTACACGTGACCTTAGTACTTTGTAATAGTTCTTCAAAAAAACATGTTTTGTATAAAAAGTCGCAAAATATCCCTAGGCAAAGTTGATGTGTGTATTTTCCAGCTTTAAAGCCGAAATTTGGTATAATTACATACATAAAATCTGTCAAAAAAAATAATAAATGAATTGATATTTATTTACGTCCGTCGTGTGGGTATCGCTAAACATGGGGGCTGTGAAGAATATTTTTTGGATAAACAATTTCTAATAATTTACGAAATATTAAGTAGGTAGTGATTTTGGTTGGAGTTACATGCCCCCCTCGCCCTACCAGCTAACCAGCTAACCATTTAAGATATAAAAAAGTATTGGAAATAAAAGAGCATACAATTATTTAAAATGAAAATTGTCACGGCTAAGTAGGCTTTCTTAGTTTAGGAGTAGGAAATAGTCGACAGTAGGTCAACGGAGATGTGCAGTTGGATATGTTAAAAGTTCATAGATTTTCCATATAAAATGTTGTTTACCAAGTGCAAAAATAACTTTGTTTTTTAAAATGTACTTACACATTTTTTAATACTACGGACCCCTATATTGCGTGTGGTCCCGAAAACACTCCGAAACGCACTTAGCCATTTTTTTGAGAGGATAGTTCTATTATTGTTGCTTACCTTTTTACGTTAAGGGTCCCCAGGAGGCTCAAGTTTCCATACAACCGTAGTTCCGCTTTAATATAAAAACTACTTGCTGGATTGAATCCAAATTTTGCAAATATATTGAACAGACACATATCGATGTTTGTAATTAGTTTTCGATGTACTAACATAAAACGAAAAAAAATAAGAGCAGTTTAAAACTTTCAGTACAAAACTAATTTAAGCCTTTGTATAGTTAGTTATGTTTTAACTTACTACGATAAGGTGTTTTTTTTGTTTTTTTGTTTTTATATTCAAGCGGAATTACGTTTGTATGGAAGCTAGAGCCTCCTGGGGACCCTTAAGTAATTGTACATACGTGTTAATTATTGCTTAAACTGCTTAGTATTTTACTACTTACACATTCCTGTAGGATGTAAACTCAGAGTGTTAAATAGTATTTATTGAATGAAATTAAATGGTAGGTACTTACCGACGTCTTTGAGATTGTTCGATGATCTTTGCGCATTTGCTAACAAAACAATAGACATCAGCAAAACACTGGGCAGATTGCCAAAAAACTGCATTTTGCACATTTTTTTTTCCAAGGCACCAAAACAACTGAAAAACTTTAAAAGCACTGACAACTATTTGGTAATTAAAAACTCTTTGGACAACTCAGATGTTCCGAGAGAAAGTAAATAGTTTTTATTCTAGTATTTCAAGATTCAGATTTAGAAACTGGATTTCATTTTGGCGCGGATCGGAGCCGCGTTTCGGAGCGTGCGCGGGCGGCGCGGCGTTTGAAGATGGCGAGTGGACTGAGGCTGCGCCGCTGGACCGTGGATCACTGCATCGGCATCTGTAGGGGAAAGACGTGTTCTGTGCGAAAAACACTATACAATAAAAAGTATGCACCGGTCGCATAGTCGGATAATATGATACTGTATATTTTATTTATTTATTGTTTATTGTACACAGTAAATGAGAAATACATAAGTAAAAAAAACAAAAGATTTACAATTGGTGTGCTCAACTCTGTAAGAGTTTTCTGCCAACAAACCAGTAAGTGAGAAAAAATTAAATACGGAACGGGTAGAGACGTGTACAAATTTGTTATTGGGAATGTTAAAAAAAATCTGATATAAGTTCCTAAGTATTATGCTAGTTATAACAAATACGCATAGGTTAATAATAATATACCTACTGCATACATAAATAAATAATTATAAAAATAATATACTTACTACATACATAAAATAAATAATAAACATACAGAAGTTTGGCTTCAAGTCTAGCAGCTCTGGCAAATTTAATGGTCTCTGGCAAGGTGAACGAGGGGGTGACTGACGTTTTATATGGGGCTAGCCTTTGTGCGCTGAATAAGAAAGATGGTGGTATTAGGCCCATTGCGATAGGAACAACTTTTAGACGGTTAGTGTCTAAAGTTTGCTGTAAGCATATTTTGCCGTATTTGGGAAACAAGTTGCCGCCAATCCAAGTTGGTTTTGGATCTAAGGTGGGCTCCGAGGCTGCAGTGCATGCGACCAGCAGTTTTTTGGGTGGTGACGTGGGCAAGGTACTACTGAAAGTAGATGTAAAAAATGCCTTCAACTCGATTGATCGCGGAACCCTCTTAACGCAGGTAAAAGAACACTTACCCGACACTTTTCCATATCTTTGGCAGTGCTATAGCCAGCCCTCTAAACTTATCTATAAAGACAAACTTCTAATTTCTGCGGTGGGATGCCAACAGGGGGATCCACTTGGGCCGGCAATCTTCAGCCTTGGTATTCATCCTATAATTTCTTCTTTGCAGTCGAAATTTAACATTTGGTACTTAGACGATGGCACCGTAGGGGGGACACCTGAGGAAGTTCTCGTGGATTTAGAGAACATAATCAATGGTTTTAAGGAAATTGGTTTAGTCCTTAACTTTTCCAAGTGTGAACTGTACATTCATCCCTCCGTCTGTGATGACTCCAGGAAAGACATTTTAGCAAAGTTCAACAATATTGCTCCTAACATTCAGTTAGCTTCCGATGCGTCTCTCCGTCTTCTTGGAGCTCCCATCCTGGACGACTCCATCCCAGGTTTCATACAAGATCAAGTAGATAAATTTCAAGAATCCTTTGACCGCCTTCTTAACATTAATTCACACATGGCTCTAACGATAATAAAGTTTTGCCTGTTTGTGCCAAAGTTTACCTATGTCATGCGCTGCTGCCACCTGTGGAAGTTTCAGAACTTATTGCCTACTGTTGATGACTGCGTTGCTAATCTTCTGACAAAGATACTAAATCGTCAGCTTACATCTAAAGCGTGGATCCAGGCTTCGCTTCCGGTTCGTTTTGGGGGTCTCGGCATACGCAAGGTGTCTTCCGTTGCTCTGCCCGCATTTTTGGCATCTGCCTTTAGCTGCAGTGATGTCTTTGCTGACATTGTCGTCTTTGCACTCCGCTGAAGTCGCCCACAAAGTAGAAGCACTCGACAGGTGGAGAACTCTGTGTGGCGGCGATATCCCTACGTCTTTGCACTCACAGAGACATTGGGACGAGTCACTTTGCGGGGAGGTGCAGCGGGGGCTCTTGGCTGCCTCTTCAAATACGACAGAGCGGGCGCGTCTTCTTGCGGTGTTTGAGAAGGAGTCAGGTTTTTGGTTGAACGCCCTCCCATCACCGAACATCGGCACCTTGTTAGATAACAATACGCTAGATAGCGATAAGCCTCCGGTTGGGCCTTAAAACAAATCAACCGCACCAATGTAGATGTGACGCAGAGGTCGACGATTTGGGTCACCACGGGCTTTCGTGCCGGCCGTATTCCACGACACGCGGCCCTGAATGATGTCATTCGTCGGGCCCTTGCCTCGGTGAACATCCCGGTAAAGTTAGAACCACACGGGATTGTTCGCACTGACGGCAAGAGGGCCGACGGGTTGACACTAATTCCCTGGCAACACGGAAGGTGCTTAGTATGGGATGTCACCTGTGTGGATACGTTGGCACCATCATATGTTCGATCCACTAGTGGGCGGGCTGGAGCAGCTGCGGATAGCGCTGAGGTGTTTAAGACCCGTAAATACGTGGGTTTAGCCGGGAGTTACATGTTCTCACCATTAGGGTTCGAGACTAGGTCCTTGGGGACCCGCTGCCAAAAAAATTGTAAAAGAACTTGCAGTGCGTCTCAGCGAGACTACTGGTGACCGCAAGGCTGGCAGCTTTTTAGGGCAACGCATAAGCATCGCCATCCAGCGCGGAAACGCTGCCAGTATGCTGGGTACCATGCCTTGTGGGGAGGCACTGGACGGCATTTATTATTTATAAGCTTTTTATATGGTTTGTAACGAAAAATCAATGAAATTTTTATTAATTATATGCATAAAAAATAAATTCGAAAAGGGCAACACGTAGAAAAATAAACATAAACATACATAATAATCCGTGATCGAAGTAATAATAATATAATACATACCTACAATGTTGCAATATAGGGAAAGCAAGTCATGTCAGGTAATGCTCTTTTATTTCCCTCTTGTATATGTGTATGCTAGGATTGCTAGGACTGTCGCGAATTTTGTGGGGAAGGGCATTCCAAAGTCGCACCGAATGAACAGAAAAAGACTCACCATACCATATATTCAGTAAAAAGCTGAAAATAAAGGCATAAAAATCTGAAGGAGTGTTGTTTAGGCTATGTTTATCAATTTGACTTGTAGCAAGTTACTTTTTTTAAATTATGGAAATAAGTTATAATGAAATTTAGGACTTAGTGCATTTTAATACAGACAAGTATTAATTGCGAAGTAATCCTACTATTGCATACCTATAATATGAATCTAGTTAACGAGAAATATACTTTTTTTTTAAAAAAAGTTAAAAAACAAAATTAATGGAAACAATATGTAAAAAATATTCTAATTTAGGTATTTATTTTATTGCTTACCAGTATTAATTGTGAAGTAGGTATTCTTTTGTCGTAGGTAATAGAATGATATATTTTTTTATATGTTGTCGACTCTTATTTGTTTTATTATCAATTGTCATTGCATTATTATGATTTACAATAAGTAACATAGGCCATGTTTTTCGTAATCATCATTATCATATCAGCCGTAGGACGTCCACTGCTGGACAGGCCTCCCCTAAAGATATCCACAATCCACAACGACCGGTCCTGCCCGCATCCAGCGGCTTCCCACGACCTTCACCAGATGGTCAATCCACCGAGTGGGAGGTCTGCCTAGGCTATGTTTTCCGGTACGCGGTCGCTATTCGAGAACTTTACTGTCCCGACGGCCATCTGTTCTACGAGCTATATGCCACTGCCACTTAAGTTTAGCGATTCTCAGATCTATGCCGATTACTTTGGTTCTCCTACAGATTTTATCACGCAGGGGAACTTCTGAAAGCTACCCTAAGTATTTAGTAAGTACTTATGTGGAGCGACGACCTGGTGAAAGTCGCAGGAAGCCGCTGGATATGGGCAGCGCAGGACCGGTCGTCATGGAAATCCTTTGGGGAGGCCTTTATTATCAATATTATCATTGTCCAGCAGTGGACGTCTTTCAGCTGGTATGATGATGATGATTGAAATTTTATAAACACGTTAAAAAAAATGTCTGTCTCTGTGGTTTGTCAGATTTGCGTATTAGATGACAAAATTCCTCAAAAATTCTGAATTACATTTTTTTTTTCTTCGCCCTTTTAGGGCAGGCTAAGGCTCATTGGCCATACCGCCTAGTCTTCAGTATCTAGTCTAACCTAACCTACATACTCTAGCAAAATGATAGCACTTTTGCTAAAGCTTGCTCAGACTTCTTGTGGGAACTCGAAACACAGTATACACACTTTTATTTCATTATCCTACACAAGATGATCGATCCTTCGCTGATAAATACACTATCAATATTATACATTAAAAACCACTAAATGTAGTTTTTCGGATAATAAAAGAAAAATGACAAACTGAACGCTACAAATTGCCGCCACAAAGTCTCTGAATTACAGAATTATCAAAAAAATGAGATAAATCTACGGGATTATTAAAAAACTGTGTCAATTTTTTTACTGAAATCTGACAAACCACAGACCGATTTCTAAAAAGAGTTTCCGACACTTTGATTGATTGATTATTATTCAAATATGAGCCAAACTCGTTTGTACAGAGCGCCTTGGGAATACACACCTCTTATGGTCAAAACGCAAAAAAAAATATTAAGACGTCTTTAAAAACCTTAGTCTAAAACAAATCGATCAACTAATGGGCCAAATTGGTATGTAGGTAGGTATAGAAAGTCCAAATTTTTTTGCGAAGAATACTTAAAGGCAGTTTTTGTCTGACGTGGCACAGAGCAACACCACCCACGGTTACACCATTTAGATTTACACACAATTACCTCCTCAACATTTAGACGTCTTTAAAAACCTCAGTCTTAAACAAATCGATCAACTAATGGGCCAAATTGGTAAGTTGGTATAGAAAGTCAAAAATTTTTGCGTTCTCTTCTCTTATCGCAATGGATACTTAAAGGCGGTTGCCTGACGTGGCACTGAGCAACACCACGGTTGCACCATTTAGATTTACACACGATTTACCTCGTCAACATCAAGTGTGCAGTGTGAACTTGGCCACATTTGATGAATCTACATTGCTGTTGTGGCCGAACAAGAATAGAATAGGGATTGCTAGTCACCTGTGTTACTTTTTATCATCTGTCTAAAACGACACTTTCTTCTAAAAATGTTTGAAATACCTAGGCGTGAAATCATAGTTTAGCGGGTCATATACGTACTCATTTTGTGACGCCAGTAATATATAAGTCATTGGCATTGGATTTTGGTGAATTAAAAATCGAAGACTTGATGTAAAAAAACGAGTACGGTTTTCTGAAGTTTATTTAGGAGGGCGAATGTACCTATTACACTAAAGTAATCCAAAAAAATATAAATGCATGTGAAGCGCGCGCGCGCGCGCGCGCGCGCGCGCGTGTGTGTGTGTGTGTGTGTGTGTACGCGTGCGTGCGTGCTCTAGCGCCCAATCTACCGAACAGATTTGGGTAAAATTTGTGATAGAATCGGAGTTTGTTACCAAGTACCATTTAAGTGTTATCTTCTAACAATCAACATTTGAAAATCGAACTCATTTACATATACAATATTATAAGCAGTTCGCTTCCGTCGCACTGAATGCTACTAATTGTAAGAAAAGAGATGCCAATTGGCATCTTTTTATTTTTTTCACTCTTTGGACGCGTGTAACCTATCTACCTCCCCTCTTATACTGGGTGGCGGAAAAGTCACGTCGAGATTATTTTTAAATAATCTTACATTTGCACTGACATTTACTATTCTTTTGTTTCCACTAATTATAAAATACATTTTAGAGATTCAGCATGGATAATTTTACCGTTAATCAATGTACCAAAATCGTAGAATTTTATTTTCAACATCATCAGTCGATAATTCAAACCATAAGGGCCCTATTTTTTGAAGACGACGACGGAAACGCTGTAACTGTAAATGGCTAGAGATATCGCAATGTAATTGAAAATTTCTTAGTGCCAGCTCTTGTTGACAGTCCAGAGATGTGGTTCCAACAAGATGGAGCCACAGCGCATACGGCTCTAGCCACAATGACCGTCCTAAGAGAGACGTTCTGCGAGCGTTTAATCTCGAGATTTTCAACATTTAACTGGCCCGCTCGTTCCCCTGATTTAACAGCGCCAGATTATTTTCTTTGGGGTTATTTAAAAGACAAGGTGTTCATAAATAAACCCAGAACAATCGAGCAGCTGAAGGCCAACATTCAAGCTGAAATACGGTTGCTAACTCCTCATGTTCTAAGGAAAGTAATAAGAAGTGTTTTCCAAAGAGCCCGTCGTTGTGAAGCTGAAAGTGATTTACGTGATGTAATTTGAAACCCTAACTCAAAAATATCTCCATAAGTGTTTTTTTTTTTATATTTAAAAAAAATGTAACCTATTGCAACCCCGTCGTCGTGACTTTTGCGCCATCCAATATATAGCATATCTGTGGATAGAATAATAATATTTTCACACCACCTGCTCGACAATGCCTAATTAATAATTATATAACATGCAAATCTTACCGAAAGCAAATCATAACAGCCCTTGGCTTTGATACTGAATTTCATTACATAACCCGCAGGTAAATAATGAGATTTCACCTCTCATAGTTCTTATTTTTTTGTCTAGAGCGCGCTTGAATCCCTCACTGCACCCAAACTCCGTCTTTATTCCCTCACTTTGCTCGGGAATTAACTCATTGCATTCTCGCTACGCTCAGGGGGTTAAATCTGTAGTCCTTCGTTACGTTCAGGATTCAATATCGCGCCCGTGACATAAAACAGTGCTTTATCCCCTTGGTGTACAATCTACTATTGTACACCTATCCCTAGCTGTTTTTTTAAAAATCCTGTCCTGATTTTTTTAGTCTTATTTTTCTCAAAAATGTCTGTGACGATTTTGATGAAACTCTGTAAGTAACTAGCTTTTTATAGATTTTTTTTATTTATTTGATAAACAAACACTTACGGTCTAGCCAAACGTGAATGTTACAAAACAAAACATATTATTTGCATATTAAAAATGAATAAAAACAACAATAGGAATGTAGGATAAAAAACAATTCGAATATCTTAAATATAAATTACACAATTATTGCACAAGAACATTATATAATATTAGTGTCTAACAACAAACTCGGAGTAACAATAGATTCGATGTATTGGCTTGCGGATCTCATAAATAGCGGCTCCGAACAAGAAAATATGTCAATCTTAGAATCATTAATTGAGATACTATTTACAAGGTTTAGAGCACGGGACACTGGTGAGTGCTTAAGTATGTTGGTGCGGGCACTAGGCAGAGCAAACATAGGTCTTGAGCGTGGACGAAGATAATGCTTATGGGGAGGTGGAACCGATAATGAAATTTGAGAGAGGAGATCTGGGTTCGTCAGTTTGCCTCGAATGAGCTGGAAAAAATAACGTACAAGGTGAAGGTTTCGTCGAGCCTCGAGGGTTTGATAATTTACCATTCCAACAATGAAGAGAGTGGGGTAAAGATATGGGTAGTATTTGAACATTTTTTTGTAAAGAAAACGTACAAATGATTTTTGGACTCTTTCCAACATAAGGATGTACTTACTCTCATGAGGTGACCACACAATACAATTTGACTCTAACCTACTTCGGACATATGCATTGTAGAGAACACCGATCGTTGTGGGACAGGTAAATTGTTTTGATTGTCGGATAACGAAGCCTGCACTTTTACTAGCCAGTTTGCATGTCTGTATAATGTTAGGATTAAAAGTTAGGTGGGAATCGAAATATGTACCCAAATCTCGTACCTCCGTAAGTCTGTTGAGAAATTGCCCGGAGACCGTATAGTTGAAAGCAATCGGACGCGGAGAACGCGAGAAAGACATAATAGCACATTTTGAGATATTAAGTGCCAATCCATTTTCAAGGCCCCATGTTTGTATTCTATCGATGTCTAATTGAAGTGATAAACAGTCATCTTGGCTACGAACTGAGTGCACAAGCTTGACATCATCGGCAAATAAGAGACATTTGGAGTTACTCACGGCGGAAGACAATTCATTAATCATTATCAAAAACAATAATGGTCCAAGACTGCTACCCTGACCAATGCCCGATGTCACTGGGTAGCCTTCAGAGCATGATTTATTTAGAGAAGAAAAAGCTTAATAGATCGGGACAAAAACCTGCCACTGACATCTTTTTTAGCAAGATGTCACAATCAACTCTATCAAATGCTTTATGGAAATCAAAGTAGGCTAGATCTACTTGACCACTGCAGTCTAAGTGATTTGATAAAAACATCGTGAGATTTATAAGGTTTGAGGTAGTTGAGCGATTTGGTAAAAACCCATGTTGTTCATCACAAAACCACCCGTCAATTTGCTTAAATATAGATGTATAGACAATATACTCAAAAATTTTACTGAATACAGATAGAATAGCAATGGGTCTATAGTTTTGGATTTCAGATTTGGAACCGTTTTTGTGGATGGGTATTAGGGTAACGTACTAGCGATCGGACACGACTAGCGATCGGACACCTTGATTTAAATTCAATTTCCTAAGAACTGCGTGCGTTATTCGAATGAGTCGACCAGCCATTTCAATTCTCTCGCTCTTTCCGAGTTTTATTTAAGTAGGCAGTTATACCAACAGATGGCGTAAGGAGCACAATATTTTTTAAACTGTGGTGAATGTGTTTTGTTAAAATTTTCTCCGAAAAAATATTCATTTTCTTAAGCATTAAGTTAACAAATCGAGAGAAAAAAAGGTGTTCCGGAATACTTAGAAAGTGCTGCATTAGGGCTATGTAAAGGTAAGATGTTATACTCGTTAATAAGATGACTAATCGATGTGAATTTTAATTTGAGGTTATGTTACAGCGTGTCCAATAATTGTAATATTTTTTTTTCCCAACTAGTGATTGGACACCTCGTCCAATCATTGGATTTTTACAAAAAGTATTTTTTTCAATTTTATGCTTTATTCGTATTTATTGAGGGTTAATTATTGGCATATATTTTTTTCACCTATTTTGTAGCTTTCTTTACAGTTATTGGACGCCGTCCAATCACTATAATTTTCATACAAAACCAGTGATTAGACATGATGTTTAAATTTGTTTAATAGCTTCCTTTTTAGTATCCTGTTGGGTATCTAACCTTTGATTTTGGTGAAAAAGGCCTGCCTATTTGACACCAAGTCGTCAATAGTTTGAAAATGGACACATTTAAGAATATATTTTAACTTTAAAATAACTCTTCTTTAATTAACTCCTATATCCTATATCAACTCTAAAGTAAGAATTGCTAGCTAAAACAGGCAATTTATTTAATTAGTCTTTTGTTACAGATAGCAACAACATGCCGAAAAAGACAGTTACCCCTTACAATCCTACTGACTTAGAGAAAGCCCTGGTCGAAGTTCAAAATGGTACACCAATACGAGAAGCTGCAGACATGTATGGCGTTCCGAAGTCAACTTTGCATTATAGAAAGAAATATCCTGAAAAAAGGTTACCTTGGGACCATTGCCTTACCTAACTGTCGAAGAGGAAACTTGCCTCGAAAACTGGATCAAACAATTATCAAAAAAAGGCTTTCCACTCAAAAAAGAAGACCTCCAATCCAGTGTACAAAGATTTTTAAACGATCATCCACGACCGAACCTATTCATTAATAATTATCCTGGAGAAGGTTGGTTTAGGGGATTTCTAAAACGGCATCCATCCATCGGCACAAGGACGAGTGAAGGTGTTACGTTCTCTAGTGCCTGTGTCACAGAAGTAGATATTCGCAATTGGTTTGATGAAATTCGTAAGTATTTTGAAGAAAGAAGTTTAGTACAAGTTTTTGACGATCCAAGACGCGTATTTAATGGTGACGAGAGTGGTTTCCAGCTATGTCCCAAAACAGGAAAAGTTTTGGCAGTGAAAGGCCAGAAAAACGTTTATTGCGTTGAAAACAGTTCTTCTAAAGAGAACATCACAGTTATGTTTACGTTTTCAGCGTCAGGCCAAAGTTGTCCTCCAATGGTCGTCTATAAGTACCAGAGGATTCCTCAAAAAGTGATAGAATCTGTGCCTTCGGATTGGGGTGTAGGCAGGAGTGAAAACGGATGGATGACAACAGAATTATTCTTTGAATACATAGGTAACGTCTTCCATCCATACCTAATTAAGGAAGGAATAACTCTGCCCGTAATATATTTCCTTGATGGTCATAAAACACACTTGACTTATGAGGTCAGCAAACTATGTTCCGAGCTACAAATAGAACTGATCGCGTTGTACCCCAATGCCACCCGAATTTTACAGCCAGCAGATGTAGCCGTGTTTCGACCAGTGAAAGCAGCTTGGAAAGCAGCTACTAGAGAACACCTGAACAATAATCCAGGCCAAGCTATTACAAAAGCAAACTTTGCCCAAGTCCTTGATGCAGCCCTTCAAAAGTCGATTAAGCCACAGACACTGCAAAATGGATTTAAGGCATGTGGCTTGGTTCCTTTTGATCCTGATGCGGTTGATTTTACTAAGTGTGTCCCAATAAAAGAGCGATCTGTTGATGGCATTAATGTCTTATACGACAAGACCATTACATTTTCCAAATTTTTGGAATTGGTTGGGCCCAGCAAAGCTTCAGAATTGCAAGAGTGTGAAAATACTGAACATATCGATGAAAATTTTCGGATACTACACAAAATATATCAGAGTTTTGGTTCACTAAAAACTGCCCTTCCGAAACAAACGGACCGGAAGTGGACTATGAAAAACTCAAACTCTGAAGTGCAAATATCAACATCACCAATTAAGAAAACACATCTTGCTGTCGAAGGCTTGGCTCCCAAATTGCCAGGCATTGCACATGACAGTGATACAGATATAACATTATCTCCAACAATTCTCCAGAACTACAATGAAATTTCGCCCTTTGAAGACTGCAATAGTTTCACAGAATCTGCTCTTCTGCCAATGGAAGAGACTACTCAGCAGGCTTGCCCAACGTCAGGGATACAAATTCTTGAAGACATTACAATACCGAGGCAATCTGACTCTAATTCAAGACTGTGCCCTATTACAGGGCTTTTTAAATATCCTTCGTTTACTAGTGAACCCGAAAAAAATGAGCATTTGGAAGAATTCAGCCTATGCCCTGTAACAGGAGAGTTAAAAACGATATGGCCCACAAACGAATTTCACCAAATCCTGCAAAAGACGCCAATAAAGGAACCAAGCCAGGTTATATCAGCTGACCGAGATCAACATGCATGGCAGACTCTATCACAATTGTCTGAAATAAGTCCGGCTTTTAAAGTACGCAACTCAGACCTTGGTACCTACCTTACGTTACCTAAAACACCGGAAAGAAAAGGTAAACGGGACGTCAAAAGAATGCCGTTCGCTATTACGTCAGCTAAATACAAGGCTATGTATAAAGAACAAATGAAAAAAAAAGAAACAGAGACACTAAAAAAAGAACAGAGAAAAAAACTGAGACAAGAAACTAAAGAAAACAAAGAAAAAAGCAAAAAAACTAAAAATAAAATTGCAAGTAGCACTACAAAAACATGTAAAATTTGTTTAAAGGCAACAAAAACACACAATCGAGTTGTGTGTGACATGTGTTCAGACATATTTCATGTAAAATGTGTCCCAGCGAAACACAGAGTTCACGTTCCACAAGATATAACCATTGATTTATATGTATGTCATTCTTGCTATAAAGAGGAAATTGAAGAATATGAAGAAAACCAGTATTTTGAACCAAACATAAGTGACGATGACATGGTTGATGAAGGAAACAGTGAAGAGACTGCGAATTTTTTGTTCAATGAGTATTTGGTGTCAAAGAAAAAATAGTTTTGTAAGTTAGGTAGTAAATTCTAGTATAGTAACTTTGATTGTTTCATGAGAGAATATAATTTTGGATAAGGTACCATTTATTAAAATATTTTCCATTGTCATTTTACTTTAATTCACAAATCCCTTAGGTACACCATCTCATTGCTATTAATGTTTATGTTCAAATATATCCCTATCTAGACTTAAAATGGTTGATTTAGGCTAATTAGTGTGTTCAGGTACGCTGTCCAATCACTGTCAAATTTGTGTCCAATAACTGGAAATGCTGTCCAATGACTGTGATTTTCACAATTTTTTTCAAATTATTTTATTTTAATTAACACGCGCAATCTATTAATCTAAAATAATATATAATGGTAAGAATCATTCATCAGCTATCTTGTAACATAGTTCTATTTGTTTGAGAAGTTTAAAGTTTTTTTAAAATAAACGAAATTGAGCAAAATCCGCTTAGCCGTCCAATCACTAGTATTTTACCCTACCTTTGTTGTTTTCCAAACAGAAGGGTAAATTGATTTATTTGCAAGATTTATTATATAGTGTAAAGGTTTTATAATTAAATTATTTTATAATAAAATACACTACTGAACAACTTGCATTGAAAACGCTTAAATTATATGTATAAAGCTTCTTGCTTTGTTTGGTTCTCGGACCTCGGTAGTACTAATATAATATTATACTGTGGTGCCTCGGTGCGCGATCGCGAGTCTGATTCACACTTAGCCGATAATTTGTTACCAAAGATGACATTTTGTTACCTGCTTTGCTTTCCACACGCTCGTCGTCACAGATTTTATCTTTTATCTCTGTAGAGACCAAGGAATTTCTATATATAATTTATATTGAAATTCATTGATAGTCACAACGTCTTTTCACTTTTCGAAGAAGAATAATAATTAATAATTGAGGAAGCAATAACTGTGTCAAAGATGACCTAACAGTGTGCCTAAAAAGAGTAGACAGCGGATTTAGTTATAATAATAATCCAGGAATTCCGTATTTTGTATTTTTTATAGGCCGCGGCTTCCACGATTGCCCCATAATGTGCAAAATGGGGATGTCATTGAGGCCATAAACCGCATGCTGCCAGAATATCTGGAGAACAGCAGCGTCCTCAGTGATACGAACTCAATCCTCTTTGGCGCTGAAATGGCAGTCTGCTGTGTCCGTTTTATCGGTGCCAAATTGCCAGAACCGGCCCGTACATCCCGTCTGCGGGAAAAGCCGGCATAGCAGAAAAGGTGTTAATGGTGGCGAGCACAAAGTCCTAGTGGGCTGTGTCTCTATAGCAAAAACCAAAAATAGGTACCATATCAAAGGAGTTTATTGTCCACGACTACAACAAAATATACAAAGAAGCACAATATACAGGGTGGGAAGGAGTATACCGACAAATTTTAACCAACGATTCTAGTGCCTATTTGGACAAAAAAAGTTATTTAAGCATTGCTGGATAAAGCCTAACTTTCGAGATATTCGGTAATTCACAAATTGAAAAATCTCAAATATCTCAAGGGTAACACGCCTTAATAATATCAGATGTTTATATGACGTTTGTTGTCTTGAGCTCTTAATAATCAAGTGTCATACTGACGTCATACTGCATACTCCACTCGTTGTTTATCGTATGTTGTCGGAGTCGTTCGTGAAGTGTGAAGTTTTCTTTTTAGACTCTTTAGACTAAGGTTTCGTTCACAAGGGAGTACTGTCGTTAATTGATTTTTTTGTTTCAGAAATTAAGTATAAGTTAATAAGGCAGTTTTAGACCCATGTTGATATAACATTATTTACTCATAATACCACCAGGAATCCATGGTTAAAATCTGTCGGTATACTCCTTCCCGCCCTGTATAATACACGATAATCTTGTTACTGAAATAGTCACTAAAATTATCATACAGCAACGGTGGACCTGCTGGAGAAATGAACACTATAAAATGTTTACAAAAAATCGTCCAAGTTTTACTGGCGATATGGAGGCACGAAATCCAGTGTCCGATAACTCGTAGTGATGAGGGCACCCGGGTTAAAGAACAAGCATACCGGGCAACACTCCGACAGGTACGCGGTACGCTTTGGTACTACGACACACTGGGCACACGCAATGTCTACGCGAACGGCACTCTTGGGCACAAAAAGGCATAAGTGCGTTGGGGTATGATCGTGAATGGGGTAAGAACGTATAAGTTAAATATCTACCAAATCTGTGGTTATTTTTTATACTGGCAACGTAGCGCGAGACGCCATTTTGTTTTGCTACTCCTTAAGTCCGCATCGGTGGTTTCGTCGCGTCGGTTGTGTTTTATGGCTGTTCCACCACAAGTCACGCAATTTGGGAAGATTTTCGAGATCCGGACTTAACCCAGGCGACATTATTATGATTTTTTGGTGAGTATTCGTATTATTTCGAAAGTTATGTAGCTTCATGTTGTCAAGGTATCAATACTCTTTCGGTAGGTATGTTTAAAATAGGCTAAATGTGGCTACAAGCCGAGATCCGAACTTTCCCCATGTAAATATCTAAGGGTGAAGTACGGACTAAAAATATCCGATCTTTACCCCGATTGAAAATGCATGTGATTGTCAAACTTTATTTTAGTCCGAACTTTGCCCACTTACTTTTGTGGGAAAAAAGTGTTGAATGCCAAGCATGTCCACTGCTATTAATTTAAATTAAATGTAAAATTTGCAATTTACTGCAATTAAATTAAATGTTAATTTCATGGTCATCCTTTTATTTAAGATGCTACGTTATTCAGGGAAATATCTTATAATTGATACGCCTTTCGATCGTATCTTAACCGGTTTTTTTTACATTTGGTGGGTTGGATTCCCGGTTTCGTCAGACGATTATTTAAAAAGCTTTGAAAGCAGTTAAAAGATGGTTTCAAAATAAAATGAAGACTTCTGTCACAAAAAAAATATATCTACTATATTTAATATTTATATAAATTCTATCTATAATATATATTAAGCTTCCGGACACTTATATTGCCTCTCTTTTTTTTCTCTTTTTTCAATTCAAATTTGAAACTACAAAGATACTAAAATGTGTGCGAATATGCCAGCTTTAAATCTGCATGATATTTTTTTTCTTTGTCTGATTTTTTAATGATATTAGCATAACAAAAAATTGCTAAGTGGCTCGATATAAGAGTCCGAAAGTATATTTACGATACATATTAACATTCTTTATTACAAGTAATATAGCACTAGTGACTATATTTGGGAATCAATTAATTTATCGATCTATACTTATAAAAACATTTATTTGCAGATTCACTATGCCTTGTCAATATCAAAGGTTTATTAACGTTTATTGACTCCAACAGTTCGAGAACTACAATAGTTTGAAATTTACTTGGATGGGGTATGATCGGACGCTCAAAAAAAAACGTAAAAGGTACTGCTCCTGCTATGTTTTTAAACAAAATAAATTATTGAAGAAGTATGTTGTAGTAAGTATAAGATCGGATATTTTCTTCTTATAAACTCTATGTTCTGAGCCACTTGGGTGATTTTAGAGGGTAGTCCGGTCTAACCCCTACAACGTCCGATCTTTCCCATGTTTTTTTAAATGTATGTCCGCACTTTAAACTCGCATAACTCAGCAGTCGTTAAGTCTGTGCAGACGACAAAATATTTTTCTAACAGCTTGTTTATTGATTATCAGTTTTTACTTTGTTTTATTGCGTTGGCTGGTAAAGATTACGAGAAAAAAAAATTGCCGACATCTTACGAATGCAGCTAAAAACCATCCGAACTTACCCCAACGCACCCGGCCACGGAATAATCGCGGTATTATTCCACTACACTGGATGGTAACAGTTTGTTTTTTATTCACAATTGGTAAGTCCTTGACATCATCTCACCTGATGGTAAGTGACGATGATGCCGAAGATGGAAGCGGGCTTACCAAGATTCCGCAACGCAATGGAGAACTGGCTATCTTATCTTCAAGCCGGAACACATCAATGTTGTTATCACTGATGTTTGGCGGCAAGACTTAGATAAGATGGTGGTAGCTAGCCAGGCGGGCTTAGAAAATGCCCTACCACCATCCAAACCGAGTCTTACAATTCGACCCCGGAATTGCACCCGCGACCTTCTGGTGTGAAGCGAATGGACTAACCATTGCGCCACGGAGGCGGTTAAAACTTCCACTTGTTTTTGGTTTGCACCACTGTTTACTATTCCAAATCTGGAAGACACTGTGTGTCGGTGCCATTCTGCGCTGCTTTATATATTGTCATAGAAAATTCTACATTAGCGTAGATTATTCTAATTTACGCAAACATACAAACAGCTGATACACACGACGCAATAAAAATCGCCCACTGTTCTTTCCGGTTTATCTAGAAAGGTTCTCCTCTATCTCGCTTTTTACACACGAATCTGACAGAGACGAAAATAGTATCTGGATAACTCCGTGCCATTTTGTAGTGAGGTGACGTATGTCCAGAAATTTCTCTCGATTGTGAAGTAGGCTGACTAGGTACGTAGTTTGGCTATGTCACTGTCACAACGGCTGGAGGTGTCTCTGTTTATCTCGCTCATACACACAAGTTCGCAACATTCTCCCCCCAGCGAAGACTCCCTATCGTAGCCTTACTCCTTATAGGGAGGATAGTTCTTCTTTTTGTTTTTCTATATTTAAATCTTTAAAACGTCGTTGGTATGCGGAGAAAACATGTCTTCCGTTCGGTTGACGTGATCTTGTGTGATGCATTCTTCCTAGGCATCTCAACAATCTGTCATCGTTAACCGGATCTAACTTCTTCATCAATTTTCCTTCATTAGATTCTGATGCTACTTTCTGAATCTTGATCTCGTTGGTGGCAAAGCGATCCTGCTGAGTTATTGCCATTATTTTCCGATGACTTCCAAACAGCGCAATCTTGATTTAGTTGCTATGCGCCGGTGCTTGGTGCAACGCTTCTGTGGTGCCGGATGATGTTCCTGTTCCAATGTTTCTTCTCAAAAGCTTTACAAGATCTTCTATCATCTGGATTCTCTTTTACATGGAGCGATATCCCTAATGCACCAACTTCAAAGTGCTGTCTAACGACATCCACGAGACGAAATCCAGTTTGTCATCTTGCTGTTCTCTTATCTAGATGTGTAGGGTTGTCTCTCCCCCCGTTTTGAGGATAAGGGATTGTGGAGCTACTCCGTGTATGACCCAGCCAAGATTCGTCCTTGATGCTATAGGCTCCATGCGCTTTCCCGTCTTCAATTCTCGGGTCACAACGAGATACCAGTTGTCTGCTCCTATGAGCAGGCTTGGTAGCGTGTAGTCCAAACGACATCGGCTGACTTCAAATTCTTCAGGCATTCGTACTACGAAATTTCTTTTCACACTGACTGACAATGAAACCGCAGGTCTTTTACCGTTCGAGCTTGAATGTCGAACTCGTCCTAACTCCACTGATATGCAGGAGCTTTTCAGGTCCATCAGCTTGAAGTTTCTGCGCCAACTCTTCACTAACGAGCTCACTCACACTGATTCACTGACTCTTCACCGACGGTTGATCCCTCGTAGAGTAGAGCATAAGTCGATATGCTTCCAGTCGGACCTTTAACTATGACTGGTCACATCTTCAATAGCACCGCTTGGCTTCCTTGCGCAGCGGTGGCCACAGATATAACCACTTCCTGGCTCCCAGACACCTGTGCTTGTTTCTTTTCTCGCAACTGGCTGGTTTGCTCCGGGGTAATGTGTAGTAGTGAGTGATGACTGCACCCACATCCATTAACACCACATATCTTTTCCCTGCAGTTTCTGCGTACATGCTTCTTCATCAAACATCTGAAACATAACCTTTCTTCCTTGGCCCAATCCCATCTTTCCTTTGGACTAAGGTTCTTCATCCTTTGTCAATCTTCTACATGATGATCACCTCTGCAGCAGGGGCACATCAATATCTCCTCGGTGGCGCTAATAGTGTATACAAATTCCTTTTTCCGGTCATTACAACTGATCGCAGGAGGCTATTTCTGCAGGTCTTGTTGAGTGCTCGTGAAAGTGTGGGTAAAGTGGACAGATGCTTCCCTCTGGTCTTGATGACTCAGCACAGAAAGCTCCTTCCTCCGGTCTTGATGGCTGGTCGCAGAAGCCGTAGGCTTTTATTTCATCTCGGCGACCGGGACTGTGATCTGGCTAGTAGGTCGCACGTACTCGTATTTTCACACTATTTAAAAACCTGGACGTGATCACTTCTGGCTTACTGGTAGTAAATCTTTCCTCCGAAGCGAAATCGCACCATCGGCTGATCATATGAGGACTCAGCTTATCCACTATCTCCTGGGCCAACATGTGGTTATTCAAGTAGTCTCGGTTGTCGGTAGTGTCCAGAACCATAAAGATATTTACGACTTGAACAGCGAATTCGTTCAGTTCTTCGGATCTGGAGACACTTGGTAGTGCTTTGATGTCATGTATCGCCCTGTTGACAATCAACTCAGGATGCCCGTAGCATCTCTCCAGTGATTTCATTATCTTCTCGAATCTGTGGCTGCGAAGAGTAAAGCTTGCACTTTCTTTCTTTCTTGCTTCTCCTTTTAGGTATGTGCAAAGGAACGCAAAATTCTCACTGATTGAAAAGCTATAGATTTCCGTACAGTCCCTTATTGGAGCTTTGAAGGGCAGCCATTCTCTAGGTGCTCCCGTGAAAATAGGGAGCTCTGATGCATGTCGTGGTGGTGGACGAGTACGGAAGATCTTCTCCAGGGCCTCAGCGGGCTGTTCAATTCCTCTGCCAGGGCATCGATGTCACGTTGGTGTAGGCAATCTTAGGCGTTCTGTCCGGCGAGGCGCTTTTTCAAACGGCTCTTTAACAAAATCTTCCTTGACAGGTCTTCTTGCTTGATCTTCTGTCTTTCTTGAAAATCTTCTTTCTTCTTCGTAGTCTGCACATCTTCGGCCTTCAATATGAGCTTCTGCAAAGGAGACATTTTACATTTTGCCTGACCGTTTACATACGAACGAATTATACAATTTGCCTGGCCGTATGTAAAATGACTAATCATACAATTTGGCTGGCACATACACATCTTCATCTGTAAACTGTAACACTGGTTGCTCAGAACACATTGATTTTTATAGCAACCAAATAGAACGTAATAAGCTTTGAGTTGAAAACATGGAATGCGTTTATGTACGCCAAAAGCCTTTCCAGCAGCGGGAAGATCAAAGGCGACCGCCGGGGCTCAAGCGGGGAGTGTAATTTGGCCACATTCCGTTCGACGCTTTGCCGATATCCAAGATTTCTCAGAATTTTTGTATAAAACCTTTATAAATTAATCATAACTGTTCCAGTTAGCTAATGAAATCTTATTTCTATCAATATCAATTTAAGCTAGATTCCATTTTTTGTATTTTTTGCATTTTTTTGCAAACAACTTGAGGTTTGTAGAAAATCTGGCACCAAAAAGTATAGAAACCTTTATTTTGGAAAAAAAAACTATGGAATTACTCAAATAAACGATAAGTGTTGATGTATCAGTCCCTCCGCAGTATTAAGGTATAGTTTAACAGAGATCAGAACAGTAGCGGGGAGATCAAAGGCGGCCGCCACAGTTCTATCCGTAACGGATATAATATTCCCAGTTCAGCAAGAAATTTTGCTTCTATCCGGTACTGATAGATTCCCGCTGGAAGAGTTAACAAAATTTTACAAGTTAATAAATTCCTTCGTCTATGCTACGTCACACCAATTCTGCCAACATAACAAACAAAATATTATTTATGTGCAAAATGCAGATTTTCATCGATAGTTTCATCGATAATTTATTTTTATTTGAAATGAAAAAAAATATTGGCAATTCCTAAAGTAGGTAATCTTAATAAATAATATTAAAGTAAGAAGATCACAGCTCCAGCAAGTATAAAAGGCACACAACTCAAAATTTTCAAGCATTCCGTGCTTTAACTGCTTCTGGTCAACTGCTGGTCTGCAATATGGAACAGACTGAAAGAAAATGATTTTCTTTATTATTTATTGGACTCTATAAACAAGACTTAAATCTCTATTAAATGAGGGCACTGTTTCAGGCGCTGTTCGTCGCTAAATGGCTACACTTGAGCATATTCTTACATGAGATTCAGAATTTCGAGGTTACTACCTACCAGTCTGGCGAAACTTAGTAGAAATTGAAATGATAAACCTACATGAAATTTTTAAATGGTGATAATATAATCCAAATAATACCTACCTATGAACAATATTTGCCTAGAAAACCTACGCCGAATCATTTTGTTGCCGGCTTTTTACGAAGAAAATTTTCTTTTCTTGCTTTTTCCATATTTTTTACTCGTCAATCATTTAAAAATATACAGTAAAATTATATTTTTAAATGTTGTCAATTGTCACAGTGTAAAATTGCCGTGATTAACGTCACGGCAATCCGCCCCACAGGCGACGGTGACACAGATTACTAATTAGTTACTACGTAACAGATACTTCACTCAGTAGAAAATTTCCAATACCTACTGCTATAATAGCCTACTCCATCGCGTCAGCTTGCTTCACACCACGCGATCCCACAGCAATCGTAGGGCTGCCTCTTCGATAAAATTAAATTAACATAACTTTTTGTGTCTATGTTATTGAGAACTGTGAATATCTTTTGACTTATAGGTGGTAGTTTAAAATTGTATCATTTATCTATCTATCTATATATCTAATATATAAAAATTAATCGCAAAATATGTTGGTAAGCGCATAACTCGAGAACGGCTGGACCGATTTGGCTAATTCTTTTTTTGTCGAGTTCGTTATTGTCAGGAGAAGGTTCTTATGTAGGGTAGGGTAGGGTAGGGTAGGGTAGGATAGGGTAGGATAGGGTAGTGTAGTGTAGGGTAGGGTAGGGTAGTGTAGGGTAGGGTAGGGTAGGGTAGGGTAGTGTAGTGTAGTGTAGTGTAGTGTAGGGTAGGGTAGGGTAGTGTAGGGTAGTGTAATGTAAGGCGGTACGTAGTTCGCCGGGACAGCTAGTATATATATAAAATAGTGTTTAAGATAAGTATGACGTTTCTATGTAACAAAAAAATGTAAATCTGTGTTTGAAAGGCAAGCTAATGTCACAGTGTATTAAAGAGTACTAGCTAATGCTTAGTATACCTAGTATTAAAAATAATTTTAAAACGACAAAAAATAGTAATAGTTTATCACTTACCTTTCTTCATTGATAGGTAAATGGAAAAATGTTAGGTGTTTATCTCTTCTTTTGCTTGATTTGCACCCATCTACAGCACATAAGGTACCAGACGGCATCGTAGGTACGCGTACGAACGAACGAAACGATTTAAATTGAACTACGTGCGTGCGCTTCGTTTGTGAAAACCGCACTGAATTGGGTCCGCAAACGGCCCGAGAACGCTGGGCCGGGCGGTAGGTAATTATAGCGCGCAAGTACATAGAGTGACGGAGGCCTGACGGTGATGTTAGCGAGGGGAGGTGAGTGCCGCAACTTTACACTGTAATAATAGGTCATCTTCGCTCTAGCCAAGCAAACTGATAAAAATGGTCAATGGACGCACACTTTACATTAGTTCGCAATACTGGTAGCACTGCTTATCATAGACAAGAGAGACAACGCCATCTTCGGCAAACGTACGCAAAGCAAATTGAGAGTCGGACTTCGTTTATCGTAATCCATGGCTGGTTTTACGGAAAATGCGTTAGTTCGGAAACTGCAAGAGCTTAATTCGAGTCAACAAAGTATTCAAACACTGTCGCTGTGGTTGATACACCACAGAAAACACCATGCTGCTGTCGTCAAGACTTGGCACAAGGAATTACTCAAAGGTAGGTAACCATCATTTTCTTTACCTTTTCCTACATATTCTACAGCATTTTGTTTCAGAAGCTTCATTGTTCTTTCTCCTGGATTGCTTAGCCAATAGATTTACACAACTTCGTTGCCGCAGCTGTTTTAGTTAGCCTTCAATAATTAGAACGTGATTCTTTGCTAAGAATAAGTACATAATACATACTTTTGAAATCACCACTTAACTATGTTTATCATCTTATTAATTAGGGTCTGGAAATAGTATGCTTAGTCAATATTTCATAGTATGCTAGTTCGTTTCAAGAGTACCATGGCCTCAGTGGCGTAGCGTGGGGGGAGAGGTAAGGGGATGGCTTGGTGTGGCACGCTAGCGGTCTAATGCTGACCCCACACAGCTAGAATCCCTCTCTGAATTCCGGCACCCTCGCCTCACACACAACTTAAAGATTCAGATTGACCAGTAGTTTCGTGTTTCTCGGCTCAGGGGAACGTGGAACCTTAAATATTTGGTAAAGGAATTAAGGTTGGAGTGCACATAACCGGGCTGCCATTAAATCCAAAAATAGGTTAGGTGAGGTTTGATTGAAGACACAGTTGAAGATACTTGCTCCCGGCAGCCCGGTTATGTGCACTCCAACCAGAATTAATACTCATCGCACTACTTTTAGCTTTTTATAATAAAAAAGTTATGGTAATATTCAATAGAAGTGTCCCATGTACAATGATGCACTTCTATACACAAAATTAAATTTTCGTATTTCACTTTACGGGCTGCACACAACTCATCTGTTTGTATCCACTTGCAGTGTCAATTGAGCTAGTTCATAATCTGATTCCATTGTGTATGTGCTCAATTCCAAAAATGTATAATATGTGTGTTTTGAATTCATAACCTTAAATATTCCAATCCAGAGTTCATAACGCTGGTCAGAATGACTGACAGATTGAACTGAAAAAAATAGAATCTGAAAAGTCTCAATGTGTGTGGACCATAAAGTAATTATATGCAGATTCAGATTATGAATTCAGAGAGGAATTCCAGCTGAGAGGCCAGCCTAAGTGTCTGAGGCAGGCCAGGCTCTAAGAACTCCCTTATGACAAATTTCATACAATGAATTTGGTGGCTCAGACACAAAATAAATTGCTTACCTTGGTCTCGCATTACAAATTAGCCATGGACTGGACATAGGGCATCCCTACTCACTCAATGTAAAGGCAATTTATAGACAAATAATGAGAAAACAGCAGCATCAACATACCTTAGAGATAATAATATAATTAAGGTTTTTTTTTGTGAAGCAGAAGACTACCTTTTTTAACCCCCTATGCTAAAACAGAGGTGTTATAGAAAAAGTTGTGAAAACACAGTAGTGAAAAATTTTGGGTTCACCCTGGGTGGCTGAAATCCATACTACGAAACTGCATGGATTCCATTAGAAGACATCATAATGATAAAATTGCTATAGATTCCTACAGGAACTACCTCCTAATGTGCTGTTTTTTTTTCATGCTGTAGTTGACTATAAAGGATTGTGGGGTGACAAGAGACATCAATACAGATTAATTTAATGTTGTCTTGATCAGTTATTGTGGCTCTGGATTCATAGACAAATGAATTTTGGTTATATTTCCTTCTATACCCTAGCAGCACCCAACTACATTATTTCAAAAAAAGGTGTCAAAGTTGAGCACAAAAACATGGGACTAATAAGGAAATACTCTGCAAACCTAAAAGCACTGGTCTTTACGAGTGCAAAACTAAGGTAAATGTATTGAGTGGATTGTGGCCGATGAAAACTTAAACAGGTTGTGAAAGTTGAGTTGGGACATGAGTAGAGAGTTGTTTCGAGTATGGGGTTTGCAGGGATGTTTGATGGGTTTTTTGGGTTGCATTGCCTAAGGTTGTCATTTCAGATAATTTTTGTTTTCTATAGTTTTTACCCTACTGCCCAACTGCCCAAAAAGAGGGTAATGTTTTTCGTCTGTATGTATGTTTTTTAGATGAGCCTTATGCCGTAACAGTGAGGTGTCAAGATTTGTCTTGATCTCTTAAGTGACGGGCCACAAAAAACCCATGCAAAAAAAAGGTTATATTTATGTTTTGTTTTTTAATAATATTCTGCACAGTTGGGTATTTTTCATTTTTATTAAATTGGTTAAGTTATTATTTCAGTAACTAGGGGGTTTTTTAATTTTTAATTAACCCTTTCCGGCCTGACTTTGAAGGGAATGTACTTTTTAAATGAATATTGCCACAGTACTCCTATACATTAACAGTCAGTTAATTAACATACAAAAACTTCAAAAAAGAAACATTTAAAAAAATTAAAAATTTATCAGTTATATCCTGTGGATGACGTTTACCCTAACTTTTCCGTGTCTGTGTTAATCACTTCCTGGATGGTCCACAGACAGGACTTTTTGAGTGCTAACATTTCATTTAAACTGCAATTTTTCAAATTCCATTATGAATAATGCTTAATTCTGACTAAAATAATATTAACAATGAAAAGATTAATTCAAATACTAACATACCTTGTGCTTAAGTTTTTCATTGCAGGTGAAATATTATCTTAAATTATAAGGGTCCTTTATATGACTTATTTAAGTAGGACCACAATCAAATACTGATTTTTACTAAAGATTATATGGTCACCGGACTCACCGGTATGATTATTAGTTAAATTGAAACATTACTTACCTCATTTTGATTTGCTAATAGCTAAATCAAACAGTTTAATAAAAAAAACGATTGAAATAACGCATGAACTGCTCGGTAGCTGGGCTATTTTTGAATGACGTTAACTTTTTTTTTGTACCAAAGCGGCGGGACTTTTAACTGTCAACTATGAGCCCGTTTCAAAACGCGTCTATGGATAGTAATTAAAAGAGGTAACTTCAACATTTAAAACTGGGGATGCATCCGATACCGTTCCACCGCAGGACATATTCAAACAGACTTGCGAAATCGCCTTTGCCCGCAAAACTTAAGAATGCTTTGTTTTTAAATAAAAACCTTATAAATGTTAATTTTGATTACTAAAACTATTAATTAATTATGTTTTATTTATTCTACCTTCCTTTTTGAATTGAATCAATAAGCATATCGGTATCAGTATCGCCGATATTTTTGTAAGAATATCGGTATCGGTATCGTATCAGCAAAAAGGCGTATCGAGGCATCCCTATTTAAAACTTCATTTTAAGCGGTGAATCCAAACGCACACACCATCCAGTAGGTGGAGGCTTTAAAAATGAGAATCACTAAGTGTATAATAAGGTTGACACTTGTTTGTATTTTGAACACACATTATTTTCGAGGCGGGCCGGAAAGGGTTTAATTGGTTAGAGTATAAGTTAAGTACCTAGTACAGATGAGTGCTTAATTTCACTGGTAATTAGCTAAATAATCAGATATCAATAGATTACAACAACAATGGCATTTAAATGAAGGTTGGGGATTGTTCCAAACCTTTTGTGATGATGTCCTTACACAATTTTTTACTTTTACAGCTAAAGATAGTAAACAGTTGACGTTTATGTATCTTGCCAATGACGTCATACAAAACAGTAAGAAGAAGGGCCCGGAATATGGGCAGGAGTTTGGTAAAGTACTTGTGGACTCATTCAAACACATGGCAAAGACTGGAATCAACACCAAAACTAAACATTCACTACACAGAATACTGAACATTTGGCAGGAAAGGGGGGTGTACGATGCAGAGAAGGTCCAAGAGTTTAAAGTGGCTGGTATGTTTTCGTTTTTTAAAATTCTAATAATTCTAGGTTCCATTACAATCATTGGTCAAATTTAACCCAGGATTTGCTTATGAAACTGGAAAGTCTTTAATAATTCTTTTGCTCTGATTGTTGTATTTTGGCTGATATTATGATTTGTTTGCCTTAACACAATTCACAAACCATTCATCTTGCAGTTGATCCTAATGACGCAATAGTAGATTCACCAAAAACGCCAAAGAGAGTCAGTAAGCGCAAGTCGATAGACACGGAGCCTAAAGATCCGGAAAAGAAAGCCAAGACTGATAAAAATAAGCCGAGACGTCGTAGCGAAACGAAGGTGGAAGTAGATGGTCAAATTGAGACGCACACCACACTCAGCCCGAAGACGCCTCCAGGGGACCCGCCAGAGCCAGAGGAGCTTATCAAGGTATTTATCTAATACTATATTAATTGTTATTCCTCATTATATGGAAAATAAATAATTTACGTTTGACAAACTCATTTCATTAATGTAGAAGATAATGTTAGACTGTAGCGATACAGCTTATCATCAAGACGTACAAGAGCATAACAACTAATATTTTGCAGGCACTGCTGGAGTTAGAGTCGAGCGCATCGAGTGACGAGGCTGTGCGCGAGCGCATCGCCTCGCTACCGCCCGAAGTCTCTGAAGTGCAATTATTGTCTAAATTAGAAGGTAATCCCATACTGAAATTACGCGTTGTATTAGGTATAGTGTTCTACCTAAGAAATCTGCGCCAAGAGATCGAAACCATAAAATTAAAAAATTTGCGCAGTAAGATTGACAATCTGGAACGTTTGCGAAGGGCTGTGTGTACATGCCCGCCGAAGCCCCCTGGTGCTTAGCGGCAACAGTTTTTCTATTTTTTAAATGTCATGCTCTATTGAAGGACATGTAACGATTTTTTTTATTAAACACATTTTTAACTGCGTAAAATTTTTGATTTCCATATAGATTTGCTGCGGAGTATGCAGCATGACACCTTTAAAACTGTTTGTACTCATAAACTACGGAAGTATTTTTTCAAGTAGTAATTATTAAACAAAACAAATCGTTAAAAGGTCCTGCCACAGAGTCATGGCATACATTTAAGCTCCTAGAAATAATCAACTCCGACTGCAATATTAAGTGATATGTTAACTATGTGATACAACGAAAATAAAGTGATGATCTGGCAGTTTTTGTTTCATTTCTATAGAGCCCTTTAGATGTTCTACTCTGATGATTCATATTTTATTATAACAGTTTGCTCTTCGAAATTAAATACAGGATGCTTTTTTTTGTGCAAACCATTAAGAATAGTTCTAGTCTCCACTTATCAAACTGAACAACTTTCCCCGAGGAACCCATACGAATGAGCAGTTTTTACCTTTTCGTTATAATCAGCCTGACCGATCATTTTGTATGGTAAGTGAAACTATTTTTTGTAATTTACTTGGGGACAGTTGTTCGTTTTCTTCAGAAGAGCCAACTTTTACTTGAACGTGGCATGCTCGCATTTGCAAATTTAAAAAATCACCATATGACAAGAATAATAATAAAAGTATAGGTACCTTAGGTTGTCTTGTGAGTTGTGACTAAATAAACTATTGAAGTCTCAATTACCTACTAACTCGAATTAACTTGAAAAGATCACTTCGAACTTCGTAACTACTAAAAGCTCTAGCCTCAATCAAGATTTGAATGGTAGTAAGCAGTATAGCGTTATTACACATTTTCACTGTATTCAACCATCAGAGCCATTGAAGCAACTAATTTTGATTCAGATGAATAGATTTTTGTAAAATCCTTTCTAACTCTTTGATTGTTCAACATAAGAAACACTCGTCCTATTGGTAAATAATAAATTAGAATATTAAATAGAAAATAACAATTAATTAGTTAGACACAGTTCGCCCGGGAAACACTTGGGTGATCCTGGTGAACCAAAAATACAAAAAAGAGGATTTTTTTATGTTTTGTCCTCCACATCTAAAATCGGACAAAAACTGCCAGATCACTTATTAGTTTAAATCATGTGATTAATCTCAAAATTAACGAAGCATGTAAATTAGAAGCAGTGGCGTCCATCCTTATACAGGGTTTTCTGATAGCCGGCGGTTTAACTGGGACAGTGGGAAATTCTGAACCACAGAAAATACGGGAAATCTTTATTAGGAACCATTACAAGGGCTTATCAACTATAGATTAAAAAAAATACAGGTCTTTTTAAATCAAAACAATTTTTGCATACGTTTGTAGCTATTATATTTGATCAAGTGTGAGCTGTACCTGAAGTTAACAAAAACTTTTTTTAAGTAGAATAGAATAGAATAAATGTTTATTCAGTGATAAGTACCCACAAGTAAATATGCGTAGTTTATGAACTACATAGTTTGTACCTATCACTGGAAAGGTAGCAGCATATGCTGTCATCATAAAGACCACAGCGCTAATTTTCAGCTACTACCCCTTCAGGCTTCAGGGAAGGGGGGTGGACCTAAACGAAGCAAACAGACATCATACTTTAAAAATGTATACTCAATAAAGATTCATCATATCGGCCAAAAAACGTCCACTGCTAAAGGCCTCCCCCAAGGATTTCCACGACGACCGGTCCCGCGCTGCCCGCATCCATCGGCTTCCCGCGATCTTCATCAGGTCGTCGGTCCACTGCGTGGGAGGCCAACCTACGCTATGGTTTCCGGTGCGCGGTCGCCACTCGAGAAATTTAGTTCCCCATCGGCCATCTGTTCTACGAGCTCTAAAAATTGAAAGATAGTGAAAAAAGTAAAATTAAAACCTACTACAATTTTGTAAGAGATTTTTTTTACTATCTATATGTTAAATCTATGTGTAAAAAGCGTCGGTGGCTCAACCGGTAACGACTCGGTCCATCTAACCAGAGGTACCGGGTTCAAATCTGGACGGCCAATGTACCAATGAGTTTTTCAAAAACTTACGTACATACTTACCGATTGCTTTAACGGTGAAGGAAAACATCGTGAGGAAACCTGCACACGCCTGCGAAGAAACTCGAAGGTTGTGTGTGAAGTCGACCAACCCGCACTGGGCCCGCGTGGTCGACTAAGGCCTAATCGCCCTGATTCAGGGTAGGCTCGAGCCCCTCGGTGGGGACGTATATGAGCTGTAATGATGATCTATATGTTTTAGATTGAAAATAACTAAAAAAGATATAACATTTTACAAATATTTCCTTCATGATCTTACATAGACAAACGTAGAAGGCAGATAATACGTGAAATGAAATGAAAAGTACGTGGATCGACTCAGTTTCATGTAAGGCTCATTTCACTTTATCGGAGAAAAAAACTGGACTTCAGAATTTGGGCAGATTTTAATAATAAGTACTCAAGTAAAAATTTTAAAATTCCATTTTTTTTTCATCAGTTGATCCTGTTCTTGATAAATAAAGTACGAGACCAACTGAATTAGAGTCCTGAAATGCCATAAATCACAAAAAAAATATCTTTTTTCGTATGAATTTTTGCGATTTCCGACTTTTTGTTCCTACTTGTGTACCTACGTATAACCTAACTCTGTTCTTTAAAATCTTTGAACCTTATCTTATCAGACAGAATCGGTTGGCATCATTAAAAAAACAGACAAAATATGAAAAAGTATTTTATTAAATTTGACTAAATCCTACTGTCTAGATTTTTCTCCTCAAAAACATCTTTATGCCAAGGGCTTATCAATTGTAGATAAAAAAACGAGTGAAGTACTGAAGTAAAACTTAATCACCGTTCGCGTAACGCATTCACCAGCTTACTCCCCAAGTCAAGCGTGCGTAAATAAGTTATACTTCAAAAAACGGCCAAGTGCGAGTCGGACTCACGCAAAGTAGGGTTCCGTCACACCCTGGACACTGCATACAACGGTCGTGAAATGACATTTCTAAAAACAAATGACGGAGCTAACAAAATCACGGCGAAATCCCACACGTTCGAGAATCAAAGTATAACCAATCTGTATCAATTTGGGTGACGAGGGGCTGAGGTCGGAATCTAGAGAGCGGCAAGGAGTGTCCATACTGTATGTTAGTAGTAATATATCTACATACTTTGGTTCCGTAGTCTTTTCAAAAATTAAATGTATATTTAAAAAAAGAAAATCTATGAACTCTTACAAATCCAACTGCATACCTTAGAAAAAAGAAAGCCTACTAAGCCGTGCTAATTTTACTTTTAAATTGATTATTTGTCCTACTACTTAAAAAAATTCTCAGATGTCCTGAAATAACGGTTAAGCTTGTAGGCGGTACCACACACTCTCGACTCTAACAAAAATTTTGCACTTTAAAGCCTAATATTTCGCAAACCGATCCCTGAATCAAAAACGGTTTTTTTTAAGATTTTATTGTATTACTTTGTCGGCGTGATTAATATGTATACCCATGCCAAATTACAGCTTTCTAGTAGTAATAGTATGAGCTAACTGTCAACAAAGACCCCTTATATTTTCGCCATGTCTGTCTGTCAGTTATGGCGAAATTATAAGGTGTCCTTGTTGACTTCGGAACCCTAAAAACGAGAATTTCCATACAAAATAAAGGAAAGGATTTTTTTTATACTAAAGAACCCCCCGCACACGCAGTATGAAAACGAAATCGGTGATTAACAAAAATATTTACCTAGGTATACGTGTTACGCGTTATAATGCATATAAAAAATGCGGAGGGCAAAAACTTTCTGTTCAGTTTTCGGGAATACTCAGGCCTCGGGCAATTGAAATATGAAAATCCCATACGTTATACAATCTATCCCGTGTTGAGGCAACTAAATGATTTTTTCATTTACAGTAACTTTATTGACAGTATAAGGACTAATGTCACAACATTATGTACTGAAATGAAGAGATTATTAATTTATGTAATCTTTGATATACAGGTTCTAAAAAACAGGTTCAGGTGAAAACTGGTATCGGACCCATTGATTTTTGTCAAGAGACACCAATACCATAATACTAATGGTCAATTCGCAAAAAAGCTATATAGTTAATAAGCTTAATTTTAGTGTCGTTCACGTGTTTTCATACTAATTTCGGCCATTTTTTGTTTATTATAATCAGTAGTTTAAAAAACGAAACGTATGCCTATTTTTTGTTCTGACTGACAACCTATCAAATTGGTCCAAATCGGTTAACATTTAAGAGGTGAAAATCGCTAAAGCCGTTTTTATGAAAAGACGCAGCTTCACAATCTTGTTAACCAATTTTAGGCATTTTTGTATGGAGCGTTGATTATTTTTTTTGGACAGGTGTGTATATGAGTCCTTTGGGGAAAGTTTTTTAGTTTATAAAGTAGAAGCTCCAGATAACGGGTCCTACTCATTTTTTTAAATATGTTGAAATTTTTGTACCTAATACAATTATTAAAATATTAAGCCTTAAAATCTATATGTACTTATAAAAAAATCTGGTTATTTTGATTTTATTTAATAGCAGATACTTTTGATTTTATATTTCAATCTTTTAATTTTATGTAAACAAAAACATTCTATGTACAGTTTTTTATGGTTCCATATCCAAAGGGTAAAAGTAGGACCCTATTACTAAGACTTCACTGTCCGTCCGTCTGTTCGTCTGTCACCAAGGCTGTATTTCATGAACCGTGATAGCTAAACAGTTTAAACTTTCACAGATGATGTATTTCTGTTGCCGCTATTACAATACAACAAATACCAAATACTAATAATTAGAAAAAGTGAAAGTCTCCATACAAAAAACGTGTTTTTTTTAAACGTGAAGAAACTAGCGCCATCTAGTATGATGGTATGGAACCCTATGTATGCGGTTCTGACTCGCACTTGGCCAGTTTCTTCTTAAAATACTTTTACAGTCAGCCGAGGTTTTAAATGTTGCTTCTAGAAAATTAATTACCTAATTATAATTTTTTTGTTTTCTATAGGATTAAACTATAAAATCAAGAAGTAAAATAAAACTCGCTGATCAGTTTTTGAATGAAAGTTAGAATATGTAACCTGTTTTTGAAGTAAAACTTCTTTACGCACGCTTGACTTGGGGAATAAGCTGGTGAATGCGTTATGCGAACGGTGATTAGATTAAGTGTTACCTCAGTCGTGTGTTCTAAAGCACACACTTTTTTTTTCATAAGTATAGAATTTAAAGTTACTTAAATATTTTAATAATTATTGTACTTACAAAAATATAACAGATTTTCTAAACATTCCTCTGTTACCTCTAGTAAAAAAATGTGACATATTAGTCCATCTAACTGTGAAAAATAGTTTTTTTGCAGAAAGGTACGTGATTTAACCAAAAAAGATTTTGTATGGGATTTTCATCGACAACTGAACATTGAAAGTTTTGTTCTTCACATTTATTTACATGCATCATAAAAAAAACACCGGGTTCTTTTTTCCCATAATTTTTGTGCGGCATTATTTATCAAATTATTAATAAAATGTGTCTTATTACATAAACTGAGTCAATCTACGCAAAAACAATTGTTAACATTATTAATTTTTACAAGCTATTATTTAACTTGCAATGTAAGTATGTATGTTTGTTCGGGTGGAATCTTGCAAGTTAAATTTGACCGACTTGACTGAGCTGAAATTTTGCATGCATATGTATGTATTTCGCGTGACAATGCAATATTATAAGCTTGTACCGGGGAAGCCGCGGGAAGCCGCTGGATGCGGGCAGCGCAGAACCGGTCGTCGTGGAGATCCTTGGGGGAGGCCTATGTCCAGCAGTGGACTTCCTTCGGCTGATATGATGATGATGATGAAGCTTGTACCTAAAAGTTTTTAGGTTTTTCGAAAATTATGTGTACCTAAATCCGCGCTTTACCAAAAAATAACTACCTTCGCCATGATTGTTGCCATGAAAAAACCTAATGGTTCCTCAGGAGAGTTTGCCCTTATCTTCATATTTAGGTATGTACAGAGGCCAGCACATCAAACTAGACATACATAGTGTGATTCTGATCCATACACATGCGGCATAAGAACGGTACAAAGTCAAAAGTGTCTAGCTTGATGTGCTGGCCTCTGTACAACTCACGCTTGAACAATAAAATAACTACGCCAGAATAATATCCATAAAAAAAATCTAAAATTTTAACACTTTTAAGGTACGCGATATACCTATGCATGCAAAATTTCAGCTCAATCGGAAACCGAGAAGTGGATCAAATTTAACTTAAATCATTACAGACACCGGGACAGGTGAAACTAAAGAAAAGCTTGTAAATAAAGTACCTAATGGTTCTTTACAAAGTATATCCGTATCTTCTATGGTTTAGGAAAGTTAGTATGGGGATATACTAACTTTCACAG
The DNA here is from genome assembly GCA_947284805.1 of Coleophora flavipennella. Lineage (NCBI taxonomy): Eukaryota > Metazoa > Arthropoda > Insecta > Lepidoptera > Coleophoridae > Coleophora > Coleophora flavipennella. Next base: position 9,011,075 of record OX369269.1, read on the forward strand.
TGTATCACAAGCTAAAACTATTTACACAGGGTGTAGAAAAAAGGGGAACATACATGATTATTATTCATATAAGAAGCGGTATACAAAAAATATTTTTGAATAACTATAAAAATTACCGAGATATAAGCCACTAAAGATTTGGGTCTATCTCTTTCTAGCAAGACAGAATGTAGCATAGAGTTTATATGTATGAGTCGTGTGTTTTATGTCGTCACATTTAAACATCACATACAGATCACACTCTGTCTAATCAGTAGTTGAAAATGCTTATATCTTCCTTATTTCTTGGACGATTTAAATTTTCATTTCACTTTTTGACATTGTTTTTACGGAATTTTCATATTTTGCTAAGAAATGCGATAAAAAATTTAATGCCTTTAAAAAAATTCATCACCCTCTATTAGTGTAGGATGCGTTAAGTGAGGGTTCTACTTATCATACTGAACAATTTTCCCCCAGGAACCCGTAGTCCATTCTCAAAACAAAATTTGGACCTCCCATACATAAATGCATAAAATTGGTCAGAGTTAAAACATAGAACAAAAGTTGTTCAGAACAGAACCTACACCAATTTTATACATGATGTAATCTCTAATAAGGATGACGAATGCTAGTCAACTGAGTTACTTTTTATCATCTGTCAAAAACATTTTGTTCTAAAAATGATAAAAATACCTAGGCTTGACGTCATAGTTTAGCAGCGTCATATATGTACTCATTTTGTTGTTTTGGTGAATTAAAAATCGAAGACATGATGGAAAACAAAACGAGTAAGGTTTTCCGAAGTTTAATTAAGAGGGCAATTTAGTGATCAAGAGTTCATAATTTATTTCTGATGCTGTCGTCATCCCTATTAAAACTAAAGGGATTATGTAAGAAGTAAGATAATGCCAAGGGCTTACCAAATGTGAATAAAAAAAAAGTTTCAAATTCAACAATACATTACAACAAATGTGTTCTACGCACGCTTTTAAATTATTACAACTGTCGTCAAAAGAATGAAAACCATCAGTCTTGAATTTGGACTAAAGATCAACCACAGCAAGACAAAAATGATGATGTGTTGACCGAGCTAATGAAAACTATCCCGAAGTATTTAAAGGGTGACTTTTAATTAGTTGTTGATAGTAAAGGATATGAATGAACTCGTAATTACAAACAACTTTCCCAAAGAAACTATATGTCAAATATGTAAAAAAATTGGTCCTTCATACATTTTTGCCGCTTATTATGTACCGAGGACCAAATTTGTTTTTTCTGATTTGACATATAGTTTCTTTGGGAAAGTTGTTTGTAATCACGAGTACATTAATATCCATTGCTATCAAGAACTAATTAAATATATCGCAAACTGCGAGGCTGTCCAATCCTACGTATATCTGGGAGCATTGGATTTCCAACAACGGTGGTTGCAAAGACGAACTAAAAAGACCTATGGCGATAACTAGATCTACCAAGAGCAAACTTCAAAAGGTTTGGACAAACTGCAACATCACGGAAGCCACCAAAAAACGACTCGTGAAAGCACTCATACCTATTCCCTGTATTTATCTATGCTGCGGAGACGTGGACTTTGCGGGAAAATGAAAAGAAGAGGATAGATGCTCTCGAAATGTGGTGCTGGAAAAGAATGCTTGCAATATCATGGACAGATTTTTGTACGAATGATTCCGTTCTCCAAGAACTCGACAAGAAGCAACGCCTCCTCCGTTGTGCAAGCCCGCATCCTTACTTTCTATGGACACGTCTCCCGACGCGGGGACGTATCTATCGTTCGACTCGTGGTTCAAGGGAAAGTTGAAGGTACGCGACCTCGGGGAAGATCACCGATGCGATGGTCGGACGGACCAGGTTAAAGCCGCACTGGAAGGTTCCGTGACTGAGTGCACCAGGAAGGCAACCGTACGAGAGGAATGGCGACGGATTGTGAAGCGTGCCACTAACATGGATTGACGACCACGACGGCTCTGTCAAGAGTAATGATGAAGAAGAAGAATTATCGTCTGTTTCTGGGCCATTCATGGATTTAAAAAAAAGATGGAATTAACTTTACATTAATTTCTAAGTATGAAAAGTGCTTTTTGTTGCCCTCGATTGGGAAACCTTTAGTTTACCTACTGTTCCGTATTGCGCTATTGGCGTCATCACATCTGACAGGAGGTTATGCGGTTATGATGTCTATGAAGAAAGCAGATTACCAAAGATAGTGGCAGTTGACATCCTTAAAAAGCGCCCCGTAACTTTAGTCCATGCCGGGAATCGAACCCACGACCTCGACTAGTAGGATAGGCACTGCACCATGGAGGCGATTAACACACTCGCGCTGTAACACTCCATTTCTGGCAAAGAATCATTCCCTCACCCAACCACTTATACCATTCATCCCATCACTTGCCCTCAACCCCCACCCCTCACCCACATACCCTTTCTTGCTTCCCTAATAAATATAAAACTAACAGGCTAGCCACTGCGCCATAGAGGCGGCAAAGTATATATATTAGTACTAACATACAGTATGGACACTCCTGCCGCTCTCTAGATTGCGACCTCACCCCCTCGTCACCCAGATTGATACAAATTGGTTACAGTTTGGTTGTCGAACGTATAGGATTTCACCGCCATTTTGTTTGTTCCGTCAATCTTTTTTTGAAATGTCATTTCTGGCCCGTTGTATGAAGTGTCCAGGGTGTGGAGGCGGTTAACACTCGCGCGCAGTAACAACAGTCGTTCCATTTCAGACAAAGAATCTGCTGTCAGCCTAAGTGCCATCGTCAACTCTGCAGTGGAGCTTCTAGCTGAATACAATCTGAGGCTAGCCGAGGAGCTAGAGAAACGCAGGAAGGTGGCGGGCATGCTGCGCGACTTCGCGCAGGCGCAGCGCGACCTCGCCAAGCAGGCCGAGGCGCGGCTCGAGGTAGCCTTGCATTTAAGATAATCAAAATATTATAAAGGAGAAAGTTTGTGAGTGTGTATGTTTGTTACTTCTTCACGCAAAAACTACTGAACGGATCTGGCTGAAATTTGGTAGGTAGACACATTAGGACCTGGATTAACACATAGGCTACTGCTTTTCACCCTCGAAACGTCCACGTGGGTGAAGCCGCACAGCTAGTTTATACTAAAGCTCGACGCACGCGTAACACTCACTATTCACTATGCTGTCATAATGCTATGCGGACCGTTCGTCATGCGAAGCTATCGTATAGAAATGCTAGATAGATAAAACATTTTTTCAAAGCTACATTACAATTGATACACAAAAAATAATAAAAACTTTAATATCTAAGCTTTTGACTGACTCGGTGGCTCAGTGGTTAGTGCTCTTGACTATTGATCCGAGAGTTGTGGGTTCGATCCCCACCCAGGGCAAACATTTGTGTGATGAGCAGATTTGTTTGCTCTGTGTCTGGGTGTTAAATATCTATATATGTATGTATTTAAACTTATATAAGTATGTATATCAGTCTCTGGTTCCCATAACACAGGGAATTCTACTTTGGGGCCAGGTGACCATGTGTTTAACTAAAAAAAAAAATGTATAATGATACATAAAATTGTGCCGTAGCTTCGAAATGGCTCCGACTCAGCATATGCTGCAGGTAGGTAGCTGCAGACCGGTGACCGCCCTGTCCATCCAGATGACGATTCTCTAAAGAACGCGTCCGCGCTCCGTCGTCGTCCGCATCCGGACGCGTAGACATTTAATCAACCTCGACGCAGTACCTTCTTCTTATCGTGTGGCACAATTATCAGTGCTATCCAAGGGATAGACGGTGGTTGCCTGGTGTTGCACTTAGCATCACCCGCGGTCACGTGTAGGGTATTTAGATTAACATCTACGGACGTGTGCAAAGCGACCTTCGTACACATCTGGAATCAGATGTGTAGGTTTCCTCACTATGTTTTCCTTCACCGTTAAAGCAATCGGTAAGTTTAGAAAAACTCATTGGTACATTGGCCGTCCGGATTTGAACCCGGGACCTCTGGATAGGAGGATCGAGTCGTTACCGGTTGAGCCACCGACGCAGTACCGACCGAACCATACTATACTCATCTAAGCTGCATGTTGGTTCGTGGAGCACTAATGGTCAACCGTACGGTACGTCCGCGTAGCACTAAATACAGCCGGATAACAATAGTTTCACAGCAATTTTGACAGTTCACTATAAGTGTTCAAAAGTGGTTCGTTGTGAATAAATTCTTGAAAACAATGAGAATGAGTTACGCGAAAAGGATGTTCCGTCCTGTTCTATCTTACAGTGAGTTGTATAACGCCATCGTATCTTTCTGTGGGGACGGATGTCACGATACGCGGGATCTGCTGTGTTGAATGTGTGTAGATTATCTAACAAAGCCTTGCATTATCATGTTTGAATATCATACTTCCCTACTTAGGCACGTTTAAAGTATTTTTTTTTGAAAAGGTTATTTTTTTGAGAGGTAACAAAGTACCTACACTTTGTACTAAAACAGTGAAATTTTTGTTACCTCTTCACGCTTCAACGCCTCAAACCGCTTCCGTAGCTCAGAGGCAAAGTTCACTGGCTTTACACAGGAGGTCGTGGGTTCGATTCCCGGCGGGGTCAATTGTAAGACTCGGTTTGGTTGGTGGTAGGGCATTTTCTAAGCCCGCCTGGCTAGCTACCACCATCTTATCTAAGTCTTGCCGCCAAATATCAATGTTGATATCATTGGTGTGTTCCGGCATGAAGATAAGATAGCCAGTTCCCCATTGCGTTGGGGAATCTTGGTAAGCCCGCTTCCATCTTCGGCATCATCGTCACTTACCACCAGGTGAGATGTTGTCAAGGGTTTACCAATTGTGAATAAAATTTTTTAAAAAAAACAATCTTGCAGAAATTTGACACGCACATAGGCTGTGTCATGAATAAGGACATATGCTACTTTTTATCCATTTAAAATAGCATAGTTCGAAATGCTCGTAGTTCCTGAGGGATCTGAAACATACTCTTTTTTGGGTGATTTCTTAACATTGCAACGAAGCAACGGATTGTTTTGATTTTTTTCACAGAGATGGTTGAGATGAGAGGGTGGGAAATGACATATACTACTAATAAGCATAGAACACATTTTCTAAAGGGACACAGTTTTAGCTAAAAAATAGAACATATTTTCTGAAGAGACATAGTATTAGGTAAAACATAGAACACATTTTCTGATGGGATGGGCCATGTATTAAGTATAAAATAAAACACATTTCTGAAGGGACACCGTATTAGCTAAAAAATTTAACACTTTTTCTGAAGAAATATAGTATTAGGTAAAACATAGAACTCATTTTCTGATGGGCCATGTATTAAGTATAAAATTAAACACATTTCTGAAAGGACACAGTATTAAGTACAAAATAGAACACATTTTCTGAAAGGACGTAGTATTAGGTAATAGTTATTTATGATACAAGGGTGGTAAATAGGTAAATAATTGCCTTTTAAGGTAAGGTCATTTACTTTTACACCCATGTATCATACGACATTGTTCAATACAGTTGTGAGAAAATAGGTAAAATAGAAAACCGGCCAAGTGCGAGTCAGAACCGCACACATAGGGTTCCGAACCATCATACTAGATGGCGCTAGTTTCTTCACGTTTTTAGTATAGAGATTTTTACTTTTTTAGTTTGTTGTTATAGCGGCAACAGAAATACATCATCTGTGAAAATTTCAACTGTCTAGATATCACGGTTCATGAAATACAGCCTGGTGACAGACGGACGGACAGCGAAGCCTTAGTAATTGTGTCCCGTTTTTACTCTTTAGGTACAGAACCCTAAAAACGACAGTGATAAAAAAAAACAAAATACATCACGGTTTCGGCAATCAGACTTCATTTTTCGCGACTTGTGGCTCATTTTAAATGTCCGGGGAGTAATCTCACTTTTTCTTTTCCTATTATATAGTATGTATTTTTTTACACGTAAGTATATTAACTATTTATAAATTTATTCGTATTCACAATTAAAACAACTCAATTTTACGAAAATTGCGCCATATTTAATTTAGCTAGGCACACATACGCATGCGTAAGTGTTTTTTAAATATTACCATATATAGATTACAATAAGGCTTGGGATATTATTGTAAGCGTTAAAACCTCCTTGGAAAAGATGACCTATTCCTTAGTGTAACCTATGCGCTTCGTTCATAATTATTCTCCTTTCTTCACAAAGATATAACCCAAAGCGAATCCAATCAGATAGCGTTATGTACTAACCTCACTCACGGAGCTCACGAACCTCACTAACTCTTTTAAAATTCTCATTTCAAAAGTCTTGAAGAAGTTGAAGAAGATTCAGTGTTCTTGGTTATTTTTTTTTATTTGCTATAAAAATCTTGTTTCTCAGAGCTACAAATTAAAAAAAAAGGTGACATAGTAAAAAGCACGTGCGGTATAATCAAATTTGCGCACAATAAACTAGTATATAAACTACCACTTTTCGAGCGATTGTATTGAAAAAAAAAAAACATTTGTATTTTCCGAAAAGGGCTTAACAAGTTTGGCTCTACAACTTAGCTGAAATCGACAAAAAATCGACTTCTCATACAAAGCAACCAGCCGATTCGCACACTTTTTATAGGAAAAGTCTTAAAACATATTTTGCGATTTCAGCATAGTTATACGTAGAACAAAAGTTGTTCAATCCATGAATAGTCTCCCTCAAAAATGTTTCTTATTTTATTTTGATTAAAATTTAATATTTAAATAAAAAGAGGATCTACGACACTTTTAACCAACCCTTACCCAAAAACTTTCTTTTCCAGGAATACAACATAAAACTCCAGAAGATATACGCTGTCAAGACGGAGGTGAAATCCCACATCGAGAACCTGCCTGACGTATCGCGACTGCCTGACGTCACAGGGGGCCTGGCGCCGCTGCCGTCTGCGGGCGACCTGTTCAGTGTGTGAGACTCACTCCGCGCCAGGCGCCGCCAGGTCCGACGCAGAATCTTATGATAAGGGTTGTCATTGTGCTCATTTTACGCGGTTTCTATGATCGGCGCGCGGTTTTTAGGACTGTCTCTGAGGGTGAGTGGAGGGCGGCGGCTCGCGAGCGTGGACATGAGTTTCCTCCAGATCCCTCAGGAACTATATTGGGCTATTTTGATTAGCAGTCTATGTCACTTCCCACCTCCTCAACCAATAGGGGATCGGACTGCTAGTCATTTGAGTTACTTTTTATGATCTGTCAAAAACGAAATTTTGTTCTAAAAATGTTTGAAATACCCACAAGTGACGTCATAGATTTATAGCGTCATTGACGAACTTATTTTGTAACTTTGATCAATTAAAAATTGAAGACGTGATGGAAAAACAAAACAAGTAAGGTTTTTTAAACTTCAAGAGGAGAGCAATTTAGGAAATCATATTTCTGAATTTATTTTTGATGCAGTCCGATCCCCTATTCTGTACAAAAAATCACTTCAATCCGTTGCGACGCCGCCGACGTGCGCGAGCGTGGAAATCAGTTTTCTTCAAATCCCTCAAGAACTACTTTAAGTTATGTTTATTTGTAAATTATATCATTTCTCACCTCCTCAACCATTTCTGTGCAAAAAATCACAACAATCCATTGTTGTGTTGCAATGTTACAGAAATTAACCAAAAAAGAGTTCCCTCAGAAACTGTATCGAACTATGCTGTTTTCACGGGATAAAAAGTAGCCTATGTCCTCCCCAGTGACACAGGCTACCTGCATGCCAAATTTCATCAAGATTGGTCGAGGTGTCGAAGCGTGAAAAGATATAATATTAGTAAGGATGTTTCTCTTTTACTCAATATGGCCATGGGAGGCACTCAATCTAGCGTGTTAGTGCCTTTTTGACACACACACTGGTGCTTGGAATGTAGGATGAATAATATCAAATAATCGCCATTACGAATAGTCTCACACGCAGAAAAAGCCGGTTTCCGAAAAGGATTTAGTACCATAGACCACATACATACGCTGCGGCAGATTATACGGGAGACCGAAGAGTACAATCAGCCATTATGCTTGGCGTTCGTGGACTATGAGAAAGCCTTCGATTCGTTCGAAACTTGGGCTGTGTTACAGTCTCACCAGAGGTGCCAAATTGACTATCGATATATCGAAGTGCTGAAGTGTTTGTATGAAAGCGTCACCATGTCGGTTCGCCTCCAGGATAAAAACTCGGAACCTATCCGGCTCCAGCGAGGGGTGAGACAGGGAGACGTTATATCTCCGAAACTGTTCACCGCCGCCCTAAAAGATGTTTTTTAACTTTTGGACTGGGGTGGACTCGGCATAAATATCAACGGCGAGTATATGACCCACCTTCGATTTGCTGACGATATCGTGGTGATGGCTGAGACTAGGCACAATGCTCATGTCAAACATCCGTGTCATACCTACTCCTCTGAAGGTTGGAGGCTCTACATTCGAAGTTGTTACCGAATATGTATACCTGGGACAAACAGTCCAGTTAGGCAGGTCCAACTTCGAGAAAGAGATCAATCGTCGAATCCAACTCGGCTGGGCAGCGTTCGGGAAGCTTCGCAATATCTTTACGTCCTAGATACCGCAGTGTCTTAAGACCAAGGTCTTCTTCCAGTGTGTGTTGCCAGTGATGACATACGGAACTGATACATGGTCGCTTACTATGGGCCTCATAAGAAGGCTCAAGGTCACCCAAAGGGCAATGGAGCGTGCTATGCTCGGAGTTTCTCTGTGTGATCGAATCAGAAACGAGGAGATCCGTAGGAGAACCAAAGCAACAGACATAGCTCTCAGTATTGCTAAACTTAAGTGGCAGTGGGTGGGGCTCATTGCTCGTAGAACAGATGGCCGTTGGGGCAGTAAAGGTCTCGAGTGGCGACCACGCACCGGAAAACGTAGTGTAGGCAGTCCTCCCACTCGGTGGACCGATGACCTGGTGAAGGTCGTGGGAAGCCGCTAGATGCGGGCAGCGCAGAACCGGTCGTCGTGGAAATCCTTGGGGGAGGCCTATGTCCAGCAGTGGACGTCCTTCGGCTGATATGATGAATCGCCATTGGCATGTTTAGTTTGACCGGTACCTTCACGTCATCTTAGGTAGATGCGCAGTTCATAGAAAGGGTTTTATAAAACAAAATTTATTTTAAATTAAATTCCTACATTGAAAACCTGCCTAACGTCATGGGAGGCTTGACGCCGCTGCTGTCTGCGTGCGACCTGTTCAGTGTGTTAGACCATGTAAGACTTACCCCGCTCTAGACGCGCCGCAAGGTCAGAAGAGTGTGGCCACTCCTGGGCCACTGCGACGTTCGATGTGGCCACTGAACACCGCCAGGATTGTTTGGGATGAGACACGTTTTTTCTTGCCTTGTGGAGCCCATTCTAGCGCTTGTCTAGGTACGTCGGTGGGGTCTCTTCGAAGAGTATGGCCAATCCAGGTCCACTGCGACGTGTGATCTCGTGGCCAATCTACCAAATCATAAGAGAGCTACTGCATTACTATAGGTTGAGTGCCCTCCGCACTTAGGTTGAGTGCCCCCCGCACTCTTAGGTTGAGTGCCCTCCGCACTTAGGTTGAGTGTCCTCCGCACTCGCCTCCCCTGTCCGGTGAAGTTGTAAAGGCCCCCACGGCCAACGACAAGCTTGACACTAAAAAAAAACTATGCGAATCCACACGTCCACCAATCATAAAATGCGTAACTGTTTGAGTTTGATTTAAATAAAAAAATAAATATCTAAACGTGCAGCTTTATGCAACGTTTATGGTACTGATGCAATGTCTGTGCTAGCTAAGTGGTAACACATGGGTTGTTATTGGTTTATTATGTAAAGTTGACAGATATTGTATAGGGACATATGAAGGCTACCTTCCTACACGGAAAGAACATGTTTAGTAACTTTTTCAACCGACTTCCAAAAAGGTGGAAGTTCTCAATTCAACTGTATGTTTTCTTGTATGTTTATTACGCGATATCTTCGCAGATTGTTAACCGATTCTCATGATTCCTTTTTGTTCGATATAAATACATATAAATTTTATCTAAATCGGTGTAGTACTTTTTTTTAATTCACAAAACCAATAAAAACATTTTAACAAAAAATTAAACCGACGACAAACAAAAGGATTTTTTTTTTTTTTTTTTTTATTCACAATTGGTAAACCCTTGACAACATCTCACCTGGTGGTAAGTGACGATGTTGCCAAAGATGGAAGCGGGCTTACCAAGATTCCCCACTGAAAAATGAGAAATAAAAAGAACCTTTTTAGTCTAACTGAGCTCCTACACTAATGCAAAAATCTACATAGTTTTGAGTCGGCGCCAAACAAACAAACGGAACGTTTGGCAATTGCCAAAAAAGGGACGCATCACGTCGTCGCCGCCGCCGTGCTGCTATCGGAATCGGACTACTCTGAAAAAAATGTGCGTGATCAAATACATAAAAAAATTAAAAAATGATAATATATGGGTCGACCTGAGAACCTCCTCCGTTTTTTTGTCGGTTAACAATAAAAATGCAAAATTGTACTAAGTTTTTTAACCTTCTTTAGCATTTCCTATTATTGAAAATAAGAGTTTAATCTCAAAATGAGTTCGCAATGAACTGTTACTAAACACTTCTGTTACAGATGTAAATATTAATATAGGGTGTTTTACAGTAAAAAAAAACGTAGACATGAAAATAATGTAAAAATTACACAGTTCCTAACTTTTAGAATGCGATAACTCTTTTTTTTATTATTATTGTTCACAATTAGTAAGCCCTTGGCATCGTCTCATCTGGAACACCTGAAGTTACTAAGGAAACTAAACAGTCATATTATTTTCATGTGCCGTTCATATTGAATTGTGAGTGACTCAAAAATGTGTAATTAGTCAGATTTGTCATGGATGATTTATTTAAGTGTATGATGAACATGTGTGTGTATAATGTTCCTCACAGTGCGCGACAATTCGTGTCCAACTGTGTTCTTTTTTTCACTTTGTCAGCTAAAATTTTACAAGTACACAGGGTGTAATAAGACCACTCCCGGCACCTTAAACAGGTGGTTTTATTCATACTGAACAACAAAATTGCTGGAGCTTTAAGCAAATCGATCAATTCGATCAGTCAAATTTGTATAAAGGTTTTTTTTTTAAATTCAGTATGGGTTTTTTGCGCAAAGTTTGTTCAGTTTCATAAGTAGAATCCTTATGTTTCCGGGAGCAGTATAATTCGCGGCGTATAAGTTGAACACAATGGCGGTAGGGACGGCGGGACACGCTTCGATTGAGACTTGAAAATAAGACCATGCGCACTGTTCAACTTAGATGCCGCGATCTATAAGTCTTTGTACGCCCATTTATATTATGTTCTATTATTTTATTTTGTTGTTTTTTTTTAGTTATAGCGATATTCTAATCGGATTATGGTATACTGTAAAATTGTTTAAATTGTAATTTATCAGGTTGAGCGACATCCAAAATCCTAGTTTAGGCTACACAAATTTTGAATTGTTTAGTAGTTAGGAATTGTTCGATTTTATTTTGTAGTTATTAAGTGTAGGCAAGTATTAAACAATTTATTATATACGTTTGGTACATCGACGAAACAGCGACTACTTAGACTTAAGGCGCTCTTCTCAGCTAACTAGCGTCGTTTTCAGCTAAAAAATAATTACTCGCTGAGTACATAAGTTATCGAAAATTTTCAACGAAGAATTTGTTAATTTAATTTAAAAACTATGAACTCTGTGATACATAGTTCGCTGTTGTTACATATAGCTTAAGTGCTAAAAGTGGCGCTAGTTAGCTAAGAAAAGCGCCTTAGCACGCTGTAGTTACATATAGCTTAAGTGCTAAAAGTGGCGCTAGTTAGCTAAGAAAAGCGTCTTAGCACGCTGTAGTTACATATAGCTTAAGTGCTAAAAGTGGCGCTAGTTAGCTGAGGGAAGCGCCTTAGTACGCTGTAGTTACAGATAGCTTAAGTGCTAAAAGTGGCGCTAGTTAGCTAAGGAAACGTCAAGTGATTCGCGAAATCGCTATTCCGAATGTCGGTAGTGAGCTCTTGTTCCCGCATTTGGACTCTTTTGCCGTCCTTATCCGCTTCCACTAAAGCGGAGACAAGCGGAGCGGAGAAAAGACGATCACATTGCTCAAAATACACATCTGATATCCGCTCTGCTTCAGTGGATATAGTAAAAGTGAAGAGGACAAGAATTGTCTGAAAATGTACGGTACGCGTAGCGGAGTGGGGTAAAGTGGAGCGGGGCAGGGATAGGTGCTGCTTTGTTGCAATTGTATTGGCTTAGGTCAGTTCGGCGTCGCCCTGCTCCGCTGCTTCACTCTCCTCCGTTCTTCTTCACTCCGCATAAGTAGAGTGGAAACCTTCCCCTTTTCACCGCTCCGCTTACACTCATCTCCACTTCAGTGGAAACGCACCCTTATATTGTAAACACTACCTAGTACGTTCGTTTTACGGTTTGGAGTAGTGGACGAAGCTAACTAGAAATTCGGAAGCGCGATCTCTTTAAGTCAATTCAATGTAATATAGGTAGGTAAAACTGCAATAGCGAAAACAAATTGAACAAACTGTACGACAGCCCGCACTAAACTTTCTCGAAATTTTTTTTTATTAATTTCTTTTTCATAAAAAAAATGATGAATTCATGTTGCGTGACCAAATATATACTTATTCGTAACCAAATATGTACTTATTCGTAATACATGACATTTCAATAGCTCCAACCATCTGTGAGTAAACGCAAGTTTACATATCATTTGTAGGAGAACCACACAAACACGATTTTTCCTAAACCAATAGGTATTACTATGTAATAGACAAACATAAGCAACTACGACGTGCAAAGTTTCATCAAAACCGTTAGAGCTGTTTGTAAGAAAAAATATTTTAGTTTTTGTTGTATGACAGCTTCTCTTCGGTTTGACGGTATAAATAAACTTTTAATAATTCCTCGATGAAATAATATAAAAAATCTTAAGTTCTAAATTTGGTCCCAATCGGACTAACGATTTAGCCTCTAGAGCCAAGCGTGACGGACGGACGGAATTGAGATGTTCGTTTTTTCGGTAGTAGTTAATGATAGAGAAAAAAAACACATTTTCACAAAAATTGAAAAAAAAAAACTTCTTTCGCGATAACAATACTTCCTCTATTCTACGAGTACTTACGTACATACCGTTCTACAGGGTCAAGAAAGAAAAAACTAAACTCATAAATTTTCTTCATCTCTTAATTAATTACATATATGAGACCTTTAATTAAAGTAGGAAGATAAGATAGTCAGTTCCCCATTGCGAACTCTGGTAACCCCGCTTTCATCGTTGGCATCATCGTCACTTACCATCAGGTGAGATGATGCCAAGGGCCTTACTAATTGTAGATAAAAAAAAACACAAAAGCACTCCGAAAGTGCCGACTGAAGTGAAAACTTGGAAGAATTAGGCCTTGTACCCAGAGACATTAAAAGTGTCGTTGTTATTTTACAGTGTCACAAGTTCAATGGGTTTTTCCATCTCAAAAAATGCCCAACGCGCCTAATGAAGTATTCACTTCAAAAATGTCTATTGTGTTGCTTAGGTAGTCTAGTCGCTATTTCGTCGACAGTTTGGTTGAATATACATTCTGGGTTATTTTTTCTTTCAACTTAGGTTTGTTTCATAATCATAAGTCATCACAATACAACATCGTGTTATAAAATGCATAGGTATTTTATGGCTGTTGTTAGATAAATTAGTATCTATACCTGCTTACTAATATTGTGTTTTTTTGTCAACCAAATATGATTCGGTGCGAATTTGATTGTTAATTATTAAGCTATTGCAACTCAATGTAAATAGCTAAAAATTAGCCATATCTAAATATTAAATTTGTTACATTAACAATGCCTGTTTTTCTTAAATTCAATTTAATTATATTTTTATTAGCGTCGGTGACTTAATGGCAAGGGCCGCTACCACCTGTCTGGGAGATCGTGGTTCGAATCCTGCCACGTACCAATGTGTTTTCGAATTTCGTTTTTATATGTACTTTTTTCCGACCTGCTCCTAGGAAACCTGCATACGCCTGCGAAGAAACTCGAAGGTTGTGTGTTAAGTCGACCAACCCGTATTGGGCCCGCGTGGTCGACTAAGCTACGGGTAAGGTCGAGCCCCTCGGTGGGACGTTTATGAGCTGATATAATGATATTTTTATTAGTATATAAGTAGTTTGTGAATTCTTTATTAGACAACAGAATAACCAAAAAAATAAACAGTAATATGTACAAATTAAGAATAAGAAGAACATGTACAAAGCGGAATTATTCCATATAGGGATCTTTTACAACCTAAGTTTGATTAATGAAAGGACTTAACGAGTAAAGAAACACGTCACGTCAAGCCAGGATTTAAAAGATAAATAAATAAATTAAAGTTAATAGTTACAACTATACTATACTCTAGATACATAGTCACATAATAACATAGATAGGTGTACATATTACCAATTTTGCATTTAGGTTGAGTGCCCTCCGCACTCGCCTCCCCTGCTCGGTGAAGTTGTACAACAAGCTTGTCCTTTCGAAAAAAAAAACAATATATAATAAATATATACATACTATACCCAAAGTATTACGATATGGCTTACAGTAGCGCAACGCCTTTGATGTCGCACGATGCGCCACGTCGTAGGTAATAGCAGTACTAGCTCTACTGTGCCCCGCCGCCCGCTGCCCCGAAGTAACCTTCCGTTGCTCTGCGTAAGTATATTCGTTGCACTACTGTAAGCCGCTATATTGTAATACTGTGCTATACCTATACAGGATAATACATAGATAGGTGTACACTGTACATACTTATTATTATATAATAAATGTATACATAATATATAATTATTATATATTGTTATTGATATACCTATGTAACGAAATTGGTAAAGGTCCCGTTAATTGGGGCTTTCTACTTTTATTGAACAACTTCTATTCTATGACTATTCTGGAATCGCAAATGAAAATTAACTTCATACAAATTAATCCATCAGTTTATCGACCAATTTTGTGCATTTTTGTATGGAGGGTCCAAATTTTTTTTGAGAATTTAACTATGGGTTCCTTAGGGAACGTTGTTCAGTGTGTGTGACGAGTAGAAGCCCCCCAAGTTAACGGGACGTATACAAATTTTGTTACACCCTGTACATATATTAGCTCAGTAGGGTAACACAAATAGACGGACGTCAAGTTTTTTGAAAGTTCTCCAGGAGGCTCATGTTTTCCCAATAATGTAAATCAGTTTTAAAACTTGAAAAAAACGACATGCCGAATCGAATCCAAGTTTTGCAATTATATATTAAAAAGACGCATATCAAAGTCGGAAATATCTGTTCGATGTAAAAACATTAAAATCAGAGAGAATTGAAACTTTGAGTACAAATCGTTGTCTACTGATAATTTAAAAACAAGGAGTTGTTTTATAAAAAGATCCATTTATTTACGATCGGATAAGATAAATATATATGTCCGTATATCCCTGCCCTTTTATAAAACTTTGCTGAGATATAACGGTCTAACTAAACTAATATATGTATTTGTGTTTATTAAGACCGTTATGTCTGAGCATTTATAAGTTTTTTGAAAAAGACAGTAATATAAGGACATACCTACAAGGTCGCGGGAAGCCGCTGGATATGCGGGCAGGGCAGAACCGGTCGTCGTGGAGATCCTTGGGGGAGGCCTATGTCCAGCAGTGGACGTCCATCGGCTGATATGATGTTGATGCGGACATACATTTCTCTTATCCGATCGTAAATAAACGGATCTTTTTATAAAACAACTTCTTGTTTTCAAATTATCAGTGGACTGAGATTTTTGTGGACGGCGGCGGCTGGAGACGGCCTTCTTAACCAGTTGTGTTTCAATGTATTATACGATAAAACAAATTACAGATATGTTTGTCTAGTAAATATACAGGTTGAAACATAAAGGTGCACTGATACTTTAAGGTGAGCTTGTACTCATCAAACTGAACAAGTTTTGTTCTACAATTTTGCTGAAATTGCGATTTTTTTTTCGTTTTTTTTTTCATACAAAACCCGCCAATCAGCTGACCGATTCGTATAAACAATAAAAAAAACGTGATTTTAGCAAAGTTGTTCAGTTTGACGAGTACAAGGCCTACCTTAAAGTATCACTGCACCCTGTCTTTGCAAGTTAAGATTCCATTCGGCATGTAGTTCTTCTAATAAGTGGAACTACATTTTAAGAAATCAAGTCTCCTGGCGACCCATAACAAGGGTTAGTACTAATATATATACTGTGACAAGGGTCTAAAAAGCGGAGATGGAAATACAATCTTATTTCCACTGGCAGTACATACATTCCACAAGCGAGCAGCGTGAACCGTAGAAGGTATAGTATAGGCACAGATGAGATACTAGTTACTTCGTGTATAGGTATCATTGCTAAACTGCAAGTGCCTGGCGTTTGCTAGAGCGCAGTTGGTTCTGTTTTATTTTAAAAATAGGTAGCGGCTTGCGAGCGTGGACATGAGTTTTCTCCAGATCCCTCAGGAATTCTTTCGCGCTATTCTGATAAGCAGTCTATGTCACTTCCCAACCCACCAATTCTACACAACAAATCACTTCAATCCGTTGCTCCGTTGCGACGCCGACGTGCGCGAGCGTGGAAATGAGTTTTCCACAGATCCCTCGAGAAGTAGGTACGTCAGGATATGCTTATTAGTTATTAGTAAATTATGTCAGAATATGCTAATTGGTAAATTAGGTAATTTCTGACCTCCTCAACCATCTCTGTGCAAAAAAATCACAACAATCCATTTTTCGTTGCGATGTTAAGAAATTAACCCAAAAAATTAGTATTTTTAGTTCCCTCAGGAACTGCATCAGACTTTGCTATTTTTACGGGATAAAAAGTAGCCTATGTCCTTCCCACTGACACAGGCTACCTGCACGCCAAATTTCATCAAGATTCGTCGAGGTGTTGAAGCGTGAAAAGGTAACAAACTAACAAACACATTTTCACATTTATAATATTATAGTACGACCGACGATCTAGTTGAGGATCGCGGGAAGCCGCTGGATGCGGGCAGCGCAGGACCGGTCGTCGTAGAATTCCTTGGGGGAGGCCTATGTCAAGCAGTTGACGTCTTTCGGCTTATATGATGATGGTGAAAGTTAATTTTGACCCACTTCACGGTTTCCGATTGAGCTGAAATTTTGCATGCATATGTATATCGCGTGACAATGCAAAATTAAAAGCTTGTACCTAAAAGTTTTTAGGTTTTTTGAAAATTATTTATAAAATCGGTGTAAGATAGATTTCAAATTATAGCCTTTCATACCAAGATATACACACTTCTCTACACACAAAGAAGTTTATATATCTTTGCCTAGCAAGAAACAAGGCATACGTCAAGTGAAGTTTCATGTTCAATGTTTTGGACGCAGCTGTTTTACAGAAAACATACACTATTTTGTAGTTTCTGAGCCTTTATTGATAATTGTTTACCATGAGTGAATCTGCGGTGAGTGTAACTGATTACCTATTAAATTATTATTTTTTAACTCTTCGATTACTTGAAACCATTTAATAAAATCTTGTTTTATCTTTCAGACAACACGAACGAAAACGTTGACGGAGACAACTGATACAGAGTCCGTAGGTAATCCTTTGGTAAGTTAATTAAACCCTTTTTATAGCATACAAGATGTAAAGTTCGTTCGATCAATTAACTGCACCTTGGATAAATGCCTCTCGCCGCTGCCGGCTCACGTCAAACGGTACCTACAAAGGGGCCGCCCTGTGTTCAATCGTGTCGCCGCCGAAATTACACCTGCACGTGGTCGCGTGAATTTTGTTCACTCTTAACTTATTAATGTAGGCGACGATTCTGAAGATACTTCGTCCAGCAGTGAAAGTGATTAAAATTAATGAATGATAAATCCTACTAATATTATAAACGCGAAAGTTTGTATGTCTATATAAATGTTTTTCACGCTTCAACCACTGGGCGGATCGGGATGAAACTTGGGACACGTATAGGTTAGGTCCTGGATTAACATTTTTATCCAGATTTCTTAAGTGGTTCCCGTGGGATAAATGTTAACTCTCTCTTTTTTGGTAATTTCTGTTACTTCGCAATGAAGCGAGGAAATGACGTGGACTACTAATTAGCATAGCCCGAAATAGTTCCCAAGGGATCTGGAGTTGACTCAGTTACCACGCTCGACAGCAACAGCACGACAGAAATAAAAACTATGTTCACGCGAAAACTAACTAATTACTGAAAATATCTGGCTGAAATTTGGAAGGTAGACAGCTTAGGACCTTGGATTAACATATAGGCTACTTTTTTCCACGCTCGAAGACAGTCATAAAACTATGTTCAAGCGAGCGAAGCCGCTGGCAAAATACGTAATTAATTTTATTGTTTTTGTAAAATAGCTTTATCTTTTAAACATATTTCCAGCACTCTGTTCAGGTGTACTGCAGTTAATTCCTCAAACGTACTATAATACTAAGAAAGACGTCTATTGCCAAACATAAGCCTCCCCAAGATTTCCACAACGACTGGTACTGCGTTGACCACAACCAGTGGCTTCCCGTGACCCCCACCTGATCGTCGGCTCACCGAGTAAGAGGCCTTCCTTCGCTACGCCTGAGGAGTTTACTGCCCTCAATGGCCGGTCTAGAAAACTTAACACAAGTTTAATCCACAGTTTGGCGACAGATGGTCGAACAACATAACCTACCGTCAGCTCATCATATCGCCGAGTATCGGCATCATACAGCTGTTTTGGCATCCCTACATCCACGACCTTCGCAAACTGCTGCCCTTTCTGTTCCTGTACAATGTGTTTAGCATATTCATTGGCTATCCCATGTTCTATTTGGAATTGGCGCTGGGAGTTGTAACGAAAAAAGGTGTGCTTAGTTGCTGGGATCTAGCGCCTATGGCGAGAGGTACGTACCTTCTCGTATGTAAATTTACTATATTAATCTTTAACCACTACCATGCGGTTACACAGACCGCTGAGGTTTTCTAAACTGCTTGATTGTTCTCGGCCTCCCCCGACTCTTTAGCTTCGGATTCAATTGCGCTGTCGTCGTATCGAGTAATAGTTGCGTCGGCAGAAGCAATCCTGGCTAGTAATGTACCTTCTCGTATGTAAATTTTCTATATTAATCGTTAACCACTGCCATGCGGTTACACAGACCGCTGAGGTTTTCTAAACTGCTAGATTGTTCCCGGCCTCTCCCGACTCATTAGCTTCGAGTTCAATTGCGCTGAAGTCGTATCAGGTAATAGTTGCGTCGGCAGAAGCAATCCTGGCGAGTAATTATGATCCAAATTTCAACTGCGGTCTGTGTGATCGCACAGCGGAGACAACATTACTTTTTTTACGGCGATTTTTACTTACTATGTTGTTGATTTTTCATAAAAGTGAAAAAAAATTAGATATTTCATCATTTTGTTAAAACTGTAACTGAAAATTATTTTATTGTTGGTTTTTGGTGCAATTTAACGTTACGTTGATTAAAGTACGATTTATTACGTAAAGTTGATTAAAGTAAAAAAATATAAATACTAGAAGTGTTCAATAAAAAGTGATAATGATTATGACGCAATTATCTTTTATTAAATGTTACTTTTTATTTCGACGTGGTCATCTTTTTTCTAAATCTAAAATTCCCTTTCTAAAAAATCTTATTCCTGATCCCTTAAAAAAATCATGTACGGCGACGACTACCGCGCATCATTTTCAAAGTTCTGGCCCCCGTTATGTTCCTTTAACCGTGAAAATAAGTAGAAATCACTAGGAGCAAGGTCCGGTGAATATGGAGGATGTTCCATCAATTCGAAGCCAGCTTTTTGAATGACAGCCGTCGCAACTCTGGACTTGTGCGCGGGCGCGTTAT
Source organism: Coleophora flavipennella (assembly GCA_947284805.1). Lineage (NCBI taxonomy): Eukaryota > Metazoa > Arthropoda > Insecta > Lepidoptera > Coleophoridae > Coleophora > Coleophora flavipennella. The sequence goes on from OX369269.1 coordinate 9,030,963, forward strand.
CTTGGTGGAACAAAACAACAGCGAGTTCGCTACGCCGTTTCTTGCGTATTTCCTCACGCAATTTTGTTATTTTTCCTACGTACAAAGTCCCTGTAATAGTCGCTTCATGATTAAGGTATTCGATCATTACCACGCCTTGGCTGTCCCAAAAAAGAGAGTCAATGATCTTACCGGCGGATGGAATCGTCTTATATTTCTATGGAGTTGGAGATGACGGTCTCTTCCAAAATCCAAGTCATGGGCTGTTTTTTCGTTTCTGGGTCATAATTTCTGCAATCCAATGTTCAATCTTATAAAATCAGCTCTACAGCTGAATTTCGCGTGAGTGTCTTAACGCGACCTACGTCTTTTACTTCTGGCGTAAATGTACATTTTCGTTTATTGCGAGCTTAGTTAACATTCTAGGAAAAAAATAATTTAGCAATTTTGTCAATACCTTTATTTTCTTAATGTCTGTATTTATTTCATGCGCATAACTTATGTAATGTAGGAGATCAGGTGAAATGATGCCAAGGGCTTATCAACATAGTTTTACAAAATAAAATATATCGAGCGAAAAGAAATAAATCGTGTTTTTGTTTTAGCCGTACGTAATAAGAAGGTTCCAAGAATCAGCTATGTTGTTTTCACGTTCAGCAAGCTTGCGACCAACTCAACATTTTCTAGCAAAATTTCACTAATTTTGGCAGCCTGCTCTGTACGTGTCCCCGGCGACACAGTTTTGTGATAACGTTCAAACCGTCTGGCATAGACGAACATGATGATGATGATGATGATCGTTCCCCATGCGAAGGCGTTGTCAAGCTAGGCGTATGCGTGTTCACAGCAGTCGCTTGGTGCTTCGCGATGACGGATTACACAAACAGGCCAATGCCTTCACAAAAAAAGCAAGTTTAATGCGTTTTCTCCAAAGGATATCTGTTAAAGCTTTGTTTTATTGCCTTTATCATTATGTGAACTAAAACATTAGTAAAATTAACAGTTTACCGAATTTGGATTTAATAATTCCTAAACGAAATCATAGCGGCCGGGGCGCGGTAACGTAGCTCATCCTTTACGTTCCGTAACCAGTCTAGTAACCAATCTGCGTTACGGGCGGGGTGAGATAGCAATCTAGAGAGCGGCAGGGAGTGTCTATACTGTACGTTAGTACTAATATAATATATACTTTGCCAATTTACATAGTTTCTTTAATATATCTATAGAGGCACAATGTCTTTTCGCGGCTCTACTGAGAAGGGAGTTAAGTAAGAAATTCAAAGACTTAGCTGAGAAAATCAAACTGTTCAAAAATGTGTAATTTGTCATGGTGGGATCTAAAAATGTTGGTGTAGGACCCGTTAACTGTTCTACTAATCATACTGAACAACTTTCTCCAAAGCTCGTAATTTTTTTAATTGGACCCTCCTTACAAAAATACACAAAATTTGTCGACCAGGTGATCGATTTGTATAATGAGTAAGTCATAGAACAAAAGTTGTTCAGTATGATGACGAGACGCCCCAGACAACGGGACCTACCTTTTGTTGCACCCTGTACTTATATCTGTTTCACTCTCACTACAGCAACTTATGAGAGGAGTATTTCGTACGGCATACCTACTCAAACGTGGGGCCATTTACGTTACATAAAATTTCCTTCTGGAGATGTTATAGAAAATCTTTTTTTTTGTGTCATCTCACCTGATGGTAAGTGGTGATCACGCCGAAGATGAAAGCGGGCTTACCTAGATTCTCCAACGCAATGGGGAGCTGGCTATTCTTATCTTTAAGCCGGAACACATCAATACAGTTAACATTGATGTTTGGTGGTAAGATGGAGGTAGCTAGCCAGGCGGGCTTAGAAAATGCCCTTACACCAACCAAACCGAGTCTTACAAGATTAGCCTCCGCCGGGAATCGAACCCGCTTCCTGATGTGAAGCTAATGAACTTAACCATTACGCCACGGAGGCGGTTAGAAAACTCTTTGAGCTTATGATGATTATCATGACTTATCGTTCCCCAGGCGTAGGCGTCGCGATGCTGGGCGTGTGCGTGTTCACGGCACTCTCGCTGAGCACGGCGGCCGCTTGGTGCCTGGCGATGACGGTGCACTCCTTCCACTCGTTCCTTCCGTGGCTGCACTGCGCGGCAGCCGCGACTCCGCCCTGTGCCGCGCGGCACCGCCACCTCGTTGACGGCACTGAGACGCCATCGCAGTCGTTTTTCTTGTGAGTCCTTTACCACCAGTTTAGCGTTTAAGGATATGTGTATTTTTTTGATTCACTATTGGTAAGCCCTTGGCATTTTTTTTAAATTATAAATTTGAGTGCGATTGGCTGCACCTCACCTGATGGTGAGTGCCGATGCAGCCGAGGATGTAATGTATGATGATGTAGCTCATATAGTGCCTATTCTCTCTCGTCTTAATTATTCCTAAATTATCATCTCATCATCGCATAAATTATCATAGCATCATCTCATCTGATGGTAAGCAACGATGATGCCGAAGATGGAAGGGGGCTTACCAAGATTCTCCAACACAATGGGGAACTGGCTATCTTATCTTCAAGCTGGAACACATCAATGTTGTTGGCATTGATGTTTGGCGGCAAGTCTTAGATATGGTGGTAGTAGCTAGCCAGGCGGGCTTAAAAAAATGCCCTTCCACCAGCCAAACCGAGTCTTATAAAGTTAGACTCCGCCGGGAATCGAACCCGCGACTCCTTGATGTGAAGCTAATGTACTAAACCATTTCTCCACGGAGGTGGTGACGCCCGACGTCATGGGGTTAAAGCCACCGTGATCTCAAAATATCAAAAAAATAGGTAAATGTTTACCACCATTTAATTTCTAATAGTCTAATGCTATTTTGATAATAAATTTTGTTTTAATGACTATTGTTCTAATATTAATTTTTAAAAACATCAGTGCCACCAAAAATCTGTGTTAACAACAAATCTTGGTAAGCCTGCTTCCATCTTCGGTATCATCGTCACTTACCATCAGGTGAGATGATGCCAAGGACTTACCAATTGTGAATTTAAAAAAATCCAAAGTCAATTCTCATACAAAAAATTTGACCCGCTACACAAAAAAGCACATATTGGCTAAACAGAGGATCGGTTTGGTTGAAGATTAACCTCATTTCTGCGGACTGATTTGGGGAAAGTTGTTCAGTATGTAGAAGCCCCAGTGAACGGGTCCTATATCAATTTTGCTACACCTGTATAAAAATTAATAGATTTTTCTGTCTGTAAACTTCGAACTTAACATTAACAGCAACTTCGTGTTGAACTTGAAACGGGACGGGCTCGCTAGCGGACTGGGCACCATCGTCTGGGAGCTCTCGATCTACTACATCATCAGCTGGGTCCTCATCTACCTTATAGCGATCAAGCGGATATACAGTTATTCTAAGGTACGTTTATATTTTTTTTCTGGAATAAGAAATTAACGGCCTCCGTAGCGTAATGGTTAAGTCTCTTAGCTTCAAATCAGGAGGTTGAGGGTTCGATTCCCGGCGGAATCTAACTTTTTACGACTCGTTTTAGTTGGTGGAAGGACATTTTCTAAGCCTGCCTGGCTAGCTACCACCATCTTATATAAGTCTTGCCGCAAAGCATCAATATTAACAGCATTGATGTGTTCCGCCCTGAAGAAAAAGTGGCCAGTTCCCCATTGCGTTGCGCTTCAATCTGCGGCATTATAGTCACTAACCTCCAGGTGCGATGATTCAAGGGCTTGTTTCCAATTTTGGATTATAAAAAAGCCTGTTGTTCAATCCCAGGTTTGCTTAAAGGCAGTAAAGTAGCTTGGTAACCACCTATGCTCGGACTTTCTCTGCGTGATCGAATCAGAAAAGAGGAGATCCGTAGGAGAACCAACTTTACCGACATAGCTCTTAGAATTGTTAAACTTAAGTGGCAGTGGGCGGGGCACATAGCTCGTAGAACAGATGGCCGTTGGGGTAGTAAAGTTCTCGACCGCGCACCGGAAAACGTAGCTTAGTTAGGCCTCCCACTCGGTGGACTGAAGACCTGGCGAAGGTCGCGGGAAGCCGCTGGATGCGGGCAGCGCAGAACCAGTCGTATGGAAATCCTTGACGGAGGCTTATGTCCAGTAGTGGACGTCCGTCGGCTAATATGATGATGATGATGAGCCAGATACTACCGCAAGCAAAGCCCACGCGCGGCTTTGCTTGCGTAGTAACTGGTTATAAATCTCTGTCTTCATTTGAAGACTACTAATTTATTTATTTATTTTATTTTTTAAATGCCAAACTCTCTCTCTTATCGTGTGGCACAATTAACCGTGCTATCCAAGGGATACACAGCGGTTGCCTGGTGTTGCACTTAGCATCACCCGCGGTCACGTGTAGGGAATTTAGATTTACACCTACGGACGTGTGCAACGCGACCTTCTTGCACATCTGGAATCAGATGTGCAGGTTTCCTTACGATGTAGACTATACCTAATAAAGAGGTAAGTACTCGTAATGTAAGTTTCGATGTAAAAGGTAGTCTTCGAAACTACTCATCCGATGTCAAAAACCCGCGCACCTTCGATATCAACGGCTTGAAAAAACTGGCAACTGCTCGTGATTTATATTCTCTTTGCAAAACATTAGACAGTCTTGAACGATTTAGTCGTGGAAATATATTTCATCATCATCATCATATCAGCTGAAGGACGTCCACTGCTGGACATAGGCCTCCCCAAAGGTTTCTACGATGACCGGTTCTGCGCTACCCGCATCCGCGGCTTCCCGCGACCTGCACCAGGTCATCGGTAACCATAGTAACCGACATAGCTCTCAGAATTGCTAAACATAAGTGGCAGTGGGCGGGGCACTTAGTTCGTAGAATGGATAGCCGTTGGGGCAGTAAAGTTCTCGAGTGGCGACCGCGCACCAGAAAAAGTAGCGTCACTTATTTTAATAAAATTTTAACCGCCTCCGTGGCGTAATGGTTAGTCCATTCGCTTCACACCAGGAGGTCGCGGGTTCGATTCCAGGTGGGGTCAACTTCTAAGACTCGGTTTGGTTGGTGGCAGCTTAGGGCATTTTATAAGCCCGCCTGGCTAGCTACCACCATCTTATCTAAGTCTTGCCGCCAAATATCAGTGTTAACAACATTGATGTGTTCCGGCTTGAAGACAGGATAGCCAGTTCTCCATTGCGTTGGGGAATCTTGGTAAGCCCGCTTCCATCTTCGGCATCATCGTCACTTACCGTCAGGTGAGATGATGCCTAGGGCTTACCAATTGTGAATAAAAATAAACTAAACACGGCGGGCGGTCGAAAAACTCGCCCGACTTTAGATAAAGTTTCACGTTGGGACAGGTGGTGCTCTTCAAAGACATCCTGACTTACTTTGTGCTGATCTGCTGCGTCGTGGGGGCTCCGCGACTGATGGGCGCCAATCGCATGGTGTGGGCCGCTGACTGGAGTGTGCTGATTCAGGATGTGCAGGTAAAATCCTTACTAATATCATTACTTAATATTATAAATGTGAAAATGTGTTTGTTTGTTTGTTACCTTTTCATGCTTCAACACCTTAACCAATCTTGATGAAATTTAGTATGCAGGTAGCCTGTGTCACTGGGAACGACATAGGCTATTCTAACTAATATTATAAATGTGAAAATGTGTTTGTTTGTTTGTTACCTTTTCACGCTCCAACGCCTTTACCAATCTTAATGAAATTTGGCATGCAGGTAGCCTGTGTCACGAGGAAAGACATAGGCTACTTTTTATCCCGTAAAAATAGCATAGCCCGATGCAGTTTCTGAGGCAACTGAAAATATACTCTTTTTTGGTTAATTTCTTTAACATCAATACGGAACAATGGATTGTTGTGATTTTTTGCGCAGAGATGGTTGAGAGAGTGGGACTCGATCTTAAATACAGTTATAAAAACGGGCGAAGCCGCAGGCAAAAGCTAGTAAGATATACAGGTAATTGTAGGGTTTCGTACCTCAATTGGAAAAAAGGGACCTTAATAGGATCTCAGTCCATCTGTCTGTCTGTCCAGACTCTTTTCTCAGGAAAGCGTGGAGGTGTCAAGTTAAAACCAATATCAAATACTTAGTTCTATACGGTCCCTTTGAGCTAATCTAGCTTCTAAATCAACGCCATAAAAGTTGAGATTTTGATGGGGATTAATTGTCTAACACTAAGAGAGACTAATAGTCCAAAAAAGCATACAGCTACATATTATCAGGATATAGCCAACAGTTCCCCAGATTACAGAACCACCACACACTTCGCAAAAATTCTGTCTATGTGGTTGGGTGTTTTAAGTTTCGAGCGATGAAGGAGTGAAGAAGATAATTATAGTGGTGGCAAAAAATCGAGGTTAAGATTTTGATGGGATCGATTGTCTTACTGACACTAATAGTCTAAAAAACAAAATATAAAAATATGTCTGTGTATCTGTGCGTCCGTCCAGTGCTAGTGATGGCATAAAGAATCGAGGTTAAATTTTTGATGGGGATCGATTGTCTTACTGACACTAATAGGTAGTCTAAAAAACAGAATGATAAAAATGTTTGCGTGTGTCTGTGTATCTGTGCGTCCGTCCGGTGCTCTAGCTCCCAAACGATTTAGGACAGATTTAGATAAAAGTTCGGTAAGGGCAATTATATTTATAATTATTTCTCCTGCCGTTGTTTTTTTAAATTCCTCCTATTTAGATTTTTTAGAGTTGCCACCGTAGTAAAAAAAACCACTTATTATTTTTACTCAAAAATGGATCCAACGAATTTGACGAAACTACGCTGACGCTGTAGTTCGTTATTCCGGGAAAAATCGGAATCGGGTACCTTCTATACAAATCCAGGTTTTTTGTTACATTTTCTAGAAAATGTCTTAACTATTTTAATGAAACTTTGTGAATAACTAGGATTTAATAAGACCTACTGCATCAGGTACTTAATTATTCCAGGAAAAATCCAAGTAAGGTATCTCCCATACAAACCGAAATTACTTGTAAATTTTTCGTAGTCTTGTGTTATTTGCTGCTTAGAAAGTGCAATGTTTATTGTAGATTTGTGTATGCCCGAACTACGACAGACGGTGAAGGCTCCGCACATAAGTATGCATAGCGTGGATGTACAATTTATTTTAAGCTTACTAGCCGTTAAAGACAGGGTCTACTAATGAAACTTAACAACTTTCCCTGAGGAATTCATACTGAATTCGTATTTTTTTTCAATAGATATGCGCGAACCTGCATGATACATACCTGACACAAACAGTCCACTTAGGTAGGTTGTAGTAACGTACTGAGTTTCATCAAAATCGTTAGAGCAATTTTTGAGTAAAAAAGTATAATATGTTTTAAGCTTATTGCGTAGCTTTTATCGTGGGCTTTGAGCGCGGCGACCGAATCAATAAATTCCGTAACGAAAATAAAACCTAACACTCCACGCTCGGTCGAGTTCTAAAAAACTTACAGTGCCATCTATTAGCGATTTGCGGTACTAAAAGGACTTAGTCAATTTTACTGGTGTAACTTTCTTAGTGTTAATTTATTACATAAACATCCCGCGCCCCAAGGACTATATGGTACTGGCACAGTATATATATTAGTACTAACGTATAAATACTGGATAAAGAAAAAATAAATAATTGCATAAGTTGATAAAAAATTCTAGGCAATAGCTTTACCGCGGCAGTACCCGAGTGCCAGACGTTTTTTTTTATTACGCTACGGGAGCGGTTGAAGTCTTAGTTCCATCTATTACTCAATCTCTTTTCAGATCTGGCGCAGGGCGCTAGAATACGCTTTAGTGGAGATGACGGTCTCCCAAGGCTCCCTAATCATGCTCGGCACATACTGCCCAAAGCAACAGCACCCTCTCTTGCGCACAGCTTTGTTCGCGTTCGTAGCGTCAAAGGGTACAAGCTTGGCTGCGTCTCTTGTGCTGGGAGCCACGCATGGAGCTTTGCAGAATGACTACAAGGGGAACGATACGAGGATTTGGGAAGGTGAGATCGACGTGATTTTGTTGATAGAAATGGACAGGTGACATAAAAATATCTATGATGATGATGATGATCTTTCCGACCGATTTCGGTCATAGCGACCGCTTCGACTCCTAGTCGGTTTGCCGCGCGTGCGCTCGAAGATGGTTCATGTATCCAAACTTCGCAGCGAAACTCCTCGCGCAATGATTTAAGTATAATGATGTAAGTTTGTATGTAATTGTATGAAATGGTCGCAGGTGGTCGGGCGTTTAGCTGGTCGCGTTTGGTATGAAGGTCATCTTTACCTTCCTCAGGTCCTCAAACTCTGTACTTGCGAATGTATGGATGTATATTTGTTGCTCTTTCACGCAAAAACTACTGAACGGATCTGGCTGAAATTTGGTAGGTAGACAGATTAGGACCTGGATTAACACATAGGCTACTTTTTTCCGCTTGCGGCTCGCGCACTGTGCACCCTCGAAAAGTCATAGAAACGTCCACGCGGGTGAAGCCGCAGGGAAACAGCTAGTACTTACATACTCAAAAAACAAAACCCACCTTCTGGCGCAGTTTGGTAAATAGTAAATCTGAATAAGAATTTGTTAAATGTATGATGATCTCAAAAATATATATAATACTGCATCATCGTCAAATCTTTCGAAAAACTTACTCTGCTGAACAAAGGCCTCCCAAAAGGGTTTCTACAACGACCGGTTCTGCGCTGCCTGCATCAAGCGGCGGTCGTAGGTCCACCGAGTGGGAGGCCTGCCTACACTAAGTCTTCCGTGGGTGGTCGCCACTCGAAAGCGTTACTATGCCAACCACCCTACTCTTATACGTTTATATTTACATTTCTTCAGGACCATCAGCATCCATCATTCTGTGGGCGGACTTCGTGGCCAGAATACCTGGCAGCCAATTTTGGTCATGCCTCATCTTCTTCACGCTGTTTGTCTTGGCTATTACTTCTACGGTATGTCATTTTTTTGTCATAGGTGCGTCGGTGGCGCAACGGCATGGGCCGCTACCTCCTATCCGGGAGGTCGTGGTTCGAGTCCCTGCCACGTACCAATGTGTTTTCAAATTTCGATCTCATATGTACGTTTATCCGACGCTCTTACGGTTAAGGAAAACATCGTAAGGAAACCTGCACACACCTAAGAAACTGCACACTGCACACCCTGCGAAGAAACTCGAAGGTTGTGTGTGAAGTTGACCAACCCGCACTGGGCCCGCGTGGTCGACTAAGGCCCGATCGATCGACCTAATTCAGGTTAGGCTCGAGCCCCTCGGTGGGGACGTATATATGAGCTGATGAGATGTCATTTTAATAATAGGGTATTTTAAATACGCTCAGCGTGGCTGTACAAATTTTTTGACGCCTGAAAGAGTCTCACTTTCAGACGAAAACTTTTTTATTCACAATTGGCAAGCCCTTGGCATCTTCATCATACTTGATGGTGACGATGATGCCGAAGATGGAAGAGGGCTTACCAAGGTTTCCCAACGCTAACGGGGAACTGGCTATCTTACCTTCAAGCCGGAACACATCAATGTTTTGTTAGCATTGATCTTTAGCGTCAAGACTTAGATAAGATGGTGGTGGCCAGGCAGGCTTAGAAAATGCCTTTCCACCAACCAAACCGAGTCTTTCAAAGTAAGTCTCCGCCGGGATTCGAACCCACGACTTCCTGATGTGAAGCTGATGGCCTTAATCATTACACCCCGGAGGTGGTTATAAATATGTTATAGTTGACGTGCTTAAATATGTTAATCCTTATGTCAGATAGCGGTGAATGACTGTATTTTGATTTGAATTCGATCTCTTAATAATTATTGTCACAAAGACATTGGATTTCCCCACCGAATTTTTTTAACTCTGTGTTACAAACTATAATAATTATGCACCCTTCTTTCGTATTTTTTAATGTCCTGCCTAAGCTTCCACAGCCCATACCAAGTAAATCACTAACACAACGTTGTCTCTCGCGAGTTAACGATTAAAGTTAACTTCCGTTAAATCTTCGAAGTTAACTATTTTAATAGGGATGACGACAGCATCAGAAATAAATTATGAACTCTTGATCACTAAATTGCCCTCCTACTTAAACTTCGAAAGACCTTAGGTACTCGTTTTGTTTTCCATCAAGTCTTCGATTTGTAATTCACCAAAATCACAAAATGAGTACACATATGGCGCTGCTAAACTATGACGTCACGCCTAGGTATTTCTAACATTTTTGGAACAAAATGTCGTTTTTGCCAGATGATAAAAAATAACTCAGATGACTAGCATTCGTCATCCCTATTACGGTGCCAAGCTCTGACGCTCTCAAACATAAATCTAAATATATATATAACTCAAAGGTGACTGACTGGCATAGTGATCTATCAACGCACAGCCCAAACCACTGGACAGATCGAGCTGAAATTTTTGAGTAGAAACCCCAGCTAACGGGACCTACACCAATTTGGTTACAACCTGTATACGTTTTAAATACATACATATATAGATATTTAACACCCAGACAGACACAAAGCAAACAAATCTGCTCATCACACAAATGTTTGCCCTGGGTGGGGGATCGAACCCACAACTCTCATAAAATAAACATATAAATTCTGTGATATAGTTCGTTCGGAAAATTTACCGCAGTACACCCAAACAGACCTCTGGAAACGTGTTGAAGAATAAAACAATTTTACAAAAATTTTTTAAAAAAATAGCTATCTATTTATCCAGAATTTATCATTGAATTGAATCACTCACTGCTGGACGAAGTATCTGCAGAATCATCGTCTACATAAATCTGAACAGGATTCGCGCGACCCCGTGCGGGTGTAACGTCAGCGGCGTCGCGGCGGCCCCTTTGTCGGTACCGTTTGACGTGAGCCGGCATCGCGAGCGGCATTTATCAAAGGTGCGATTAATTGAGCTTTACGTACTTCTAAACTCTAGCAATTACATTGTGTTACAGGCGTTGCTGGTGCAAACAATAATGTCGACACTGACGGGCCGGTCGATACGCAAGATCGCGTGGGCTTTTCTCGTTTTCACCTGTATGCTGTTCTGTCTCATCGGCGTCATCACACTGTGCACGCAGGTTCGAAACTGTACCGTTTCTGATACACCTATAGACATATTGTAGGTAAGTACAGCTCGCGCCAAACTTTGTTACTGATCTGAACTTTGATGCGAGTGCTTACTATAACCACACCCTGGACACTTCATATAACGGGCCAGAAATGACATTTAAAAAAGAAATGACGGAACAAACAAAATGGCGGCGAAATCTTATAAGTTCGACAACCAAACTGTAACCAATCTGTATCAATCTGGGTGACGAGGGGGTGAGGTCGCAATCTAGAGAGCGGCAGGGAGTACTGTATGTTAGTACTAATAGGTATATATACTTTTCTATAACCGAGTAAGCGCTTTAATGATTTTTTTCATCACATTTCTTAACAGATGAAAATTGAAATGAAATGAAAATGTATGAAAATTCCTTAAAAACAATGTTAAAAAGTAAAATGAAAATTTAAATCGGCCAAGAAATACGGAAGATATAAGTATTTTCAACTATACTAATTAGACAGAGAGATCCGATATGTAAATGTGACGACTTATAACACACGGTCCATATAAACTTTATGCTACATTCTGTTTAACTATAAAGAGATAGAGATAAATCTTTAATGGCTTATATCTTGGTTATTTTTATAGTTCATCACATCAGCTCATATACGTCCCCACCGAGGGGCTCGAGCCTACCCTGAATTAGGGCGATCGGGCCTTAGTCGACCACAAAAATATTTCTATACCGTTTCTTATATTAATGAGCTTTTATTAACGCAGAAATGCATATTCCCCATTGCCTGCCGCCCGCTCCTCTCTCGATTCCCTTTGTCGCCATACCCCGCGCCCCTGTACCGCGCAGGCGAAGTCTCATTTAAGCGGTCTACCTATAGTAGATGCCTTGACGTCCTACTGACACTCAAAGTTTGCTATTGCGACGCATCTTGCGACCAACTTTAGAGCCGTAATAAAGTTTGGCGCGAGCTGTACATACTTACAAAATTCACGAGGACAACCTCCTAGCCCCCTCCTTCCCCATTGAGCACCAAACATGTTCCCATTTGAGAACCAATCAACATTTTTGCTATATCCCTATTCCCTTGTACCTATCACAAGTAGATGGTATAGATACAAAGGGGGCCGGCTTAATACAAACCACAAACGAGCTGCACGCACACTTACATAACTCCCACAGGCCATATCGTCCATTCATCTTGGTAAGCCCGCTTCCATCTTCGGCAACATCGTTACTTACCACCAGGTGAGATGTTGTCAAGGGTTTACCAATTGTGAATAAAAGAAAAAAATCATCATATCAGCTGAAAGACATCCACTGAGGAAAAAAGGAAATTTCGCCAAGATTGGTTGAGGTGTTAATGCATTAAGAGGTAACTAAAAAATAAGCACATTTTCACATTTATAATATTAGTAAGGATAGTAAGGTTGATTTACGGTTTATGAGGGGTGACGACAATAAAAGGGGCAAGTGACAAAAATAGGGTGTTTAACCTATTTCCTATTGAGTTTTCTTCAAGCTATCTATCCAATTTTGTATAGGGAGAAGATAGTAACGGCGATGATCTACGGATACGTACTACTACAATCTCTTAACCGACGCGATACCATTTCCAGGGCGGCCTGTACATCCTAACCCTGATTCTAACCTGGCCAGCTCTTGTGACGAGGGTACCAATCGCTGCCGTCATGGCCGCAGTCGTCACCTACATCTATGGCCAGACTACGTTCTGCGAAGACGTTTACTTCGCCGTCGGGGAGTATCCCTGCGTGTTCTTCAGGGTCTGCTGGGCAGTCTCGCCTTTCATTTTGATGGTGAGTTTGTTGATCGTTTTAAGCCAAGGCTTCAAATAACATCACTGGTATTTCCTCTCCATATTGTGTCTCCACAGTGTGCGTCGCCTGGGACACAATCCGGTATTTGACTAAGTATACTAGTCATTTGAGTTGTTTTTTATACACTATCATAAATCACAAACGACATTTTGTTCTGAAATTTTTCGTGATACATGCATGTGACATCATTGTCTTTAAAGAATTAACCGCGTCCGTAGCGTAATGGTTAGTCCATTCGCTGCTAGGTCGCGGGTTCAATTCCCGGCAGGGTCAACTTTGTAAGACTCAGTTTGGTAGGTGGTAAGACATTTTCCAAGCCCGCCTGGCTAGCTACCATCATCTTATCTAAGTCTTGCCGCCAAACATCAGTGTTAACATGTTCCGGCTTAAAGATAAGATAGCCAGTTCTCCATTGCGTTGGGGAATCTTGGTAAGTCCGCCGAGATGATGCCAAGGGCTTATTAATTGTAAATTTAACAAAAAAATCATTTTTTTTTAATTTATTAACAAACAAACAGTCTCAACTTAATATACTTAAATTAGATAGATTAGACCTAAACTTTCCTATATTTTAAGTACAATCAAGTACAGTAAGTGGCGACCGCGCACCGGAAAACGTAGCGTAGGCAGGCCTCCCACGCGGTGGACCGACGACTTGGTGAAGATCGCGGGAAGCCGCTGGATGCGGGTAGCGCAGGACCGATCGTCGTGGAAATCCTTGGGGGAAGCCTTTGTCCAGCAGTGGACTTTTTCGGCTGATATGATGATAATGAAGTAAAATTAACTGCAAATGTGAAGCGCAAACACGTATTCACTGCAGATAATTCTGAATTAATAAATATAGTATCCTTAAGATTTGAAACTCATTTTTTCCAAATAAAGTTTTAAATCTAGGTAATATGTTTCGCGTAACAATCGACATCTTCAAATTGTTCGTTAGACAGTCTGCACGCACGCCGCAGGTACTTAGCTATTTTGTACAAAGCAATTAATAATAGAATGTATAATATGTTACTATCTGTCCCGGCGAACTAGTGACTTATTTGGTTATGAAATTAATGAAATACTACGTTTGTTTTAGATTTATGAACTCCAGCGGGCTGTTATGGCCAGATGACCGTTTGTGATTTGTCGCTCAATATTTATAAGTATACAGTGTGTAAAAAAACAATTCCCAGAAACTTATACGTAAGTAGGTAGTTAAATTTATCAAAATTGACGCATGAACCCTTTGAATCTTAATAATTTAGCCCAAGGAACCTTTATAAAGGTGCAGTGATGAACAACTTTTGTACTACAACTTTGCTGAAATAGCGATTTTTATTAGGTTTCCTTACCCAAGGGGTAAAAACGGAACCCTATCACAGATTATTAAATAGTTACTTCGTCTATTACTAAGACTCCGCTGTCTGTCCGTCTGTCACCGGGCTGTATTTCATGAACCGTGATAGCTACACAGTTGAAATTTCCACAGATGATGTTTTTCTGTTGCCGCTATAACAATACAAATACTAAAAATTAGAAAAAGTAAAAAAAATAAGGGGGTCTCCATACAAAAAACGTGAGGAAACTAGCGCCATCTAGTATGATGGTACGGAATCCTTCTTGTGCGGTTCTGACTCTCACTTGGTCGTTTTATTTTTATTTTTCATACAAATCGGTCAGCTAATTGGGCCGGTTTTGTATGAAAAAAACAAAAAAAATCGGGATTTCAGCTAAGTTGTAGAACAAAAGATGTTCAGTTTGATGAGTACAAGCCCACCTTAAAGTATCATAGAAACGTCTGCACCTTTATGTTACACCCTGTATACTTAATACGAATTTTTTTTTTGACTTTTTATACAAACGAAAGAACGACGATTGTTCCCAACTGTCCCCCTGGGTGACAACTGGTACTTTTTTCTAAGTTGTCACTGGGGTGACAAATCTTTCTATCTGTCCCTACATCATCATCATCATATCAGCTCATATACGTCCCCACAAAAGGGGTCCGAGCCAACCCTGAATTAGGGCGATCGGGCCTTAGTCGACCACTGTCCCTTATAGCAACAACAGAACCCCCCCCACCCCCCTCCTGTTTAAGTTTCCGTGACCGGTCTTTTCACAACCTGTATATTATTTAAGAAGATCCTATATCCATGCCTAAAACTGTGTTCAGATATTGTTCTTCGCGGGCATGGAGTTGCAGCCCACAGACGAGGTTCCCGGGCTGATCCTGTTGGTGCCACTGCTGATGCCGGTGCTCGTCGTGATGATATTCTACCTCATCTTTAAGTGCCGAGTGCGGGTAAGCTTAACATACTTAGTATTTGTTTTCATCAAGTAGATTATGGGACTCGTACGAAATCAGAGACAAAAAACCGGCCAAGTGCGAGTCGAACTCGCGCAAAAAGGGTTCCGTAGTCTTCTAAAAAATAAATGTTTTTTTTTAAAAAAAATTTTTGGTTTAGGACATTTTGTATGGAAAGTATATGAACCCTTTACAAATCCAACTGCACGTCTGAAGTTGGTCGACTATTAGGTTCTCCTAAACTAAGAAAGCCTACTTAGCCATGATAATTTTCTGTTTAAATTGATTATATGTCCTAACTCCTAATATTAACAATTTGTTTCAGATGTCCTGAAATAGTGGTTTAGCTGGTACATACACCTGACTCTGGACAGACTTAGAAAATGAAATCAATTTGACGACCAAAAATATAATTAACTGGATGAACATTAATAGTTTTGACAGTAAATACCACAAAAACCAAAGTAATGCAATTCGGCACAAACAGAAGCAAAAAGTTCAATTAAAAAATAAATTACGATGGACAATTAATAAGTATAATTAAACAAATTCTTGGGAATAGTAATTGACGAAAACTGTAGTTGGAATACCACAAAAACCAAAGGTTTGCAATTCGGCACAAACAGAAGCAAAAAGTTCAATTTAAAAATAAATTACGATGGACAATTAATAAGTGTAATTAAATAAATTCTTGGGAATAGTAATTGACGAAAACTGTAGTTGGAAATTTCATGTAACATCAGTATGTGACCGACTCAGCGTAGGTTTGCCTACGCTCTTCGCAATATTACTTCCATCGAAAGTGCATTAACGAGTATGTATGTTACAGTCAATAGTCATAATCAGTCAAAACCACTTTTGACTGCAAAAAATCAGGCAAGTGGTTTTGACCGATGCCCTTAGTCAAAAACAGTTTCGACTGATTTATGCAGTCAAAAGTGGTTTTTAACTAAGGACGTTGGTCAAAACCACTTTTAACTCCTTAGTCTAATTAAAAAACAACTGTGTCTGTTCGTGAAGGAGCATCCTGAATACTACCCTCCCCCACCCATACCTTTAAGACAATTGCGACTTATGAAAGCCAATCCAGTAGGTATTAATAACCCAAATATAAAAAGAACCATTATAGTCTGAGCTCCTACACTTATGTAAATACCTATATAATTTTGAGTCGGTGCAATGGCACAGAAAAATGTTGTTTTATAGAGCAGCAAAAGTATACAATGCTTTACCTGACGAAATAGTAATGTTTTCCGGAGGATCATTAAAAAAAAAACCTGCATAAATGGCTAATAAATAAATGTTTTTATTCAATGAAATAATTTATACCTCAACATTACCACAGTATTACAATATAGCGGCTTACAGTAGTGCAGCAAATTACTTACGCAGAGCAACGGAAGGGTACTTGCGGGGCAGCGGGCGACGAGGCACAGTTTGCCAGGCTGGCTACAGGCGGTACGCCCGCCGTGGCGGCATCGTGCGACATCAAAAGCGTTGCGCTACTGTAAGCCATATCGTAATACTGTGACATATGAATAATAATGTAATTAAGACAGTTCACCTTAAGTATTTGTACGATTAAATTATGAGCAGGTTTTAAAAGGAACTTTATAATTAATTGTATATTTACATCTTTTGTACCCAAAATTAAGCAAATACATTATATTTCATTTCTAATACCCGCCCCAGATATGTTGAGACTTAAACCACTTTCAAGAATAATTTTTATAAACGTCAGTAAAATGCTTCATTTTTGTTTCAGAACATAGTGGGCACTGAAAAATAACCTGTATCTACAACTATTTATATGTATTAATATTTTGTTAATAAACTTATATATTGTTTCCCAAATAGACTGGTTTTATTCGTAAACGTAACATTAAAACGCGATTCATTCTCAATGACACCATATTTATTCACAAAATTTTCATAACACCAATTTGTTACCAAAATAAAGGATTATTTATTTTATTAGTCATACACAAATATCCACGTATCAACTTGATAGTAATAGACAATGTACTAAGTTTGACATTTTTGATAATTTATAAACTTTGATCGCAAACATCGTCTATTACAATCAACAGGAGTATTTATTTTTACACAATGTTTCAAATTAATTAACAAAATTAAATACAATCAAATCAAAACCAACGCAATGAAGGAAAAATCGCATAATTGAGGAAAAACACTATAATACAGCCTTGGAACTTATTACTAAAATTAATCGTAACTTAAATAATGAAACTTCTCATACAAAAATAATGCTAGCCGATATAACATATAAGTAGTAGACCGCTAGGTCTTCGCTGTTATTATTACCAAAAGTATAATAGCGATATCAGGATTTTCACGAAAGTCCGCCGTAACATTGCGAAATAAAGGATCCGTTAACTCGGCTTCGCGGGGCTCCGCAAATAGGTGCTACAAGAAACCTAGCCAAACGTATTTTTTCCAAATTTCGACGGCATCATGATAATCCTGATTTCGAGATTACCTTACGATTATAATTATCGATTCCTAGTTCTAAACCTATTGAACAATGCATGTACGAACTATGGGTTACTTGGTATGAACGGTGATTAGTTTTAATTGCACCAAAGTTAATTCTGAGGAGACTAGATGTGTGTCGTTTAAGATCAAAAAAGTTCTGTTTCGACAAATGCAGAAAATCATGTTTAGGATTAGATAATTGTGAGGCCGATCAGAGAGCGGTTCTTTGAAACTAAATATTTAATTACTACAAACTAATTTATTTTCAATAGCAACTTTTAGCTATTGTAGTAATAATAGTGATCTTATAAATAAGCTCTCTTAGTGAAATAGAAGTATTTTTTTTAGAATTTCAATGATTTTTCAAACTGGTATCTCTGACTCTATACAAATGTTTTTTCAGTATAGTTTAAGTGCACAGACGACTACACTATACCGCACTTACGTCGCCTAAATTCGCCAGGAACACTTTTTTTTTAATGAAATACGCTCCTGCGACACACATAAGAAGAGGCAGATAAATCGGACTGCTTATTCAATGCACTTTGTATGGGAACGCACGTGTCAACCGAATATTCCGAAACATAAGTTCTGCTACTAAGTTCGGCATAGTGCAATGCAATGCCATTTGGTCTTTGTGTGAGAAGTATTGATACTAAGAAGTCATACAGCTCTACTTTATAATATTCGAATGATATTTCACAACATTCACTATTATTTTGATCAGTTGTTTTCAACTATTTAGCAGGAACATTCACTAATATTAATAAGTACCTACCTACGCTAAATATTTCTTTTTACATAATCGTTTCGAAATCTGCAAAAAAAATATGCAGTCCATATTATATTTTCTCTGTAGGAAAAACATTTTGGATTTTCCAAAAAAAAAAAATAGGTATAAGTGGATAATTTGTTTTAATTATTAAGAACTGTAATTATATTAGGAGCATATGAAAGAACAAAGAAGAACTAATGTCTTTGCTAAGACAGAATCGTTTTTACATCGTTATATACAGCACAAATGTATAATTATCAAATAACATTTTTACTTGTCTAGATGTAGTTAAGTTATAATCTACGTCACAGCCTACTGCGATAGGTTTGACCGACGAAGCGAACGCCCGAGTTTTACTGCGCGTCTGCAATTATTATGGACGTATAACAGAATTTACAGTACAATATTCTTTATTGCATCAGAATTTATCTCGCATAGTAAATTCTGATTGTGAGATATTACTAACAGTTAACCAATAAATATAGGGACACTATAGAAAAATATAAGGTTTACTGAATATTCATCTGAGGGCATATATTTTTTTAAGAAAACTTTAATTGCATTGCTTATAACCACGACACGTTAGGGTCGAAAACATTGCGAGTTTTAACGACAATCGATAGTAATTTACAGGGTGAACGTTCCAGCGTAACACATCAATAAGTTAACACGAAAAAAAGACCTAAGATAACCAATAAATATAGGGACACTGTAGTAAAAGATAAGTTTTACTGAATATTCATATGAGGGCATATGATTTTTTTTAGAAAACGTTAATTGCATTGCTCATAATCACGACACGTTATAAGTTGAGTTTTAATGACAAAATCTATCGATACACTAAACTTGAGTACTTTTGACAGTTTAGTTAGCGCCACAAATGACATGCTAAAGCGCACCGATTACTTCGATTGATTTAACGCCCAGAAATGGGATGCTAAAGCGTACCGATTACTTTGGGAGCGTTCAAGTATTACGTAACGCAATTTTCTAAGATTTTTGACCCCCTCCTCCCCCCATGTAACGCGCTGTAACGTTTTTCTGTACCCCCCCTCCCCTCTCCCTAGTAAAACGTTATGTAACCACCAAATGACCATTTTTACCTAAGTCAAAATAATAATTATGTGGCGTAAAGTACCGGAAAGTCGCTAAAATACTTTTTTTACTGTTTTAATCGCGTTAGTAAGAAGAAAAAAAACGATGTTACGTAACGCGTAGTTTAAACGCCCCCTCCCGCCCCTGTAACGCTTCGTAACGTTTTACAAGAACCTCCCCTCCCCCTAAATTTGTTACGTAATACTTGAACGCTCCCTTTACCGAT
Source organism: Coleophora flavipennella (assembly GCA_947284805.1). Classification (NCBI taxonomy): domain Eukaryota; kingdom Metazoa; phylum Arthropoda; class Insecta; order Lepidoptera; family Coleophoridae; genus Coleophora; species Coleophora flavipennella. The sequence goes on from OX369269.1 coordinate 9,050,724, forward strand.
TGATTTAACGGTAAAGACGTAATGATTCCAGATGTGTATTAAGGTCGAGTTGCATATGCCCTTGACGGGGGTGATGCTAAGTGTAACACCAAGCAACCGCCGCCTAGCCCTTGGATAGTACGGTTAATCATGTCACACGATAACAAACTCGCGAAAGACATAACCCTAAAAACCAAACAAGAGGTCTTAAGTAAAAAGAGCTTTAAGTGGACGCAGCATTACGTAGATGCGGAAAAATAAAAAATGGTGACAGGCACCAAAAGAACCAGGAAATTCTTTGTGCATACAAAGTGGTCAAATGAATTCTTGTTATTCTGTCAGAATTTCTGAGAGGGACCATATCTCCGTCGCTGGCTATATGACGCCTTTTAAATCGATTCATACTTCACTCTCTCTACTTTTGCGAATAACACTTAAAAACTACATTTAAATGGTGATAAGTGGGCCAGCGACAGAACTGTGTTTGTTTATAGTGTCTCAGAATTTGTTCCAAGTTGGTGTCACACACTTGTAGACAACAATAATGAAATTATTGCCAAGTTACATCACTAATTCTAATTATTACCTACCCTCAATCCAAATTAAACGATAAAACAACAATCGAGTTCTACATATTAAAAAAAACATAGTAAGTCGTAGTAAATATTTTTTAGAAATTATATTACACAACTAAAACTATTTCGATTCTTTACAATTTAATAGTTAAATTGACTAATTTAACGATTAACCAACTCATTCATTAATTTACAATTACACACAATACATAATGCAAGTGTGATTAAAATATTTCTTATTACGAAATTCGATTTGTTATCTCACAAAACACTTTTTAAGTAGAAAAGCGGCCATATAAAATGTTATTTGTATATTTTTTTATCTCATATTTTTGGTCAATTTAGTACTAGCGTAACAAGGCATCTTTGTAACGCCTCCGGACTAAATATGGATTAAACAAAATGGGATTTCCGAACAACAATAGTGAGATCAAATGGTCCAATAAAGATACAGCGTTAATAAAAGTTATACAACACAACTGTATAGCTATACATACGAAACTAGTCACATATAAAACATTCAAATTTATAATTATTACTGATAAATAGTATCGTAAATTTTTCATATTATCCAACAGTACCTAATAATGATCATAAGATTCAATCCACAATGAAAGGCTATTGCCTATTATGTAACAAAAAAAAGACAGATGAATTTGAATAATATTAAAAACAGACACTCTTCAAACATGCCAACGTTGTAATAATATCTATTTTATGTTTAACACTTACTTTATTATAACAATATACTTTACATCTTGTGTACCATACATCTAAATACACTGAATCGTCCCAGATGGTCATATCACAAGTTATAAAGGGCACTGGTCACTCACCACGTAGTAAAGTCTGTACAGCACCGCTCAATTCACCATCCGTTAACCACTCCGTTCAAATTGTCACAGTCAGACATGAAAGGCAGCAAAACTGGAAAATGGTAAGTAAATATTGATTTCCTGATTAGTCTTTTCACTGCTGGCTCTCATGTCGGATTATGAATTACCACTCATCTTATAGGATAGACATCTTAGAAAAAATAAGGGTTCTTGCAAATTTTCCTCTGGTTTTTCTCAAAATGTCCTATCGCAAAATGTCACCTTGCTTTTCAAAGAAAACAAAACTTAAATGATTGTAATCTTAATATTTAAGATTACAAAAATAAATAAAAATACATTTTCGGATAATTCGTAATTTTTCCTAAAAAGCGGGGACATTTTGCGAAAGGCACCTTTTGCTACCAGGGGACATTTTGCAAAGAAGCCGGCTAGAATAAGTTTGTATTTTTGTAACAGTGGAATCTAAGACGCAAGTCCACCAACAAAATAGTTTCTAGTTGTTATTTATATTTTAAATTAAACATAACGCTATCTTACTCTATATTGATGGACAAACATCTTAGGTCCTATGCATGTTCTGTGAATAGAGAAATCTCCACACTAATTATTTCTTCAGTCACTATAGAAATTGTTCCATTTGCAAATACATTTTGTATTTTTTGGAATAATTTGTTTGTGTGATAAAAAAGCATTCAAGTAATTTAAACTCGTTTTTATTTGTACTTTCTATCAGTTGATTTGCGGCCAACATTTTTTTTCAATTTACAAAATGCTTAAAATTTAATTTTGTTGGCACAATCTTGTTCTATGATTTAATATCCTGTTCTGTTTATTTATTTTTTTATTTTAGCAATATTTTTTTATTAATGTTTTTCTTTTTTATAAGATTTTTTAATTAATGTAATCACAATTCCATAATGTCCATAATCAGAACAGTATTTTACATTACAAGTTGGGGCGCAAAGAAGCACCAGTTGATTCTTAGAATTTCAAATTATAAAATTAATAGTACTTAAGAAGACAGTTTTTATACCAACTACCCTCACTACTCCAAAATAAATACAATACAAATGAAAAATTTGCGAAAATACGTTGGCCCCAACCCGCCAAATATTTACAAACATTCTTAAAGCATTTAAGACGTGTGCTATCATTTAAAAATTATTATTTGTGGATATAAAAGTGAACATTAAAATCGTCTTTTGTACTTCATGCAACCAAGACATAAAAAAGCTAGATTTTCTGAGGTTGCAATTTAAAAGATATGGTATAAAATTCAATAACACCATTTCGGATACCTAGGCAAGGCTGCTCCCATACCGCAAATATTATTTATCCTGGGTAAGAAAGTATTTATATATAACACTTCATTAGACTTTTCGAAAGATTTCTCAAAATACATTCCTACACTAATTAAACAGTTTATTCGCGATTTGGTAGTGGCCGAAATGTGACAAGATAAAACAAAACAAAAAAAGGAAATACGACACACAATAAGAAATAAAAAATAAATTGTTCAATTCCATTGAAAAACGATACCAACTAACAGGCTAAGTACTATCTATACTATACATACAACTTATACTTAAATTACATACAATTTTGTCTACGCTAAGTCTAGGAACAGGCACTAGGTACGTTCAGCTATTTACACTTTGTCACAGGATATTGTTTGTCTGCGCGTCCATCACTTTACATGCAAGCCCACTCTATGCACTGACTCAACGAATCGTTCCAGATTCTGTAACCGGTTAAAAAAAGATTTTGAAGGAGGCGTTTCACACTGTCTTTACCTCGACGGTATCAGGTTCATTTCAGATATTCTTCTCGTGCCCGGAACTTTGAGTGAAACATTGCTCCAATCATCTCTGACGGCTGCTGAAATTGTGCGGCGCGGCGTACCCTGAAATTAATTCCTTTGTTTACCAATTTGTAAGGATTGGACCAAAACGCGTCGATCACGCAGGTTAACTGGCTACAAACACGGTCATAACCTAAATAAGTGTGACTGTTAGTAGCATTTACCTTCCACCGTTTCCGCGCTTGGCAAAGCACGTTTAGCCATTGGTGCCGGCTGCTATCACTAGATGAGGGTCGTTAACCCATGTCAAAGGACATAAAGCCGGCTTGGAAACTTATGAAAGTGGGGTTCACAACCTTCTCAAAGTTCGGGAAAAGACCCATGCCCCAGTAGTGGGGATGCTACAGGTTTTTTAAAAGAATTACATTTTAAATATTTGTTTTATTGATAGTAACTTAATGTGTATTTGTTACGCGTATATTTGTCTGGTTAAAACAATCTAGTGAAAATGTTTTTTTTTAATGTGCCATATAACGTCGGGAAATTCATTTTTAAAAATTATACCAACTAAATGCTTTCCACCGCGGCTCTGGCACTGTTCAAAGCGAGTTCTCACATTTCGAAAAACTTTCCGCATAGTTGACTTGGAATGTGGCTGATTTCTTGCTCCATATTCTCTCTTAATTCAGCCGTAGTTGATGGAGAATTGTCGTATACTCGACTCTTCAGAAATCCCCAGAGGAAAACATCTGGTGATATAAAGGTACGGGCTCCTAGGAGGCTACCGAAAATCACCTCTTACCGAAATGACGTTTTCAGGGAATAAGCCCCGTACGACCGCCGTCGACTCATTTTAAGTTAATCGGCAGGTGGCCCCAACTTGTTGAAACCAACTGTCTACATTTTAACCTCGCAGTTATTGAACTTGCGGCCAAAAAACTCGCTCAACATGTGTGTATAGCCAGCAGAGTTTGCGGATTGATTTTTTCGCGGGTTTTTACGTATCGTCTGTCGAACGCTCTCCATATTTACATCGGTCCTAGATGACCTTGGACGCGATGGAAGTGTAAATCCAGTTTGTTCAAACCTCTCACCCCAATCCTTAATCAGATTGTTGCTCGGCGTCCGGTTAATGTCATGCCAAAGTATATATATTAGTACTAACATACAGTATTGCTCTCTAGATTGCGACCTCACCCCCTCGTCACCCAGAATGATACAGATTGGTTACAGTTACAGGTTGTCGAACGTCCTATACGTTCGACAACCAAACTATCGCCGCCATTTTGTTTGTTCCGTCATTCCTTTTTTGAAATGTCATTTCTGGGCCGTTGTAAGAAGTGTGCAGGGTGTGGTCATGCAGTTCATAATTATTGCGATACTTGCTACGCACGGTCATGAAACATGTAAGATTTACTGATCGCGTAAAATTCTCGCACACAAAATGCACGCTGTCCCCCCGTGAAACGCGACATGGCAACTAAATTTCCCGGAATGCGCAACGCAAACGACACCCACCCCTCGTCCCTTCTTCACCCCCTCGGGTTACCATGTGATTTTCAAATAGTTAGTTAATTCTGAGACACCCTGTAATAAGGCGAGGCATTGAATGGAACATTTGTCTCTGTTTTTTTCTTTACGTGTAAAGAGTAAAAAAAAATAACCAAATTTCTACAATTTTTCAAACTTTTATCGTTTTAATTGAATACTAAAATTAATTTTTAAAAATCCAACTGGCATACTGAAGCGTGTGTTTATACTAATCGACTAAGGAAATTTAGAGGTACTAAATAGGTCTGTTGTGCCTATAGAATGCAAATCTATGTTTTAAAAGAGGTTTCTTCAACATATTTTTTACTGTTAAAAAAGTTAACGAATCGTGTTTCTGCAATTGACAAAATAAACTAATTGAAATGATTGACAAAATAAAGTAATTGAAATGAAGAATCAAGTTACAAAATATAACTTTCATATGTTTTGCAATTGAGAAAAATCGAGATTCCCGCGACCAGTTTCCAATGCGTCGCCTTAACATGTCTTAAACCTATAGCCTTTAGGTCAATAAACATTGGCACTTAACCCGTAAGGGCGCGCTATCCCTAGACCTAGAGTGTCTAAGTTGGCTTAGGTCTAGAGGGGTCAGTTTCGTTTTTTGGTCATGGCATATTAATCTTGATTTATTTGGTGATAAATATATAAGTTTACCTAATGGAATATATGTCATTGTGTTCGTCATGAAATTGCCTAACCAATCGATGTGGTTTTATTGAAAATAAATGTTTACCTGTTGTGTAAATCCTTTGGTTTTTGAAAAAAATAATCACTTTACAACAAAAATCCGACACACAGCGAAAATGGCCGCTCGCGGAAACTCTATTGCATTTTTTTTACTGGCTTAGCATATAGCAAATGCTCAATATTCCTACTAAAAACCGGTTACAAAGATACAAAGTCGACATCAAAAAATACAAACAATCTTTATTGTATTAACATAGATAATTAGCGTGAAGTTTGTGCGGCCTATCAGCAGTCCCCGCGACGCTCAAGAAACAGAATCTTATGCGGCCTATCAGTAGTCCGCGCGACGCTCAAGAAACAGAATCTTATGCGGCCTATCAGTAGTCCGCGCGACGCTCGAGAAGTGAGAAGGGAAGCCTCAATTTCCGTCGATACGCGGAAGGCATGCGAAGAATTCTCGCGACTACACCTTGTGGCTGGGAAATGCGTTCTATAATCTTTACTAAACAAGGAGAGTGAACGCCGCACTACGCCTCTCCGCGATACTTCCCACGGATTCCCTCGACGCGACGTCGCCAATGACAGCCACGCGAATTCTCGACAACTACCGCGGAAGACGCGCTACTCGTTTTTGATCTCATATCAAAGTATGGTACATTATTGTTGGGACTAAATTATGCATCACAGCATATGCTGAGTCGGAGCCTTTTCTTTGTTACGGCACAATAATATTATTCACCAAACACGCGCGACTGGTGTATGTCTGTAAGCAACTGCAAAGTACTATCTTTGTTACTAATAGCTTCTTAGTTACATAAGTGTACTAATGTTAATTTACCGTACTGTATTTGTGTTCGCTGGCAAAGAAAGAAAGAATGGGAGAGGATCCGCCCGGTGGGTCGACCAAGGTATCGCGTGGAAAGATGAAGTCGCCAAAGACCTCACAGAGTTGGGAGTGCCCGAATGGTCAAACTTGGCACAAAATAGGATAGAGTGGCGCACTTCAATGTCGGAGGCCAAGATCCACTTCGGGTCGCTGAGCCATCGAAGTAAGTATTTGTGTTGTGGTTAAGAATAAATGTTTCATCTGTTTATCTATCTATCATAACATTTTTTTCGCACAATTTCGTTCCAAAAATTCCCTTCTTCTTCCTCCTCAGCAGTGTGAACTGTAAATGTTAAAGACATACCTGTCCTCGCGGCTCACTCGGGCTTGCGATGCGGTGGCAGGGTGTCGTGGCGGCGGTACATCAGTAGGTAGGGCATACGCGGCGGCTTGGGCTTCAGAACTTGTGCGTCCGTTACCTGAGTCACCGTGGAGTCGTCGTATCTGACGGAAGAATATTTGGTTAAGGATAAAATTGTCCTTTAAGCTAGGTTTAGTTAGGTCGTAGGTAGGAAAAGAACTCAGCTTATGTTGTCCACAAAAAAAGTGACTGAAATCACATTCAGAGACGAAAAATAAGTACATCATGTGTAAGTTTTTTTTAACTTAAGTTTCTATGAAGATATTTAAATAAGATTCACGAATAGTGAGCTAAAAGTATGTCCCAATCAAGAAAACACATAATGTAAACAATCGTCTTGGTTTCTAGGTTTTTACCCGACTGCGCCAGGAGTGTTATGTTTTTCGAGTGGATTTATGTGTATTTCTTTGGCACACCTGTAGCCTAAACGTCTTTTGGAGTGCGAGGTGTCGTTAGATTCGTGTTACATTACTAAATTTAACGACACATACTACTGTAGAGATCGTATATCTTTACGTTTGCGCACTCGCGCCTCCTTTATTACGTACTACTTGCCAGCGCGAATCGTATTAAATACTTAAGTTCAAATTCAAATTAGTAAGTCGTTCGAAAGCTTTCCGAAACAGTTGAGTTTCATTCTATGGTGGACCGCGAGTCAGGACAGAGGCCCATTATCAAGTGTGTGATAGATTGAAGACCGCACGCCAGGGCAGAGATCCCTATTTATCTATTTCTTATGGCAAGAGAGTATTTTAAATAGTTTCATTTAAAGAACCAATAATAAGTCAGCTGACAGAGCCTATATCTATTTTAGGAATTAAATAAATAAAGCTCTTCAGCCATATTTAATTCGTACATAAGTGGTTTTATTCAACGGTACTGCTCTACCTATTACGAACCTCCTGGCGTCACGTAGACGACGTCATACTACACATAATACATTTTTACCTGATTGGCCAAAAAAGAGGTTTTAATTTTTATAATTCATTCGTTTAGTTATTTACTGTTCACAGGACTAGACAGCCTTATCCGTCATTGGTTAGGGATGCAATCTGTTGTAACTACGTGCACTCTTCAATTTAAATTTCTGAGTCATGTCTACAAGCTGTTTTCGAGAGTTATTACGAATCGTCTCGCACGCAGGTTTGACGACTTCCAGCCTCCCGAACAAGCCGGTTTCCGAAAGGGCTTTAGTACCATAGACCACATACATACGCTGCGGCAGATTATACAGAAGACTGAAGAGTACAATCCGCCACTATGCTTGGCGTTTGTAAACTATGAGAAAGCCTTTGATTCAATCGAAACCTGGGCTGTGCTACAGTCTCTCCAGCGGTGCCATATTGACCATTGATACATCGAGGTGTTGAAGTGTCTTTATGAAAACGCCACATTATTGTTTATTTCTTTATTCTTCACAAATGACATTGTTATTATTATTTTATGACTATCAGAAAGAGTGTAATTTGCATCTATTTTGAATAAATATATTGAATTGAAAAAAAACGGCGGCGTGGATAGCATCGTACAGATTAAGTTGCAGTATTTTAACACGGCAAGTTTAATAAAAAGCTTGTAACATACCTGATCCACCCAGCCTGCCCGTGGAACGTGTCAGTGAGGTAATGTCCCTTCACAGCCTCAACACCCTCGTGGTATACCACAGCGAACAACTTGTATAGTCGTTGCTTGGTCGTGTATTTTAGTTTCGTCGACATTATCTCTGTGGGAAGAAACGTTGTCGTGAATATGCGTCGTTATTAACAGTTAGGGGAAGGTGTGTTTAGTCTGTTAACTCAGCAAGTTTTGTCTACATAGCGGCCACTATTGCCACCTTCGGAGACGAAAAATAAAGTACCATCATTGTAAAAATAGAATCGCTTAGTAGTTTTATTGTAAGTTCTTGTATAATAAACTACGAGTATAATTAAAAATTTCTCTAAAATTTGCTATCCGCCTCTGTGGTGTAATGGTTAAGTCAATTAGTTTTACATCAGGAGGTCCAGGTCCAGGAACCTGGTTTGGTTGGTGAATTTTCTACGCTCGTCTGACCAGCTAACACCATCTTATTTAAGTCTTGCCGCCAAACATCAGCATTGATTGTTCCGGTTTGAAGATAAGATAGCCAGTTCCCCATTACGTTGGGCAATCTTGGTAAGTTCACTTTCATCTTTGGCATCTTATCACTTACCATCAAGTGCCATGATGCCAAGGGCTTACCAATTGTAGATTTAAAAAAATCTGTTCTTTTATCAAAAACAGGTAATATTTCTTTGTAAATAACTGGCATAAACCTCGGCAATTACTAAATGCATTGCGTTGTAGGTGCCTCAGATTTTATCTTATTTTTATATTTTTACATAAGAGTAGTCACATCAAATAGAATTAGGAAATAGAATAATAATTTTGGTGAAACACACTAGGATTACCCTGCTCCCATGCATCCAAAACAATGTAACTTCAATATTGGGAAGACCTTATATATTTATTTACAGTTTATCGCACACAGGATACAATATAATTGAACAGTTAACCAAGAAAGGACACACAAAGTGTAGTAGTTTCTTCCAGCAGACCCGAGAATTACACATTCTCAAGTTTAGTCTGAAATGGCATTGGACGTCAATCTTTTATAACCCTTACTCTTACTACAATAATATTATAAATGTGACCATGTGATTGTTTGTTTGTTCCCTTTTCACACTTGAACACCTCAACCAATCTTTACGAAATTTGGCATGCAGGTATTGCAGGTAGCCTGCTGTATCATGAAGAAGGGTATAGGGTAACTTTTTTTCCCGTGAAAATAGCATAGTCCGATAAAGTTAATGAGGGAATAGTAAAAATGACTTTTTTTGGTTCTTTATGAGGATTGTGAAGCTGCGACTTTTCATACAAACGGCGCGGCGTTAGCGATTTTTACCTCTTAAATGTTGACCGATTTGGACCAATTTTTGATTGGTTGTCCAGTCAGAACAAAAGCTAGGCTTATACTTTTTTGTTTTTTCGATAAAGTTAATAAGTTTAATTTTATTTAACATTTAAGAGGTGAAAATCCTTAACGCCCTTTGTATGAAAAGTCGCAGCTTCACAATCCTCTTTAATCGGAGCAATTGATTAATGTAATTTTCTCCGAAAGGGTTGAAATGGTGCGACATAGACTACTAATTAGCATCATCATCATCACCATATCAGCTCATATACGTCCCCACCGAGGGGCTCGAGCCTACCCTGAATTAGGGCGATCGGGCCTTAGTCGACCACGCGGGCCCAGTGCGGGTTAGTCGACTTCACACGCAACCTGCGAGTTTCTCCGCAGGCCTGTGCAGGTTTCCTCACGATGTTTTCCTTCACCGTAAGAGCGTCGGATAAACGTACATATGAAATCTAAATTCGAAATCACATTGGTACGTGGCAGGATTCGAACCACGACCTCCCGGACAGGAGGCGGCGGCCCTAGCCGTTACACCATCGACGCTCACCACTAATTAGCATAGCCCGAGATAGTTACCGAGGGATCTGAAGTAAACTATCTACACGATGAACACACGAGCGAAGCCGCGGGAAAAAGCTAGTAATGAAAATCTAGTGGACTAAGCATGTAACACTCACTGGGGTCAATCTTCAAGTCTATGGGGAAGTCGATCTGCTTGACTATCTTCGCGGTGAGTCCCTCGGCGTCCAGCTGGAAGCACTTGAGATGCAGCAGTAACACCACCGGCAGTTGCTCAAGTGACAGTTGTTGCCACGCGTCTGAAACGCCTTCCAGAGCGTCCTTCCCGGCGAGGAGTTCTAAGGCGTCCTTTACGGAGTTCGCGCGCTGCAAGAAACATTTCTTTTTTACTACAGATTCAGGAACGTTTTCAATTTGGTAAAGGCAAAGAATAAAGACTATTTTAAAAGAAGGTTAACTCCGCAAAATCATTTGAATGAATGGCGACTCCTGCTACGACACAATAAAGTGCAAATTCAGGTCCTACCTAACCTACAAGTTGCCTCTCTTTCTATCGCGTAAGTCTTATCTCTTCCGACTACTGAATTTGCCCCACTCAGGGGGCCGTGCGGCGTAGAGCGTGGCGAAGGTACATTTTCATGCCTACAGCGCGGAATGCGACAGGCCTGGTATTACTTATTCATTAGAATGAATTCTAAAAATCGTAATTTGTTTGACATACGGTATATAGATCTTTTCAGAGCGTGGCTTGGCAAAGCAAAGCCTAAGTCCCTCGGATCCCGTGTAGGTGAAGTGTGCATGGCCGTTTCGAAGTGGGTAAAAGGCATACCCTTTAGCCCGTTTTGTTCAGCAGTGTTAGCCAAGATGTCCGATGTCGTGTATTACTTACTCACGGGCATACGGTGTAATGAGTGCACATAGCGACTTCCGACACCAGCCCGTAACCCGCAGGCATCCCACCCCTTAATTAAACTCAATGCGGCCGCAGCAGAGAAGCTGCACAGCGTCGGTGACGTCATGCGGCCACGGCAGTGTCGCATTGTTACCTCGATGTCGAGCTGCAGCGTGAAGAAGGGCTGCACGGCGTCGGTGACGTCATGCGGCGCGGCGCGGTGCAGCCGTAGGCGCGTGCGGCCGCGGAATATATCGCCCACAGGCGTGCGCCGCGCCGCCCAACGCCGCTCCACTGCGCCGCGGTTGCGCGGGCCCATCACCTGCAACCAAAGGATAGGACTTGACTAAGTTGAAAATGAATTATTAACTATTCATCAAATTAACCCGTGGAGCGTAATTCGATTTCGCAAAAGTGCCTTGAGCGTAATGAGTCGTCGGATGACCTAATTCAGACTCGAAAGTTTTTGGTAAAGATAGAATTAAGTTATATACTATTTGTTATATACTGTTTTAAAGCTTAATAAATTTCCTAGCTATGAATATTCATAAAAAATCTACGAAAAACTCACCTGATGAAGATATTTTGTGATTTTCATCATCAATGCAAAAAAAATTCTTCATCCTTGCACTTTTAGACACAGAATGCACCTACTTATCACTAAATTATTACACTTTTTCACAAAAACGAACACTACTCGTATCAAAGCTAAATACACTTTCATAGGTGTATATAAACTATTTTTTTCACTTTGTAACACAATAGTTTTACTACAAAATTAGGATAAGTTTCCAACGACAAAAAAACCCGAGTTTATCACTGTGCCGTTTTGCACAGTACTTCGTATTTTTCAAAAAATATTTTTGCAAGCATTTTAAAAACTAGTCACTTCCACTTAATCTAAATTGTTTTCCGAGTAATTTGATATGAAATTTATATAACAAAACGTACTATTTCGACTTCTTCAAAAAAATAAAATTCGTCATTTTGCCGTTTTAACTAATTATTTTGCAAGTGTTTCAAAAACGAATCATTTAAACGTAATCTTCAGTTTTTTCCCAGTAATTTGATATGAGATTTATATAACAAAATAAACCGTTTAGGTCTGAAACTCATTTTTACACTTTACGAATCTCACAAAACAAACGACACGGCAAAATAATATGGCTGACTATGGCCGCCCGGCTTGGAAATTATTTATTTTTGAATGAATTCCAAATGGCTGAACGATAAAAAGTGGATAAAACAGGTCACAACATCTGATTGGCGGATTAGAAAAATATGGCACGTTTGGTAAGCGTATTTAGGCCTAAAAGTTATTTAGACCTACCACTAGTCTTAAAAACGCTCAACGGAGACACAGTATATATATTAGTACTAACGTACAGTATGGACACTCTCTGCCCCTCTCTAAATTCGACCTCACCCCCCCCCCCCCCCCGTCACTCAGATTGGGTACCAAACGTAAAGGACGAGCTACGCAAGCACTTTTATTCACTATATTCACAAACATTGTAAATGGTAACTGCGACGTGGACGTATGAATTAACACTAAAAACTGCTATTATTTTATACATCTTCTAACACTTTTTCCATAAAATTTGGGGGTTTTAAATGGGTGGAGGGGGCTGGGCCCCCTGGACCCCATATCATGAATCTTGGTGATCAAATTGACTTCACCTTTTTTTGCAATAAGCTGTGGAGGACCTTTTTTTAATAAGCGGCAGCGATTTTCGGCGTCATAGAAGTAGATGACCTTTTTTAATAAGCGGTAGCGATTTGTCGGTCAAGGAAAAAGTGTTTAAAGATGTTGTTTTTTTTTTCGAACGGTGTTTGCTTACAACGAAAAGTATGAAAAAAAGGAGTTTAGTATTCACACAGCATTCAGTAAATAACTAACAAACATTTTGTGACCAATACCGCCGCGCCGGTGTGATTCAACCCTACCTGCATTCTTGCCTATAGATACGTCAGTTATAATTATGTATATCATTTCTCGCTCGTTTGTATGGAGTGTCCGGGGTGTGACGGAGACATGTTTTTCAGGCCTAACAACCTAAAAACGAAGTTTTCGAAAACGCAATCATATCGAATCGGATAAGCTATCGGCATTGGTGTCAATTCGATGTAACACTATTTAACTTATTTGATAGGACTAGACTAAATTTACGCATTCTTTCTTCTTTCTGTATGGAAAAAACAAGGACGGAATGCTTAAATTTAGTTTAGTGCTGTCGAATAAGTTAAGTCCTATTACACCAAATCGACTTCATGGTCTTAATACGTAAGTTTTCTCAGCAAGTTTTGTCAACATTGAGAAAGATAAACAATCCCATTCAGAGACGAAAAATAAACATCATCATTGAAAACTTACAACTTAACTACCATTAACTTTATAATATTTAGTATGTAGAGGTACATAATAGTATGTAGTATTTGCACTACGTAAGATGTTTGCTAATTCACTGGGCACGACTCGCCAGTTGTTCCCCGCCCGCGTCTCGCTATAGACTCGAGGCTAAATCTTTGTGTCATCATCATCATAGCAGCCGACGGACGTCCACTGCTGGACATGGGCCTCCCCCAAGGATTTTATTTTAGTGACATGTACTTTTTTTAAATCTACAATTAGTAAGGCCTTGGCGTCATCTCACCTAATGGTAAACGCCAAAGATGGAAGCAGACATACCAATATTCAAGCCGGAACACATCAATGCTGTTAATATTGATGTTTGACGGCAACACTTAGATAAGATGGTAGTAGATAATCAGGCAGTCTTAGATAATGCCCTTCCAACCAAACCAAGTCTAAAGTTTGACTCCGTCGGGAACCGAAACCACGGCCTCCTGGTGTGAATGAAGCTGATGGACTACCCATTACGGCATGGAGGCGGTTAAAGGGAACTAAAATAATAAAGTGCTCATGACTCTTAAGTTACCTTCCACTCGTCATCGTCGTCGTCCTCCTCCGGCGGCGGCGGCTGCTCCGGCTGCACGATGCCATTCGGCTGCACGGCGGCGGGCTTGTCTTGGGGCTCCTCGGGCTCCACCAGTTTCATTAGCTGAAATCACAATAAAAACATATTAAGTATGTCTTCTGATTCATTAATTGAATCAGAAACGAGGAGATCCGTAGGAAATGACCTGGTGAAGGTCGCGGGAAGCCGCTGGATGCAGGAAGCGCAGAACCGGTCGTCGTGGAAATCCTTGGGGGAGGCCCTGTCCAGCAGTGGACGTCCTTCGGCTGATATAATGAAGTATGTCTTAGACGCAATCATTCTGATTTCTATTCATATTAGGGCAGTAGACATGGTTTCTGCAAAAGGTGTGAGTGCTACGCGCGCTATAGTAAAGTACTAACTGCTGTCCCTGCCTCGCATTCACCTCTCCCTCTCGCTAATAGAAAAACCATTTCGGACTGATTTACTTGTACAAAGGTTTGCAAGAGTTTTATTTCACTCAAGCTTATCATAGCATGAGCTAAACAGTTAACTAAGAACACCTCGTTTGACATAGCTCCGCGCCCTCTTTAGACGCGACAGCTCTCTTCGTTGAGCGAGTTGAGCAGGCATCCTCCTGGCGCCTCCCTGCATGCCAGGGTTGGGCCGCGAGGCTTTAACATAGTCCTGCGCCTTCGCTAGAGGCGACAGTTAATTAAACAACAGCTCCCACCTCAAACATCAATGAGGGAGTTGAGCAAGCATCCTAAGAACTCTTCAGCGTTCCCCTGACGCTCCCCTCCTGCAAGCCAAAGAAGGACTGCAGGGTATTTAACAAAGCCCGGCGCCAACTAGAGGCGACACTTAGATAAACAACAGCTCTCACCTCAAGCATCTCATCGTTGAGCGAGTTGAGCAGGCATCCTAAGAACTCCTCGGCATCCTCCTGGCGCCCCTCCTGGGAACCGGGGAAGGGCCTCAGGGCCCTTAACACGCGAAGGCCGGCGCCTCCCTCTAGAGGCGGGCCTGCTGGCACGGCGGCCCCACCGGCCTCCCCGCGACGCGTCACGCGACCAGAACTACACAGAGGGCTAAACTCGTAACACAGCTCCACCCTGCGAAAAAGAAGATTAAATTTCTTATTTACGGTCATCCCTTACTCTTTCATTTCAACTGTAAAAAACAACACTATCCATAAGCTGAACTAAACTAAAAAGAAAACTTCTTACAAATCAAGACCTAGTGCGTACCCAAACTTTTAGCAGTAGTGGCACAGTGCCAAAATGCGTTAAACCTTTCACGAACAACGAAACTACAACGAACAAGAGAAAACTGAACCTTATTTGAGGTCAGTACAAATTATTATTGACACAGCATCCATGGCAAAAATGTTGCCAAAGCTCGTGAAAGGGTTTTAGGAACGGTGTGTTCCTACTCGAAGAGAGCAAAGGGAGATATCTCCCCCAGGTGAGGTGGTATGCCTGGGGTCCGGCCGTGGACCAATCGTTGATGATATGTATCTGTATATATACTCAGCGCTGAAGAAATTCTAATAGCGCCTTCTAGATGTTGAATTTCTTTTGTTCTCTCATCGCTTGTGTTAAAGTTCAGTGGCGGGTTACTGCAGTTGCCGCCACAGGGTAAACAATAATTTATTAACCAGTACTTGATGTGCTAGGAATTTAAAGTTGCAAGTTTTCTTGAAGTTTTTGACACATTGAGAAAGTCTACCAATCTCATTCAGAAACCAGAAAATAAGCAAATTGTGGAAAGTTGGAACATCATCGTCAAAAATAACTAAATTGCCTTCCTACTAAAACCTTTAAAAATCTCACTCGTTTTGTTTTCCATCCAGTCTACAATTTTTTATTCATCAAATCCACAAAATGAGTAAATGACGATGCAAAACTATGATGTCACGCCCAAGTATTTCAAGCATTTTTTAGAACAAAATGTCGTAAAAGTAACTCAAATGACTAGCAGTAATCATCCCTATTCACAGGTTTTATTCACAATTGGTAAGCCCTTGGCAACATCTCACCTGATGGTAAGTGACGATGATGCCGAAGATAGCAGCGGGCTTACCAAGATTACCCAACGCAATGGGGAACTGGCTAAATTATCTTCAAGCCGGAACACATCAATATTGTTAGCATTGATGTTTGGCGACAAGACTTAGATAAGATGGTGGTAGCTAGCCAGGTGGGATAAGAAAATGCCCTACCACCAACCAAACCGAGTCTTACAAGTTGACCCCACCGGGAATCGAATCCGCGACCTCCTCGAAAAAGCGAATGGACTAACCATTACGCCACAGAGGCGGTCAAAATGATTATGGCAGTTATGTGTGATTTATTCTGATAAGTGTAGCATTCCACTCTAGAATAGAATATATTAAAAATAGAACGAAAACTTACATGGAGTCAATTACAGGTGTGCTAGACTTTCCCCTTCTCGTCTGGTACGGCAGCGCCTTGAGCATGTTATAGAAGGGCGGGCAGGCGATCAACGCTTGCAGGATCGCGTTCACGTAACAGTAGTTCGAGCGGTTGGTTAGACCGCGCGGTAGGAGTGGCACCGGCCGGTTGTCCAGTTGGTATTTGGACAGGAACTCTGGAAATAAAAAATATATATATTTTACAAAAATCATCCATAAAAATCTAATCTATAGGGATTATAATTTATTATTAACTAGCTGTTTCCCGCGGTTTCCCCCGCGTGGACCACGTTTCTATGACTTCTCGAGGGTGCGCAGTGCGCGAGCCGCAAGCGGCTCGCGAGCGTGGTAAAAAGTAGCCTATGTCTTAATCCAGGTCCTAATCTGTCTACCTACCAAATTTCAGCCAAATCCGTTCAGTAGTTTTTGCGTGAAAGCGTAACAGACAGACAGAGTTACTTTCGCATTTATAATATTAGTAGGGATTTATACAAAGGTATTATAATTTATTAAATATTATAATGCTTAGAGTGCATATTCTTTCTTATCGTGTGGCACAATTAACCGTGCTATCCAAGGTATAGACGGAGATAGCCTGGTGTTGCAGTTAGCATCACCTGCTAGTACTCTTTATTGTACTGTGCCTGTTTTATTATCCAGTATGTCCGACGAATATTTGAAGCAATTGTTTATTGGTTGTTCCTTGATATTATCCTAACATTTACGTCAAAACTTTTTGTGTAAATATTTGGAGTTAGAAGGGGATGAAAATTAAATAATTGGCGAAATTTTTATAAAAGTGAACCAATATTCTCAAATTACAAAAAAAAAGCATGAAACGTCTTATTTAAACTTACTTATGAAAGAAAAACCTTACATCAATTTTTTTTTCCTCTTTTTCTTATCCACAATTGGTAAGCCATTGGCATCATCTCACCTGATGATGAAGACGGAAGCGAGCTTACCAAGATTTCCCAACGCAATGAGGAAGTAGACTATTAGCATTGATGTTGGGCGGCAAGACTTAGATAAGATGGTGGTAGCTAGCCAGGTGGACTTAGAAAATGCCCTTCCACCAACCAAACGGAGTCTTACAAAGTTAGACTTCGCCGGGAATCAAACCTGCGACCTCCTGATGAGTAGCTAATGGACTTAACCATTACGCTACGGAGACGGTTGACGGAGTAACGCGGTAACGCTTTACTGTTATTTATCCTTCTTCATTTTGATCTATTTCAAATGTACTGGCACATAACCATGTGTCACATTTTGCTTTAAACTCCGAATTATTTTCCATCCTTCAATATGTTTCGCTGCCAAACTTTAGAACAGTTGAGATCCCTCGGAAATACATCACTAATATGTAAAGGAAACTGATACTATCTTGAAGACCTATCTCCGCTCTTATATTTCTTTAAAATTCGATTGTGTGCACGTACGGAGTCATTTACATCCGCCCTACATACCTGACCTACTCCTCGTCGTGCCACAAAGGTTGTGGTTCTCGCTACTAAACACGCATACTTAGCCTACCACAAAATGACAACAAAAATATAATTAAACAAGAACTCTTTTTTTATTCCGACTGTTGAACAACTTTTCCCAATTACCTATTCATCATATCAGGTCATATACGACCCCACCAAGGGTGCTCCAGTCCTAAGTCTACCACGCGGGCCTAGAGCAGGTTGTTGGTAGACTTTTCACACAACCTTCAAGTTCCTTATCAGGCGTGTGCAAGGTTTCCTCACGATGTTTTCCTTCACCGACTCTTGGAGAAAGTTACTCAGTTTTCTGAGTGGATATTTAGTTTTATTTCATCTTTTATATTTACTTTACAACAAGAGAAAATCAAGTCAAAACAAGTGCAACACAACAGATATCTAATTCATAAATATTCATTCATTCATAAAATACTATGCAACTGTGCCTAAGAAACCCTATCTTAGTTTTCTGTTTAAAGAAAACATTTTACTCTTGCTTCGAAACAATTTTTTTATTGCTGGCTCATACTACCTCGTAAAAGGTCAATGACCCACATTGTGGCGATAAGTTGAAATAATTACAATTGCAGGTGACTGCACAGTGTACATAGTTTCTTAGTGTTTACACAGTGGTAGGTCAGTGACCAATGTTATCGAAGTTACCGTGTTAAACAGCTCCATACAATGGAATAATTTAGTTTTGTCAAAACATTGAAACCAATATGAATCACTTTAGTGTCCAAAAAAAATTAACAATGTGTTACTTTACAAAATTATTGTAGGCATGTAATATTGTATGGCGATATAGGGCCAGGCATACACAGAATTTTTCCAAATTTCAACTACAAGGATAAGGTTGAAGGCGTGATAAAATAATTGAAAACGCTAAACACGTTAAAAAATTGACTTCCATCGCAATTTAGTACAATTTTGCATTATTATTTTTGGTTTTTGTTCATTTGCTAATAAAGTACTACAAAGAATATAATAAAATTTATATGGGACCAACTCGGGAGCATACTCTATCGAATGAAAAAAAATCATGAAAATCTGCGAAGATAGTCGAATTGAGAACCTCTTCCTTTTTGGAAGTCGGTTGAGGAAGAGCAGTGAGGAGAGATGAATTGGGTGGATCACTGCAACCTAAGAAGATCTATTGTGAGGAGGGTTTATTATTATTAGATCAAGTCTTTAGGTGAATTCATTATACATTGTGAGGAGGGATAGTATATGAAGAGTTTTCCTAAGGGGATTAAATATTTACTCAGTAAATCCCTATTTTACATGAGGGAGGCATATACCCATGTAAGGAGACATTTTAGGAAATTTGAGTGTGAAACAGTTCAGTGGATACCCAAATTTCAAAAAAAAAAGTACAGAACAAATTCAAACTCACCTCCCATCCTATATGAATTTGGGTCATCTGAGTAAGGTGACGGCTGGACTGGCGTGGTAGGAGCGGTTTCCTTCTGTATCGGGAGCGGAGTCTCCACGGTCGCAGCAGCCGGAGTCGCAGGCTTAGGCGTCGCTGGTACCGTCACATTGCTAACTGCATTAACCGACGTCTTCTCAGAGTATGACACTACAGCCGCTGTAGTAGTCACCGCGCGAGGGGTAGGGGAAGTTTTTTCAGCGGGGACTGCAGCTGAAGGAGACGCGTCGAAAGGAGGAACTTTCGCGACCGGTTTCTGCACGTTAGCTGGGGGAGTGACGCTGGTTGTGCTAGGGGGATCTTCAACAGGTTGCGGTGCGGGAGGCATTGGTGTAGCAGTTGCTATCGCTGGCGCGATAGAGTTTTTGCTGGAGAATAAGCTAGCCCAGGACTTCCCCGGCGCTGGTTGAGGCTGGGGTTGTACTACAGGGGGTGGGGCAGGTTCGCCACGGTTGCGCGGGGTTGGGGGCGGGGGGAAGTCTGACGCGGTAGGCGCAGGGGGCGGCGGCTGCGGCGCGGGGGGAGGTTCAGGCAGTGCAGCGGCCTTTCGCGAGTGACTAAATGGCGACTTGTTCGTCACAATCAGCGGAGGTCCTTGCGAGTGGAGTGTGATTGATATTGGCATGGGTGCCTTGCTCGGCGGCAGCGGCGGCTCCCGTTTCTGATGTTCGACAACAGCACTTCTTTCCGGTTGGTCTACATTGTCGCTAGATGGCGATCTGTTCGTTGTGTTCTCTCGTTTCTGTCTGTTTCCAAACGGAGGCTTAGAAGTCGATGCAGGTTGTTGGACGGGAACTACTACTTGCGGCACGGAAGGCTTCGGAGGTTGCTTGGCGCCGGAGAATGGAGCCGCGGGACCTTTTGGCGTCTTCGCGATCACAGGCGGGACTTTGATGCCAGTCGACTGATTTGCGGACGCAATTGAAGGGAAGGTTTTAGTCGGGAGTTGCACTTGTATACTGCTGCTAGTCTCTGGTATTTTGTTCTCGGGTGTCCATATCGGTTTTGCAGGCTCAATCTTGGTCATAGACGAGGCCTTTTCATTTAGAACTGGAGAAGTTTTAGCCTCAACTTGCCGCTCGTTTTGTTTTGGACTTCCCGGGCTCTTGCTGCCTATCTTGAGATCCTTGATTGGCAATGATTCAATTGACGGTACATTTGCAGTCACAGGCGGAGTCTGAGTCTTTTGTTCCTGACTCTTATCTGGTGGGGTGAAAGTTTTGTTCTGTGCAACAAAGTTCTTTGCGTGCACATTAAACTGGTGTGGTGTTGTCTGATGCTGGGGCTGGGGTATAGGCATGGGCGGGTGATGTGGCGGTGGGGGCAGATACATCGGGGGCATATACTCCATTGCACCCTCAACAGGCTGTCCATAAGGCGGTCCAGCGTAATGTGCTCCAGCATAGTAAGCATCCACCGCTTCCTGCTCCATCACAACCTCTGAGTACTCATCGGGCGCTTTTTCTTCTCCTTCAACCGGCATCGGGTACTCTGGGTAGTAAGGGGGGTATGCGTAAGGTCCGTACACAACTGGTTGGTACATGGGCAAATGGTAGAGGGGAGCGCCTTGTGCCTGGGCCGCGGGGTGGTAATACTGCGGGTACTGGACGTAGTAAGGAGGTGGTTGTTGCGGGGGCGGAGAGGGAGCGCGCTTGCGGCGGTCGCGCCTGTGTGTGCGGGGTGGCCGTTCAGCCGGCGCGTACTGTGGGGCGGGCGGCTGATAGTACTGCCCCATGTAACCATGTACGTTCACGTTTGCCGTCACCTGCAAACAGATAATGTCGACTATTAACAGCTTTCAATGTTAGAAAGCATTGTTAAATATGAAACGAGCTGATGTTTATTGTGATAATTATAATTGATAGTAGCATTTATCGAAAAATCATATTCTATGAAAAGTGAAATTTTGTTACTCAAGTACCATTGACGACTTGGACTTTATTTTTGAACTTATTTTATTTTATTAGAGGCAAACAGTCATTTACAGATATAAACTTAAAACAATATTACTTAAAGGCCTATAGTCTCCTGTCTTAAATATAGTGGTTCATTATTATATAAGTATATTAAAAAATAACAATAACACTATGAAAGAGATAAGATGGTCATGACTGCACCACCACAGAAGTGGCGACAGCAACCAGAAGCAAATAGCAACAAAACCTCAACTATGTAGGTAGTCATAGCTAAGGTTCCATTACAATCCACGACCATCAGCCACCACAATCACCACCACCAGACAATGCAGACATGACCAACCCTCTAATATTAGTTAGAGTGCTATTAAACATGTCAACAATACTCAGTTGATTATTGTACAGCTTGCAAGCACGTCTTAAAAACTATTACTAGCGTAGCATCTTTTACATTATATGGAATGGAATTAAGAATAAAGCCTTGTGACGGCAGGAACACAAAGATAATGTTTTCTAACAACGAGGGGACAATGACCAAGTTATTTACTATTTTGTAAAGTAGTACAGCGTCAACGCAGTCACGGCGATGATCAAGAATAGGAATGTTATGCGTTTTAGTACATGTTTGGAAGTCATCAGTACAAGCAAACTCGAGATGACTACGAACGTAGCTGTTATGAAGGAGTTTGTCCGTAAAAGGATTTTTGAAGGGTTTAGTCACCCGAAGTATAAAACCAAGCTGCTTGTATGCTTTTTCTACAATTTTATCTATGTGCGGTAAAAATGTTAATTTAGAGTCCATAGTAACACCCAGATCCCGAATTTGTGTAACACGTGAGAGAACTGTGCTGCAGAGATTGTAAGAATAATAAATTATTAATAGAATTCCTTTTTCTGCAATAAATTATAGTAAAACATTTGTCCGGATTTAAAAATAACTTATTAGACCTGCAAAACATATCAAACGAATTTAAGTCTTTTTGTAAAAGATCACAGTCCTCCAGGTTACGAATAATTCCAAAAAAAAAATTATCGTCTGCGTAGAGCAGGACACTAGTTATTAATTACCGAAGTAACGTCATTGATAAACAAAGTGAATAACAGGGGACCCAAATGCGATCCTTGAGGGACTCCAGATCCAATATCTTTGTACTGTGACGAAAATCCACCCAATACTACAGCCTGACTCCTGTTCTCAACATATGACTTGATTTGATCCAGCGCAAAAGGTCACCGTGTATGCCGAGTCGCCACAGTTTCAACAATAATGTGTTATGGCAGATTTTATCAAATGCCTTGGCGAAATCGGTATACACAGCATTCACCTGACAATTATCATCCATAGCTCCAAGAATAACATCAACAAATATCAATAAATTAGTGTCAACACTACGACTTCTTACAAATCCATGTTGATTAGGTACAATATACCGATGAACGACGTCAAAAATTTTATTTGTTTCAATTTTTTCTAAAATTTTACTAAATTGACATAATTTAGATATAGGGCGGTACTTCTCAATGTCTTCGCTGACGGTACCCTTAGGAATTGGTGTTACCCAGGCCTGTTTCCAGACTTTAGAAACGCAGTCTTCTTTTAGTGATTTATTGAACAACAATGTGATAGGTAATATTAAAGCAGAAGCACATCTCTTGATCAAAACTGGATTAACCCTGGACTGCCCCTTTGTTGGTATCTATACTTTTTAAATATTTAATAACTGTCTCAGAAGTAATTTCTATTGAATTGATATCCAAAATAGAGTCGAGAGAACTAGTCAGTGAATTTAAATGTATTGGCTCAGATAATGGCTGCTCAAAAACTGAGTGAAAGTGCTCATTAAATGAGCGGCAAATTTCATCGCCGCCGCATGCAGCTGACCAGGTATAATACATTGTTTGAGGCAGATTGTTGCTAGAAAAGATGGATTTGACATACGTCCAAAAAAATTTGGGATAATGTTTAATACTTTCCTCTGAATAAAGTATATATCTATTCACTGAAGGGGCAAAAAAATAATGGACAAAAAATGAGCAGTCGTGAATACGACTATGCATGCATTGAGCGATGCGACGGGCCACATAGAGTGCAACACTAAATACACAACAGCTACACACCTGGCTGACGTATACGTTGGGCGGCGCGACGGGCCACTGCTGTTGGGGGGGCACGTAGGGGGGCGGCGCGTGAGGCGGGTGCGGCGGCGGCGCGTACGGCGGCGGGTGTGGCGCGCCGGGCGGCCCGCGCTGCGGCGAGTGGGCCGCCATCTCGCACTCGCCGCCCGACAGGCTGTCCAGGCTGCTCGACACCGTCGGGGCGCCCGCCGTGCTCGACGAACGCGATGATACGTCTGTTCGAAAAGGTGAAGGAGCGTTTTTCCAGTAAATCTTCTACAATATATAAAGCCACGCCACGGTTGCTTTTATTAATTTTACTATGTACTCGTAGATTTTTGCTTTTATTCAAAATAGCGACCATAGACCAATTCAGCGTAACACATACATAGCCTCTTTTGAATTCAAAGAGCTTAGTTAAAAAAAAAACGCTAACTAATCCTATATTTCTGGCTCACAGAAAAGGGTGAGCGACAGTAAAAATATCTCTAAGACCTTCTAATTGTCTATATGGAGTACTGATGATACACAAATTCAGGTGGAAGACATGACTGTGTAAGACACAGGCCTCCCTCACTGAACTCTACTCAATGCGATACTGAGTCACACGAATGCAATGAATTGGCCTTGTTAGTAAAAATATATTTTTTAATAAAAACTAATTTCTTGAAAAACTATTTTTTTTCTGTTACTTGTACATGAGTTCTCATAGGCTCAAACACTAACAAAAAGCAGCCAGCGTTAATTTAAGTAAATTAAAAATAATACAATGTATTCAGTTATGTATTGTTATTAAATTATCTCCTAATGGTTTTTTTAATATATTTAAATGTCTTAAAAATATTATGTAACAAATTAAAATAATACTCAGGTGCAAATCACACGGTCTTCTAGCCCCAATTTTGGAATCCTTGTACTATGGGAACCAGAGACTGATATACATATTACATACTTATATATAATAATAACATTATATATAATGTTCGGTCGGAAATCAACGGTTTTCGAGTTGAAGTCTATTTAACTTTTTAATTTTGAATGAAAAATTAATTTGTTCAAATGTTTTTTGATTTTTTAACAAAAAGTTATAATACAGTTGGCATGCAAAATACGGTAAAACCTACCTCATTTTATCACCCTTTCAAACAAAGTAAAAAAGTTAAAAATGTACAAAATTAATTGCAACAAAAAACAATGATTGTTGTCAAAAGGGGGCCTAAAATCCAATACTAATTATCCAACAAAGTTCGAATTTTTTGGATGAGCTTGTGAATCAAAGTTAGTCATGATGCTAGAGGGTCAGAGATGTTTGTTTATGCAAAAAACATGATAAATTATGAAATTTAAAAGAAACATGAAAATAATGTTTATTGAAAATTTGTATGGGATTTGATGCACCCTTTTGACAACAATCATTCTTTTTTGTTGCAATCAATTTGTATTTTTTAACTATTTTACTTTTTTGGAATGCTGATAAAATGAGAAAGTTTTAACCGTATTTTTTACGCCAACCGTATTATAACTTTTTTTTATAAAATCACAAAATATTTGAACAAATGCGTTTTTCATACAAAATTTAAAAATGAAATGGGCTTTTACTCGACAACCAATGATTTCCAACCCCCAGTTAGTATGACTTTTTCTGTTGCAAATAATGCAAATTAGATGTAGTTTATCCCCTTAAAAGGATTTGCACTACTTACCAGTCACCCTGTATACATAATTACGTATTGAACACCCAGACACAGAGCAAACAAACATCACACGAATCTAGCCCTGAGTGGGGATTGAACCCATTACCCTCGACCGAACACTGGACCACCGAGTCAATTATATCAGATCTAAGTCGGAATTCCTGCGAGATTCAATACATCACCAGGCCAAATGTGGGAGGAGGCCGCCCAACGCTACGTCTTTCGGTCCGCGTCAGTTTATGCATAAAATAGAATTTCCTGACTAGCAAATCACTTCAAGCAAAGTTTATAAATCAGCTTTGAAGTGTGACTTTAGTTGTTTGTATGAATGTTGAAATGAATAATTTATTATATTATAACACGCATAAATAAAGAAACAATCTTTAAATGGCGGCCAGCGGTCATGTTATCTCGCTCACACGTATGTCTGTCTGGATTAGCATTGACGCTGTCTTGATTCCCTTTGTTTCGATTGTTTAAATTCTGTTTCAGTTATTTTGCTATGGGTTATATTTATTTATTTACTGAGTTTTTGTTTAGGTTTTTTTAATAAAATAAAATAAATAAATATAAATAAAAATATTGTTTAAACTTGACAATCTACTTTGCTGACTCTACCGGAAGTAGTCGCGGCCATTCACGGATTGTTTCTTTATCTACACGAGTTATAGTAGGAAAATGACATATGGCCTCAGATGGATTCTTTGCTATGGTACACAGATAATAGTAGGTTTCTTAATCAGGTACTAGTTGTGGCATCTTATATGCAAGGTTTGGCTAGGTGGGTACCACATCTCGCTTTATACTTGCTGCCAAGCAACTAGCTGCACTCCAGCGGGTGTAGCGGATACCCAGCGAGATTATCGGTATACAAAGCATTCCAATAAGTCCTAACTTTATAAATTTACATATATAGTTCTCGAGTGGCGACCGCGCACCGAAAAACCGTAGCGTAGGCAGGCCTCCCACTCCGTGGACCAATGACCAGGTAAGGGTCGCGGGAAGACGCTGGATGCGGGCAGCGCATAACCTGTCGTTGTGGAAATCCTTGGGGGAGGCCTATGTCGAGCAGTGGATGTCCTTTGACTGATATGACGATTAAAATATAATATGGTGTGTTACATGCTGTCTGCAGGATATTAGGCTATAAATGCTTGGAAAAGTTATGTTGTCATATCTATTGCATTGTATTGAGGAAACTGGGCCTTAAAATATTTAAATGATCTTTAGAACTTAGTAAATCTGAAAATATTGAACTTTCTTCTTCAAAACCACTATACAAGAACAAATCCTTCTGGTCCAAACTATGCATAAATCTCTTATAATTAAACAAATAATGTAGTAGTTTCTACATACAGAATCTTTATTTGCTTCTTTTTTTGGAAGAAAATGACCAAACATTGAAAGCCAAAACCAAATGAAAAATAAAAGCTTTCTTACCTATAGCAGAATCGCCGCGACCCACGTTGTACGCCGAGGCCGGCGAGAGTGGCTTCCGCTGGAACAGGGCGCACTGCAGTGTGTCCAGATCCACGTCTTTCACATCGGACAAGTCTAGGAACTCATACTCCTGAAACACGCCATAAAAGTTACAATTGAACTCCGAGATGTGTTGTTTTACAAGCAAATGTGGACACATTTCTGTTTACATTAAGATTATATTGACATTTCTGATGGCAAGATACTGGGACAGGCTTTTGTAAAGCTCATTACATAACCTTGCAGTGGATACACCATAGAAAGAGTAGGTTTGCAGGGACAACCAGGAGCTGCGAAAAGCCTAATCACCAATAGGTAAAATAAGTAATGGAAGATCAAATAAGGCCACCAATACAGAGTGTGCATATTGCCTACAAACATGCTTAGTGAGAATAAGTGAATAAAATAAACAGTGATGTGCACCACATTGACATGCCATGTAAGATCATGCCACCAACCCATTATACTACATAACATATCGTGTCTCTTATGCATGCATACTATCTACAACAGTGATTCAATGTAAACCAGAGACTTATTGGAGAGGGGAAACCATTTTTACTGACTAAGTTTGTTTTGTGATGGAAGTTCAACCATCTAGTTATTTTTCAAATTTACATAGATGAACCCTAGATACTAATCATTATTAAGTCTAAGTAAATTCAATTCCTAATTTACACTTTTAGAAATAACAAAACTTATTTATAGCACTACTTAATTTCATAAAAAGAGCTACTATACACTATTATTGGATTTTTGATACAGTAGACTATAAAACAGATTCCTATTTTCTCATCATTAGTTTGTCATACTACTAGCATAATTGATTATTCATGATACTGTTGTATGTGGGATACATTTTTAGCCAAATTCTCATTCTAATTTTTTTTGGCATAAAACATAATTACCACAAATACTAAAACTACATCTGCATACTATAATTAATTTGTAATTGTTTTAATGTAAGATTCATACCCAACGCGACGTTCTAGAGCGCGTTTTGAATAAGGTGATGGAAATTGAGCTATACATAGTCCATTTTGACATCACACTACACCGATTCCGTTGGTCTTATTTGTTTTTTGTGTCTATTTATTTTGTGTTTATATGTTTTACTCTTTTGTTATTGTGTAATCGGTGTGTGTTTGTGTCAAATAAAAATATGTCTATTGTCTATTTAAAATTATATTTGCATGTAACTTTTAATTTTAGAATCCTCTCAGCTGCGCGCATATACCGCCGCACCCGGTCGGCTCCGACCGGCTGTCGCCACGTGCGCCTGGCTGCCGCGGCATGCGGTCGGCTCCGGCCGGCCGTCGCCACTTGCGCTCGCATGCCGCGGCATCCGGTTGGACGCCGCCACGTGCACTTAGATTCCGCTTGGCTGTTAATTGCTCATATAAGTTGTATACAAGACAGATATCAGTCGAGGGCGCGCAATATTCACGGGCATGCGCGCTGGTTTGCGTATTTTTCCATCGAGCGTACTTTAAGAAGAGAACCATTCGCAAATAACATACCTAAGTACTTGATACACTACTACAAACAAAATACAGCAGAAACTTGACAACGGCAGCCTCGATAAGGACAAAACCTCTACAATTTTACAAATTTGTGTTCTCCCTTCCCTCCAGGCCTCAAAACCTTTATAGCATTAATTTTAAAGCCTCAATGGGTTCAAATTCTGTCAAAGTGCTCAGTAATTGAAAGAATTGGACCCCGTATAGCAGAAAAAAATAACATCTTACTACCTTCTGTAAGTTAAAACTTATTTTTTTTTCCAGTAACTTAGGGTTTATTGTTAGGGTTCTGTACCTCAAAAGCAAAAACGGAACCCTTATAGGATTACTTCGTTGTCCGTCAGTCCATGTGTCTCATTTAAAATTGCAATGACTTTATTACCTTCACTAGTGGAGGATGGATTTTATTGCCTTGCTTTTTAAGGTTACTTTTTTTAACCTTTATAACATAACTAAAGCCTTCATAAGGAAAATCTACATCTTTATATACCTTGTTAACTTCAACCGGCTATAAGAGAGAAACTATTTTTTTTGTTTCCCTTGAATCAGACCTTATTGAAAATTGACAGTAATACACAATCGAAGTAATTAATAAAGAGAAATAATAAATTCGGCCACAGAATTTTTTTTTGGCCACGTGGTCAACCTTCTCATTTAATAACTAAGCATCGGGAAAATGAGATAGCCTCTAATAAACTAAGTCATCTTCTTTACAACGCCAACTAAAAATGTTAAAGAAAGCGTCGACTCAAGATCAACAATTATTTTTACTTGTCCTTCTGATTTATACATTGCCAACTAATTTACTGACTCGGCCACTAATCCGTCGACCACTCAACACTGTAGGAATAGTGTAGTACGGGGAGTTCTAAATGGAAGCGGGAGCGAGCGAAGCGAGCTCGGACTTGCGGAGCACCCCGACTCGGATTCGTTAGGTTCGGAGACTGTGCGGGGAGGCGAGCTTAGCTCGCCTCCCCGCACAGTCGTAGTGTTAGGTTTAACATGAGAACACAGAAGTAGGAGCCCCGTCGGGGCTCCCGTCGACAACTCAACACTGTAGGAAGAGTGTGGTACGGGGAGTTCTAAATGGAAGCGGGAGCGAGCGAAGCGAGCTAGGACTTGCGGAGCACCCCGACTCGGATCCGTTAGGTTCGGTTGCGTTAGGTTAGGTTCGTCAATTAATGTAGGATGACTTACATTTTAAACATACTAAATTATACAATTAGAAGCTAATAGAATTACTATTTTGGTGTCATATATTATTATTTTAAAAGTTTGCTATTTGAATGCATGCCACAAATTTAGATGCTAAAAAATAACCATCATGCTGAGTTATATTTACAGTGGCTTACATAGAAGATAACTAGTGGCTGAGATACTATTATTCAGACGCGCGTTGGTTGTGGCCGACTTAGTAATTTAGAAGGTAACTTATATTTTCTGAGGCGAATAATGCTATTAAAAAGAAGCTTGTTTAACCTCTAAGCTCGCGCGGAACCGGAACTTCCGCCTACCGTTCGCTCGCGAATTTTAATGGCGAATTTCCGGTTGCGAATTTCCGATTTTGCAAAAAATAGTTTTTACGAAAAGTATTGTGTCCAGAGTCATGAAATAAAAAGTAAAATACAGTCGAACATCTCTAGTCTATGGTTCATTACAGCTGATAGACCAATACAATTCCCTTTGTTCAATATTTTGATGTGAATTCTACAAAGGAACAAAAAAGTATGCATTTCACAAATTACGTGTTTTTTCAGTGAATATGTATTCAATTGCAATAAAAATAAGGGAAACAATACACTGAATACATGTAATAATCAATACTTCCGTCAGTTTACTTCCATGAAGTCCGAATTCCTTCACAAACGTACACAAATAACTGCACTTCGCTGCCGGTAAGCACACCAAATAGCATAAACTGAAATTTCTGATTTTTTGGCTATGAGAGAGTTGAATTATTATCTGGCAAAATTAAAGAGTACATATCTATCTTATTCTCTCACATAAAACACCATAGGAGAGAATGAACTCTAATACATGACCTTGGTACTTTTTTATGTGGTCGTAGCTCGGCGGCACATGTGCCGCCTTCCCGAGTGTACGCATGTAGGTATTATAACGGCACATGTGCAGGCTTCCCGAGCGAGCAGGTTAATTAGTACCCATTAATAAATTTTAAGTCAATTGTAAACCAATTAAAGATCAAAGTTGAAACATGAACTTAGGTTATGTCGTAATGCGGTGTCCTCATGAGGCGATTTTTATCGATCTACTGATAAATTGCATGCCAATCAAACCATCTGAACAGACTTTCAATCAACTTGAAGCAAATAAATTTTATTCAACAAAAGTTAACTTTTGTTTGATTTCTGTAGTTTCAACTCATTGTTGAAAGTAAATTGACCAGTCTAAACTTGTTGCTGTTCAAATTGCTTTCAATTTATTCAATATCAACAGTCATGTTAAGAGGTTTTTGTTTCCGAGGTTGAATTGATTATAATCGAACCATCTGAATGCATCACTTCAAGTCGCTTGAAAGGTTTTAGATTGATCAACTTTAGCTGTTAAACAAAAATAGCCTTGTGAGAATGTCACATTTGGATACGTATAAGTACCTACCTTACATACTTTTTTACCTCATAGTGATTATAAATTACATTTACATTATATACATAACTTGTTAGGCCATACAAGGACAATGGACTGAATGACTTAGTGTAGCAAGCATGCAGCTTTGCAATGGAAGTGACTGGTGAAGTTCACTTTAAAATTATACATCATTTATCTGTTTACCGAATATACAAAATTTACAGTGACTACAAAATTTTTGTTTCATTTGGAAACACAATCACTACAATGACTGAACAGACTTGGATTTCTACAAGGTAACCTTGAAATGGGCTGCAAAATGTTCTGGACAATTGAACGTTGGACTTATTTAGCCTGTCACATTTATAGGTTATGTCTACATAAAGTCACTGGAAAACGAGAATGCCTTTACCCAAACAACGATGTGTTGATATCAATCTACCGTACTACAATATATTATGCAACTGGTCTATTTCGACTAAATAACAACAACAAATCCATCTACGCACATGTGGTTTGTAGTCGTGAAACTAAGATGCAATAGTGAAAATAACATACCTCTAATCAATGATACACAGAATACACTTCCACCCGATTCTCTTTAGTGAAAAGCATTATTTTCAGCGTGTAATTAGCTCTTGCATCAGCGCAAAACTGCAAAATACGCGAACGTTTGAAGGACTTTTAAGATGGCGTAACTACGCTCGCGAGTTGCCGGGTGCAATCAGAGTATTGACAAATCAACTTCTTGGCAATTCCTAATGTGCAAACCCGAAACTGGAAACCATGTATTTCAAAATACTATCAACACTTACCATCCACGGGCACACAATTTCTGGAAAGAGATATTTTTCCAATGTAATGGCCAGTTTCAATATCACCAAAACAAGAAACAAAAGCCAAACATGATGTGAATATACCCGTATTTATGTCGTCCTTACCGTTTTCATCAAATCCATGGCCTGTTAGAGAACACCATCACGATATATTTCACTGTAAATATTGTATATAAACAGGAATAACTTTTTACAACAAAACCTTTGGAACAAACGGAATCAACTTGGAGGGCATGCACTGCTGAGAACTCGCCAACCAACACACACACTACAGGAAATGACAATTTGACAAGAGGCCGGCCATTTTTTTGGTCTAGTATTTTGAACCAATCAGAATCAAGCTTTTGCATCCATAGACATGAAATTCTTTTTTTTCTTCAAATTAGAATGTTGCCTACATTGTTCGGAAGTTGCGCCATTGTGCTGATCGGATACACATTTTAGGGCGACAAAGGCAAAGATGACACTAAGTATAAAGGTGTGTTTCAACTGAAGCGGAGACAGTGGAGTAAAGCGGAGCGGAGCTACTGTATCTTTGGCGGAGCTGTGAAAAGAAAGATGAGTTTCCAGTTTTCCACGAGGCGGAGAGGAGAAGAGCGGAGCTTTAGAGCGAAGACGAGCGGAGAGTATACTCAAGGAAACAAATCGTAAAACGCAAGGTTCTTTTTCTTACATTCAATAAGGGATCGGACTGCATCAAAAATAAAATCTGAAATATGATTTCCTAAATTCCTCTCCTTTTGAAGTTTCAAAAAATCTTACTTATTTTGTTTTTCCATCACTTCTTCAATTTTTAATTGATCAAATTCACAAAATAAGTTCGTCAATGACGCTAAAAACCTATGACGTCAGTTGTGGGTATTTCAAACATTTTTAGAACAAA
Organism: Coleophora flavipennella; assembly: GCA_947284805.1. Lineage (NCBI taxonomy): Eukaryota > Metazoa > Arthropoda > Insecta > Lepidoptera > Coleophoridae > Coleophora > Coleophora flavipennella. Next base: position 9,083,070 of record OX369269.1, read on the forward strand.
ATTTCGTTTTTGACAGATCATAAAAAGTAACTCAAATGACTAGCAGTCCGATCCCCTATTTAGGATACTAAGAGCGAGTACGACGCACACTTGGCTGGTCTTTATCATTTCTAGTTTTACTTTGTTTGCACCAAGTTTGGCACTATAATATAGCGATGATCTTCGACTCTTTTAGCTTTAAAAAATAAATATGTGGTGGGGACTCTTAATTTTGTTTTGTTACACCTTTTAGTATCGAAATGAAATGAAATGAAATGAAATGATCTTTATTCGCCTTGAATTGGGTAACATTACATGGAGGTACTGCATAAAATTAGAGCGCCAATTCAGCCATAAAATATAGCATGCAAACATTATATAACACATTTTAGATAACATTTAATACTATTATTATTCACATATACGAGTAGGTATCATATTTATTTATAAAACTAGATTTACAATTTATGTTCTAGAAATTCTTGAATTGAATAAAAATTACGCTGAGACAGCCATCTATGCAAGCTAGTTTTAAATTGAGTCAAGGGTAACTCGCTCACATTTGCTGGAAGTAGGGTTGCCAACTTTTTCTAAAAGAAGTAGAGTATTTCTGATTTCAGAGAGTCTAAATTAAGAGTACAGATTAATAAAAAAGAGTATCATTTAAACAAATTTGAAAATGTATTTTTAGTGCTTTTTGCAGTACATAACAACTTGTTTTTTTTTTAAAGAATTATGAGACTCCAAACATCCTATTTCTAAGTTTATATAGATCAGGAGCTCATTTTTTATCTATTTCAATGTAGCCCTGTTCCTCTCCTCTCGCCAATTCACATTCATGACCGAAAATACTCTCTCAGTGAACGCTGAGCTGAAGTCATTGACATTACTTTGACGTGACTGATTGTGTCTGCGTTCAGAAACTCACAAGTTTTATGGCTATTGGGTACCAGTATATTAAATTCAGTAAAAAGAAGGTCATTTTATGTATTGAATATCAATTGAACATGTCTGGCATAAAAAAAAATTGTGCCAAAAGTCAGTTTATGTAAAAAAGAGTATTTAAAGTACTCTATTAATGTTATAGATAATAAAGTACACCTACACGAAATAGAGTACAATACTCTATTTTAGAGTACGGTTGGCAACCCTAGCTGGAAGTCTGTTATAGATTAACCTGCACATCCAGTAACAATTTTTGGTATATCTAGTAATTTTAGGAATTTCATCATGGACTAAGAATTCCGGAAATCGTCTACTTCTTGGCACTGTGTCCTTTGCCTGTGTGTAAAAACTGGACTGATATTGTTTCACAAATTTTGCACATTCAAAAACATACAGACATGGGAGCGGTAGTACCTTCAGCGACTTAAACAGGGGTTTGCATGATATATCAGGAGCAACGTTACAAATTGCTCGGATGCACTTTTTCTGTGCAATAAATGCCTTAGAGATATCAGTACTATTACCCCAGATTATGATACCATACCTTAATACAGATTCAATATAAGCGTAGTATGCTGTCATAGCTGTATGTCTACTTGCAATTTGCGTCAACTTATACAAGGGGAAAATAAATCTATTAATTTTACTACAAATATTCTCTATGTGACCCTTCCAATTTAGTTTTTCATCAATTACTATGCCAAGAAATTTTGTAGTTATTTCCCTCGAGAGAAGTTCATTTTTGTAATTTATAGAAAAAACTTTGTTATAATTATTAAAATTTATGTACTTTGTTTTATTTATATTTACTTTTAAATTATTATTATTAAGCCATTTTATTGTTGTGCTCAATACATTATTTATGTCAATTTCGTGTTGTTCCCATGTCATAGTTTTATTCGTTGTCACTACAATTGAAATATCATCCGCAAATAAAACACTATCATGCTTCGTCATTTTTGACAAGTCATTAACATAAACTAAAAATAACAGAGGCTCAAGGATTCCCTGTGGAACCCCAAATAGATTTTGTCGAAATTCAGAACGAAAAGTCAAGCATGTATGTTTTTTGTTAATTTTTTGCACCTCAACGCATTGTAGCCTATTCTGCAAATATGTTTGAAGCCAATCAAGGGCTGGCCCCCTTATTCCGTTGTGATGCAGTTTACAAAGTAGTATTTCCTGTGAAACAAAGTCAAACGCCTTTGACATGTCAAAGAATAACACAGTTGTATGTGATTTTTTGTTAGTACTTTGTAAAATCGTCTTTATTAAAGAAAACGTTGCCAATGACGTGGATTTTTGTTTTTGAAAACCAAACTGATTTTTATCAATAACGTCATATTTAGTAAAAAATGCCATAAGTTTTCCATGCATAACTTTTTCAAAAATTTTTGAGAAAACTGGTATCAAGGTTATTGGGCGATAGTTTTCCCTTAATGTCTTTTCACCTTTTTTGTGAAGTGGTTTAACAACAGATAACTTAAGTTTGTCTGGGAAAGTACCTGATTCCATGGAGAGGTTCACTAGAAAGGCTAAAACTTTACTGATTTGGTGACTACATGCTTTTACTACCTTCGTGCTAATGTTGTCATAACCCTCAGCATTTGTGTTATTTAGGCTAAAAATAACGTTATTTATATCTGCTTCGTCGACAGGAGTCAAATATATAGTGTTTTGTATTTTGCTTTTCAAAACACTATTTCTATTTCTACCACATATATTTTCAGTAGTATTAGTTAGGTTTATGAAGAAATTATTAAATGATTCAGCTATAGCTTTAGGTTCATCTAACATTGTACCATTATCATTAATTGTATCTATATATTTATTCGTATTTAATACTCCGGTTTCACTTTGAATAACATCCCACGTTGCCCTTACGATATTTTTGCTTTTAGTAATATATTTATTGTTTTTGTACTTTTTAGCATGACTAACGCATTTCTTAAATAGTCTATTGTAATTAAGATATTTACGTCTATTATAATCGTTTTTATTCGTGTAGTAATTGAAGCGTAGGTTCCTCTTAGTATTGCAACTCTTTTTAAGGCCTTTTGATATCCAATTCAAAAATGGTTTTGTGTTTGTTTTAACTTTTATGATGGGAAAGGAGAGATTATAAAACAATTGAAACAGTTCATAAAAATTTTAAAAGCAATGTTTGTGTCAGTTTCAGAATATATTTCGGAAAAGGAAAGGCTATCCAGACATTTTTGGAGCTTCATTATATTCTCCTGTGAATAATTTCTTTTAAAGTGGTAAATCGATTTCGTAATATTATTTTTACCGCGTACAGAAAATTGAAGAATTTGAGCGGTGTCGTGGTCTGAAAACCAAAGAGGAAGTGTCATGGCTTTTGTGTTTTTTATGTTACTAATGATTTGATCAAGACATGATTTGCCTCGCGTTGGCACACTAATGTGTAATCGTAAATTCCAAGTATTAACTATGTCTGTAAAATGCAAAGTACTATTATTATTTTCCAAGATATTTATATTCATATCGCCGGCTATCACTATTTTCCTCTTAGGATATCTCTTTATACATTTATGTAAAAGTAATTCAAATTTTTCAAAGAAACAGTCTAAATGACGTTTTTTGTTAGATGGAGTTCTGTACAAGCAAAATATCAAGAGGTTGTGATTAGGTATGACTATGGTACAACATTCAAAATGAAAACAGATAGCTAAGTCATTGAAATGGTCAATTTTCTGGAACGAGATACCTTTCTTTACCATTATGCAAGTGCCACCCCTTTTCTTATTCCGTGAATAACTTGAAGCCAAGTCATAGTTTAATATATTTATATTTTGCTCTTCACCAGATTTAATAAACGTTTCTGTGAAACAAATTACATCAGGGCACATACACGAATCAAGATCTGAAAGAGTAATTTCTACTAGCTCCTTCTTTGATAAAAATCCTTGTATGTTTTGGTGAAATATAGTAAATTGCAAATTAGAGTTAAGGACGAAAAAATGTTGATTCATTTTCATTGTCAGTGTGCACCGGTGTCAGTGGAGCCGATGACACTGACGACTGAATCTGAACCAGTGACTCTGGATTTATATTCGGAGTAAGAGAGCCTACGCCAGGTTGTGTATGTATGGGTGAAGACTGCTGCGGAGCTGATGAAGTCGACGGCAGCGGTAACGGGATCTGAACCCGTGACTTTAGGTTTACTTTCGGGGTAATAGTAGAGCCTACATCAGGTTGGGTATGCACGGCTGCGGGGTTACTTGTTAGTAAAAAGTAATACGGTATTGTACCTTTTTTGGGTAATTTGTCCCGATTGCTGGTAGTTATTTTTTCTTCTGGTAGATACAAGTTATTGTTAATAAATTTAATTTTCTTATACTCCATAGCATTCTTGAATGTCAAAAATTGCAATTCGTAATCAGCAGTGTCAATTAATATATTTATTTTAAAACAGATGTTTCGCAGGTAATCATATTTGTCAGAATAATATTTCACGTCAATGAATGTGCAGGTTTTTCCCAATTTACTCCAAAGTTTTAGATGATAATTAAGCTTATGCTCATTGAGGTAAGGATTGTTGTTTACTGGTAAAATATAAATAGAAGCTTCCTTTAATATATCGAGCAACAGACACAGGTTATAGTGTAGTAATTCTGGATATTTGTCATGACTACCTAAACTTAATATTATAATGTCATCTTTAGAGAAGTTTTTACTGTTATTCTGACAATATTTCAATATTTCTGAACTTGAAGCATCGTTCATAATAAAACCAAGTGGAATGTAGTGGTCGTTCCATTTTCCTGTTCTTGATTTCCTTAGCGCCGCTGACAGACCTATTAGTTGTTCATCCCCTATTAGGTGAATATTACGTTCATTTGGCAGCTTCCTATCAATGACAGAAGATGGTGTTGAGTCACGATGTTGTAAATTAGCTGTGGTGTCTTTCGTCTGGATCACATCTGGAGTTTCCTGTGAAACCTGAGGTGGTTGCGGCGTCACACTGTGAGAGTGCGTTGGCACTGGTGCGTTTCTATTAGGTGTGTTATTCAAAACGGATTCATTGTTATTGCTTTTTTGTGGTGTATGTGGGGGAACATTAAAAGAAAAATTTAATCGCCTAAGGAAAGGTGATTTATTTATATTTTTCTTTTTCATGGAACGCGCTGTGGTAGGTATCTTTGGGGTTGACTTGCAGATGCGTGTTAATTTGTCAATTTTTAGATTATATTGTGCAATCTCGTGTTTTAATATTGTATTTTCAGACAGCAAATTCTCAATCTCATTTTCCGCGATATCTAGTTTTTCTTGTAGAATAGCCAGGTCGTGCTGCATATCCTTAAGTGTTTCGTTGTGATTCGTCTGTATCTCAGGACAGCTTCTGTTGAGTAGTTCCGTGAGATCAGTTTCGTCAGTTTCATCTAATTCGTTATCTGACAGGGATGCAAGGATCGAAGGACGAAGGAGTAAAGGAAAGTTATGTACCTACTTGTCCGAAAATTCTACTTCGAGATTTTAATGAAAATATACTCTCACGTCGTAAAAACGCCAAAAAGAGAATAAATGTGGATGTTCTATTCCAAGCTGTTCCTAAGTCCATTAAGGAACTTTATGCACTGACAACACCAACGTCAAAAATATTTAGTTTAATTTCGGGGAAACTTTGAAGGTAAAAGGTGCGCTTTTGAGAGTTTTTTCTTGGAAATTTATTTAAGTAGTATATTGTTTATATCTGCTTTAAATAAGTCTCTAAATTCAAAACTTTTAAATAAAGTTCGTGTCTCCCCCACGCAAAATGGGGAGGTCCTTCAAAATACGAGAAAAAGGGTTCTCACGAACCCTTCCATCTGATTCAGAAGCGGAAACAGAAGACCAGAACAAGTAAAAAATATTTAGTTTAATTTCGGGGAAACTTTGAAGGTAAAAGGTGCGCAGTTTTTTCTCCTTTAACCTTTCCTAACTGTCTAAGGGCGTATACAAATCTACTTAATTTGGAGCATACATATTGGACATGAGATTTCCAATTACAGTGTTGGTCTAGTATTTTACCTAAATTTTATTTCACTAGTTTCTTGTATTCGTTGACCTTCAAAAGTAATGTTGGGATGGAGTCGTTCTGTTTTGTAGTTAGAAAACTGTATAAAACTGATTTTAAGAATAATTACTCTCAGGTTATTTATTGCTAGCCACTCAGTAATTTGACCAATAAATCGTTTAATTCGTCCGCATATAGTACAGGATCATCCTTATAGGGAAAATAACCGATATGTCATCCGCAAATAATATTGTTTCGTGTGTCGACTGTACTGGTAGCTCATTTATGTAAAGGACCACTCCGGTCCTAATACACTAGCTTGTGGGACGCCTCGTTTAATGTTGAAGGTAGATTTCAACGTAATTAATTCCTTACTTGTCTCTAATCAGCTCAATTGCACACACTGCTTTCGATCTGATAGGTATGTATTGATCCATTCTAAAGCGCCTCGTCTATCTAAAGCATTTTTTGAGAAGAATGTCATGGTTAACATGTCGAAAAAGATGACTATTGTCGGTATTTTTTCATTTATATATTCAGTAATACGCTGCACCAATGCATAAGTCGCTAAAGTGGTTGATTTTACCGTATGGAAACCAAATTGAGTTACACTTAAAATATCATTTTTGTATAGAAACTCAAATAGACGGCTTTGCATCACTTTTTCAAACAGTTTGGAAATAGTAGGTATGAGAGTAATTTAATTCTTGAGCGATAGTTATTTAAGTCTTCTTTAGCTCTTTTTGTGTAGTGGTTTTATAATTAAAATTTTACAAAACAATTATGCAAGTGTTAACTAACAAAAACAATGTCCGTAAGAAGGCCTTATTCCAAAATAATAGATAACCTACACATTGTACAATGGAATGTACAGATTTCACACAGTAACAGGCACATATTCACCTAATTCTTTTGCGAAAAATATATTCATAGTGCTATTAAATCAAAAACATGGCTTAAACCCAATCAAAAATAAATTATTAGAGTTTATAACATAGAAAGAAATGATTGTGGTAATAAACATAATGGCGTTGCTATTTAATTACATCATAATATAAGTTATAGAAAAAAAAATACTTCTTTTGATGTTTCTTTGCAAAATATTATTTTTCGAATAACAGTTAATAAAAAAGAAATTAGTATTTTAAGGTTCTATAGTCCGACAAATTGTCATCAGGCATTTGATAAATTTAAACTTCATTCTTTGATAAAATCTACCCCTGGTCCTATTTTATTTGCTGGAGATTTCAACGCACATCACACATCATGGAGCTGTTGTAACATCACAGCGCGTGGTCGCGATCTGTTGGAAGTCATTGATGATAATAATTTGAATCTCCTTAATAATTGACAATTTACAACCGTTGGTTCCTTAACTTGGAGACCGAACGCTTTGGATTTATCTCTGGTTTCTCCTTCAATAGCTTTCTCTTGTGAATGGTCTATTCTTGATGATCCATTAGGTAGCTAAAATCTATCTGTAATGATTAAAATTTTGATTGATGATTGTTTATCCAACCATAACTGTTGTAATAATGGCACACATTTGCCAAGCTTGGAAAATGTATGAGAAAAGGATAGATTGGAAAATGTATGAGAAAAATGTTGAATCTTTATTTTCTAACTTTTACCTTGAAACATATTCCCCTCTAAATTAATACAATCGAATGATTCTGATTCAATATCTTTAAATAGACAAAATCACACACACTTCCAAATAATCTTTTTTACCTTGGTGGAATCAGAAGTGCTCTGAAGTGCTTTTAAATACCAAAAAGGCTGACATCAAATTTAAAAACAATCCCGCAGAGGAAAATTATTTGGAGTTGAAAAGACTTCGAGCTATTAAAAAACCGACCTTGAAAATAGAACGAAGAAATAGTTGGTGGTCTTTATGCGGTTTTTTCAATCGTTGTACACCTTTGTTTGTAATATGGAAATATATGCGAAAGTTCAATAAAACTTATCCTTGAATCATTATCACTATCTTGATAATACATTGGTTCTAGATTTCTTACAAAAATATACTCCTGATTTTGTTCAAAATAAATATGATTTGTCAAGTAGAAATTATATAAATTCCGACAGCACTTACCTTCTAGAACCCTTTACTATTGAATAGGTGTACTTTGCTACATCATCTAGAAGAGATACTTGCTTTGGGCTTCATGATATTCCATAAATACTTTTTAAAAATATGAAAAAAATGTTCTAAATATTTTCTTAAAGTTATTAAACTTATTATGGTAAAGTAAAGAAAACTACCACTGGATAGGAAAACTAATTGTTTAGTTCCAATTTTAAAATCCAATAAAACTAATATACAGCCAGGTTCTTATTGACCTATTGCACTCACTCGTACATCTTGTGAAAGATATTTTAACAACTTTGAAAACAGCGCGCAGTGTATAGAATTTTATGTAGAACAAAATTCTTTATTACCTTTAAATCAATTTCGAGGGGTTCCGGGCTATTTGTTTTAAGCGACATCCTGGCCGATATTGAGTTATATACATATACGGAATCAGCGTATTTTTCTGCGTCGTTTGGGCTCGATTTCGTGGCGATCTGAGCACTTGTTTGGCGCTTGATACAATGGAAAATTTGGGGCCAGTTGGAATTTGCTTTGTTTGATGCGTCATAAATTTTGTCCATTTTGAGACATCATGGACTTCATACAGTATTTTTTTTACAAATTGGTATTTAAGCTTTTTTTTTCTTGTCATAATTTTGAAAGCATGAGGCGTTTGAATCTTTTTTCCTGGCTCTAAATTTCATAGGTGACAATGGTTAAAGCATTTTGCCTGAACTCAAAAATATACAGGAATGTCGCTTAAAACATTTAACCTGTATTTGCAGTCAATAGTCAATGTCGCTTAAAACATTTAAGCTGCGTCTGATTTCAACACAGATAGGCGTTTAAACCATTTTAATCTTCAATTCATGTTGTCTTTGTATGTCGGTTAAACTGTTTATCCTTATCTGATTTAATTAAACTATGTCGCTTCGGACAAACTAAATATGTGATTTGTGGAAGTTGAACATTTCTCTCGTAACAAAATGATGAGAGCTATGTTTATTAAAACAGTCATAATATTGTATGAATATTTTGGTATATGTCGGTTCAACAACGAATTTTCGGCGCCGACGTCTTTGAACCGCGACAATATTTTTATTGCGTCACAGGCGGGGGCCCTTCAGTCGTGTGAAACAGTGAGCGATTCTAAATCGCGAAATCTTAATCAGCAAGAAAACTTATTACCAAAAGTTCTGCTATTTCTTCAGATACAGAAGTTACAGTTTTAGGGAGTCGTTCATACCTTGAACAAAACCAAGACCTGCTTAATCTTCAATCAGCATTATTAGAGAAAAATATGCCAGTTGAAGACTATAAACAAGATGTAAGTTATTCACTTAAAATTTTTTCAAAATGTCTTTTTTTCTTTAGTTTATCGTCCTTAATTTTGTTAACATGATTATGCACTTTTCCAGGATTCTATTACTAATGCTCAAATTATACAAAAAAACACAAAGGCGGAGTTGATAATGGAAACAACTAAAAAAATCACACTGAAAGAAATATCAGGCCTGGACAGTAAGGAAAATGAGACTCTTCACGTTAATTAAAATATTTATTGAAATCGAGGAAGAGGTACGTTCTTAGGTAAATTTTTATAATTATTTATTTCAAATGAAATCTACAATAATGTTGTTTTAATTGTCATAACCTTTCTTTCTAATTTCACAAAATAATTTAGTTGAAAAAATTGACACAACAGAGCAAGGAAAGAAAAATTAAAAAAAAATAACGGAAAAGTAATAGGAAAAGATGAAATTGCAATTAGGAACCAAAATTCAGCAGAAAATCAACAGCAAAATAAAGAAGAGTTTGAAAATAGTAAACGTTTATCTTCCATCACTAGGTACATCACGAGGTAACACTGAGGAAATAATCTTACCTCTACCTCCATTGAATCACAATATTAAAAAACTTGCTGAATATGAAGATAACATTTTATCACCTACTCAAAGCAAAGATGACGTAACCTCAACTGCTAAAAAGTAATCAATGTCACACCTTCTGAAATAAATAATGACATAAGAACACATGCTGAAAGAGATGAGGACGTAACGACACCTGCGGAAAAAGAGAACGTCGCACCTGCTAAAAGAGGAGATGGCATATTATCTGCTTAACAAGTTAACGAAAAAACGCCTGCTAAAAAAAGAAGCCATTAGGACAACTGCTGAAATAGATAATGACGTAATAAGACCTGCTGAAAGAGACAAAGACATAATGATATCTGCTGAAAAAGAAGACAATGTGACAGCTGCTGACGACATTACGTCTGCTTCACAAGATGATGACGAAACACCTGCTAAAAATTTTAAAAAAACGAGCCTGAATTAAAAAAAAGTTATTTTGATTTTATGTCTGAAGAGAAAGAGTTTATTTGGGACTCTACATCGTGAAAAGAAACTGGTGACGAATCAACATCCAGTGAACTTGACAATCAAAGAAGCAAGCGCAAAAAATAAAAGAAAATATTAACAGAGGAATCAGTAGGCGATGAGGGTAAGCCAAAGAGAAAAAATAAAAAGAAGAGTGGAAAAGAAGCAAAGTAAAGCGGTTAAGAGTATAAGATGGTTCAATGATAAGAGAAAAACAGCTGCAAGAAAATACTTGTATGGGAAAAAAATGTGGACATGATTGTGGCAATATAAGTGAGGAAGAAAAGTATTTAATCACTACTGGAGCTTGTATGCGGAAAGAAAAAAGGATTGGCTGGTATCAATGACATTAAAAAAAGAAATTAAAAGAAAAAGATCTAAAGATTCCACATACCGGGCAAAAACTTTCTAATATTTCATTAATGAAGGGGAAGGGCGGCGTCAAGTATGCCTGCAATTTATGATGAAAACTTTTGCTGTTACTTAAAGATAAATTTAAAACATTTATAAATGCTACTATGGGATCAGCAAAATCAGATCAAAGAGGAAAAATTATACCAACCAATAAAACTTCTGAAACAGTCAGGATTTCAGCAATAAACTTTATAAAAAAAAATACCAGCCCCCCCTTCACACTATAGCATAAAGGATAGTAATAGATTATACCTTCTAGTTAAATTCAGAAATATTACAAGTTTGTACAGAATTTACAAAGAGGAACAGGTCAGCAAGGAGTGATAGAATCTTTCGTGAAATTTTTACCAAAGATTTTAACATTGGATTTCATGTTCCGAAAAAACGACAAGTGTCTTAAATGTTTAAGGTTTGAAGGCAAAGATTTTACTCAAAATGCAGAAATAAAAAAACACTTGAAAGGGAAAGAATTTTAAAAAAATATTAACATTCCACCGCGAAATTCCAAAAAACTTCTATACTGTGTACCTCCTTTGATTTTCTCCTAAAGTTTCTGAACACGCCTTATGGAAACAGCATGTTATCATTTTACTCCAGGAAATATACAGTTTACAACTTATGTTTTTATGAAAGCGTGACAAGAAACGGTTACTGCTATATCTGCGGAGAAACGGAAGGTAAAAAGGGTAGTAATGAAATAGCAACAATACTGTAAAAATACATCAAAACTTGTGATGAACGAGGCACTTTTAAATACAAGGCTATTCTTTTAGCATAGTAAGATTATAAAACCTAATGTTATATACAACTGAAGCCCGATGGTTTTTCAAGTAAAATTATTTTGACACAAAAGTATTATAAAAAGTAAACTACTTTGATTTATATCACTATAACTGTTTTTTTTTTCACCCTACTCAGAACATTTCATTGTAACAAATTTCAAAACACAGCAAAATAATGTTGGCATAACTGCCAATTTTTACTAAACAAACTAATTTAATGTCATATAAAACAACTCACTTCTAAGCACAATCTGCGACATGAATCATTTTGATCTCCAGCTACTTTTTGATACTTCAGATACTTAAGCTAAATAGCCGGATTCTATATTTCTATTAGAACGGTGGTAAATATATTTAGCCTGACATTGAAAAAATACCTGTGTTCACTTAAATCGTTTTACCTAAACCAATTATTTACAACATAGGTCGTTTGAATCATTTAGCCTGTTTTTGAGTTTAGTGCATTTTGAATCAAGCGACATTTATTTCTAGTAATAAAAGCTTTTTTAAAATATATACTTACTTAAATTATGCGGACTTTAATACAGAAATACGTATTACCTTCTTTTTTGTTAAATAATTGATAATTTACAAGTTATGATTTTTTGTTCCCTTAAAATCGCTCTCCTGTAAAGTTGAAAAAATGGCGCTTCAAACAAATAGCCCGGAACCCCTCGATTTGGATTTTGCAGAGGCCGTGCAGGACGAGAAAGTATTTGTCAGTTACACCTTGATATACAGAATTGTATAACTAATAATAGGTATCATCTGTATGTTTTCTTTGATGTCGCTGGTGCTTTTAATAGTGTTAACATTGATGTATTTTGTTCTGAGCTTTTGTCTGTCAACATACCTGGAAAATTTTTGCAACGGTTTAAAAATTTTCTTTTAGACAGAATTTGTAAAGTATAATGAACATCTCCATGGTCCTGTATTATCTTCTTTGGGAGTATATGAGGGTGGAATTTTGTCTCCCTTGATTTTCATTTTGTAATTCGTCGGTTCAATTTAATACTGGGTTCCAATGTCACAAACTTACAATTTGCTGATAACTTGGTTGTCTATACATCATCGGAAGCGGACGTAGCTAAATCAATACAGTCTGTTAACAATGCACTGATCCTTGTTTTCGGAAAAGGGTGTCATATTGTGCCTGTTGTAAACTACAATACCTTATCTTTGCCAACTTCAAATGAAGTTAAATTTTTAGATGTAACATTTACTGCTAATCTATTCTAGAAAAATGACAATAGTTATTATTACAACCAGGGCATGTTATCATTAACTGCCACTTATTGGGTGCAGATCCCAAGATATTACTGTTATTATATTAATCTTTAGTTAGAAGCCAATTTGAATATGGTTTCTTTTGTTTTGCAACAAATAAAACTTTGTTGACAATTTAGAAAAGATTCAAAACAAATTCTAACGTTTAATGACAGGGGCATTCAAAAGCACACCAATAAATGTAATGCAGGTTGAGTATAAACTTCCTCTAATCTCTATTCGTTTTAGTTATTTAAAAGTAATGTTTCTTTTGAAACTTCACAGCTTCCCAAATAATTATCGTATCTACTCTTCAGTTTGTCGAGTTGCTTGTCAAGTCCTTCCTAAAAGTATATTTATCTCGTCCATTATTATGCAGATTTTAAGCAGTTTCTTCAACCTTTAAATATTTAACAAAATAGTTCTGTTTTGGTTTGATATGAAGGTCCTTTTTATAGTTAATATCTTGCAATGAATATAGTGATAGATTACAACTTATCAAACAAAGAAAAGTTACATGAAAAGTTATCGGCATATGTAGGGTTTAAGTTTATTTATGCAAATGAGTCCATAAAATATAACAATGTATCTTTTGCTATTTTTGAATCGACTTTAAATAGGGACATTTGTTAGATGAGCATCGTAATATCATCACATCTGAGGCAATTTCCATCTTATGTGCTTTAATAGTTATTTATGATACAAGGGTGGTAAAAAGGTCATTAACTAACGAGTGACATTTGTGAACCAATTGTACAAAAATTTAGTAACGTTCATATTTATTTTGATATCTAAACAAAAAGGTCAACACGGTATTTTACAGTTTTTTGTACCATGAGTAACATAACCCTTCCTGATGGTTATGCGTAGTAGTAAAAATACCAAAACCCACTAAAAATGTTTTTTTTGGCAGTTGTGTTGCTGATTTTCCACTTTTTCATCATATCAGGGCGTCCACTACTGGATATAGGCCTCCAGCAAGGATTTCCACGACGACCGGTTCTGCGTTTTACTACTTAATATAAATTTTTGCAAAATTTCATTTTCTTGCAGAACACTTTTATAAATTTTCTTGTACGGATTACGGAACTTTAGTGTAAGAGCCCGACTCTGTATAGAGCGGTTTGTAGGTAAGGTCAGTACGAGTACTACCGGCCACACATCAGAGATAACACTGTTTTTGACCTTGAACGTTTCTCTGATTTTTATTTTTATTAAGGCGAGGCATTGATTGGAACAGTTGTCTCTATTTTTTCTTTACGTGTAAAGAGTAAAGAAAATAACCATACTTTTGCACTTTTTAAATAATTTTTCGTTTAGTTTCAATTTTCTGAATAAAAGTATAAAAAAAATAACATTTCTCACTTTGTATTATCATAAAAAAATATCGTTGTATATTTTTTTTAAAATTTATACTTCAAAATATTAGTCATAACTAGGGTTGAAAGTAAAGATGTAGACCTTTGTGATCTTTGGGATTTTTTACTATTCAGCCAAAACTGCTCAATCGTGTTTCTAATAGCTTTTGACTATAAAGAACATCATCAACAATAAGGGTTTTTTTTTCAACCTTGGGTTTACTATCGTTTAGAAGTAATTGACGTCAAAAATAACGAAAATCTGTAATTTTACCGCCTTGATCGACTTAAAAAAAACGGCGAAACTACTGTACCTTTTTTATATATTGTACCTAAAGTAACGCTATAAATAGTCACCGATTGTGAACCGATTTCAATGAATATTTTAGGGTTCCGTACAAGGTAACGTGACCCAATAACTAAGCCTACGCTGTCCGTCTGTCTGTCTGTCTATACGATTTGAAATTTGAAAATGAAAAACTTTTCAATATTCCATGCTTATTTGCTATTTACTTATATATTATGTAACTTAATTTTCCTTAAAAAAAGTTCTCAATCTAAAAAAAAATGTTTTTCATTTTTATTTAAGTTTTGCTGTATAGTAAAAACGATAACATAAGCGAAACTTGGTGTGATTATACTACCAATCCTAAAGTAAAATAAAAAATAATAAAAAGAAACCGGCCAAGTGGAATTCATACTCAAGCTAAGCAATCCGAACTGAATGATAAAAAAAAACTGGTTCTCTATAAAGTCGGTTTACGGACGATAATTTTACGTGATAATGTCATAAGAAAACATTGATGACAAGCCGAACGCTTAGGCCGATCGTCCCCTTTTATCGCTTGTTCCGCGCTCTCGCTTGCACGCGGAACGTGACAATGAGTCATGCTTTTTTGTGCGTGCAGCCGGCGAACGGCGAATCGATGAACGCCGGCTGCATGCACTACAAAGTATCACGTTCCGCGTGCAAGCGAGAGCGCGGAACAAGCGAAAGAGAGGCACGATCGGCCTAAGCGTTCGACTTGTGATCAATGTTTTCTTATGACGTTATCACGTAAAATTATCGTCCGTAAACCGACTTTACAGACAGCCAGTTTTTTTGTTGCTCGCGTTGATGTCTTTTGTTTGAAATGAATAGGCATTATTGTTGTACTTTTCTGAAGAGGTGTGGTGGTACAGAACAGTTTGTGCGCGTGTCTGACTCGCACTTGGCCGGTTTTTTTATTGGATTGATTATGCCTTCACGGTGAGTATGTAAATTTTATTAAAATCGATTCAATACTTTTTGGCAAAGTAACAAAAACAGAAAATATAAAACAAAGCAAAAGGTGAAATGATGTAAAGGGCTTACCAATTGTCGACTTTACAAAAAAAGTTACATTACTTAGAAGTCGGTTATTTTTAACGTGTTTAGCGGACAGGTGTGGTGGTACAGAATAGAGTACCTATGTAAATTTTATTAAAATCGATTCAGTATACTTTGTGGCAAAGTAACAAAAATAGAAAATATAAAACAAAGTAAAAGGTGAGATAATTTCAAGGGCTTACCAATTGTGAACTTTACCAAAAAAATAGTTAGATTACTAAGAAGTTGGTTATTTTTAACGTGTATAACTTTGTGAATTATAGTTACTATTGACGTGCGGCGTACCGTACTTCCTACTTTATAGTACGTAAGTAGGTACCGTAGTAGTGGTTAGTAATCTCACTTCACAACAAAATATCAAGGGTTCCATTCCTCGGGGGGTCTAATTTTGTGAGAATCGGTTTGGTTTGTTAACATCATTAATATGTTCTCCCCATTGCTTTGGGGAATCTTGGTAGGTAAGTAACTATGAGGTAAGGTGATGCCAAGGGCCTACCAATTGTGCACTTAAAATCATAGGCAGGTGCCCTAAAAGGTTGCGACCTATATCAGGTTGATGATGGATGTGGGTCGTGCGAGTCAAAGAACTAACTAAATGGTAGGTAGGTGCCTACCCCATGTCAAAAGGACTTCTGATCAGTAAAGCAGAAATTCCCTGAGCACGGTCAAAGGTGAGAATATCTACGACAAAGATTTACAATGATGACTGCGTACGAAACGGAATTTTCATTGGAATGCGATTGAAAAGCAGGTAGTAGCACTTGTGTAGGTACTCGTAGGTACCATTAGGTATTGTTTTCTCAGGCATACATGACCGTTGTAAGACACAATAGGGATGACGACAGCATCAGAAATAAATTATGAACTCTTGATCACTAAATTACCCTCCTAGTTAAACTTCGGAAAACCTTACTCGTTTTGTTTTCCATCAAGTTTTCGATTTTTAATTCACCAAAATCACAAAATGAGTACTTAAATGACGCTGCTAAACTATGACGTCACGCCTAGGTATTTCAAACATTTTTAGAACAAAATGTCGTTTTTGACAGATGATAAAAAGTAACTCAGATGACTAGCATTCGTGATCCCTATTGCTAAAAGAACTTGCCAAAGAAGGTTTAAAATTAATAAAATAAAAATTCAGTTTAAATATTTTACAGTAATTTTGGAAACTGGGTAATTCAATTGAGGCGCCGAAGATTCACTGGCGACAAGGAATTTGTATCAAATAAGCTTTAAAATGTCGATCTACGCTGCAAAGTCATGCACCTTCCTATCGGTGTACTACAGGTTTCAGAGGGTGCTTAGGGGCTTCACGACCTCCCACCTGCCCCTTCTCTATCCCTCATCGGCTGGCCACTTCTACGGAGGATGTCCACCCCTTGGTCGTTGATATTCCACTTATGCCCACGAAGCGTTTTGCTTCCCAATGAATGAAATCACTGCCAGTGTCTGTGTGTCCCGATTCGTATAATTTACTAATCTTCAAGGCGAGAGTGAGTTAGTACTATATTTGAGCTTGCGTGTTACATACTCGTCTGCATGGCACTTACTATCAGGGAGACTCAGGCAAACGCACTCTTTTTAATTAAACAATTTTTACGTGTAGTTTAATACATTAACGCGAATACAAGAAATTTGAAAAATTACGCTAATAAAACTATTTGACTTTGGATATTACTACACGTCGGTAACTTTTAGAATATCGTCACAGATGAGATACTAGTTACTGGTATCGTACCACAAAAGGGAAAAAAGGAACCTATATACCTGTTGTCCGTCTGTCTGTCTGTCTGTCTGTAAAAACCCTTTTTCTTAGTAACACGTAGAAGTATCAAGTTGAATTAATATCAAATATAGGTCTAATGAAGAAATAAATAAAATAAATAAATAATTATTCTGGGACAAATCACACATGGTCATCTGGCCCCAAAGTAGGATTCCCTGTGTTATGGGTTACCAGAGACTGATATATACATACTTGTATACGTTTAAATACATACATATATAGATATAATTTAACACCCAGACACAGAGCAAACAAATCTGCTTATCACACAAATGCTTGCCCTGGGTGGGGATCGAACCCACGACTCTCGGATCAGTAGTCAAGGGCACTAACCACTGAGCCACCGAGTCAGTCAGAATGATCCTTTGGAGACGAAAAAAAAATTGAGCTTCTAACTCAACGCAATCAAGTAAACGAAACCCAAGTCTAAAGGTCGCAACCCGCCGTATCATACACTAGGTGTAATATTTGTGTGTTTATATCGAAATGTCTTACATTCATATGTGAAAGTTTTCTCATTAGCTCATAGTTAATTTTTTGGGGTTCCGTACCCAAAGGGTAAAAGCGGGACCCTATTACTAAGACTTCGCTGTCCGTCCGCCCGTCGTCTGTCTGTCTGTCCGTCTGTCACCAGCCTGTATTTCATGAACCGTGATCGCTAGACAGTTGAAATCTTCACAGCTGATGTATTTCTGTTGTCGCTATAACAACAAATACTAATATTTTTTTAATTTTTTTTATAAACAATTGGTAAACTCTTGACAACAAAGGGGGTCTTCATACAAAAAACCTGTTTTTTTACGTGAAGAAACTAGCACCATCTAGTATGATGATACGAAACCCTTTGTACTGGCGCCATCTAGTATGATGATACGGAACTATATGTGTGCGGTTCTGACTCGCACATGGCTGGTTTTTTAATGTAACCTTATAGTGTATGTATACTTAAGCTGCAAAACTTTCACTCATCATATCAGCTCATATACGTCCCCACCGAGGGGCTCGAGCCTGCCTTGAATTAGGGCAATCGGGCCTTAGTCGACCACGTGGGCCCAATGCGGGTTGGTCGACTTCACACACAACCTTCGAGTTTCTTCGCAGGCGTGTGCAGGTTTCCTCACGATGTTTTCCTTCACCGCAAAACTTTCACTAATAAAATAAAATTAAAATGGGATTGTAACTCTATAAAGAAATCAGAAACAATCGGGCGTAGAGATTTTTTTAATATGAGTGTATAATTATTTACTCTAAAATCTATTTACTCTATAAACGATTTTAGAGTAAATAAAATACAGGACGATTTTAGAGTAATTAAAATAGAGGACGATTTTAGAGTAAATAAAATAGAGGACGATTTTAGAGTAAATAAAATAGAGGACGATTTTAGAGTAAATAATTATTATATCAGCTCATTATGTCCCGGCCGAGGAGCTCAAGCCTACCCTGAATTAGGGCGATCGGGCCTTCGTCGACAAGCTCCAGTGCGGGTTGGTCGACTTTGCACACAACCTTCGAGTTTCTTTTCCTCACGATGTTTTCCTATATCGTAAGAGCGTCGTTTAAACGTACATATGAAAACAAAACTAGAAAACACATTGGCACACGGCAAGATTCGAACTATAACCTCCTGGATAGGAGGTAGCGGCCCTAGCCGTTACGCCACCGTCGACGCTCTACATTTAAATTTTTGCGATTACAAACTTACGAGCTGGGTGTGATATTATATGGCCGTTGTTTGGGGCAGTAAACTTTTAAGATTGGCGACCGCGCTTAACCGCCTCCGTAGCCCAGAGGCAAAGTTCACTGGCTTTACACAGGAGGTCGCGGGTTCGATTCCCGGCGGAGTCAATTGTAAGACTCGGTTTCGTTGGTGCCAGGCGGGCTTAGAAAATGCCGCCTGGCTTGCTACCACCATCTTATCTAAGTCTTGCCGCCAAATATTAATGTTGATATCATTGATGTGTTCCGGCATGAAGATAAGATAGCCAGTTCCCCATTGCGTTGGGGAATCTTGGTAAGCCCGCTTAGCTTTTTAATGTTACCATCAGGTGAGATGTTGTCAAGTGTTTACCAATTGTGAATAAAAAAAATAATCATCGGCATCTTCGGCAACATCGTCACTTACCATCAGGTGAGATGTTGTCAAGGGTTTACCAATTGTGAATAAAAAAAAAAGAATACGTAGCGTATGAGTGGACCGACTGACTACGACGTGGTGAAAACGGCGGGAAACCGCTGGGTGCGGGCAGCGCAGGAGCGGACGTTGTGGAAATCCTAGGGGGAGACCTTGGTCCAGCATTGAACATCATATCAGCCGAAAAACGTCCACGGCTTTCCGCGATCTTCACCAGGTTGTCGGTCCACCGCGTGGAAGGCCTTCCTACTCTACGTTTTCCGGTGCGCGGTCGCCACTCGAGAACTTTATTGCCCCAACGGTCATCTGTTTTACTAGCTATGTGCCCTGCCCACTGCCACTTCAGTTTAGCGATTCTGTTAGCAATGTCGGTTACTTTGGTTCTCCTGCGGATATCCTCTCGAAACTCGAAACTCCGAGCATATAGCACGCTCCATTGCCCTTTGGGTGACCTTGAGCCTTCTTATAAGGCCTATAGCAAGCGACCTTGTCTCAGTTCCGTAAGTCATCACTGGCAACACACACTGGTCAAAAAACTTAGTCTTGAGACACTGCGGTATAAACGTTCTTAGCAGTGAACGTCCTTCGAATATATATATAAAGACAAAACATTTACAATTGCAAAAATAACCGTGGACTTTTACGTATAACAATGTATGGGGCTCTTTTTTTTTTAACTAATATATATAGTTGAGTTTGTACTTCAATCCGACTTATTTTTAGGGTCCCGTACCCAAATGGTAAAAACGGGACCCTATTAATAAGACTTCGCTGTCCGTCCGTCTGTATGTCTGTCCGTCTGTCACCAGGCTGTATTTCATGAACCGTAATAGCTAGACAGTTGAAATTTTCACAAATGATGTATTTCTCTTGCCGCTATAACAACAAATACTAAAAATTAGAAAAAGTGAAAAAATAAGGGGGGTCTCCCTCCATACTAAAAACGTGTTTTTTAAACGTGAAGAAACTAGCGCCATCTAGTATGATGGTACAGAACCCTTTGCACTAGCGCCATCTAGTATGATGTTACGGAACCATATGTGTGCGGTTCTGACTCGCACAGGGCTATTTTTTTAATGTTACCGTATAGTGTATACTTAAGAGTCTCCAGGAGGCTCGAGTTTCCATACAAACGTAGTTCCGCTTTAATACAAAAACTACATGACGGATTGAATCCAAACTTTGTAAATATATTGAGTAGACACATATCGATGTTTGTAATTTATTTTAAACATGAAGGAACTAGCGCCATCTAGTATGATGGTACGGAATCCTTTGTACTAGTGCCATCTAATATGATGGTACGGAACCCTTTGTGTGCGGTTCTAACTCGCAGTTGGCCGGTTTTTTTTTTGTAAATAAAAAACACAAATATATGAGTGTGGTGGCACGGAATCCTCGGTGCACGAGCCCGACTCGTACTCAGGCGGATTTTTAGGGTTCCAAAGTCAATAAGGAACCTTATAGTTTCGCCATGTCTGTCCGCGGCTTAGCTCAGAGACTATTAGTTCTAGAAAGCTGTAATTTGACATAAGTACCTATACATATCAATCACGCCGACAAAGTGGTACAATAAAATCAAAGTATATATACAATTATACATATTAGTACTAAGTAACGTAAAAAAATCTCGAAAAAAATCTTTTAGGGTGCGGCGGAAACTTTCATCTAGAACGCGCTATTAAAGTTTCTTCGCTACTGAGTATATTATATACAATTACCAACTACCAACGGTTAGTCCACGGTCGAACCCCAGGCACACCACCTCGCCTGGCGGTATCTCCTATTGCTCCTGTGTTATCTATCTATCTATCTATCATATACACACCTTTCTTACAAGGGGGATACCTCCCCTACATGTAAAGCCTACTCCCTCTTTTAATTTGTTGACGTACCCTAGGTGTTTATTTTTTTTGTTGACGTACCCTATGTGGTGTATTGTTCGGCAACATCGTCACTTACCACCAGGTGAGATGTTGTCAAGTGTTTACCAATCGAGAATAAAAAAAAAAAATCTTTTAAAACAACTGAAAGTTTGCTAAAGCCATCTTTCAATTGCGAAATATTAAGCTTTAAAATGCTAGTTTTTAATAGAGTCAAGTTACGTCCCCCCACTCCCCCCCCTACAAATTAAACCACTATTTTAGAACATCTGAAAAAAAAAGTGAAATAGAAGGACATATTAATATAATTATTTTAAAAGGAAAACTACCACGGCTACGTAGGCTTTATTGGATTTGTAAAAAGTTGATAGATTTTGAAGAATACCAACTGCAATATAATTTTGTTTTTTAAATTAAACATTAATTTTTTGAAAAGTCTACGGAACCCTACTTTGTACGAGTCCGACTCGCACTTGGCCGGTTTTTAGATACGTACGAACGAGACATTGACCAGGATTTAAAATGTGTGTGGTTTTATTACAAATAGCCTCTTTTATTATAACATAAACTGCTAAGAAGAAAATAAACACTTCCCGTTATTTTTTTCACAGCCCATCGGATCGGAATTTACTTGTAATATACCTATGTTTAAAGAGTGTCCATTTAATGTGGTCACTGTAATAGGAATTGTGAGTATGAAGCGACTGGCGGGCGCCTCTGCAATCTAATTAGCATCGAGCTCTCTCCCCTGACTTTATGACCACCCTGTAGGCATATGTAAACATAAGTTAGCACCTACCTCGGTGTCCATTTAACACGAAATAAAAAACCTTCATAAGTTTTTTTTATCCACAGTAGGGAATATGCATGTATTTTTTAAACGTTTCTACTAGTTATTACATTACCAAAAATAAATATTAAATATTTTTTTTATTTTTTTTTAATTCACAATTGGTAAACCCTTGACAACATCTCACCTGGTGGTAAGTGACGATGTTGCCGAAGATGGAAGCGGGCTTACCAAGATTCCCCAACGCAATGGGGAACTGGCTATCTTATCTTCATGCCGGAACACACCAATGATATCAACATTGATATTTGGCGGCAAGTCTTAGATAAGATGGTGGTAGCTAGCCAGGCGGGCTTAGAAAATGCCCTACCGCCAACCAAACCGAGTCTTACAATTGACCCCGCCGGGAATCGAACCCGCGACCTCCTGTGTAAAGCCAGTGAACTTTGCCTCTGAGCTGCGAAGGGCGGTTAAAAAGAAAACCATTAAGCTTAAAAAATATTTGAAAATCACTATTATTTTCGGGCGATTTCAACGCGACTATTTTGGCGCGTTTATTCTGTGACGTCAGATTACACAAGTGTCAACAACGAAGTGTTTGGATCACAAAGTAACTAAAAGTTAGAAAAGGGAGTGATAAAATCAACTTATTACCATGGAAAAGCAGAGAGAAGCTTATTATAAATATTGTGTCGTTTCAATGTGCCGAAATAGCATCAAAATTGCACCTGAAAAAGTATTTTCAATCGACTTCCAAAAAGGAGGAGGTTCTCAATTCGACTGAATGTTTTTTTATGTGTGTTACCTCAGAACTTTTGACTTTTGATTTTTATTTTTTTTTGTTTTAAAGCTAGTGCTTCCCGTGTGGTCCACTAAAAATTTTATCAAAATCGGTGTAGTACTTTATTAGAAAATTAACAAAAACCAAAAATTTTAATGCAAAAATGTACTAAGTTGTCGCGATGGGAGTCGGTTTTGTTAACGTTTTCAATTATGTTATTCCGGAAGATGCAGCTATAAGGAAGGCGATGAGAAGAGACAATGTATCGTGTTTGAGCTGTTTATAATGTTATGAAGATCATTGTAACGTAAGTAAGAATCTAGTAAAAGTAAGTTTCTAATAAAATACACATAAGAATCATTTTTAGAGTTCCGAGGTCAACAAGGAATCCTTATAGTTTCGCCATGCTTGTCCGTCCGTCTGTCCGCGGCTTAGCTCAGAGATTATTGGCACTAGAAAGCTGTAATTTGGCCGACAAACCCGTAGAATAATTTTTTTTAGGGTACCTCCCCTACATGTAAAGAGAGTGTGATTTTTTTTCGTTAACGTACCCTTTTGTATGCGATCGTTGAATAGGTCTTTCAAAACTCCTGATGGCTTGCTTAGACCATTTTGCGAAATATTAAGCTTTCAAGTGTTATTTTTTTTAGAGTCAAATGTCCTCCAGCTTTTTAGGACATCTGAAAAAAAATTTGATAGTAGGACATATTATCCTATCTTAGTTTAAGAGTAATCATCGACCAACTTAAGGCGTGCAGTTGGATTTGTAAAAAGTTCATAGATTTTCAATACAAAATGTTTACCCATGTTCTATCACCAACTGCAAATATAAATTTGTTTTTAAGATATAAGTACATATTTTTTTTGAAAAGACTACAGAACCCTATTTGCGCGAGTCCGATTCACACTTGGCCGGTTTTTACTTGGTTACCTCGCAGCTTTTACTCCTCTGAGTTCAGCAGACGTAAAATCTGAAAATACGGTGATCATTATAATTCTTGTGAAAAAAGACGGAACACAATGACTGAAACCGGTTTTGTTAAAGAACAATCGGATAATCTTCCTAAAGTAGATATGTTATAGACGGATTAAAGAACTATAACACAGAAAACGAATAAGTTAATATGAAACAACCGCGAAACAATACAAATAATCACCAGAAATCATACAAACAACTAGTTGACAGAAGACGTCGAGTGAAAATTGACATCACGATTTGTTCCACCAATTTGGAAATTTACGAGGGAATTTAAAAGCAGCCACTTTTCAAGCGACTTCCAAAAAGGAGGAGGTTCTCAATTCGTCTGTATTATTTTTTTTAATCATTTTATTACTATTATCACATGATATCACACCTGATGGTAAGTGACGATGATGTCGAAGACGGAAGCGGGCTTACTAAGATTCCTCAATGCAGTAGAGAAACTGGCTATCTTATCTCCAACCCGGAACACATCAATAATGTTAACATTGATGCTTGTCGGCAAGACTTAGATAAGATGGTGGTAGCTAGACAGGTGGGCTTAGAAAATGTACTTCCACCATCGAAGTATTATGTACTTACGCACACCAACCAAACCAAGTCATACAAAGTTGGACTTCGACGGGAATCTAACCTGCAAACGTCTGATGTGAAACTAATGGACTTATTACGCCACGGAGGAGGAGGTTAAAGTTTAAGGTCTAGGTCAGTGACTTATATATTACTGGCGGTCTAGGTAGGTATTCCTACAAGCCAGTAATAGAAAATTAAAAAGAAACCCTTTGTGTAATACAATACCTATCTACCCTCTTACAAAAGTATTTTATTGCATTACTAATTTGTTTTTAAGGGTCCACCACACCCCTTCATGGTTTCGGCGTTCCGTAAAAAAAACTATAGCCAACTTTTATAGTTTTAAATAAAATTGGAACCTATGGCTAGCCAAAGAGATGAAGTATAACATAAACAAGAAAAGTCTATTGTCATAGTATTAGGACTCGATAGCTTAGAGTATTCATACCTCAGATCACTTTCACGTTTCAGTGATCTGAGATTCATACAGAATGTATACTCAGAGCTGGATAGTCATTTTTCTTAATGCTATTGTGTTCAGGTTGCAAATAAGTCAAAAATTTTGTGACGTGAAATTGTTATTCGGTCATTTTTCTTAATTTTTACTCGACTAGGAAAAAGGGAGGGTTATGTTTTTGACAGTCTATGTTCATCTGTTCCTTCGTATTTCCTAAACCACTTAACCGATCTTGACAAATGTGGTATATTTGGATTTGTGCCATCACTACGCGTGTCATCATAGGGTATCTATAATATAATAAAACTGTAACGGGGCCGTGTCTGTACATGAAATATTTTTTGAAAATAATAACTGTGGTGGACATTACTAAAGATACAGAGGCCAAAACAACAACTTTTGGAATTTTTGTCTGTCTGTCTGTCTGTCTGTCTGTCTGTCTGTCTGTATGTTCGCGCATCACGCAAAAACTACCAGGCCGATTTTGATGAAATTTTGTATGGTGGTTCCTTATAGCCCGGGTTAACATATAGGATACTTTTTATCCCAGAAAATTCAAGAGTTCCCGTGGGAAAATCAAAAGTATTCATTTATAGAATGGCTCACCAGGCAAATGTGGCTTGACCTATTACAATCAAATTTTACACGTTGATACCCTTATCGCGAACTAAAACTGGGACATTGTGAATCCCAAAAAAATTATGGTTTCCTGCAGGAATGCAAAAAATTGTATCTTTAGAATGGCTCAACGTAACAATATGAAAAAAATCACATTGGGATGGGGTGTTTTGACCATCATTGTATAGTCGGGTATTCTTTATCCCGGAAAACTAAAGAGGTCCCGTGAGAACGTATCTATCGATACTTACAATAATAACAAAAGAGTACTTTTTTCCACATATTAGCTACAATTACCGCACATTTTAATCATAGCAGCAGAATGTCAATAGATGGCACTGCAGGGATAATAAAACGCGCTTAAGTTGTATTAAAACATTAAAATATTATTTCATACTTTTGAGTGGATTTCTTTTATGTATTTTTCAGCATACGCTACTTTAAACTCTGGAACTATGGTACGTAGCGATGTGTTTCATAGACGAACAGAGAGGTATATTTTTACAGATTCCAATCGTGTAAAAAAATAAAAACACATAAATCGAGTTCAGCATCTTTTAACAGGAGGCACAGATATGGGAACTCTTCTGACGGAGACTATTTGCGTGTGGCAGTTGCTCTCCGCCTGCAATATCAATATCTGTGAACCTCATCAATGTATTTGCGGGTCCACGGTGGAGGCAATTGGCCATCACTCACTGAGTTGCAGTCGTGTTTGTGAAGATTCCCACGTCACTAATTCCTTAATGACCTTACTCAGAGGGCACTGGTCTCGGCTAGATGAAATATTCCATCTTTGATGCTGCTGCCGGCCGGGCTTTAGTCGATCTGATGGCAAAAGGCTGGAGGGTTTAAACAGGTGCTATGGCAGAGAGGAACGTGTCTGCTTTGGGAAGCCTTTTTTTCTGCCTCACTGTACGGTACTGCTGCTCAATTTTCGGTGAGAAAGAAGCATAATAAGTACTCGGTCTTGGAGGCAAATTACTGCTTTGTGCCGCTGGTCTGTGAGACAACCGGCTGCTGAACCCTCAGAGGCCTTTGCCTTCACAAAGGAGATTGCCCTTCGCCTTCGAGAGAGGAGATGTGACGTGAGGTCCTACCTGCTGCTAAGGTTGTCTATTGCCATCCAGCGCGCAACGAGAAGTGCGTCTTGGGCTCCTTTGGAGCTGATACGACTCGAGGATTTGACCCATATTAATATTGTTAGGAAATTTTATTACTAGATTGATACCTATAATGATTTGAATTAGTTTTTTCATAATATAGGTATATGTGTTATTTCATCATATCAGTTTATATACGTCCCCACCAAGGGGCTCGACCTGCCCTGAGTTAGGGCGATCTGGCCTTAGACGATCACGCGGGCCCATTGCGGGTTGATTGACTTCACACATAAGCTTCGAATTTATTCGCAGGCGTGTGCAGGTTTCCTCACGATGTTTTTCTCACCGTAAGAGCGTCGGATAAACGTACATACCAGTATGAAATCGATATTCCTATAGATATTGATAAGTGGCAGGATTCGAACCACGGCCTTCCGGACAGGAGGTAGTGGCGCTAACCGTTTTGCCACTGACGCTCTATATTTTATTTAAGATTTAGAAAACCTTACTTATAATATTATAAATGTGAAAATGTGTTTGTTTGTTTATTACCTATTCACACTTCAACACCTCTATCAATCTTGATGAAATTTGGCATGCAGGTAGCCTGTATCACTGGGAATGAAATAGTCAACCTTTTATCTGTGAAAATTATCATAGCCCGATGCAGTTCCTGAGGAAACTAAAACAATACTCTTTGTTCGTTTTATATAAATTCGTAACGAAAAAATAGATTGGTTAGTTAGATTAGTGAATTTTAGCACAGAGATGAGGTGGAAAATTATATAATTAAAGCATATTTGATTGATTGATTGATTGATAATTTACTAATAAGTATATCCTGACATAGTTCCCGAGGGATCTGGGGACAACTGTTTTCTACGCTCGCGCACGTCGGTGGCGTCGAAACGGAGCAACGGATTAAAGTGATTTTTTGTATAGAATTTGTTGAAGGGGTGGGAAGTGACAAAGACTGCTAATCTGAATAGCCCGATACAGTTCCTGAGGTACCTGGAGGAAACTCATGTCCACGCTTGCGAGCTGATTGCGGCTCGCGCACCACTCACCCTAAAAAAAGAGTCATAAAAGCTATGTCAACGTGGGCGAAGCCGCGGGCAAAAGCTAGTAGCATATAAGAAAAATCAACTTGGCTGTTTTATAGGTGAAATAAACAACCAAAAAAATATTTTTTTTTATATTCATATCATGTTTGGTATCAAAAGAAAGGTCTTGATGAGCAAATTTTAAAAATATATACATTACATAAAAATATACATTACGTAAAGTGGAGACAGGTCGGTACTTGTCTACAGCAGTTGTAGAGCAACCTTTATGAATAGGTACAGTTAACGCTTATCCCCAGACACGTGGAAAAACTCCTTCTTTTATAGATCTATTATAGATTACAAATATTTTTAATTTCCTAGCAATTGGTCTCACAATGGATATTATGAGACGGCTCAATGCACACGCGCTACAATCAAGTGACACGACCGACGCGCGCCCGGGGGTAGCGAGGTGGGGTGGCGTTATTATCTGAGCACAAAAAATATGGAAATAAAATCATCATTACAGCTCATATACGTCCCCACCGAGGGGCTCGAGCCTATCCTGAATCAGGGAAATAAAATAAAAGTTAAAAACTAAATCCAGACTGCGGAAAAGTATGAAAACAACAGTTTCCCGCCTGAAATCATTGCCTTTATTTAGCTCTATCGTAATCAAAAATTATGGCTTGCGGTTGCGTGCGACCACGGCTATTACCCCAGATGAACGAAAAAATAAGGGCTATGATTTCAGGCGGGAAACTATTGTTTTCATGCTTTTCCTTAGTCGGGTTTTAGTTTTTTGATTCTCTATAATTTTTTGACGTAATCATACATTTTTAACGCATTTTTCTTATACACGTCACACTTCCTCTATTTGACTAGCGATTGGTACAAATTTTATTCAGAAACACAAATGTGTGCTATCGTTTTTTGACGGACCACCAAACTCAGTTTTAAGGGGTGCCAACCCTTAATAATAAAAAATCGGTCAAGTGCGAGTCGGACTAGTACTGCGAAGGTTCCGTACCACCATAATATCTCCCCATATAACTACATAGTATAATGACAATGATACCTATTTACATTACAAACAAAAGACATCAACGCGAGCGACACGGACTCCTTAGTCGAGTACGACTTCACACTTGGCGATATTTAGTAATTTTTGTTTTATTGAGTATCACATCAAGTTTCACGCATGTATGTATTACCGTTTCTACGATAGACCTAGAAAGACCTATAAAACCATGTTTTTTTTATGGAGACCCCCCCCCATATTTTTTGAATTTTAATTTTTTTTAGTATTTATTGTTATAGCGGCAATAAAAATAGACAGCGGAGGCTTAGTAATGGCACACCCTGGATACTTCATACATAGGGCCAAAAATTACATTTCAAAAAACGGTTGTCTGTAAAGTCGGTTTACTAACGATAGTTGAACGTGACAACGTCATAAGAAAAAAGCCTTAAAGCGTTCCGTACGCCTCACGGAACGCCTCAGAGCGAGGTAACGACGCATGGTAACGACGCATTTTTTCGTGCGTGCAGCCGGCTCCATCGAATTATAAGACGTTATCACGTCAAAAAGGAATGACGGAACAAACAAAATGGAGTCGAAATCCTATACGTTCGATAACCAAACTGTAATTAATCTGTATCAATATGGGAAGACGAGGGGGTGAGGCCGCAATCTAGAGAGCGGCAGGCAGTGTCCATACTGTATCATACTAATATATATTATTACTAGCTGTCCCGGCGAACTTCGTACCGCCTTACATTACATTACACTGCCCTGCCCTACCCTACACTACCCTACACTATACTACACTACCCTACCCTACCCTACATACACTACACTACCCTACCCTACACTAGTCTACACTACCCTACACTACACTACCCTACCCTACCCTACACTACCCTACCCTACACTACCCTACCCTACCCTATCCTATCTCTCAAGTTGGATCGAACTGCACATGGTGTGCGAATTTTATTATAATCGGTTAAGTGGTTTAGGAGTCCATTGAGGACAAACATTGTGACACGAGATTTATATATATTAAAGATTATATATATATGTATACTTTGGTAATAGGGTCCCGTTCGTCAGCCGTTGGGTGTACGAAACCATAACGCACACCATCATGTAGGTTGGGTAAAGAAGCCGGAATGATACCCACCTCCATTCGTTTTAGCAACCTTTACTGCCGTTTGACTCAGTAATAAAATGTTTTAATATACACGTATCTAAAAAGCGTCGGTGGCTCAACCGGTAACGACTCGGTCCTTCTAACCAGAGGTACCAGGTTCAAATCTGGATGGCCAATGTACCAATGAGTTTTTCAAAAACTTACGTACATTTACTTACCGATTGCTTTAACGGTGAAGGAAAACATCGTGAGGAAACCTGCACACGCCTGCAAAGAAACTCGAAGTTTGTGTGTGAAGTCGACCAACCCGCACTGGGCCCGCGTGGTCGACTATGGCCTGATCGCCCTAATTAAGGTTAGGCTCGAGCCCCTCGGTGGGGACGTACATGAGCTGATGTAACTGACTCGTATCTAAGTAGAGGGCCAACAATCGGTTATTTGTAGTTGATTAATGGGAAAACTTTTACTTATGAAACCTTCGACCAATATTATATGTATTTATAATTTGTGCTTTGTGTGATATGAACTATTGTTCGAAATAAAGACTTATTATTATTATAATGAAAGCTATGGACCGGCCAGTGATGACTTACGGAACTGAGACATGGTCGCTTACTATGGGCCTCATAAGAAGGATCAAGGTCACCCATAAGAAGGATCAAGGTCACCCAAAGGGCAATGGAGCATGCTATGCTCGGAGTTTCTCTGCGTGATCGAATCAGAAACGAGGAGATCCGCAGGAGACCAAAGTAACCGACATAGCTCACAGAATCGCTAAACTGAAGTGGCAGTGGGCAGGGCACATAGCTCGTAGAACAGATGGCCGATGGGGCAGTAAAGTTCTCGATTGGCGACCGCGCACCGGAAAACGTAGCGTAGGAAGGACTCCCACACGGTGGACCGACGACCTGGTGAAGATCGCGGGAAGCCGATGGATGCAGGCAGCGCAGGACCGGTCGTCGTGGAAATCCTTGGGGGAAGCATTTGTCCAGCAGTAGACGATTTTTGGCTGATATGATGATGATGATGATGATGACTGGCCTACACGAACAGCGGTTTTGATGCCTAAAGAATGAGCGAATTCGCTCATTTCGTCTCAGTCGAAGGTTCGAAGTGAGTGAAATTGGTAATCTAATTTGTGTTACGATCCGAGTATGTCTCTCTATCTCCGTCATTGTTGTCATGGTATGCCTGGGCTCCAACCGTGGACCAATTGTTGATGATTGGTATCTGTATATTTGTTACGGCTAAAGGTGGATGTTAACATTAACTTAAGATTAGCCGGTGAAACTTCACCCAGGGGGGGGGGAGCCTCGCGAAGCTCTTCGACTGTAAAATCAATCAAACCTGACCGAACCTAATATCGCTCGCTTCGCCAGTGTTGGGTAGACCTTGTTGTGTACGGTTAAACGCCTAATATCAAATAATAACCTGAATTTACCTAAACAACTTTAGCCGGCTAATCTCAAGTCTATGTTCACATCCACCTTTAGCCATGACATATATACTCAGTGCTCAAGAAATTGTAATAGCGCGTTTTAGAATCTCGTATTTCTTTGTTCTCTCGTCGCTTGTGTTAAGGTTCAGTGGCGAGTTAATGTAGTTGCCGCCACATCACTCCCCTCGGGGGTCGATCCAGTTAGAGCTGGCAGTCTGAAGTAGCGGGTGCTGTGCTGTCGTTGAGTCGGGTCGATGTGAGGTTTGCCAGTTCGATGTCCACGGTGAGTCGGGATGAAAGCTGGCGTCAGGCGTCATGGCAAGGGAAGCAGGTGATGAGCGCAGAGTTAGCGCATGGCTGGCTGCCCACAACTTACTGCTGCCTGAAGGTGAAGTAGCAGACCAGGAAACTCGACGTCTCGGTTGCGATGGTCCTGATTAAATTTCGGTGCATTGGGACTGCTGGCTGCTGAGGCTTACTTTATCGCCTGGAGGCTTCATGTTGGTGTATTGCGCTGCTGGTTGAATGAAGGAAGCGTTGGTGGATCACCAATTTAGGAACGGTGCGTTGCTATTTGTTTGACGAGAACAAAGGGAGATATCTCCGCCAGGCGAGGTGGTATGCCTGGGGTCCGGCTGTGGACCAATAGTTGTTGATTGGTATCTGTATGCATATATACTCAACACTGAATATATTCTAATAGCGCGTTCTAGATGTCGTATTTCTTTTGTTCTCTCGTTGCTTGTGTTAAGGTTCAGCGGCTGGTTACTGCAGTTGCCGCCACAAGTGTGTGTTTGAGTGTAGTTGTATATTTTGTTGACTCATTTTTATGAGATTAACTAGCTGTCCCGGCGAACTACGTACCGCCTTACATTACAGTACACTGCCCTACCCTACCCTACCCTACACTACACTACCCTACCCTACACTACACTACCCTACCCTACACTACCCTACACTACCCTACACTACCCTACCCTACACTACTCTACCCTACCCCACACTACCCTAACCTACACTACTCTACACTACCCTACACTACACTACCCTACCCTACCCTACACTACTCTACCCTACTCTACCCTACACTACCCTACCCTACACCACCCTACCCTACACTACCCTACCCTACCCTACATACACCACACTACCCTACACTACCCTACACTACCCTACACTACACTACTCTACCCTACACTACACTACCCTACCCTACCCTACCCTACACTACCCTACCCTACCCTACCCTACACTACCCTACCCTACCCTACCCTACCCTACACTACCCTACCCTACACTACACTACACTACACTACCCTACCCTACCCTACCCTACCTTACCCTACCCTACCCTACTACCCTACCCTACCCTACATAAAAACCTTCTCCTGACAATAACGAACTCGACAAAAAAAGAATTAGCGAAATCGGTTCGTGCGTTCTGGAGTTATAGCGTCAAGAAGGAAAACCCGACTTATTTTTATATATAGTAGATGTATGAATAGGGCCGGAACATTATATTTAGTCGAAGCATGAAACGGAAAACTTTTGTAATAAAACAATGCTTTAACCACCTCCGTAGCGTAATAGTTTAATCCATTAGCTTCACATCAAGAGGTCGTGGGTTCGATTCCCGACGAAGTGTAATTTTGTAAGACTCAGTTTGGTGTGTGGAAGGGCTTTTTATAAGCCCGTCTGGCTAGCTACTATCTAAGTCTTGCCGCTAAACATCAATGCCAATAACATTGATGTGTTCCGGCTTGAAGATAAGATATAGCCAGTTCCCCATTGCATTGAAGAATATTGATAAGCGGGCTTCCATCTTCGGCGTCAACGTCACTTTACCATCAGTTGAGATGATGCCAAGGGCTTACTAATTGTGAATAAAAAAATAATAATGCTGAAGACTGAAATCAAAAAGTATACAAACCTAACATTACTTTAGAAATCAACTGAAATAGTAGATTGTTAATCAAGGGAAGAAAGTGACCAATTTCACCCGAAATAAAAGCGCATTTCCCGTGGCACTACCAGTGGAACTACTGGTAGTGCCATAGATAAATTTCATTTACCGTAGCACTACTGATTTAATTTGATAGGTTTACTCCCAATCCGACCAAACAAAAAAAAGCTAAGCAGCAGATTACTTTACTTTAGATTATTTTTTTAACTAAGTTTTATCTCAAAAAACTGTAAATGAGCGAGCGATATTAGGTTTGGTCAGGTTTGATTGATTATACAGTCAAAGAGCTCCCCCGATGGGCAGAAGAATGCTTCGCAGAAGAAGAAATTGGGAGTATACTTAATAGCTATTGGTAGTGCTACGGTAAATTAAATTTAACTATGGAACTACCAGTACCTAGTTCAACTGGTAGTGCCACGGGAAATTCCCGGAAATAAATACTCTACTTTTCATTTCGACTGTGAGGAAATGTATTATTTATCTATATATATAAAACTCAAAGATGGCTGACTGACATATTGATCTATCAACGCACAGCCCAAACCACTAGACGGATCGGGCCGAAATTTGGCATGCAGGTAGATGTTATGACGTAGGCATCCGCTAAAATAGGATTTTGGGGAATTCCCACGGGAACATCAAAAAACGGGAACTGCGTGGGCGAAGCCGCGAGCACCCACTAGTATGATATAAAATAAATTAAGTTTACCTATATCCAACCTCCAACCTTTTCGCAATGGCCGCTTGCCACGGCCGACTAGATTGTATCTAATCGATTTGGTCAGGACGTGCATCTAGATGACGATGCCGAAAAATGAAAAAAAAGTGTCATGTTATCATGGCATTATGGCGCGCAGCAGAATAGAGGAATGATTTTAAAATTTGAATCTTCTGTAATTGTGAAAATAGACCAACTATAAAATGATTTAATATCAACCTATAGATCGTAATAAACACGTCGTTTAATGTATAGCTGAGTTAAGATATATGAAAACCTCTTATTTTAATGTAATTTAACTCAATTATCTACGACTCCGTGGCTGGCAATTAAAAAAGATTACTTTCCACCCTAGGGATGGAAAAGCAATGTTCCACCCGGCTATCTACTCATGAAAATTAAACTTTCCGAACAGGAGAGATGAAAAAGCATTTTATAAATGAAAAGTCTAAAACACCTAGATTGGTACTCATTTAGTTTTTGCGCTGTCAGAAGTTGTTAAAAAAAGTTGTTCATTTTTATGAAAACCTATTTAGTCAGAATCATCAGAAAAGTTTCTGGTAAATATCAGTTTTTTTTTTCGTGTCTCGATTATTATTTTTCTCCTTTAGCAAGGCTCAAATTATGACTGTTGTTTCTCTGCTTCAAGACAACATTAGAGATAAAAATACGTAAAATTTATTTGATCTCTTTTTCGTTTAATTTATGTGATTTAGGTTTAAATGTCAAAATACGGGACTTTATAAAAAAACAACAAATACGAGGTCGAGTATCAGGTCTTTGGCGCAAAAAAAATTCTAGATCTACCCTCAATTACTGTTTGGCTAACGTTCTAAGAAGCATTATATATATTAATATACCTATCTTATAGCAACATGTTGTATAACAAACCTAAAGCTATCTCGTTCCTGCGTCGCTCATTTCTAGAACCTTTATTACATAAGTAGGTATTAAGGCAGTTAATGAAACATAACAAAGCATATTATATGAGATATTCGAGTACTTTCTCAAAATTATTGTTAGAAAGTACTGTGACCAATGACTTATATATTACTGGACTGCGTTAATCATTTTGTTTTTTTTTATGTTCAACCTGTTTTTATGTCATCTTTTTGTCTGTTTTTTTAATCGATGAACGCCCGTCGGCTGCACTCACGAAAAAAAACCGACTTCCATCGCAACAACTTAGTACATTTTTGCATTATTATTTTTGTTTTTTGTTAAAAGTACTACACTGATTTTGATAAAATTTATATGGGGCCACATGGGAAGCAGTGGCTTTTACACACATAAAAAAACATACAGTCGAATTGAGAACCTCCTCCTTTTTGGAAGTCGGTTGAAAAAGCATGACTCAGTGTCACGTCCGACCTGAGCCAAGCGTGCAAGCGAGAGCGCAAAACAAGCGATAGAGAGGCACGATCGGCCTAAGCGTTCGGCTTGTGACACGTTATCACGTAAAATTATCGTCCGTAAACCGACTTTACAGGCAAAGAGTTTTTGTTATTTGTGTTTTTTGAAATTGTCAACATTCCTACTCCGATCAATATCGACCATTTCCTATTTTCCATATATTTACGTTTATTCCCTTTTTCCTGATCATTGTTCTGTTTTATTGGTTTATTCACTTTATTATTTTCTTATTTCAATATAAATAGTTAAATTTTTTTTCTTAATTTGGACCCTGCCCTTCCCTCCACTATCAACTTATAAACTTCCTTGTGCGTGCATCGGCGTAGATGGAGGGTGCGCCGACGCCGCAGAACCATTAAGTAGATATTATGTACTTTCAAAAATAAATATTCGTATATTTTTTTTCATCATCATATCAGACGACGGACGTCCACTGCTGGATAAAGGCCTCCCCCAAGGATTTCCATGACGATCGGTTCTGCGCTGCCCGCATCCAGCGGATTCCCGCGACCTTCACCAGGTCATCGGTCCACCAAGTGGGAGGGCCTGCCTAAGCTACGTTTTCCTTTCGGTTTTTTTATCATTTTTTTAATAAGACTTTTTTTATTGGCAAAGTTCCTAGGCGAATAATTTGGTCTAATAGACGAGGCGTGGTTGAGTGACAAACATCACAACACTTTCACATTGATTACATTAGCATAACGCTTGCGTCTACTATCTTCGAATTTCCATAGTACTACGATAAATCGATCAGCTGATTAACTTGGTATTGGAAGGCCAAATTTTTTTTACGACATCAGAAAAGTTATACAATTAATTAGTTCAGGTTCATTAGCACAAGCCATGAATTACTAATTTCACCTAGCCCTAGCACCCTGTAAATTACCGTGGAGCGTGGATACGAGGTCCCCATTCTTACTAATATCCTTTCTTATTAGAATATTTCTTTATGTACGTACAGTACTTCATAAAAAGGAATAACAGAACATTACAGATATTATGCCCTTCTATACAATGGGTTGGAAGGTATTATAGGATGGATGATTTAACTCCATAACATGAAAGTTGTGGAGTTAATAGTCCATAATAAGCTCATCTGAATAACCTGAAAGAATACAACCTATCGGTCTATGTATACCTACGTATATAATATTGAAAGAATTTTCCTCCAACTCCTAACCGTTAAGGAGTTGTACCTTCCTTCATCAGCTTATCAACATGAGATGATGGCTAACAGACGCAAGTATTTTATTAGCTTTAGAAAACATATGGATCACGTAATAAGTGCCTACGCAATGAGTAATTTGAGGGTTGCTCTCGATTTCCCTGGGATCCCATCATCAGATCCTGACTTGGTGACAATGGGTACCTCGGGATTATACTCTTTCGAATGAAAAAATAATTTTGAAAATCGGTCCACAAATGACGGAAAAATCGGTGAACATACATAAAAAAAATATATACAGTCGAACTTAGTACCTCCTCCTTTTTGAAGTCGGTAAAAACTCCAGCTCGCGCAAATTATCTGCAATGTTATGAGTCATTCATTACATGATATTATTATTATATTTATACCACAACTTTTTACATTGATTTATTAAATTAGTACTAAAACAAAAAAGAGAACGATAGTTTGAATTTTATGACGTTACCTCAGTATCTCTACTAATATTATAAATGTGAAAATGTGTTTG
The DNA here is from genome assembly GCA_947284805.1 of Coleophora flavipennella. Lineage (NCBI taxonomy): Eukaryota > Metazoa > Arthropoda > Insecta > Lepidoptera > Coleophoridae > Coleophora > Coleophora flavipennella. Next base: position 9,120,190 of record OX369269.1, read on the forward strand.
TTTGTTTGTTACCTTTCACGCTTGAACACCTCGACCAATCTTGATGAAATTTGGCATGCAATTAGCCTGTGTCACTGGGAAGTGATATAGATCAGAATAGCCCGATATAGTCCCTGAGGGATCTGGAGTAAACCCATGCCAACGCAAGCGGCTTGTGCACCACTCCCCCCTTAAAGGCAGTCATAAAAACTATGTACGCGCGGGCGAAGTCTCGTGCAAAAGCTATTGCAGAATAAACAACACGCGTACGGTGCTAAAAGTGAGACAATTTGTGCTTGTATGAAACTACTCTAAATTGGTGTAGTTTTGACGTTGTGACCCTTCTAAATCCTGCATACAGGTGATTTATTTTTGTGAGTAAACAAACAAGCAGTGGTTCTTTTTTATTTACCTAACTCAACTTTTTTTAAATCTGACCTAAAATCACAGATATGCTATATATGTATAAGGGGAGGTAGATAGGTTACATGCGTCCAAAAAGTGAAGCAAATAAAAATAAAAGTTTAAAAAAACTAAAAACCGACTTCAACTGACGGAAAAATCGGTGAACATACATAAAAAAAAATACAGTCGAACTTACTACCTCCTACTTTTTTGAAGTCGGTAAAAATGATGCCAATTGACATCTCTTTTCTTAGTAGCATTCGGTGCAACGGAAGCGAACTACCTATCACATAGTGTGTGTATTTGGGTTCGATTTTCAAATGTTGTTTGTTAGTGCATAACCCATCTATGGTAACAAATCTCTGCCTAAAATAGCAATATTATAGCCAAGGGAAGAAGGGTAGGCGCATCGGCTTCAGCGCGCGTTATACTATTCTCACTGTACTTACATAGGTGCTGTAGTTCATAGATTTTAGAATTATAGGTGACCATAGACTTTTAAAAGTAATAAAATTAAACTAAAAAGTTATTTCGGTAAGCACAGGGAAATCAACGAGAAGTAATTTTTGCATTATTTGTGTGAGTGCACACCGATAAGTGCCGATAGTATATCGTCTTCAAGCGCTTACTTAAGTTACTTGTCACCGCTGTTCACTTCTATGCCATGCCAAAGTATTACGATGTGGTTTACAGTAGCGCAACGTGTTTGATGTCGCACGATGCCGCCACGGCGTAGATAATAGCAGTACTAGCCTGTAGCCAGCCTGGTAAACTCGCGGATTTTGGCAGGCTGAACCCCGCCGCCCGCTGCCCCGCAAGTACCCGTCTGTTGCTCTGCGCAAGTAAATTCGTTGCACTACTGTATGCCGCTATATTGTAATACTGTGGCCATGCACTCACACTATGCAAAAACAATATCTCAGTCATAACTGTGGGTAGGTAAATGAAACTGAAGAAGGTACCTAGATAATACGAAAACCAACAATTAGGTATGTAAGTAAGTATGGTAGGGAGGCCTGTGGTGCGGTCCTCGAGTAGCACCACCAGATATCTTCTCGGTGTCGTAAGAGTGGTCTAGGGACATAAAACGGAGGATACATACGGCGTTCATCCACCAAAGTTTATTTTACGCGAATTGTGGCTCATTTTAAAATATGTCCGGGGAGTAATCTCACTTTGTTTTTAACCGACTTAAAAAAAAAGGAGCAGGTTTCTCAATTCGACCGTATATATATTTTTTTTATGTGTGTTCGCGGATAACTTCATCGTTTATGAACCGATTTTGATTTTACCGGTGGTACCATGATCTGATAATGGCATCCCAGAGAAATCGAGGGGAACCTTTGTTTCCTGTTTGAAGTCAGTTTTTTTTGTTCAATATTATTTCATATACTCGTACATACACATAAGTATATTTTTTATTACACAACTAAAATATCTTAATTCAGTTTTACGAACATTGTGCCATATTGCTAGGACACGTACGCATGCGTAAGTTTTTTTAATTATCAAAAATATACTACATTAACGCTTGGGATTATATTATTATAAGCATTAAAACCTCCTTGGAAAAGATGACCTATTCCATTAACCTATTGCGCTTCATCATATTTATTCTCTTTTCCTCACATAATATAACCCAAAGAGAATCCAATCAGCTAACGTTATGTACTAACCTCACGGAGGAACAACCTATCTCTTTTAAAATTCTCCTATGAAAAGTCTTAAAGAAGATTCTGTATCTTTGGTAATTATATTTTTTATTTACTGGAATGTCTTGTTCATCCGAGCTAGAAATAAAAAAAGTGGTAAAGTAAAAGCACGTGTGCGGTAAAATAAATTTTTCGCTCACTTGACTGGCATATAAAGGACCAATTTTCGAGCAACTGTATTAAAAATGCATTTATATGTACCTCACAACATAATTAGTTTATGACAACTTTTGGTTTCTATGTCACCTAAGTACCTAGTTATTTCTGCGAACAATTGCGTAGTCTGCGTATACAATTGATGAATTGAATGTCTAAAAAAGGAAATTAAGTCTAGTTTATACATCTGTAAAGCTCACTCTCATCCGGCACATTTTCTTTTTTATTCACACTTAACTCAATTTGCATTCAAATCAGTCAGAGTAATCTTGGAGAGGGCGTGTCGTGTCACATACAGTCTGCGCCCCAGACCCACTGACTTCAATTAGACTCAGATAGATAGGCGGTAGATACCTACAGTACTACTGATTGGGTTTGCAATTATTTTTTTATTAAAAATTTGAGTGCGTTTGACTGCAACTTACCTGATGGTAGGTGATGATGCAGTCGAGGATGGTACACGCAAACTCAAATAATGCCTATTCACTTTTGCCTTGAAGATTTTTTTTTAATTCATAATTGGTAAGCCCTTGGCATCATCTCACCTGATGGTAAGTGAAGATGATGCCGAAGATGGAAGCGGGCTTACCAAGATTCCCCAACGCAATGGAGAACTGGCTATCTTATCTTCAAGCCGGAACACATCAATGTTGTTAACTAACACTGATGTTTGGCGGCAAGACTTAGATAAGATGGTGGTAGCTAGCCAGGCGGGCTTAGAAAATGCCCTACCACCAACCAAACCGAGTCTTACAAGTTGACCCCACCGGAAATCGAACCCGCGACCTCCTGGTTTAAAGCGAATGGACTAACCATTACGCTACGGAGGCGGTTAAAGATCCCCAAATTATAGGAATCGGGAAACACTGACGCAGGCAATGAGTTCCACTCCTGCGCTGTACGCATAATAATTAATGAAGAAGCGTAACGATTCGTGCGAAAAGGTGGGACATCAACATCAAAGGGGTGCAACCCCGCCCTGCGTCTCGTTGACCGACGGTGGAATGGAGCAGGGGGAATGAGGTCCTGAAGTTCTTGCGCGCACTCTCCGAAATGAATTCGATAGAATACCGATAGACAGGCGACTTTGCGTACTTTGAACTATACGGAATACACGATAAATTATCGTGTGTGACGGCGGGTACTGCCAATGCCGCCACACATCCGCCACATCACTATAGGAACGGTTGTGTTCGTACTTGTCGGAGAAAAGGGAGATATCTACGCCAGGCAAGGTGGTACGCCTGGGGACCGGTCGTTGGTCCAACCGTATGTGGTTGGCAGTTATATTATATATGCTTAGCAGCAAGGAAATGTTGATAGCGCGTTGTAGATTGTTTGAACTCTCAGTGCCTGTATTTAAAGTTTCCGTTAGCTGAAGACAGTAGGCCTCAGACAACAGTGCCATCTGTCGAGGTATTTATGAAACTCCATAAAGCTTGACCAATGGTTGTCTTCAGTCGTGGACTATGTAGTTTTTTGTGGCGGGTACTGCAGCAGATGCCGCCACAGGTGGTCAATACACAGGCGGAGATTTATTCACAAAGTTGGTTATCATAATCACACGCCTGCGAAGAAACTCGAAGGTTGTGTGTGAAGTCGACCAACCCGCACTGGGCTCGCGTGGTCGACTAAGGCCTAATCGCCCTGATTCAGGGTAGGCTCGAGCCCCTCGGTGGGGACCTATATGAGCTGTAATGATGATGATGAATATCAGCTCATATACGTCCCCACCGAGGCGCTCAAGCCTACCCTTAATCAGGGCGATCGGGCCTTAGTCGACCACGCGGGCCCAGCGCGGGTTGTTCGACTTCACACACAATCTTCGAGTTTCTTCGCAGGTGTGTGCAAGGTTTCCTCACGATGTTTTCCTTCACCGTTAAAGCAATCGGTGAGTATATGAACGTAAGTATTCGAAAAACTCATTGGTTCATTTTACGTCCGGATTCGAACCCAGCACCTCTGGTTAGGAGGACCGAGTCGTTACCGGTTGAGCCACCGACGCCCGTGTAGTTTGTAGCTTTGAAAGTTGGTTATATGTGCATTCACCCAAAGGGTGACCAACGGGACTCTATTACTAAGCCTCCGCTGTCTGTCCGTCTGTCCCTCTGTCAACGGGCTATATTTCATGAACCGTAATAAGTAGAAAGTTGAAATTTATACAGGATGTGTATTTCTGTTGCCGCTATAATAACAAATACTAAAATATAGTAAAAGTGAAAAAATAAGAGGGGTCACCATGCAGAAAACGTGTTTTTTTAAAGGTCTTTAGAAGTATTTTTGATTAAGCTCTATCGTGAAAACGATAGTACATACAAGCGTGAAACTTGGTGTGATTATAGTAATAATACAGAAGTAATACAACTAAAAAATCAGCCAAGTGTGAGTCGTATTCGTGTCAAGAAGTCCAAACTGAATGACCACATAAAAAATATTATTTTACTTGTTGAACTCTAATTACATAAGTATGTTTTAGTTAGATACTAGTGCACACCTGTTTTTATGCTTTTGTCTCCAAACACCGGGTTGTCTGGTAGAAATCGCTTTTAGCGATAAATTGTACCTATATACGTTTCTTTTTTTATAAAAAAAATTTGAGTTAAGTTTTTTAAGTTTTTATAATTTGTTTATACCGAAGATATCCCGTACATCAGCCTGTACGAGATTAGAATGGCTCTCAAACAGCTCAAGAACAACAAGGCACCGGATGATGATGGAATTACGGCTGAACTTCTGAAAGCAGGTGGATCACCGGTAGGTACTAAAAGCTCTTCAGAAGTTATATAATTCCGTTATACTCGAGGGAAAAACGCCTAAAGCATGGCACAGAAGTGTGGTCGTGCTTTTCTTCAAAAAGGGTGACAACACCCTGCTGAAGAACTACAGACTCATCTCACTTCTGAGCCATGTCTACAAGCTTTTTTCGATAGTCATTACGAATCGTCAGGTTTGACGACTTCCAGCCTCCCGAACAAGCCGGTTTCCAAAAAGGCTTTAGTACCATAGACCACATACATACGCTGCGGCAGATTATACAGAAGACTGAAGAGTACAATCAGCCACTATGCTTGGCGTTTGTGGACTATGAGAAGGCCTTTGATTCAGTTGAAACCTGGGCTGTGCTACAGTCTCTCCAGCGGTGCCAAATTGACCATCGATACATCGAGGTGTTGAAGTGTCTGTATGATTACGCCACCATGTCGGTTCGCCTCCAGGACCAGAACTCGAAACCTAGCCAGTTGCAGCGAGGGGTGAGACAGGGAAACGTTATATTTCCGTAACTGTTCATCGCCGCCCTGGAAGATGTTTTTAAGCTTCTGGACTGGGTGGACTCGGCATCAATATCAACGGCGAGTACATATCTCACCTCCGATTCGCTGACGATAACGTGGTCATGGCTGAGACTATGGAAGCACAACGCTCGATGGCCTCAGTAAAGTCTCTCAACAAGTGGGCCTTAAAATGTACATGGACAAGACGAAAGTAATGTTAAATGTCCGTGTCGCACCATTAAGTTTCTAATGACATTAATTGTTTTTTTTATATCACGGATTGGATTTTGACGTTATTAACTAATGATTGTTATTTCTTGATATTTACAAATGAAATTATGTAATTTATTTTATGACTATCAGAAAGAGTGTAATTTGCACCTATTTTGAATAAACATCTTGAAAACCACTCTAAAGGTTGGAGACTCTACACTGGAAGTTGTTGACGAATATGTATACCTGGGACAAACAGTCCAGTTAGGCAGGTCCAACTTCAAGAAAGAGATCAATCAACGAATCCAACTCGGCTGGGCAGCGTTCGGAAAGCTTCGCAATATCTTCACGTCCCAAATACCGCAGTGTCTCAAAACTAAGGTTTTTGACCAGTGTCTGTTGCCAGTGATGACTTACGGAACTGAGATATGGTCGCTTACTATGGGCCTCATAAGAAGGCTCAAGGTCACCCAAAGGGCAATGGAGCGTGCTATGCTCGGAGTTTCTCTGCGTGATCGAATCAGAAACGAGGAGATCCGCAGGAGAACTAAAGTAACCGACATAGCTCACAGAATCGCTAAACGGAGGTGTCCGTGGGCAGGGCACATAGCTCGTAGAACAGATGGCCGATGGGGCAGTAAAGTTCTCGAGTGGCGACCACACACCGGAAAACGTAGCGTAAGCAGGCCTTCCACGCGGTGGACCGACGACCTGGTGAAGATCGCGGGAAGCCGCTGGATGCGTGCAGCGGAGGACCGGTCGTCGTGGAAATCCTTGGGGGAGGGCTTTGTCCAGCAGTGGACGATTTTTGGCTGATATGATGATGAATTTGTTTATATTTTTTTAACTAGTGTGTACAATAAAGAGTATTTATCTTATCTTATCTTTCGTTCTCGCGTTCATGTCTTTCTTTTGTAATGTGAATAGGTATCATTGTCATTAAACTGTGTAGTTGTGTGGAGAGATGCGGTGGTACAGAACACTCGAAGTGCAAGTCCGACTCGCACTTGGCCGGTTTTTACTCCTTAGTTACTCCTTGGTGGTTAATTATTTGTAGATATCGAGAGTGCGCGATGCGCGAACAGCAAAAGGATAGCGATATTTTTTTTGAAATCCTTTGTAAAGAGAGTTTTTGAAATCGGCTATGTAGTTTCTGATATTATCTCTTACATCTAAACCTACTTACAAACTTTACCTGTTTGCCCATCTGATCAAAAAGGAAGGTAATGGTTTTTCGGGTATATGTACGTAAATGTGTATGTATGTCTACTTCTTTAGCCTAAACGGCTTGATTGATTTTGGAGTGCGAGGTGTCGTTAGATTAGTCTAGATCTCGTAAGTGACATAAGATACTCTTTTGCCTTACTACCCAACAAGAGGGGTAATGTTATTATGCAGTCAGGTTTTAAATTTTTAATAAAATTGGAAAGGTCATTATAATATCCTTCCTTACTATAATATTATAAATGTGAAAATGTGTTGGTTTGTTTTTTTACCTTTTCACGCTTCAACATCTCCACCAATCTTAAATAAATTTGGCATGCAAGTAGTCTTTGTCACGGGGAAGGACATAGGCTACTTTTTATCGCCTGAAAATAGCATAGTCCGATACAGTTCCTGGGGGAACTGAAAAAATATTATTTTTTTGTTAATCTTTAAAATCACAAAGGAACAATAGATTGTTGTGAGTTTTAGCACAGAGATGGTTGAGGGTGTGGGAAATGACATAATTTACTAATTAGCGTATCCTGACTTAGTTCCCGAGGGATCTGGGGAAAACTCACGCTTGCGCACGTCGGCGTCGCAAAGGAGCAACGGCAAAAATCCCATATAAATTTTATCAAAATCGGTGTAGTACTTTATTAAAAAAATAACAAAAACCAATAATAATAATGCAAAAAGTTGTTGCGATGGATGTCGGTTTTTTTAACGTGTTTAGCGTTTTCAATTATTTTTATAGAATAAAAATACCCTGATCTGAAATAGGGATCTAAGAAAACTTATGTCTATACTCGCGAGCGGCTGCGGTTCGCGCACTGCTCACCCTAAAGTCATTCATTATTTTGTTGTGATTTGTTGTGTGCGACATGGACACTTAACATTATTTTCGTCTTTTCCATGTTCATTTCAAGCCATATCTTCACGTCCCAAATACCGCATAGTGTCTCAAGACTAAGGTCTTAAATCAGTGTGTGTTGCCAGTGATGACTTACGGAACTGAGACATGGTTACTTACTATGGGCCTCTTAAGAAGGCTCAATGTCACTCAAAGGGCAATAGAGCGTTAGTGCACGGAGTTTCTCTGCGTGATGGATAGTCATTCATTATTTTGTTGTGATTTGTTTGTGTCTTCTTTTTTATCTAATGTTCTCTTTCTGTTTTTTGCTCTTTTGTTATTTTCTTCTTCTTTTCAATATATATAATGTAATAGTATGTAGGTGTGTGTTTGCAGTGACATATAAACGTGTTATCTATCTATCTAAAAATGATGTCCTGGCGCGCGTAGCCGCGGGCATAAGCTAATTAATATATATTTTCCAGACTTGTTTCAGCTTGTTAAACAATTTGTAGGTAACGTACTTGCACCGAAAGTTTGAACAAAAACGTGTTTCTTACAAATACTTCATAAATAAAAAAGCCACACCAATCAAAAAGTACTATACTAAAAATAATTGGACAAAAAGTTGTCGTAAAAAAACAACACCGAATTTCTTTTATTTAACACGCAGTTTACTAAAAGAAAAACTTCGTAGGTTTCGAAGTCAGTTTAAAAAAAAAATCTGCTTTGTTAACATTTTGTTCGTGACTAAGAGGCGGATTCCGTTTCATGTAATAAAATAATTAAAGCGGCCAAGTGCGAGTCGGACTCGCATAGAGTAGGGTTCTGTAGTATTTTCAAAAAATCGCTACTTCCTTATCCTTACTACAATATTATAAATGCGAAAATATGTTTGTTACCTTTTCACGTTTCACCACCATGACCAATCTTGATAAAATTTGGCATACAAGTTGCCTGTGTCACGAGGAAGAACGTAGGCTACTTATTATCCCGTGAATATAGCATAGTCCGATGCAATTCCTGTGAAAACTGATTTTTTTTCGGTTCATTTCTGTAACATCGCAACGGAACAATGACTTGTAGTGATTTTTTGCACAGAGATAGTTAAGGGAGTGGGAAATGACATAGCTGCTAATCAGAATAGCCCGATCTGAGATAGGGATCTGGAGGAAACTAATTTCCACGTTCTAGAGCCGCTTGCGGCTCGCGCACCACTCACCCTCAAAGACATTCATAAAAACTCTGTCCACGCGGGCAAAGCCGCAGGCAGAAGCTAGTTCTCTATAATACTAAATATTCTGTAAAGTTTTTAGCCGGCTGCCGGTTCAAAAGATAAGCCTCTTAAAAGTCGAACAAACAGACGGACTGACAGCGTAGGCTTAGTAAAAGGGTCCCGCTACCTGTTACGGAACCCTAAAAATAAGGGAACGTGAAAGAAAGACGCAACTCGATTGCAAGACGTAAAATTGCTCTTTGCCTCAAAGTAAAGTTGCGTCTCGTTGTAAAGCTATTTCCTTTAAACTGGATATAAGGTTGAGTGAAAAGATTCTTTAGCTCTCTTTAGACATTTTACTCACATAATTTAACACGTTAAAACATGTTCACACGTAAAAAAACCGACTATAATCTCAACAACCAATCATTATTTTTGTATTATCCTCTTATGTTGTGCAATAAAGTATTTTTAATCAATCACCCAATTATTATTTTTTCAAATTTTTAAAGTAAAACTTCTTAACGCACGCTTGACTTGGGGAGTAAGCTGCTGAATGCGTTACGTGAACGGTGATTAAGTTTTGCTTCAGGCGTGTGGTTAATTATTATGTTAATTTTCAAATAAAAGTGCTGAACCGATTCTGATAATATTTATATGGAGTCACCTCAAAAGTATACTCTTTCTAATAAAAAAACAATTTTTATAATCTTTCTTACAATTGACTGAGAAATCAGTGGACAAATATACAAAAAAAAAAATATACAGTCGAACATAGAATCTCCTCCTTTTTTGAAGTCGGTTTAAAACTTAAAAGAGATCCCTGTGTGAGATGATTTCACCTTTTTGTACATATTCTTATTCTGTACTGTTAAAATCTGTTGAACAATAAAGTGTTCATATACCAGCACTTAAATATTTTGTTTTGGCAGTTAGTGGTTAGATAAAAATATGCGGGCAGACGGAATAAAACGATTCTTTAAAGGCTTCTTATTTCATTTAATTTATAATAATACTAGCTGTCCCGGCCAACTTTGTACCGCCTTATATTACACTACACTGCACCCCACTACACTACACTACACTAGTTTTTGTAGATAATGCAGGAAATTATGAGGTAATTTTTTTACACCTTTGGTTACATTTTTAGAGTTTCAGTAAGGATCCCAATTTTTTTTGAAAATATAATATAGCTTATAGCAACCGCGGATCGTGTAGCTTCCCAACGGTGAAAAAGTTTTTCAAATCGGTTCAGTTGTTTAGTAGCCTACTCAATTCAAACAAACAAACAATCAAATCTTTCCTCTTTATAATATTAGTAAAGAGTATAAAGGGCAATGGAGCGTGCTATGCTCAGAGTTTCTCTGCGTGATCGAATCAGAAACGAGGAGATCCGCAGGAGAACCAAAGTAACCGAGATAGCTAACAGAATCGCTAAACTGAAGTGGCAGTGGGCAGGACACAAAGCTCGTAGAACAGATGGCCGATGGGGTAGTAAAGTCTCGAATGGCGACCGCGCACAGGAAAACGTAGCGTAAGTAGGCCATCCACGCGGTGGACTGACGACCTGGTGAAGATCGCGGGAAGCCGATGGATGCGGACAGCGCAGGACCGGTCGTCGTGGAAATCCTTGGGGGAGGCCTTTGTCCAGCAGTGGACGATTTTCGGCTGATATGATGATGATGATGAGAGTATAGTATTAGAGTATAGTAGTAATTAGTATAGATAAAACCCTAAAAATCCGTAGGTATCAACTAAATACGACAGTCGGTCGTAGCAATGCTTGCTACGAAACAAAATCCTAAAAATCCGAATGTAAGTCGTAGGTATCAACTAAATACGACAGTCGGTCGTAGCAATGCTTGCTACGAGATACTACGCGTTGCCTTCGTAGTAAACTATTTATTTGCAGTACCTATCTAATATATAAAAATGAATCGCAAAATGTGTTGGTAAGCGCATAACTCGAGAACGGCTGGGCCGATTTGGCTAATTCTTTTTTTGTCGAGTTCGTTATTGTCAGAAGAAAGTTCTTATTTAGGGTAGGGTAGGGTAGGGTAGGGTAGGGTAGGGTAGGGTAGTGTAGTGTAGTGTAGGGTAGGGCAGGGTAGTGTAGGGTAGTGTAGTGTAGGGTAGTGTAGTGTAGTGTATGTAGGGTAGGGTAGGGTAGTGTAGGGTAGGGTAGTGTAGTGTAGGGTAGTGTAGAGTAGTGTAGGGTAGTGTAGGGTAGGGTAGTGTAGTGTATTGTATGTAGGGTAGGGTAGTGTAGGGTAGGGTAGGGTAGTGTAGGGTAGGGTAGGGTAGTGTAGGGTAGGGTAGTGTAATGTAATGTAAGGCGGTACGTAGTTCGCCAGGACAGCTAGTTTTTAATAAATACATGATCGTTAAGGCGAGGTATTGATGGAACAGTTGTCTCTGTCTTTCTTTACATGTAAAGAGTAAAGATAATGACCACACTTTAATGGTTTTTCGTTTCAATCAAAAACTACAATGAAAGTCTAAAAAGTAATAACATTACTCACTTTGTATTATCATACATAACAAATATTGTTGTATATTTTTTTAAATTTATACTTTAAAATATAAGTCATAACTAGAGTTGAAAGTAACGGTGTAGACCTATCTTTGGGATTTTTTTCTGCCGAGCCAAAACTTCTCAATCGTGTTTCTGATAGCTTTTGACTTTAAGGAACATCATTAACAATAAGGGTATTTTTTTCAACCTTGGTTATCTATCGTTTAGGAGTGATTGACGCCAAAAACAACGAAAACCTGTAATATTACCGCATTAAGTTATGAGTATATAATATACACATTATTGCACGCCTAAAAACATTACAGGACTTAAAATTAATAGTATATACGAGTACATAATGTGCATATACTACGTATTATATACAGCGTGTAGAAAGTAATCATTAAAAGTGGGTATCTACTCATCAAACTGAACACCTTTTGTTCTATGCCTTTACTGAAATAAAAAAAGGACTTTCATACAAAGCGATTTAACCAATTTTCTAAGGAGAGTCCAGATTTATTGACGTGAAAAGTCTTTAAAATCGTGGGTATCAAGTGGAAAACTTGGACTGTAACGGAAGAAACGAAAGAGACTTAACGAGACCTGTTCCCGTTTCACGTCAAGGCTAAGGCTCCATAGCCATACCTCCTGACAATGCTAAAGTTTCATACACATACCACCTGAAAAGGCTAAGGCTCCATAACCATACTACCTTATTCCATACAACCAAGTAACAAACCGCGATGCCGCAGGACGAGCTCCGCGTAGGGCAAGGCCCGGGGGGCTTCTTGGGGAAAATCCCAGTTTGTAGTACTAGTGCGCCTTTTTTACTATTAATTTTCAAATGTATTTTGTATTCATCATCATCATATCAGATCATATACAGGGGCTCAGACCTATCCTGCATTGGGACAATCAGGATATTTGGTACAAGATTTTATTTGAAAAGAGTTTTTATATTAATAATTTCGATATACATATGCATCCCAAATTTTAGCTCAATCGGAAACCGGGAAGTGGGTCAAATTTAACTTGCAAGATTTCATTACAGACACCGGAACAGGTGAAATTAAATAAAAGCTTTTAAAAATGAGTTATTGCAAGAATGAAAGTACCGACTACGTGGGCTTTTTACATATCAGAAAGATCACAGCGTTTTTCTAGATTTTTTCATGCAATAATAAAAACATACAAAAACACTTAACCGCCTCCGTGGCGTAATGGTAAGTCCATTCGCTTCACATCAGAAAGTCGCCTTTTCGATTCCCGGTGGAGTCAAATTTTAAGAATCGGTTTGGTTGGTGTACTGGTTGTAGGGTATTTTCTAAGCCCTCCTGGCTACCACTATCTTATCTAAGTCTTGCCCCAAAACATCAGTGTTAACAACATTGATGTGTTCCGGCTTGAAGATAAGATAGCCAGTTCTCCATTGCGATGGGGAATTGTGTGTGGCAAGCCCGCATTCATCTTCGGCATCATCGTCACTTACCATCAGGTAAGATGATGTCCCTAGGACTTAGCAATTATGAATAAAAAGAGAAACCATTATATATATTTTTTTTTAATTCACAAATATTAATTATAATTGTGTAGGTTTTTACACACACTTTTAAATAGTCAAAAAACTAACTGTCTATTGCAAATAATGTCATGATTCAGATTACAGTCTCAGGTTATGGTATTTGTTAAAGAATCATATCTTTGTCATTTAAATAACCTATTGTTTTAAAATACACAAGCGTTTTTTGACATGAGTCTTGAATTTATTCTCAGACAAACTAGTAACATTTTCTGGAATTACATTGTAAAATCTAATACACTGCCCCTCAAATGACTTACACTGCCCCACAAATACGTAACTCATTCTCGAATAGGCTATATCTATTTTATTTCATCATCATCATATCAGCCGAAGGAAGTCCACTGCTGGATATAGGCCTCCCCCAAGGATCTCCACGACGACCGATTCTGCGCTGCCCGCATCCAGCGGCTTCCTATTTTATTTACATTTCCTAAATTAAAATGATGCCTGTCACTTTTTTTAGGAAATAAATACAAATTTTTACGTATGTACATGATGTTTTTATATATGAATTGACTAGCAACATTAAAATATTGATTTCTTTGAACTTATTCTGTAACAGCTCACCGCTCACGTGATCGCATCTGATAGCTCTTTTCTGCAAGATGTAAGTCATTTCTACGTCGTCTAATTATCCTTCATGGATCTTTCTAATCTTTTAACCCTGCAGTGGTCGCGCGGATTACATATTTAATCCACGGTAATAAAAATTAAATTATTCGTAAACAGTTCAAATGTGTTACACAGGACTCCGTTTACTTTAAGTATGACAATCCCCATCCCCACGCTGTTCATTCCAAATATGTATTTAGAAAATAATAGTTGATTTGTTTTCGCAATAAGCGTAAACGCGTAAAAGATCTCATATAATCTAAAGTAAATTTTCAAAAACGATTTATAAGAAGTTTTTATTTTGGTTAATTTTGACAAAACTGTTAATTGTTCTGTTCAGTTTCTTATTATAATTTAATTTTAGATAAGGCTGAATTTTGTTTAAAAAAAATTCAAAACAATTTGGCATACATATGTAATCCACGCGACTACTCAAGTGACTTTTGGGGGCGCGACCACCGCAGGGTTAAATATTATAATGTGAGGAGTTTGAAAAGATAAGTATACAAATCGCTACCTAAACATTGTAAGTAGATATCGTAAGTACCAAAACAAATCGTTTATTTATTACGAGAGTAAAGTCTCTCTCCTATCGTGTGGCACAATTAACCGTGCTATCCAAGGGATAGATGGCGGTGCCTGGTGTTTCACTTAGCATCACCCGCGGTCACGTGTAGGGTATTTTAAATTTGCACCTACGGAAGAGCCCAACGCGCCCTTCATACACATCTGGAATCTGATGTGCAGGTTTCCTCACGATGTTTTTCCTTCGCCGTTAACGAAATGTACGTAAGTTTCGAAAAACCCGTTGGTGCATTGGCCGTCCGGATTTGAGCCCGGGTCGAGTCCCTACCGAGTGAGCCACCGACGATTTTTACGAGAGTAAATGGAATAGAATAGTAAAAAACACACAAATTATAGGTGAGTAACACTGAAGCAAATAAAAATTTTCAAAGTTTACGATTTGGGGCAAAATGGACAGTTACCCAGTGCCTTACCATAGGGCTATCAATCCTGTCCCCAACAATACATAGGAGACTGTTGGCGCTGCCACGAACACGGTGCATCAAGGAGGCAACCCTTTTCCTCATAATTGCAAAAAAGTCATCAATATGTGTCTCAGCAAACATCGAAGATGCACTGCAGATATAGATAGATAGATAACTTCACTATAAAGCAAACATTAAGATAAAACATGGTAAGTGATTTTATTTCAGTTTTTTATGACCCCTTGGACACTATAGTACGTTGAAAGCTTGCTATGACGTGAATGAGGTGCATCAAACAGCCTGCGGTAATAGACTTGTGCATTGTTTCGCACAATACGGCCACCTCTTTGTCCGTCGCTCTGACACAGATTCATATCTACCTAGACATTGAAGGCTGAAGGAGGTTTTCTGGAACGCACTATGCAGGATGATGCTTAAATATGGTAAGTAGTAGATACTACTTACAAAACTTTAGAAGTTTCTCCAAAGAACCTATACATTATAGCGTCGGTGGCTCAACCGGTAACGAATCGGTCCTCCCAACCAGAGAGGTGCCGGGTTCAAATCCGGACGGCCAATGTACCAATGAGTTTTTCGAAACTTACGTACATATACTGACCAATTGCTTTAACGGTGAAGGAAAACATCGTGAGGAAACCTGCACACGCCTGCGAAGAAACTCGCAGGTTGTGTGTGAAATCGACCAACCCGCACTGGGCCCGCGTGGTCGACTAAGGCCCGATCGCCCTAATTCAGTGCAGGCTCGAGCCCCTCGGTGGGGACGTATATGAGCTGATATGATGATGAACTATACAACTGGAAGAGGACTAAGAACTAATGCCTATAACACAGGCTTTTGCCTAACTTAGGCTTGAGGTACATTTTTATCTCATTTTAATTTTAGTACTGATCTGTATTTCTTGCTGTATGTGGAAAATATTTTTTTGGTCAATAAATAAATTATTTAATATAATATAAAAATTGTTAAATTCAGCCGATCAATTATTTACAAATAGTACGGGTTCGTAGTTCGTTGGAGATAATTGTCAAGTTTTACGAGTTAAACCATTTGCTGCTTGTCAGCGACTAAAAAAATTACCCTGTTTATATAGATAGATAGTTAAACTGTTTTATTTGTAACTGCAGACACACATATACACACAATAAAATAAAAATAGAAAATATGAAATATAGAATTTACGGAACCCTAACAAAGTATTAAAAACAAAATAAAAACTTAAAAAATTGAAACAATAAAGATTAAAAAGGAGTGTGGGTGTGCTGTAGCCACAGCATAGAAGAATTCTATACAACGCTGATGTTGATTTTTTAGTACTAGCACCGAGCGAGCCAATACACATACAGCACACTACAAACAGGTTGATGCTATTGGGTATTTTTTTAAATCCCCCAAAAACATACCTATAAAAATCATTAAATAAAAGTAGACTTAAACTGTATATCATAAGATTGAGTTTATAAAAATTGACAGAATGACAATGGTAAAATACCAGGAAAGTAAACCTGCCCTGTTTAATTGATGAGCATTAAACATTTACAAATAATGTATTGTGATTATTTAGAACTAAAGATTATTATCTCAATATGTAATGTTGTGCAATTCATTAAAAAACATTTATTTAAAATTAAATTTCAGATCGTAATATTAGAAGTAAAGTCACTTACCACCAGGTGAGATGTTGTCAAGGGTTTAACAATTGTGAATAAAATAAAATAAAAAAAAGTTATTCAATTGAAACTTTCCGAACAATATTTTTTCCAAAATGGTATCATTTTTATAGTGTTGTGGTTATAGTTAGGCATTTTTTAATATCGATAGATTATATTAGGAATGCGAGGTAGGTATGGTATAGGTTTCTCAATTACTGCGCTGATTGCTTCGAAAGTGACCAGGGATAAGTGAAAAACATCAAAAATCAATAATTATATAAAAATATGAACTGTTTGTCCAAGGTATACATATTCGGTAACAACTTCGAGTGTAGAGCCTCCAACCTTCAGAGGAGTAGGTATGACACGGACGTTTGACATAATTTTCGTCTTGTCCATGTTCATTCTAAGACCCACTTGTTGAGAGGCTCTACTGAGGCCATCGAGCATTGTGCCTTCGGCTGATATGATGATGATGATGATGATGAATTTTTATTTTTGGTTTCTTGTTATTTAGTGCGAGGGTGTTGTCGATATTTTTCAACGATAATATTTTTATTTTAACATTCAGATTTCCAAAAAATCACGAATTGAAGAAAAGTAAATCAGAACTACAAAACGTAACTGTTTGTTTCCCACAAAATCAAGCACTGTTTAGTTAAAGCATTTTAACAATGATGAATCTGTGGTTACACCACACAAGAAATGCATAAAATGTTCTGCACTGCCTCATGTAGACGTTTATATACTGTTTTCAGTACGTATCGGACGTTTTAGTATTTTCTTTACTTTTTACCTATTTACAACCCGTAGGACTAGGAAACATAGTTTGGGGCTAGGTGACCGTGTATGATTTGTCCATGAATATTTTTTTCTGTAAGTAGGTAAGTATCTGTATCTATAAGTAGTAAAAATTATAGATAAAATAGAGTTTTAGTTTAGTTTTCTTTGAATGAAATGAACCATTAGTACAGGTAAGCAACAAAGTATTACCAGGCTATTAAACCGGCCAAGTGCGAGTCGGACTCGGTACTGAGGGTTCCGTACAAACCTTTTTATGAATTAAAAAAAAAGTATATAAGTAAATCACAATTTTTTGGTGGCATAACTAAGTACCTAAAATTTTAAGGTTTTCTGAATTTTTCTGTTACCTGTGCTGTAAGTTATTTCTTCTTACTAAATTTCTAGATTATATGTCAACGGGAAGTAGCCTTTAGATTTGGATTCCCTTGAGAGTAGTTCTAAAGAAAATGCTCCAGGGCAAGAAAAATTTGATTCAAATGGTGAAGTAATCGCAGCAACGGAGGCTTATTTTGAAGCCAAAGATAAATCGTTCTACACACATGAAATAGAAAAGTTAGAAAATCGTTGGAGAGACTGTATCGGAGTTGAAGGAGACTACGTTGATGAGTAAAAAATAATTTTATCATTTAGTTTAAGTATTTAGTCTCGGGACTTTTTGAACCATGTGTTATAATTAGGATTTTTAATGCTACAAAATATCTGTTCAGTTTTTATTAACTTTGATTGATATTTTGATACAAAGCTGTTTTCCTGTAATTCCCTGCGAGTCAAAACCTATCTTTGATTTTCAATTTCTTCGTTGTTACTCTTTGAAACACTGTCTGTGCTTCGCAGCATTTTTTATACCCTTAAGGCACGTCCAACGATTTTCTCTTGGTTGAAAAAATGTTTTCTATAATTATAATTATCTTTTCTTAAATTATCCGTTTAAATATCATGAGAAACCACAACTTTTGAAATTAAGTTGAATATTTGAGTTATTCTCTGTACCCCACGCTTCCTAAGGGTGCTGTAATAGGCGACTAAGAGATCCAAAAACAGGAGAATGAGTAGCATCGCCTTTGTTCGTATCATGTGTCACTACCAAAGTACTCGTATATATATTAGTACTAACATACAGTATGGACACTCCCTGCCGCTCTCTAGATTGCGACCTCACCACCTCGTCACTCAGGTTGATACAGATTGGTTACAGTTTGGTTCTCGAAAGTATAGAATTTCGATGTGATTTCATTTGTTTTTTCAAATGTCATTTCTCGCCCGTTGTATGAAGTGTCCGGGGTGTGTCAAGCCGCCTGCTAATCGTGGGGATTTCGGCAAAACCCTTAAATATTTCGTGAGAATCCTTTTGAGGTCTTTTTCATCAGTTGATGTCTTTCAGCTGACATGATGATCTCAAAATTATCAGCCAGTCGAGTCGAAGAAACACAAACCGACTTAGCATTTGTCTTGCTGTCTGCTCTCTCGCTTAGAAAAAGATAGTCATCATCATCATCATTATCATATCAGCCAAAAGACTTCCACTGCTGGACAAGGACCTCCCTCAAGGATTTCCACGACGACCGGTCTTGCGCTGCCCGCATCCAGCGGCTTCCCGCGACCTTCACCAGATCGTCGGTCACGTGGGTGGCCTACGTCTTCCGGTGCGCGGTCAACCCTCGAGAACTTTAATGCCCCAATGGCTATCTTTTCTACGAGCTATGTGCCCTGAGCTATGTGTGAACAAGATACTACATGTGCCAATTTTTCCTTAGGCTACCCTATTTCGGACTACGGTTCGGGCACACCCTGGACATGTATTGACATTTAAAAAAAGGAATGACGGAACAAACAAAATGGCAGCGAAATCGTATACGTTCGACAACCAAACTGTAACCAATCTGTATCAATCTGGGTGACGAGGGGGTGAGGTCGCAATCTAGAGAGCGGCAGGGAGTGTCCATACTGTATGTTAGTACTAATATATACGAGGGTTCAAGCATTGTCAAAGAGGACAGCTTTCAACATAGCCGCAATGATAGGACGGTTTCCGCGACCCAGCTGCCGGGACCTCTTGTTAGGAAGACAAGGTTGATGTCGAGCGACCGACGCTTTTTTTCTTGTACTTAGTGAGCGATGATAGGCTAACATGACGATAATTAACGCATCTAAGATAACAAAAAAAAAACCACAAAAAATAGGAAATTGGGCGTTCGGTTTCAACGTAACAGCCGCGTTGAAGCCCGCATTGATTTGAACTTATAATGAATAGACTTACGTTCGATATTATTTTAACACGTATCAATCTACTCGTATTGAGGCATCTTAAAGCCCTAAGAAATCTAAATACCCGTTTCTCTTAGTTGTCATGATGCCTTTTCGAGGAACATGGAAATCTATAGCTTTACTAATGGGAATTCCCAGTGTTAAAAAAATTGGTATTTAAAAAAAACTAAAATGAAGACCATTTAAGAAACTAATTTAAATATTTTTTTCATTTTAAACATAAGCTGTTTTACGATCTTTCAAATGTTAAAAACCGATGACTTCACAGCCCCAAATAGTATGAAAAAAATTTCGAAAATCCTTTAAAATTTTAGGTACAAGCTTTTGATATTGCATTGTCACGCGATATACATATGCATGCACAATTTCAGCTCAATCGGAAACCGGGAAGTGGGTCAAATTTAACTTGCAAGATTTCACCCGAACAAACATACGAACACATACATTGCAAGTTAAATAAAAGCTTGTAAAAAAACGGCCCAGTACTAATTTTAAATTACGATTAATAAAAGTGAATTTAGTAATTTGGTGTTATTCAATTACTTACTTACTTATTACAGTATAAAGTCGTTATTTCTCCAGATGGTATTTTTATTTACATGCCTTTTAAAAACAGAACAATTCCAACTGTGTGAAAGTGATGTAGAGCTTTAATATCAGTGCGAGCGGCTGTAAATCACGTATTTTTAACATTTATAGCAGCCATATCATGTGAGTATACAAATACTAATACAACCTACATGTCTCGGTATACATATCTACATGGTGCCATTTTCAATATTTCAACGACAATCTCTGTGTCTCAGCCCTTCGATCACAGATAAAATACCTAGATTCACGGCCACGTAGTCAAAAATGACAGAATTTGAAGTTTTGATTTTTTTTCCCTTTTTGTTCAGGAGGTATATTTGCGTAGTTCTACCTATCTATCGAACATAGCTGTTTGTCTGTATTCCCCGATTTGTTTCATTTAGGAACCTCCAAGACGAGAGTGAATAAGCACTATTTGAGCTTGCGTGTTACATCCTCGGCTGCATCGGCACTTACCATCAGGTGAGGTGCAGCCAAACGCACTCAAATTTTTAATAAAAAATATTTATATATTCCTTTTCTTAACTACAAGCTTACTACAAGAATATTGTCCGGACGGTTTTTGAAGTTTGTTTTGTATGAAACCAGAGAACCAGTTCTTTTAGTCTCAGCTCTCTCGGTGTCAATAAATGGAGTCAATCTTATAGAGGGCTCTGACTGTTAGTACTGCAAAGATTGTATAACTTTAACCAACAAAATGGCAGCGAAATCGTATACGTTCGACAACCAAACTGTAACCAATCTGTATCAATCTGGGTGACGAGGGGGTGAGGTCGCAATCTAGAGAACGGCAGGGAGTGTCCATACTGTATGTTAGTACTAATATATACGAATAGAAAATAGAAAATTGGAAATTAATATTTACGCACTAGTGCCTCCTTTATGTATACTTGCAAGCACGGACCGTATTAAAAAGCTAAGTTCAAATTCAAACTTCGAAAGATTTCCGAAACAGTTGAGTTTCATTTCATTCGGGACCGCGAGTCAGGACAGAGGTCCTATATCAAAAGTAATATCTATTTGTAACCGCGAGCCAGGGCAGAGGGCCATATTGAATGTTTTTTCCACAGCAAGGATATAATTCGCAAACCAATAATCAGTCAGCTGACAAAGCATAATATAATTTTAGGAAGTGAATAAAGGAAGCTCTATCTCTTGTTCATAACGTACAAACGTATTTCATTCCATGATACCTGTGAGCTACTAATCCCTGACGATGCATTGATGCGTCAAAGTACCTACCCGATAGAATGGAGGTACTCCCGAAGCCCACACTCACTTGATGCCTGGAGTGGCCATTAGCAGTTTTTGCTTCAAACCCGGCCGCGCTAAAAGGACTACTGCGAACCTGTGACAATTTGGAAGCTATTATTTTTTTTTAAACTAACTTTCCTTTTATAGTTACGAGTAGCCATGGTTTCAAAGAGTCTATAACAGGTTTTTAAAAATTTAATATTGGACTTTAAAAAAAACTCTTTAATCGTGTGGCAAAATTAACCGTGCTATCCAAGGGATAGACGGCGGTTGTCTGGTTTTACATTTATCATCACCTGCGGTCATGTGTAGGGAATTTAGATTTATACCTACGGACGTGTGCAACGCGACCTATTTACACATCTGGTGTCAGATGTGCAGGTTTCCTCACGATGTTTTTCTTTACCTTTAAAACAATCGGTAAGAATACTCGTATGTACGTGAGTTTCAAAAACCTTATTCGTACATTGGCCATCCGGAGTTGAAACCGGCATGTCTGATTATATCACAGAATAGAAGAGAGCGGCTTTTTTTTTCTTCTCTGTAGATTATATACTAGGAGGTAACGACAACGGAAATGGATAAACTTAGGTTGAGAGGATAAATGGCAACCCTCCTCTGATGTTAAATATGTCGGTCTGCTTGCGCAAAGTGGTTGCGTAATGTGCTTATAGCACCTGAAAAACTAGTTATCGTGACCAAAAAAAAAAACGATAAGGGAAATGGCTGAGTAAGAAATAAAATGAAAGTGCTAGTTGTACTCATGACACTTACGCAAAAACTGACCAAATATTCGGTTGCGTTATGGAGCAACGCCCGTTGGTAGTTGGAATTCTGGACCAGGCCCCCACCACCCTGCCGGAGTACCAAAGTTGGAAATGGCGGACATTAATTCCTAAAAAAGCATTAAAAGTAATATCGTCCCCCATTTAAATTGTTTGCGCGTGGTCCCATTTCGCTATCTTCAAGCGTTTTTTCCGAGATAGGAATTCCAGGAAACTCTGGTCCAGAACTCTCGCTATTCCTACTACTAACGGGCGTTGCTCCATAACGCAACTGAATATTTGGTCAGTTTTTGCATAATTGACATGAATTCAACTAGTACTTTCATTTTTAACCACGGCGCTCGATTTCCCTTATCTTTTTTTTTGGTCACGATAACTAGTTTTTCAGACGCTGTAAGTACATAAAGCAACCACTTTGCGCAGGCAGACCGACATATTTAACTGACAATAACATAATTTACTAATTAACATATCCTGACATAGTTCCCAAGGGATCTGGGGAAAATTCATGTCCACGCTTGCGCACGTCGGCTTCGCGACGGAGCAACGGATTGAAGTGATTTTTCGTATAGAGTTGATTGAGGGGGTGGGAAGTAACATAGACTGCTAATAAGAATAGCCCGATCTATGATAGGGATCTGAAAAAACGCTCCACGCTCGCGAGCCGCTCTCTCTTAGAGAGTCATGAAAACGATGTCCCCGCGGGCGAAGCCGCGAGCAAAAGTTAGTATGTGAAATGTGAAATGTATGGCCCGGTCACAAGCCCCCGCCGCTCGTGCTAGAACCCTCCTCAACTCTGTGCTCCTCGCAGCGCCACAGTGTGATATGTTTGCGTCTGGGATGGCATGTTTGATGACAGAGTGCAAGAGAATGCTAGAGATGAATGCCAGAGAAAGCACTATTCCTAGTTAACTAATTTAATTTATTAATAATTATAGTATGTTCTCTTTTTGACAATTTTACATTGTTAATTACATTTTTATATAAATAACTACTTATTGTTTGACATTGTTGACTATCTGTAATTAATTTATAGACATGAATTTATTTTATACAAATTTTACAATTTATTTTTAATGTATATTATTATTTAGGTATAATATTGATCTGTATTTAAAAAAATTACAACGCCTTGGTTTTGTGAAAAAAAACTGTAATGTTGTAAAACTGAATTGAAATATTAAATAAATAAATAAGTATATTTTAAGAATATTAACGTCTCTGGGTACACACCCTTTTAAGAATGTCTTCATTAATCTCCCATAAATCGGTATATTAATTTATTTCACAATTACAGAAGAACAACATTTAATTATTTTTATGCAAATTGATAAATGTTACGAACAATAAATCGGCAACTAGCTTCGTCACGTTGAAATCCCGCCCGACTCATATCCGGCCCAAATGTTCCCATGATTCCAGCCGCGTTGCCGCGCTGGATAGACACAGAAACACGTTGGACTACGAAAGAGCCGGACCGGGGGTCGCAGTCGTCTTCTCATTATAATCTTCATTTCTTTTTTGATTTGCAATGCTAGGTAGTGCCGGTGCAGTACAAATCTTCTGAGGAGTATAGTTCTTGACAACATTTTCTGCAGTCTCATTCTGAGGTGAACCATCCAGTCGCAGTAAACTGTAAAACTGCACCCAGTGCAAGTTGAGTCTTCACGTCCTCCTTCATTTTATTTTCTTGTTCGCCACATTGCTCATGTGCACCAAACTATTTTCTTCAAAACGCATCACATTTTCAAGCAAAATTCTAGCAGAAAACAATAAAAACACTAAAATAAAACCTCCAAATATATGTGAAGCCATAATTGCCATACAACCTCAATAAGATGAAAAGTTTTTAATTAATCGCATCTACGTCAAAGGGCGCGTTCACACGTGACTGTTGGGCCAGTTTGGTAATTAAGGCGTTAGGGTCAACCCAGATGGGCACAGAATTGTGATATTACGAGTTAAATCTAACTGTAAATATGGTTTAATGTAAGAATGAACATCAAAACTAGCAGTAATTGTAGGTTGTGTAGCCTAATATATTTAAAATAGCCAATAATACCCTAGAAAGGCCTTGCTACATCACACGTCTACGCTTTGACTTCAATTGATTGAATTGGTCTTATAATTTAAAATTTAATTATATTTAATCAAAAACTGTTAAAGTGAATCGTCAATAGGGAATAATACCCTATTTTAAATTATTTTTGCTACAGTTGGTAATGCCATGGGTTTTCTTTTGAAATATAACCTAACGACTGTCTAAAAAAAGTGCATTATTACTGAACGAGTTGTACGTCATCATATCAGCTCGTATACGTCCCCACCGAGGGGCTCGAGCCTACCCTGAATTAGGGCGATTGGGCCTTAGTCGACCACGCGGGCCCAGTGCGGGTTGGTCAACTTCATACACAACCTTCGAGTTTCTTCGCAGGCGTGTGCAGGTTTCCTCACGATGTTTTTCCTTCACCGTAAGAGCGTCGGATAAACGTACATATGAAATCTAAATTCGAAATCACATTGGTACGTGGCAGGTTCGAACCATGACCTCCCGGACAGGAGGCGGCGGCCCAAGCCATTACGCCACCGACGCTCTCATATCAGCTCGTATACGTCCCCACCAAGGGGCTCGAGCCTACCCTGAATTAGGGCGATTGGGCCTTAGTCGACCACGCGGGCCCAGTGCGGGTGGGTTGACAGCACACACAACCTTCGTGTTTCTTCGCAGGTGTGTGCAGGTTTCCTCACGATGTTTTCCTTCACCGTTAAAGCAATCGGTGAGTATATGTACGTAAGTTTCGAAAAACTCATTGGTACATTGGCCGTCCGGATTTGAACCCGGCACCTCTGGTTAGGAGGACCGAGTCGTTACCGGTGGAGCCGCCGACGCGTATTATATTACGTATCGTATTTAAATTATTACATTAACCAAAAAAAGGAGGAGAGAAAAGGCAGCGCAATCTTGTACTTCGCAAAAGCGCATGGCTTCTATCGGCGAGCTCAGTAAATCTGCAGGTTTGAATCAGATGGAATTATTATTAATTCTGAGTCGGAATCTGTGTTGACCATTAATTATTTATGTAAGTACTACTTGTGTTAAGTAGGTAATTTTAACTCCGTGAAATTAAACACACACGCTTGAAATTGATTTTATCGCTTCTCCTCTGAGCTTGTTTGAATTTCTGCGCCTATGTGAATTGACCTTTATGATGATGTTTGTACACATCGGAAGTATCTTTATTCGTAAGGGTATTGTGGTTATGTGTTTAGGGAATTTTAATTTAGGTAGGTTAAAGAGCGAAAGTGCGTCGGTGGCGTAATGGTTACGGCCGCTATCTTCTGTCCGGGAGGCCGTAGTTCGAGTCCTGCCACGTACCAATGTGTTTTCGATTTTCGATTTCATATGTACGTTTATCCAACGCTCTTACGGTGAAGGAAAAAAATCGTGAGGAAACCTGCACACGCCTGCGAAGAAAGACGAAGGTTGTGTGTGAAGTCGACCAACCCGCACTGGGCCCGCGTGGCCGACTAAGGCCCTAATTCAAGGTAGACTGGAACCCCTCGGTGGGGACGTATATGAGCTGAGAAGATGAGGTATATACTTGATACTTTTTAAGCCGCTGATTAAGCCGTTGTTGGTGCCGGTTACTATCACTAGATGGTGGCGGTTGTTACAGTCCTACAATCTCCACCAACCTAGACTTGACCCCCGTGCACGGGGCACGGGGGTCATTTATTGGTTCTTAACGACTCGTACTTCATCACATCAGCTCATATACGTCCCCTCCGAGGGGCTCGAGCCTACCCTGCATTAGGGCGATCGAGCTTTAGTCGACCAAGCGGGCCCGGTGCGGTTTGGTCAACTTCACACACAATTCATTTCTGGCCCGTTGTATGAAGTGTCCAGGGTGTGCCCTATAGACGTCCGTGTCCCACGCGGTAGACCGACGACCTGATGAAGATCGCCGGAAGCCGACGGATGCAGGCAGCGCAGGACCAGTCGTCGTGGAAATCCTTGGGGGAGGCCTTTGTCCAGGAGTGGACGTTTTTCGGCTGATATGATGATTATGAGGATGATAACAATGGCACTGCAAAGTGCGGTACCATATCTCATTAAATTTACTTCTTTCATCATAATATTCAGCAAGAGATTTATACCCAGTTTTTCCTTAATCGGTTTTTAGTAACGAAATCGCTATTTCTCTCATCTCCGAGTAGAAACGTGTCTGTTTTAAATCTCTTCATATATTATATCCGCAGGCTGTCTTCTAACAGCAAAACAAAGAAAATAAAGATAGAAATAGGCGCAATCGCACTTTTATCTCCATAAAGAAGCGAGCAGGCGAATAATCTTCAGATTTTATCTTACCAGCTTATTTTATTCAATCCACTACGAGTTTATTCCACAGCGGTCCTAAACCTTCTTGGATTTCAGTAAGTTCTTGAAATTTTATCATAATAAGCCTTAAACCCATTATCTAATACTAGTTTTTCCTGCAGCTTTATATTCATAGTTTGCATGACTGACATTTGGTGTGCAATTTCTTCTTTGAGTTCCTCAGATGTCTCAGGGTTCGCATATTCCTGTTTACGTCTTATTGCTGAAATTATGATCTATTGTCAAAAAAACACATATAAAATTATTTATGAGCGTAGCAGAATGTATCCTTTTCCGATACTTATTTATAAATGCTATGGTAGGTAAGTAAGTTAATTTACGACTTTATTCCCTTACAAATAAAGACGTGAACTGAGTATTCTCTGAAAGAGTGAAAATATATAGGGGATAAAAGACGACTCGTTTTACAAACCCCAATAAGCCGAAAACTGAGCTGATGTGAAGTGAGTATCTATACCATCCATCACGACTGTTCTGAAAATAATTGGAATTGGCATTATTTTTGTTGTTTTCGGACTATAGGGATGACGACAGCATCAGAAATAAATTATGAACTCTTGATCACTAAATTGCCCTCCTATTTAAACTTCGGAAAACCTTACTCGTTTTGTTTTCCATCAAGTCTTCGATTTTTAATTCACCAAAATCACAAAATGAGTACGTAAATGACGCTGGAAAACTATGACGTCACGATTAGGTATTTCTAACATTTTTAGAACAAAATGTAGTTTTTGACAGATGATAAAAAGTAAATCAGATGACTAGCATTCGTCACCCCTATTCTGACTGGTTTTCTCGAGAACACTACAACAGACCTATTGTCTGTGTAAATGCCAAGTTAGTAGCCAACACTAGTTGATTGTTTCGCAACCGGTCTTCCACCGAACGTCTAAAATTTTTAGTTTCTCGACCCCGTGGTACGGTACGTACAGTCAAGGAATTTAATTTCCAACCCACCTAAGGTTCAACATCGTATAGCAAACTGTCACCATAAGAGCTATTTTCGATTGACACTGACACATAAAAAAGCAAATGATAACTTTCTGCAAAGAGGTTAATCTGTAATGTGAAGTGACAAATAATACGTATTGATATTTCATTACTATTACTGAAATAGAATTTTCGACTTTAATGCATTGCGAATATCTAACGACATTTCAACGAAATGGGTAGGGAATTAAATTCCTTGACTGTACGTACGTAGGGTAGGAGAAGTATTGTTATTGGAAAAAAAAACACATGCCGAACATCTCAATTCCGTCCGTATATAAGTGCGTGCGTCCGTCCGTATTAAATATTTTTTTTAAAAATTGGTTGTCTGTAAAGTCTTATATTAAATATATTTTCTAACTCCTTGCCAAAATTTAAAAGTAATGTTTCATTAATTTCTTAGTTAGTATTTTCCATGTTGTTTTAATAATAATTTTATGTCAATGTTGTGTACACCTATAATAAGCATTTGTATTAGAATAAGACCTAACTATGTTTTGGAAACGTGTAATATTTATGCCGTTGGTGTGCCTTATTCAAATAAAAAAAAAAAAAAAAAAAAAAAAAAAAGTCAGTTTACGGACGATAGTTTAACGTGACAACGTCATAACGTAACGGGACAATGAGTCATCCTTTTTCGTGCGTGCAGGCGGTGTCCATCGATTTATTAGACATTTATTAGAATTGTCGCGAAAGTTTAGTGCGGGCTGCCGTATAGTTTATTTAATTTGTATGGGAGACTTTTCGTAGATACGCTAGTGAGTTAATCTCGGTTACTTATATTTGACAAATATCCTTATCGCCATTTTGGAAAATCACTAAGTTTTATTGGATGACAGGTACTTTTTTTATCAAGATTTTATTCGCTTCACCTGTATTTATGTTTTTAACCGACTCTTTTGCACTCGATTTTGACCCACTTTAAACGGACAAATTTAATTCAAACTTTGTACATTTATCAATAATCAGTGACAATACAATAGTTTCATAAGTTTATCTCATTATCCTGAACTAAAAATAAAAAAATAAATATTATTATAACAGCTCATATACGTCCCCACCGAGGGGCTCGAGCCTACCCTGAATCAGGGCGATTAGGCCTTAGTCGACCACGCGGGCCCAGTGCGGGTTGGTCGACTTCACACACAACCTTCGAGTTTCTTCGCAGGCGTGTGCAGGTTTCCTCACGATGTTTTCCTTCACCGTTAAAGCAATCGGTAAGTATATGTACGTAAGTTTTTGAAAAACTCATTGGTACATTGGCCGTCCAGATTTGAACCCGGTACCTCTGGTTAGATGGACCGAGTCGTTACCGGTTGAGCCACCGACGCTCTAAAAATATATAAAAAACACGCTTTTAAAGCACATCAAACTAAAAAGTGAAAAATAATTCATAATGTAAGCTGAAACGATAATGAACAAAAAATACTAGTATTATTGTGAAAAAAAGTGCGGCGCTTTGTGCCTTATTTTTCGAATATGGAGCAACCCACGCTTTTTTCACAATGTTGCTAGTATTTTTCGTTCATTCTTGTTTTCAGCTTAAATATTAAGAATTATTTTTCACTTTTTAATTTGATGTGCTTTAAAAGCGTGTTTTTTAATTTTTTTAAAATATTTTTTTTTGAGTTTTCCGATTTATAACACATTAGGTTTTGCCAGCGGCTTCGCTGGCGTGAACATAGTTTCTATGACTGTCATCGAGGGTGCGCAGTGCGCGAGCCTGAAAAAAGGAGCCTACGTGTTAATTCAGGTACTAATCTGTCTACCTACCAAATTTCATCTAGATCCGTTCATTAGTTTTTGCATGAACGAGTAACAAACATCCATACCTACATAAAAACTCTCATTTTTTAAATTCTTGACAACATCTCACCTGGTGGTAAGTGACGATGTTGCCGAAGATGGAAGCGGGCTTACCAAGATTCCCCAACGCAATGGGGAACTGGCTATCTTATCTTCATGCCGGAACACACCAATAATATCAACATTGATATTTGGCGGCAAGACTTAGATAAGATGCTGGTAGCTAGCCAGGCGGGCTTAGAAAATGCCCTACCACCAACCAAACCGAGTCTTACAATTGACCCCACCGGGAACCGAACCCACGACCTCCTGTGTAAAGCCAGTGAACTTTGCCTCTGAGCTACGGATATAATATTAGTAGGATACTTGTATCTATGACATATTTAAGGTGTTAATAGGGTCGTCGATAACGAAAATTGAAAAAACTTCCTTACTCAGAATATTCGTTTTTTTAATGGGACCGGGTATAATACTTTTAATTTTATAAAAATAAAATATCTAAGAAAGGGTACCTACCCTGGCAAATAATTAAAAACATATTATGTGTACAAAATTTCATCAAAATCGGTCTTCCGATCGATTTCTCTGCAAATCAAGGATATAGACATTGTATACTCGTACACACACGCATTTTCAACCGACTTCCAAAAAGGAGGAGGTTCTCAATTCGACTGTATGTAGTTTTTTGTATGTTTGTTACGCGATATCTCCGCAGATTGTGAATCGATTTGCTGAATTATTTTTTTATTCGAAAGTGTATACTCCCGAGGAAGTCCCATTGTCACCAAGTCAGTATTTGATGGTGGCAATCCTCAAATTTTATAGGCACGTATTATACGTGATTCGTATGTTTTAAAGCTGTTAAAATACTTGCGTCTGGTAGTCATTATCTCATGTTGATAAGCTAATGAAGGAAGGTACAACTCCTTAACGGTTAGGTGTTGGAGGATAATTCTTTCGACATTATACTAAGATAGATACGTAGGTAAACATAGTCTGATTGTTGTATTCTTTCAGGTTATTCAGATAAACTGATGATGGAGGTTTTCACTCCCTAACTTTCATGCTGCTGAGATAATGATGGAAGCCACAGGACTCTGTACATAGGTTACTAGATAAATTTTGCAAAACGACTTTATTTTTTACAATCGCTCAAAGTAATTTCCGTTACAGTTAATACATTTAGTCATGCGTAAAAACCAATCATCAAAAATATATATCCATTTGTTTTCTGGAAGTACAGCACACTCATGATCCCAAGCTCTCAATAGTTCCTCGTCGCTGGTAAATTTCCACCCTTTCAGCTTATCTTTGATAATAGGAAATAAAGCAAAGTCACAAGGGGCTAGGTCGGGGCTGTATGGTGGATGCTCAACAATTTTTATCCTAGCAGTTGTCAAAAAATTTACTGTGAGAGCCGCTCGATGTGCCGGTGCGTTATCATGGTGAAAATGCCAAGTACCGAGTCTGGAGTTGGGACGCATTTCCTTAAGTTTATCAAGCACCTGAGGTAAACATTCATTAGTGTACCAGTTAGCTGTTACAGTACGCTGACTGTCCAGAACTACTCGATCGATTATATCACGGCTAGTAAAAAATACAGCTATCATCTTCTTTTTAACAGATTTTGATTTGCGGGGTTGTGTTGGCGTAGGCTCATTTTCAAAGAGCCAAACTTTATTTTTACTTTTAGATGGCACATCATAATAATATAGCCAAGTTTCATCACCAGTGACGATGCTGTTAACATAAGCACTTGACCCGTTTTCAAATTTTTTTAACATTTTTTTACACCATAATACACGACAGTCCTTTTGCTCCTCCGTTAGGTCGTGAGGTACCCATAGAGTGCAAACTTTTCTTACTCCAAGAATTTCGTGCAAAATTTTGTGAACACTTGGTGCACTGATGCCCAGGGCTTCTTCTATTTGCCTATAGGTCATTCGACGATCAACTCTTAACATTTCTTTTATTTTGGCAACGTTATCTGGAGTACACACGTCACTGGGTCGTCCCGATCTTGGTGCATCAGAAACTTCAAGATTTCCACGTTTAAACTCACAATACCAACGGTAAACAGTCGTACGATGAGGGCAGTTTTGTTTGAATACAGATTGCATTTCCTTAAGACAGTCATCTAACAACAGACCCCTCTCAAAGTTGTAACGAATTACAACTCGTAAGTCGTCTCTAGACCACGCCGACATCTTTAAATATTAAATCAATTTTTTTAATAAAAAAATTATAAAAAAAGAAAACTTTTTCCCGCCAAACTTTGCCTATGGAAATATAGTTTTAAAATATATATATAATATGCCACCTCTTTGTTTCATATTTGTGTATTGCAAAACTTATCTAGTTACCTAGTATCTTTTAATGAAACACTTGCAATATGATTTGATAATTCCTATTGGCGAGTAGATAATTAGTTTTAACGTTTTTAGATAGATAGCGTTATCACTAAAATGAAGAAAATAAAAATAAAAGTTTAAAAAAAACTAAAAACCGACTTCAAAATGAAATTCACTCAAAAGTATGAAATATTATTATTATACTTAAATACACAACATTAACCAGCAATAACGAAATCAAAGGTGGGTACGAATTAAATTAGGGGCTTAAATTTTTTTTTGAGGTCGGTGTCAGCAAACCATCGAATCTAAAACATTTAAGCACACTGTAAGTAACTGTGTGCTGGTACAGACCTCAAAAACAAATGTATGCCCCTAGTTTAATTCGTACCCACCTTTGATTTCGTTATTGCTGGTTAATGTTGTGTATTTAAGTATAATAATATTATTTCGTTCTTTTGAGTGAATTACATTTTGAAGTCGGTTTTTAGTTTTTTTAAACTTTTATTTTTTAAATTTACAATTGGTAGGTCCTTGGCATCATCTCACCTGATGGTAAGTGACGATGATGCCGAAGATGGAAGCGGGCTTACCAAGATTCCCCAACGCAATAGAGAACTGGCTATCACTTTGCGACGATGCTCAAGACTTCGGAACTAAGCCTTCTTTCACTCTTTCTTCGCTGAAAGGTAAAAAGTGTAAGTAAATGTATGGGTTAAGTGATGCATGGTCGTTTTTATGTATAGGTATTTCATTTATTTTAGAGTATAAATGAAATGAAAGCTTTCTAGGCTATTGAATACAACCTGGTTAGGGATGTAGGTGCTTGCCTGAACCATTATTGTTTTACGAAAAGAAGAATTCATACAAATACTTCTTTTCCTTTCATGTATTTTAATTGGTTGCTTTACGTATAAACTGGATCCTTGAAAATGTTTTCGTTTTTGCAGTTAGGTGCAAAAAAGAATATAAATATATGTAGTAGTTAGTCCCTGTTAGTGTTTTTGCATGGTTTCCACAACTTAAACTTTTGTAAGAGTTATTGTTGTTGTTTTTAGGGTTCCGTGTCCAAAGGGTGCTAGTAGGACCCTATTATGGATTCTTTGACTTTGATATTATTAAGCCTATGCGATCTGTCTATCACTTGTACCTTTAAAAGTCTGCTATCTCTGAACCAGTTTAAATTTTTATACACTGATCATATCAGATAATATGTAGATCCCCACCGAGGGGCTCGAGCCTACCCTGAATTAAGGCGATTGGGCCTTAGTCGACCACGCGAGCCCAGTACGGGTTGGTCTACTTTACACACAACCTTCGAATTTCTTCGCAGGCGTGTGCAGGTTTCCTCATGATGTTTTACTTCATGAAAAGAGCATCGGATAAACCGGGTGTTGCCTGTTTGGTTCACCCGTGGTACACCCAGGTGGACTAAGGTGAGCTACGGGAAAAAAATAATTCCTGTGGCCCACCCAGGTGAACCAAACAGGTGGACCACGGGCGACACCCGGGATAAACGTAGATACATATGAAATCGAAATCAAAAAACACATTAGTACGTGGCAGGATTCAAACCACGACCTCCGTAGGAGATACCGGACAGGAGGTAGCGGCCCTAAGCCGGTATGCCACCGACACTCTTACAGAATATTCATACTCATTTAATTTACAGCATAAACCAAAGTTCTGTTAATTAAATTTTAAATATTTTTTTTGTATTTAGTAAGAAACGGGTTATCATCACGGTTATGTGTTATCATCTTTTGTTTTTGCTTTATTGTAAAAATGGTTAAAAGAATCAAACTTGAAGTGATTATAGTTACCAACTGAAAAGTAAAAAAAGAATAATTAAAAAGCGGCCAAGTGTGAGTCGGACTCGAATTAAGGATTCTTTTTTGGTAAATACATTGAATGTTTATCACATATATATTGTGTGATGTTAAGAAACCCCTTTTCCGGTTATTAAATTTACTTGTTAAGGCTTTAAGATGACTCAATCCAAGCATGTTGATACGTGTTAAAAATAATATCGAACGTAAGTCTACTCATTTTAAGTTCAAATCAATGCGGGCTTCAACGCGGCTGTTACGTTGAAACCTAACGCCCAATTCTCGATTTTTACATGTTTTTATTACTTTTCTTCACGTTCAAAAAAGTTTTAAAAAAATATTTTTCAATTAAAATGAAAGGTCTCAAAGTCACCGATTTTTGTGTGTTGGTTTCATTCAACATTAACTTTTTTTTCGAGAAACTGCATTTATTGCGAAAAATAGGGTCTACAGTATTTTTTTTTACATCAAAAGTGGTAATATCTTAAAAATTGTATTCAATTAAATCGATTTTTATAGTTTCTTAGTACAACAAGGAATCCTTATAGTTTCGTTATGTCTGTCTGTGCTGAAATTAAATTATGAAATTATTGGTGAAGAGCTGAAATTAGGCAAAGATATATATAATAATCACACGGAACCAATGTAAAAAGAAATTGGGAAAAAACTTTTTAAGGGTACTTCTCCTACAAGGAAAGTGGAATAGATTTTTTTTCTCGTCAAACTCGTGGGGTATCGTTGCTTAGAGCTTAAAAATAGTTGTGAGTCTTCTAAGACCATTTCATAATTTAGGGTTCCCTTTTCGACAAAATAGGCTTTAAAGTGCTAAATTTTGTTGGAGTCGAGTGTATACCCAACCCCTAACAACTAAACCGCTGTATTTGGAAATTTGAAAATTAGATATGGACGCGACAATGGCAACTACAGAACCGTACATTGCGTGTGGCCCAACACACACTTGGCCGGTTTTTTTATTATTTTAAGTATATTATATATTTTTTCCATTTACACAGTTTTTCAATAATTTGAATTGAATATTGTCCTTTGACCCATCTTTAGGCCTTAAAAAAAATTCACTACCTCGGAAACGATATTGACAGTATTTTGTAGAAGTTGGACCCAGGGCTGTCCAGAATGAACACATAGTGTTTAATGTTCCTTATGCTAACACTAGTCTGTTAACCAAAGTACTTCAAAATCTATCCGATGAATCATAAGGGAAAAACATTTTTTATTTAGAAAATATTAATACATAGATGACATATTGATATACCGATACAGTGATATTTAGGCAACAAGCTTATTACGGAGATGATTAAATGGGAGATGAGTTGTGGATTTTTTTTACGTAAACATCGCAAAATGTAATTTTATAAAAAATCAGCTGCCAGAAAAAAAAACTCAAAACAAAAGATACTTTATTTAATTTCTCTTGGACCGATTTAGCTTTTTTTTGCGTAAACATCGCAAAATGCAAAAAGCTACGATTCATTTTTGAAGTTTTTTACTTTGTGGTACTGGTGTTCAATGAACAATAGAACGGTACCACCTTTCCTGTTAATATAATTTAGTTCATCCATTTTTAAAATTATTACAGTACAACAGAAATTTACGCTTAATAATTTACTATTTTTAATGTTACGGACTAATTTTATAAAGCTGTCAAAAATAAAAATAGATTGGCAATAAAACTATTTAAATGGCAAACAAAAAGATTTGAACGAACGAACGAACCTGTAAATGAAAAAATCTAAGGAGCTTTTATAACAAGGTGTACCACGGGAAATAAAAATTCCCCGTGGTACACCCAGGTGGACTAAGGTGAGCTACGGGAAAAAAATAATTCCCGTGGCCCACCCAGGTGAACCAAACAGGTGGACCACGGGCAACACCCGAAAGATTGTAGGTTATTCGAATTTTTTTATTATTTTTAAATACAAACAAATACCAGGAAATCACTGGAGGTACGTATACTTCTATTAAAGCAGCATATTTACTCCAAACCCCGGCAATGTCCTTTCTTTTATAATTGGTGATCAATAACTTGTAACATCTTCCTTTTTTCTTACGTTCCATTCCATAGAGTATTGGTAAAATTAGCAGACAAGTAAAAATATATTTTCAGTACAGTTTTAATATTTCGATGGGTAATACTGTGTAGGTGTATAGTAGAAGCTTTTTTAAATTTACAATTGGTAAGCCCTGCATCATCTCACGTGGCGGTAATACCAAAGTATATATACAGTATGGACACTCCCTGCCGCTCTCTATAGATTCCGACCTCAGTCCCCTCGTCACCCAGGTTGGTACACATTGGATAAAGTTTGGTATTTCGCCGTGATTTTGTTTGCGCCGTCATTTGTTTTTAAAAATGACATTTTACAACCGTTTGTATGCAGTGTCCGGGGTGTGGTAATACCTAAGAAAAATAAAAAAAATTGAAAAAAGTTTATTGCAGTATCTCATTGTAAAAAAATATTACATGTTGCAGTGCAGGAGACTTCTTTTAAGTATAAGAATACTTGTGCCAGAAGAATACAATAAGAAAAATTAAAAACAACAGTACTTTACAAATATATGCGCTACGTATCAATAAGCTCGCGCGTGTAAGTATTTATGTGTGCATGTGATTGCGTGTGTGTGAATTTATGTGTGTGTGTGTATTATATGTTTGTATAAACAATGTGGCTTCCGTGGCGTAATGGTTAGTCTATTCGCTAGGAGGTCGCGGGTTCGATTCTCGGCGGGGTCAACTTTGTAAGACTCGGCTTGGTTGGTGGTAGAGCATTTTCATAGCCCGCCTGGCTAGCTACCACCATCTCGTCTTAGTCTTGCCGCCAAACATCAGTGTTAATAGCATTGATGTGTTCCGGCTTGAAGATAAGATAGCCAGATCCCATTGGGTTGGAGAATATTGGTATTTAAACCCGCTTCCATCTTCGGCATCATCGTCACTTACGATCAGGTGAGATGATGCCATAGGGCTTATCAATAGTGGATAAAAAAAAAACTTGTTACGTTTGGACAATTTGCACCTACAAAATACTAGAATAACTAAACGGATCAATTAAACACTAAAATACGACTGTATAAATAATTAACCCCACCTTTTTGGCCATTCGGGTGAAAATGTATCCTAAGGTGTCACTCGCGGGATCGAGACGAATCTAACGACACCTCGAATTCCAAAATCGATGAAGTCGTTTAGCCTACAGAGCGTGCTAAAGAAATATACATATACCCTCCTGTAACAAAATTGGTGTAGGTCCCGTTAACTGGGGCTTCTACTCATCATATTGTACAACTTTTGTTCTACGACTTTGCTACAGTAAAGCTTATTGCACACGGCACAGATAATATATCTGTATCTGACTATTTTGCCACACATTTGAAATAAATAAAATTTAACCGCCTCCGTGGCGCAATGGCTCAGTCCATTTGCTTTACATTAGGAGGTCGAGGGTTTGATTCCCGGCGGAGTCTAACTTTGTAAGACCCGGTTTAGTTTGTGAAAGGGTATTTTCCAAACCCGCCTGGATAGCTACGGCCATCTTATCTAAGTCTTGCCGCCAAACATCAAATGTTTTTTTCTTCGTACAAATCGATCAGCTGATCGACCGATTTAGTGCATTTTAGTATAGAGGGTTCAATTATTTTTTTTTGGAGAATTGACTATGGGTTATTATGAGAAATTTGTTCAGTATGACGAGCAGAACCCTCAGTTAATGGGACCTACACTAATTTTGTAACATCCTGTATACATACATATACACTCGAAAAACATAACCCTCCTTCTGGCGTTGTCGAGTTAAAATTCCTTAATAGTTGTACAGGGTTTATTTTTAGACCCCCGCCGACACTTCACAGTGGCTTCTACTGAAATCGTTTTCTTCCCATATCAATTTGATTATATCAATTTGCTGGTTGGCCAACTTTTGTTGGTAGATAGGCCAAAATTCTAAATTGAATTGCTGACCTTACGTGGCAGCGGGCGGGGCACATAGTTCGTAGAACAGATGGCCGTTAGCCTGGTAGCCTGGCCTCCCACTCGGTGGACCTGGTTGAAGGTCGCGGGAAGCCGCTGGATGCGGGTAGCACAGAACCGGTCGTCGTGGAAATACTTGGGGGAGGCCTTCGTATACCACGTCCTTCGGCTGATATGATGATGATGAAGAGGCCAAAATGATTATTATAATGTTAAATATGAAGAACTTCAGTTTTATTAGTAAAAGCCAATGTATTAAGTTTTGGCGGGCGGTCAAAATAACTCAGCATACTAACCGAAGTCAAGTATAAAATAATTCTCAAAAATCTTAAAACTTTTAGGTAAAACCTTTCATTTAGAAGAGTTTTAGGAAAAGCCAAATACTCAGTATGCCAAAAGTACACGACGTTTCCAAATTCAAAAAAGGCGAGCATAATATGTCCTAAGCTTCTATTGAAAATAAAAGACGATCCTGGAAACTTGATTTCACCTCCAAAGTTCATCATCTGATCACCTTTAAAATAACAAAATAATCTGTTGTCACCGGGAATACGGCTTCAAATCAAGTTTCAACTCAATCGGATTTCTAAAAGTCACTCCACAATCGTTTGCTAGATTTGACCTTAACAAACTAACATACATAAAGCTTTTAAGTAACAAAAACAATGTCAACATAACATACTTACCTGTAACTTGATAATAAAAAAATTAAAAGCAAAAAACTTACCCGTTCAGTATTATACATACATACGTACAAACATTGCAAGTTAGATATAAGCTTTTAATCAACAGAAACAATGTCAACATCACATACCTGAATCTTGATAATAAAAAAAGTTAAAAGTAAGAAACTTAACCGTTCAGTATTATACATACGTACAAATATTGCAAGGTAAATAAAAGCTTTTAATCAACAGAAACAATGTCAACATCACATACCTGAATCTTGATAATAAAAAAAGTTAAAAGTAAGAAACTTAACCGTTCAGTATTATACATACGTACAAACATTGCAAGTTAAATAAAAGTTTTTGATCAACAGAAACAATGTCAACATCACATACCTGAATCTTGATAATAAAAAAAGTTAAAAGTAAGAAACTTAACCGTTCAGTATTATACATACGTACAAACATTGCAAGTTAGATATAAGCTTTTAATCAACAGAAACAATGTCAACATCACATACCTGAATCTTGATAATAAAAAAAATTAAAAGTAAGAAACTTAACCGTTCAGTATTATACATACGTACAAACATTGCAAGTTAAATAAAAGCTTTTGATCAACAGAAACAATGTCAACATCACATACCTGAATCTTGATAATAAAAAAAGTTAAAATTAAAAACTTAGTCAGGTCATAAGTTCTGTCAAAAACTTTTTATAAAATTAATGATACACTTTTTGATAATTATTTAGAAATTATATATGAAATGAAAGGTAATTTAATTTACAATACAATTTTATTTACATTATTCAAAATGTCCTCCCCTATTTTGAATACATGTCCTTAATCGGCGCGGCCAATCATCAATCGCAGCACGCACCACATTCATATCTATTTCTGCCACTGCTTTAGCCAAAGATGCTCGGAGAGATTCCAAATTCTGATGAGGTTTAGCGCAGACTTTCTCCTCCAAATGTTGCCCTATATCTTGTTATCCAGTGGGTTTAAATCTAGATTATAAGAGGGCAAGTCTTCACGTCCGATAAAGTCAATTCCACGGGCGGTCAACCAGTTTTGCGTGCTTCTTAACCTATATAAGCTGGTACTGAGTCCTGTTGGAATACCCAATGTTTGTTTTTGAACATTGTTTGAGAAAGAGGTTCCACAATGTTTGCTAGGACGGTATTTTGGTACACCTCGGCACTGGTTTTTACACCTTTTTCACAGAAAAACACCTCAGTTAAGCCTGAATATGAGACCCCAAGCCAAACCATGAGTGACGAAGGATAATGTCCTCGTTGAACCCTCGAAATACGCATGCTGGCTTCTTCACTGCTGTGGGCATACACCTTATCATTTTGTTTATTATAAATTTCTTCGGTGTTAAATTTTTTATCATCCGAAAACAAAATTTCATGGTATGTTTTTCCCGCGTACCGCCGTAACAAAGCGCGGTATCTATCCAGCCTTATTTTTTTTAAACGCTCGTTCAAAAAATGTCCGGTCTTCTTACGATAAGCTCGTAGTCCCAAGTTTTCATTTATCACTCTTTTGACCGTGGTTCTACTTAGGCCCATCTGAAGAGCTAAGATTTTTTGTTTACGAACAGGATTTCGTTGAATTCGCGCCTTCACTGATTTGATGATGGCGGGTATCCTAACTGTACGAGGTCGGCCAGTCATCTTACGATCTTCGAAGCTTGAACCTTCAGTAAATTGTTTAATAGTGTGATCAACAAATGGTAGTAATATTTTAAATTTTTGTGGAATATTGAAAATCTCTTTCGGCGCGTACCCACAGCGGTGCAACGCAATAACCGCTACTCTATTTTCTTTCTTCGACAACTCCATATTTGAAAATGAATGTCTTTTTTATTTTCGGCATGCGCAAACGTTCTATTTTTAAAATTGGTGAAGTACATCTAGCCAGTATTCGAAAATTTTAAATAATAAGGTTTTGACAGAACTTATGACCCGACTAAGTACATACGTACAAACATTACAAGTTAAATAAAAGCTTTTAATCAAAAGAAACAATGTCAACATAACATACCTGAATCTTGATAATAAAAAAGTTTAAAAGTAAAACACTTCACCATCCAGTATTATCACATAAACGTATATTGTCCTTTACGGGAAAACTTTATGTAGTGTGAATATTGCTCCATAGCTTACTGAGCCGTACTATGACATACACTTATTAAACTTAGTAAAGCCATCTATAAACAGCGCAGGTTAACTAAAAACTACACAATGGGAATCGATTTTGACATTGTGTTTATTTATTTAGTTGAATCTCTTTATTGCTTTCTTTAACAATCACATCATTATAGTGTCTTAACAAAGGTATGCACTTATTTTTAACTGAAACTTGTACTTATGAAACTGAACAACTTTCCCCAAAAAAAATCATGTTCAATTCGCAAAAAATTTTTTTGGACTTCCCATGCAAATCGATCAGCTGGCGGGCAAACTTTGTATGAAAGTCCAAAAATTTTTTTGCGAATTCTCGATGGGTTTCTTATGGAAAGTTGTTTAGTTTAATGAGTTCAAGCTCCAGTTAAAAATAAGAGCATACCTTTGTTAAAACCCTATATATTGACATTTTATAATAAGACCTGATATCACAGGTTTACGCCAGTAATATATAAGTCACTGCCTGATATGCATAATCGGTCGGTCGCGTATAGTGTCGGTGGCGTAATGGCAAGGGCCGCTACCTCCTGTCCGGGAGGTCGTCGTTCGAATCTTGCCTCGTACCAATGTGTTTTCGAATTTCGATTTCATATGTACGTTTATCCGACGCTCTTACGGTGAAGGAAAACATTGTGAGGAAACCTGCACACGCCTGCGAAGAAACTCGCAGGTTGTGTGTGAAGTCGACCAACCCGCACTGGGCCCGCGTGGTCGACTAAGGCCCGATCGCTCTAATTCAGGGAAGGCTCGAGCCCCTCTGCGGGTACGTATATGAGCTAATATGATGATGTATAATTATGAATTCGTGACGTAAAATAAATGAAACTAAGCTAATAATGCACCCGGACACATCAACTTCATCATTACAGCTCATATACGTCCCCACCGAGGGGCTCGAGCCTACCCTGAATCAGGGCGATTAGGCCTTAGTCGACCACGCTGGCCCAGTGCGGGTTGGCCGACTTCACACACAACCTTCGAGTTTCTTCGCAGTCGTGTGTAGGTTTCCTCACGATGTTTTCCTTCACCGTTAAAGCAATCGGTAAGTATCTACGTAAGTTTTTAAAAAACTCATTGGTAGATTGGCCGTCCAGATTTGAACCCGGTATCTCTGGTTAGATGGACCGAGTCGTTACCGGTTGAACCACCGACGCTTTACATCAATTTACACATCAACTTACATTTTTTTTCCTTATCCTATCGTGTCGACGACAAGTAATATCGCTCCTACCCAGTATGTGTGGCCACCTTAATGGCGCTATCGGTGAGAACCGCTCTATGTTTGCTGATACACAAAGCATACACAAACAGACACACACACACACACGTACACGTTCGCATATTTTTCATTCTTAAAACTATAATAATCCTTACTGTATATTGTGACAAAAATAATGGAAACTGGGGATAAAAAACCCTACTGAATTTGCCACATATGATACGTAAGATTTAGAGGTTCGGGCCTAAACGGAGTTTTAAGAAAAATATTATGGGGTAAATTAGAATATATGTATTTTATAATTTTTCTAAAAAAGAAGGAACAATATTCTAGAAAAAGATGTGATGTACATTGGATGACCGTGTTGGTATAAAACAATAACCTAATATATTTTTGGACAATTTCCGGAAATAAATCTAAAGTGACAATTTTATTTGAATATAAAAAGGTTATTTTATAGAATGCCGGTAGGCAACGATCGTCGCCGTCCCTTTGGTACTTAAATAAGTTACTAAGTTCTAAAATAATTAAATTTCACTTAAGTCTGAAATACTCCACCGTTCTAAAAAAAACGTATTAGGTACAAAACATTTTTAAAATTTAAAACAAATAACTGAATCGTTAGAAACCGGAGGCAGGAAATCTTCTAGGACGGCAGAAAAGCTTTGCGAACATAAATAAGAATGCGCTGGGCAGTAATATTGCCTCGTGAGTCGTGACCAATGGCCAGAGAGTCGCTCGGGATAAAAGATAAATTAAGCATTCACTTCCCTTTTGGCAAGCAGCTGGGCGGGCAGTGCAAAGGACTGGCTGGTGGTCAGCACAGCTCCATCCCAGGATCAATCCTTAGTCAGATGAACCTTCGGGGACGTCAACCTCACAAGGGGAGTGGAAGAACCCTACGGACATATATAGATCTAGTTCGCAGCAGTACCAAAAATATACGCAAAGCGGTTTCCTTATACAAATTACTTACCACTGAATAAAATAGTGGGCCTCAACGAAACATTAATATAAAACCAAAAATTTAAATACACATCACTGTCAAAGAGATCACGGTCAACCTTTATTTTTCCTCTTGTCAAAAAGTAACAAATATTTTCAAATTAAATTTTCATAGACGAACAAAACCAAAAGAGCATTTAATCATGAAACGCAAGAAAGGAGATCGGCTTGAAGCGATACTTTGCGCTTCAATATCTTCTATACGTATATAAGAATCTCGTGTCACGGTGTTTGCTCGTACTCCTCCGAAACGGCTCGACCGAATTTAATAAAAAAAATTAACGTGTTTTTGGTAGGTATGGAAATAGGTCGTAAAGTATATTTCATATGGCAAAACAATGTTTGCCGCTTGCGGCTCGCGCATCACTCACACTCAGACAGTCATAAAAATGAAGTCCACGCGGGCGAAAAAGCGGGCAAAAGCAAGTAATATTATCAACACAAAAATCAAAATCAAAAAATTGATTATTTTGTAACGGTAGTTTGTACATAATATTTTGTGTTTGGACATTCTTTTAAGTAAAAAAAGATACTTGTTACAGGATGTCCAGTTCTTCCATACCACTAAGTACAAATAAACAAACAAACAGATCAAATAGAAGTACATATAACATAACAATATTCATCAAAAATTTACATAAAAGAGAAAAAGGAGAAACGAAACAAATAATATTAGGTCGGGGAAAAAGTTTTTTCGTATTTTGTATGCAAACTCAAACAGGGCGAACAAAACAAGCTGCATCTTGAAAGTTCAGATTTCCATACTGGAAACGCTTGAACTAAATTTGTGCTACTGATTGATACTGCATTCGGTCCATAATTGGCACAAATTTTATTCGAGGCCATTGTAGCATTTTTACCTTTTTTACATAAAATTTCAAAATGTCGCTACTTTTCTCGTTACTTTCACTTATTTTCATAGCCAGAAAAAACTATTTTAAAATGGCGGGAATTTTATTTTTTATTTATTATTAAAATTTCGAAAGTTCACTTATTTCATTTTATTATAACCAGCCAAGTACAAATAATACAAGCAAAGAGATTTGATTACAAAGTTTTAGTTACAAAATACGAAGAAACTTTTCCCCCGACCTATTAAAAGAACTATGAATAACGTGTGATTTGTGTGTGTGTGTGTGTGTGTGTGTGTTTGTGTGCGTGTGGGTGTATGTTTGGGTGTGTATGAATGTATGTTTGTGCGCACGTGTGTATGTGTGCGTGTGGTGTATGGATGTGTGTTTTACCTTGTTCTATTCTATTCATGAGTTGCTCCACCTCACAGTATGTTAGGTTTTTTAACCATTCAACAACTAGCTTTTTTAATTCATATAATTTGAGGGGATAGATGTTCAAATTTCTTGTTTATTTTATTATATAAAAAGACTGATTGACATTTATAATTATGACTGGCAAATGTAGTGTTATCTATACAGCGGTCAACAATGTCTTTCCTTCTTTTGTTTAAAATGTTGCTATCATAGGGAAGTGATTTATGTTTTTTCAAGAGTAATATAAAGTTTTCTTACAGAAAGTAGGTTACATGTTAAGTATAGATCTTTGGTAGGAAATCGATAGTTTTTGAAGTACATTACTTTAAGAAGTGATCGTTGCGCTCTCTCTAGTTCAATAGTTCTCTAGTATTATGAATATGAAAATGTGTTTTTTTTTTACCTTTTCATGCTTCAACACCTTGACCAATCTTGATGAAATGAAATGG
The DNA here is from genome assembly GCA_947284805.1 of Coleophora flavipennella. Classification (NCBI taxonomy): domain Eukaryota; kingdom Metazoa; phylum Arthropoda; class Insecta; order Lepidoptera; family Coleophoridae; genus Coleophora; species Coleophora flavipennella. Next base: position 9,164,435 of record OX369269.1, read on the forward strand.
CATGCAGGTAGCCTGTGTCGATAGCATATAGCATAGTCCGATGCGTTCTTGAGGGAACTGAAACCAATACTCTGTTTGGTTAATTTCTTTAACATTGCAAAGGAACAACGGATTTTTGTGATTTTTTTTCACAAAGATGTTTGAGAGAGTGGGAAATGTCATTAGTTACTAAGTAGCATATCCTGACATAGTTCCCGAAGGATCAGTTGAAAATTCACTTCCAAGCCCGCGCACGTCGGCGTCGCAACGGAGCAATTAGAATTGGTTGAGGGGTTGGGGGGTGACATAGACTGCTAATCAGAATAGTCCGATATTGTTCCTGAGGGATCTGGAGAAAACTCATGTCCACGCTCGCGTGCCGCTTGCGGCTCGCGCATCACTAACCTTCAGACAGTCTTAAAAAATAAAAGTTAAAAAAAACTAAAACCCAACTACGGAAAAGTATAAAAACAAGAGTTTCCCGCCTAAAATCATATCCTTTTTAAAATTTCTTTAAGGATATATTATTACTTTATTTACTATAAGTAGTTTAGTACAATACATATATAGCCAATGTCTAATTGTAATGTATTATATTTTGATTAGGGTCAGACATTGGCATTATATGTATTGTATTATACTACTTATAGAAAATAAACTAATTATCATCATCATATCAGCTCATATACGTCCCCACCGAGGGGCTTAAGCCTACCCTGAATTAGGGCGATCGGGCCTCAGTCGACCACGCGGGCCCAATGCGGGTTGGTCGACTTCATACACAACTTCGAGTTTCTTCGCAGGTGTGTGCAGGTTTCCTCACGATGTTTCGGTGAGTATATTATGTACGTAAGTTTCGAAAAACTCATTGGTACACTGGCCGTCTGGAATTGAACCCGGCTAATAAATTAGAGGTTTATTTATTCTATTCATTTAAGTCCAGGACATTATTTCCTGGACCTGGCCGGACCGTCTCTACTCTGACCGGATGCCTTCAAGCTAGGACAGATCCGGAGGACAGGCACAGCACAGCCCTACCTTGTAAATGATAGTTAAACATTACTCGGAAACTCTCTCAATAGCTAAAACGAGTCACTTTGTGCAGCGTAAAGTTTTTAATTAGCGTAATATGTCAAGTATACCCACATAAGTTCTAAATTGGGTACAATAGAAATGAAAATAACTTTTCAAAGATGTGGGGGTAGGCTTACTAAACGACTTTAAATGAATTGTACGGCAGCCCACACTAAACATCCTCGAAATTTTTTTAAATTATTTTTTGTACAAAAATGAATATTGCATGACCAAATATACAGGATTTAACAAAATTGGTGTAGGTCCCGTTAACTGGGGCCTCTACTCATCATACTGAGCAACAGTTCAGCAGATCAGCTGATCGACCAAATTTGTGCATTTGTGTTGTCTGGAGGGGTCCAAAATTTTATTGGATAATTGACTATGGGTTCCTTGGGGAAAGTTGTTCAGTATGATGAGTAGAACCCCCAGTCAACGTGTCTTACACCAATTTTTGTACAGCCTGTTTAAATCACTGGATGTTGCTCAGTTCACTAAAAGATTGGTTGATTGAAAACACCTTTTATAGCTTAGAAGTTTTTTTTCAATATAAAGTAGCATAAGTGGGTAATTTAGATTGTTTCAATAATAAATGACATTGTAAATAACTACGATTGTATGCCCGAAATAGGTAAACTAAAGATGACTAAACAGTCTGTAACAACCCTTTATACTCAGTTTTGGACAATAAATTATATCTTATCTTATTCATTCATATCAGCTAATATACGTCCCCACCGAGGGGCTCGAGCCTACCCTGAATTAGGGCGATCGGGCCTTAGTCGACTACGCGGGCCCAGTGCGGGTTGGTCGACTTCACACACAACCTGCAAGTTTCTTCGCAGGCGTGTGCAGGTTTCCTCACGATGTTTTCCTTCGCCGTAAGAGCGTCGGATAAACGTACATATGAAATCTTAATTTGAAATCACATTGGTAAGTGGCGGGATTCGAACCACGACCTCCCGGACAGGAGGCGGCGGCCCTAGCCGTTACGCCACCGACGCTCACATATTTGTCAAATATATATTTATTACAGTATGACAATGCACTCGACGGGCCCATTTGTGATGTAAGTTTATACAAATATATAACAAATAACCAACAGCAATAAAAAGTGATGTCAAAACCTCATACATAATAGAACAAAGAACCCGCGTACAGTGAGAATAGAATGGACGCGCGCAGAAGCCAAACACTCCGCGCCTACTCCTTTCCTTGGCTGTAATGTTGCTATTTTAGGTCGGATTTAAAAACTTTTTGAGTTAGGTAAGTCAGAAAGAACCACTGCTTGTTTACACACAAAAATAAACCACCTGCATGCAGGATTTAGAAGGGCAACATGTTAAAACTACTCTTAATTGGAGTATTTCATACCAGTACAAGAAGCTCCACTTTTATCGCCGTACGCGCGTTCTCTTAAAAGGCTTTAATATGCCTCAATCCGAGCAGGTTGATAAGTGTTAAAATAATATCGACCGAAAGTCTTTTTAGTTTTAGTTCAAATCAATGCGGGCTTTAACGCGGCTGTTACGTTGAAACTGAACGCCCAATTCTCGATTTTTACATATTTTTATTACATTTCTATACTTTAATTAAGTTTAAAAAAAATGTGTTCAATTAAAATGAAAGGGCTAAAATTCACCGATTTTTGTGTGTTGGTTTCATTCAACAATATTATATTTGTTTTCGAGAAATATTGCAACTAATGCCAAAAACAGGGTCTACAGTATATTTTTTTACATCAAAAGTGGTAATATTTTCAAAATTTTATGCAATTAAATCAAATTTTTATTACTTTAAGTATATTATATATTTTTTCCATAGTGATAGCTTTACATAGTCTTTTAACGATTTGAATTGAATATTGTCATTTGACCTATCTGAAGGCCTTAACAGCATTGATGTGTTCCGGTTTTAAGATAAGATAGCCAGATCCCCATTGCGTTGGCGAATCTTGGTAAGCCCGCTTTCATCTTCGGCATCATCGTAATGACGATGTAAATGTACCATTAGGTTAGATGATGCCAAGGGTTTATCAATTGAGGATAAAAAAATCCCGGTTTGCTCTCTATTATGTGGTCAAAACTAACAAATTTATACAACAGATAATAAAAAAAAAGATAAATAAAATTATTCAATAAACGAATGCCAAAACGATTACAAATTAAAAAACACATTGATCTAATTTAAAATTAATATCAATCTATTATACATTATTATTAATTTAATTCATTAAAATACTACTATTCATTACATTTGCGGGCAATCAAAATTAAATTTCTTAACTCATCAGTTTTCACAAACACTTCAGTACCTCATATATCATATATCGATAGTCAATTTCGCACCGCTGAAGAACTGTATCATAGCCCAAGTTTCGACCGACTCAAAGGCTTTCTCATAGTCCACGAACGCTAAGCATATTGGCTGATTGCAGCGTATGTAGGTCTATGGAACTAAAGCCTTTTCGAAAACGAGGCTGCAAGTCGTCAAACCTGCGTGCGAGACGATTCGTAATGACTTTCGAAAACAGCTTGTAGACATGGCTCAGAAGTGAGATGGGTCTGTAGTTCTTCAGCAGGGTTCAGCCTTTTCGAAGAAAAGTACGACCACACTTCTGTGACCACAGTACAGAAAACGAAAAACGCATGTCACCCCAGCTTTGTAAATAGCGAGCTAAACATATAAGAATTTCTTTATTTCCTTGAGTTTAATGTTTTTCTAACTTCATGACTGTGCTGTAGGCGTTTATTACCTACCATCTGTTGTAAAGTGAGTTCATTTCACCTTTGTTTTGGCATTATTACATAGAGTATGAAATGGATTGAGAGCTCAGGCCAAATAAGAAGTCAAGACGGAGCCCCGCCGAACAATGCACTGATGCCGGTAAAACTACGCTTCGCCATATACATACACAGTTACACGCACACACATAACGAAACCACGCCTTATTTGTCAGTCGAGCTATTCCGGCGCGCGGAGTGGCACGCTATAATAATTCGCAATTTTTAAAGAAAAAATGCCGAATTGTGTTGTGAAAGTGTGTAAAAACCAACGTTCAAGAAATAAAAAGCAGGATTTAATCACATTTCATACGTAAGTAAACATAAAAATCAATATTTTTTAATAAATCAATTTTATTCATTATTATGACGACTTGGTACACAAAACCTCCACAAGTGTTGCCACTAGTAAGAGTCACAATAGTTCCCGTTTATTGGATAAGTTATTAACACACATTTTACTTAAAAAAATCGCCAAAAAATATATATTATTATCCATAATAAAAAATCTAATTAATGTTTTTTTGTTTGGAAAAACGATCGTTTAAAAGATCAGTAGTAAAAAGAGGGTTAATGTGACGCGAAACGTAATGTTCATTTACCTTTTTCTATCCCTCATTCATAATACCTCTTAAAAATGAGGTATACATTTAAAAAAAAAATCTAAGCTATTCACTTGTCAATTCATCCTGCTAGCTAGTATTTATACAATAATATATTGGGGTTATTTAATTAAAACACTTTTACTTACATGATTCACAACTTTATTAGGCTTTTTTTTTTTTTTTTTCGAAAGGACAAGCTTGTTGTTGGTCGTTGGGACCTTTACAACTTCACCGGGCAGGGGAGGCGAGTACGGAAGGCACTCAACCTAGTGCAAAGCAAAAAGATGCAACTGCCTAAGGGCGCCCAGGTGGGCACGGACCTCGGCTTAGGTCGCTGCTTGGACGTGGGAGGATCGGAGAGAAGCGGCCTGGTATATGCCGGTAGCGCTGGTAAGCGCCAGAAGCGGGGGGACGCCGCCCTCGCCGGCGAGGGCAGAATGTCGGTGCAGTGTTTCTCTGTGGGTCAGGGGGCGGGATCAGGGCAGCTACGGTTAGCGTGGTCAGGTCGTCGGGGACTTTATTAGACTAAGTCCCTAACTGCTTAGAATACACCAGTCAAACGTAACGTTACCGCGTTCTAAAAACTTACAGTGTCATCTATTAGCAATTTGCGGTACTAAAAGGACTTAAGTCAATTTTACTGGTGTAATTTTCTTAGTATCAATTTATTACATAAACAGGGGTAATAAGTTTTTACTGCACGGCAACACTCACTAAGTGCACACAAGCTTAGAGTTTTTTGGCGGGATTTGTGGTGGACGCATTCGTAGTTTTATTTTGTTGTTTTTTCATTGTTTTCTGCTGGGATTTTGTTCAAGAAGTGGTGCATTTTGGAGAAAATCGTCTAATGCACGTGAGCAATGTGGAGAACAAGAAAATAAAACGAAGGAGGACGTGGGAACCCAACTTGCTCTGGGTGCAGTTTTAAAGACGCCCAACAGCAACTGGGTGTTCCACCTCAGAATGCAGCTGCTGCAAATGGTGTTAAGAACTTCAGAGAAGATTTGTAATGCACCGGCACTTACAAATCCAAAAAAAATGAAGAAAGTGAAAATTATTTACGAATCCGGCTGAAGGACTAGTTTCCATGGCCAAGAAAAATTCACAACAAAGCACACAAGTTTACGACACCGACCTTACGTCATTTTTATCAGCGCTACGTTTTGGTCTTGTTCTTATTTGGTCTGAGATTGGGAAACATAAATACCATCAATATCTACCCTCGGATGCTAAATAACCAAGTCCTCCTCCCTTGTCATATTGTTGTGCCCCGAACTGGGTCCATGATGTACTATTCTTTTGGACACCTGTAAAAACTCATGCAATGGTTACCATAAATGACAGAGTATTGACTATTAGCAAAAGCTTCGCCTGCGTGGATATTATTTTTAATAGGGTTCCGTAGTAATATATAAGTCACTGGTTCCGTACCTAAAAAAATTCAACGGGACCCTGTCACTAAATTTTCCGCTCTCCGTCCGTTTGCCTATCTGTCAGCGGGCTGTATTTTATTAACCAATAAATATGTAGTTGAGGGTATTGCATGTAACCCTTCAATAAGCTACAGGCGCCCGTCGTAAGTTCCCAGTTTTTTCGCGTTTCCAAGGAGTTAAGAGCCCGCTGGAGTTCATAAATCCCATACAAACGTAGTATTTGATTAATTTGTTAACCAAACAACCGATTTTGGAATAAATTTATATCGATAATCGGATGACGTATATCTGTGTCGGTATAGCATTAGTTTTTTGAAAAACGAAACAGGAATCCATTATTAACTAATAAAATTGTTTTCCGTTTTTACCTTGAAAACAAATTTATTGGAAAATAATTGATTCCTGTTTCGTTTTTCAAAAAAGAAATGCGATACCGAAACAGATATACGTCATCCGATTATCTTTCAAAATCGGTTGTTTGGTTAACAAATGAATCAAATACTACGTTTGTATGGGATTTATGAACTCCAGCGGGCTCTTAAAGCCCAGTACTCCGAGAAGAAACTTCGTGGGGTACATGAATGCACGGATAAGATAAATAACATGAATGGGTAGTACCCAAACTTTTTCTTGTACAGAAAGCGTAGAAAGGCTTTTGGACTTTCTCGAGTTGCAAAATATACTTACTTGGACTATGAGACCTTGCTTCTTGCCGAATTTCTTGACTTTAGGTCAACAAGAAGCAGGTTGTGATCGAAATATCGTTGCGCGTATCGATATATGAGAAATAAATGGCCATATTATCTTTAGCTTGAATTTTTTACACCTTCTCCAAGGAACCCGTAGACCATTTCAACTTGATACGTTATCCATTTCCTGAGAAAAAGAGTCTTGTCAGATGGATAATAAAGTGCTTCTATAAAGGTTCCGTTTTTCCTGTTGAGATACGGAACCCTAAAAATATGATCGAATATTGGATTATTTGCCATGGGCGTAATGTGTCAAATAATATGTAAATACTAGCCTTTGCCCGCGGCTTTACTCGCGTGGACATAGTTTTAATGACTTGTCCATGAGAATGAATGGTGCGTAGGCAGGAGTGTACTCCAGATCCCTCGGAAAATATCATCATCATATCAGCCACAAATCGTCCACTGCTGGACAAAGGCCTCCCCCAAGGATTTCCACGACGACCGGTCCTGCGCTGCCTGCATCCATCGGCTTCCCGCGATCTTCACCAGATCATCGGTCCACCGCGTGGGAGGCCTGCCTTCGCTACGTTTTCCGGTGCGCGGTTGCCACTCGAGAACTTTACTGCCCCATCGGCCATCTGTTCTACGAGCTATGTGCCCTGCCCACCGCCACTTCAGTTTTGCGATTCTGTGAGCTATGTCGGTTACTTTAGTTCTCCTGCGGATCTCCTCGTTTCTGATTCGATCACGCAGAGAAACTCCGAGCATAGCACGCTCCATTGACCTTTGGGTGACCTTGAGCCTTCTTATGAGGGCCATAGTAAGCGACCATGTCTCAGTTCCGTAAGTCATCACTGGCAACACACTGGTCAAAGACCTTAGTCTTGAGACACTGCGGTATTTGGGACGTGAAGATATTGCGAAGCTTCCCGAACGCTGCCCAGCCGAGTTGGATTCGTCGATTGATCTCTTTCTTGAAGTTGGAACTACCTAGCTGGACTGTTTGTCCCAGGTATACATATTCGCCAACAACTTCCAGTGTAGAGTCTCCAACCTTTAGAGGAGTGAGTGCGACACGGACATTTAACATTATTTTCGTCATGTCCATGTTAATTTTAAGATCCACTTGTTGAGAGACTTTACTGAGGCCATCAAGCATTGTGCTTAGGTCTTCCATAGTCTCAGCTATGACCACGATATCGTCAGCGAATCGGAGGTGGGATATGTACTCGCCGTTGATATTGATGCCTAGTCCACCCCAGTCCAGAAGCTTAAAAACATCTTCCAGGGCGGCTAGGAACAGTTTCGGAGATATAACGTTTCCCTGTCTCACCCGTCGCTGCAACTGGCTAGGTTTCGAGTTCTGGTCCTGGAGGCGAACCGACATGGTGGCATTTTCATACAGACACTTCAACACCTCGTTGTATGGTCAATTTGGCACCGCTGGAGAGACTGTAGCACAGCCCATGTTTCGACTGAATCAAAGGCCTTCTCATAGTCCACAAACGCCAAATATAGTGGCTGATTGTACTCTTCAGTTTTCTGTATAATCTGCCGCAGCGTATGTATGTGGTCTATGGTACTAAAGCCTTTTCGGAAACCGGATTGTTCGGGAGGCTGGAATTCGTCAAACCTGCGTGCGAGATGATTCGTAATGACTCTCGAAAATAGCTTGTAGACATGGCTCAGAAGTGAGATGGGTCTGTAGTTCTTCAACAGGGTGTTGTCATCCCTTTTGAAGGATAAAAAATTACGATCCTCCGTTGCGATGTTAAAGAAATCAACCAAAAGGAGTCTTTTTTCAGTTCCCGTAGGAACTGTATCGGACCATGCTATTTTCATGGGATAAAAAGTAGCTTGTGTCCTTGTCAAAAACACAGGCTCATGCCAAATTTGGTCAAGATTGGTTGAGGTTTTGAAGCTTGAAAAGGTAACAAACAAACGAACACTTTCTCACATTTATAATAGTACTAACTTTTGCCAGTGGCTTCGCTTGCGTAAACAAAGTTTCTATGACTGTCTTTGAGGGTGCGCAAGTGCGTAGACTATATGTTAATCCAGGTCCTAATCTGTCTACGTACCAAATTTCATCCAGATCCGTTCAGCGGTTCAGGCGTGAAAGAGTAACAAACATCCATACATACAAACTTTCACATTTATAATATTAGTAGGATAGTAAGGATTATGAAGTTGTAAAGGTGCTTACGTACTATCATAAATAAGATAATAGTTTCCCTTACCTCTTCTGGTATAAGTGTGAAAGCATTTTATGGTCTCATAACAGTGGCATAATGACGACATAACATCTTATTAATAGTAAATTATACGATATCTCAATCCATTGTAACGTAGTGTGTATCGCAATTTTACTTACGAACGACGAAGGAGCAAAAGAAGGTTATGTAATCGTCCGAAAAACCGACTGCTAAGAACCGAAAATGCACTCTGTATTACAAGTAGACCAACCCGCACTGGGCCCGCGTGGTCGACTAAGGCCTGATCGCCCTAATTCTGGGCAGGCTTGAGCCCCTCGGTGGGGAATTATATGAGCTGAAATGATTACAAGTAGATACCAAAAAAACGGCCAATTTCGAGTCGGACTAGCACTCCTAGGGTTCCGTTCCTACCACACTTCTCCACACAACTACATTGTATATAATGACAATGATGCCTATTCACATTACAAACAAAAATTTATGGCTTTTTTTGTCTTTCATTTCGAACTCCTTACCGCCAGTATGACTCACACTTGGCCAATTTTTATTATTTGTTTTTTTTACTCAGTATTAGTGCTATAATTACACCAAGTTTCATGCTTGTATGTATTACCGATTTTACGATAGAGCTAAATCAAGAATACTACTAAAGACCTACCATCATATAAGACGGCGCTAGTTTCTTCACGTTTTTTGTATGGAGATCAAGGCGATTTTTTCACTTTTTAAATTTTTTAGTATAGGTACGTTGTTATAGTGGCAATGGAAATACACATTATGTACAAAAAAAAACAACTGTTCACCTATTACGGTTTATGAAATACAGCCGCTGATAGACGGACAGAAAGCGGAGGCTTAGTAAAAGTTATATATACTTTGGAAAAGGGTCCCGCTGGTCACCCGTTGTTAGTACGGAACCTTAAAACATAATGTATTTGTGTGTGTGTCCGTCTAAAAACATACTAACATAAATAATCCAAACTAATATTATAAATGCGAAAGTAATTCTATCTGTCCAACTTATTGCCTAAACCACTGAATCAATTTTGATGAATTTTGTGTAAGATATAGATTGGATCTTGTAGAATTACATAAACTGGCTTTAGTAGCCGAAATAAAACATGAATTTAAACTTTAACCGATGTGAGGTTCAAATTTTGATGTTGGAGCGTGAAGAAAGGAATAGGCTACTCGAAGTAATTATTTTACACTGATGAAGTCGCGGGCAACAGCTAGTATGTTATAAATAATGTACGACTATATCAAAACTCAGATGGCCGTTGGGGCCATAAAGTTCTCTAGTGGCGACCACGCACCGGAAAACGTAGTGTAGGCAGGCCTCCCACTCGGTGGAGCGATGACCTGGTGAAGGTCGCAGGAAGCCGCTGGATGTGGGCAGCGCAGAACCGGTCGTCGTGGAAATCCTTGGGGGAGGCCTATATGTCCAGCAGTGGACGTCCTTCGGCTGATATGATGATGAAACTTTACATACCTATTACTAGTAGACGCGTTGCAATCTAAAACTCTATCCCCACATTCACACAAATACTTTCCGGAACGAAACATGACGACGTTGCGACACGAAATCTAGCCTATTTTGAATCGATCAATCCTGTGGAAGTTGCTCACCTCCCTTGTTTAAAGCTGCAATTGAAAGTGTTATAACTGTAAACTTCAAATCAGTTGTATTCTGTTTTTATTTTATATATATAACGGTTCCCCTACGGACCTGTGGTAGTTTTTCAATTTTTTTACTTTTGCATCAGCAGATTCCACGAGTTGCTGCAGCATCAGATCAAGGTTACACCCATTCATTAAGACTATTCCCATGAGCTCAAACACGATACTTCTGCTTTAAGTTGCCGAGTAGTTGGGTATTCTGCCTATTCCAGGAGATGCTGCAGCATCAGGTCAAGTTACCATGGTCTATGTAACACCTCTTCATTGAGACTATTCCAATGAACCCAAACGCGATACCTCTACTGTAAGTTGGTAAGAAGTTGGATATCCTGCAGTTTACAGGAGATGCTGCAGGATCAGGTCAAGGTTACTATGGTCTATCTAAAACCTATTTATTGTGATTATACCAATGAGCCCAAATATGATTCATCAGCTATAAGTTTGTAAGGATTTGGGTATCCTGCAGAATCCTGAAGGTGCTCAGCATCAGGTCAAATTTACCATGTTTTATCTAACACCTTTTCATTTAGACTATTCAAATGAGCCCAAAAACGATACCTCTGCTGTAAGTTGGTGAGGAGTTGGGTATCCTGCAGATTCCAGTGATACTGCAGCATCAGGTTAATGTTATGTACCTATTTATTGAAACTATTCCAATGAGCCCAATACGATTGCTGTAAGTTGATGAGTTTGGTATCCTGCAGGTTCCAGGAGATGCTGCAACATAATCAGGTCAAGGTTACCATGGTTTTGAAATATTATTACAGTTAAAGGCTAAACAGATATTCATAAATTATAGGTAAGAACACCACGATTACGTCAGCTTTCAAACAAAAAAACTGCATTAAAGTCTGTCCATTCGTTTAAGAACCACAATGCCACATATAGACACACAGATACACACGTCAAATTTATAACACCCTTCTTTTTGCGTCGGGGGTTAAAAACACAGTTTGTCTTAAATTAGAGACAAACTTTTGTTTTTCACGACGAAATTTTCTTGCTCCCTCGCCTCTGGCAAATATTTTTTAACATCCGTGAATCGGTACCACCAAACACATACACAGACACTCATTTTTCTGAAACATTTTTTTGTGTATTAGTGATAAAGAGTGCATTTTAGTAATAATCTCGATGTTCAGACGATTACATAGTTACCTTTTACTCCTTCGTCGCTCGAAGGTTAACATACCTTCCTTTTGGATTTGCCGTAGTCGGTTAAAAATATGCATTCGTATTTACTTGGATAATTAATGACTCCTATTTCATTCATTACTTAACATCACGAGGTTGCACCGTTTATCTTAAGTTTTTTTATTATTATTTATGTACCTACTGAATTGAGTCACTTCAGATCAATCAGATGTAGTAGGTGAATGACAGTCGCCTTATCATAATTTTATCAACCTTATTGTAAAACTAGCTATTGCCAGCGGCTTTGCTCGCGTGAACAAAGTTTCTATGACTGTCTTCAAGTATGCACAGTGGGCAAGCATAAAAAAGTAGCCCATGTGTTAGTCCAGGCAATTATTATCATGGTCCAGGTCCTAGTCTATCTACTTACTAAAATTTTATCCAGATCCGTGCAAATTTGTGGCGTGATTCCATCCATTCAATCTTTCACATTTACAATATTAGTAGTATTCATTCGAAATCGAAATACTTGTTAAAGACGTACATACCACCGTACAATAAAGAGTACTCACATACTGAACAGTCAGTTGGCATAAAGATTTCAGAAGAATACTTTTATGTGTACAATATTTATTAAATTTTTGGAATAATTGAGTAACATTGTTTCGTGAATATGTTGTTAAAACGATTACTGTTTTGTGTTTTGATGATAGTGCTACGTGATTGTGCGCTGGCGTCGGCATCGGAATCACGAGTAGTGGAAACTGCAAGTGGCGCTGTGCGTGGTTACAAAGATCCTGATTTCGAAATATTTACTTTTCATAATATTCCGTACGCGACTGCACCCACTGGACCGCAAAAGTTCCAAGTAAGTTCTATCGGTTCGAATCTAGGTTCTAATTCCAGATTCTAGTTCGAATCTATTTTAAAGAAGTTAGTATCTTTTTAGACGTTTATGCTTATCATCGTATCAGCCGGAATAAGATGTCCACTGCTGGACTTTTCTGTCCTGCGTTGCCCGCAGCTCGCACCCAGCAAGTTTTCGCAACCACCAGGTCATTGGGGGGCCTTTCCATGCTACGTCTTCCGGTACACGGTCACTACTTGATAACTTTACTACCCAAAGTCCCAAACGGTCATTCGTTATACGATCTATGTGCCTTGGCCACTGCACGTTAGTGTTGTGGTTCTGTGGGCTACATCGGTTGCTTTGGTTCTCCTACGGAATATGGATCTCTTTATATCTGACTAGATTCTGCCAGCGGCTTTGCTCGCGTGAACATAATTTCTATGACTGTCTTCGGTGGTGCGCAGTGCGTGGTTACAAAGATCCTGATTTCAAAATATTTACTTTTCATAATATCCCGTACGCGACTGCACCCACTGGACCGCAAAAGTTTTAAGTAAGTTCTATCGGTTCGAATCTAGGTTCTAATTCTAGATTCTAAGGTTCTAGTTCGAATCTATTTTAAAGAAGTTCGCAACCACCAGGTCATTGGGGGGCCTTTCCATGCTACGTCTTCCGGTACACGGTCACTACTTGATAACTTTACTACCCAAAGTCCCAAACGGTCATTCGTTATACGATCTATGTGCCTTGGCCACTGCACGTTAGTGTTGTGGTTCTGTGGGCTACATCGGTTGCTTTGGTTCTCCTACAGAATATGGATCTCTATATATTTGACTAGATTCTGCCAGCGGCTTTGCTCGCGTGAACATAATTTCTATGACTTTCTTCGGTGGTGCGCAGTGCGTGAGCCGCAAGCGGCTCGCTAGCTTGGAGAAATATGACCTATATGCTAATCCAAGTCCTCTCATCTGTATACCTATAAGATTTTAGCCGGATCCGTTCAGATTTTGTGGCTTGATTGAATAACAAACATCCATCTGTCCGTCCGTCCGTCCGTTCGTCCGTCCGACTGTCCGTCCATCCATCCATCGATCCATCCTAAGCGACTTGTCTCAGCTCCTTATCTTATCACTAGCGACACGAACTAGTCAAAGATTCCGTGGCATTTAGAACGTGAAAATACTGTGGAGCATGTAGGTATCTATCCATACTCAAATTTTGTATCATGATTTCATACTACAAAGTCTGAACTACTTATAAGGTAAGCAAAGTGAGTAGCTGTGTCTATGTAATTTTTTTTAAGTAACTTTCTAAAAACCCACGGTCACGAGTAAAAAGTACTCAAGCATCGAAAGTGTTGTAACCTTACAGTCACAGTCTAAAACAATTTTCTGGCTCTTATTGTTGATAAAGACAACTTTACTAATTTTCAGGCACCCCTCCCCGCGCCAGTATGGCTGAACACAATATTTGATGCTGTAGACAGGGGTATCGTATGTCCACAAAGCGACTCTCTCGGATCCACGTCGGGTAAAACTGTACAAGAAGACTGCCTTATAGCAAATGTGTATGTACCTGATAAAGATGCGGCAAACTTGCCTGTTATGGTACATGTTCACGGCGGGGCCTATGAAACGGGTTTCGGCAATATGGTCACACCTAAGCATTTGGTGCAGACCAAAAAGATTATCGTTGTAAATTTCAACTATAGACTCAGTGTCCACGGATTCCTGTGCTTAGGTACAGAGGACGTACCTGGCAATGCTGGAATGAAAGATCAAGTGGCTCTGCTCAGGTGGGTGAAGAAAAATATCGCTAGTTTTGGAGGAAACCCTGACGACGTCACCATAGATGGTTTCAGTGCAGGATCTTCTGCAGTCGATCTCATCATGCTTTCCAAAATGGCAAAAGGTCTATTCAATAAAGTGGTACCCGAAAGCGGTGCCAGTGTTGCTGCATGGTCAGTTCAGATAGATTCACTCGAAACAGCAAAAAAACACGCTAGAAATTTAAATTTTACTGAAGCAGACGATATCTATGCTCTTGAGGAATTTTACAAAACAGCTGATCTTGAATTTATTCAAGCTGAATTTGGCAATGAACCTGATTCTACTTTTATGTTTTTACCATGCGTAGAACGAAAAACTGGTGGAGAAATATTTTTACATGACGCCCCTGTGAATATATTGAAACGCGGGAAATATGATAAATTACCAATGTTGTATGGTTTCTCTAATATGGAAGGACTACTTCGTGTAACCTATGGTTATGAGGAGCTCATGCAGAAAATGAATGACACATTTTCTGACTATTTGCCAGCTGATTTGCAATTTAAAAGCGAAAGAGAAAAAGAAAAGGTTGCTGAAGAAGTAAAGAAGTTTTACTTTGATGATAATGCGATAAGTGAAGATACGATACAGGAATACATTGACTACTTTGGTGACGTCATGTTCGCTTTTCCAACACTGAGGGCATTAAATTTACACGTTGAAGCTGGACATGAGCAGATATACTTGTATGAGTACTCCTACGTGACAGATAAGGACAATGATAAGTCGCCAGCTTTAGGGAGCGACATCTTAGAAAAGCTAAACATACAAGGTGCCGATCACTGTGCACAGTCCTTTGCTGTTTTTGATCACTTTATGGCTGATGAAAATGTGCTTTCTGAAGAATATAGGAGTGTGAAAGCTGTAATGCGAGAACTTTGGCTAAACTTCATAACAACTGGGTAAGTTGCTGTTACAGATAGGCTGTTAGGTATATTTTTGAGGGGGCTTCTACTCAATAACTTTTGTTTAACAACTGATGAAACCGCAAAATAATTTTTGAATTTCTTCTACATAGTTTAGTTTATATGTATTGAATAATAAAATCAGCATGTATTGTTTTTTAATTAGTTAATTAAGTTGCTCATTTCTCTGCCCTTTTGTAAAATTAAGTATTTCGTGCTCTCCTTCAACTAAAGGTTGTCTGGAAGAGATTGCTTTTAGCAATAAGACCGCCTACTGTACACTTCATTATAATACCTATATGTATTAGCTTTATGAAATTGTTTTGGTGTACTATAAGTGTAAATAAATAAATAAATAAATAGTTTGTGATTCAGCTAATCAATTTGTATGAGAAATAGATTTTTTTGCGATTTCAGCAGTTGCGGGACAAAAGTTATAAGTAGAAGCCCACCAATAAAACTAAGTTAGTCTATTTTATCATTTAACACATAAGGAATCAATATTATTCATTTAATATTAACAAGGCCTTTCTATGCTCCGTCTTTACAAATAAAAGTTAAAAAAAAACTGTCTTCCAAAAGGAATTCACTCAAAATTATCGAATAATATTTTTATACGCAAATACACGAAATTACCCACAATAACAAAATCTAGCTTGGGTAGGTACGAAACAAATTAGGGGCCTACAATTTTTTTCAAATGTTAATAACGACCTCACGTTACCAGCATTTGAGAAAGTATACTTACATGCGAGTATCAAATATTAATTTATATTCCATGGCTTTGCTAGCATCGACCTCAAAAAAAATTTTAGGTCCCTAATTTGTTTCGTACCTACCCTTGATTTCGTTATTCTGGGTAATTTCGTGTATTTGTACATAAAAATATTATTTCATAATTTAAAGTTATTTTTTTAGTTTATTTTATTTTCTTACCACTAGTATCCAACAACGTTAAATCCAATCACCCACTCACCAATAGGATATCATCAAATCATAAGGCATATGTTTTATTCCCGATAGAGACCTGTGGCTTCCATCATCATCTTAGTAATATGAAAGTTAAGGATCCAAACCTTTTATCATAAGCTCACCTGAATAACCTCAAAGAATACAACTTCCAGTCTATACGTACCTATAATCTTTAAAGAATTATCCTCCAACTCCTAACAGTTAAGAAGTTGACCTTCCATCACCAGCTCATCAAAATGAGATGATGACAACCAGACGCAAATATTTGAATAGCTTTAGAAAATATTATATGAAACACGTAATACGTGCATATAAAATTTGAAGAGTTCCGTCGATTTCTCCAGGATCCCATCATCAGAGCCTGACAATGGGGCCATCTGGGTAATATACCCTATCAAAATCTTATCCAAATCAGTCCAGACGTCTTCGAATAATCGAGGAACGTACATAAAAAAAGAGATTCCGATGAAATAAGACCTCCTCCTTTTATGAAGGCGGTTAAAAATAGGGATTAGTGTCTCATATTAAGTATATGAAAATTAAAATAATTAACTATTGGTAAAATCGCATAAACGGGACTTTTCTAGCAATTTTCTTGTTTCCATTAGCAAGTTTTATTTCAGTTATTTATTTTTATCTTTTACTTTGTTCATTATATTATTATATTTCCCATTCAAAATAAAAAATAAAACAATAAAAATCAAAATCTTTATTTGTGGTAAACATGGTGATTTTAGATTTTGATAGCATAAGACTTCTCATGTCTAGCTGAGTACAACACACAAATAAAAAAATAAAAATAGGAAAAACAAAAATTAAAAAAATATTGATACAATCTTATCTGAGGGTGTCATTAAATAGTGATTAAATAAACAGTAGTATTAATCAATTAATAAACAGGAAATAGATTACAGCTTTTTTTATTAAAAATTTGAATGCGTTAAAATTGCTTGTATTCTAAAAATTCACTAATACTATAAAAAATAACATCAAGAAGCCACTTAAATAACTTATTACACATATTCAATATTGTTTTGAATTGGTCTGGTTGTTCCCTGTTCTTTAGATAAAATGATGTCCTTGGATAATAATATAGAGCTGATTTTAATGGGTACTTTACTGCCCTTGGGTTGACTTCTGACACAGTTTTAAAAAGGTATGGACGCTGCCTCACAAACTTACATATTTCCAAGATGTACATGGAGGGCATTGTCAGTATTCTTAAAGTTTTAAAGAGCGGTTTACAGCTGTCATAGGGACCAGCTCCGGATATAGCTCGGACACATTTCTTCTGAGCAACAAAAGCTCTCTGAACGTAGGAGCCGTTTCCCCAGAATAGTAAACCATATCGTAGAGCTGAACTCACATACCCATGGTATGCAAACAACGACAAGAGTTGTGAAGCAATGCGTGTCAGTCTACGAATAGCATAAAAAAATTGATTATTTTTTTTACAAACTTTATCAGTGTGCATTTGATAACTAACATGTTATCTAGTATTAAATCCAAGAATTTATCATTTTCTACCTCTTCGAAAATTGTACCCTCGTATTAAATATTTAATTTAACAGATTTTCTTTGCCATGTTTGACACTGGACATAATTATTCGTTTTTGTTAAATTTACTTGTAGTTTATTTAGTTTTATCCAAGCAATTACATTATTAACTGTATTATTTATATTAGCCTCATAATCATTCAAATTATCGCCCCTAGATGAAACAAATATGGATATATCATCCGCAAATAATGTTATTTCGTTAGTTGTAACAAATCCGTTCTTCAAGTCATCCGTCATTCCGTACACCAACAGTGAACAAAAGATTAGCAAATTGCTACTGTAAATGTTCCGTTTGTAAGTTCCTCTAGTAACAGCAATAATAATAATATAATTTATTTATTCGACCAACAAAGGATCACAATAGTGTTAGCAACTTATTCTAGGACTTAGACTAGTGTTAGTAATATACACAGTTACATTTACATTATATAAAATTTATTTACAGTATCACGACTGTTATTGGCAACGTGAACCAAGCAGCAGTGGATCACAATTGCGCAATTGCAATATTGCGTCTACTGGTGAACATAGCCAGGATGCTATTGGCGCCGCCCAGCACTCGACGCATCAGGGACGCGCATCGCTTGCGCATGATAGCGTAAAAGCAGTCTACTCGCGCCTCCGCGAACATCCCTGATGCGCTGCAGTATCGGGACAGTTCCAGCAGCACCCTGAATGCATTGTTATATTAATATTAGGTATCACTCGCTATCCGATCTAAATCCTGAATTTCCCTTTTATTTATTTAAGGAATCCTGTGCCACCGGGTTCAACGCTCCCGGCGTGGCCGCCCACCGGCGTGGACGGCGATCCCCACATGTCACTGGACCTCTCTCTTCAACTGCGCGGTCCGCTGCTGCAGACCCGCATGCGCTTCTGGCGCCAGATCTACAAGAAGCACTACCGTGCTCCGGCGCCTCCACCGACGCCGCCGCCAAAACCCTAATCTTAATCGGGATGACAACAGCATCAGAAATAAGTTATGAACTCTTGATCACTAAATTGCCCTCCTACTTAAACTTCTGAAAACCTTATTCGTTTTCTTTTCCATCAAGTCTTTGATTTTTAATTCATCAAAATCACAAAACGAGTACATAAATGACGCTGCAAAACTATGACGTCACAGTCACACCTAGGTATTTCAAACATTTTTAGAACAAAATGTCGTTTTTGACAGATGATAAAAAGTTAATCAGATGACTAGCATTCGTCATCCCTATTGTGAATTTAATAGAGTACTAGGGGTATGCAATAAAAAATGATAAATGAGTATGACCCAAATATCTTTTATTAAATTTTATTTTATTTTTCGACATATTAACCTTTCAGGTTTATACACTTTGTATATCTTTTTTCTAAACCTCAAATTCCCTTTCTAAAACTAAGCTCTCATTATTCCAAAATTTTATTTCAATCGGACCATTGGTTTAGCCTCTAGGGAAAGCGTGGCGGATGGACGGGCGAACGGACGAATCGACGAACAGACGGACGTTTTTAGCATAATATGTTTACGTATGTTACGTTTAGGGTTACGTACAAAAAAAACAAAACGGAACCCTTATAGGATCACTCGTCTGTCTGTCTGTCCGTCTGTCACACTCAATTTACTCCTGTACTCAATGTACTAGACCAAATCAGGTAAAATTTGGTAGAATGGTGTAATCCTATGACCCAAACACAGATGTGCAAAGTAAATAAATATTTTTTTTTAAAATAAGGGTCATTTTCGGGGGACAAATTAGGAAATTTAAAAAAAGTTTCAAAACTTTACTGTGTCATATATCAAATTAAAGGGCTCGTTATCAGGATCTTAACTATATTTTTTTAATATTGTAAAATAAATAGTTTTGATTTTATTAATGTAAGAAGACGAAAATTGACAATTGACCTCCCAGAACTCCAAAACTACTGAGCCTAAAATTTTGAATAAAATACAGAATATAGTTCATTGCTTATACATTACAAGAAAACCTATAAGAATTCTATCAATAAAAAATAAAGTGGTGAACTCAATATAATACGTTCATTTACGGAAAATAGTTCTAGTCATAGTAGAAAATAGTCTATCGGTGTTCTACAGGATTCACTTCGGAGAGTGTGTCTTAGAGCTTCACGACCTAATTCCCCCCTCTCCATTTCATCATCGGACGACCAGGCGCGGAGGGCGGTTTCACCACTTTGTCTTCAATGTTCCGAAGCGTTTTGCGTTTTGCTTCTTTGTTCATCATGCATCATGCGAACGGCCAAGGGGTGGAATTTCACTTCCAGCATCTGTATTTACCGATTCGTATAATTTAGAAATCTTCAAGACGAGAGTGAATAGGCATTATTTGAGCTTGCGTTTCACATCCTGGGCTGCATTGGCACTTACCATCAGGTGAGGTGCAGCCAAAAACACTAAATTTTTTGTTTAAAAAAATGCGTCTTATTGTGAAGATTTTAAATGTGATATTTTGTATTTGACTTTGGAATTTGGAACTCGCACTTGGCCGGTTTATTTTGTTTTTACTAGTGATATCTCAGAACACAGTTTGGTTAATATTAAAAAAAAAACTTTTTGTCACTCAAACTTTTTTACTCCCTTGCTGAGCACGGACAATTGAAAGTAAGAATCTAAATGAAATTTTATTTGCTAGGAGTGCTTTTACTCCTGGCAAATAAAACTTCATCAAAATAAATCGAACGTTTCTTTGCAAACACCTACACCACACACACAACACACGCAACGCACGCAAATAGGACTCGTTAACTGGAGGTTCTACTCATCATACTGAACAACTTTCCCCAAGGAACCCATAGTCAATTTTCCAATAAAATTTTAGAGCCTCCATACAAAAATGCATAAAATTGGTCGATCAGCTGATCGATTTGAATCAAGAGTTAACTTTTTTTGCGATTTCAGCAAAGTCGTAGAACAAAAGTTGTTCAATATGATGAGTAGAAGCCCCAGTTCACGGGACTACACCAATTTTGTTACATCCTGTATAGGTACTCTAATATACATTCAGATACATCATCACATCAGTTTATATACGTCCCCACCGGGCGATCGGGCCTTAGTCGAACACGCGGGCCCAGTGCTGGTTGGTCGACTTCACACACAACCTGCTAGTTTCTCTGCAGACGTGGCAGGTTTCCTGACGATGTTTCCCTTCACCGTAAGAGCGTCGGATAAACGTACATATGTTGAAATCATTGGTGTGTTCCGGCATGAAGATAAGATAGCCAGTTCCCCATTGCGTTGGGGAATCTTGGTAAGCCCGCTTCCATCTTCTGCAATATCGTCACTTACCACCAGGTGAGATGTTATCAAGGGTTTACCAATTGTGAATAAAAAAAAAATCGAGCGAGACCTACAGTACTCGCATATGATGTGTAACATGTCACAAAATACTTTATAAAAGGACGGCAAAGATACGGCAGACTAGGCTGTATGGTCATAGATACCTTTGCCTTTTCCGCGCTTTTAAAGCCTGAAAAAAGGACGGCAAATATACGGCAGACTAGGCTGTATGGTACTAGATACCTTTGCCTTTTCCGCGCTTTTAAACCCTGAAAAAACGCGACTTCCTGTTACAATGGGACACATTTCCGTCCCATTTCACGAAATCACTCCCACAAATTGCAGGAAAGCGAGAGCAAAGATGTTACACACCAAAAAACATATGAAATCTAAATTTGAAATCACGTTGGTATGTGGCAGGATTTGAACCACGACCTCCCGGACAGGAGGCGGCGGCCCTAGCGGTTACGCTACCGACGCTACGCAACCGTTACGCTACTTCAGATACATACAACATAGCAAAACATAACAAGTGCCACACTCATCAGTGTCATCACAAGGTTGCACCTACAATAACACACAAGGTCTACCGTTTATCTTCGTTGTTTATTAAACCAATTATCTACCTACTGACTATAATTTGAGACACTTTAAACCACTCAGATGCGGTCAGTAAATACAAGGCAGTCGCCTTATCATGACTTTATCACCTTTACTTTATTTAATACTTAATCGTATTTATTCGTAATACCTACATGGTATAAACACACGTACTTGATAGTTAATTGGCATATAGATTTCAGAAGAATACCTTTTTAGTGTACAATTATTATCAATTCTGTGGAATAATTAAGTAAAATTATTTCGTAAATATGTCATTTAAACTATTACTGTTTTGTGTTTTGGTGCTAGTGTTAAGTGAATGTGCGCTAGCGTCGGCAACGGAATCACGAGTAGTGAAAACTTCGAGTGGCGCAGTGCGTGGTTACAAAGATCCTGATTTCCCCATATTCACTTTTCATAATATCCCGTACGCGACTGCACCCACTGGACCGCACAAGTTCCAAGTAAGTTCCATTGGTTCGTATCTGGGTTATGATTTCCAAGAAATAAATCTATTAGACGTTCATGTACTTAAGTATCTATGATCATCATCAACATATCAGCCGAAATACGTCCACTGCTGGACATGGCCTGTTCAAAGAATTCTACTACAAACGATCCTGCACTGCCTGCATACAGCGTCTTCCCGCGAACTTCACCAAGTCATCGGTCCACTGGTCGGCTCTGTTGGCCTTCTAATGCCATGTGTAGCGATACGAGGTCGCTACTCAAAAACTTCACTGCCCCAACAGTCATCCGTAAAACGAACTATGTGCCCCGGATACCACCAGTTTAGTATAGTGATTCTTTGAGCTATGTTAGCACAACTTACAGCATGCTTTGGGCATACCCCGGACACTGCATACAACGGTCGTGAAATGACATTTCTAAAAACAAATGACGGAGCAAACAAAATCACGGCGAAATCCCATACGTTCGGGAAACAATTTATAATATAGTAGATTTAAATAGAAAAAAAAAGTCAAAGATACTGCAGTATTTAAGACGGGAAGATATTGAAGAGCGTGTAGACGTAGTAACTAATTAGTAATCTGTGGTGTAGATACCTATTAATACTCAAGATATTTTATCATGTTTTCTGCTACAAAGTCAGAACTACCCAAGAGGTGGGTAGTATTCAACAGCATTACAGCAGCCATATTAGTCAGTTTTAAAATTTAGTAACTAATAAACAAATTTCGTAATACCAATGGACACGAATGAAAAATGCATTTGGTGCCCAACTACAGAAAATTTTAAAACCTCACAGTCACAGTTAAAAAAAAAACTGGTTGTATTTGATTATTTTCAGGCACCCCTCCCCGCGCCCGTATGGCTGAACACAGTATTTGATGCTGTGGACAGGGGTATCATATGTCCACAAAGCGACTCTGTCGGATTCTCGTTGGTTAAAACTGTACAAGAAGACTGCCTTGTAGCAAATGTGTATGTACCTGATAATGATGCGACAAATCTGCCTGTTGTGGTACATGTTCACGGCGGGGCCTATCAAATGGGCTTTGGCAATATGATCACACCTAAGCATTTGGTGCAGACCAAAAAGATTATAGTTGTTAACTTCAACTATAGACTCAGTACCCACGGATTCCTGTGCTTAGGTACAGAGGACATACCTGGTAATGCTGGAATGAAAGATCAAGTGGCTCTGCTCAGGTGGGTGAAGAGAAACATCGCTAGTTTTGGCGGAAACCCTGAAGACGTCACCATAGACGGTTTCAGTGCAGGATCTTCTGCAGTCGATCTCATAATGCTTTCCAAAATGGCAAGAGGTTTATTCAATAAGGTGGTACCCGAAAGTGGTGCGAATGTTGGTGTATGGTCAGTTCAGATCTATCCTCTCGAAACAGCAAGAAAATACGCTAAAAGTTTAAATTTTACTAAAGCTGATGATATCTTTGCTCTTGAGGAATTTTACAAAACTGCTGATTTTAAACTTATTCAAGGTGAATTTTTACATGAAATTGATTCTACGTTTATGTTTGTACCATGTGTAGAACGAGAAACTAGCGGAGAAACGTTTTTAGATGACGCCCCTTTAAATATATTAAAACACGGGAAATATGAGAAATTACCAATGTTGTATGGTTTTGCTAATATGGAAGGACTATTTCGTGTAGCGTATGGTTTTGAGGAGTTTATACAGAAAATGAATACTAGATTTTCTGATTATTTGCCTGCTGATTTGCAATTCAAAAGCGAAAAAGAAAAAGAAAAGGTTGCCGAAGAAATAAAGCAGTTTTACTTTGATGATAAAGCGATAAGTGAAGATACGATACAGGGATACATTGACTACTTTGGTGACGTCATGTTCGCTTTTCCAACACTGAGGGCATTAAATTTACACGTTGAAGCTGGACATGAGCAGATATACTTGTATGAGTACTCCTATGGAGCAAATAAGGACAAAGATAAGATACCAGCTTTTGGGAGCAATGTCTTGAAAAAGCTAAACATACAAGGTGCTAATCACTGTGCACAGTCCATTGCTGTTTTAGATCTCTTTATGACCGATGAAAATGTGCTTTCTGAAGAATACAGGAAAGTTAAAGCTGTAATCCGAGAACTTTGGTTAAACTTCATAACGACTGGGTAAGTTGATGTTACAGATAAGCTGTTAGGTATATTTTTAAGGGGGGCTTCTACTAATTATAACTTTTGTTCATCAACTGATGTAATCGCAAAATACTTTTTGGATTTCTTCTACAAAGTCCAGATAATCAATTTGTATGACAAGTATTTTTTTGCGATTTCAGCAGTTGCAGATCAAAAGTTGTGATTAGATTTCACAAAAAATAATTTTGGTGTATAGTTTCGGAGATATAATTTATACAGGGTGTAACAAAATTGGTGTTGGTCCCATTAACTAGGGCTTCTACTCATCAAACTGAACAACTTTTGTTCTACAAGTTTGCTGAATACTCAAACAAAACGATCAGCCGATTGACCAATTTTGGTGCATTTTCGTATGGAGCGTCGATTTTTATTGCGAATTGACTATTGGTTCCTTGAGGAAAGTGGTTCAGTATGACCAGTAGAAGCCCCAGTTAACGGATCCTACACCAATTTTTTTACATCCTGTATACCGGCCGTTCTATCCAACCGATGTTCCTTTTTTTTTCTTTTGAATGAAAGTTATATTATGCATAGATTTGTCGTCAAGCATTAAATCAATTAACTTTTTTCCTTCTCAAATAAATAAATTTAAAAGAATGGCCATCAATATGCACAAATTTGTCATCAAGTATTGAAAATCACCTAACTTACGCCCTTCTTAACATGTAAAACAAAATTATGAAATTAGGAGTCAGTCCATCCATTCTATCCAACCATGTTGCTAATTATTTTTAGGGTTCCGTACCCAAAGGGTAAAAACGGGACCCTATTACTAAGACTTCGCTGTCCGACTGTCCGTCTGTCACCAGGCTGTATTTCATGAACCGTGATAGCTAGACAGTTGAAATTATCACAGATGATGTATTTCTGTTGCCGCTATAACAAAAAATACTAAAAATAATAAAAGTCTCCATACAAAAAAACGTGTTTTTTTAAACGTGACGAAACTAGCGCCATCTATAATGATGATACGGAACCCTTTGTGCGCGGTTCGCAATTTACCGGTTTTTTTAAATAAATTGTATTAATACATATATTTGTCACCAAACATTAAAAATCACATTATATTCGCCCTTCTCAAATAAATAAAAAAAATAAAAAATTCGAGCGAGACCTACAGTACTCGCATGTGATGTGTAACATGTGACAAAATACTTTATAAAAGGACGGCAAAGATACGGCAGACTAGGCTGTATGGTCATAGGTACCTTTGCCTTTTCCGCGCTTTTAAAGCCTGAAAAAAGGACGGCAAAGATACGGCAGACTAGGCTGTATGGTCATAGATACCTTTGCCTTTTCCGCGCTTTTAAAGCCTGAAAAAAGGACGGCAAAGATACGGCAGACTAGGCTGTATGGTCATAGATACCTTTGCCTTTTCCGCGCTTTTAAAGCCTGAAAAAACGCGACTCCCTGGGACACATTTCCGTCCCATGGGACACTTTTCCGTCCCATTTCACGAAATCACTCCCACCAATTGCAGGAAAGCGAGAGCAAAGATGTTACACATCAAAAATTATAAAATCTATTTCGTCTCCGTCCGGTAGTTCTATCAAACAGATTTGCTCATTTGTTTTTTAAATGAAAGGTATCGATGCGCAGATTTGTCATCAAGTATTTAAAATCACCCAAATCTCGCCCTTCTCAAGTTATACCCAAGACTCAAATGCTATTTTCGTAGCTTTTTTTTCCCAATATCTCCGGTTCTTATTGAAGTACCTACGTGGTTCGTTTTGGTCTAAGAACACTCGCTGGAATGAGCTCTTTCATTTTAGCTATTGCCCATCTAAATTGGTTGAGTTAGAGGGAAGCAAGGTGCATTCTCGCACATAGCACAACAACGACGGCTAGCCGCTTCCACGTGCTGCGGGTCGCCCACCGCGCACTCTTGATGCCCAAAGTGAAAAAAACAATTTAAAAATTTAATGCTGCCGAGCAGCACGGCCCACTTCGTAATTAATTATTATTCATTTAAAAAAAAAGTCCTACCTATGTTCAGTAATTAAAACAGTGATAGGTGTCCTATATTCTATGACATTTATGTAACTCTTGATGTTTTTATCTTCCTCTTCTTCATCTTATCAGCGCATATACGTCCCCACCAAAGGTGTTTTCCTTCACCGTAAGAGCGTCGGATAAACGTATAATATGAAATCGAAATTCGAAAACACATTGGTACGTGGCAGGATTCGAACCACGGCCTCCCGCACAAGAGGTAGCGGCCGTAACCGTTACGCCACCGAAGCTCTTTTTTGTTTTTATCAACAAGTTTTATTTCAGCTATTTATTTTTATCTTTTACTTTGTTATTTACTTTTGCATATTTCCGTCAGTACTAATATATATACTGTGTTTCCGTGCCCCAGCAGTGGGCAAGCTAACTAATAAGTTCCTTTGGGAACAAAACGTTTGCAAGTACTAAGTCTTTGCTACGGTAATAGTTTTGTATGTAAGCTCCTCTAGTAACAACAGTTATCTATCACACAGAGATTAAATAAAATAAATTAATAAATATTCTGGGACAAATCACACATGGTCATCTGGCCCCAGAATAAGATTCCCTGTGTTATGGGAACCAGAGACTGATATAAATACTTATATACGTTTGAATACATACATATATAGATATTTAACACCCAGACACAGAGCAAACAAATCTACTCATCACACAAATGTTTGCCCTGGGTGGGGATCGAACCCACAACTCTCGGATCAGCAGTCAAGAGCACTAACCACTGAGCCACCGAGTCAGTCAAAGTCCTTACAAATACTGAAATCACCTGTATTTTTTAAGGGCTCCTGTGCCACCGGGTTCATCGCTCCCGGCGTGGCCGCCCACAGGCGCGGACGGCAATCCCCACATGTCACTGGACCTCTCTCTTCATCTGCGGGGTCCGCTGCTGCAGAGCCGCATGCGCTTCTGGCACCAGATCTACAAGAAGCACTATCGTGCGCCGGCGCCTCCACCGATGCCGCCGCCAAGACCCCATTCTGAATTGTGAATTTACTACATTATAAATTCAGTCAGTCAGTAGAGACAAGAAAATTTTATTAAATAAATTATATTATACTGAGATGACATAGGGATAGTCATTTATGGTTGGCCCGTCTCCAAAGGGTTTTACCAGTTTTAAGCGGTTTTTTTACTTGGGGCAAAAAATAAAGACTATTTACTACGTAAAAGAAGGTTAACTCCGCAAAATCATTTGAATGAATGGCGACTCTTACTACGACACAATAAAGTGCAAATTCAGGTCGCACAGCGCTAATTACCTACAGTTATATTCATATACAAGTTGCCTCTCTTTCTATCGCGTAACTCTTATCTCTTCTGTCTAATGAATTTACACCTTGCAAGGGGCCGCGCGGCTTGGAGCGGCGTAGAACGCGGCGATGGGCGTAGGTACATTTTTAACATTTTCATACCTACAGCGCAGAGTGCGACAGGCCTGGGGCAGTTGTAAATTCAAGTTTTTTTAAACAAAACCCCTCACGATGGGGTGCGTAAATAAAACAAACCAATAACCCCACTTTATATCCTTATCCTTAATCCTTTCTTACGTCATAATACGTCATAACATCTACCTGCATGCCAAATTTCAGCCCGATCCGTCCAGTGGTTTGGGCTGTGCGTTGATAGATCACTATGTCAGTCAGTCAGTCAGTCACCTTTGAGTTATATAATTAAGATTAGACTTTAAGTAAAACAGCTGAGACTTACCGATGGACAGACGGACGGACAGACCTACCGAGATGGTGAAACTATAAGGGTTCCAAATTACTTTGACTACGGAAACTTAAAAACCGGCCAAGTGCGAGTCAGAACCACACACAAAGGGTTCCGTACCATCATACTAGTTGGCGCTAGTTTCTTCATGTTTTTTTTTTAAAAAAACACGGTTTTTGGATGGAGACCCCCTATTTTTTATTATTTCACTTTTTCTAATTTTTTGTATTCGTTGTTATAGCGGCAACAGAAATATATCATCTGTGAAAATTTCAACTGTCTAGCTATCACAGTTCATGAAATACCGACAGACAGACAAACGGATAGACAGCGAAGTCTTAGTAGTAGGGTCCAGTTTTTACCCTTTGGGTACGGAACCCTATTTTTAGGGTTTTTTACCATCTGAGTGCGTACCACTAGTAAATTTATATTAAAAAAATGTGTTTTCCTTTTTTCAGTTCGGGACCCTAAGCGCCAGCTGCCAGCTTTTCTTATTTATTTGTTTTACTTTAGAACTTGCTCTTCAATTGCACTAAGTTTGACGCTTGTATACGCTATTTTGTCTATAGAGTGAAGACAAAAAACGTTGGATTAAATATGTTTTTGTATAGGGTTAGTTTTTACAAATTTTATTATTTTTCTTTTAATTACATATTTTTAACATATTTTTTTAAATATCTGCCATAGTTAAAGAGTACCTAGGCGACCAAGCGATGCTCGGAGTTTCCCTGACAATTGTACTTTTTTTTTGTGTAAAACCGGATTTTCAGAATGAGCAACTTGAAATTAAACCAAAAACATGAAAAATAAATTCATGCCTGTAGACTCAGTAACCGCTAGGCTAAGCTAGCCTTAGTAGTACTAATATATATACTTTGCCTTAGAAAGACTCGTGAAAATAGGATACATATTGCGCGGCATTTTTGCGTATTTACGCGCTGCGTATATTTTTGAAAAACCCTTTTCTCGGAGATGAGACCTATCTAAATCGATTTTTCGCCCTCAAAAACCCCCATTTACCAATTTTCAAGCATATCGTTACAGCCGTTTCCAAAAATTCCTCTTTTAAAGTAATTAATTAGATATACGAGTACGAATATTATATGGAAATCTCAACAAGTCATCTATTACGGTTCAAAAGATATTTCCATCTAAAGGCACGACAAAGAGACGGACAGCCGGTTTAGGCTACGTTATAATATCCAAATGGCACCATTTAGGTACGGAACCCTAAAAACAAGGATGTCAGAATAGACCAATAACAACAAACATAGCGCACTAAGCGTGTACTCGCGAAAGATGATGTAGATACGTGTCAATAGCTAATAATTATCTCTTATTCCCAATAACTAAATTTACCATTATGTGTTGGTGATGGTATTTGTGTTGTCTTTGTTTTAGAACATCATCAGGAAAACTTTGGGTAAACATCTAAATTCCGCAGAACCGGCCATCTGCTAGAGTGACACTCCCATGACTGACATGACATTAGCAGAATTCTAAAAGAGAAGTCAAAAATTAAAGGATAGAAAGATCTCTTAGTCTTCTCTCGTCGCATTCACGAGTTCTGAAAGTATGAAAGAAAACGTTAGAGATGGCTTGATCACGGATAAGATAAACAAGGTTGGATTGGCAATAGTCACACTTTTGTTTGAAAACCAGCGTCGCCGCCTGTCTCCCACCCATCAACTCCACTACACAAGCAATAATAATACATATACACGAATTGCGCACACTCATAAACAAAACACACTTAGAACACAGGGCTGCAATCGTGTCTCACACCATTTCGAGAGTGTGTACGTTACACACAACCACACGCAAATAAAAATATAAAAACGTGTGGCACTCGGGGACTGCCGCGGTAAAGCATATTTTATCTACTTATGCAATTATAATTATTTTTCATTTTTTTGTTTATGCAGTATTTATTCACAATTTTTTTATGTTTTACTGTTTTCATGTGCTCCTTTTGATTACAGGACCATATAGTCCTTGGGGCGTGGCGCGGGATGTTTATGTAATAAATTAACATTAAGAAAGTTACACCAGTAAAATTGACAAGTCCTTTTAATACCGCAAATCGCTAATAGATGGCAATGTAAGTTTTTAGAACGCGGTAACGTTACGCTCGGCCGAGCTACATGGTAGGCGGAGTGCGGAGTGTTAAGTTTTATTTTCGTTAAGGAATTTCTCGAATCGGTCGCCGCGCTTAAATCCCGCGATAATAGCAATGCAATAGCTTAAAATTTTGAACGCGTCCAACTTTATTTATCTGATCCGTGGGCTTGATAGTGGAGCTAAACCGTGTGACGAAATAGCACTACATGGAACCGCCCACGTCAACATTGTGGTTTCCTGTCGTAACATAATGTTTATGCGATGTGACGTAACCCACTTATCCTTATATGATCACGTCAAGGGAGTCCCAGGTGTTTTCCTAAGAGGTTTTTTCACTTCACGTTCTGAAATAATATTTTCTCATAAATCGAGCACCCTTTCTTTTACTCAATTAATGATTTTGTATTGTTTTTTTTTTACTTTTAGGGTTTTTTGACGGAATTTTGACCTCATCATATCAGGCGAAAAACGTCCACTGCTGGATCAAAGCCTCCCCCGAGGATTTCCACGACGATCGGTCCTACGCTGCCCGCATCCAGCGGCTTACCGCGATCTTCACCAGGTCGTCGGTTAACCTACGGGACCCTATTACTAAGCATCCACTGTCCATCTGTCTGTCAGCAAGCCCGTATTCTGTGAATCGTAATAGTTAGACTGTTAAAATTTTCATAGAGTGTGATTTTTATTGCCGCTTTAACAACAAAATAAAAAAATACATACAAGACACGTGAGTTTTTTGTACGATGGTTTGCAACCGTTCGCACTTAGCCGGTTTTTTCATCTTTCATCTGCTCTTTGGTTCTTATAGAGAATATTAACCTTTATACTATAGATTTATCTGTCAGAATGCTCTATCTATCCTAGGAGTATTCTATGTCATTCATCATGCGAACGGCCAAGGAGTGAAATTTCCTTCCGGCGTCCGTATTCCCCGATTTGTATAATTTAGGAATCTTCATGACGAGAGTGAATAGGCACTATTTGAGCTTGGGTGTCACATCCTCGGCTGCATTGGCACTTACCATCAGGTGAGGTGCAGCCAAACACACTCAAATTTTTAATAAAAAAATAATTAAAACTAGTAAAATTTCGATGTTTTCAAATGTCAATAATGTGAAAAAGTCTTTAGAGATGTAAATCATCAATGTACACAAAACAACCATTTTTGTCAAATCAAAATCTAAGTTTTCCTAAATTTATATACTCTGTTTAATTTAACTAACACGACCATTATTACCTGTCCAATATTATTTAGAAATATCTAACCATGACATTCAAAGGTAAGTTTACCTTTGAGTCAACCCGCATTAATTAAAACGTACAATATCAGATAGGTAATTACTATTTTATGTTAATCCATTTCCGATCTCTTTGTCATCAAAATACAAAATTAAATGCCGAAACCATTTTCGAGATCGGATTTACTATATACCTAAGTATTCGTTACAACGATTTGCTAGTCATTCAGCAATGTTGAAATTAAATGAATAAACTAAAATTCAAATACCTACTGATTATAACATACTTACTTAATCAAATTAACAAGAATCCTTATAAGAAAACCGGCCAAGTGCAAGTTGGACTCGCGCAAAGTAGAGTTTCGTAGTCTTTTTTAAAAAAAATGTATAAACTCAAAAACAAAATTGTATTTGAAGTCGGTTAAAGAATATTTTGTATGGAAAATCTATGAACTTTGTACTATCCAACTGCACACCTTAAGTTGGTCGTCTATTACTCCTAAACTAAGAAAGCCTACTTAGCCGTGATAGTTTTTCTTTTAAATTGATTGTATGTCCTACTATTTACAATTTTCCATATGACCTGAAATAGCGGTTAAGCTGGTAGGGAGGGGGAGGGAGACACTCAACTTTAACAAAAAATGCGCTTTAAAGCTTAATATTTCGACCAATGTGTGTTGCCAGTGATGACGTACGGAACTGAGACATGGTCGCTTACTATGGGCCTCATAAGAAGGCTCAAGGTCACCCAAAGGGCAATGGAGCGTGCTATGCTCGGAGTTTCTCTGCGTGATCGAATCAGAAACGAGGAGATCCGCAAGAGAACCAAAGTAACCGACATAGCTCTCAGAATTGCTAAACTTAAGTGGCAGTGGGCGGGGCACATTGCTCGTAGAACAGATGGCCGTTGGGGCAGTAAAGTTCTCGAGTGGCGACCACGCACCGGAAAGCTTAGTGTAAGCAGGCCTCCCACTCGGTGGACCGATGACCTGGTGAAGGTCGCGGGAAGCCGCTGGATCGGGCAGCGCAGAACCGGTCGTCGTGGAGATCCTTGGGGGAGGCCTATGTCCAGCAGTGGACTTCCTTCGGCTGATATGATGATTTCGTAAACCAATCCATCATTCGAAAAATGGTTCTAGCAAACCCCTTAGCAGTTTTGAAAAACCTAATCAATGATAACCCTCACGATAGGGTACGTAAAAAAAAACCCTCTTTTTTTTCAATATTTTATTGTACCATTTGTCGACGTGATTTATATGTTTATCAGTGCCAAATTACAGATTTCTAGTGCTAATAGTCTCTAAGCCAAGCCGCGGATAGACGGGGAGAGAGAGACAGACGGACTGATTTGGCGAAACTAAAAGGGTTCCTTGTTGACTTTGGAACCCTAACAAGTGTAAGTTAGACTCGAGCACTGAGGTTCCCGTACCAAAACATCTTTATAAATCAAATGTAGAAGATATTACTAAATTCTTATACCCCATTTAATTATTATTTTATTGGAGTTTACTTTTTTAGAATTGATTCATAAATAGAGTCCGGTATGAAAATTATATGAGGGGTGAAATCGAGTGTTTATCGACGTTTTTACAGTCACGGAAGCTAAGAAAACATGGTCATGGCGCCTAATACGAGGCCGAAATTCGCGTAAGAAGTCCGCGTAGGGTGGAGCCCGGAGCGCACCCTGCGAGGCCAACAGGCTGACGGATATCCTCAGGGCGGGCCTTGCCCACAGGTAAGTACCGCACAAGGGGAGGGAGGTAAAGGTGATATTCTTGCCCAAACCAGGGAAAAGCGACTACACTGACGCTAAATCCTTTAGACCCATCAGTCTCACATCGTTTCTTTTGTAAACGTTGGAGAGACTTTGTGACAGGGACCTGAGGGAAAACGCACTAAAAACTTGCCACTTCACCGCAACCAACATGCGTAGAGTCAAGGTAAGTCCACAGAGTCAGCCCTTCACGCTGTTGTCAGCAAGATTGAGGCGGCGAACATCGACATCGAAGGTGCGTTTGATAAGACAAACTTCTCCAGCATAGAGATGGCGCTCCGTAAGCACGTCGTGAACCCGACCATGACAAAGTGGATCGGGAAAATGCTTAGTCAGCGGGTTGTCAAGCTGGACAGAGGTAAGGCATGTAAGCCATAGTTGCGAAAGGATGCCCCCAAGGAGGTGTACTATCACCGCTACTGTGGAACTTGGTGGTAAATGACCTGATTACCACGCTTAAAGACATCACTTCTTCACGCTAGGCTATGCAGACGACCTGGCCATCCTTATATCAGGAAATTTCGCAAACATAGTCTGCGATGTCACTCGCTCTGCGCTACGCATCGTGGAACGTTGGTGCACCGAGTTCGAACTGTCAGTGAACCCCAACAAAACGGAACTAGTATTGTTCACCAACAAGCGGAACCTGAGTAACTATAATTTACCCAAGCTATTCAACACAGATCTAAAACTCTCACCAGAAGTTAAGTACCTAGGGGTTATACTTGACAGCAAGTTGAATTAGAGTAGTCACCTAAACAGCAAGTTAAATAAAGCTACGATAACTCTGTGGCAGTGCCGTAGAATGGTGGGTAAGAAATGGGGTCTTACCCCAAAAATCATGCAATGGCTCTATACAGCAGTTATTCGCCCTATGGTAAGCTACGGCGCGGTGGTATGGTGGCCACGCACTAAACTTTCGACCGTCGTAAGTAACTTCAAAGTTTCCAAAGGACAGCATGCATGGTGGTCTCCGGCTGCATGAGAACAACACCAACAGCAGCCCTGGAGACAATGCTGGACGTGCCGCCCCTGCAGCTGTTCATCCAGCAGGAGGCAGCCAGCGCTGCGGTACGACTAAAGCTGTTGAACCTCTGCAGCAAGGAAGGTGTTCCTCACATTGAACTTCTGGACAACATTGTCTCGGAAGAACAGCTGTTCGCAGCTGTCAACGATAGAATCCCGATACAGTTCGTCTTTGACAATAAATACACAATACAGCTCTACGACGACCCCTGGGAAGGTCAGAACCTAATGGACCTACGGATTTTTACCCATGGGTCCAAAATTGTAGGTGGGACTGGCTGCGGGGTCTTCTCAGAAGACCTAAACATAAAAATATCCAAACTACTTGGTGCGTACAACACAGTCTTTCAGGCGGAGTGTATGGGCATTATTCTGGCTGCTAATGCAATCACTGCTAGAAGGGTACAGTGCTACTCCATTCGTATCCTTTCAGACAGTCAAGCGGTTTTACTGGCCCTCCAAAATAATGTCATCACTTTGGGGCTAATACACGAGTGTCACCAAAGACTAACAGAGACGAACTGGCCAGAAGAGGGTCAGAACTTGTAAGGACCGGAAGCCATTTTACCCCTCCCCTCGGGCTGGTTCAGATCCACCTTGCGGCTGCGTACAAGGTCAGAACATAACCGATATTGGACAGGGCTGGAAGTATGTCGCCAGGCCAGACAGACGCTACCGTCGCCTAACGTTGGCCTGACTAAGAAGCTCCTGAAACTCGGGAGACTCCAGCTCCGTAAGGTAACAGTGACCATTACCGGTCACGGTTACTTTAACAAACATCTTTTTACCCTGGGGATTACAGACAGCCCGCTGTGCCACGCGTGCATGGCAGCCGAGGATATAGCCACTCACATCCTCCTGGACTGCAGAGAGGTGGCGGCGTACAGGGCCGAGCATCTCGGCGACCTGGGGACACTCCCGGAAGTCGTAGGCAACCTGCGGGGGCTACTGGGTTTCCTGGAGGAGCTGGGCTGGCAGTGATGCCGGTCAACTACGCAAAATTGGCGCATCAGACGCCTGGTTACTAAAATCAGCCCGTCCTTACAATTACAAAGACTACTCTCACTTATGGATGCATCGGCTCGTTACCAGCTCCGAGAGACTATTGGCAACGAGGAACTTGTATCAAACAAGCTCCAGAGCCTCGAGCATCGCCGCAAATTCGTCTGCCTGTCGGTGTTCTACGGGATTCATTTCGATGAGTGTGACCAGGACCTTTACAGTCCGTTGCTACATAACGCAACCGAATATTTGGTCAGTTTTTGCATAATTGTCATGTGTACAACTAGTACAACTAGTTTCAACCGCCTTCGTGGCGTAATGGCTAGTCCATTCGCTTCACACCAGGAGGTCGCGGGTTCGATTCCCGGCTGGGTCAACTTTGTAAGACTCGGTTTGGTTGGTGGTAGGGCATTTTCATAGCCCGCCTGGCTAGCTACCACCATCTTATTTAAGTCTTGCCGCCAAACATCAGCGTTAACTGCATTAATGTGTGCCGGCTTGAAGATAAGATAGCCAGATCCCCATTGTGTTGGGGAATCTTGGTAAGGCCGTTTCCATCTTCGGCATCATCGTCACTTACCTATCAGGTGAGAAGATTCCAAGGGCTTACCAATTGTGAAATAAAGAAAAAAGTACTTTCATTTTATATCTTACTCAGCCATTTCCCTTATCGTTTTGTTTTGGTCACGATAACTAGTTTTTCAGGCGCCATAAGCACATAACGCAACCATTTTGCGCAGGCAGACCGACATATTTAACATCAGAGGGTTGCCATTTATCCTCTCAACCTATGTTTATCCATTTCCGTTATCGTTACCAAATTTGTCGTTACCTTCTAGTATAATAGGTATGAGACCCAAAATTTTCAACTCTTTTTTTTTTTTTTTTTTTTTTTTATTAAAAATTTGAGTACGTTTGGCTGCACCTCACCTGATGGTAAGTGCCGATGCAGCCGAGGATGTGACACGCAAGCTCAAATAGTGCCTATTCACTCTCGACTTGAAGATTCCTAAATTGTACGAATCGGGGAATACAGATGCCGGAAGGGAATTCCACTCCTTGGCCGTTCGCATGATGAACGAAGACGCAAAACGCTTCGTGCGTAAAGGTGGAACATTGACGACAAAGGGATGGAACCGCCCTCCGCGCCTGGTCGTCCGATGATGAAATGGAGAGGGGGGAATGAGGTTGTGAAGCTCCAGGGCACACTCTCCGAAATGAATCCTGTAGAACACCGATAAACAGGCGACTTTGCGGCGATGCTCGAGGCTTTGGAGCGTGTTTGATACAAGTTCCTCGTCGCCAATGAGTCTCCTAGCGCGTCGGTCGATAGAATCCAAGGCATCTAGCTGGTAACGAGCCGATCCGTCCCATAAGTGAGAGCAGTACTCCATACATGACCGAACTTGAGCTTGGTATAATATTAGAAGCTGCTCTGGTGTGAAGTAAAGTCTCACCTTCGAGAGGATACCAAGCTTTTTGGCTGCCGTTTTTGCCTTGGATTCAATGTATCTCCCGAAATTCAGATCGGATGTTAAATCTACGCCAAGGAGCTCAAGATGGTCGGAGATCTGGATAGATTCATCTCGGAAAGTAGGAGTCAGGGTAAAAGGACTCCTTTTTGCAGTAAATAGACACGCCTGCGTTTTAGAGGCATTAAACCTAACAAGATTGGCATCGCCCCAGTTAGAAACTGCCTTGAGTGTTAGGTTCACGCGCTCAATCATGGCCTCTCTCTGAGATTGTATATCCGGACCCCTAGCTCGAGCACTAGACAAGTATCTCTCCGCAACCGTGCTGTCGTCTGCGTACCCAAATATACCGGGTTTCAGCAGATCGTTTATGTGCAGCAAAAACAAAGTTGCGGAGAGAACTGAGCCCTGAGGTACCCCGGCATCAATAGCCAATAGGTCAGACGAGCAGCCATCAACGACCACTCGAATGAACCGTTCCCTCAGGAAGTCAGATATCCAGTTGCACAAACCAGTAGGTATTCCGTAGGAAGGAAGCTTACCAATAAGGCTAGCATGCCAGACCCTATCAAATGCCTTAGAGACATCGAGAGATACGGCAAGAGCTTCACCGTGCTTCTCTATGGCTTCACCCCATACATGCGTAGCATACACTAGAAGATCTCCCGTAGACCGACCCCGGCGAAAGCCATACTGACGGTCACTCAAGAGGTCATTGTCTTCTAGGTATGCTAAGAGGCGGGTGTTCAATACACGCTCCATAATCTTACAGAGTATGGAGGTGATTGCAATAGGTCGATAGTTTGATGGGTCAGCACGACTACCTTTTTTAGGCACGGGCTGCACGTTGGCAAGCTTCCAAGACTTTGGAACTATACCAGTTTTGAGAGAGAGGCGGTACAGGCGTGTCAGCACAGGAGACAACTCAGGAGCACAGTTCTTTAGAACTATGGCTGGAATACCGTCAGGACCGCTGGCCTTGTTCACGTCTAGACTGCAAAGAGTTTTAAGAACCTCTTTTTGGCGAATACGAAAAGAGTTCATTACAGTACCGCATGGAGGTATCTGAGGTGGTGTATTATTTGCAGTATCCAGACGCGAATTTTCAGCAAACATAGAGGCAAATAAATTTGCCTTGTCTGCAGCGGAGTGTGCCAGTGATCCGTCAGGTTTTACCAGTGGAGGCAAAGACGAGCGGCAGAAATTCGACTCGACCGACTTAGCCAAGGACCAAAATGCCTTACTCCCAGAAGGGTAGGAGGCAAGTTTTGATCCAATATGGCTTATGTGGTCAAAGCGTGCCCTGCGCAGTGTCTGTTTGTAGGACTTGGCAGCTTTATTAAAGGCTTTCTTCCGGGAACGCGTTTCCGGAGCTTTGCGAGCTCGAGCGTCAGCCCAGGCTTGATAAGCCGAATGCTTCAGGGCCTCAGCCCTGGTACACTCAGCACCAAACCATGGGCGCGCTTTGTATTCCAGAGGAATGTCGGAAAATGGAATGTAGTATTCCATTGCACGACATATAACCTCTGAGACTGCTGTCGCGCAACTCGACGGGTCGCTGGAAGAAAAGCACGTTTGCCGCCAAGGATAAGATGCAAAAAAGTGGCGCATCTCATCCCAGTCTGCTGACTTGTACCGCCATACCCGTCTAGTACCCTTAGGACTATGATCAGGAGGTGAACATGACAGCACAGATTTCACCAGACAGTGGTCAGAGGTACCCAAAGGAGAGGATACTGACACACTATATCTGTCTGGTTCCGTTGTCAGCAGAAGGTCCAAACAGTTAGCCGTTTGGTCGTCAACGTCAGGTACGCGCGTTGGCTGGTCGACCAGCTGGGAGAGATTTAGCGTTAGGGCAAGTTTGAACGCCTCTCTTCCAGCGTGATCAGTCTTCTCATATGGATAGAGCCACTGTTGATGGTGGGCATTAAAGTCCCCGAGAAGAACCAGCTGCGCGGTTGGGTACCTGAGTTGAGCCTCATCGGCAGCCTCACACAGATGTTCAGTTAGCCTGGTTGTCTCCTGGTCACCACTGTGCGAACGGTAAACACTACCGTAGATTATTTTTTCTACGCCGGTATCAACCATCACCCACATAGTGGAAAAACAGGAATCTTCAAGGTTCCGGAGACGCTTGTAGCAGATGTTGTCGCTAACATAAAGACAGAGACCGGCGTGCGCTTTAAAATTGTGCTCCAGAGAATAACCTGGGTACTGCAGATAAGCTACATCTGCTACATCTAGAATAGGCACTGAATAAGTACCGAGTAAGTTTGATTATTGCCCTGATTCAGGGTAGGCTCGAGCCCCTCGGTGGGGACGTATATGAGCTGATATAATAATAATAATAATAAGTTTGATAAAGACCAAGTAAGTAGGTAAAGATTAAAACCCTTATATACGGGCACGGATGTTTGCTCTGTGTTTAGGTGTTTATAATCTATCTATATTTGTATGCTATCATCATCATTATAGCCAAAAGGCATCGACCGTGGGCAAAGGCCTCCCCTAAGGTTTTACTTAACGACCGGTTCTACGCTGCCCGCATCCAGCGGCTTCCCGCGGCATTCGCTAGGTCGTCGGTCCACCGAGTGGGAGGCCTGCCTAGTGTCTTGCGGTGTGCGGTCGCCACTGGAGAACTTTACTGCACCAACGGCTTTCTGTTCTAGTTTTGTAGTTCTATGACTTAGCTGAAATCGCAAAAAAGTATCATACAAGCGTTCAGCTAATCAACTTATTTTGTCCATTTTTTGAAAGATCTTTAGTATATGATGAGCAGAATTTTGTTACATTCTGTATAAATATGTATATCAGTCACTGTTTCAGTTACTCACAGTACTGTTACATTACAAATCATCATCGTCATATCAGCTCATATACGTCCCCACTCCCCACCGAGGGGCTCGAGCCTACCCTGAATCAGGGCGATTGGGCCTTAATCGACCACGCGGGCCTAGTGCGGGTTGGTCGACTTCACACACAACCTTCGAGTTTCCTCGCAGGCATGTGCAGGTTTCCTCACGATGTTTTCCATCGCCGTAAGAGCGTCGGATAAACGTACATATGAAACGTACCTTACATATACAACAGTATATTTTCACCTACTTCCAAAAAGTTTCAACAAAACGTTTCCCCAAAATCGAACAAAACCAAGCTTCACGCGTATTATACAATAACTCCACAAGAATTTCGAATAAAGGCGAACATTGTTATTAATTGAGTTCGAAGAAAGCCTATTATCAACTGTGAGTAGAGAAATTGGTTGATAATTCAATAATTGAGTACTGAAAGTTTCTCGGCACCGATAATTTTGTTACCAAAACCGAAAGCTACTCGCAAAACGTGAAAGAGAAACTGGGTGATGTAGCGATTACAATATCCTATTTGTTTAGTAATTAACTAGCTGTACCCGCGACTTCATCAGCGTAGAGGTTTTGAATTTTCTCACGGGAACTCTTGAATTTTCCGGGATAAAAAGTATCCTATATGTTAATCCGGGCTATAAGAATGGTATGGTAGATACATAATTTCATGAAAATCGACCTTGTAGTTTTTGAGTGATACGCGAACACACAGACAGACAGACAAGAATTCCAAAAGTTGTTGTTTTGGCCTCTATATCGTTAGTAATGTCCACCACAGTTATTTTCCAAAAATATTTCATGTACAGACACGGCCCCGTTACAGTTTTATTATATTTAAATAGATTAGTATGGTCTTCGCAGAATTAAACACGACGAATGTAAACAAAAAGGGCGATTTTTATTTTCATTCACAATTGGTAAGCCCTTGGCATCATATGGTAGTAGACACGCTATTCGTTAAAGTCGTCTTTCATCAACTTCTTATTTCGTCAAGTACTATATTCGCAAGGTCCTTATTTCGTCAAGTTCGATTATCGCTTACCATCTCACCTGATGGTAGTAACGATGATGCCGAAGATGAAAGCGGGTTTAGCAAGATTCATCTTAAAGCCGCAACACATCTGTTAATATTGATGTTTGGTTGCAAGACTTATATAAGATGGCGGAAGCAATGGTAGCGAAAAGATGTTGGGAATCGAACCTGCGAGCTCCTGATGTGAAACTAATGGTCTTAACCTTAAGGCTTTAACATGCCTCAATCCGAGCAGGTTGATACGTGTTAAAATAATATCGAAAGTAAGTCTATTCATTTTAGGTTCAAATCAATGCGGGCTTCAACGCGGCTGTTAGGTTGAAACCGAACGCCCAATTCTCGATTTTTAATTTTTTTTATTACTTTTCTATTGTTAAAAATAAGTTTAAAAAAAAGTGTTCAATTATCACTCACTTTCTATTATGCATGACTATGTTTATTAAGTTTAAATTTAAAATTTTAGTTTTAGTTTTATTCTTTACTGTCGGCTTACCTTAAGCATGGAAATTGTTTACACTCACGGCCCCTACGATACAGGCTTAGCCTAGTGTAGGGACCACCGTTCTATAAATTTACTTGTATTGTATTTTTTCCTGGCAAATAAATAAATAAATAAATAAATAAAAAATAAAATGAAAGGTCTTAAAGTCACCGATTTTTGTGTGTTGGTTTCATTCAACATTAACTATTTGTTTTCGAGAAATTTTGCAGTTAATGCCAAAAACAGGGTCTAAAATATTTTTTTTACATCAAAAGTGGTAATATCTTTTAAATTGTTTTCAATTAAATAGATTTTTTATTACTTTAAGCATATCATGTATTTTTTTACATGGTGATTGTTTTACATATTCTTTCAATAATTTGAATTGAATATTGTCATTTGATCTATCTTAAGGCCATGGAGGTGGTTAAAACTATAAACTACTATGGTACGAGTACACTATAGTATAGAGTACTGCATTTCTGCCGGCGCCATTCCGATCCTGTATTTTTTGGTAAGTGGTCTGTTTACATTTCGTTGCATTTGATTATGCGGAGGCTTGTAGGTAGGTTATACACGACCCTAGTAGTAGGTAAAAGATTAAATGTAACCTAAAAAAACCGATCAAGTCCGAGTCGGATTTGCGTACCAAAACGTTCCGTACTACCACACCTTTCTCTGTATACAATTATAAATAATAGAGACGTATTCAATTTTAAACAAAAGACACCAACGTGAGCTACAGAAATATGTTTTTTTTTCCATTCAGTTCGGACTCCTTAACACGAGTACCAATCACACTTGGCCGGTTTTAATTGTTTGTTGTTTTATTTTAGTACTAGCAAAAGTAGTATAATCACACCAAGTTTCATGGGTGTATATGTTACCGTTTATACCATAGAGCAATAACAAATATCTTTAAAATTCTCTTTTTTGTTAACAATTTAATTATTTTTTAGATTTAATTCAATTGTTATTATTTGTTTTTTTATCTTCGAACTAGTACTATAATCACAACAAGTTTCACGCTTGTATATGTTACCGTTTTTATGATAAACCAAAAACAAAAAACCTATAAAAGTCACGTCGTTTGTATGGAGTCCCCCATAATTTTTATTTTGTTTTTACTGTTTGTTGTTATAACGGCAATAAAAATACGGACTCTGTGAAAATCTTAATCTTCTACCTGTAACGGTTTATGAAATACAGCCCGCTGACAGACGGACGGACGAATAGCGGAGACTGACTATTAGGGTAATGTTGGCACCATTTGGGTACGAATCCCTTACAATTAAATTGAAAATTGAGTGAAATTCTCTATTCATAAAACTGAACAACTTTTCCCAATTTTAGACTTCTCATACGAAGTGATTATTATTTTATTATGATTTAAATATATATACTTTTAGCTACTCTGCTCACTTGGCATGAGGCAAAGTGGCAGGAGCACCTCCAGCGGAAGCACAGTCGGCTGGAGTTCAGTGCGCCGGGGAGAGAAAGCGTCGAACTATCCGGGCATTGTCGAAGAGGACTGCTTTCTGCATTGCTGCAATTATTGGTCTACCTCGTAGTTCCAGCCGCCTTAGGTGACGTTCAAGGTCGGCAGAAATTAGCCCGTTCACGGATAGGACTACGGTGATGATTTGGTCAGATTCCACTTGCCACATCACATCAGTAACCTCGTGTGCCTTATGATGATTAATATTATTATTATTTCTTTATTTCGGATAACATGGATCCATTAGATTAGCTGATTGGCCTAACTTAGGAAAGCCCTAGTAATTTTATAGATTCCTTGGGGAAACTTGTTCAGTTTCATGAGCAGATGCTTAATTTTAAAAGAGGTCTCAAATTGCGTTATGACAAAACCATTGTAGAAAATCGCAGTTTTTTTTTCTAAAGCAACTTTCATTTGTTTTAAGCTCATTCTCACTGGAGGAAAAAAGATTAAGAAAAAAGTTCGATTTTCTTAGTTTCAAAGAGTACTTACTCTCACTGCATACGCTGCGTTCCATAACTGCAGTTGCTGTAATCACACTTATTCTTATTCCGTTTCGCTTTCAATTTCAACAGCGCATGCCTCTTGCTTATTGAAGAGGCATGCCTAGATGAGTTTATGCCTGGGTTTTTTGGGCGGATAAAGTAAATGCCCAATAAAATATACCCATTTCCATCGGGGTTTATTCCTACGTATATATTGCGCCGGGTTTACTACGCGGTTTCTAGTCTATGCTACAATAAAGCTTATTTTACCTTAAAAATCAAGCTTATATGACGTCGAAAAAGCCACAGACGCAAAATAGTTAAGCTGCTAAAGAGGAGATCAATAATACATTTGTTGTCTTAGAATTAATATAAAGTTAAATACGGCAATCAAGTATGAATGAAACGGAACGTAAATCATTCAGTCTCATACGAGCTCTCATGCATGGGCAACTAGGGGAAATTTAATGGAACCTGGGGAAGTAGGGGGATCTGCGTGAAACAAGTAGAGAACAAGGGAGAACTTAGTGAAACCCGGGTTAGTATGGCTTAACTTAGTGAAACTAAAAAACTTGGTAAAACCTGAGAAAATCGGCGGAATTCGGGGGATTCAGGGAAACTAGAGGGAATCTGGCGAAATCAGAAGGAGAACTGGGGGGTAATTAACGGAACCAGTAGAAGTAGGGGATCCGGGGTAACAAGTGGGGAATTAGGGAGAACTTGGTATAACTAGGGGAAGTAGGGGGAATCTGGGGAAGTAATGGAACTCTGGGAAAGTAGGGGAGTAGGAGAAAAAATATAGTCTACAATTTTGGTACATGACATCAGCCGAAGGACGTCCACTGCTGGACAAAGTCCTCCCCTAAGGATTTCCACGACGACGGGTTCTGCGATTCCTGCATCCAGCGGCTTCCCGCAACCTTCACCAGGTCATCGGTCCACCGAGTGGGAGGCCTACCTACGCTACGTTTTCCGGTGCACGCTCGCCACTCGAGAACTTTCCTCCCCAACGGCCATCTGTTCTACGAGCTATGTACCCCGCCCACTGCCACTTAAGTTTAGCAATTCTGAGATTTATGTCGGTTACTTTGGTTTTCCTACGGATCTCCTCGTTTCTGATTCGATTCCATTGCCCTTTGGATGACCTTGAGCTTTCTAATGAGGCCCATAGTAA
The DNA here is from genome assembly GCA_947284805.1 of Coleophora flavipennella. Taxonomy (NCBI): domain Eukaryota; kingdom Metazoa; phylum Arthropoda; class Insecta; order Lepidoptera; family Coleophoridae; genus Coleophora; species Coleophora flavipennella. Next base: position 9,208,561 of record OX369269.1, read on the forward strand.
GCGACCAAGTCTGAGTTCCCTATGTCATTACTGGCAACATACACTGGTCGAAAACCTTGTCCTAAGACACTGCGGTATTTGGGACGTGAAGATATTGCGAAGCTTCCCGAACGCTGCCCAGCCGAGTTGGATTCGACGATTGATCTCTTTCTCGTAGTTAGACCTACCTAACTGAACTGTTTGTCCCAGGTACACATATTCGTCCACAACTTCGAGTGTAGAGCCTCCAACCTTCAGAGGAGTAGGTGCGACACGGACGTTTAACATAATTTTCGTTACGTCCTTCGCCCTCCCAGAAATAGAGCAGGTTTCCGGATTTAAGGATTATAGTGTCCTAACAAAATGAAAGTTATAGGGACCCCCATACAAGAAAGGTGATTTATTTAGTGATACTTCTCTATATTGGGCGTGAATTTTGATGTAGGAGGTGATAACTTATTACAACTTTGCTCAGGAGACCTATAACTTTACCACAAAAAAAATAGTACTCTTCAAGCAAATCATTAAGCTTTTGATCAATTTTATATCATTTATATTTTATATCATTTTTTTTTTATCATTTTTATTGTGAGAGTCAACTTTTTTTTGGGAATCTACTGTCGTTCAGTATGTTGAGCAGAAGCCCCCCCCCCCCCCCCATACAATTATGAAATTGGATCGAGGTCGATATTGTACATCATTATCATATTGGCCGAAAGACCTCCTTTACTGAACAAAGGCCTCCATTCACGACCAGTCCTGCGCTGCCCACATTCAGCGGCTTCCTGCAACCTTCACCAGGGCACAGTACAATAAAGAGTACTAGCGACCAGGTCGTGAGTCCACCGAGTGGGAAGCCTGCCTGCGATACGTCTTCCGGTGCGCGGTCGCCACAATCAGAAATAAATTATACAGCCTCACTGTGCATACTTTCTCGCGAAGCCTTCACCGTCTGTCCTTGTCGGGCGTACACAAATCAATCATAAACATTACACTTACTTAGTAGCAAAAATTAAAGCTAGGTATGTATATCAGACTTGATAAAAACTTTACAAATAATTTAGGTTTGTATAGGAACTTTAGTCAGATTTTTCCTCGAATAATAAAGTACCCAGTGCAGTAGGACTTATTAAGTCCTAGTTATTCACAAAGTTTTATTAAAATCGATAGAGCTATTTTTGAGAAAAAGTAACAAACAACCTGGATTTGTATGGGAGGTACCTTATTCAGATTTTTCTAGGAACAACGGACTACCGCTACTGTAGGTCATATACAGTGATAGTAACATACCGAGTTTTATCAATATCTTTAGAGCCATTTTCTGGAAAAAAATATAGGTGACTTTTTACTACAGTGGCACCCTAAAAATCAAGATAGGGGAAATAAAAAAAAAACGCCTGAAAATATAAAAATAAGATTTTCCTAACACAAATTTCACCCAAATCCGTCCAGTAGTTTGGGAACTAGTACACCGAACGGACGTATACCCCACACTATTATTTTTTGTTTTTAGACTCAAATTAGTGTAAGACAATCGATTCCATCAAAATCTCAACTTCGTTTTTTTTCGCCATCACAATACCTTCTCTACTACTTCGTATAGCTCGAAAGTAGAAAGAGTGACGTCACTGTAGTAGCTATCTATTCCCACGAATCCATTCGTTATTCGTATATTTACTCAGAGCTTTTAAATTTCTTGCTGCTTTTAAATAAATCTTCGGTCTCTTGAGGCTAGGGTGTCGGATTTGTTGTAATTTTTCATTTGTATATGATTTCCATTTGCTTATTGTTGGCGAAAAGCAGAGATCATTAATTTTATAGAACTTTAATATTTCAAGGGTTCCGTACCAGGCAACGGGTTGCGGAAACCGCTCGCCCCTAACTATAACCAGGTAATGGGAGAATGGGACCCTTTTACTCTAAGTCTACGCTATCCGTCCGTCTGTTTGTCTATCTCTCTGCCCGTCTGTCTGTCCGACTAGAATCTTTTGGATACGTAGCCGACTGAAATTGTTACAGAATATGTGTTATTATGGGGGGGTTACCAAAAAATAGTAAAAACTTAAAAAGTTACAAATATAGGAAGTTTTAAATTAAGAATCGTTGTTTTTTGTTTGTTTTTAACCGACTTCAAAAAAGGAGGAGGTTTCTTAATTCGACCCTATATATTTTTTTAATGTGTGTTCGCGCATAACTTCTTCGTTTATGAACCGATTTTGATGATTCTTTTTTTCTTAGAAAGGAGATATCCCAAGGGTGGTACCGTGATAACGAAACCAGGATCTGATGATCGACCGACTTCAAAAAGAAAATACTCAAAAGTGTGAATAACATTTTTGTATACATATAAATACACGAAATTGACCAACAATAATGAAATCAAAGGAAGGTACGAATCAAATTAGGGGACTACATTTTTTTTGAGATCGGTGCCAGCAAAGCGATCGAATATCTAAAACATATGATAGGTAAGTAGCTGTGTGCTGGTACCGACCTCTAAAAAAATTGTAGTCCCCTAATTTGACCTTTGATTTTATTATTGTTATTTAATTTTGTCTATTTATATGTAAGTATAAAAATATTATTTCATACTTTTGAGTATTTTCTTTTTGAAGTCGGTTTTTAGTTTTTTAATCTTTTTTGTATTTATTACCCTATCGTAAAACCGTTTTTTTTATTAATAACTAGCTTTTGCCCGCGGCTTCGCTCGTATGGACGCTTTTATGACTATTTTTGAGGATGAGTGGTGCGCGAGCCGCAATCAGCTCGCAAGCGTGGACATGAGTTTTCTCCAGGTACCACAGGAACTGTATCGGGCTATTCGGATTAGCAGTCTTTGTCACTTCCCACCCCCTCAACAAATTCTATACAAAAAATAACTTTAATCCGTTGCTCCGTTGCGACGCCACCGACGTGCGCGAGCGTAGAAAACAGTTGTCCCCAGATCCCGCGGGAACTATGTCAGGATATACTTATTAGTAAATTATATCATTTTCCACCTCATTTCTGTGCTAAAAATCACACCAACTCTTTTTTTTGTTACGATTTTAAATAACTTAACGAACAAAGAGTATTGTTTTATTTTCCTCAGGAACTGCATCGGGCTATGATAATTTCCACAGATGTAAAGTTGACTATTTCATTCCCAGTGATACAGGCTACCTCCATGCCAAATTTCATCAAGATTGGTAGAGGTGTTGAAGTGTAAATAGGTAACAAACAAACAAACACATTTTCACATTTATAATAATATAAGTAAGGATTTCTAAATCTTAAATAACATATAGAGCGTCGGTGGCAGAACGGTTAGGGCCACTATCTCCTGTCAAGAAGGCCGTGGTTCGAATGCTGCCACTTAACAAAATCTATACGAATATCGATTTCATACTGGTATGTACATTTATCCGACGCTCTTACGGTGACAAAAACATCGTGAGGAAACCTGCACACGCCTGCGAAGAAACTCGAAGCTTATGTGTGAAGTCAATCAACCCGCAATGGGCCCACGTGATCGTCTAAGGCCTGATCGCCCTAACTCAGGGCAGGTCGAGTGGTGGGGACGTATATAAACTGATATGATGAAATAACACATATACCTATATTATCGAAAAACTAATTCAAATCATTGTATCAATCTAGTAATAAAACTTCCTAAAAATATTAATATGGGTCAAATCCTCGAGTCGTATCAGCTCCAAAGGAGCCCATGACGCACTTCTCGTTGCCGCGCTGGATGGCAATAGACAACCTTAGCAGCAGGTAGAACCACACGTCACATCTCCTCTGTCGAAGGCGACGGCCAATCTCCTTTGTGAAGGCAAGCAGCCGGTTGTCTCACAGACCAGCGGCACAAAGCAGTAATTTGCCTTCAAGACCGAGTACTTATTATGCTTCTTTCTCGTCGCAAATTGAGCAGCAGTACCGCACGGGTGAGAAGTGAGGCAGAAAAAGTAGAGTCCCAAAGCAGGCACGTTCCTCTCTTCCATAACACCTGTTTAAACCCTCCGGCCTTTGCCATCACATCGACTAAAGCCCAGTGGCTGCATCAAAGATGGAATATTCCATCTGGCCGATACCAGTGCCCTCCGAGTGAGGTCATTAAGGAATTGGTGACGTGGGAATCTTTACAAACAACGACCGAAACTCAGTGAGTGATGGCCAATTGCCTCCACCGTGGACCCGCAAATACATTGATGAGGTTCACAGATATTGATATTGCAGGCGGAGATCAACTGACACACGCAAATAGTCGCCGTCAGAAGAGTTCCCATATCTGTGTCTCCTGTTAAAAGAAGCTAAACTCGATTTATGTGTTAATTTTTTTACACGATTGCAATCTATAATAAAATACCTATCTGTTCGTCTATGAAACACATCGCAACGTGCCATAGTTCCAGAGAGTTGTGTAAAAAGCGTATGCTGAAAAATACTAACTATGAAATAATATTTTAATGTTTTAACACAACTTAAGCGCGTTTTATTACTCCTGCAGTGCCATCTATTGACATTTTGCTGCTATGATTATAATGTGTGGTATGTGTAGCTTATATTATGTTGAAAAAGTACTCTATATTTATTATTGTAAGTATCTATAGATAATTTCCCACGGGACCTCTTTAGTTTTCCTGGATAAAGAATACCCGACTATACAATGATGTTCAAAACACCCCATCCCAATGTAATGGTTTCATATTGTTTATTGTTAGGTTGAGTCATTCTAAAGATACAATTTTTTGCATTCCTGCAGGAATCCTTATTTTTTTGGGATTCACAATGTCCCAGTTTTAGTTTGCGATAAGGGTATCAACGTGTAAAATTTGATTGTAATAGGTCAAGCCACATTTGCGTGGTGAGCCATTCTATAAATGAATACTTTTGATTTTCCCACGGGAACTCTTGAATATTCCGGGATAAAAAGTATCCTATATGTTAACCCGGGCTATAAGGAACCACCATACAAAATTTCATCAAAATCGGTCCGGTAGTTTTTGCGTGATGCGCGAACATACAGACAGACAGACAGACAGACAGACAAAAATTCCAAAAGTTGTTGTTTTGGCCTCTGTATCGTTAGTAATGTCCACCACAGTTATTATTTTCCAAAAATATTTCATGTACAGACACGGCCCCGTTACAGTTTTATTATATTATAGATAGATAGATTGGTATGCCCTTGGCATCATCTCACCTAATAGTAAGTGAAGATGATGTCGAAGATGGAAACGGGCTTACCAAGATTTCCCAACGCAATGAAGAACTGGCTATCTGAATTTCAAGCCGGAACACATCAATGTTGTTTATACTGATGCTTGGCGGCAAGAATTAGATAAGATGGTGGTAGCTAGCCAGGAGGTTTTAGAAGACGCCCTACCACCAGCCAAACCGAGTCTTACAAATTGACTGCACCGGGAATCAAACCCGCTATCTCCTGGTGTGAAGCGAATGAACTAACCATTACGCCACGGAGGCGGAGACGGTAATGTATAAGAAACGTGAAACTTGGTGTGATTATAGTCCTAAACCTCAAATAAAACAAAAAATTATTAAAACTTGTCAAGTGTGAGTCGTACTTGCACTTAGGAGCCCGAACTGAATGAACAAAAAAAGCCTTATCCTGTCGCTCGCATGATGTCTTTTGTTTGAAAGGAGTAAGTATTATTGTTATGCATGTGTGGAGAGGTGTGGTGGTAGCGAACCCTCGGTGCGCGAATCCGAGTCACATTTGACCTATTTTCAAGTAACTTTAAACTTTGTGTAGAGATCTTAGAGTTGATATTTGGTCTAATAACGATAAGATAACAGTTTGTACCTTCGACCAATATAACAACTATGGACCGGCCTACGCGAACAACGGTTTTGATGCCCACATAATAAGCGATTTCGCTCATTTTGCCTCAGTCGATCAGTATTCCCCAAATCGGTTGAAGGTCGAAGTAAGTGAATATTGTTATCTAATATGTGCTACGTTGCGTCTCTCTATCTCCGTCATTCTTGATATTTGAACGAAACTCGGTAGAATATACAGGCTGTAACAAAATTGGTGTAGGTCCCGTTAACTGGGGCTTCTACTCATCATACTGAACAACTTTTGTTCTACGACTTTGCTGAAAACGTATTTTTTTTACTCTTCATACAAATCGATCAGCTGATCGACCGATTTTGTGCATTTAAGTATGGAGGGTCCAAATTTTTTTTTGAGAATTGACTAAGGGTTCCTTTGAAAAAGTTGTTCAGTATGACGAGTAGAACCCCCAGTTGACGGGACCTACACCAGTTTTGTTACACCCTGTATAATGGTATGTGTGTTTGCGTGAAGTTGTATTTAACAAATTTAAAGATTGTAAAAAAATTAAGATTAATGTATATTGTATGGATAGGGCTGGTCCATTACATTTATTCGGAGGTTTGACCCTGGTTTGTACAGAGTTACGAAACCTCTGAATTCAAGACGGCGCGGCGCGGTGGCGGCGGCTGGGCGTGAACGTTTCTCTTTAATAATAACTAGCTGTGCCCTCGACTTCGTCCGCGTGAAGGTTTTGAATTTTCCGACGAGAACTCTTGAATTTTCCGGGATAAAAAGTATCCTATATGTTGACCCGGGCTATGAGGAACTACCATACAAAATTTCATCAAAATCGGCCTGGTAGTTTTTGCGTGATGCGCGAACATACAGACAGACAGACAGACAGACAAAAAATCCAAAAGTTGTTGTTTTGGCCTCTATATCGTTAGTAATGTCCACCACAGTTATTATTTTCCAAAATATTTCATGTACAGACACGGCCCCGTTACAGGTTTAATAGATGTATAGATTTGAGTACGTTTGGCTGCACCTCACCTTGTAACGCGGTAATGCGTTGCTGTTATTTCTTCTTCGATTTATTTCATCTACTTGCACTGGCCTTATCCTGCAAGTTGTAAATTAACCGAAGACCCCTTAGTTTTATTATTCAACCAATCTCAGCTGATCGATTTGTATGAACAGTAATATTTTTTGCGATTTCATCATAGTCATAGAACTAGAGTTGTTCAGTATGATGAATAGTACCCCTAGTTAACGGGACCTACACTAATTTTGTTATACTCCTGTATACGTTTTTTTTTAAGTTTCAGAAAAGTTGTTTTAAAACAATTTAAGTTTTTATTATGACAAGCTGTTCTACTTCGTGGTGAGTTTTTTCATTACTCGACTGCTCAAAAGGAGGGTAATGCTTTCGGGTGTATGTATGTACGTCTGTTTCTTTGGCTGAGCCAGTAGCCGCAACGGCTGAGTGGATTTGGGAGTGCAAGGTGTCGTTAGATTCGTCTTAATCCCCTTGAGTGACTTAACACATTTTACCCGATTGCACAAAAAGAGCGGTAAATATTTTATGCAGTCGGCATCTTAATTGTTAATTAAGTTGGTCAGGTTATTTATTTACACCCACAGCTTGTAAACTTTTTAGGGTTTCGTACACAAAGGGTAAAAACGAGTACCGGTAAAGTGCGAGTCAGAACTGCGCACAAAGGGTTCTGTACCATCATACTAGATGGCGCTAGTTTCTTCACGTTTTTTGTATGAAGACTTCCAGTTTTTCTAATTTTCAGTATTTGTTGTCATAGCGGCAACAGAAATACATCATCTGTGAAAATTTCAACTGTCTAGCTATCAAGATTCATGAAATACATAAGACTCCGCTGTCCGTCTGTCTGTCTGTGAGTCCATCTGTCACCAGGCTCAGCTGTCCGCTTTTTTTAAATCGGATTACCTTTAAAGTCCAAACTTACAAGCTTTACCTCTTAATAATATTTATCTAGTATAGATTTGTACGGTTCGAATCTTGTAATCGACTTTCAGAGGTTGAAATTTGTTATGAAGCCGTATTCCTGTTATTCCATTTTTTTTGCGTATTCCCGATGACAAAAGATCCTTTTAGTATTTAGGAGTTGATCTGATTATGAACTTTGAAGGTTGAATCAAGGTACCAGGATCGTCTATTGTTTTCAATAGAATCGTAGGAAATACTGTGCTTGCCTTTTTTATATTGAAAACATGGAAACGGGGCTCCGAAAAAACCCGACTCGGTAATGCACGACCCATGAAATAATTGGCGCCTGATAACTCGTGTCAAGGACTGCAATAATTGTTACAATGAAATAAAGGCTGGTACCTATAAAATATTTGTGTGATTATTAGTTTTGTGAGCAGAATAACAACGTAAGAGGTTTCGGGTTCATAAGAAACAACCGTATAACAAATATGAGGTCAAGGAAATAACATTTTAGTGCTTTACTTTATCCTATCCAACTAGTCCTACTAATATTATAAACGCGAAAGTTTGTAAGAATGTATGTTTGTTACTCTTTCACGCAAAAACTACTGAACGGATCTGGCTGAAATTTGGTAGATAGACAGATTAGGAACTGGATTAACATATAGGCTACTGTTTTTCACGCTCGCGAGCCGCTTGCGCCTCGCGCACTATGCACCCTCGAAAAGTCATAGAAACGTTGTCCACGCGGGTGAAGCCGCGGAAAACAACTAATTCACAATAATTGGTCAACCCTTGGTGAGAAGATGCTAACCTGATGGTAAATGATGATGATGCCGAAGATAGAATCGAGCTTACCAAGATTACCCAACGCAATGAGGAATAATTGGCGATCTTATCTTCAAGCAGGAACACATCAATGTTGTTAACATTGATGTTTGGCGGCCAGACTTAGATAAGATGGTGGTAGCTAACCAGGCAGGCTTAGAAAATACCCTTCCACCAACCAAACCGAGCCTTACCTCCTGATGTGAGCTAATGGACTAAACCGTTACGCCACGGAGGTGGTTAAACTCTTTTTCATCTCTTCTGTTCAGAAAGTTTGAACATTGCTTTTTATCCCTAGGGTGGAATTTTTTTTTTAATTGTCATGGATTCGAAGATAATTGAGTTACGTCATATTATGTATTAAATTAAAATAAAATAAAAGGTTTTTATATACCTAAACTTAGCTATACATTAAACGACGTGTTAATTACGATCTATATGTTTTACAGTTGGCCAATGCTAATTAGTAGTCAATTAGATAATCAGTATTAATTAGCACGTCAATCCTTCGCTTCATTCCGACGTGACATAAATTAACAAAGAAGAGAGAGTTAATAGCTATCCCACGGGAACCACTTAAGAAATCGGGATAAAAACTAGCCTATATGTTTATACAGGACCTTACCTATATGTGTGCCAAGTTTCATCCCGATCAGTCCAGTGGTTGAAGCGTGAAAGAGTAACAAACATCCTTCCATACACACAAACTTTGACATTTATAATATTAATAGTAGGATTAATAAATTAATAATACATTTTCTCACAGTCGATGTGAAATGATCCATTTCACCCTCGGATTATTTTTGAAATAGAAATATCTCGGGTGAAGTGGGTCACTTTCTTCCCTTGATTAACAATCTACTATTTCCTGACTCTTCCCCCTTCCTAATCTCATACAAGCTTTCATGGCAAACGAAAATTAAATGTGAGCACTGTGAGTAAAATACCTAAGCGTCAGCTGACAAAAGCTCAGAACTATCTCGTTTCATACTTATGTTCAAATACTATAGACGGTGCTGTCATCTGCTGAACTATTCCGGATTATTTGTTTTCAGGATCGCCAGCGTCAAATATTGTACTTTCGAGGTATCCAGGTGACTATTGCTCCTTGGAATTTCACTATTGCAGCGAAGTTGGACTGTTTTGTGGAGTTATGTACTTTAAGGGTCCCCAGGAGGCTCGAGTTTCCATACAAACATAGTTATGTCACCCGTTGCTTTTTCTATTTTAATTACTTCAGGTCTAGTTATTTCCTAGTTCTTTAAAATGCTTATGTCTAAGTATAGTATATCCACGAGGACATACATGTCCTGTTGGTCATACTGGTATGACAAACTAGTATGACCACGAGGAAACAGCGTTTTTAATACAAAAACTACATGCCGGAATGAATTCAAACTTTGTAAATATATTGAGTAGACACATATCGATGTTTGTAATTAGTTTTCAACCCAGTAAACTTAAACATAACTAAAGGAAGGCTTAAATTAGTTTTGTACTGAAAGTTTGAAGCTTCCCTTATTTTTTTCTGTTTTACATTAGTACATCGAAAACTAATTACGAACATCGATATGTGTCTACTAAATAAATTCGCAAAGTTTGGATTCAATCAGGCATGTAGTTTTTGTATTGAAGCGGAACTATGTTTGTATAGAAACTCTAGCCTCCTGGGAACCTTTAAAGGCTGTTGGTAGGAATCGAATAGAGAGATATGAAGGTATATTAAATACATGTCCTATAATATGAGACTGGATCATGGGCCCATGTTGTCTGGTAAATAAATTAAATTAAATTAAATTAAATTGTTCGTAATAGCTTTAAACAAATACCGGCCAAGTGCAAGTCGGACTCGCCCTAATTAGGGTTCCGTAGTCTTTTCAATAAATGAATATATTTAAAAAAAAACTCTTCAAAAAAAGCTTGTACCAAAACGCTTTTAGGTTTTTCGAAAATTATTTTATTTCATTTGTTTATTTAAATCCATAGGTACAATTTTGAACACTTGTTTACGATCCTTATTATACTAAAGTTCAGTCAAGTACTCTTTATTATACTGTGGTTCAGTTCAGACAGTATCAAAATCTAACTAAAAGTGAGTAATATAATAATTATTTCAGCTGTAGAGGGGCCATCATCATCATCATCATAATATCAGCGGAAGGACGTCCACTGCCGGACATAAGCCTCCCCCAAGGATTTCCACGACAACCGGCTCTACGCTACCGGCATCTAGCGGCTTCCCGCGACCTTCACCAGGTCATCGGTCCAGCGAGTGGGAGGCCTGCCTACGCTACGTTTTCCGATGCGCGGTCGCCACTCGAGAACTTTACTGCTTCGCCCACTGCCACTTAAGTTTAGCTATTCTGAGAGCTATGCCGGTTGCTTTTGTTCTCCTACGGATCTCCTCGTTTCTAATTCGATCACGCAGAGAAACTCCGAGCATAGCACGCTCCATTGTCAAATACCGCAGTTTCTTAAGACCAAGGTCTTCGACCGGTGTGTGTTACCAGTGATGACATACAGAACTGAGACATGGTCGCTTACTATATGGGCCTCATAAGAAGGCTCAAGGTCACAAAGAGGGATGATGTCATTAAGCAACGAACAACCAACTACTACTTCTAAACTAAGAAAGTGGAATAAAACTGCTAACTCGTAAGAAAGCCTACTTGGCCGTAATAATTTTCCTTGAAAATTGATTACATTAGTTTTTCCAATACTTTTAAAATTAAAAAAAATGATCTTGGCTTACCTATGAAAGACAGCTTTGAAAGACATATTTAATGCTACTCCACACGATAGGGAACGAGAACAAAAATAACACCCCTGTTAACATGTAGGGATATTTAATTTTGTTACAGATATTTTTGCAAATCTTTAGAGGGGTTACATAAATGTAGTATAACCATAATGAATTTCAGATTTATAGCTGCCTTTGCGCAAAAAGTCTGTGACGTACTAACGAATACACAGACAGGTGAAACTATAAAGGTCCTTACTAGACCCTAAAAATGAGAGATTTTTCAGGCGAAAAATCCAGTCTTCACGGGTTTACGATATCTAAGCAATAGGCTTAAATGTACCACCACCGTTATTTGTAAAAATGATAAGTGCGAGAGATGTGTGAGAGGGATTAGTGCGAGAGATGTGTGAAGATGACAAGTGCGGGAGATGTGTGAGAGAGATGAATCCGAGAGATATGTGATAGGGATGAGTGCGAGAGATGTGTGAAAGTGACGAGTGCGGGAGATGTGTGAGAGAGATGAGTGCGAGAGATGTGTGAAAGCGATGAGTGCAAAAGATGTGTGCGGTGTACTTTAACGTAATATGTAGAGTCACCGCTTGCTGTATCATTTTCCTCGCTACTCATCATTTCACATCTTGGGTGGAAACATAATCTTATGTTATCGGATTCGAACGTCTTTCCTACTCACCTGTACTCTATAAGCTATACAACCAAAGGATACTATATAACCGTTCGACAGGGCATGTGAAGGCGCTCGAAAGTGTTATAGAGAAAAACCTAGGGTTGTGGCCCTAAGGACTTGACCGTATTGTACGACCAGCTTGCAAGAGAACTGTGAGAAGGATGAGTGCTAAAGATGAGTAAGAGAGATGAGTGCGAGCAATGTGTGAGTGAGATGAGTGAAAAAGATTTGTGAAAATGATGAGTGCGAGAGATGTGTGAGAGGGATTAGTGCGAGAGATGTGTGAAGGTGACGAGTGCGGGAGATGTGTGAAAGAGATGAGTGCGAGAGATGTGTTAGAGGGATGAATGGGAGAGATGTGTGAAAGTTACGAGTGCGGAAGATGTGTGAAAGTGACGAGTGCGGAAGATGTGTGAGAGAGATGAGTGCGAGAGATTTGTGAAAGCGATGAGTACAAGAGATGTGTGCGGTGTACCTACTTAAATGTAATATGTAGAGTCACCGCTCGCTTTATGATTGTCCTCGCTACTCATTATTTCACATCTTGGGTGGAAACATAATCATATGTATCGGATCCGAACGTCTTTCCTACTCACCTGTGCTATATAAGCTATACAACCAAAGGATACTTACTATGTAAGTATAGTTCTTATTCTATAGTAGTTAGGTTTAAGAAAAAGGGACTTGCGTAGGTACTTAATGAAAATACATAAAATTCGATACCCAGTAAGTTTCTTTTATTTTCTTCGTAACGGTTTAACAACAAACTATTTTTGATTAAGTAGTAAATGGGTATCCAAAAGTACATTCACTTTTTTGACTCTTTTAACCATTCGTTTAACCAACGTTACTATACAATAATGTATGTATGTAGAGTGTTATAGATTACATACAAAAAGGGCAGCCCCTCTTGGAGTAGAAGTTTAAAATTGACATTTATTAGAATATAATTATACCCAGCCTAATATAATATTTATAAAATATTAGGTACTTTGTTCAAGTTTCTGAGAAGAATATCATTAATTTCTAACTTTTCTCTTGTAAACATAGTTGATCAAATAGTTTTATAGAAGTTAATAGGGTAGTTGAGTGGTTGTCATTTGAGTAACTTTTCATCATCCGTCAAGAAAGACGTTTTGTTCTTAAAATGTACATAATTTGTAGTTTTGGTCAACTAAAAATTGAATACTTGACGGACAACAAAATGGCTAAAGATTAAAATTTCAACATCAGGGCAATTTAATGAACAAATAGTCAATAATTAATTTAAAGCAATCAACTACCCTATTATTTGACAATATTGACACGACAGTTTGAAATAAAGTTCCCATTTAATATGTCAATTCAAAGACAAAATGATTTTATTTAATTTAAGTATTTTCTCTACGGTCATAGTTCCTATCAATTGGTATTGTTTAAAAAATTTTTTTTTAATGAAAATAAAGACTAAATAATAATATTAAAATAATTTTATTAATAGTATCTTTAAGGAATGTTTTATTTTATTTTATTAAATACAAAGTGATGAAGTCACAGGCCTAAAATCAAAAAAATGGCTTCTGTAGTAATTTCAACTACGATTAAGAAACGCATTTAGTTATTTGATATTATTTAGGTATTAATAGCTATTAATGCCACTGCCAAGTAACGAGAGCCATTGTAACATGAGTGCTAGTTTGTGCCACGAAGCGAAGCTAAATGGCACAATAGACAGCACGAGTTTAACAATGCTAATTGCGTGCAGTGGCATACAATATGTTTTCTACGACCATAAAATAAATAAAACAAAATTTTAAACCGTCAAAAATTTATCCATAGAGCCTAATCACACGCAGGTACGCGCGCTTTTTAAATGGCCTTAGATTCAGATTTTGTAATAACCATATATTAGAATTTTTAAAACAAAGCCATAAAAATATTTAAAAAGTTTCATTGTAGTACAGTTGTTTTGTTATGAAATGATCATTGTAAAACGGCTTGTAGGAATGAATACTTTTGTGATAGGATTTGAGGTTATGTATTAATCAAATTACCAAATGGGAGTAGAAAAATTACTTTTCTATATACAAAATCATTATATCGCCAAACATTTTTCTTACTAACATGTGTTATAAAAAAACTTAAAAATGCCAATTGAAACTTGAACTTGTTTATCGAACCTTCAGCATTAGGAAGTGAAAAGAAACTGAGACCACAGAAACTAAACTTACTTTGACAAATTAAAAAAATCGTACATAATATCAATAACATTAATTAAACTTATAAGTGTATATTAAATAGTACAGTTTCATATGGAATAAATCTGTCTCATAAATTAAGACTATAAATTAATCTATTATTTTCATTTTCTGTCCATAAAGTACGCAAAAATTTTAAAAATCATTATGTAGTACTTAAAAATAATGGAAAAAATTAGTTATAAGGTAGATTAATTCAAAAGGTTGATAAATAAACTATTAAACCAATCATGCCAACTGTAAAATACAGAAAGGTAGGTGAAATTGAAAAAGGTTACGAATTCTTACATTAATATTTAATTTTAGTCTTTTACCTCTTAGCCTTAACCGACTTCAAATTACTATTTAACATCAATTGAAGATAGGTTATCTTAGTTGTACGTTACTAAGAGTAAGAGCATTTTAAAGAATTTTCGATTCATCTTTAAGTGTAAATAGACAGTTATAGTAACAATTTTCGATTTAGCTCTAAAAGATATTTCCTATGGACAATTTTATGCCATTGACATCGTATTTCAATACTTAATAATTATGTACAACTATTCCGAACATCAATTTTCAAAATTTAATCTCAAATAGTATACGTAGAATCAGGGCCGTAATAAGAAGCTCTAAAGCCCCGGGGCAAAGTGATCGTGGGGCCCTCTTGGCCTTTCTTCTCACTTTCCTTGAACAAGCCGTTATCATTAGTGAAGGCACATATCTAGACTTTGGTTATGGAGATAGGCGTGATTATCCACAATGCAAATCTACAAAGCGCAGTTATTGTAACATTAGGTTTATAAGATGACAGGGATTAACTTGGAAGTTTTCACCCGTTACTGGCAAAATACAAAGACAAGAGTAGCAAAAAAGCGTATAAATTTTAATAGACGGTATGATCTGATTATTAATGAATTTTAATGAGTTATAAGTTGATTTTCTGTTCCTTTTGAATGCCGCCTAAGTCATGTGCCTTACCTGTCACACTTTAGTGACCCCCATGGTACAATAAACTAGCGAGCAAAGTAAGCTTAAACATTTTTAGGAGTTATCTAAAAGCAGTTCAGATACTGGTGCACGCAAAAATTATTTTCTGGCACAAACTGTCTCTGCTTATCTACTTGTGTCAACGATTAATACGTTGCAAAGTTTAAGTAAATAGAAGTGGTCTAGGTCTATATTCGATTTGATTCCATAGACTTGTAGATCGAGAGTACTATGAAACTCCAGGGGGAGCGAAACAATATCTTTTTTTTTTGTGTTTGGTCTTGTAGGAGGCCTCTTACTCGTAGATCAAGCACGGAAAAACTTTGCTCGGGGCCCTTGGGTATTGCCCCGGTTGCCTCGGCGGCGGTGATTACGGCCCTGCGTTTAATAAAAAACGTTCCATTTTTTTATCATATTTTAAGTCCCTTTTATTTCATGTTAGCTTTGACCCGCGGCTTCGCCTGCATGGACATATTTTCTATAGCTGTCTTCAAGAGTGCGTAGTACGCGAGCCGCAAGCTAAACTAAACCCGTTGCTCTGTTGCTTACTACATGCGCGAACGTTTAAATGAGTTTTCTCCAGATCCCTCGGGAACTATGTCAGGCTATACTAATTACTAGTCTGGGTCACTTTCCACCACCTCAACTATCTCTGTGCAAAATATCATCAATCCTTCCCTTCATTGTGACGTGACAGAAATTAAGAAAAAAGAGAAAGAGAAATTGGGATAAAAGATAGCTTTTGTCTTTTTCCATGCTACAGGCTACGTGCGTGTCAAATTTCGTCACTGCCAAGATACGTTGAGGCGTTGAAGCGTAAAGAGGTAACAAACAAACAAACACATTTTCACATTTATAATATTATTAGTAAGGATCACAGTACCGTAACTCTACACATATTATTTTACTGAGACACAAACATAATATGAAAAATCAATAAAGCAATGAAATAAACAAGAACAGGTTTTAAAAGCCGGGAACCCTATCAGAGAAGAGAGAAATGAAATTCCTTTAGATCACGTTCCTGAGCAGTTCTTCTGACGTTAGTACGCCGTCCTGTTGACAAAACAAAAACACGGTTTAAATTACAATTTATTATAGATACTAGCTGTTTCCCGCGGCTTCACCCGCGTGGACTACGTTTCTATGACTTTTCGAGGGTGCGCAGTGCGCGAGCCGCAAGCGGCTCGCGAGCGTGGTAAAAAGTAGCCTATGTCTGAATCCAGGTCCTAATCTGTCTACCTACCAAATTTCAGCCAAATCCGTTCAGTAGTTTTTGCAGGAAAGCGTAACAGACAGACAGAGTTACTTTCACATTTATAATATTAGTAGGGATTATCCATCTAGGTTAACCTTAGCACCATCTACCCTAGTTGTTCAGACCACCTTTTTGAAAATGGCAGAAATTGACAGGGAATAGGGATGACGAATGCTAGTCATCTGATTTACTTTTTATCATCTGTCAAAAACTACATTTTGTTGTAAAAATGTTTGAAATACCTAGGCGTGATGTCATAGTTTTGCAGCGTCATTTATGTACTCATTTTGTGATTTTAGTGAATTAAAAATCGAAGACTTGATGGAAAACAAAACGAGTAAGGTTTTCCGAAGTTTAAGTAGGAGGCCAATTTAGTAATCAAGAGTTCATAATTTATTTCTGATGATGTCGTCATCCCTATTGTCAAATTATAAAAAAAATAGTCTATGATTTTATTTTGAACTTCGTATGGCTCTAGAAGCGGAATTTGGTGTATTAAAAAAATCGTTTCCCATACTACTACTTCTTGAAAATATATGGGCCGATTCTAATGAAACTTTATATACATATGCTAGTCACAAAGTATTTACAAAATCGTTTCCCATACAAACTATAAAATACTACTTTTGGAAAATGGTTAGGCCGATTCTAATAAAAGTTTTTACGCATAAGCAATTCAAGAAATTTCAGATTGTGGATAGATTACATTTTCAAAAAAATAGTGTTGTCAATAAATAACAGTGATTTTAGGTTTAAATAGTTCTTCAAAAGCTTCAAATTCGCTAATCTTCTTTAAAATAATATATTCTTTAAAATATTATATTTCAAAAATGCCTATCCATTTTTAAAAAGTAGTATTTTATAGTTTGTATGGGAAACTATTTTGTAAATAATCACTTAATCCATAAATAAAACAAGGCAGTTTCAACGAAGTTTTGACTAAATTTTGACTTTTAGAGCATAATGTTACGTGTTCGTTGCCAGAACCGATGGATCCCAAATAAAAGATGCATTTCCCTAACGTAATGAAATTAAGGCGACGCATTGTAAAAACTGTTGTCTCTGTTTTTTTCTTTACGTGTAAAGAGAAAAGAAAATATCTACACTTTTGCACTTTTTCAATGTTTTTGCTTGGTTTTCAATTTGCTTTTTCAATGTATGTGATGGTGAAGTATGGTGATATTGAAGCCGAAAACAGATGCCAGCTTACCAAGATTCCCCAATGCAATGGTAAGAAGGCTATCATTTCTTTACACCGGAACACATGATAAGATAAGACAACATTTATTCGACAAAAATACACACAGACAACATAAAAATAAAAATAAAGGTACAATTTCAACAAAAATAAAAAGTAGAAAATATGAGTATACGATACGATTGCAAAAATCTTATGTGCAATACATGAATATTGTTAAAACAGTTGTTGTCGAAAACAGTTGTTGTTGAACTAAGATGGTGGTAGCTAGCCAGGTGGGCTTAGTAAAATGTTTTACCACTAACCAAACGGAGCCCTATAAAATTAGACTCTGCCGGGAATCGAACCCGCGAACTTCTAAAGTGAAGTAAGTGGAATAACCATTCGCCATGGAGGCGGTTAAAATAGATTCAGGGCGTGTTTTCCAGGCTCTTGCGCCTAAGGTAATCGTCCTGGTTTGCATAATGGAAGCTCCAAAATAGATTTGTTATTGTCATGTACTTTACCTGATTGAGGTCGATGAACTTGCGGACCACGGACCGCGTGAAGTCTGGGTTGTTCAGCATTTCGTTGACGAACCAGTCCATTGGAATACTGTTGACAACCATTGCATTGTTAAAAAAATAAGACGATAGTGGTATAGACCGACGACCTGGTGAAGATCGCGGGAAGCCGATGGATACGGGCAGCGCAGGACCGGTCGTCGTGGAAATCCTGGGGGATTATTTTTTTCAACAGCAGACGATTTTCGGTTGATATGATGATGAGTAGTATATCATAAATATGTGAATAACAGGGACTGGAAGGAATTAATGAGTGATTGCTAAAATAAACAAAAAATAGGCAGTATGGCCATGGAGCCTTAGCCTTGTCGAGAAACGCAAACAGATTTAAGTCTCTTTCGTTACGGTTTCGTTACGGTCCAATTTTCTGACTTGGTTATGTGATTTGTTTTTTTTTTCGACATCAGCAAAGTCATTAAACAAAAGTTGTTAAGTATGATGAGTAGAAACCGCATTTAAACGGACCTTCAACAATTTTGTTACACCTGTATACACTCGTAAAACATAACCCGTCTTCATCGCCGTCGGGTAAAAACACTCATTATAACCTATGAGGAGGAGTAAGCCGTTTGACATACTCCTAGTGGAGCCACACCCTGGACACTTCATACAACGGGCCAGAAATGACATTTCAAAAAAGGAATGACGGAACATACAAAATGGCGGCGAAATCCTTTACGTTCGATAACCAAACCTGGACGACGAGGGGATGAGGGGGGGACACGCCTGCGAAGAAACTCGAAGGTTGTGTGTGAAGTCGACCAACTCGCACTGGGCCCGCGTGATCGACTAAGGCCCGATCGCCCTAATTCAGGGTAGGCTCTAGCCCCTCGGTGGAGACGAATATGAGCTGATATTATGATGATGATTAACTGACTGGCGGGGGACCAGTGGGCTTTATTTTTAAGACAGAAAACAGGAAATCAGCTATACTTCAAATGTCACTTTATTGCATACTTCAAAGATTTTTGGAGGTTGAAGTTAGTCTAGCTTACTCGTATGTGCCTACCACGTAACAAAAAAATGTCTGGAAGGGATTTCTCAGCTTACGGCTACTAAAGGTCTATATATTAGGCAGGCAGTGATACCATTGTTACTTCAACATCTTAATACTGTCTTTGTAAGAAGCAAAAACGTATAAACAATAGTCCCGCAAATAGAAAGCGTTAATAGTTATATGTGTAGGTAAGTACCTATTTTATTAACGTCTCGTTTGTGCCCGCGGACATCTTGGAAATCACAATGTGTTTCAGCCACAACACGGTTTGAACAATTAACTTTGAAACCGGTCAATTATGCAAACAGTCTAACTGAGACTGTGTAACAAAATTGATGTAGGAGCGGTTAAGTGGGGCTTCCACTCGTCAAACTGAACAACTTTAAAAAAAAACTTTTTTTTTATAAATTTAAATGCTTTTGACTGCAACCCACCTGATGGTAATTGATGAAATGAATGATGATGCAGTCAAGGATGGTACACGCAAACTCTTGCCTTGAAGATCCCCAATATTTCATTCTCAAAAATAAAACTTATACGCCTGTATGAAAATCAAATCTATATTTCGTAGCCATACTGTAGAGCTATGCTAAACTAAAAAAATGAACTTATACACTCGGTGGACCGACGACCTAGGGAAGGGCGCGGGAAGCCGCTAGATGCGTGCAGCGTCAATTTTCTTGTCAGTTATTTTCATTTTTAAACGGTTATGTACCTTGACAAAGAGTGTGTTAAGAGTTGGTAAGCCCTTGGCATCATCTCACCTGATGGTAAGTGACGATGATGTCGATAATGGTAGCGGGCTTACCAAGATTTGCCAACGCAATGGGGATCTGGCTATCTTATCTTCGAGCAGGAACACATCAATGCTGTTAACACTGATGTTTGGCGGCAAGACTTAGATAAGATGATGCTCATCAAATCATGTCCAATAATACCAAAATAAACTTGAGGAAACCTATGTCCAGCAGTGGACGTCTTTCGGCTGATATGATGATGGTGATGATATAGGATGTAACAAAATTGATACAGGATCTATAACTATTAGACTTCCAGAAATTTGTTCAGGTAACTCTAAAATTTAAAAAAACCTGTTTAAAAGGGTGTATCAAAATTAGCGATAGACCATGAAATTCTTAAATACCAGTAGATGATTTATAGTAAGTATCTGTTGATCGATATAGATATTAACAAGATATAATACCTACCATCCTCGACTACATCGTCACTTACCATCAGGTGAGATGTAGTCAAACGCGCTCAAATTTTTAATAAAAAAATAATATTTTTTTTTAATCTAATCGATATTGATTTGTAAATGTTTCTAAGTATGAAGCCTAATTCAAGAAACTACACGTTATCAAGTCTTGATTTATTTTTTTGTTCACAATTGGTAAGCCCTTTAATGCGGTAACGCTGCTCCTTTTCTTTCTTCTTTCATTCAACCTATTTTATTTCATCTATTTGTTCTATTACGCATGCGCTGGCACAAAACAGTACATTTGTCACAGTTTGAATAAACTGTGACACATGAGATTCAAAATTCATTCCACCATTCAACATATTTTTCGAAACCAAATTTGGAAACTTTATAAAATAATTATTTTTAACCTGCTGATTTCTTTAAAGACTCATCTCGGGTCTTTTATTCCATCTTATTCATCTATAAATAAATCTAAATATCTGTGAACACATAGGCCTCCCCCAAGGATCTCCACGACGACCGGTTCTGCGCTACCCGCATCCAGCGGCTTACCGTGACCTTCACCAGGTCATCGGTCCACCGAGTGGGAGGCCTGTCTACGCTACGCTTTCCGGTGCGCGGTCGCTACTCGAGAACTTTACTGCCCCAACGGCCATCCGTTCTACGAGCTATGTGCCCTGCCCACGGCCACTTAGCACACCAGCAATTCTGAGAGCTATATCGATTACTTTGGTTCTCCTACGGATCTCCTCGTTTCTGATTCGATCACGCAGAGAAACTCCGAGCATAGCACGCTCCATTGCGCTTTGGGTGACTTTGAGCCTTCTTATGAGGCCCATAGTAAGCGACCATGTCTCAGTTCCGTATTTCATCACTGGCAACATACACTGGTCGAAGGATAGGCCTATGTCCAGCAGTGGACGTCCTTCGGCTGATATGATGATGATCTGTGGGCACGTACGGTTATTACCCACTCCCTGCCTGCTATGGCAGGGTATGCCCTACATCTACGACGACGTGATGATAAGTGACGATGAAATCCTTACTAATATTATAAATGTGAAAATGTGTTTGTTTGTTACCTTATCACGCTTCAATGTCTTGACCAATCTTTATGAAATTTGGCATGCAGGTAGCCTGTGTCACGGGGAAGGACATAGGCTAGGAAAATAGCATAATCTGATGCAGTTCCTGAGGGAATTAAAAAATACTCGATTGTTGTGATTTTTTGCACAGAGATGGTTGAGTAGGTGGGAAACGACATAATTTACTAATCACCCTTAAAGACAGTCTAAAAACGATGTCCACGCGGGCGGAGCCGCGGGAAAAAACTAGTATAAATATAATAGTAGTATAAATAGTATAGGCCTTTGTCCAGCAGTGGACGATTTGTGGCTGATATGATGATGATGATAAATAGTATAGTAGTGTGTGTGGAGCGGTGCAGTCCATGGCTCATTTAGTTTCCTGTCCTGCCTGCCCTGTCACCTGTTCGCAGCAGGACTTCATGGACGCCACAAATAGTGCAGTCGAAGTGACTAAGTTCTGGGCCGGTATGATTTAATTTGTCATCGACACGCAAAGAAGAAGAATAGTATAAATATACATTATTCACAATTCACCTTTCGAATGTTTTCTCTTCGCCTTCTTGCCCGTCGCGCTCCGGTGAAGCCTCCAACGTCTCCCAAAAGTTGTCCAAGCCATACACTGATGGAGAAAAAACAAGTTAACTCACCAATTATGCACCCATTAAACCTGAACAAACTTCATTAACTGAAAATGCTTTGGCTATATTAAACGCTTCGAAAAGCAAACGCCTTTAAAATCAATTTTCGTGTTATCTCATTGCCTTGTTCTATAATTAGAATTTCAATTAATGAAGTTTTTCATTTTTTAAAAGAGTCACCCTCATTCCGAGAGCGATTACGAAGAAAAAAAACATTTTTATAAAGCCGAATCGAAAATGGACGGACAATGTCTCGAATCAGTCCAGTTTTAAGCGTCGAAATATTTGATCAGCAAATTTACGAATTCAATACCTACTTAATGTAGTATTCTTCATCGTCGTTAGGTAGCTCTGACAAGAAATATAATTATTTCTCAGATCAAATAAAAGTTTAGATAGAAACTCACGTAAATGAAGCGTGAAGCCAATCAAAACTACTCCAAACCTGCATGTACACTGTATACGCACACATACGTATCGAAACTGGTGTAGTTTTGCTCGATAGTATTTGCTGTCAAAAACACGCACAAACACCGATACCGCACACATGTTTCAAAATGTGGCTTCAACCATTCGACCAAATATAATGGACCGGCCCTATCCATACATTAATCTCATAATAAAAGAGTCTAATACAATTGCACGCAAACACACAGTCACACCACTACCGTGAGTCTTGTTCAAATATAAACAATGACAGACATAGAGAGACGTTCTCGGAATGTAGCACGAATGAGATAATTTTATTTCATTAATGAAATTTTCATTAATTCCGACTTTCAACCCATTTGGGGAACACTGATCGACTTAGGCGAAATGAGCAAATTCGCTAATTCGATAGGCATCGAAACCGCTGTTTGCGTAGGCCGGTCCATAGCTGTTAAATTGGTCAAAGCTTCAACGTGACTGTTCGCAACATTCTATCTGTTGATCTGAGAATTTTTTATATTTATTCAGTAAATTGGCAATAACTGCATGCAATTAGCATTATAGATAGATGTTTCTGCGTAAAGCACCGCAGTCTGTTGCGGATACAGCTAGAAGATAATTAGCTTATGATAAAAGAAAACTTAATACACAACATCGCACCGCATTTTGAGTAGAATTGAACACGGGCAAATTAGCCATTAATTAAGAGGATTGTGAAGCTGCGACTATGCATACAAACGACGTTAACAATTTTCACCTCTTAAATATTAATCGATTTGGACCAATTTTTGATAGGTTGTCAGTCAGAACAAAAGCTAGGCTTATAAGTTTTTATTTTTTCGATAAAGTTAATAAGCCTAATTTTATTATCGTTCACGTTTTGTCATTGAAAATGACTTTTAGATCGCTGGGTACTAGGTCCCATTTGGGAGTTTAGTGCGACACGGCGAAAAGTCGCAGCTTCAGAATCCTCTTACCGATTAGCACACTGATTTATTAGTGTGTTGGCTCCGGAAAAACTTAATCTGACGAACGAATGAATTGTAAGGTTTCTCATGTCTGTGGCCGCCAATAGGAATGAGCCACGCGAAGCTCATTTTTTCGCAGGTAGCATATAGTCAACGGGCTCGTTCGTTAATTTTTGCCATTTTTTATAACAATTCAATTTATTTATTTATAAACAACAATATTATTGTATTTGAATGTAGTGGTAGGTAATATAGCCAAGTTGTTTTTACTATAATATAAACAATTTGGCTTCTACATGGTTGATAATATCAAATCAAACTCAACGGAAACACATGGCAGAGTCAGACAAATTAACTGTTGGTACGACGGAAAAACAGAAAATTCGTTTTCTGTTAACGACGAGTGTATTTTCCTTGTTCGTTATCTATGGTAAGAATGTGTCCTATTAGAATCAGAAAAAAAATGTAACAATGTCCCAATGCATGTCTTTTGACCTAATCACAGCTCGGTGCCTACATAAATGGCCGTCGATTTTATTTTAATATTTATTTATTTTGTCATTGAAAATGACTTTTAGATCGCTGGGTACTAGGTCCCATTTGGGAGTTTAGTGCGACACGGCGATTGTATGGAAGCTATTGCTAGTTCATAGATAAATAGAGTGTCAAAGGACGCTGATTGAAGAGGTCTATCAGATGGTGAAGGAATTTTAAAAAAACTTTGAAATCCAAAAAAGTTATGGTCGAAAAACCGGTTTTTTTGGTCGAAATTTTTTGAATTTTTGACTTTGGGCCCGGATGCCTCGAGAACTAAGTTGAAATTAAAAAAAACTGTCCTAGGGTATTTAGTTGGCTGTCAAATGAGATCAAAATTTAGAAAAAAAAAATAATTACGGGCTAAAGTACCTCGGCGAGTGAGTTGTATGTAGCGCATCATGGTTATACAGTACTGTGGTATGGAAGTTGGGTGTGTATGAGAGTTTATATTGTTGTATTGTATGTGGTGAATGGAGGAATTTTGGAATATTTTGAACTTTTTTTGATTTTTTTTTAAATTTTTGGATTTTGTAAAATATTTAAATTTTAATTAATGAGTACGGGGTATGGGGAGTTATGTAAAAGTAACGAATTGTTGGTGGATAGTGTGATACATAAATTACTTATTGTTTGTCCAATTAGGTAAAAATTATGATTAACATTTATTTTTAAGATTGATATTTAACATGTTAAATTGCAAGTGTGTAAAGTTAAAATAAAAGTTTACAAGTTCTACAAATTGAAATTGTGAAAAAATAAATTTGTAAAAATAAAATTTGTGTGTTCATTTCGTTTATTTCCTTAAGCCTGAATTTCATTTTCAATGTCCTAGTAGTTCGTGCTATGCAGGGAATCTGTGCTTTGTTTTATTTTATATTATTTATTGAAACTACAGCGTTAAATCTACAATAATCAAACTTTAGAAAATACATATGCCAATAAATATCAAGTTCTTAAAATTAACAAAATTATTTAAATCTATCTACCTATCCGCGTGCAATCGACTACATCAGATGTGTTGTTTGTTCGGGTTAGTTTGTGTGTGTGTGAGTGTGTGAGGGTGTGTATGTGTGTGTATAATTTAATTTTAATTATTTTGATCTAATAATGTCAAAAACTGATTTCCTGAATTGGTTGCGCTCGTCGTAAAATATGTCTATACTTGACAAATACTTTAATCATAAACTCTTTCGACATTTAGTTCGATTCAATGACAACGGAAGTAGCTTTTTCATTTTCTGAGACCTAAAGTAATGCACAAAGCGTTTTGCTTCATCATTCATCATGCGAACGGCCGAGGAGTAGAATCCCGTTCCCGCGTCTGCGTTCCCCGATTCGTATAATTTAGGAATCTTCAAGAATATTAATTGAGCTTGCGTGTTACATTCTCGGCTGTATCGGCTCTTACTATCAGGTCAGGTGAGGTGATTGCCAAACGTACCCAAATTTTTAATTTAAAATCAAGCATTGGTTTTGGTAACAGTAATCACTAGACGTACATGCTATGGGAGTAACATTTGAGTTGAGATTGAGTCGGTAGATAAAACCTTTATTTCTACGCATTATGAGCATTACTTCTGTCATCCGCCCCGGCCAACTACGGATTTTTTGCTCGGCGACGACGTCGTTTATTGCGTTGACTTAAAGGTTTTTTGTTACGGCTCAAGCTATTTTGCGCGGTGTAGTGCTGATTCTCTTATTTGACAAATTGAACTATTAGTAGCTCAAGGAAACGAAACGAAACGACTGGTCATAATCTATCAATAATTGAAAACGCATTAAAAAACCGACTTCCATCGCTACAAATTAGTACAATTTTGCATTATTATTTTTGTTTTTTTTTAAAATTTTCTAATAAAGTTCTACACCGATTTTGATAAAATTTATATGGGACCAACACGGGAACATAGCCAATCGAATAAAAAAAGCATCATGAAAATCGGTTTACAATATGCAGAGATATTTCGTAACAAACATACAAAAAAAAAACACATAGTCGAATTTTGAACCTCCTCCTTTTTGGAAGTCAGTTGAAAATAGTCTAAATTTAAGCAGTAGGTGTGTGTAGTGTCTTGCAGGGTAGTCCTCGACAAAACGAAAAGTGCTGTTAGTACTTTGTCCCGTTTATACTTTATTGCTTTGCGTTGGGATTAGGTTTAACTTTTAATGGTATGTACTTAAATAATTATGTAGGTTTTTTTTAGGGTTCCGTACTCAAAAAGTGCCAACGGGATACTATTACTAAGCTTCCGCTGTCCGTCTGTCTGTCAGCGGGCTTTATTTCATGAATCTTAATAGACAGTTTAAATTTTCAGAGTGTATTTCTTTTGCTGCTAAAACAGCAAATTATGAAAAAAAAATTCGAGCGAGACCTACAGTACTCGCATATGATGTGTAACATGTGACAAAATACATTAGGTTAGTTAGATTTGATGACGATATTGTACCTGGGTGGCGGATCTGACAGTAAGGAAAAAAACCGACCAAGTGCGAGTCGGACTCTCGTAAAGTAGAATTCCGCGCTTTCGCGACTTCCTGTTACACATTTCCGTCCCATGTTACACATTTCCGTCCCATTTCACGAAATCACTTCCACAAATTGCAGGAAAGCGAGAGCAAAGATGTTACACATCAAAAAAGAGGAAAAACGCGTTTTATTTTATTAAATTTAGTACGTTTGTACAGAAACTTTGCGAGTCTGACTTGCACTTGGCTGGTTTTTTAAAAGGCTGTGCTACTACAGATTTTTTTAATGAAGTCGTAGGTGTGCTTTAATTATATCAAATAAAAAATACTTTGATATAGTCCGTATTTTTTTTTATCCACAATTGATAAGCCCTTGTTATTATCTCACCTGATGCTAAGTGACGATGATGGAATCGGGTTTACCAAGATTCCTTAACGCAATGGAGATCTGGCTATCATATCTTCAAGCCGGAACACATCAATGATGTTAACACTGATTTTTGGCGGCAAGACTTAGATAAGATAATGGTAGCTAGCCAGGCGCAGATTTAGAGATCATCCAAATTATACTCGACAACTTTTTCCACCTCTAGGCAAGGAAATCCAGGACTATCTTATTAAGAGGATTTTATTATATCAGCTCATATACGTCCCCACTGAGGGGCTCGAGCCTACCCTGAATCAGAGCGATTAGGCCTTAGTCGACCACGCGGGCCTAGTGCGGGTTGGTCGACTTCACACACAACCTTCGAGTTTCTTCGCAGGCGTGTGACGGTTTCCTCACGATGTTTTCCTTCACCGTTAAAGCATATGTACGTAAGTTTTTGAAAATCTCATTGGTAAATTGGCCGTCCAGATTTGAACCCGGTACCTCTGGTTAGATGGACCGAGTCGTTACCGGGTTTTATGAAGTTGCAATTTTTCATACAAACGGCGATAACGATTTTCACCTCTTAAATGTTAACCGATTTGGACCAATTTTTGATAGGTTTTCAGTCAGAACAAAAGCGAGGCTATTACGTTTTTGTTTTTTCGATAAAGTTAGTAAGTTTAATTTAATTGTCGTTTAAGTGTTCGTCCAATTTTCTATTTCATCAGTAATTTAAAAAACGAAACATATAAGCCTAGCTTTTGTTTTGACTGGACAACCTATTAACAAATGGTCCAAATCGGTTAACATTTAAGAGGTGAAAATCGTTAACGCCGCTTATATGAAAAGTCGCAGCTTTACAGTCCTCTTAAGGCACAAGTGTAAATAGAAAACATTCTAAGACAAAATGAAGCTCGCAAACACAAATACACTTTATAAGTAAAATCCCACCAAAAAAGGTACTTATATCCCCAACACTCTTAAACTCTCACGTTCATGATCCTTTTATGTTTATTACTGCCGTCGTACGTGGATGACCCCTTAAACAAATACAGTCGGCCGTTTTGTAGCGGTTTTCTTTGTCTCCAATAAGCCAAAACAAAATAACAATATAGCTTTAGTGTCTTCCAACAATAGTGTCAGTATTTGTTTTCACTATCGGATCATCCTGTGGATAAGCTTTACCTCCTCGCTGGTGCCTTTTGCCATATCCCCGGGCAATGAGGACTCTAGAATTGGGCTTGAAAGTGCCCCTGGTCACTCTTACTTCCTCTTCTAGAGATCCAATGTTGGTGACAATGGAATGATTAAGTATTCTTATTTTTAACGAAGCGTAAGCAAAGCAGCAGCGCTGTTTAAATTTTATACTTAAATGTGGGTAGTTATTTATTAGGTAATTTTATACCTAAATGTGGGTAGTTATTTATTAGGTAATCTTATACTTAAATTTGGGTAGTTATTTATTAGGTAATTTTATACTTAAATGTGGGTAGTTATTTATTGGGTAATTTTATATTCCTTTGTTCAGTACAGAAGGTGCAACAGTTGGTGATGCCAATCATTTTATTCATGGAAAATATTATTATGATTTATTTATTTTTATCCACCATTGGTAACCCCTGGGCATCAATTCACCTGATGGTAAGTGACGATGATGTTGAAGATAGAAGCGGGATTACCAAGATTTTCCAATGCAATGAGGAACTGGCTATCTTACATTCAAGCTGAAGCACATCAATTCTGTTAACATTGATGTTTGGTGACAAGACTAAGATAAGATGGTGGTAGCTAGCCATGCGGGCTTAGAAAATGCCCTACCCCTTCCACTAACTAAACCGAGTTTTACAAAGTTAGACTCCGTCAGGAATCGAACTCGCGATTTTCAGATGTACGCTAATGAACTAACCATTACGCCACGGAGACGGTTAAATTTAATTATTTTTTATCACTACATATGGATAAATGAAAATCATTGACTAAAATATACAGGGTGTAATATTCGACCACGCGGGCCAAGTGCGGGTTGATCGACTTCACACACAACCACAGATACACAACCTTCGAGTTTAATCGCGGGCGTGTACAGGTTTCTTCACGGTCGATGTTTTCCTTTACCGTTAAAGCGTTGGAGGCTTATAATAATAAATAAAAATAAATTATAAAATGTTGTTTCCTAAATTGGACTCCTACGAAAAAAAAACTTCACTTTTTTTGGTTTTCTGTCACGTCTTCAATTTAAAATAAATCACGATTGTAAAATTAGTGTATCAAAGACGCTGAATCCTATTTAAAACATTCCTAAAACTAATTGTTCTGATAGAATGATAAAAAAGTAATTCAAATGACTAGGAATCAATAACCGTATTGGAGCAAAAAAAAATACTACTCATACAAGTTCAGCTGATTGCTAAAATATATGGAAAGTTTCTTGGGTAAAGGTTTTTTGAGGAAAGATATATTGTTTATTAAATTTTTTACTACTCTATATTCTATATTATTCACATTTTTTTTATATATTGTACGTACAATAAGGCATATTTGATAGATTGATTGTTTAGTTTTAT
This sequence comes from Coleophora flavipennella, assembly GCA_947284805.1. Classification (NCBI taxonomy): domain Eukaryota; kingdom Metazoa; phylum Arthropoda; class Insecta; order Lepidoptera; family Coleophoridae; genus Coleophora; species Coleophora flavipennella. The sequence goes on from OX369269.1 coordinate 9,238,033, forward strand.
GATTGAATGTCTAGTTTAAAATTTTTGGCCAATGCTTTTCATTATCACTCTGTAGATATAGTAACAATGAACATGAAACGAAACGAAATCTATTTAATTAATATTTTAATTATTCAAAAACAGTTAATTGCATTTATCCAGGAGATGCTCGTTACATAAATCGTTTGACGTTAATTACTAGGTCTTAAAGTAATATACAGGATGTGACAAATAGGATCCGTTAACTTTCCCCATGGACCCCATAGGCAATTTTCAAAAAAAATATTGGGCCCTCCATACAAAAATGCACAAAATCTGTCGATCCGCTGATCGATTTGTATGAAAAGTTATTTTTTCTTTACGATTTTAGCAAAGTTAAGAACAAAATCTGTTCAGTATGATGAGAAGAAGCCCCAGTTAACGGGACCTACACCAATTACAATAGGGATGACGACAGCATCAGAAATAAATTAGGAACTTTTCATCACAAATCGCCCTGCTACATAAACTTCAAAAACCATTTCGTTTGGTTTTCCATTAAGGCTTCGATTTTTAATTCACCAAAATCACAAAATTAGTACCTACATAAATGACGCTGCAAAACTATGACGACACGCCTAGGTATTTCAAACATTTTTACAACAAAATGTAGTTTTTGACAGATGATAAAAAGTAAATCAGATGACTAGCATTCGTCATCCCTATTACACCCTATATACAATTAATCAGAATCTTGCGTTCAATATTTTTTTAAAGCATTTGGGCAGCAAAGGCATTGTAAGGTTTCTTTTTCATTTACCTTCGCCAACAGTCTCATCACCGTCCCTCTTGCCAAATCCGTTGGCGACCCTCAAGGAGGACCTTGGCTTATAAATCCTCCAGATCGGTGAATATCCTTCAAATTCTGTGTAAAGGTGATACGGGTGAGAATATGATGTGCTGTGCGTGGTAAGGTGTTTCATGGCTACATGGGGCTGTTAAACTGGTGCAGGCCGTAGCGGATTTTTTTTTTTCACAATTGGTAAGCCCTTGGCATCATCTCATCTGATGGTAAGTGACGATGATGCCGAAGATGGAAGCGGGCTTACCAAGATTCTCCAACGCAATGGAGAACTGGCTATCTTATCTTCAAGCCGGAACACATCAATGTTGTTAACACTGATGTTTGACGGCAAGACTTAGATAAAATGGTGGTACTTAGCCAGGCGGGCTTAGAAAATAAAGGAAAATCCACAAAATTAATCGAAGAAGGAAGTACAGTGTGGCAAAGACTATACAGAATGTAACAAAATTTGTGTAGGTCCCTTTAACTGCGGGTTCTACTCGTCACACTGAACAACTTTCTCCAAGGAACCCATAGTCCATACTTAAAAAAATCGGTCTACCAGCTGATCGATTTGTATGAAGAGTAAAAAAAAAAACTTTTACGTTTTTAGCAAATTCTTAGAATAAAAGTTGTTCAGTATGATGAGTAGAAGCCCCAGTTAACGGGACCTACACCAATTTTGTTACATCCTGTGTAAGCATTATATCGAAATATATAAAGAACAAAGCGAAAACTTTTAAAACTATGTTATTCGACAGAAAAGATAGAAAACACGAATTTGCTTATAAATAATTTTCGAAAAACCAAAAAACTTTAGTTTCAAGCTTTATTTTGAAAATAATTTTAATTATTACATATTTTTCTCTGCAAACCCTTTCATTTGATTCATATATAATGTGGGTGCATAAAAATAACTGATCCGCCATCTTTGGGAGTCCACCATATTGGATTTAGAATGACATCACTTAGCTTGCCATGCATTGTTCTCCAAACTTAACGTGTATGCAAAATTTCAGCTCAATCGGAAACCGGGAAGTGGTTCTAATTTAACTAACTAACTAACACGGCAAGCTTAAATACAAAACTTGTAAAATGTAACGGAGATTTGAGAAGAAGATATCCTTCCTATCCTATCCTATCCTACTAACCTACTTAATATTATAAACCCGAAAGTTTGTAAGAATGTATGGATGTATTTTTGTTACTCTTTCACGCAAAAACTACTGAATGGATCTGGATGAAATTTGGCGGGAAACAGCTAGTTAATTATAAAAGGATTTAAATACGTCCAGTAAGTTCGTATGAGAACTTCAATACTGCCCTTCCATAGAGCGGGGACACCATCCATAGTGGATTTTTTTACTTCTTTTAAAGCGACTCTATTGGTGGACTTTTAATTTCTCTGCTTAACGGACAGGCAACCTAGTAAGAGTGGAATTTCATATACAGATATGGATATTTTGGTGTTGAATCTGTAGGTTATACACAGGATATAACAAATTATCGTAGGACTAGTGGGAGCCCGCGGCTTCGCCAGTGCAGATCCCGTTTTTTGGTGTTCTCGTGGGAGTTTTCGAAATTCTTTCTTAGCGGATGTCCACGTCCTAATTGCTATCTGTATTTCAAATTTCAGCGAAATCCGTTCAGTAGTTTCGGCTGTGCGTTGATAGATGAGTCAGTCAGGTTTGTCTTTTATTATCGTAGGATTAGATTAATGTAAATATAAATTTGTGACGTTATTTAATAATTTGATAATATTTAAGTTATCGTAGGAGCCATTGGAAATTTGGTCAATGAAAAATTGTATGTACAGGTGTACAAAATTGTGTAGGATCCGATTACTCAGTTTTTTACTCATCATACTGAACAACTTTCCCATAGTCGATTCTCAAAAAAAAATATCGACACCATACTAAACTGCAAATAATTGGTCAATCAGCTGATCGATTTGTATGAAGAGTAATTTTTTTTTGAGAACTGAGTATGGGTTACAGGAATAGTTGTTTAGTATGATGACTTAGTATGATAGTATACGACCTAGCCCCAGTTAAACGCTCATACACTAATTTGATTACACCTGTATACATAGTGAAACGCAAAAAAATTTCGATTCTTCTTGCTTTGCGTTTCATGATTAAATGCTCTTTTGGTTTTGTTCGTCTATGAAAATTTAATTTGAAAATGATTGTTACCTTTTGACAAGAGGAAAAAGAAAAGATGACCGTGATGTGTTTGACTGTTGTGTGTGTTTAAATTTTGATTTATATTAATGTTTCGTTAAGGCCTACTATTTTATTCAGTGGTAAGTAATTTGTATAAGGAAACCGCTTTGCGTATATTTTTGGTACTGCTGCGAACTAGATTTACATGTGTCCGTAGGGTCTTTCACTCCCCCTGCGAGTTTGACGTCCCCGAGAATTCCTCCGACTCAAGATTGATCTTGGGATAGAGCTGCGCTAACCACCAGCCTGTCTTTTGCACTGCCCGCCCAGCTGCTTGCCAAAAGGGAAGTAAATTCTTAATTAATCCTTTATCCCGAGCGACTGTCTGGCCATTGGTCACGAAACAATCTTACTACCCGGCGCGATACTTATTGATGTTCGCAAATCGCTTTCTGCTGTCCTAGAAGATTTCCTGCCTCTGATTTTTAACAATTTAGCTATTAGTTTTAAATTTTAAGTGTGATTTGTACCAAGTAAGTGTTTTTTAGAACGTTGGGGTAATTCAGACCCAAGTGAAATTTAATTATTTTGTTATTTTAGTACTTGGTTACTTATTTAAATACCATGGGATACGACGATCGTTGCCTACCGGCATTCTATTAAAATAGCCATTTTTTTAATCAAATAAAATTGTCAATTTAGAATTATTTCAGTAAATTATCCAAATATATATTATGTTATTGTTTTTTAACAGCCCGGTCATCCAAAGTTCATCTTTTTTCTAGCATATTGTTCCTTTTTTTAGAAAAATTATTAAATACATATATTCCAATTTACCCCATAATATTTTTCTTAAAACTTCGTTTAGGCCCGGTCCTCTAAATCTTACGTATCGTGTAACAAACCCGTAACTGAGTTTTATAAATCAGTTTCTTTTATTTTTGTTACAATAGGTAATGGGGTAGTTATTGACAGAGGTTTTTATTAGTGTGTTGTTGAAATTGTAATGTACGTCCCCATCGAGGGGCTCGAGCCTGCCCTAAATTAGGGCGGTCGGGTCTTTGTCGACCACGCGGGCCCAGTCAGTGCGGGTTGGTCGACTTCACACTCGACCTTCCAGTTTCTTCGCAGGCGTGTGCAGGTTTCCTCACGATAATTTCCTTCGCCGTACTCGTAAGAGCGTCGAATAAACGCACTTATATATGAAATCGAAATTCGATAACACATTGGTACGTCGCAGGATTCGAACCACGACCGCCCGGACAGAAGGTAGCGGCCCTTTCCATTACGCCACCACCGACGCTCTTCTAATAAATGATTCGTACTGTTTATTTGTTGTTATAAACATTCACACATTGAAGCTTGTCATTATTTCTTATTAAAATTGTATGACGCTGTAAATTTGTGGTCTTAATAAACATAATATTTACTTTCTATATGGCCTTTATAATAAATAACTAAAGCAAAAAACCCACAAGTTCTAGTATTATAACTAGATGTTCGTCTCTGAAAAGAAAAGGTTAACAGTCAGGCCTTTTACTGGATTCTTCATAAAAAATAAGTATGAGACCAATAGTTTTCAACTCCAGAACAAGTACAGAAGTCTTATATTTTGATGATATGATTAATCGTATTATGTTAAATTTGAATAAATACCTACATATTTTTCTCCTGAATTTTAATCTAATATTCCTGAGTTGAAAACTTTGTCTGTTGACTGTCTTAGGCCATTCTCAAACAGGTGACCAAAATGAAACCAGTTTTCAACGCCGACGCAAACAATCGCGTTAGGAAGTACATTTAGTATACGTAGTTCACACTACGCAACTTGTCGAAAACTAGTTTTCAAAACCGACGCAACGAATCGCGTTAGTACGTATATTTATTATAGTTCACAAGACGCAACTAGTCGATAACTAGTTTCAAACGCCGACGCAACCAATCGCGTTAGTACATATATTTATTATAGTTCACACGATGCAACTTGACGAAAATTAGTTTTCAACGGTGACGCAACCAGTCTAGCGAGACTAGCAAAGCAAGTCGCTCGCGCTATGCCAACGCATATTTTCATAAAATTGGCACGTGCGTGTCATGTCTTCGGAGCAAAAAAATAATATTAACATGAAAATGATACATCCCCTCTCGTATATCTACCAGATACGCTAGACTTCCAGGTTTATGATATAGCGTCCCCACTTACCTACCCTAGGGCATAACAGTGGGGGCCGCTATTCCTGCCAACACCATAAGGTGAAGACAAGGACCGGTTACGGTAGGTCTTGCCGCCAAGACGCTTGTCCTGGTACTCTGCAAGGCGAGTGCCTCGTGGAAGAGAACCACTACCTACTGTCCAGGTAGGTCCCGGAGCTGTAGGCGCGCTCACCTCCCGCGGCTTTCACTGCTGGCGGTTCGATCCCCGCTCGGGACGCCAGAGAAGCTGGCTCCCACATATCCGGTGTGGTATACCGGAGCTGTAGGCACGCTTACTTCCCGGCGCTTATCGCACCTGTCCAGACTTACTCCTACGCGGCTGGATCGGCCGGAGCAGTACTAGCTTAGCTCTTCTTGCTGACCAGGCACGTGCCGGAGATGCTTCCCTGCCAGTAGTTAAACTAGCAGTTCCGCTTAATGGACAACTCACGTGCCCCGCGTTGTTTTCACCCATAGCCCACGTGGCCGGCTACGACAACACTAGTTGCGCGCGGGGAAGGACGCCTGGACGCAACGTGCTTGCCAGGCAACAAACATTGCCCAACCCCTGCAACTAACCACATACCACTACGAGTCCATGACCCAGTCGGGGGACCGACAAGCCAGAGTGCCGAAGGCGATAGATCCAACGGCAGGCAAGCGGTGGGCTACCCCCGACCCCGTAGTACCCTGATCCAAACAGCCGGACCCGTAGTTCCGGCTGCGAACTCCACCTAGCCGGGTAGCTAGGTAGAGTAAAATACAATAATGAAAATGATACAACTTAAATTGCGCCACGTGAGAGCACTTACGTTGTATCGCATTTGGCAACGTCCGTTGACAGCCACTTTAGGTTGCGTTGCCGTTGCCATAATAAAACTAGTTTTCAACGTCGACGCAACCAATCGCGTTTGCACATATATTTCTTATGACGGCTCTCATACGACGCAAACTTCGACAACTAGTTCATACATAAAAGATGTATTCGTCATCGCTTGCCTACATGTGCTGAACTGTGTCGGACTTAAATTGATACAACTGGATTTGCGTCATGTGAATACAAGTTATCGCAGTTTGGTACGCCTATTGACAACTAGTTAAGATTGCGTTGCCGTCTCCGTGTAATAATGGCCTTAAGCACCAACAAGTCTTACAAACAATACATTTTTAATCTACAAAAGCGATAAACTGCACCAGTCCAAAGGCTTCTTTCCATTTTCAAATGGATTTTTGTCATTTTACCGGCGTTTTCCGTCCTTTCAGGTCGGTTCGAATCAAAACGAACGACACCGGATGTCCAATTAGGTGTGTTGTACCTTCCATGTTATCCGGCGTTCTTTTGCCGAAATCTCTTGCGATGCCGACTGAGGGACTTTTAAACACCGGTTGGCCGCGACTCGTGCGCTCTGGCGGATGTTGGTGGGATACGTCGCCTTTACAAATAATTCAAGTTAAAACAAATTGATAGCAGGATACCTACATAACAAAAACAACATAAAAAATCCTTTCCTCGCTATAGATAAGCAAAGTAGATAAGCAGTATTCCAAGAGATTATAATTTTTTTATTTACACTTATAATAGTACACCAAAACAATTTCGTAATGTTAATACGTAGAGATACTATAATATAGTGTACAGTAGGCGATCTTATTGCTAAAAGCAGACAACCTTTCATTATAGGAAAGCACGAAATACTTATTTTTATAATAAGGGTAGAGAAATAAGCAACTTAATTAACTGACTTAATAATAATAATACATGCTAATATTATTATTCTATATACATATAGTAACTAATAGGTTCAAAATATAAAAAATAATAATAACTGCGTTGACCTTTTTAAGAGCAACCTGTAATGCCTTATACAGGATGTAACAAAATTTATTGAATAGGCCCCAGCCTACTATTTTCAACAAAGACTCCACAGTAAATGGTTTAAAAACAATTTAACTCTAAATACATCATCATATCAACTCATATAAGTCCCCACCGAGGGGCTTGAAATCGAAATTCGAAAACACATTGGTACGTGGCACGATTCGAACCACGACCTCCCGGACAGGAGATAGCGGTTCTAGTCGTTACGCTATAGCGACGACGCTCTAAATACTAACTAATTAAATTAATAACCTGAAAGCATAAAAACACTACTCCTCTTTTTTGGATAGTCGGGTAGAGTCGGGTAAAGTCGGGACAACTCCTCGCACTCCAAAATCCATCAATCCGTTTAGGCTAAAGGTAATTATAGATACTCCATAGATACTTACATACATATACATGTGTAACAAATATGGTGGTCTCGTTAACTGGGGGTTCTGCTTATCATACTGAACAACTTTTGTTTTACGACTTTGCTAAAATCGCAAAAAAAATGTTTACTCCTCATACAAATCGATCAGCTGATCGACCAATTTTGTGCATTTTAGTATGGGAGGGTCCAATTTTTTTTTTGAGAACTTTCTATGGGTTCCTTAGAGAAAGTTGTTCAGTATGACGAGTAGAATCCCCAGTTAACGGGGCCTACACAAATTTTGTTACACCCTGTATACTTACATTAAATTTAAAATTAAATTACCCTCCTTTTTTGCAAACGGGTAAAAATTGGCCAATCAGTTTTTTTATTTTTATTGAATATCGGTCTCTTGAAATTTTTTGTTCAGTATGATGAAAAGAAGCCCCAGTAACGGGCCCTTTACCCATTTTGTAACATCCTGTATAACGACTTGGCGTAACAACCACAAATAATGGAAAAGGTAAGGGGAACTTTGAATTGTACACCCGAACGCAAACGACACATTGGAGAAGGTTATTCAAGAAGTCCGACATAAGAGCAAAATACATTATTCCAAAAGATTATTGCATATGTCATATAAAGTACACTTTTACACTCCATTAACTAATGCATAGAGTATAATAGATAGTTGACACTTTGTAAGAGCAAGATAGATGAATAGGAGGTACAGTCAGCGTCAAAAGTAGATGAACATATTCCACAATTCAAAACATGTTAACTCATGATGTTAAGGCCATAAGATAGGTCAAATGACAATATTCAATTCAAATTATTAAAAGACTGTGTAAAGCTATCACCATGGAAAAAATATATAAAGAGTACTAAAAAATTGATTTAATTGAATACAATTTTAAAAATATTACCACTTTCGATGTAAAAATGTATACTGTAGACCCTGTTTTTGGCATTAATTGCAAAATTTTTCGAAATCAAATAGTTAAATTTGAAAGAAACCAAAGCACGTAAATCGGTGACTTTAAGACGTTTCATTTTAATTTAACACATTTTTTTAAACTTATTTGAAAGTGATGAAAACTAATAAAAACATGTAAAAATCGAGAATTGGGCGTTCTGTTTCAACGTAGGTAACAGCCGCGCTGAAGCCCGCATTGATTTGAACTTAAAATGAATAAACTTACGTTCGATATTATTGAAACATGTATCAATCTGCTCGGAGTGATCTTATCGCCTTAACTATACATCACACCAATTCCAGTTTATTTTTGTCTTTTATACTTTTAGGGTTCCGTACTCAAAGGGTAAAAACGGGTCCCTATTACTAAGACTTCGATGTCCGTCTAATTGTCTGTCTGTCTGTCTGTCCGTCTGTCACCAGGCTGTATTTCATGAACCGTGATAGCTAGACAGTTGGAATTTTCACAGATGATGTGATTCTATTGCCGCTATCACAACAAATATTAAAAATATAAAAAGTGACAAAATAAGGGGGGTATCCATACATTTTAAACGTGAAGAATCTAGCGCCATCTAGTATGAGGGTACGGAACCCTTTGTACTAGCGCCATCTAGTATGAGGGTACGGAACCCTTTGTACTAGCGCCATCTAGTATGATGGTACGGAACCCTATGTGTACGGTTCTGACTCGCACTTTGCCGGTTTTTCTTTTTTATTTACACATTATTTTAAATGTATATTTCATCAGATATTTTTGATGTTGACTGTACATCGAACACCTAATAAGATGCTGATGCTATATTACTTCATGATATATTTTACATTCTTTTGAAAAGGCATTTCATACAGAAACTTCTAAGGAAAATAAAGTCGTGGGTTCGATTCCCACCCAGGGTAAAGATGAAAGGTTTGTTTGCTCTGTGTCTGGGTGTTTAATATCTATTTAAGTATGTATTGAAACGTATACAGGGTGTAACATAAAGGTGCAGATACTTTAAGGTGGCTTTGTACTCATCAAACTGAACAACTTTTATATACAACTTTGCTGAAATGCGATTTTTATGGCTTGTCCATACAAATCGGTCAGCTGATTGAAAATCGCATGCCATTATAAAAACAACAAAATAATTTCAGTATAAAGTGGGTTAAAAATATCACTACACTTTTATGTTACAACCTGTATAAGTCCTACTTTAAATAGCATTATATAAATCGTAAAGGTGTAACAAAATTCGATAACTAGGGCTCTTAACGAACAGTATTCCCATAAATAATTTAAAAAAAATTTGTTATTCAGTTGGTTGATTTAAAACACAAACTCTATCGACGACGAATATAACCGTAATCAACGGTGACCAGTAAAAGTTGAAAAAAAGACAGTGTCACAGGCCCGTGGATCATCAGCATCAGCGCCACGAGTTACTGGTACTTAGTATACCACTTCATTCCAAATTTTTGGCTGGACACCTTCTTTTTATCTCTATCTAAATTATTGTGTTGTTGACACATTTTTATATTTATCTAAATTATTTTGTTGTTGACACATTTTTATCTTTATCTAAATTATTGTGTTGTTGACACATTTTTATCTTTATCTAAATTATTGTGTTGTTAACATATATTTATCTATATCTAAATTATTGTGTTGTTGACACATTTTTATCTTTATCCAAATTATTGTGTTGTTGACACTTTTTCATCTCTATCTAAATTATTGTGTTGTTTACACATTTTTATATTTATCTAAATTATTTTGTTGTTGACACATTTTTATCTATATCTAAATTATTGTGTTGTTGACACATTTTTATCTTTATCTAAATTATTGTGTTGTTGACACTTTTTTATCTTTATCGAAATTAATGTGTTTTTGACACATTTGTATCTCTATCTAAATTATTGTGCTTTTGACACATTTTTGTCTTTATCTAAATTATTGTGTTGTCACATTTTTATCTTTATCTAAATTATTGTGTTGTTGACATATTTTTATCTATATCTAAATTATTGCGTTGTTGACACATTTTCATCTTTATCTAAATTATTGTGTTGTTGACACATTTATCTTTGTCTAAATTATTGTGTTGTTGACACATTTTTATCTATATCTAAATTATTGTGTTGTTGACAAATTTTTATCTTTATCTAAATTATTGTGTCTTAGTCACATTTTTATACGACTGTCCACAAAAAAGAGTGAATTCTTTTCGGTTCTCAGGTATGTATGTTTGTTTATTCCACGATATCTTCTAAACAGCTTGATGGATTTTAGAGTGTGAGGTATTGTTAGATTCGTTTTGATCCCGCACATGACATATAACTGATTTTAACCGACTTCCTAAAAAACAGGGGTAATGGTCGTGTTATTTATAATTTTCAATTTAAAGTTTTATCTCTGGTTTTTTATCTATAAAATATTGTGTATTTAGTATAGATCTCTGAGGGAAAGTTGTACAATTTGATAAGTAGCCCTTGTTGAAGAGTCCTATAACTAAGATGTTATTATTATTATCTACCTACTGTATTACAGTGCATTTAACTGAGTTTTACAACTATCGTAATAAGTAGGAGAAATAGTACAATACAAAAGCGGCCAGCAATAGAGGCATTGATGAGCGAACGTGTAAATGTGGACCGATACCTTTCTTGATTTTGACTTTCTTGATTTTTTTCCTTTATACTTTTAACTGCCCTTGCCTATTGTCTATTGTTATGACTTAACTATCACTAATGACTGCCTCAAGTGGAATTAGTTCAATTTATTTTAAACAGATTATACCGCACCAAAAGTACGAAATTTGTATTCATCCTATCGAAGACGACGTTGTTTGTCAAAATGGGACAGTGGACGAAACGCTACATTTTGGAATGGAAGATTGGTCTCGTTTCGTCCACCGACGACGCTTTAGGCTTAACTACCTAGTTGGCTGTGTTTCAGCCTCTCTAAAATTTGAACCAAAATATAAATAAATATTCTGGGACAAATCACACATGGTCATCTGGCCCCAAAGTAGGATTCCCTGTGTTATGGGAACCAGATAATGATATACATATCTACTTATATACGTTTAAATACATACATATATCGATATTTAACACCCTGACACCTGTCAATATAAATCTTCTCATCACACAAATGTTTGCCCTGGGTGGGGATCGAACCCACAACCCTCGGATCAGTAATGGATGATAATTTATTTAATTCACAATACAATACAATAGAATTCTTTATATTCTTTTAATTCACAATTTATTAAACACAGAAAAAGGGACCAACTTACGGTCACGGAGTTTAATTGTTCAGCAGATTCACGAAACTTCAATTTTGCCGGGTTTTAAGTATCTACCTACATTTCAGAGATCACACGGCTGATGACGAATGACACGTCTAATTAATATCATAACCCGGCAAAATTAAAGAGACTTGAATCTGCTAAACACTTAAGTTCTGTGAATTTACAGTAAACAAGATAAACACGTACAAAGGGTACAGCTTATTATTATTTCTATAAGAAATTTCCTACAGCAGACCTGGAAAGAGATAGTGATAAAAGAATGGCAGAAGACGTGTACATAGCAGCAAAGACTAAAATTTTAGAGAATATACATTTTAATTACTAAGTCCTAATTACATAACAATAAAATAATTACCCGGTTATATTTATTAGGTGAAGAAAAGAGGACGAATGTAACGGAACACTTTGTTTAACAAAAAGCGCTGGGAACGATACGCAATATATCTCAACCACATCAAAGTCCGCTTTCTTCGCACAAAACTATTATTTTAAATACATTTATGTCCAATTTTCTTTTCCATACTTGTCTAACGTATGTATTTAAGTTTTCTTTTCATAGAAAAGTAATTTAAAATAGAAAGTGGGTTTTTTGGATTGTGAGATGAAAAAGTGGGATGAATATGGAACAACTCGCAAATTGCGTTGTCATCGGGTTACATACGAGGGTGGTCCCAGAAGTAGCCGACCTAACCAAGAAAAATCAAAGTAAATGGGATAAACTATATTTATTTCTCTACATAGCTTCCTTGTAGCTCGATACACTTTTCCCAGCGGTGCTCTATAGCTTCAATGCCACGTCTATAGTAGGAATCGTCGAACTCTTCAAAATAGCCATTAACGAAAGACTCAACCTCTATGTTGCTTGAAAATCTTTTCCCGCCGAGCCATTTTTTTAGGTTTGGGAACAGAAAATAATCTGACGGGGCCAAATCTGGTGAATAAGGTGCATGGGGAAGCAATTCAAATTTTAATTCTTCGATTTTAGCCATTGCAATGCCGGATGTGTGGACTGGAGCGTTGTCTTGATAAAACAAAACTTTTTTCTTTGACAAGTGAGGCCGTTTTTTTTTATTTCTTCACTCAAACGCTGCAATAAGTTCGCATAATACTCGCCATTAATGGTTTTTCCTTTTGGAAGATAATCTATAAAAATTATGCCACGCGCGTCCCAGAAAACTGAAACCATGACTTTTCCTGCCGATGGAACTGTTTTTGCCTTCTTTGGAGCTGATTCTCCTCTTTCAGTCCATTGTTTTCACTGTTACTTAGTCTCAGGTGTAAAGTGATGAATCCATGTTTCATCCATGGTGATAAATCGACGCAAAACCTCGGCTTTCTTGCTGCGAAATTTTGCTAAACATTCGACTGACAAATCCTCACGACGCTGTTTTAGTTCTACTGTGAGTAATCGCGGCACCCATCTTGCGCACAGCTTTCTCATGTCCAAGTGTTCTGTTAAAATACGATGGACTGCACTTTTTGAAATGCCTACCATATCTGCTAGCTCGCGCACTTTCAATCGATGGTCATCCAGTACCGTTTTGTAGATTTTTTTCACTATTACTGGATTAGTCACCTCATTTGGTCGTCCACTGCGATGTTCATCTTGGCAGCTCGAGCGACCGCGCTTGAACTCTGCCACCCAATATTTTATGGTTGTAAATGAAGGAGCAGACTCCCCCAAAGTAGAATCTAGCTCCACTTTGATATTAGTTGGGCTGAGACCTTTCAAATAAAAGTATTGAATTACGTAACGAACACCAATTTTATCCATAGTCGAAAAATTCGATGGAAACTTTCACTAAATATGCTTCAGAACAAATGCCAAATGACCTAGCGCGTTCGAATTCTAAATTTAAATTTCTTAATGTTCACGCTTCCTAAAAAGAGTATTTAATCAAATAAAAACTGCCAGTAAATAAGTAAGGTCGGGTATTTATGGGACCGCCCTCGTAACATAGTGGGTTCGTTCTCATGAAGCATTGAAGCTTTATAGCATAGAAAGTTCATGATTTATAGCTATCACCACTGACCTCCACCATAATAGAAGTACGCTGGACTTTATACTATCAATGTCAAAATGAAGCCATGTGATTTTCGCCATTTTGGCGCTGATAGCAGCGTGATAGCAGCGCGAGTATCCATGGAACGGATAAGACTCAAATCTCAAGTCATAGGTAAATGTCAATTTTAGTACCAGAGACGCTCAATCGGGGCGCTTTGAATCGGCACAAACAACAACTGTCATTTCATATGGAATATATAGTCCAGCGTAACTACTTGTATAATGTAGGTCAGTGGCTAGCAGTAACAAGATCCTTAAGAGCCCTCACAAATCCAAATTAGCCCTCAGAAACAGAGATAAACCTTCACTTGGCCGCGTTTGATGAAGATTGACTGGCGTGACGGACTCACACTCAAGATGTGACTTAACTGAAACTAGATAGGGTAGCCATCCCGATCTTTACTCTCACGTAATAGGTTACGTCACTGAAATCCTCTAAGCTTTTTGGCTTTTGAATGAATATGAGGTCTTTACATTCAATCGCCATCAATTAGAATAGACAGACAAGACCTACGTCACTTAGAGGAAGTCTTATTTTATATAATATCTTCTCATATAAATATTAGACCCTGGGCGACCGCGCGTTGCTGGAATGTACAAAACTTATCACCTAAAAATATTTTTTTTTGTATGCAAACGGATTTTTTAGACTTGGACGTTACCTTAATATAAAGTTTCATCCAAAACGTTAGTGCCGTTTCCGAGAAACCAATTTTATATATGTAAGAGTATATGTTGTAGCGATATCATAAACATTGACGATTTCATGAAATGGTTGTATTTCATGAAATCGTTAACCAAAACTGAAGGGTACATTACATGAAATGTCTCACAAGAGTCGTTTTTAAACTGTTTATGGCAACACTTAGGCTTTCACGCGTATTTTTAAATGGCATAAACTAAAAATCACAAATACAATTAAAGTTCATCGTGGCAACGATTATTTATTTTATTACGGTACAAGTTCAAAACTAGAAATGTCCTTAGCGTAAAGGAACGTAACAAGGAATGTCTTTAGTGTATAGGAACGTAACAAGGAATGTCCAAACATATTCCAAAAGGTCGATTTATACCTAAAACTGATCTCTGTTATGTAAACTTAAGCTCCAATTAATAATTTATAAGAAAAAATGATTTCAAACATTAAATAAAGAGAATCTCATTGTTGTGACATTTCTTGCTAAGCCTCTTTACCCTTCAACTGACCCATTTAAACGTCAACTTTTGATTATATGTCCACGTTTGGCTAAATCATGAAACGCACGAATATTTCATGAAAAGTTTGAACAGATCATGAAATAGCCGAGCGTGTCATGCTAAACGAACCTAACCTCGAAATTAGAATTTTTAAATTTCATATTTCTTGTCGCTGCCCAAGGGAAAAGGTTCTTCGACTGTATCACAGATGAGATACTAGTTACTGTATCATCATTGATCATTTCATGATCTCGCCAAACTTGGATTAACATGTCATCAAATGCTGATTCATTAGTTGATCTGGCCAGACTATATCGGCATCGGCATCGGATATTGTCAATTTTATGAAATTCAACCATTTCATGATCTTGTCAACCATTCTATGATATCGGCACGACCTATGCAATAATTGCTCACTTAAAGTAATATGATAAGATACTGCAATAAGGTTCTTTATCTTATAATAGAGAAGCACTGTCTTTTCACGACTTGACGGTAAAGGTGGAGTCAAAAACTATTAAGTAGCTAAGAAAATAAACTACACATAAATTACACTATTTTGTCTCACTTGCACTACAGCAACTTTATGAGGTTCATCCTAATGCTATGGTAGAACCTTCCTTTCTCTAAAAAATAATGGTTCAACAATCATTTAAAATACTTTTATTATTTTTTAAATTAAATAACATACACTTCAAATATATATATTTTTTAAGTATCTAAAGCATGACTCTTTGGGAGACAGAGTAAAATGATGATATAGCGCAAAAGGGTCGCTAGCATCAACTAGTGATGCAGTCGATAAAACTGTATTTATTTTGTTGATTTATCGATAAAGTTACCGATAACCAGCAGAGTTTATTTCAAAGGGGTCGGAACATTTTTATTTTATCTCACTCCGAATTGTCACTTAACTCGGTCTTCCAAAAACAAATAGAGTTGTAAGATAGATAGGTTCAGCTTTTTTTTACTTTTTTAAATTGGTTAAAATTGGTATAGGACCCGTTAACGGGATTTCTACTCATCATACTGATAAACTGTCCCCGAATGAACCAAATCCTGCTCTAAAATCAATTTATGGACTCTTTATACAAATCGATCAGCTGATTGAAGAATTCTGAATGGAGAATACAACATTTTTAGTTAAGAATTGACCATGGGTTACTTTGAAAAAGTTTTCCAGTATTACTAGTAGTTAAGGGTCCTAAACCAATTTTTTAATACCTGTATAAATTAGTCAGGACTAGTGTTGCGCCTGCTGTAGTATCATCTTGAGACTCTGTCATCATTTTACCTTCTCTTTTTGGTGTACAGGTCACGAAGCCGAGCAAAAACCCTAGTTTTAGCCCAAGATTCAGATAGAGAAAGAGCCGGCAGTCCAATCTAGCCCGGTAGAAGTTTATTTAAAGTCCGTTACTTAATGGGCCTCTGTTCTTTTCAACTGAGCCCCCTATCCTTCACGAAACCGACGATATACATATGTTAGGATGTGGCGTTTTCCTAGAGTAATAACTCACGTGCAGATCTGGTGGAGTGATCGCGCTTGCCGAAGCCCCTAGCTGTCATCATCTCGACGTTTTTAAACCCTCGCGTGGGTCTCTGTTGTTTTCTAGTCAGCCTCACGTCTGGAGCTCCCTCTGAGAGGCAGAGGCACGCCGCCGTTACCAGTAACGCTAGTTGCATTGAGATGTTCATGGCTGTGGACAAACGTATACATTTCATTTATCATTGGTCTTTTGCACTAATAACAGACTATTTATTCAGTTTAGCGGAAAGATTGTCCTCTGTACAGACATTGCGCCACCTAGATTAAATTCAAATTCAATATATTTATTCAAAATAGGTGCAAATTACACTCTTTCTGATAGTCATAAAATAATAATAACAATGTAATTTGTGAAGAATCGAGAAATAAACAAATATTAGTTTATAACGTCAAAATTAAATACTTGATATAAATCAGATGATGTCATTAGAACATGAAAACAATATGACACGAAAAGTTATACATAAAAATCATTGAATGCATTTAACAATAGTAGGCCAGTTCACACGGACAGCACCCAGTCACGAGTATAACGCGAGAGTCAGCCATCGCTCCCATCAACCATATTAGAGGGAAACGGCTCCCGATGCGCCACCATCCGCACGAAAATTGAAGCGAGCATTAAATAAGATTAATTATTAACTTTTTCCCGCGGCTTCGCTCGTATGGACATCTATATCACTATCTTTGAGGGTGAGTGGTGCACGAAGCGCAAGCGACTCGCAAGCATAGGCAGGAGTTTATTAATATCCCTCGGGAACTATAACTGGCTATTCTGATCAGCAAAATATGTCACTACCCATCCCCAAAACTATTTCTATGCAAAAAAATCACGTCAAACCATTGCTCCGTTGCGACGCCAACGTGCGCGAGCCTGGAATTGAGTTTTCCCTAGATCCCTGGGGAACTGTCTCAGGCTATGCTAATTAGTATATTCTTTGTCATTTCCTACCTCCTCAACCATCTCTGTGGAAAAATCACAAGAATCCATTGTTCAGTTGCAATTTTAGGGGAGAGTTTGCTATATTGTACCGGTTGTTAAATCGTAGGTACCACCAACAAACTTCCTAGTAAATGCACGTTTTTTTTAATTCTGACAACACTAGGGCATTTTTGTAACACTGAAGAAGCCATGACAGTTTATCGTATCGCTTAAGTTAGTACAGTGCGTACAACAAAATAATATATTTTTTCGTGGCGTTTTAGTACGCGAGCAACAACAAAAAAAAAATTGTAATAATTTTAAACTTAAACTAATACATTTATAGCTATTATCACTTTTTTTAATATAATATAATACCAATACTAATATTTTTATTCAGTTTTTATATCATCCATGGTATCAGATGATACATTTAAAAATAAATTAAAACCGAACAAAAATAATCCATTTTCGTATGACCTTTTAAAATAAAAAACTTATTTTCGTTTTGTTTTTGAACTTTCAACTGCTTAGTGGAAAAACACAACTTTGTTTTACGAACTTTCCAGCTAATGGAACCGATAATCCGTTCAGAGATAGTGGCGATATCATGGGCACTAACAAGCCGCTTGTACATGACTTCCCTATTCTGCCGGGTTATATCTACTTCACTCGTCAGTTTTATAAGCCATTGTGAACTTTATTGCTGGGGAAGATGGCACAATTTATGGTCATAGCACGCAACATTTTATAATGAGTCGTATTTTTCTAAATGTGACGGACAATTTTTATGAGGCTCAGTGATAGAATACAAAGAGGCTCTTGAAGAAGAGGATACTTGAACCCACGGTCCTTAATCGTTCCAAGTACTATTTATAGTATATGTCGCCGGGATATTGTCAAAACCGCGATATTACAATCTCACTACACTAAATTCAGTCAGATTATAATATGACGGTAAATTGTCAATCGGCTTACAATTTCACGGTCCATTCTTGTATCTCCGAACAAAACCGATGCGATTATACATTCTTTTACGAAGCATTCTGCTACTAGGAGGGAGCCTCGCTTCGCAATCAAACCTGACCGAACCTAACATCGCTCGCTTCGCTCGCTCATTAATTTAATATTATTCACTTCGCTTTGTGTAATGAAATGTCGCTAGTGAAATTACAATAGTAAATACTATGCGAACAACGGTTCACAATCTTTCGACAGTTTACAATCTCGCGAGATAGATCCCGTTAGATTATAATATAACGGTTTTTACAATTTTACGGTGACATATTCATAGCTTCCTGTTCCAGAATCTTTTAAGAGCAATCAATGCTCTTGTTAGTGGACATATTTCGAAGACTCAAAAAATTGGAATATTGTTAAAATATAGAATTAACGCAGGTAATCTCATTTAAAACAGATAATTAACAAATTGTGTTCTAAAGACTTAATCCACAGGGTTTCTGAATAATTAACCTTTATACTGTTTTACTCCCTTGATAAAGTGTTTATTTTAAGACCAAGGTACTTAAAAATACATATTTTACCCATCTCCTTGTTGGTAAAAATAACTTTTTTGGTCTTAATCTGATATTTTATTATGTTTTCATCGTTTCGTGTCTCATGAAGTCATGATACCAGGAAGCGTCGTTGGATCAACCGGTAACGACTCGGTCCTCCTAACCAGAGGTGCCGGGTTCAAATCCGGACGGACAATGTACCAATGAGTTTTTCGAAACTCACGTACATATACTTACCGATTGCTATAACGGTGAAGGAAAACATTGTGAGGAAACCTGCACACACCTGCGAAGAAACTTGATGGTTGTGTGTGAAGTCGACTAACCCGCACTGGGCTCGCGACTAAGGCCCGATCGCCCTTATTCAGGGTAGGCTCGAGCCCCTCGGTGGGGACGTATATAAGCTGATATAATGATAATACCAGGTTTAACTAAACAGTGTCATAGACACTGCGTTACCGACTTCACCAAGGCACTTATAGTATTTAATAATTTTCGAAAAACCTGAAAACTTATAGGTACAAGCTTTTAATATTGCATTGTCACGCGATATACATATGTTTGCAAAATTTCAGCTCAATCGGAAACCGGGAAGTGGGTCAAATTTAACTTTCAAGATTCCACCCGAACAAACATACATACATTGCAAGTTAAATGAAAGCTTTTAAAAAATGAAAAATGGCTCCTCAAAATGTAAGTAAGTACATAACCTGCAAAAATGTTCAAAATCATCACGTATTTTAGGTTCGTATTCAAAGACTAACATAGAGACCCTACACTAAGCCTTTATTATCCGTCCGTCTGTTACGAAAGGTAATAAATCGATTGAAATCGTCTTTTATTTTATTTTATTCGTAAAATACAGTCTGGCCAGTCTGAAAATGGCCAAATATGTAAACAAAACGTAGTGTTTACTTAAAAATGAACCATTTTTACTTGGTATTTAAGTCTTAAATGAATTGTATACGGTGATCAAATTAATAAATGCTCTTAGGAACATGCTCGATGTGTGAAATTATAATTCATAATAAAGTATTTTGTGTACATGTTTGAGCATTTCCCAACAATTGGATTTTACTGTGCTCGCCTTTTTTTGAATTTGGAACCGTGCATTTGGGTTTTTGAGCATAAAAACTCTATTTAACAAAAACTGGTACCTTAAAGGGGTTTTTCTAAAAATTACATCATCAAATCAAATCATCTGAGGGGGTTCGAGCCTACCCACGCGGGCCCAGTGCGGGTTGGTCGACTTCACACACAACCTGCGAGTTTCTCCGCAAGCGTGTGCAGGTTTCCTCACGATGTTTTCCTTCCCTGTAAATTTTTAAAAATATATTTAACAAAATACATGATTAATCTATTTTTCCGCAGATAATTAACCCCCTCTGTGGCGTAATGGCTAAGTCCATTAGCTTCACATCAGGAGGTCACGGGTTCTATTCCCGGCGGACTCGTACTTTGTAAGACTCATTTTGGTTGGTGGAAGGGCAATCTCTAAGCCCGCCTGACTAAATCAACCTTTAAACCACCATCTTGTCACCAAGCATCAGTGCTAACAACATTGATGTTCCGTCTGAAGATAAGATAGCCAGCTCCATATTGCGTTAGGGAATCTTGGTAAGCCCACTTCCATCTTCGGCATCATCGTCACTTACCATCAGGTGAGATGATGCCAAGGGCTTACCAATAGTTAACTTTTTTTAAAGTGAAAACTTCTTTAGGCGCGTTGAGCACCAGAAACAAAACGAATTAAACTGTATTTGACATGGAAAAAACCATTGAACTCGACACCTTACCGTTACCTGTTACTTGTTACCGAAAATTTTAAAAAAATTTCTTACCTTTATATAACGATCCCTGTTTGGGATAAGTCCGCTTTTGTGAATGCTACTGCTATTATGTATCAATAATTGTATATTTTGTTGTATAATAAAGAGCTTACAAACAAACAAACAAAACGATACGATACGACACGACACGACACGTTATATACGATACGAAACTATACGATATGATACAATACGATACGATACGATGCGATACGATTGTGAAAGAATTAAAAAAAAATAACAAGTGGTGTACAAGTTACAAGACTGTAAGTTGGTTGGTTTTCACTTCTGACAGCACTCCCGAAATGCTTAGGTTATTTTGTCCACTTCATCATTATCATCATATCAGCCGAAGGACGTCCACTGCTGGGCATAGGCCTCCCCCAAAGATCTCCACGACGACCTGTTCTGCGCTGCCCGCATCCAACGGCTTCCCGCGACCTTCACCAGGTCATCGGTTATTTGTCCACTTATGTTGTGTAATAAAATGTTTTCAACCAGTCAACTAATTTAAAAAAAGCGGCCAAGTATGCGAGTCGGACTCGCCCATGAAGGGTTCCGTAGCAGCAAGTATCATAATATAAAATTTCTTGTAGTTCATTGTAACTTTGATCGATGTTTTTTATCCAACGAAAACAGTATCAAATCGTAAACGTACAACATTAAGCATTCGTAAATGTATCGAAAAATTAGATACGCGCGCACGAGTTTTGACGACGTCTGCCCTCACGTGTCTGCCCGCTCGGGTAAGCGCAGTCGGGAACCTGCCCCCCGCGCGCTCCGCACCCGCTACCGATCAAACCACGCCGCGCGCGAATTATAATTATTATTAAACTGACTAGATCTCGTTCAAACCAATTTTCGGTGGAAGTTTGCATGGTAATATACATCATATATTTTTTTAAGTTTTATCATTCTCTTATTTTAGAAGTTACAGGGGTGGTGGGGGACACACATTTTACCACTTTAGAAGTGTCTCTCACAAAAACTATTCAGTTTAAAAAAAATGATATTAGATACCTCAATATCATTTTTGAAGACCTATTCTTAGATAGACCTAGTTTGATTAAAAACAATTTTTGATTTTCAGTTCTAAGTATGGGGAACCCCCAAAATTTATTGTTTTTTTTTTCTATTTTTGTGTGAAAATCTTAATGCGGTTCACAGAATACATCTACTTACCAAGTTTCAACAGTATAGTTCTTATAGTTTCGAAAAAAAGTGGATGTGACATACGGACAGACAGACAGACAGACAGACAGACAGGTTCCGTTTTTTTCCATTTGGCTACGGAACCCTAAAAAGTAATCCTTATATTGAAGCGTCATTTTCTACTTCACTATAAAGGCAACGCATCCACGTTACAAGTATATGTAACGAGTTGCTACAATACACAGACAATATCCACTACTGTGAAGCCCTAATCCTAATCGCATTGGAAAACTGCAACTTTATATTGTGTAACCTACACTTGCAAGAATATCGTTTTCTATCATTTACTTAGGTATTATAGGTTCTAAGATGGGTAAAATAAGCATCAAAAATTCATTAATATTTAAGATTCCATTACTTTTTTTCCAAAATATTAACACTTTCTAAAATTAAATGGGTCAAATCACAATATTCAATTCAAATTATTGAAAGATTGCGCAAAGCAAAAAAATATATAAAATATAAAAAAATATAGCTATTTAATTGAATACTATTTTAAATATATTACCACTTTTAAGAAAAAAAAACGACGGGTTGCACTCCGGGAGTGCCGGCAAAAGTGAAAACTTGAATATTAACGTTGTGCATTTATATTACATTAAAAAGTTTATATCTCAGAAAAATCAACAAAAAATCAACTCCATCCCTCTTACGAATTTTCGATCAGGTCACGTGTCCTGACGCGAGTTTAACATTTTTTACCCATTACAAAAAAAGTGCACTACGCCGCTAAAGAAGTTTTCGCTTCAAAAATCTTATGTTTTTTGCATTAATTGCAAAGTTTCTCGAAAAGAAATTGTTTATGTTGAATGAAAGCAGCACACAAAAATTGGTGACACCTTTCATTTTAATTGAAAACATTTTTTTAAACTTATTTGAAAGTGAAGAAAAGTAATAAAAACATATTGTTATATATTGTTATATATTGTACATATTGTATTGTTAATTTTCTAATAAAGTACAATACAGATTTTGATAAAATTTATATGGGACTACACGGAAAGAACTATGCCTTTCAAATAAAAAAAGAATCATCAAAATCGGTTCACCTAGTCAAAAGTTCTGAGGTATCACACATAAAAAAAAAACATACAGTTGAATTGAGAACCTCCTCCTTTTTGGAAGTCGGTTGAAAATCGAGAATTGGGCCTTTGTTTCAACGTAACAGCCGCGTTGAAGCCCGCAATGATTTGAGCTTAAAATGAATAGACTTACGTTCGACGTTATTTTATCACGGATTGAATTCTTTTTAAAGCCTTAAGTATTTACCTAGTTGTGTCGATGAAGAGCGAGTCTTGCGAACCCAACAACCTTGACGAGAATGTACTTTTAAACTTAAAAACATGTTTTTTTAATAAAATTATTTAATAAAACTTATTTCTATGTTTAACTTATAAACTTCTCTTTAAGGATGTGTGTGTGTGTATCAATGCTGCAACTTCATCTTCAATGACGAATATAAACTTCTCTTTAAGAACCTTATTCCAATTTGGAAACACCCTGTAAAAGCCACCACGTCCTTGGCAAATTGTGCATAATGGAGCCACTTCCCCAATATGCAACATTAGGTGGAGTGCAGTTGGAAGCAATTTGCTGCAGCTTCATAATTGAAAGGGAATGACTGCTTATTCGCGAAGCAGGAAGCAACTACTGATACTTGCAAGGTGTATCCAAGTTACTGTGTATGCAAGTAGACAGTATAATGTTTTTTTTTCGTTATTTTTTATTTGTATATAAGAACGCATACAGTCGCACTAAAAGGAAGCAGCTTAAAATTTTATATAAGTAGACCTGGAGGTTCCTCAATTAAGTACATAAGATAATAAACATTTGAGCACAATAATATGTTATAGTTGTTATTTATATGTAATAATATATGTCAATACATTTTTGTGCTACATGTAATATGGAAATACAATTCTTACATTAATTTTTAGTATTACAGGGAAATATTAAGATTGTTATAGTTTTACCCAAAAATATTTTAAGGGGGCTATTACACTATTATATATTATACGATCCTAGATGTACCCCAATGATCATTTTGACACCATACTTTAAAATAAGATCCTACAAAAGCGGCAATATTTAGATTAAGGATCATATGTATATCCTACAAGTCCTATCATACTAATATTTTAAACGCGAATGTTTGTGAGATCTGGCTGAAATTTGGTAGGTAGACAGATTAAGGCCTGGATTAACACATACGCCACTTTTTTCCACGCTTGCAAGCCGTTTGCAGCTCGCGCACTGCGCACCCTCGAGAAGTCATAGAAACGTTGTCCACGCGGGTGAAGCCGCGGGAAACAGCTATGTATAATAATTTCGCTTGATATGATGATGATGATCTATGATAATGTAATACCAATTACTAAAAATGAGTTACTAATTTATTAATGAAAGTGATTTTTTTAATATTCTTAAATGTAATTAAAAACCTTAGGCAAGAACGTGTGAACGTATTCACAGAAAAATAAATCGCTTGTAACTGTTTGCTACGAGCTACGTACTACGAACTTACTACGCAAGCCATAGTCACTCTTACGTCAATTGTTTTTATAGCCCGACTGCGGCCAAAGAAAAGAAGGATAATGTTTTTTTATTACAATGTAGCTTTTGCCCGCAATTTTGCCCGCTTGGATATAATTATTATGTCTGTAATCGAGAGTGCACGGTGCACGAGCCGCTCACGTGGAATAAAATAGGCTTTGTGTAAATCTACCGAACAAATTCCATTTAAATTCGTTCAGCAATTTAGACATGGAAGTGGAACATACTAACAGCCAATTTTTGCTTTTATGGTATAAGTGTGATTCAATGTAAGCAGTTAAAAACCGGCCAAGTGCGAGTCAGAACCGCACACAAAGGGTTCCGTACCATCATAATAGCTGTCGCTATTAAAAAAAACACGTTTTTTGTATGGAGATCCCCTTTTTTTTACTTTTTCTAATTTTTAGTATTTGCATTTATAACGGCAACAGAAATACATCATCAGTGAAAATTTCAACTGTCTAGCTATCACGGTTCATGAAATACAGCCTGGTGACAGACAGATGGACGGACAGTGAAATCTTAGTAATGTAGAGATCGTATGTCTCTACATATATGCACTTCCAACCTCTTTGTTTAGTTTCTTGCCAGCGCGAATTGAATTTAGAATATTAGTTTAAATTTGATTTTGTAAGTCATTCGAAAGCTTTTTGAAACAATAGATAGGGATTGGATGGCTGACCGTGAGCCAGGACAGAGGTCCTTTGACTAAAAGTATATTTTTATTATCCTCGCGTCTGGGGCTGAGTTCCCTAAAGTCATGGCAAGAAAGTGAGAGGAATCAATGAAGCTATAATAATCAGTCAGCCGACAGAGCCTTCTACCTTTTTTTTACGTATTGAATAAAGGATCATCTCTGATGATCTTTTGATACGTATCTGAAACTTTCCTTTTAGTATAGTGAACCAGTTACACCCCAGGCGTCCCGTCCCCGTCCCGAAGGTCCCGTTTTTACCCTTTTGGTAAGGAACCCTACAAATGACAAATAATTCGATATGGGTTCCTATTGTACGAAAATGAAAAATAACGTTTCTCAATTCGTAAATGATGCTAAAGGAAGTTTAACAGCGTTTCCTAATTGATGAATCGTTCCAATGCTTCTACAGGCTGTAACACAAAGGTGTGGTAATATTTTATGAAGGGGGGAGGGGGGGCTCCTACTCGTTGTAAATATACATCCTCTACACCAGTGATTTTCAATCTATTTGAGTACACGATCTCTTTACAAGTTAAAAAGTTCTAGCGATCCCCTGGGGCCATAAACAAACAATTTTTTTGTGATTTAACCGCCTCCGTAGCTCAGAGGCAAAGTTCACTGGCTTTACACAGGAGGTCGCGGGTTCGATTCCCGGCGGGGTCAATTGTAAGACTCGGTTTGGTTGGTGGTAGGGCATTTTCTAAGCCCGCCTGGCTAGTTACCACCATCTTATCTAAGTCTTGCCGCCAAATATCAATGTTTATATCATTGGTGTGTTCCGGCATGAAGATAAGATAGCCAGTTCCCCATTACGTTGGGGAATCTTGGTAAGCCCGCTTCCATCTTTGGCAACATCGTCACTTACCACCAGGTGAGATGTTGTCAAGGGTTTACCAATTGTGAATAAAAAAAAAAGAAAAAAGATTTGAAAAACTGCGTTTATTTCTTTTTTGGGACTTACATCAAAATGTTATTATTATTATGTTGTAATAGGCGAGCAGCTTATAGCTGATGTGCCTATATCTGTGTAAGTGTTACAGCACTATAATTATCGGATTGTCTTTGCACCATTTGTCCAGCCAGTCTGTTTTAAAAACTATTCACGGAGGGGGAATCAACCACATCCTGAGGCAGCTTGTTCCAGATGTATTTAGCCCCATATTCAGTTTATATACGTTTCATTTTTTATTGTAGTTTACTAAAAAACACTTTTTTTTTCTTTTTTCCGCGACCCCTCGAGTGAGTATTCGGGACTCCCTTAAGTGTCGCGACCCACAGTTTGAAAAACACTGCTCTACACATTTAATCCATCAATACAATAATACCATTATAAAAACATGCGGGAAAATTTAAGAGTCACTGTTTGTTACGTAACTAATGTATTAAATATACAGGTGTAACAAAATTGGTGTAGAAACCGTTAACTGGGGCTTCTACTCATCATACTGAACAACTTTTGTTCTACGACTTTGCTGAAATCGCAAAAAATGTTTTAAATCTTCATACAAATCGATCAGCTGATCGACCAATTTTGTGCATTTTTGTATGGAGGGTTCAAAGGTTTTTTTTTTTTTGCGAATTGACTATGGGTTCCTTGGGGAAAATTGTTCAGTATGATGAGTAGAATCTCCAGTTAACTGGTCCTATACCAATTTTTTTATACCCTGTATAAGTTAGTTGATACTTTTACGTTTTACTTTTTTGTAGGTTTTTGGTGGAACTTAATATCGCACATATTGGTATGTATATATTAGTGTAGATATATATCAATAGGCCTGTATAAATTTTAAATAGACTTATAAATGTATTTTTTTAATATTTTTTATTTTTTTTATTTTTTTATTCACAATTGGTAAACCCTTGACAACATCTCACCTGGTGGTGAGATAAATTAAAATGTTATGAGCTACAGGAATTTGAATGGCATCTCGCTGCGCGACCTCGGCACTGCATTCATTCAACAGAACCATCTCAGCGCATCTAAATTTGGTACGTAACTCAAAGTAGGTTACATGTGTAATCTACTTGATAATAGGGTAATTGACAGCCAAAGCTGGGCATTAACTCGTTAACGTGTATTAAATTTCAAGTTAACTTTAAGAAATGTTAACGGACTCGTTAACTTCCGTTAAATTACCTCAAGCCCGCTAAATCGTTATTCATAAATTTGTTAATTAAATATAATACTACCTTCAAGCGCTGCAGTTCAACGTCTTTTTTCCACGGGCAAAGATATTTTAACGCCGCAACGAGTCAAACTTTCAGACGAGAACTTCAACATATTAATGTTCATGAAGAGCAATATCCACATTATGCCAGATTATTAAATTATACACTCCAATTATAAACTTCTACACCCAAAAAAGGCCAAAAACAGTTTTTATAAGTATTGTATGCTTGCGATTGTAGGTTCTTGGTGGAACCCTGAAATGAACATATTTAGGTTAAAAAAAAAGCGTCGGTGGCTCAACCGGTAACGACTCGGTCCCCCTAACCAGAGGTGCCAGGTTCAAATCTGAACGGCCAATGTACCAATGAGTTTTTCGAAACTTACGTACATATATTCACCGATTGCTTTAACGGTAAAGGAAAACATCGTGAGGAAACCTGCACACACCTGCGAAGAAATTCGAAGGTTGTGTGTGAAGTCGACCAACCCGCACTGGGCCCGCGTGGTCGACTAAGGCCCAATCGCCCTAATTCAGGGTAGGCTCGAGCCCCTCGGTGGGGACGTTTATATGAGCTGATGTGATGAGGTTATTCCTTGCACTATTCCACAATTAATATAAATAAAACACAAATTTGTTTATACTACAACCGGTTTTTGATCATCTTCAGGCAGTAGACTACTTTATTTCGTAAGTGAGGGTAGTGTGATACTTACTAAAAATAGGGATAACAGTTTCTAAAAAATCTACCAAAATGGTAGTTTTTGTGTCATACTAGTACCTTAATAAATAAATAAGATAACAATTGTATCTGAATGTCAAATTAAAAAATGACAATTTGAAAATTACAAATGTCAGCTTAGGTTTTTTAATCAGCTTAGTTTTTTACCGACTTCAAAAAGGAGGAGGTACTAAGTTCGACAGTATAATATATTTAATGTATGTTCACCAATTTTTCCTTCAATTGTGGACCGATTTTCAAAATTCTTTTTTCATTCGAAAGAGTATACTCCCGAGGGGGTCCCATTGTCACCAAGTCAGGATCTGATGATGGGATCCCAGGGAAATCGAGAGCAACCCTCAAATTACTCATTACGTAGGCACTTATTACGTGATTCATATGTTTTCTAAAGCTATTAAAATATTTGCGTCTGTTATTCATCATCGCATGTTGATAAGCTGATGAAGGAAGGTACAACTCCTTAACGGTTAGGAGTTGGAGAAAAATTCTTTCAATATTATACATAGATATATACGTAGACCGATATCTACTGAACATGATGATGGAAGCCACAGGGACTTTGTATCTGTTAATGAAACACATGTATTATGATTTGATAATTCCTATTGGTGAGTAGGTGATTGGGTTTAACGTTGTTAGATAGATAGCATTATTCTAAAAATAATAAAAAAACCTAAAAATCGACTTCAAAATGAAATTCACTCAAAAGTATGAAATTAAATTAGTTAAATTTTCCGAAATGTAACGCTTTAACGTTTAACGGTGCTTATTTATTAACGGATTAGCGATTAACGAAGTTAAATATTTGATTTACGGTGCCCAGCTATGTTAACTGCATAAAAAAATATAAAATAACATTTACTGAATTTTGGTTGGAGACTCTACACTCGAAGTTGTTGACGAATATCTGTACCTGGGACTAACAGTCCAGTTAGGTAGGTCCAACTTCGAGAAAGAGATCAATCGGCGAATCCAACTCGACTGAACAGCGTGCGGGAAGCTTCGCAATATCTTTACGTCCTAAATACCGCAGTGTCTCAAGACTAAGTTCTTTGACCAGTGTGCGTTGCCAGTGATGGCTTACGGAACTGAGACATGGTCGCTTACTATGGGCCTCATAAGAACGCTCAAGGTCACCCTAAAAACCAATGGAGCGTGCTATGCTCGAAGTTTTGCTGCGCGATTAAATCAGAAACGAGGAGATCCGTAGGAGAACCGAAGTAACCGACATAGCTCTCAGAATTGCTAAAATTAATTGGCAGTGGCGGGTTACATAGTTCGTAGAACAGGTGACCGTTGGTTAGTAAAGTTCTCAAGTGGCAACCGCGCACCGGGAGACGTAGCGTAGGAAGGCCTCCCAATCGGTAGACCGACGACCTGGTGGGTCGCGGGAAGCCACTGGATGCGGGCAGCGCAGAACCGGTCGTTGTGGAAATCCTTGGTGGAGTACTTTGTCCAGCAGTGGAAATCTTTCGGCTGATATGATGATGATTCAATGATTTTCATTCTACTTTAATATCAAAGAAACTCATTTGTTTTGTTTTATCATCAAATCTTATATTTTTAATTAATCAAATCACATACCTAATTTTAACATTAACGGACTAAAGGAAAAACTATGACATCCCACCTCGTTTTTCTAACATTTTCAGAACAAAATCTCATTTTTTGCCAGATGATCAAAAGTAACTCAAATGATTAGCAGTCAAATTACCTTAATACGAAAGCGATCTTATTTGAACAACCCATTAGTGACCAATAACGAACACTGGGGTTTGAAATAGTGCATATGACAAGCTTATCCAAATTAGGCACAGTGCATGAGACAACACCGACGTAGTCTGATAGTGAGGCCCCAATCGGCTGTGACAAATATAGGACACAATGTCAGACGCAATGTTTATACACATTTAAAGCACTCAGGTAGGTAAACTTCCTTATTTTTAACCGAGTTCAAAAAAGGAGTCAAATCGACCGTATATATTTTTTTATGTGTGTTCGCGGATAACTTCGTCGTTTATGAACCAATTTTGATGATTCTTTTTTTGTTGGTAAGGAAATATCCCAGAGAAATCGAGGGGAACCTTAGTTTCCTGTTTGAAGTAGGTTTTTTTTTGTTAAAAATTATATCGTCCTAAATATGGTGCGAGAAATGGTTACCGTGAAGATGCTTGAAGGCTCGCAAGGCATTTTAAGACTTTTAGCTGGTCACTTTAATGGTTTTAAGTCATAAGGTCAGGAGGAAACAGTGGTATCTATGGTATATGGTTGTAGCGTTGTTAACTTCATCAGCGGAAAGACGTCCACTTCTGAATAAAGGCCTCCCCCAAGGATTTCCACGACGACCGGTCATGCGCTGCCCGCATCCATCGGTTTACTGTGATCTTCACCAGGTCGTCGGTCCACCGCATCCCACTACGCGACGACTTCCTGTGCGCGGTCACCACTTGAGAACTTTACTGCCCCAACGGCCATCTGTTCTACGAGCTATTCGCTCTGCCCACTGCCACTTCAATTTGGTGATTCTGTGAGCATTTCAGTAACATAGTTTCTCCTACGGATCTCCTCATTTCTGATTCGATCGCGTACTAAAATTCCGAGCATAGCATTGCTAACTTATCACAAAAATAAGATTTCTAAACCAATCGATCAGCTGATTGGCTTAATTTGTATGGGAAGTATTTTTTTTTATTGCGTAAAAGTTGGTCAGTTTCATGATTGTAGCAAAACTGGTGTAGCAGCCTTTAACTGGGGCTTCTACTCATTATACTGAACAACTTGCTTCAAGAATCGATAAGCTGACTGACCAATTTGGCGTATTTTTGTATGGAGCATAATTTTTTTTTATGGTTCTTTGGATAAAGCTGTTTAGTATAATAGATAAAATCCCAAGTTAACGACTCCTATTGCAATTTTGTTACACATCTGTATAATGTCAGTATTACTTTTGTTAACACATATAGGTACATAAAATGTATATAAAATATCCTTTTTAAGAATGATAACTAAATCTAAGTGCGAGGGTTTATAATATATCTATCTTCTACATATATAAACTTCTCGTATCACAGTGTTAGTTGCTGTACTTCTCCGAAACGGCTGGACGTATTTCCATGAAATTTTCTGTATATACTCGGTAGGTCTGAGAATAGGTATAGAAAAATTTTCACCGGGATCTAAGGGGGCGAAGCCGCCGCGAGAAACAGCTAGTATGACTATACAAATCAAATGAAGGTAAAATTTTATATGAAAACATAACTGTTAAACATTTTAATGTTACTAAAGACTCCATTAGCTTTTAAACAAAAAGGACATAACTTCACATTTTCTTTAAACTTTGATGCTGTTTACAAATTCCTTTAATACTCTAACTTTGCAAGAGTTATTTAATTAATAACATTAAGAGATATGAATTAGAGATTGCCATTTGTGAACTTAGCAATCATTATCTAGATTAGAAATAAGGAATTAAATATATATTTTGCAGATTTAAGACGCTGAAAGACATTAACTACATTCTGAGTAGCCAAAAACTAGCTACAAGTATGTTCGTTATGGTCCCAAATTATATACGTCAAATACCTAAAAAAACCGGCCAAGTGCGAGTCAGAATCGCATCAAAGGGTTCCGTACCATCATATTGGATGGCGCTAGTTTTTTCATGTTTAAAAAAACACGTTTTTTGTGTGAAGACTCCCCTTATTTTTTCACTTTTTCTAATTTTTTGTAATTTTGTTATAGCGACAACAGAAATACATCATCTGTGAAAATTTCAGCTGTCTAGCTGTCACGGTTCATGAAATAAAGCCTGGTGACGGACGGAGAGCGAAGTCTTAGTAATTGGGTCCCGTTTTTACCTTTTTCTAAGGGAACCCTAAAAACTGTGACGCCATACGTTACTATTTTATTGTTTAAAGCTAAGGGATTATTATAAGAACAAAACTTCGTTTTTGACCGATGATAGAAAAGAGGCATTTTCTGACAGCAAAATTTAAAAAATATAACTAAATATCGCGATAGGTGGAGTAGTCATATCATGGTTCTCAAATTTGCAATAAAACACTAAAAGCAAATCCAAAATAGGGATGACGACAGCAACAGAAATAAACTATGAACTCTTGATCACTAAATTGCCCTCCTACTTAAACTTCGGAAAACCTTACTCGTTTTGTTTTCCATCAAGTCTTCGGTTTTTAATTCACCAAAATCACAAAATGAGTACATTTATGACGTTGCAAAACTATTACGTTACGCCTAACTATTTCTAACGCCTAACTATTTAGATAGATAGATAGATAGATAGATAACACGTTTATTTGTCACTGCAAAACACTGTTTATTTCTAACATTTTTAGAACAATATGTCGTTTTTGAGTATAACTGATGACTATCTTTCTTTATCCCTTTTGTGCAGCTACGCTATGCATACTTTTTCGCAAAGTCTTGAACCGTGAACCGTCTGTCGTAGTAGGGCATACACAAAACGACAATAAACATTACGCTTCCCTAGTACCAAGAAAAGGAGGTGTATTAGACTTGATAAAAAAAAAATAAAAAAAATTGGGTTTGCAAGGGACTTTAGATTTTTCAGGAATAATCAACTATCCAGTGAAGCCTTATCGCACCCTGCACACTTCATACAACGGGCCATAAATGACATTTCAAAAAACGAATGACGGAACAAACAAAATGGCGGCGAAATCCTATAAGTCCAACAACCAAACTGCAACCAATCTGTATCAATTTGGGTGACGAGGGGGTAACATCGCAATCTAGAGAGCGGCAGGGGGTGTCCATACTGTATGTTAGTACTAATATATAGATATATACTTTGGCCTTATTAAGTCTTTGTTATATTCACAAAAAATCATTAAAACCGATAGAGAAATTATTGAGAAAAAATAATTACAACATGGATTTTACGGGAGTTACCTACCATATTCATTTTTTTATTGAAATAACGAACGAAAGCGTATATTTGTTAGTAGGTTGTATAAAGTTTAAATAACGTACAGAGTTTCATCCGAGTCATTAGAGCAATTTTTGAGAAAAAAAAAGTGTATTTTTACTGTGATGGCAACCCTAAAAAAATCAATATATAGAAATTTAAAACCGCTGGAGATAGAAAAATAATATTGCTGTAACTCAAATGTTACCCAAATACTTGGAAACACTTTTTCTTTCTTAAATTCAGCTGTCAAATAATCCCTCTTGGTAAGTTAAACTCTTTTTGTAGTCAACTACCCTATTAATATTAATTTACAGCTCATATACGTCCCCACCGAGGGGCTCGAGCATACCCTGACTTAGGGCGATCGGGCCTAGTAGACCACGCGGGCCCAGTGCGGGTTGATCGACTTCACAGTTCACACACAACCTTCGAGTTCCTTCGCAGGCGTGTGCAGGTTTCCTCACGATGTTTTCCTTCACTGTAAGAGCTTCGGATAAACGTAACTACATATGAAATCTAAATTCGAATTCACATTGGTACGTGGCAGGTTTGAACCACGACCTCCCGGACAGGAGGCGGCGGCCCTAGCCATTACGCCACCGACTTTTGCTTTTAAGATCCTCAAATTGTAAGAGACGGGAAACACAAACTCAGTTTCACTCCATCGCTGTCCGCATAATAAATGAGGAAGCGTAACACTTCGTGCGGATAAGCTGAGTATTTTTTATAATATTAAAAATTTTGGTGCGTTTGACTACATCTCAACAATAAAGGGGTGGAACATTTCCCTGCGTTTCGTTGACCTAAGGTGCAATGGAGATGTAGTTCTTTTTAGGGTTCCGTAACCAAAGGGTAAAAACGGGACCCTATTACTAAGATTTCGCTGTCCGTCCGTCTGTCTGTCTGTCTGTCCGTCTGTCACCAGACTGTATTTCATGAACCGTGATAGATAGACAGTTGAAATTTTCACTGTATTATAACAAATACTAAAAATTAGAAACAGTGAAAACGCGAAAAAGTTTTTTTTTAAACATGAAGAAACTAGCGCCATCTAGTATGATCTAGGCACGGAACCCTTTATGTGCGGTTCTGACTCGCACTTGGCCGGTTTTTTTTCTTATTCACAATTGGCAAACCCTGTCTGAGATTTGCGCCAAAACCGTTTTTTTTTTGCGCAAACTCTTCAAAAATAAATTCGATAGAATACCGAAAGACAGGCAACTTAACGGCGATGCTCAAAGCTTTGGAGCTTGTTCTTGACAAGCTCATTGACGCTAATGAGTTTACGGACGCGTCGGTCGACCTAACCATCTTTAATCAAAGGAACTAACAAAGCG
Organism: Coleophora flavipennella; assembly: GCA_947284805.1. NCBI lineage: Eukaryota > Metazoa > Arthropoda > Insecta > Lepidoptera > Coleophoridae > Coleophora > Coleophora flavipennella. The sequence continues at coordinate 9,272,435 of OX369269.1, forward strand.
ATTTTCTAAAAATACTATTAATAGTGAACTATTACGTACGTAAAGCAGCGGTGGCTCAACCGGTAACGACTCGGTCCTTCTAACCAGAGGTACCGAGTTCAAATCTGGACGGCCAATGCACCAATGAGTTTTTCAAAACTTACGTACGTACTTACCGATGGCTTTAACGGTGAAGGAAAACATCGTGAGGAAACCTGCACACGCCTGCGAAGAAACTAAAAGGTTGTGTGTGAAGTCGACCAACCCGCATTGCGCCTGCGTTGGCGACTAAGGCCCGATCGCCCTTATTCAGGGTAGGCTCGAGCCCCTCGGTGGGGACGTACATGAGCTGATATGATGATTACGTACTCCATGGCAGGCAAAATTCTGTGAGAACAAAACTATTCTCCTTAACAGTACATTCTAAGTAATCCAAAGTCATCAAAACCAAAAATCATCTTAACACGTTAACAGTCTCCATACAAGTGTTCTGAAACACGCCATATGGCTATATGTTCATATGTGTGATCCCGTAGAGTAGCACAGGGCTCGTGTGCCTCATAGGGTACATGAACTTGGCGGAACGGCTCCCCGTGTACCACATACGGTACACTGGACTGTTAAAGTGTTAAGGAAGACTATTTTAGATACTGTTTTAAGCTAAATAGTCTAGTCTAGTCTTCGCTCAATGGGGAACCGCGTGTCTGTTCTGCACCAGACAGTCAGCCTCCGTGGCGTAATGGTTACTCCATTCGCTTCACACCAGGAGGTCGCGGGTTCGATTCTCGGCGGGGTTAACTTGTAGGATTCAGTTTGGTTGGTGGTAGGGCATTTTCTAAGCCCGCCTGGCTAGCTACAGCCATCTTATCTAAGTCTTGCCGCCAAACATCAGTGTTAACAACATTGATGTGTTCTGGCTTGAAGATAAGATAGCCAGATCCCCATTGCGTTGGGGAATCTTGGTAAGCCCGCTTCCATCTTCGGCATCATTGTCACTTACGATCAGGTGAGATGATTCCAAGGTACTACAAATTGAGAATAAAAAAAAAGCCAACAGGGATAGATGCGGGAGATCGTGCGGAAAGCCATTTCTGCCTCTACCACCAACGTGGACTCCTCGACGTGACCACGACCTCTCTGTCAAGAGCCAAACGACAGAGAAGAAAAGATTCTGTCTAAATATGACGTTCGAAACCGGTCGCTGACATCTTATAAATATGTTTGTAGAATTAGTCTAAATGTATACCAAAAATGAGTGATATACTCCTAATGTTCATCCAAGATCCTACAATGAAAAGTATAAACTATTGTATACTTAACGTTTAGGGAAACGTTATTTAGGAAGTGTGAATCAAAACGGATTTGGCTCAAATCTCAGACAGGAAGTCCCTTTTGTGCCAAGATTCGGTATCTATGTCACATACAGGCTATAACAAAATTCTTGTAGAGTAGGACCCGTTCGTTAAGTGGGGCTTCTACTAATCACAATATACAAGTTTTGCATACGGATTTTTTTTAATTACCCTCCTACGAGTTAACATTTTTTTTGCGAGCTGTTTCCCATTGAGGAAATTTGTTGAATATTATTACAACAGGGCCTCGATAATCTGAACATCCAATTATTATACCCTGTTCGAATGTTAAAAAAAACGTTAAAATTACATTAAGTAGATGTTTTAAATGTATTTTTTGAAATAAAGCCTTTTTTTTCATTAAAAGAATGTTTTATAATGTTACTTTTAAAGTATAATGCAATTAATCACACTTTTTTAAGGATTCCATTAATTTATATAGCTTTTGCGAGTGATATTAAACGACTTAAAAATGCTTTATCCCTTGATTAACGCAAAAGCATTCTTCTGAAATCGAAACATGGCCTTCATTCGCTCATTTCAAGCAAGTTTCAATTTTTCAATACATATAGCACCTAAAAATTGCGGACACGGTCAAAGTGTATAAATGTCACCGTAAGATTGAAAATTCCGTTAGATTATAATCTAACGGGATTTATTTCACGAGATTGTGAACTGTAACATATTGTTTACAATTTCACCAGTGACATTGTAAACTCACTAGTGACATTACAATAACACTAAGCGAAGTGGTAAACACTAAATAAATGAGCTCGCGAAGCGAGCGATGTTAGGTTCGGTCAGGTGAAGCGAGGCTCCCCTCCTGCGTAGCAGAATGCTTCGCAGCAGAAGAAATCATCGGTTTTACTCGGAGGTACAAGAATAGGCCGTGATATTGTGATCCGATTCACAATTTACCATTATATCATAATTTAACTAGTGAGATTGTAATATCGCGGATTTCACAATATCCCGGTGACATACTCGTATATATCTAATATATAAAATTCTCGTGTCACAATGTTCGTTCCCTTACTCCTCCGAAACGGCTTGACCGATTCTCATGAAATTTTGTGAGCATATTGAGTAGGTCTGAGAATCGGCCAACATCTATTTTTTTTATTTTTTTTAGGGTAGGGTAGTGTAGGGTAGGGTAGGGTAGGGCAGGGTTGGGTAGTGTAGTGTAGTGTATGTAGGGTAGGGTAGGGTAGTGTAGGTTAGGGTAGTGTAGGGTAGGGTAGTGTAGTGTAGGGTAGGGTAGGGTAGTGTAGTGTAGTGTAGGGTAGTGTAGTGTAGTGTATGTAGGGTAGGGTAGTGTAGGTTAGGGTAGTGTAGGGTAGGGTAGTGTAGTGTAGGGTAGGGTAGGGTAGTGTAGTGTAGTGTAGGGTAGGGTAGGGTAGGGCAGTGTAATGTAATGTAAGGCGGTATGTAGTTCGCCGGGACAGCTAGTTAGTACTATTACACTATACTGAACCACGACGGTTGCACGCATAGGGAGGTGGATTAGAGAGGCGTTCAGTTTAACCTGGGTTCAGATTAACAAGGCCTACTGCTGTATAAGCCCCAGCTAACGGCTCCTTCACAACATTTGTTACACTCTGTATATCTACTGAGCGGAATAAATTACAAAGCTATATAAAAGGAAGAAAAAAACAGTTTGTTTTTATTATTTAAGCATGAGTCGTGCTCTGCTATTTAATGTGTTTAAACTTGGAAGCAATTGCACAATAAGGTATGATAAAAAAGGTATATAACTCTCTAGATGATATTTTTCGAAAGAAAAATTATAACAACTTTTTGTTATTCTTTTTAATTAAATAGGAAAATTACTTTGACTGATAATGGATTTCCTCTTGGGTCTGCCATGTAGGACCAATTTGTTTTAAAAAATGCAGAGAATAGGTAAAACATAGGCGTATACTATGGACGTATTTTAATCGCGAGTTGACGCCCCATCTATAAAATACATTTGGAAATGGAGCTTAGGATGAGGCCATGGTGTTTCTTTGGAGCATAAAATGGAGAGGGTGTCTGAATGAATTTCCCCTGACAAAATAAAACCAAGACTATTGTTACCTCCTTTTTAAAATTAAAATAATAGTGTCGTAAGAGCGTCAGTTGTGTAAAGGCTAGGGCCGCTACCTCCTGTCCGGGAGGTCGTGGTTCGAATACTGCCACGTACCAATGTGTTTACGAATTCTTCTCACATATTTATCCACGTTTATCCGGCGCTCTTACGGTGATGGATAACATTGTGAGGAAACCTGCACACGCCTACGAAGAAACTTGTAGATGGTGTATAAGGTCGACTAACCCGCACTGGGCCTGCGTGGTCGATTAAGGCCCGATCGCCCTTATTCAGGGAAGGCTTGGTGGGGACGTATATAAACTAATATGATGATAATAGTTACCTTAGTAAATAGTTTTTATTGTGAGAAAAATGATGATACAATGACGGAATACCAAAGGCGTAAGGTAACTAATTTACACAGTAAAGAAAACTGAAAGTTTACACATTTACAAATGTTTACACATTGAATAATTTCAATCATCTGAGAATTTTTCGTTTTTATTTTATCTGGATTCATTTAATGAACGTTAAATTTTCCATTGTTGTATCCACTTTAATTAAACACATGAGTTTTTCTCTTTACATACAACCGAAAGTTTACACATTGAATAATTTGAATTATCTTAGAATTTTCCGTTTTTATTATATCTGGATTAAATTTATGAACATAAAATTTGTATTGTTGTATCCACTTTAATTATTACTCCTGTCTAATAATTCTTTAGTATTCACAGAGGTCAAGTTGTGCCGAGCGACCTTATTAACGAAAGTCTAACTCAGCTGTCAAAACATGACAGGCTTCTATTTTGAGGTTTACCGTTTACCCTAAGTCTACACCATCCATTGGCAAATAATAAAATAAAATAGGGGCGCGTCACTTCTTGAGTCGCTTCGTGACAGAATCCTTAGTGTACGAATACAACTATAGCACTTGTCCGTCTTATTATTCAAAAGTTTTTTAATTAGTTTTTCGTAATAACAATGCAGGAAAGCGATCGCCAATCTATAGAATGAATATAATGAACAGTTTTCTGATCTCGATATATTCAACATACCCTTGACAGGATATAGAACAAATATTATCTCTACACTTAACAGTGCATAGAATAGCACTTTTATTGTACTTTATTGTTTTTTTTCTGACTTTTTGAATCTTTGTTTTACTGTATTTTTTCTTCTCTAATAGTTATCTATTCTATTAACTACTATTTTTCTAATTACTGTTGTTTTCTAATTTTTTTTAACATTAATATGACAGCTTTTTGACAGTTTATAGCGGTAGACTGATAATTTTGCTTATATTTTTGATTAGCTATGGAACTCGTTGTTGGAATGTTTAGACTTTACCTTTTATTTATATTTAATCCCTTATATATCAATGTACATTACCGTTAGTGTTCTTCTAATAAAAAATCAAATAAGATCTCGAAATTCACTTCAAGAGAGTTTTGGGTTTACTTTTGACATTTTCAACCGACTTCCAAAAATAAGGAGGTTCTCAATTCGACTCTATGTTGTTGTTTTGTTTTTTTTTATATTTGTTACGAGATATCTTCGCAAATTGTGTACCAGTTTTCACAATTCTTTTTTTATTCGATAGGGTATACTCCCGAGTTGGTCCAATATAAATTTTATCGGTGTAGTACTTTTTAGAAATTTAACTAAAACTAAAAATAACGTGTTTAGCGTTTTTAATTATATTCTCTGCGCTTGCGCTTCTGTTAACATATTCCATTCCTCTCTTGTTTTATTTTTTATTTTTTTGCTACGTCTTTTTTAATTCTTTTAATTGATTTGGTTGCGTCGATGACGCAGGTTAATATAACATAAGAACGGTCATTATCTGGATGAGTTTGCCTGTCAATGGCATTTATCTCGTTTGCTTCCGTGCTTCACAAGCCGTGCTAAGCCGTTGAAGCTGGTTGCTCTCACTAGATGACAGTCGTTAAACCGTACCAGGAGCCTTAGAGACGGCTTAAAAACTTCTAACAGTTGTTAAACCGTGTCAGGAACCTTATGGACGCCTAGAAAACAGTCGTTAACCCGTATCAGGAGCCTTATAAGCGGCTAGAAAACTTCTAGCAGTCGTTAAACCGTATCAGGAGACTTATAGGCGGCTAGAAAACTTCTAGCAGTCGTTAAACCATCTCGGGAGCCTTAGAGGCGGCTTAAAACCTTCTATCAGTCGTTAAACCGTGTCAGGAGCCTTATGGGCGCCAAGGAAACTTCTAACAGTTGTTAACCCGTATCAGGAGCCTTATAAGCGGCTAGAAAACTTCTGACTGTCGTTAAACAGTGTCAGGAGCCTTATTGGGAGCCTAGAAAACTTTTGACATTTGTTAAACCGTATCAGGAGCCTTAGAGGCGGCTTAAAAACTTCTAGCAGGCGTTAAACCATGTCAGGAGCCTTATGGGAGCCTAGAAAACTTCTAACAGTCGTTAAACCGTGTCAGAAGCCTTATATGCGGCTTAAAAACTAATAATAGTCGTTAAACTGTGTCAGTAGCCTTGTAGATGGCTTTTAAACTTCTGACAGTGAGGCCGCATTAACCTCCGCCAATCTTTACTTGGCCCTCAACTGTAGAATATACCTTAACCTTTGAGTTGGGGAAGGGACGCGAACCCCAGCCGTGGGGACTTTATGGGTTGTTACTGATATTCATCATTTTATTTATAAACTTTTGCAAACGTGGAACACCCCTACAGGCATCCTTAATACGGACCTATACATTCATCCGTGAATCCGGACTACTATTAGGAATGCCCCACGGGATGTTTGCATTTCCTTTGGAATTCATTTCACTTACATGCTAATACGGACTACCTATTAGTTTGCTCTGTGGAAATTTTCATGAAAATAGTTTAACCGCCTCCGTGGCGTAATGGTTAGTCCATTCGCTTAACACCAGGAGGTCGCGGGTTCGATTCCCGGTGTGGTCAAGTTGTAAGAATCGGTTTTGTTGGTGGTAGGGCATGACTAGCTACCACCATTTTGTCTAAGTCTTGCCGCCAAACATCAGTGTAATCAGTGTTCCCGCTTGTAGATAAGATAGCCTGATAGATTGATAGTTCTCCATTGCGTTGGGGAATATTGGTAAGCCCGCTTCCATCTTCGGCTTCCTATCATCAGGTAAGATGATGCCTAAGGCTTACCAATTGTAAATAAAGAAAGACTAGAAAATAATATAAAACTCTTAGTTCTGATTTGCTACTTACATGCTATTTAAGTATAGTTTGAAACCGTGTTCATATTAATAATAAAATCCTACTAGGACCCTTATATTGTCATTCTGTCCGTCTGTACATCCCTCACATAGTCATAACGTGAAAATTTTCACATTTTTGAACCAAATTGCATGTCAGTAATGACAATGAATAAAATAAATATACCTATGTTTATATTTTTATACCTTAAATTATAAATGTGAAAATGTGTTTGTTACCTTTACACCTTAACCAATCTTGATTAAATTTGGCATGCAGGTAGCCTGCATCAAGGAAAAGGACAGAGGCTACTTTTTATCCCGTGAAAATAGCATAGTTTGATGCAGTTTCTAAGGGAACTAAAAAAAAACTAGTTTTTTGGTTATATTCTATAGGGGAGTGTTGACTATGTGTCTTGGGGAAAGTTGTTCAGTTTCGATTTCCTATTCACCTCTTTAAAGGTTTCTTGGATTTGCATAAACACCCTGTATATAACAGTTTTCAATCTACGAAGTAATTTCCACGGAACCCTAATATGTGTGGTCTAACACCCACTTAGCCCGTTTCAAAGGTCTATTAAGGAAGCCGCCTAGAATTTTTATAAGTAACGTAAAGTAGATTTTATGTGTACATTCAAACGAAGCATAGATAGATATACTTCGCATGAATGATCCCCATAGGAAATAAACTAAATGCACGATAGTTCAAGCGAATAACTAAATTATTACCACGCCCACGCAATGTTATACCCATATTTATACTGATACCAAATGTTCAGAGTCCGATATCAAAATTTTTGATGCTGACAACGCTTTACTTTGCACCTAGCGCAGCAAGTAGGTACCAAGGGGATCGGACTGCATCAAATATAAATTCTGAAATATGATTTCCTAAATTGCTCTTTTCTTGAAATTTCAAAATACCTTACTTGTTTTGTTTCTCCATCACGTCTTCAATTTTTAATTGATCAAATACACAAAATAAGTTCGTCAATGACTCTTAAAATCTATGACGTCACTTGTGGGTATTTCAAACATTTTTAGAACAAAATTTCGTTTTTGACAGATCATTAAAAGTAACTCAAATGACTAGCAGTCCGATCCCCTATTAAGGGGACTACTTTCAAAACCCGCTAAAGCACTTTTAGTTAAATGACGGTAAAGTAAAAAAAAATCTGCTACTTATGTTTGGCACTTAAGTGTGGCACAATTAACCGTGCTATTTAAGGGACAGAAGGTGGTTGCCTGGTGTTGCACTTAGCATAACCTGCGGTCACGTCTCGAGACGCACGGCAGTGAGTTCGCCAAGTTCCAAAAGGGGACACCGGCCGTAGGTTATATTAGACAAACCATTTCGGGCCAATTTCGACCTACTTGTAACTTTAGATCTGTTAGACCTACAGACTTGAGATTTTGTGTATCTAGTAAGACCTACTCAATCACCTAGAATCTTAATTTTCATAAATATATATACCATTTCTGAGATATTAACGTCCGAAAATCACTATTTTTTCGACTCACTGACTCATCAAAATTATAGACCACTTAAACATTTGATATTTTCTCGTCAAGACTCAAACAATACATTTCTTCAATTAAAAATGTTAATTAGAATTTATAAGATTGTCTCTTACATAAGTTTTTTTGTGAGTTTTTATGTCTTTTTGTAAGTTATACTTATCTATTTAAATTTAATGTTTACTTGAACGAAATTGTTCTTAAGTATTAGTGGAAATTTTATTGGCTTATGTTTCAATATTAATGTTATTATCTATTTTGTGTAATTACAGCTGTTTTTTCCCCAATTAATAAATAAATAATAAATAATAATAATACACTAAAAAATAGAATAAAACAAATATTTAAGGGGGCTCCCATACAACAAACGTGATTTTTTGCTCCTTTTTGTTTGATATTGATAACGGCAGCAGGTAGACGCTTGATACATTCACAGAATATTGAGATATATATTTACTTTAAAAATAAATAATTAAATTAAAATAAAACAAATATTTAAGGGGGCTCCCATACAACAAAAGTGATTTTTTTACTCGTTTTTGCTTGATATTTATAACGGCAATAGGTAGATGCTTGAAATATTCACAGAATATTTAGTTATATATTCGATTTAAAAATAAATAATTTAATTTAAAAAATATATCTATTTAAGGGGGGCTTCCGTACAACAAGCTTGATTTTTATAGATAATTGTACGGAACCCTTCGTGCGCGAGTCCGACACGCACTTGGCCGGTTTTTAAAAGTAAATATCAATATAGAATAAAATTGCATTGAGAAAACTTACACCATGAAGCAGCACAGAACATAAACAATTTTTTGTAAGCAACTGAAAACCGTTGTACTTTTTCTATAATTTGGAGAAGTCTAAAATAAATATTTCTATTTCAAGTTCCGTAGCTATGATTTAGGAAACACTATAGAACTTGGTATCTACCCATTTAGATCGCTGTAATTTTTTTTACATCGTTCTTGGCCCTATTTCACATTTATGTTTTGTTGAATGGATATAGATTTACACCTACGGACGTATGCAACGCGACCTTCATACACATCTTGGAATCAGATGTGTAGGTTTCCTCACAATTTTTTCCTTTACCGATAAAGCAATCGTAGTGCTATTATTTTAATAGCACTATGATTGCTATTAAAACTATTTTTTGAGTGATTTGATGATTCCATGCACAGATTAGAAAAAAATCACTGGCGCTCCAAGTCCTATGGGAACACCTACTGTGGACCAATATACATTGGCACGTGGTACAAGATCCAAGATCCACTTTTACAAGATTTGAAAATAATGGAGCCCAGTGACCTTGAGAGTGCATTTCCATCCACCGGTGGATCAAAGTGGATTGAGGAAGATGGAAGCGGGCTTACCAAGATTCCCCAAAGCAATGAGGAGGCTGGCTCTCTTCATGACGGTACATATAAACGTTATTAACGTTGATGTTTGGCTTTATTCAAATTATAAGGCATAGAGCTTACGAGTATGCTAATCGATAATTTCATGAGTCATGTGATTATTACTATAGACTAGCCATACTCAATGTGTTTTCCGCGGAGCCCTAGGGCTCCGTCAAAGAAAAAAAAACGAGACCTACAGTACTCGCATATGATGTGTAACAAATCACTGTTACACATTTCCGTCCTATTTCACGAAATCACTCCCACAAATTGCAGGAAAGCGAGAGCAAAGCTCATTCGTCAGATCGAATAGCGCGCGCTTTCGCGACTTCCTGTTACACATTTCCGTCCCATGTTACACATTTCCGTCCCATTTCACGAAATCACTCCCATAAATTGCAGGAAAGCGAGAGCAAAGATGTTACACATCAATAAAAAGCCGCCTACGCACAAAAAGTGATGTCACATAATAGGCAAAAATTACGTGACACTTAGGTAGCGTAATAAATAACATAGGTCTACAACATTCAAAAACTAAATCAAAATAATATATAGAACCTATAGAATAGTTTTCGAGTTATTCAAGTTTTACGGTCGGGCTTCGTCAAATACTTTGTTGGAAAAGTGCTCCGCGCCTATGTTTGAGAACCGCTGCTATAGATGGTGTAAAAAAATGGCGTAGGACCCGTTAACTGGGACTTCTACTGATGAGACTGAACAAGTACAGGAACTTTAACCAAGGAACCCATAATAAATACGCAAAAAAAAAATTCGAGGCTCCATACAAAAACCACAAAATTTGTCAATCAGCTGATCGTTTTATACGAAGAATTCTTTTTTTTTTGGATTTCAGCAAACTTGTAGAAAAAAAAGTTGTTTAATTTGATGAGTAGAAGCTTCAGTTTGCGGGATCTAGACCAATTTTGTTACATCCTGTATAGTAACATTTCGTCGAATGGGCATTCAAGCGTTACTGAAAATTGCTGAAAATAATTAATTACATTCAAAGTAGGCGATTAACATTAAAATAATTGCATCCATTTTGTATGCCTTTTGTATTCACAAACATATCAGTAGCACGTTTTTTTTATAAAATATACTAGCTTTTGCCCCGCGGCTTCGCCCGCGTGGACATCGTTTTTGTGACTGTCTTAGAGGGTGCGCAGAGCAAGCAGATCGCGAGCGTGGACATGAATTTTCTCCTTCTCATGAACTATGTCAGGGCTTATTAGTAAATCGTGTCTTTTCCACCCCCTCAACCATCTCTGTGCAAAAATCACACAATCTATTACAGAAATTAACCAAAAAAAGAGTATATTTTCAGTTCCCTCAGGTACTGCATCGGGCTATGCTATTTTTACGGGATAAAAAGTAGCCTATGACCTTCCTCGTGAAACAGGCTACCTGTATGGCAAATTTCATTAAGATTGGTTGAAGCCTGAAAAGCTAACAAACAAACAAACACATTTTCACATTTATAATATTAGTAAGGATGTTCCATATATGACACAAAAGATATGAAAATAATGAGACAAGGCATAGGTGCATACTCTGTAGGAGAAATATTGTTGAAGCGTGAAAAGGTAACAAACAAACAAACACATTTTCACATTTATAATATTAGTAAGGATGTTGCATATATGACACAAAAGATATGAAAATAATGAGACAAGGCATAGGTGCATACTCTGTAGGAGAAATATTGTTTTTAATGGGTTGTTTAACAGTTTCCTTGCTGACTTTGTAACCAAAACCTACATCGTCGACAAAAGATAAAAAGGTCTCATTAAAGCCGCGTTCCTATGCAAGATTTACTAAGAAAGAAGAGGTTTGTCTCTTTTGTTCTTTAGCGACTCGAATAATGAAGATGTTTTATTTATTTTTCTGTGACAACAAAAAATTGTAGCAAGTACAAACGAAAGAAAAAAAATCCACTACAGAAGTACCGTCAGAAGTGAAAACTTTAAAGGGCTTGTACCCAGAGACGTTAAAATATTCTTTAAAAATTATTTTATGGTAATAGGTAACATTTAACGGTAAGGGTCGCGGGTTGTAGTTTTTTCCCTTGTCAAAAAGTGTCCAACGCGCCTAAAGAAATTTTCACCTCAAAAAATTTTCTAAGAAATAGAACTACGAGTTGGAGAAACAGATGCTCTCATATGCTAGTTTCAAAGGTTCGGTATTAACTGTGAACTTATTGCATGACGGAATAGCTTATGTCATTTAATTTTTTGTTAAGTAGTTATTGTACTCATATGTTTTGGTAACTTAAAAAAAATTAAACCCCGTAACTTTAATTGTCCCCAGGAGGGCCGAGTTTCCATTCAAACGTATTTCCGCTTTAATACAAAAACTACATGCCGTCTTGAATCCAAACTTTGCAAAAGTATTAATTAGACACATATTGATGTTTGTAATTAGTTTTCGATGTAGTTATATAAAACGGACAAAAATGAAAGCAGTACAAAACTAATTTAAGCCTTCGTTTAGTTTAGTTCAATTTAATACGATGAAACATATTATGAACATAGATATGTGACTACTCAATATGTTTGCAAAGTTTGGATTCAATCCGGCATGTAGTTTTTGTATTATATCGGAACTACGTTTGTGTGCAAACTCGAGCCTCCTGGGGACCCTTGGGTAACGAAATTTTTAAAGGGGTGCCCCCGCTCCTAAAGTAATAAACGACTTTCAAAGAAACTAAATCTCCAGCACACCGAGGACACCGCATACAATTGACGTCGCAAACAAAATCACGGTGAAATTCTATACGTTCAAGAATCAAACTATAACCAATCTGAATCAATCTTTGTGACGAGGGGGTGAGGTTGCAATCTAGAGAGCGGCAGGGAGTGTCCATACTGTATGTTAGTACTAATATATATATACTGTGTCTCCAGTGGGAGATTGGACACGCTAACAACGTTAAAACTTAACCGACTTTAATTGAAAAATTGCGGCGTTAAACCGACGGCGTATTTTCCCAGTCCATACTTAGAAGTCCATATATTGAAAACAAATAAACTGTTTTTGCTGAAGCTTGTACAGTTCCTTTAGTTGAAAGCGTCGGTGGTTCAACCCCTAAAGAGGTCCCGGGTTCAAATCCGGACGGCCAACGCACCAATGAGTTTTTCGAAACTTACGTACATATACTTAACAATTACTTTAACGGTGAAGGGAAACATCGTGAAGAAACATGCACATCTGATTCTAGATGTATATGAAGGTCGCGTTGCGCACGTCCGATAGTTTAATCTAAAAAAAAGCCCTATACGTAACCGCGGGTGATGCTAAGTGCAACACCAGGCAACCTTCGTTTATCCCTTGGATAGCACGGCTAATTGTGCACACGATAACAGACAAGAGTGTTGAAAATTGAAAGCTACTTTTAGGTTATAAGATTTTATTTCAAAAGAGGTTTTAAGTTCAGTGTGCCAAATGAAAATGTAGTTAAGTGTGGTGGGCACTTTCATAGCCCGCCTGGCTTGCTAACACGATCTTATTTAATTATTGCCGCCAAACATCAATGTTAACACCATTGATGTGTTCCAGCTTGAAGATAAGATAGCCAGATCCCCATTGCGATGGGTAATCTTGGTAAGCCCGCTTCCATCTTCGGCATCATCGTCACTTACCATCAAGTAAGGTGATGCCAAGGGCTTAACAATTGTAAAAAAAAGTGTTCATGAATGGTCTTGTCATACGCATATACGATGTTCTTCCTCTTTTGTATTTCAAATCTTCGGTAGATGATGATATCAGCTCATATACGTCCCCACCGAGGGACTCGAGCCTACCCTGAATTAGGGCGCGATCGGGCCTTAGTTGACCACGCGGGCCCAGTGCGGGTTAGTCGACTTCACACACAACCTGCGAGTTTCTCCGCAGGCGTGTGCAGGTTTCCTCACGATGTTTTCCTTTACCGTAAGAGCGTCGGATAAACGTACATATGAAATATAAATTTGTAGAAATCACATTGGTACGTGGCAGGATTCGAACCACGGCCTCCCGGACAGGAGGCGGCGGCCCTAGCCGTTACGCCACCGACGCTTCGGTAGATAGTAGTAGGTATACACATATTTTATCTGTGGCTAAGCCGAACTCAACTGCTTCTGAAATCAGTTGCGTCGGACTGCCGTGGCTCGGGGTTCGAAATTTCAACATAAGTACATTCCTCTGCAAAGTGAACTTGAACGTGCAGCCTAAGTTCATTTCAACAGATGCCAGATAGAATACTTACCTGAATACCTTCGATCCATTAGCATTGAAGAACAGGATATCCGTACCTAGGTACTTTGGTAACTCTGGCAGTTGAAATTTATTTATATAGAAGGTGATGGACTGTCATGTCATATTGTAGACTCGTAAAATGCATGTTGGCTGTTTGTATAAATTTGGAGTTCAGAAATTGATAGATTAAAAAATACGATGTAAGTAGATTGTACGTATTTTATATAAATCGTTAACACTGTTTTAATCTGTGCGGCACGGAGAGCACTCAACCTGTTTTTCTCTGCATTTTTTATTTGTTGAATAATATTATTTTTAAGTACCTACTGTAGAAGTAAGCAACTGCAAGCTATATAGTTTAATATTCTGAAGGTAGCTTGTAGGTATTTTTTTTTAATTATTATTACTGTTATTAGTATACTGTCGCGGTACACAGACTGGTGAGGGCCCTGGCAGAATATCATCAGCGTTATGGGCATTCACCTATAACTTAAGCTGAGCGAGGACATTTTCACTGGCCTGGCACTTACTGCAATTTTATTGTATTTATTAGTAAGTAGCTTTTTTTTTTTTATTCACTATTGGTAAACCCTTGACAACATCTCACCTGGTGGTAAGTTATAAGTTAGTCTTAGTTTAATTTTTTACTTTATTAGGTATTACCAACCTATTACTTATTGTTTTTTTGTGCCTGGTCGGTGAATAAACGGTTTATCTTTCTATCTATCTGTGTAAGTAGGATAAGATTAACCGCCTCTGTGGGGTAATGGTTAGTCCATTCGCTTCACACTAGGAGGTCGCGGATTCCATTCCCGGCGGGGTCAACTTTGTAAGACTCGGTTTGGTTGGTGGTAGGGCATTTTTATTGCCCGCCTGGCTAGCTACCACTATCTTATCTAAGTCTTGCCGCCAAACATCAGTGTTAACAGAATTGATGTGTTTCAGCTTGAAGATAAGATAGCCAGATCTCCATCGCGTTGGGGAATCTTGGTAAGCCCACTTCCATCTTGAGATGATGCCAAGAGCTTACCAATTGTGAATATAAAAAACATATATACCTACTTTTGAACCAACTTAAAAAAGGGGGAGGTTCTCATTTCGACTGTATGCTTTTTTTTTGTCTAAGTTACGCGATTCTTTTGCTGATTGTGAACAGATTTTAATGTTTTTTGAAAACTAAAAAGCTTATTGTTGCAATTAAATTTGATATTTTTATGTTTAGCGTTCTCAATTATTTTACGGCATGTCATATTCGTGTTCCTTCGCCACTACGCGTAGGAGTGTAGATTTTTGAATTTTTTAGGGTTCAGTACCCAAAGGGTAAAAACTGAACCCTATTACTAAGACTCCACTGTCCGTCCGTCTGTCTGTCTGTCCGTATGTCATCAGGCTGTATTTTATGAACCGTGATTGCTATGCAGTTGAAATTTTCACAGATGATGTATTTCTTTTGCCGTTATAAGGTGGTCTCCATACAAAAAACTAATTTTTTTAAACGTGAAGAAACAAGCGCCATCTAGCATGATAGTACGGAACCCTTTGTACTAGCGCCATCTAGTATGATGGTACGGAATCCTTTGTATGTGGTTCTGACTCTCATTGGCCGGTTTTAGAAATTTACTGAAGGTGAAAATAAAGGTGAGCGTAAGAAGGTACTTCTGACATATCAAATTTAAATTAGAATGTATAATTATAATGTAATGTAATAATTTAATTAATATTAAATATTTGAATTAAATTAACATTATGACGTGTAAACCATAAAGTTTATCAATAAATATTTGTATTTGTACTAACAAATTTTAGCTTACTACGACCGTACTTCTGTTGGATTCTTTTTAAATGGATTTAAAAAAATATTATGCTTAAATGCATAATGTTTGGAGAATGTCACACCTGTCACGCATCTTCCTACGTGAAACACACATCATCAAATTAAAACTCATATGCGATAAGAAAGTATAATCCAATAAAAAGAGGGTACATTTACATATGTTTTTAATATACCCACGCACATTTGAGTAAGAAATGATGAGATTAACCTTCAGATTCCATCTTTGCGTGTTTGCGGCTCCAGATCAAATATGAATATGAAGTAGGCACGCATAAAAACTCTGTTTTGGCCAGTGACGTGCAAAGTGTTTAATAATCTGAGGTTACGGCAAATAACTCCGTATATGCTTTTGTGTTTTATTTGAAGCCAAAATTTCTGGTTTCATCTATTGTCTATGTATCCTTTTAAATAGGGGATCGGACTGCTAGTCATTTGAGTTACTTTTTATGATCTGTCAAAAACGAAATTTTGTTCAAAACATTTTTGAAATACCTACAAGTGACGTTATAGATTTTAAGCATCATTGACGAACTTAATTTGTGAATTTGATCAGTTAAAAATTGAAGACGTGATGGAAAAAACAAAACAAGTATGGTTTTTTGAAACTTCAAGAGAATTCAGGAAATCATATTTTAGATTTTATTTTTGATGCAGTCCGATCCCCTATTCATGTCTTTTTTAATCTGAGGTTACGGCAAATAATTTTCCAATTTAGTTTTGTGTTTTATTTGAAGTCAAAACCTCTAATTCCATCTCTTTTCTATGTATATATTTCAAATCTTTGCAGAGAAATGAAAATACAGGATATCTCTGTGTATTTAATGTACACAAGATCTACAAGGTAAATTTTTAATGGTGGATAAGGACAGTTTTTAAAAAATGCCAAAAATTTTTGATAAATTATATGATTTATTGAAAGTCAATTTTACTATGTAATACAATATTATAATTTTTTTATATTCACAATTGGCAAGCCCTTGGCATCATCTCACCTGATGGTAAGTGACGATGATGCCGAAGATGGAAGCGGGCTTACCAAGAATCTCCAACGCAATGGAGAACTGGCTATCTTATCTTTAAGCCGGAACATATTAATGTTGTTACCACTGATGTTTGGCGGCAAGACTTAGATAAGATGGTGGTAGCTAGCCAGGCGGGCTTAGAAAATGCCCTACCCCCAACCAAACCGACTCTTAAAAGTTGACCCCACCGGGAATCGAACCCGCGACCTCCTGGTGTGAAGCGAATGGACTAACCATCACGCCACGGAAGTTAGAAAGTGTTGTAAATTTTTATCCGACGATGGCCCATAAAAAAGGAACATTGTTTTCTGGCCAATGTATGTATGTACGTACGTATGTTTTTTTTATTCCACGATACCATCTTTTTTTATTTACCATAGGTACGCACTTGACAATGACATCATCTCACCTGATGATATATCTGATGTTAGAGGCGTATTTACCCTATGTCCAAGGGGGCAGTTGGCCCGGGGCGCCAAGAGGTGAGGGGCGGCCTTTTTCGGTCGTTCTTTCGTTAGTAGTAGTAGAAAAATTCGTATTTGAATTTTTTTAGGGACCCGTTTGGTTCACCGAAAAATAATAAAGCTAGCCAAGTGCGAGTCGGACTAGCGGTGACAAGGGTGATGAACCACTACGAATATGCAAACAGAACGTTACAGTAAGGTGACGTTTATCGTGTGGCAGTACGGAACCCTAAGCGCGCAACCCCGACTCGCACTTGATCGGTTTTTTGTCATCTATAGGGGCGGATTTTTTTTGGGCCCGGGGCGCCGGATTCTTAAATACGCCTCTCTGATGCCCAAGATGGAATCGGGCTTACCTAGATTCCCCAACGCAATGGAGGACTGGTTATCTTATGATCAAGTCGAAACACATCAATTCTGGAAACATAATGTTTGGCAGCAGTATTAGATAAGTTGGTGGTAGCTAGCTAGGAGGGCTTAGGATATGCCCTACCACCAACCAAAATGAGTCGTATAAAGTAAGACCCCGCCGGAAATCGACACGGTTTGTTTGGTGGAAGGGGACTCCGCCAGAAATCGAACCCGCGACCTCTCGATGTGAAGCCAATGGACTTAACCATTACGCCACGGAGGGGTTAAAAACGGCTCTAAACGTTTGTTGGATTTTAGAGCGCAATGTATCGTTACATTCGTCTGATAAGAAAAGACAATAAATAGTGACGTAAGATATACTTAACTTTAAAAAAATAAATATTTAAGACATGAATCGAAAATTTAATTTTTGAAAACTATTAATTTACTGCGCACTGTGTTAAATTTTGGCTTAATCAAAATGGGAAGTGTCTTCTATATCTATAACACAAGTGTTTAAAACGCTTAGTATAATGTAATCTGTAAGACTTTAAATTATTCTTCATTATTGAAAATTAGAATCATGTATCTGTGTACTGTAACATTTTTGAAATTAAATAAATTATTATTTTAATAATATAAGATACATTTTTCCCGACTTCGCAAAAAAAGGGGCAATGTTTTTGTACAGTGGTGTTTTATTAAATTTTTATTTTAATTATTTATGTAAAGGAAAAAAGGTTTTTGCAACATTCTGATAAAAAACGGAAGGTAGTCTAGTACAAACTTTTGTTCTCGACTTACTAAACTAAAAGTTCAAAGTTACCAACAGCCTTTGTTGCCGGTTTCTCTTAACGGTGTTAACTTACAAATTTAACTAACGACCTGATGGTAAGGGTATTAAAACTAACCTCTTATAAACTTTGTTTCTTTTAAACCTTCTCAACGTTCTTTTTTTAGGGTTCCGTACCACAAAAGGAAAAAAAAAGTCTGTCTGTCTGTCTATATGTCAAGACCTTATTTCTTGGGAACGCGTGGAGGTATCAAATTGAAAATAATATCAAACATTAAGGTGAGCGGTTCCTTGGAGCTGTACAAAAATCAAGCTGCTAAGTCAAAACAATAAAAAGATATTTTCATTTCTGTCACATGTTTTGATAATCGTAAGTAAATCAAAACCTAAAGTGTATTTGCCATTGACCTAGAATTATACTTAGCAAGAAGCAAGGTCTCACAGCACTAGTAAAGGAAAAATCCAAAAATTGAAAAATAGTGTTTAAATCATACTAAAAAAAATTTTCCAATACAAACACATTTGCAGTTAAGGAATAGACCGTGATGTATATCGGTGTATAGGAGATCATTTTTTCAACTACAAAGTTAAGTTTGTCTTTCAATCCGATAGTTGTATCTTCTCGTTGATGTTTGTAGTGTAGACTTTCGTACCCAATTGTGTTTTGGTACGGAACCTTTAGTGCGCGAGTCTGACTCGCACTTGACCGTTTTTTTCTCCTAGCCTTTTCATACAGATTTGGTAAGCCCATGGTATTGGTAGGAATTACTAATTCAAAAAAAAATTTATCTACATATCTCTACACACACAACACCTGATACAATATTACGTATATTTTTCTAGTTTTCACTCGTAGCTTCGACCGAGTTGATATCGTTGCTTAGACCGTGTTTGAGGGTGTGCGTTGCACATTTTTTTAGTTCCCTCGGGAGCTATGTCGGGCTCTGCTATTTTTACGGGGTAAATAAAAAACCGGGGTGGGTATAAGTCAGAGCTGCTATTGCTAGTTTTTTTGGGTAAATTCAATAATTTTTAGATGTCACTTGCGCGGTCTATGATATCCTCGGCGATTTTTACTAGCTTTTGCCAGCAGCTTTGCCCGCGTGGACATCGTTTTTATGACTGTCTTTGAGAGTGAGTGATGCACGAGGGTGGACATAAGTTTTCACCAGATCCCACAGGAACTATATCGGGCTATTCTGATTAGCACACTATGTCACTTCCCAACCCCTCAACCAATTCTATACAAAAATTACTTTAACCCGTTGCTCAATTGCGACGCCGACGTGCGCGAGCGTGAAATCAGTTTTCCCCAGATCCCTCGGGAACTACGTCAGGAAAATCTAATTAGTAAATTATATCATTTCCCACCCCCTCAACCATCTCTGTGCAAAAAATCACAACAATACATTGTTCCGTTGCGATATTAAAGAAATTAACCGAGAAAAGAGTATTTTTTCAGTTTCCTCAGAAACTGTATCGGACTATGCTATTTTTACGGAATAAAAAGTAGCCTATGGCCTTCCTCGTGAAACAGGCTACCTGTACGCCAAATTTCATTAAGATTGGTTGAAGCCTGAAAAGGTAACAAACAAACAAACACATTTTCACATTTATAATATTAGTAAGGATGTTCCATATATGACACAAAAGATATGAAAATAATGAGCCAAGGCATAGGTGCATACTCTGTAGGAGAAATATTGTTTTTAATGGGTTGTTTAACAGTTTCCTTGCTGACTTTGTAACCAAAACCTACATCGTCGACAAAAGATAAAAAGGTCTCATTAAAGCCGCGTTCCTATGCAAGATTTACTAAGAAAGAAGAGGTCTGTCTCTTTTGTTCTTTAGTGACTCGAATAATGAAGATGTTTTATTTATTTTTCTGTGACAACAAAAAAGTGTAGCTAGTACAAACGGAAGAAAAAAAATCCACTACAGGAGTACCGTCAGAAGTGAAAACTTATGTCTTTTCCAGTAACACAGGCTACCTGTATGCCAAATTTCATCAAGATTTGTTGATGTTGTGGTGTTGAAGTGTAAAAAGGTAACAAACAAACACATTTTCACATTTATAATATTAGTGAGGGCAATGGAGCATGATATGCTCGGAGTTTCTCTGCGTGATCGAATCAGAAACGAGGAGATCCGTAGGAGAACCAAAGTAATCGACATAGCTCTCAGAATTGCTAAACTTAAGTGGCAATGGGCGGGTCACATAGATCGTAGAACAGATGGCCTTTGGGTTAGTAAAGTTCTCGAGTGGCGACCGCGCACTGGAAAACGTAGCGTAGGCTGGTCTCCCACTCGGTAGACCGATGACCTGGTGAAGGTCGCGGGAAGCCGCTGGAAGCGGGCAGCGCAGAACCGGTCCTCATGGAAATCCTTAGAGAGGCCTTTTTCCAGCAGTGGACGTCTTTTGACTGATATGATGTTAATGAATATTAGTAAGGATATCGCTGAATGGACCTAGTAGTCAGTATATATATATATATATATATATATTAATATCTGCTATATAGTATATCCGTACGAAGCTCTGTATAATACACGATTTCGGTAAAGCTATTTTCTATCTGCTATAGTATATCCGTACGAAGCTATTTATAAATACACGTTTTCGGTGAAGCTATTCATCTATCTGCTATAGTATATTCGTACGAAGCTATTTATAATACAAGTTTTCGGTAAAGCTATTTTCTATCTGCTATAGTATATCCGTACGAAGCTATTTATAAATACACGTTTTCGGTGAAGCTATTCATCTATCTGCTGTAGTATATCCGTACGAAGCTATTTATAATACAAGTTTTCGGTAAAGCTATTTTTCTATCTGCTCAGTATATCCGTACGAAGCTATTTATAATACAAGTTTACGGTAAAGCTATTTGTCTATCTGCTACAGTATATTCGTACAAAGCTATTTATAATACAAGTTTTCGGTAAAGCTATTTTTCTATCTGCTATAGTATATCCGTACGAAGCTATTTATAATACACGTTTTCGGTAAAGCTATTTTTCTATCTGCTATAGTATATCCGTACGAAGCTATTTATAATACAAGTTTTCGGTAAAGCTATTTTTCTATCTGCTATAGTATATCCGTACGAAGCTATTTATAATACAAGTTTTCGGTAAAGCCATTTTTCTATCTGCTATAGTAACTGTACGAAGCTATTTATAATACAAGTTTTCTGTAAGAAGAATTTCTATTTCAATGTAACTTGTGCTCCTACTCGAGCATTCTTTGTGTGCATATATTTATATATAT
Organism: Coleophora flavipennella; assembly: GCA_947284805.1. Lineage (NCBI taxonomy): Eukaryota > Metazoa > Arthropoda > Insecta > Lepidoptera > Coleophoridae > Coleophora > Coleophora flavipennella. Next base: position 9,293,932 of record OX369269.1, read on the forward strand.
GGTTATCTATGTATATAAAAATGAATTGCTGTTCGTTAGTCTCGCTAAAACTCGAGAACGGCTGGACCGATTTGGCTAATTTTGGTATTGAATTATTTGTGGAAGTCCAGAGAAGGTTTAAACGTAGTGTAGGGTAGTGTAGGGTAGGGTAGTTTAGGGTAGGAAAGTATAGGGTAGGGTAGTGTAGGGTAGGGTAGTGTAGTGTAGTGTAGGGTAGGGTAGGGTAGGGCAGTGTAATGTAATGTAAGGCGGTACGTAGTTCGCCGGGACAGCTAGTAGTATATATTTATATTATTTTTATGTATTTGTAATTTATATATTTACAAGCTGTCCCGGCGAACTTACCTCCACCTTACACTACACTACATGACACTACATGACACTACATTACACTACCCTACACTTAACTACCCTACCCTACCCTACCCTACCCTACACTATAATTTTTAGTTGCACATGCACCCACCCGCTATCGTTCTATTTTCTCGTCTCCTCCATTCACCAAAGGTTGGATGGAAGAAATCGCTTAAAGCGATAAGTCTGCCATTTGCATATCATTGTGTATTTTGCTAGTTAATAAGTTTTTCATTTTCGTATATTTGGTGTGCAATAAAGGATATTTATCTTATCTTATCAAACCCATCCAGGTAATGGCCGTGCTTCAGATCAGTTAACCTGCGAGATCGACTCAACCAAGCAAGTTGCATCGAGCTAAAACCGCGACAAAACATCTAATAAACTAATAATATGTATTTGTTTAGAATATATTTGAAGCATAGTCCTTTGAATAATCACCAGGTGGCTGATCCCTTTGACTAATTAAGACTCGTTTGAACCGCAGAAATACTAAGTAACCTCCATTGTGGCACGACTATTTGATTAGATTTATAAAATATTACACCAACGTGTACTCGGGTTGACAAGGACAGTTAGAGACTCTATTTATAGTGTTAAATTTTAGTTGTTACAAATAATAGGGTATATGCATGAATTTTTTTTATATGAAAATTCCGTAAAAACAATGTCAAAAAGTGAAATGAAAATTTAAATCGGCCAAGAAATACGGAATATTTAAGCATTTACAAATACTAATTAGACAGAGAGATCCGACATGTAAATGTGACGACATAAAACACACGGTCCATATAAACTCTATGCTACATTCTGTTTTGTTAGAAAGAGATAAAAATAAATCTTTAATGGCTTATATCTTGGTCATTTAAAATAAAACAAAAAAAATCATGAATATTATTTTCCATTGACAACTGTAACCGAAGATGTGTTTTACAGTGATTGGTACATGCTTAGTGGTCCATATCTTGTAAACTACTAAACCGAATTTGATGAAATTTAAACTGCTCCCTAAGTTGAAATATACTGTACCCAATAAAGAAAAACATATTGTAATTTGATTTCTAGTTTCTGAGAATTACGTGAACAAACATCCATACATATTAACATACATACATAGTGACATTTTTCTCGATTGTTTCTGTGCTTCGCCGGGCACGTTCAGCCGTTGGTGCCTGTTGATATCACTAAATAGCAGTCGTTGAGCCGTGTCAAATGCCTTATAGGCGGCTTGAAAAACAGTGGGGTTCGCCACTAACCCTACAACCTCCACCAATATGGACCTGGCCTCTCTTTGTAGAGTATGGCCCAACCTCTCCAAACTTACGAAGAGATTAATGCCCCAACAGTGAGGACGTTCGTTCATGGGTTGTTAATCCTTACTATCCTTACTTAATATTATAAATGTGAAAATGTGTTTGTTTGTTTGTTTGTTTGTTATCTTTTCACGCTTCAATGCCTTGACCAATCTTTATGAAATTTGGCATGCAGGTAGCCTGTGTCACGGGAAAGGACATAGGCTACTTTTTATCCCGGGAAAATAGCATTATCTGATGCAGTTCCCGAGGGAAATAAAAAAATATTCGATTGTTGTGATTTTTTGCACAGAGATGGTTGAGTAGGTGAGAAACGACATAATTTACTAATCACCCTTAAAGACAATTATAAAAAAGATGTCCACGCGGGCGGAGCTGCGGGAAAAAGCTTGTAATATTATAAATGTGAAAATGTGTTTGTTTGTTACCTTTTCACGCATTAACACCTTAACCAATCTTAATGAAATTTGGCATACAGGTAGCCTGTGTCACTGGGAAGGACATAGGCTACTTTTTATCCCGTAAAAATAGCATAGTCCGATGCAGTTCCTGAGGGAACTGAAAAAATAGTCTTTTTTGGTTAATTTCTCTAACATCGCAACGGACCAATGGCTTGCTGTGATTTTTTGGCCAGATATGGTTGAGGGGGTGGGATATGACATAATTTACTAATTACCATATCCCAACATAGTCCCCGAGGGATCTGTGGAAAACTCATTTCCACGCTCGCGCACGTCACCGTCTTTAAAACGGAGCGACGGATTGAAGTGATTTTTGTATAGAATTGGTTGAGAGGGTGGGAAGTGACATAAACTGCTAATCAGAATAGCCCGATATAGTTCCTGAGGGATCCTGATAAAAATCATGTCCACGCTCGCGAGCCGCTTGCGGCTCGCGCACCACTCGCCCTCGAAGACAGTCATAAAAACGATGTCCACGCGGGCAAAGCCGCGGGCAAAAGCTAGTGATAAATAAACGAGCTGTTTCCTGCGGCTTTGTCCGTGTAGATGTCGACTTACATACTTTATGACTTAGTATAAATTGAAAAGACCGGAACACCTAGCGTGGGCAGGCCTCCCACGCGGTGGACCGACGACCTGGTGAAGATCGCGGGAGGCCGCTGGATGCGGGCAGAGCAGGACCGGTCATCGTGGAAATCCTTGGGGGAGGCCTTTGCCCAGCAGTGTACGTTTTTCAGCTGATATGATGATGAAAGGACATTTGAAAATCGTTACTGCCTGCGACTGCATATAGAGACAGATATTTTAATCCCTGAAAAGTGACAAATTGTAGATTCCTTTTTTAAAACTGAACAACTTTATATTGTACAGAATATTGAATGTAGTGTCTACCCATGGTTATAATAAAATGATTTATTTATGATAAGTCATACAAACACATTACACTACCAAAACACCTAAAACCTAAAATGAAATGCCTAAAATACCTAAAATAAAACACTCAAAATACCTTAAATAAAACACCAAAAATACCTTAAATAAAATATTGAATTGAACTTTCCCTAAAGAACCTATACAATAGGAGCCAAAAATGTCGACTTTCTATTGTCAATATTTGATCAGTCGATTTGCATACTTTTCAAAAGCAGACCAGTACAGGTTCCATAAGGAAAATTGTTCAGTTGTATTCCGTAGGGAAAGTTGATCACTTATCCTCTTAAATTTTTCAGGTATTTTAGTAGGACCTGATATAGATTGTTCGGTTTCGTTCCGCTGAATGTATTGGGAGGCGGAATGTCAGGTGAGCCTTAGCCTGTTTGTGCTCATCTATAAAAAGTTGGAAAAAGACACAGGCTAAGGCTCCCCTGACGTTCCGCCTGCCAATACATTCAGCTGAACGAAACCAAACATAGATTATCATATCATCCGAAAGACGACCACTGCTGGACAAAAGCGTCCCCAAGGATTACCTCAACGACCGGTCCTGCGCTGCGCCCATCCGTGGCTTTCCGAGAACTTCACCGGGTTGGTCCACCGAGTGGGAGGCCTTCCTTCGTTACGTCTTCCGGTGCGCGGTCGCCACTCGAGAACTTTACTACCCCAACGCTGTTCTACGAGCTACGTGTCCCGCCCACGGCCACTTTAGTTTAGCTATTCTGAGATCTATGTCAGTTACTTTGTTTCTCCTATTGATCTTCTCGTTTCTGATTCTAGCACGCTTATGTAGATACCAACATTTAATTTTCTCATAAATTCATCATGAAAGTTTATAGTTCAGCGAAAGATAAAATAAAATTGCGAAACTATTATGCATTCAGAAGGCTTTAACGCTACACGGAGCCGTTTAATTGCCCCATCGCCTCAGCGGGATTAAACGCATCTAACTACTGAAGCTTTAAATAAAAATGCTATTTTTACATGAACATTGGCTGATACAGGAAAAAGTTGAAGAAGATATTTTCTTAAGGTCTTAATATGGGTTAAACGACAATATTAAATTCAAATTTTTGAAAGACTGCGTATAGCTATTACCACAATATTATATATAATATACTTAAAGTAATAAAAAATCGATTTCATTGAATACAATTTTAAAAATATTACCACTTTTGATGTAAAAAAAATATACTGTAGACCCTGTTTTTGGCATTAATTGCAAAATTTCTCGAAAACATATAGTTAATATTGAATGAAACCAACACACAAAAATCGGCGACTGTAAGACCTTTCATTATAATAGAACACATTTTTTTAAACTTATTTAAAAGTGATGAAAAGTAATAAAAACATGTAAAAATCGAGAATTGAGCGTTCGGTTTCTACGTAACATCCCACATTGATTTGAACTTAAAATGAATAGGATTACATTCGATATTATTGAAACGCGTATCAACCTGCTCGGATTGAGTGATCTTAGCGCCTTAAGAAAAATGGACGTAGATTCAGTTTACATGACACAAGGTTTAGAAATGCTAAAAGAATGAGTAAGCAATACCGCGCATTGGGTGGTCCGGCTACCGGTAAGACAACCGGTGAAAGAGCAAGTATCTTTATCAAGTTGTCCTTTCCAGTGACACAGGCTACCGGTATGCCAAATTTCACCAAGTTTGGTCAAGGTGCGACCAACAAACAAACACATTTTCACATGTATAATAGTAAGGATACTCGTAGATCTCTATACAGTTAAGGATAGGCGTTAAAAAATCATGAGTGAATTTATACATGGCCATAGGCTACTTTTTATACCGTGAAAATAGCACAGTCTAATGCAGTTCCTAGGAAACTGAGAAAATGCTCTTTTTTGGTTCACTTCTTTAACATCGCAACGGAACAATGGATTGTTGTGATTTTTTGCGCAGAGATAGTTGAGAGGATGGGAAATGACATAATTTACTAATTAGCATATCTTGACATAATTCTCGAGGGATGAGTGGAAAACTTATTTGAATTTGAAGTGGTTTTTTTTGTAAAGAATCGGTTGAGAGGGGTGGTAAGTGACATGCATTGCTAATAAGAATAGCTCGAACTTGGATAGGGATCTGGAGAAGACGCTTGCGGCTTGCGCACCACTCACCCTCAAATACAGTCCTAATAACGATTTCCACTCAGGCGAAGCCGCGGACAAAAGCTAGTATACTCATAATTATCTTCTCGACTAAAGAGAACGAAAGAGTTCAGGACCATAAGCGTTTCTTAAAGTGTATCTGTAAATTCGGATGAGAGGTCTTTGAGAAAACTCATCATCAATATCTTATCTATCGCGGTCATGGCTGAGACCCTGGAAGACTTTTTTTTCCTAGTACTGCGGAGGAGGGTAGGGGGAAAATGCGTTTATGCATACCAGTAGAGCCGGCTTTACTGGTTATGTGGGACTCACAGCCCTGCCCCTATATGCATACCATACGCATATATAGGGTGACTATTAATTAGTTCTTGATAACAAAAGGTATGCATGTACTCGTGATTACAAACAATGTTCCCAAAGAAACTGTATGTGAAATCAGAAAAAAAATTTTTGGTCCCCGATACATAATAAGTTATAAAATCGGCAAAAATGTATAAAGCACCAAAATTTTTTTTTCATATTTGACATACAGTTTCTTTGGGAAAGTTGTTTGTAATCACGAGTACATTCATATCCTTTGCTATCAAGAACTAATTAAAAGTCACCATATATACATAAGGTATATATAAATAAATATGCACAGGCCCAAGAGCACTCTACCCACTTACAACCCCCTGTAGCCTTGGCAGCTAAGCTACCGAGCGACGCCCCCCCTAGGAAGGGGGGGGGGAGTGATAGGCTCAATGCTCGATGGCCTCAGTAGAGCCACCCAAAAGTGGGTATTAAAATGAGCATGGGAGTAGACGAAAATCATGTCAAATGTCTGTGCTGTACCCACTCCTTTGAAGGTTGGAAACTCTAGAAAATTATTTTTCCTTTTCTGTTAGGTCAGTGACAAACACATTTCAATATGGAAATTTAAAATATATAATTTACAACAAAATTTATGTTTTTTTACTTTGTACAATTTATTGGATACGTTTCTTACTAAAACTTCTTGTATTTAATAGGTATCTCTTGCAGTTTCCGAGAAACTTGGACCGGATTTTACGGCACGCCTTATAGTTGCAGTTCTAGAACGGAATGACGCTAGCTTGCGAGGGTAGTACGGAACGTGTTAAGTGTATGCAATTCCTTGTAACTACATCTAATTTTACAGTTCCTATCGCTTTTCATGAATAAGTGCATACTTAGTAAACTTTACTGGTGCAAAGGCTTGGCGCCAATGAATTAGTTATACAGATAAACTAAACTTTGTTGCAAATACGGTGGGTAGATACAAAATAATAATTTTCGAAAACCCTAAAAACTATTAGGTGCAAGATCGTGACTTTAAAACAGATAGCCTTGGCGAAAACGTGGCGTAGGCACGCGGTGGACCGATCGTCGTGGAAATCCTTGGGGGAGGCCTTTGTTTGTCCAGCAGTTGACGTTTTTCGGCTGATATGACGATGATGACTTTTCTATTGCATTGTCACGCGATATACATACCTATGCATGCAAAATTTCAGCTTAATCGGAAACCGGGAAGTGGGTCAAAATTAACTTGCACGATTTCATCCGAAAATACATACATTGCAAGTTATATAAAAGCTTTTAAAAAAACAAAATGTTTTACTCCAAAGATTTTCTCATACGTGGGTGGATGTGACCACGAAATTTAAACTTAAATATTATAAATTAATTTGAAGGTGTCCATTAATATTGAGATGTCCAATGAACTCGTGAGTATCATTAATTACCTTTTCATGTTAACGCCGTGTCATTCCAGTATTAATTGAATCTCTATTTTGTATTAAAATTCAGACACCTGGTATTCTGCGTTTTCAGCAGACTAAATTTATAAGGTATCACCTGATTTTCTGGTAATTTATACCGAGGTTTTAACTCTTGTGACTTTTCTACTTTTCTATTCAGAACAAAAATAACCGACATAGCACACCGAATCGCTCAACTGAAGTGGCAGTGGGCAGGGCACATAGCTCGTAAAACAGATGGCCTTTGGGGCAGTAAAGTCCTCGAGTGGCGACCGCGCACCGGAAAACATTGCGTAGGCACGCGGTGGACCGACGACCTGGAGAAAATCGCGGATAGTGGATGGATGCGGACAGCGCTGGGCCGGTCGTCGTGGAAATCCTTGGGGGAGGCCTTTGTTTGTCCAGCAGTTGACGTTTTTCGGCTGATATGATGATGATGACTTTTCTATTCCTAGTACAATTCGCGGCGTATAAGTTGAACACTAATGGCTGTTGTTCGCACAGGAAATGAGCGCGCGGGTGTTGCGCGAGTTACGCGGGGGGCCAGCGTACCTTGGTGCGCGTGACCCCCGCGTCCCGCACTTCTATTGAAGCCTTTAATGCGCATACTGTTTACGTGCCGCGATATATAATAACTGAACCACGCTAAACACGTTATAAAGCGACTTTAATCGCAAGTACATATAATACAGTATTCTTTATTGCTTAAAAACATAAAAAAAGACATAAACAACATAGAAGAGAGCCTATTAGAGGCACGGAATTACAATAGTGCTATAGGGTAGAAAAAAAGCAACCACCTACTTTGCTACAACTTTTTTTTTCTTTCGTTAATCATCATATCAGCTCATAAACGTCCCCACTGAGGGGCTCGAGCCTACCCTGAATTAGGGCGATCGGGCCTTAGTCGACCACGCGGGCCCAGTGCGGGTTGGTCGACTTCACACACAACCTTTGAGTTTCTTCGCAGGCGTGTGCAGGTTTCCTCGCGATGTTCTCCTTTACCGTAAGAGCGTCGGATAAACGTACATATGAAATCGAAATTCGAAAATGCATTGGTACGTGGCAGGATTCGAACTGCGATCTCCCGGACAGGAGGTAGCAGCCCTTGCCATTACGCCATCGACGCTCTCGTTAATCTCACGCTTTCGTTAATATTTTTAAATAAATTATGTAGGATCAGCTAAAAGACATAACCTATCAATTAAAAAAATCATTATCCAAATCTGTTCACAACCTCAATCGGTTAACAATAACCGAATTATAAAATAAAAAAATAAAAATCTGACTCGACTAAAACATGACTTCTCTTTTATGGGCATTCGGGTTAAAATGTACCCTATATCACTTTCGGGTTCAAGATGAATCTAACGACACCTCGCAGTTCAAAATTTATTAAGCCATTAAAGCCGCAGGCTCAGCCAGAGAAACAGACATACACATATACATACATACTTGCATTCGAAAAACATTTCCCTTATATGGGCAGTCAGGTAAAAATAAAACATACAGTCGAAGTGAGAACTTTCTCCTGGTATGAAGTCGGTTAATAATTATTTTGGATAGGTTGGCAACATTTAAATTGATAATGAACTATTTTCGCTAAACTGCCTGCCAATGTTAAAAATTTAACTCGTTTCGTTTTCCTTTACATCTTTAATTTTTAATTAATCAAAATCAAAAATTATTACGCTGAAAATGTACAAAATCACGCATTGCTATTTCAAAGATTTTTTTGGATTTTAAAAAAACTAAAATTCGACTTGAAATGAAATTATTATACTTAAATACACGACATTAACCAACAACAACGAAATCAAAGGTGGGTACGAATTAAATTAGGGGCTTGAAAATTTTTTTGACGTCCGTGCCAGCACACAGTTACTTACGTTTCCAATTCGATGGTTTGCTGACACCGACCACAAAAAAAATTTTAAGCTCCTAATTAAATTCTTATCTACCTTGGATCAACATGAGATCATGACTACCTGTATAATACGTGTCTATATAATCTGAGGGTTACCCTTGATATCCCTGGGATCTGACTTGGTTATAATCGGACCCCCTCGGGAGTATACTCTTTTGAATAAAAAAAATATTTTGAAAATCGGTTCACAATCTGCAACAACATACAGTAGAATTGAGAACCTCCTCCTTTTTTTTTAAGCCGGTTGAAAATAGGGTATGGACAAAATGCGTTTTTGACGAAATGCGTATTGGTCAAAATGAGACTTGAAATAAACTTTGGTTAAATCGCGTATTGGACCAACAGCTAATAAACCATCTGATCTATGTAATTTTTTATCATCTGTCACGAAATTTGGTTTTAAAAAGATTTAAAGTTTTTCAGTGTCATTGACGAACTTAGTGATTTTTGAGTTACTGATTAAATATTAAAGACGCGATGGAAATATTTAAAATATTTGGTTTTTTGAAAGATTAGTACGACAGCTGCAGTTAAGTGAACAACAGTTCATTTATTTTTGATGCAGTCAACTACCCTTTCTTTTTTTTTCACAGTTGATAAGCCCTTGGCACTGTCTCACCTGATGGTAAGTGACTTGTAGAACTTGGCGGCTTTGTGGAATGCCTTCTTCTTGTCACGCGTGTCCGGAGCTTTAGGGTAAGGTTGCCAGTATTGGACCACTTAACTTTAAGTTGCCGTAACGGCTGAAAAATGATAAGAACCGAAAACGTGACTTATGATTTTTATAAGCCTTACATATAAGAACTTACAGGTGACATTTAAGATTTTTTGCACAGATCATAAAGCGGTAAAATATAAAAATGTAGTTTTGTAATGGTTGCTTTCTTTGGACCGCTGTTTCTTTGATTGGGCCAGTCAGTGGCTATCATTGGACTTAGAAAATTTGCTCTACTGGTCCATTCAAGGCGCCAATGAGAATTTAAATAAATATAAGAGAACAATATTTTTTTATTCTTTATTTACTTATCGTTTTCTTATACAATGGCAACGTTAGGAACATAAATCAGACGTAAATTTTTAAATTTACATATCTTTTTAGGTATTAATACTTATTTTTAGTTGTAACAAAACAATTATAATATTGAAACATAACATTATTACGTAAGAAATTCTTAATCTTAAATTCTCAGAGAATGGTAGGATCACAGCCCTATGATCAACAAAAAAAATAGAATCTCAAATTAGGACATGTTAAAACAAAATTTTTTTAAAGTTAAATTTTTAGCAAATTAATGCAAGTACAATCATTCTAAACATATTTTTTTATTAAAAAAGGATAAAAAAGTATTAGGTATGTAGCTTTTTGGTCAGAGCAATCAACGACAAGAGGGGCAAAAATATTTTTTTGCCGCTTTTTTACACAGGCACACTCTTCGTGCACCAAACATTTACATGCCAAACATTGTATCATATCTTCTACTGAGCACAACAAACAAATCTTACAAAACCACTGTTCTACTTCATCTTCATTGACCTTTTCTACAGTTTTCTTTGCTTTTTCTACAGTTTTCTTTCCTTTTTTAGGCTGTGGTTTTGATTTCGTTTTAGATTTTGCTGTCTCTAATTCCCTTTTGTACGGAGATGACGTTAATTCCAAAGCGCGTTGGGGTTTACGGCTTCTAAGTCTAAGCTCTTCAATAACCTTCTTCGCTCCAGGAGAAATACTAGCAATATGGAAATCAGAGCTAGTGCTTGGAGCTGGTTGTTCACTCGATCTTGTTTCATTATGTGCTGTGGATGCTGAATCAGATTGACAAGGAGGTACAATATTAGTCGTTATTGAATCTGAATCGACAAGAGACTGACGTGCGACTTTATTTTGACAATCAGAGCTAGAACCCATATCAGAGTTTTGGTTTTGTCTTATTTGAGAAGATGCAGTGACCTCTACATCATGCTGGGACTGTCTTCGTCGTCTTACTTGTCTTAACGCTTGAACAATTGTTTTGGGACCTGAAGATTCATCTGCATGTTGTACTTTCGAAACAGTTCTTGGAACTTGCTCAAGTTCTTCACTTTCGCTATGTCTTGTTACCACCAAATCAGACTGAATATCAGATGAACCTGGTTGTAAATTACGTTGGAAGTGTGATTCAGATACCGTGTGTACAACGGATTCGTGTTGAATTTCCATGGGACTGACGCATTGTTGAATGTTAAGACCAGCTGTTTGGGGTGTAGCAACATTTCTTTGAGTAACTGACGTCACATATTAAAAAATCCTTTTAAAAATTATAAGAGGTGGGATGAAATATCCTGCTGCGCTTGCACAGCAAACAGCTGTGGTAGTGGTAAAGCGTATTACTAAAGCAACAGGGCAAATAATTAACAAAACCAAATATGAAACACCAAAAGAATGTTGTAACGTTTTATTTAAAAATCAGTACTTAACAAAACCCCATGACATAGCTAATGCATTTAATGACACATTCGTAGATATAGTGAAAAATAAAAATGACAATGTTAACACTAACCTGCAACAAATAAAAATCTCTGTATTTCTAACTCCTACGTCCCCGGAAGACATTTGTGGAATTATTAAATCCTTAAAAAACACGAATAGTGTAGGATACGACGAAATTGCTACAAAAATAATAAAGTACTGTGCAAATGAACTAGCTGGACCCCTAAGCCATTTAATTAATCTAAGTATGTGCCAAGGTGTTTATCCAAATAAGTTAAAACTGACTGTTATTAAACCATTGTATAAGAAAGGAAATAAAGAAATCTGTGAAAATTATCGACCTATAGCTTTAATACCAGTATTGTCCAAAATATTTGAAAGAGTAATTTATAACATTATCTACAGGTTTTTAGAAAAATATGAAATTTTGAAGAATGAACAATATGGGTTTCGAAAGAATAAATCTACAAACTTAGCCATACATGACTTATTAAAAACTGTAACTGAAAGTATAAATCAGAGAAATCCAATAAGTGCAATATTTATGGATAAATCCTTTTAAATAAAATATATACTTACGGCATAAGGGGTCTTGCCCATGGTCTTATAAAATCATATCTTTTTAATCGCCAACAGGTAACGCACGTAACCTACATAGATAAAAAAAATGTAGTAAATGTAGCAAAATCAAAATTAAGAACTATAAAAAATGGTGTACCCCAAGGTAGCATCTTAGGCCCTCTTCTATTTTTGATTTACATAAACGATCTTCCAGAATGCGTAAAACAAAAGATGGTGTTATTTGCAGACGACTCATCAGTATTAATTAAATGCGAAAACCCCAATGAATACGCAGCAAGTGTAAATGATACATTGAATAATGTTGTCCAATGGCTAAAAGCCAATCATTTGGTAGCAAACTTAGATAAAACAAAATACATGCAATTTTATGTAACACAATCGCGACCTAAGGATTTAGTAGTGCACTATAATGGACAAATCATTGAACAAGTACATAACATTAGATTTTTAGGTGTCACCCTAGACTGCCATTTAAAATGGAAGACACATATTGAAAACCTGAACACTAAATTAAGTAGGTATGTATATGTTTTAAGAAATTTAACTATAACCACATCACAAAAAACGGCACTCTGTGCATATCACGCATATGTGGCATCAAATCTGCGATATGGTATTCTTCACTGGGGAAATGCAGCAGCAGTTCATATCTTACCTCTATTTAGGACACAAAAGAAATGTATAAGAGCAATGTTTAGAGCTAGACAAACAGATAGTTGTGTTCCATATTTTAAAGAATTAGGAATATTAACCCTACCATCATTATTTATATACGAAGCATGTATCTTCGTTAAAGAACATCTGAATGAGTTTAGACTTGTGGAAACTAGATATCCAAGGAGCACGAGGAATAAGATCGAGGTGCGCCCGTTGCAGCGCTCAAATATGACATTTTATAGAAACACTGTTTTTGTATTAGGACCTAATTTATTTAACAAACTTCCTGACTCTATAAAAGAATTAAACAATAGACAATTTAAATTAAAATTATACTTATATTTAAAGAACAGATGCTATTATAGTATTAACGAATATTTACTTGACAATGATATAAAAATAGACTAAGTAATTAAATAAATGTTCATGTGTTAGATTAAAGAATGACATTGCACACCTTTTTAAGGTAGGCCATAGAGGACTTCTTTATTATCTTTAAGACCATTTTATGTTTTACCTTTGGTTACGCAATAAATGTATTTTGTATTTGTATTTGTATTTGGTACCACGTTCCCCGCTGGTTATGGCTCCTACTTGATGCTTGCCTTTTTGGGCCAGGATTTTTCTTGGTTTTCTTTGTACAGTTGTGAGACCAGTCTCATCAACGTTAAAAATGCATCTCGGATCATTTATGCCATGCTTGTCCATAATGTTTTTTAGCTTCTCAAAAAAATCTTTTACTGCCGGCTTATTAAAGGCTGTAGCTCTATTAAAAGAAGTTGCCCTAGGTTGTCTTAGACTCAACTCAGGATGCCGCTTTAAAAATCCATAGTACCATTTTTTTCCTGCCATTTCTTTTTCTTTGTTAAATCTGTGATTTAAACCATTTTGCTCAGCTATTTTAAAAGCTAAGTTTCTAACATCTGTTGGCGTGATTCCGTATAAACAGCGTTCCAATTCCAAAATATATTCGACTAATTTTTTTTCCAAATCAGGAGTGAGATCACCAGTCGAACCAATTATTTGCTTTTCTCCTTTAGCTTTTAAATTTTTGTCGTCAAATCTTCGCTTTTCGCCATGCTGAAATAAAAAAATAAACAATTAAAAATTCAATTTTAGAAGTTGCTATGATTGGACCAGTCCAATCAAAGAACTTCGCACCGGTCCATTGATGGCAACTCACTGACCAAGCACAAACATGATAATAGAACAAAAACTGTTAAGTACTCAGGTAAATAATAATAAAATCTGGTAGGGCAATTGAATAAGGTGTGCAATTATTAAAAAACCATATTCAAAACCTTAATAAAACTGTACTTACATGGTAAAGTATGTCGCGAGATTTTAACATCGAGAGCGCGCGAAAAAATGCGCAACGCGTCCTTCCCAAACGAAGCTCTTGGCGACACTGGCGGGAGCGGGGGTGGGTACTGGTTCAAATAGGCATCGTTTCGGCGCGACGGTTGATTATTGAAGCCGTTCGTTGTCAAGAAACCGAAGCGGTCCAATCAAAGAGCCGGTCCAATGATCGCAACCTTACCCTAAGACTCCGAGCATGGGCCCACGCCTGGTAAGCCGAATACTTTTGTGCCTCAGCAACTGAGCATTCGGAATTAAACCACGGGCGAGCTTTACTCTCTAAAGGAATGTCAGAAAATGGAATACAATATTCCATTGCCTGACATATTACCTTTGAAATTACGGTCGCACAGCTCGACGGATCGCTAGAAGTAAAACACGCCTGCCGCCAAGGATAAGATGCAAAAAAGTGGCGCATCTTATCCCAATCTGCTGACTTGTACCGACTACATCTTACCTGATGAAAAGTGACGATTTTTTTTTATATTTAAAAATTTGAGTGCCTTTGGCTGTATTCGATGTATTCGAGTATGGTACACGCAAATTATATACATCTAATTAAAAGTATGGCGTTATTTTAAAATTTGCATTATTCGCCGTCACTACATCACAGAAATTGGAATAGTGTAGGCACCTTCACACCAAGAAGAGAATTGATTGCTTTCCCTGATGCATCACCCTGCGAGAGAGGTATGTAAGGTTTTTTAACACCTTTTACAATCAGTCTTTTAACATCATCATCATAATATCAATGTGGACATAGGCCTTCTCAAGGATTTCCATGACGAACCGTTCTGCGCTATCCGCATCCAGCGGCTTCCCACGAGCTTCGCCAGGTCATCGGTCTACCGAGTGGGAGGCCCTCCTACGCTACGTTTTCCAGTGCGCGGTCGCCACTCGAGAACTTTACTGCCCCAACGGCCACTTAATCCGTCTTTATTGATTGGAAAACGACTGGATAACATATGTTGGGTTACAGATCCCTGTTTCTCCTCAGACCTATTTCTGTATATGAAAATAGTCACTTTTATAGTTGATGGGTTTACAAAGATTTTAATTTATTAAATATACTAGCGCCCCAAATACCGCAGTGTCTCAAGACTAAGGTCTTTGACCAGTGTGTGTTGCCAGTGATGACTTACGGAACTGAGACATGGTCGCTTACTATGGGCCTCATAAGAATGCTCGGAGTTTCTCTGCGTGATCGAATCAGGAACGAGGAGATCCGCAGGAGAACTAAAGTAACCGACATAGCTCACATAATTGCTAAACTGAAGTGGCAGTGGGCAGGGCACATAGCGCGTAGAACAGATGGCCGATGGGGCAGTAAAGTTATCGAGTGGCGACCGCGCACCGGAAAACGTAGCTTAGGCAGACCTCCCACGCGGTGGACCGATGACCTG
This sequence comes from Coleophora flavipennella, assembly GCA_947284805.1. NCBI lineage: Eukaryota > Metazoa > Arthropoda > Insecta > Lepidoptera > Coleophoridae > Coleophora > Coleophora flavipennella. The sequence continues at coordinate 9,309,273 of OX369269.1, forward strand.
GTGAAGGTCGCGGGAAGCCGATGGATGCGGGCAGCGCAGGACCGGTCGTCGTGGAAATCCTTGGGGGAGGCCTTTGTCCAGCAGTGGACGATTTGTGGCTGATATGATGATGACTAGCGTTTGCTCGCTGCTTCGTAAGAATGGATATCGATTGTGCGCGCTGCGTGTAATTGTGCCACACAATAAGAGAGAGAGTAAAAACTCTATTTCTAGGGTCTGCTGGAAGGGATTTCTTCATAGTAGCAAGTTGCAACTAGCGTATTCGCAAAACAATATTCCATAAAAAATTAAAATTACTACTTCTTGAAAATTGATGAGCCGATTCGAATATAACTTAATACACATCAGCGAGTCACGAAACTCCAGTTTGTGGATAGATAGATCAAAAGTGTTGCCACTAAATTATAGTGATTTTTCATAGTAATCTCAAAATTTGCTAATCTTTTTTAAATAAAGTATTTCAAAAATGCAATCTATGCACAAACTAGGATTTCATGACTTGCTTATGTGTATAAAGTTTCATTAGAATCGTCTCATCTTTTCTCTAGAACAGTAATTTTAAGTTTGTATGGGAAACGATTATGTGAATACGCTTTACAGTCTGTTTGTGTCCAAAAAAAATATCAAATAAAACTCACTCTTTGGGACCGAGCGTAATTTTATGTCAAGGTGCTTATGTAAGAGGTTATATGTTTTGAATTATAGGCGTGTTAACAAACATGTTTATATTAAACCGCCTGTTTGCCAATCTGCCAAAAGTTACATAAGAGCTCTACCACTTATGTTTAGAAGGGGCTCTTATTTAAGTAATCAACTGCTTATCGAGTAAACATCGCTAGACCAGTCAATACCGATATGTTATACATGACAGAATTCTTTTCGCAAAGGACCCATAGTAATTTTTGAAAAAACTCTACTACACGGATTAATTAAAAATTGAAAAATGGACTGCATAAAACTTAAACTATCTCTTTTCAAAATCTCCAAAATTACTCAAGCGGTTTAGGCTACAGAGCGTGCCAAAGAAATAAATATACATACATACATACATACATTCGGAAAACATAACCCGCCTTCTGACGCAGTCGAGCAAAATCGGTCAGTCATCTGATCAATTTTTAAGGATTCCAAATTTATTTTTTACGAATTGAATATGGTTCTATTAGACAACGTTGTTCAGTGTGATGGAAATAAGCCCCAATTAGTGCAGTACAAAAAAGCGTCGGTGGCTCAACCGGTAACGATTCGGTCCATCTAACCAGAGGTACCGGGTTCAAATCTGGACGGCCAATGTACCAATGAGTTTTTCAAAACTTACGTACATATCATTACCGATTGCTTTAACGGTGAAGGAAAACATCGTGAGGAAACCTGCACACGCCTGCGAAGAAACTCGAAGGTTGTGTGTGAAGTCGACCAACCCGCACTGGGCCCGCGTGGTTGACTAAGGCCTAGTCGCCCTGATTCAGGGTAGGCTCGAGCCCCTCGGTGGGCACGTATATGAGCTGTAATGATGATGAATGCAGTAACAGTTCTAGACCGGTATAGTTAATTTTTTTTACATTTTACCTACCAAATTTCATCCAGATCCGTTTATCTGTTGTGGCGTGAAAGAGTAACAAACATCCATACATACATACTTTCGCGTTTATAATATTAGTAAGGATTTACCCAATGTTTTTAATCCTTAAAGCTAAGGACATGCGCTAACAGGAAGTGATGAGCAACATAGTACACCTTACAAGGTTACAATTAATTACAATTAATACCGACCACATATATTAGATCCTGTATTATACCTTTCGAGGAATCAGAAGGGTTGTGACCGGATCTCGGATGTAAACTCGTCTTTGAGAAGTTGTGGAGCCTATTTAATAGGAGAATTTAATATTCACACACGTTTACATCATAAGACTTCTGGATAACGCGGGCGAAAACATATTATTTTCAGAAACGCGGTGAGTTCGGTACGGGGCTGGCTTCCCAAGTTGACAGTTTAGATTTCTATATCGCGTGGCCACTACAATGCCTCTCGCTTTAACCGTTTAAAGCGTTTGTGTTGCCACCTTAATATTATTTCCATTAAGTCAGGGTAAATTTCAATGCAGCGCGACCTAGCGCCTTTGTAGTAAATCTGATGAAATTTAAGTAATGCTTTCGAAAAGCAGTTGTACAGCTTTATTTTTCAATATAACTTTTCAAAATCAGGGGTCACATAGAAACCTACAAACATATATCATTTTTTAGGTAAAATTTACATTTATTTGGCAACATTGAAAGAAACATTGTTTGGCTAAGGAACTGTCAGATTTTGACAATTAGCCAGCAAAAAAGTGGTCACGCCGATAAAGACAAAAAATAATATCAGTATATTTTTCGCACTCGTGCAATATTGTAACTATTCTTCTTTTTCTAACAATTTCTTTACTAATCTATTTGTAGTAGATCTGTGACTTAAAATAATAAAATTGGCGCCAATATCGTAGCTTCCCTATGTTGGATGAATTGTCATTCATTGATTGATCCGTCTGTATTGGATAGAAATAGAAAATCATTTATTTTTGCCTTAAACACGGTATACAGAGATCTTAAAAATTATATTTATAGCACTCATTTAAAGCAATTAAAAACAGCATGCAAATATTAAAGTAACAAGTATCATTACAATAATACTAGGTCAGTGATATTAGGATATGTAAACATAAGGTATAAATGAGTCACAATATAATCAATTACAATTTCAAGTGAAAAAATTTAATTTAAATTGTAGAAATTATGATATATTTTGCATTTTCTTAGTCATTAGACTCAGTGGAAGACTTTCACACAGAATTCACTTGGTAATTTATTGAATGTTTTAATGCTAAACTGTAGCAGTGTTTATGGTACATAGTGGTTCTAGGGCCGCAGTTAAGGACAAGCTTTTAGGGATTTCTCGTGTTCACTAATCACATAATCTATATATCATAATCTATAATCACAACGGTTCTGATTGGCTAACACAAACAAGGGTACCAACTAAAACTAGGCTCCAGGCTCGCACCGATCACAGCCTAGCCAAAGATGACCGAACGAAACTGTGCAAACTTTTGCAAACCAGTTTTTGGAGAAAGCTATTTGTGGCGAAAGCCGTATGGTTTCGGGCTTAGAATCTCTTCCAATAGGTGTCGTAAGAGTCGACTAAGGGACTGGACTCTATAATCTTTAAATCCGGAAACCTGTTCGATTTCCGGGAGGGTGACCAACTGTCCCAGGATGGTGTCAGGTTTCTAGTCCACAAGTCCCTCAAACAATGTGGTCCGAAACGAGAGTGTTTCGACGAGGGTAACGTACCTTACTCAGAATCATCAAACGGTATTCGCTGAAAGTCATACAGGTATATGCACCGACCGCGGAACACTTCGACGACGAAAAGAAGATCATATACGAGGATATCTCTAGGGGTAGTAAAGTTCTCGAGTAGCGACTGCGCACCGGAAAACGTAGCGTAAGAAGGTCTCCCACCCGATGACCTGTTGAAAGTCGCTGGAAGCCGCTGGATGCAGGTAGCGCAGAACCGGTCGTCGTGGAAATCCTTAAGGGAGGCGGAGGCCTATGTCCAGCAGTGGACGTCCTTCGGCTGATATTATGATTCGTGAACTATTATTTCACATTGGGTTACATCCAGAATGAATGTTACTATATCAACAGTTAAGTATTTGCTTATAGTTTTACAATAAGAGCTCCAAGAAAATGGCAATTTAGTTACATGTATATTAAAATTATTATATCAGCTCATATACGTCCCCACCGAGGGGCTCGAGCCTACCCTGAATCAGGGTGATTAGGCCTTAGTCGACCACGCGGGCCTAGTGCGGGTTGGTCGACTTCACACACAACCTTCGAGTTTCTTCGCAGGCCTGTGCAGGTTTCCTCACGATGTTTTCCTTCACCGTTAAAGCAATCGGTAATGATATGTACGTAAGTTTTTGAAAAACTCATTGGTACATTGGCCGTCCAGATTTGAACCCGGTACCTCTGGTTAGATGGACCGAGTCGTTACTAGTTGAGCCACCGACGCTTTATACAGGGTCTTCGGCAGATGGTTGAAAATACGAAAATGGGGGATAGGTGGGGTCGCCTCCCACCTATTTTGAGAATTTAAAAAAATCTAGGACTTGTAATTTTTTTTACAGGATTTTTTTTCCTTTTTTTAGAAATTTTGCCATTTTTATACCTTTGAACACATGTAACTTTTTGTTTTTTAAAGCTAGCTCCAAAATCTTTTTTTTAATAGACTTTTATAAGATTGTCGGCTCTAAAAAAATTATGTTTGTTTCAAGTTATTGCTAAAAACAAAAATGTGGGCCCCCGAACTTAAAAAAAAAGTTGATCAAAAATTTAAAAGTCAACTTTGCGATGCATTTAAAAAAAAAATAATGGGGCTGGAAGGCTTCTGTTTTTTTTAAAACATCTCTAAAGCTTAGGCTTTTGAATGGTATGTAATTTGTTTCGGTATCTTTTTTGTAACCGGAGTTGTTAATTTTTTTTACTCAATTGGACCATGTTGACGAAATTCCACTAGTTACATGTTTTATGAAATGTATCAAATGCAAAGTTGAAAATAATGTAAGTACTTACTGTTGGGACGGTTACAAAGAGCAGGTACGTTTTTTTTACATTCTTGCACACACATAATGGCTATCTTTTGTCATTTATTGGCATATTGGAGTTAGCACTTCCATATGCCAATAAAATGTCCGCATATTCCGCATTGGTAAATTGAGCCATTTTAAACCACAACAAAGTCTTAACAAAACGTCTGATAATAACAAAAAGTGACAAACAACAAAAAAACTTAACAAAATCACAAACACAGCAAAGTGAAATTAACGAAAACAAAAAAAAAACGTTAACGTTATTAACGTTTGTGATTTTGTTAAGTTTTTTTGTTGTTTGTCACTTTTTGTTATTATCAGACGTTTTGTTAAGACTTTGTTGTGGTTTAAAATGGCTCAATTTACCAATGCGGAATATGCGGACATTTTATTGGCATATGGAAGTGCTAACTCCAATATGCCAATAAATGACAAAAGATAGCCATTATGTGTGTGCAAGAATGTAAAAAAACGTACCTGCTCTTTGTAACCGTCCCAACAGTAAGTATTTACATTATTTTCAACTTTGCATTTGATACATTTCACAAAACATGTAACTAGTGGAATTTCGTCAACATGGTCCAATTGAGTAAAAAAAATTAACAACTCCGGTTACAAAAAAGATACCGAAACAAATTACATACCATTCAAAAGCCTAAGCTTTAGAGATGTTTTAAAAAAAACAGAAGCCTTCCAGCCCCATTATTTTTTTTTTAAATGCATCGCAAAGTTGACTTTTAAATTTTTGTTCAACCTTTTTTTTAAGTTCGGGGGCCCACATTTTTGTTTTTAGCAATAACTTGAAACAAACATAATTTTTTTTAGAGCCGACAATCTTATAAAAGTCTATTAAAAAAAAGATTTTGGAGCTAGCTTTAAAAAACAAAAAGTTACATGTGTTCAAAGGTATAAAAATGGCAAAATTTCTAAAAAAAGGAAAAAAAATCCTGTAAAAAAAATTACAAGTCCTAGATTTTTTTTAATTCTCAAAATAGGTGGGAGGCGACCCCACCTATCCCCCATTTTCGTATTTTCAACCATCTGCCGAAGACCCTGTATATATGGATATTAAAATATTGCCTTTCAATTTAATTAAAATTTAATCAATATTCCTAGGTATTTCTAATATAGATTCGGTCTCGGAATTTATAAGTTATTTTAGAAAGTCAAATTTAGGAAAATGAATTATTTAGGTTAACCGTTGCATTTACCATAGTTAGTTAGTGAAGCCTCTCTTGTAAGTAAATCCTTGTTATAGTGTAGGTAAATAACATTTCTTTAACGTTGAAATTATAACGCGAAAGTTTGTAAGAATGTATGGATGTATGTTTGTTGCTCTTTCACGCACACACTGCTGAACGGATGTAGCTGAAATTTGCTAGGTTGACAGATTAGGACCTAGATTAACATATAGGCTACTTTTTCCCACGCTCTGCGCAACCTCGAAAATTCATAGAACTATTGTCCACGCGGGTGAAGCCGCGGTAAAAAGCTAGTTAACCATAGTTAGTTAGTGAAGCCTCTCTTGTAAGTCAATCCTTGTTATAGTGTAAATAACATTCCTTTAAACGTTGCAATTATTGAAAATATTATAAAATATTGTTATGCATTACACATTAATTAAATTTGAATTATAGTAATTAATCAATCAGTAATACATTAAAGTTAAGATGAAACCTGCAAACTTCAATGGCTAAAATTAAATCTATTGCACCGCGTTAGCAATATACGCGAACGATAAAGTAATTAGATTAGATCGTAATTAGTTTGACTGGAACTTAAATAAGTCTTGCAAATAATTTCCCTGTAGAGTTCCTGCTAGAAACAGTTTGTAGTTTGTATTAATTATTTTCTCAAACATGCTTGAAAATTTCAGCATTATTTTGACAACCTTCTTCGAGATAAATCGAAATTGTTGTAAAGCGTGTGTGCGGTAAAATTAATTTTGCACACACTTGACTGGCATATAAAGGGCAACTGTATTGAAAAATACTTTTTCTCAAACATGCTTTGATATTTGAGCATTATTTTGACAACTTTCTTCGAGATAAATCGAAATTGCTGTACTGGCCAAATACATGCGATCTGCGGCCGGCAAAATTTGTATGAAAATCTATATATGTCGTGTTTAGCGGTCAAATGAATTACTATGTATACTCATATCTGCGGTGTAATTTAAAAATGGAACTATGTTTTACTCGGAAACATGGCAACCAAGGAGGTTTTATTTAAATTTCGGACTGACTTTCAAAAAGAACGCTGTTTATAAAAAATATGTAACACTTTGCCGCTTTGATAAATTATTTGTTGTTCGTCATTGATTTTGAAAAGTAATTCTTATTGAAGTTTTAATTTCCGCGCATTTTTTGAGAAAAGTACTAAACAAGCCTTGGCCACAACTAGGCATTGATTGACGAACATGTAAATGTGGGCCGAGGCGAAGCCTCTTTTGCTGGCTGCTGCAGTAAATTACTATATTTTTGATATCATAGAAAGGTTATTTGCTGTGTTGGAAGTTAACCACTAGACCACCATACGGCCTAGGTGATTGATTATGAATTAAATTTTTTTTTAGACTTTAACCATATTCCAGACACTGCATACAAAGGTCGTGAAATGACATTTCTAAAAACAAATGACGGAGCAAACAAAATCACGGCGAAATCCTTTACGTTCAAGAACCAAACTATAACCAATCTGTATCAATCTGGGTGACGAGGGGGTGAGGTATCAATCTAGAGAGCGGCAGGGAGTGTCCACACGGTACTCGTATGTTAGTACTAATATGTCGCTCATTTGGTACTACAATGACGAAAATGCACTTTTTGTAACTTTACAGGAGAGCGATTTAAAAAAAAATTTGCAACTTTCATCATCCAGTTAATGACCTTTAAATATATCACTATTGTATGATTTTAGACTTAAAACATGGCATAAGTATTATAGTCTTATGAGTAGTCTATGTCAACTGTTTATCTATATAAATATCTCTTTTATTAAAAAAAACTAGAGCGACACCCCCAATTTTGTCATTGTTCCACCAGGATTCTTTTAATTATATGTAATGCTTTCATACAAAACTCAATATAAGGTTACAGAAGGAGACAGTTTTTTTTAATCATTTTTAATTATTCATTTGGTAACTTCTACAATACTTAGTTAACCAGAAAATCACATTTTGAAAAACGCAGTCGCTTGAATTTATTCAACTATCAGTCGTATAAATAACAACTTCTCAATAGGGACTAATTTTTAAGCCTAATACTAAATCTTTACTCATTATAAATATCATCATCATATCAGCCACAAATCGTCCACTGCTGGACAAAGGCCTCCCCCAAGGATTTCCACGACGACCAGTCCTGCGCTGCCCGCATCCAAAATATAAGTAATTCAATTCTGCCAACTAAAAAACAGATTCAATTACAACTAAAATTCTTAACACACGTTGACAAAAGCTAACCATTATTTTTAATCATCCGTCACTTTAATATTTTTTGGTACCTCGTATAAAACTTATATAAAATTTGCCGTCACTTTCACTTAATCAACTTGCGGTCGTATTACTAAGATTAATTTCACTTATGCTTAAACAATCTCAACTTCTCGATTAGAAGCAATTTTCAAGAGTTTGACTTACATACATTATCAACCGACTTCAAAAAGGAGGAGGTTCTCAATTCGACTGTATGTTTTTTTTTTGTATGTTTGTCACGCGATATCTCCGCCGATTGTGAACCGATTTTCAAAATATTTTTTTATTCGAAAGAGTATACTCTCGAGGGGGTCCCATTGTCACCAAGTCAGGATCTGAGGATTGGATCTCAGGGAAATCGAGAACAACCCTCAAATTTTATAGGCACATATTACGTGTTGCATGTATTTCCTAAAACTGTTCAAGTTTTGGTGTCTATTAGTCATCATCTCATGTTGATGAGCTGATGAAGGAAGGTACAACTCCTTAACGGTTAGGAGATAGAGGATAATTCTTCAAATATTTTGCGTAGATACGGTAAGTATAGACCAATAGTTGTATTCTTTCAGATTATTCAGATGAGCTGATGATGGAAGATTTAACTCCTTAACTTTCATTCTGTTAAGATCATGATGGAAGCTACAGGAATCTGTATCTTTTAATGAAACACATGCTTTATGATTTAATGGTTCCTATGGGCGAGTGGGTGATTGATTGGGTATAACGTTTTTAGATAGATAGAATTATCACTAAAAATAAATAAAATAAAAATAAAAGTTTAAAAAACTTAAAACCGACTTCAAAATGAAATTCACTCAAAAGTATGAAATAATATTATTTACTTAGATACACGACATTAACCAACAATAACGAAATTAAAGGTAGGTACGAATTAAATTAGGGGCCTAAAATTTTTTTCTGAGGTCGGTGTCAGCAATGCCATGCTGGTACCGACCTCAAAAATAAATTGCCCAAAAAAATTGAGAAAAAATTAAGAAGTTGTATATTCCATAATTCATAATTTACATTATCGTCGTTTTCCCGCAAAATAAATATAATATCTGGGGAAATATCAACGTAACTACGCTTTTTTGTCGCTGTTCCGCCGAGTGGAGATAAAAAAATGTCACATTTATCTTTTGGTCATTGCTGCACACAAAATAACTTTATGGCAACAACGACGAAACTAAGCATTGTCGTCGCTGTTCCGCCAAGTGCAGATAAAACAAATGTCACATTAATATTCTCGTCATTGTTGCACACAAAATAAGTCCTTACTTTACGGAAACAACGACAAAATTAAGCATTGTCGTCGTTGTTCCGCCAGGAGGGGATAAAAGTGATGTCATATTTACCTTGCCGTCGTTGTTGCACCAAACTGACACCTCACTTCAAGGAACCCACCCGCACAACTGACTAAATCGCCGTTGTAGCTGTAGAATGCTTGCGTTTTGGTATAAAAGTAACAATGACGTCAACGCCATCTAGCCGCAGTTTATGAAAATACATTACCGTCGATTTTACCCCGAAAGTAACCAACCTAAATATATCGTTTGACATACTTAACTCATTTTTGATAAAAACCTTAATTACGTCATTGTAGTACCAAATGAGCGATGTATACTTTGCTTTAACCTAAAAGTTTTTAATCTTTAAAATTATAAATGTTTATTTCTGTACCAAAATATTTGTGTTGTAGAACAATGTTTGGAACACCAAGTAGATAGATAGATTTTTATTAGAACATTTTAGGAAATGTTCTTTTATGCTAAATCTGTATGACGAGTCTTTTGAAAAAATCATCGAACTATGTTGTCTTTTTTGTATCTAGCATAACAAAGATTATGTAAAACTGGAACGTGCCAAAAATCCTGTGATGATACGTCTCGTCACATATTTTTTTTAGAAAAGACTTGCTTGTTTTTGGCCGTGGGTACAACTTCACCGGATAGGGGAGGCGAATGCCAAAGGCACTCAACCACAGATGACACACTAGTTACTAGTTAGAAGCAAAAGCAAAAAGATGCACCTGCCTAAGGGCACCCAGGGGGGAACGGACCTCGGCTTCGGTCGTTGCTTGGGGTCTCGTGACAAGGTCAGTTCAGATATCTATCCTATACATCGGAAGTCATTCATAACGTCGTCGTCAGTGACCTGTCAGCCAGTTCAGTCGGTTAGTCGGTTACCATGAAGGCTAGACACTATATAAACATCTAATTAAATCATAGCAGAAATTTTGTATGTGCGTTTATGCGCGCACACTATGTCCTTAATATCTGAACCAATTTGAACGTTTTTTTTCAGTGATTCATTTAAAGCTGTTGAAAAAAAAGTAAGTGTGTGGTTATATGAAACCACGGTAAAAGTGAAACTTTACAGAGGACGAAACGATCATGACACCTCTCACTACGGTACAGAGGACGAAACGATCATACCGTCAGACGAAAGCGACCGTCACGCAACATGCAACACACAGACGAAAAAATTTGAGACGATGTAATAAAAGTTTCACTTTAGTAACAAAAGATGATTAGTTTATCTCGTGGGAGGCGCATCATAAATCTCACGCAGAGGATGCCACGGGCGGCTGCTAGTACTCAATAGCACACCATTGTATACCAATTTTTTTAAAAAGGACTCTTCAAATAATAATGGAGACTAGTGCAACATGGATCCAGTGTGGGCACAACACAATAATAAGGATTTGCAAACAAAAGAGTGTGAATAAAATGAAAGCACTTACTTTGATCTCATTTGCACCTCACAATAACATCCTGGATACGAGTATACGGTTGCATTCATTAAAAATCGAGGTTGTATATCAGAAGCATTAAGCAAATACTGCAAGTTGAAAAAACACGAATGAAATTTTGAGGGGTGAGAAGTATCGAGTGAAGAACACACGAAAAATATTTATAAAGACTCAAAAGAATTTTTCACTTGCCCAGACAAACCAAGAAATTACCAAGACGAAAAATTGTAGGTGGGTATAGCGCTGCAGCCTCGACGCGCCCTACAACTCGCGTCTAAGTCAGCACAAAGTAAAATGAGAAGACTTGGTCAGAGCGCAGATTACTAAATAGTTACTTGTCAGGGTCTGAATAAAGTTAAAGAGTATGCTTTTATCACCTACTTTTTATTAAAGTATAATGAGAAAACAATATAAAATAACCTTGAAAAAGGGATTGAAAAGTTGATAGCCGTAAAAAAAGCGAAGACAGAAGTAAAAATTTAAAATTTAAAAAAATTATAACAAAACAGTACATATTATAAAGAAAGGTTACTTTAAACTAAAAAGCTTGACTTCGTCACGCGAACTGTAAGGGCGTTCGCCCGCCTATACGTTTTCCTCCTTTAGATTTCCACAATATTCCCAGTTTTTTCATGCCTACTGCCTAACGGCTCAACGAAGAGTAAGCATTCACCTTTTTGTGAAGAATGAATTACGATGACATTTGTATGAAGTGATTTTTTTAAAGACGTTTTTTTTGATGTGGCAAACTCCTTAAAATAGCACCTTTGATTCTTTAATACCGTGTATATTAAATAAAACACCCCTGACGAAAAATAATTTAACACTTCCACTGCCACTGTCCACTCTAGTTGTGATTATAATTGTCATCCTATTGTCATAATCATCGTGGCAGGAAATGTGTTAACACTTTTCATCATCGTATTGTCATCAAAATCGTGGCAGGGAATGTGTTAACACTTTTTGTCATCATATTGTCATCATCATCGTGGCAAACACTAAGTACTAATATACATATGTATATAATAGTAGTTATTCCTGTTCTGTACCTATAACTGTATTTTGTTGGACAATAAAGAGTACATAAATAAACAAACAAAAACGGCACATTGTGAATTTAAAATGTAAAAGTTTAAAAAGCTTTTCTGGACCAACTGCGAATACCTACGTAGTTTATCTCGCGGCTTTTGTGATATATTTTTTTAACAAATAATTAATTGCATTTTGATGCCATTGCAAACTACTCTGTTTATTAAGTTAAACTATAATCAATTTCATTATGTTGTTAATATGAATGATTGACCTTGTTATAATATAGTTATAGTCAAATTAATTAGCAGCCATTTAATTAAAACTGGCAAGGTTAATGTAAACCTATTATTACATTAAAGATTAATATGTCACCCTTTTATTACTATCATTAAATTCTGAGTACCCAGGTAGGGTCAGAAAAAGCCAAAATCAACAAACATATTTTTAAGGTATATCCTCACATCAACTCATATATACGTCCCCATCGAGGGGCTTGACTCTACCCTGAATTAGGGCGATCGGGCCTTAGTCGACCACGCGGGCCCAGTGCAGGGTTAGTCAACTTCGCACACAACCTTCGAGTTTCTTCGCAGATGTGTGCAGGTTTCCTCGCGATGTTTTCCTTCACCGTAAGAGCGTCGGATAACGTACATATGAGATCGAAATTCAAAACCAACGTATAGTACGTACCAATGTATGGTACGTCGAAGCACGACTTCCCGGATAGGAGGTAGCGGCTGTAACCTTTGCGCCACCGACGCTTTTAACATCTTATAAGGTATACATAGAAAATAATAACATCTAGTTATTATTCTTATTAGCAGCCATTTAATTTAAACTTACATTACTCTTATTATCTAAGTGAGTTGGTAAATAATACAGTTTTCTTCTGAAACACTTGAAAAAATTAAAATCTATACTTCATTTCACGGAACTAAACAACTTATATTATTCTATAGTAGATGAATTTGTGCGAGTAGCTTGTTTTTTTATTCATAAACCTTTCATAAACTGTGAAGAAAACAAATCTGAAATTAATTCCGACAGAAATTTATTTGGAACCGTAATGAATGGATAACTCCCATTCTGGGATAAATTCCAACCTGGGATAATAAGAAAACTTTGTAAGCAATACGGGGTATAAGCAAAGTAATATATATATATATACTAGCTGTCCCGGCGAACTTCGTACCGCCTTACATTACATTACACTGCCCTACCCTACACTACCCTACACTACACTACACTACACTACACTACCCTACCCTACACTACCCTACCCTACATACACTACACTACACTACCCTACCCTACACTACTCTACACTACCCTACACTACACTACCCTACCCTACCCTACACTACCCTACCCTACACTACCCTATCCTATCTCTCAAGTTGGATCGAACTGCACATGGTGTGCGAATTTTATTATAATCGGTTAAGTGGTTTAGGAGTCCATTGAGGACAAACATTGTGACACGAGATTTATATATATTAAGATATATATATATTAGTACTAACATACAGTATGGACACTCCCTGCCGCTTTCTAGATTGCGACCTCACCCCCTCGTCACCCTTATTGATACAGATTGGTTACAGTTTGGTTAACGAACGTATAGGATTTCGCCGCCATTTTGTTTGTTCCGTCATTCCTTTTTTGAAATGTAATTTCTGGCCCGTTGTATGAAGTGTCCAGGGTGTGGTATAAGGTTGTTGTGGATTTTACCATGCCCTAACTTTGGGGCCCTTGGGGAATAAGTCATCATCATCATCACCATATCAGCCGAAGGATTTACATTGACATAGGCCTCCCACCAAGGATTTCTACGTCGACCGGTTCTGCGCTACCCGCATCTAGCGGCTTCCAGCGACCTTCACCAGGCTCAAGGTCACCCAAAGGGCAATGGAGCGTGCTATACTCGGAGTTTCTCTGCGTGATCGAATCAAAAACGAGGAGATCCGTAAGAGAACCAAAGTAACCGACATAGCTCTCAGAATTGCTAAATTTAAGTAGCATTGGGCAGGGCACATAGCTCGTAGAACGGATGGCCGTTGGGGTAGTACAGTTCTCGAGTGGCGACCGCGCACCGGAGAACGTAGCGTAGGCAGTCCTCCCACTTGGGGAATAAGTATACAGCAATAAACATGGTGAAAGTGAAATTATTGGTAAAATTATTAACAACATAAATAGGTACTTGTCGGGAATTTATAGAAATATTCTGTAGTTCCCTTTAACTGGGGCTCATCATACTGAACAATTTTTGTTCTAAGACTTTGCTGAAATCGAAAAAAAAACTCTTCGTACAAATCGATCAGCTGATGGCCCAATTTTGTGTATTTTTGTATGGAGGGTCATTTTTTTTGAGAATTGTCATACATGGTGAAAATTGTTCAGTATGATAAGTGGAACCCCCAGTTAACGGGTCCTACACCAATATTTTTTACACCCTGTTTATATATATAGTCGGTTATATGGTACATTTTATATGGAACAATTACACTCGTGGACAAATAATACGGGTCAGCGACAAAATCATCTGTATCTTGCAAATTAATAATGTTACGTGCATGGAACTAACTTTATATTAAAGATAATTTAATATCGTATGACATAGAACCTTAAATGTTATAGGTACACGTATTTTGAAAAAAAAATAAACAAAACTTCAAACTTGGTAATAAATTCAAAACACGCATGTTTTACTTTTGTTTTTTTTCTCACTTTTGTTTTCAATCTGTCAAATCAAAATGATAAAAGGCAGTCATCATCGTCTTTCACGGTCATTATTAAATAACTATTATAGCGACATAATAGCAGAAGAATGCACTCGAATCGTCACTATGATGGAAGAAGGCAGAAGTCAGACAAGTACAGCGAGAGTAACAGGCGTGTAACTTTCTACGGTACAAAGAGTCCTTCAACGTTTCCAAGAAACTGGGCACAACATTAGAAGACCAGGAACCGGCAAACCGAGGTGTACTACTGCTCGAGAGGATCGAATTACTGTTACGACTATGCTCCGAAATCGACACGTCACATCAGTTGAAGTAACAAATCAACTTCTAGAAACCCGAAGAGACGACGTTAGCGACCGGACTGTAAGACGGCGGCTCCGATAAGTCAATTTGACACCACATAGACCCGCAAATGGCCCAAAACTTGCAAGAGAATATCTAGTAACAAGATAACGTTTCGCCCGCGAACATGCACATTGGAGAGACGAAGAATGGACAAGAGTAATGTTTTCTGATGAATCCAGATTTATGCTGAATGGACAGGATGGGAGAAGAAGAGTTTACCGACGGCCAGGGGAACATTTTATTCAAACGTGTTTTGAAGAAAAAGTATCGTTCGGCGGAGGATCCGTTATATTTTGGACTGGAATCTCTTCAGAGAGTCGCACGGAGTTAGTGCTGATAGAAAATGATACGCTAACTAGTGCAAGATATGTAGAAGAGATCTTTAATAAACAAGTCGGCCCATACTTGATTAATATGGGTGAAAATTCCATATTTATGCATGACAATGCTAGGCCACATATAGCTCGAATTGTTAATGAGTATCTTCAAGACGTTGGCATCAATTGCATGGACGGGGCTTCGAGAAGCCCGGATTTAAATTCGATTGAGCACGCTTGGGACGAGCTCGGGAGGTGTGTAAGAAATCGGAACCCTGCCCCAGTTATACTTAAAGACCTGAAACATGCGTTAGTAGAAGAATGGAACAATATCCCGCAAAATCGCATAAGAAACTTAATAAACAGCATGCCCAATCGTCTGGCAGCTGTAAGAAGAGCCCGTGGAGGCAATACGAAGTATTAAAATGGCTTTAAAGTTCGTTTTGTGTGATAAATGTGGTTTTGTCTTTTAATTTTTCAACGCATAACATGTTGATATTTTGTTATTTATTTAATTTTAATAAATAAAGAAATAAACGTTTCTAACATTAAGTGTCGTTTTAATAATTATTAAATTATCTACAATATACAGTTTCATTCATGTTGCTAGCTCTATTATTTTGAGAGTTATTTTAATTTTTCTTACCGACCCGTATTATTTTTCCACTAGTGTATTAATCAATGTTGATTTGTTATGTACGAGTTTTAGCAACTAAGTCTATTCACAGAGAACATAGTATATAATATGTCGCAGCCAACTGGTTAAATTAGCCATTAAATTAACTACCTAGCCGGTTAATTAAATAGCGGCATTCAATTAAATGACTAGGCCGAACGTTGATTGAACAAGCGTCACTCAACGTTCAACTAGTTGGCTGATTGTACTAGCCCTTTGAACATGGCGAACGTAAAACCCCATACTAAACGCAAAATTAGTTTTTTCTAAAAAAACTGTAATTAAAGCGAGCGATATTATGAGTAGATTCGGTCAGTTTTGAATGATTATACAGTCAAAGAGCCTCGCGAAGCGACTCTCTCCCCCATGGGTAGCAGAATGCTTCGCAAAAGAAAAAATCATCAGTTTTTTATAAAGGAGGATATTCAACGTTACATTCAACGACTTGGCCTGTTGTCCTTTAGTCATTCAACTTAATATCGCTAGCCTTTCAATCAAATGGCAGATTTAACCAGATTTCTGCGACATATATACCTTCTCGCAAGAGCGGGAAATATTTTTTAAATTTAGATATGATATGGGAGGTACCTTGTTTTAGAATTTTCCTAGACATACCTCATATCATCATCATCATCATCATCATCATCATCATCATCATCATCATTTAAGATCCGTGCTCTTGTCGGTGTAGCTCTTTCCAGGTCTCTCCCTTCCACACATATTAAATAATATCATATTCCCTCATATCATAAGACATATTAAAGACACTAGTAAGTTTATCGATGCCAAAAATTGGGTATCCAAACTTAGCAAATATATTAAGAGTATGTATCGATGTCTGTAATTTGTTTTCAACATATTGAAGTAAAACAAAGTAAACTAGCTTTAACCCGCGGCTCTGCTGCGTGGACATCGAGATTGTGTGGGTTTTCTAATTCTTGATGACAAATTTTTGCACCAATACTTTTCATTAAAAATTATTAAGGCGATAATATAACAGATTTTAGTTATTTTTGACGTCAATTACTCCTAAACGATAAAATACGCAAAGTTGAAAAAAATACCTTTATTTTTGATGATGTTCCTTAAAGTCAAAAGCTATTAGAAACACGATTGACCAGTTTTGGCTCGATAGAAAAAAGAAGTAAAAATAGGTCTACACTGTTACTTTCAACTCTAGTTAACTACATAGTTAAGATACAGTATATCTAGTTTCCGCGTTGGTAGTGGTGGTGGTGGTGGTGGTAGTGTAGTGGTAGTGGTGGTGGTAGTAGTAGTGGTAACGGTAGTGGTAGTGTAATGGTGGTAGCAGTAGTGGCAGTGTAGTGGTAGTAGTAGTGGTAGTGGTATAGTAGTGGTTGTGGTAGTGAAGTGGTAGTGGTAAAGTTAGTGGTAGTGTTAGTGGTAGTGTAGTGGTAGTGGTAAAGGTAGTGGTAGTGGTAGTAGTAGTGGTAGTGGTATAGTAGTGGTAGTGGTAGTGAAGTGTTAGTGGTAGTGGTTGTGGTAGTGAAGTGGTAGTGGTAAAGTTAGTGGTAGTGTTAGTGGTAGTGTAGTGGTAGTGGTAAAGGTAGTGGTAGTGTAGTGGTAGGGGTAGTGGTAGTGTATTGGTATTGTAGTGGTAGTGTAGTGATAGTGTAGCGGTAGTGTAGTGGTAGTGTAACGGTAGCGGTAGCGGTAGTTTAGTGAAGTGTACTGTAGTGTAAGGCGGTATGAAATTCGCTGGGATAGCTACGAGTAGTGACTAATATTTTGAAGATTAATTTAAAAAAATATACAACAATATTTGATATGATAATACAAAGTGAGTTATGTTATTATTTTAATACTTTCATTGTAGTTTTTGATTGAAACGAAAAACCATTGAAAAAGTGCAAAGTTTGGTTATTTTCTTTACGAGGTTGCAGGACTAACGTGAAATGAGAAATTGATATTTAAGGATATGCAGGTATATCAAAATTGGTGTATGACCCGTTAACTAGAGCTTCTTATAGGTTATAGGGATGGTAACTGCTAGTCATTTGAGTTACTTTTATTCATATGCCAAAAACGACATTTTGTTCTAAAAATATTTAAAACTAGCTTTTGCCAGCGGCTTCGCTCGCGTGAACATAGTTTCTATCACTGTCTCCGATGGTGCGTGGTGCGCGAGCCGCAAGCCTCTCGCGAGCGTGGAAAAAAGTTAGCCTATACCTTAATGTGACCTACATCAAATATAAATCTATCTACCTACCAAATATCTTAAGAGTCACCTGATGGTAAGTGACGAAGATGGAAGCGGGATTACTAAGATTCTCAAATCGTATCTTTTTTACACATATTTAATATTCTGTGTTTTAAACTGTTCAAAACACTGTTTAAAACGTCATTGATAACACTTTGCAACACAAATATTGAACATCTTTTTTTAAATAGTTTTTTAAACAGTGTACGAAACAAGTGTTTGTTTTATACACAAAACATGCCAACCTTGCCCATTGTCAATTCGCAAAAAAATAATGAACTCTTGTTAAAAAAATCAGCTGATCAATTTGTATGAAGGGTCCAAAAAAAATTTGAATCGTTATAGGATCAGATAAAATATAAAGTTAGATTAAGGGCCGCCGGGAGGCTCGAGTTTCGATACAAACGTAGTTCCGCTTTAATACAAAAACTACATGCCAGATTGAATCCAAACTTTGCAAATATATTGAGGAGCCACATATCGATGTTTGTAATTAGTTTTCGATATACTTATATAAAACGGAAAAAAATAAGAGCAGTTTCAAACTTTCAGTACAAAACTAATTTAAACCTTCGTTTAGTTACGTTAAAATTTACTACGATGAAAACTAATTACAAACATCGATATCTGTCTACTAATTATATTTACAAAGTTTGGATTTAATCTGGCATGTAGTTTTTGTAATAAAGCTGAACTACGTTTGTATGGAAACTCGAGCCTCCTGGAGACGCTTAAGTGTAAGGGCTTAGATTTTGTGCCATTCTTAATAAGTCAATGGCCGACTTTGGCATGTATGAGCCTGACCTGAAATAAAAAACCTCCCCTAAGCCTAACTTTTTTTGCGTGCCCCTAAATCGAGGTAAGCGATTATACTTTATTGGTGGGTGTGACACCTTACAGCCCTATTGGTCTTATAGACTCGAATTTCAACACCTACCCTCATCTCCGCGCTGTCACTTTTAATTCGAAACCCATTTGCATTATTAACCTAAACCAAATGTTCTTTAAAAGCCTCCGGGGAGAAAAGAGATTCTATATCTCATATTTGAATATAAAGAGCTTGTAAAGAGATTGTCACGTTTAAACGAGGGATATGGCTTTCTGAAATCTGCGGGGATTCGATTCATATTTAAACAATTGAGAGTGAAAGGAGATTTGTTTTGAAGATTAATCTTCAAAGTAATAGAAAGAAAAAAAGATAAACAAAAGATTTTTGATGTAAGTATAAGAAGCATTGTTAAGAAGTACCTATTAATGTATCACAGAGTACTTAGAGAAGTGAGTAGATAGAATCAATTTTTTTAGGTAAAAAAGGGTAGAACAAAAGTAACCGACATAGTTCACAGAATAGCTAAAGGTCAGGGCACATAGCTCGTAGAACAGATGGCTGTTGGGGTAGTAAAGTTCTCGAGTGGCGACCGCCCACCGGAAAACGTAGCGTAGGCCGGCCTCCCACGCGGTGGACCGACGACCTGGTGAAGATCGCGGGAAGCCACTGGATGCGGGCAGCGCAAGACCGGTCGTCGTGGAAATCCTTGGGAGAGGCCTTTGTCCAGCAGTGGGCGTTTTTCGGCTGATATGATGATGATGAAAAAAGGGTTCTAATTTTTTGTATTTGTTGTTATAGCGGCAACAGAAATACACATTCTGTAATATTTCAACTATCTACCTATTTTATTTAGAACCATAAACGTTTACTGTAGTTTTTCACGTAACGCCAAAATCAGGGACGCAAACCTTAACATGTATGGTTCACCTCGGGTGTCACAAATCCTTTTACTCAGTCGATAAATCAACAAAATAGTATCGACAATAAATTTAGTAAATTTTATCGACTGCAGTCACTAGTTGTGCGATTCTAAATAAATACTTGCGTACGAGCCTAATATTATTGGAATACGGCAAATCGATGTACAGGCAAAGTATATATAAAAATAATGCAACTATTTTCAAAATTGCTTTCATGAGATTAAATCTTACAAAAACTGATTCAGCCGTATCTTAACTAGAGGAGCCCAAACTTGGTATGTTTGAAAATGTTTTGTGTTTTATTACAAACAAGTGACTGAAATCTAATTATGTAGTAAATTACTACACACGACAGGTTTCGGAAAATAAAAAAAAATATACAAAAAAAGAAGACGTCATAAGGGAAATATTTGTAGGAGGTGCGGGTAAAAATTTTTGTTTTGACCTCAAGTACATGTTTGGCAAACGGCTAGTACTAAAAGTAGCGGCAAGCTATGATGGCCGATTTAGCATCTTAGAATGTGACACATTTTATATTATTATAGAAAAAATATAGTCTAGAGCAAGTAAAATTTTAATACAAAACAAGTGACTGAAATCTAATAATGTGGTATATTTTTAGAACCAGCTTAGAAAACCATTTTAATTGATATCACATACGACAGGTTTCAAAAGAAAAAAATATAACAATATTTAAAAAAATTAAGTCCCCTCCTAAGGGAAATATTTGCAGGAGCTGCGGGTCAAAATAGGGATGACGAAGGCTAGTCATCTGATTTACTTTATATCATCTGTCAAAAACGACATTTTTTGCTAAAAATGTTTGAAATACTTAGGCGTAACGTCATAGTTTTGTAGCGTCATTTATGTACTCATTTTGTGATTTTGTTGAATTAAAAACGAAGCCTTGATGGAAAACAAAACGAGTAAGGTTTTCCGAAGTTTAAGTAGGAAGGCAATTTAGTGATCTCTTGTTCATAATAATTTATTTCTGATGCTGTCGTCACTCCTTAAATACATGTGTGGGTTTGCCACACAGGCTATCCTGTACATCGGTTTTTGCCATTTTTTACAAGCTTTTATTTATGTAACTTGCAATGTATGTATATTTGTTCGGGTGGAATCTGGCAACACAATTATGAAGCAGATATCTTCAACCGATTGAGCTGACATTTTGTATACACGTTCAGTTTGGATGACAATGCATGTTTAACTGTATGACGTCATTCTAAATCCAAGATGTCGGATCAGTTATTGTTTTATGCACCCCTATGATATGGGTAGCAAAGGAAAGGGAAAGCTAAGGAGGGTCTATTAGGTCGGGGAAAGTTTCTTCTGCTTTTTGTATGCAAATTCAAATAGGGCGACCAGAGCGAGCTGCATCTTGGACGTTAAAATTGCCAGACTGGAAACACTTGAACAAAGATTGTGCTATTGACTGACACTGCATTAGGTTCAGAAGCAGCACAAATTTTATTCGCGACCTATGTTTTTTTACCTTTTTAAACAAAATTTCAAAATGTAGCGAATTTCCTTGTTATTTTCACTCATTTTCGTAGACAGAAAAAAAGAAACAATTAAAAAATGACGGGATTTTATTTTGTATTTTTATTCAAACTTGAATGTTCACCTTTTTAACAGCCAGGTACTATTAATAAAAGCAAACAGATTTAATTACAAATTTATACTTACAAAATACAAAGAAACTTACACACACACACAAACACACACACACATACAAACACATACACAAACTTATCACAATTAATATATTTTGTATTTTTCTTTATTTCTTTTAACTCTCACTAACGATGAGTGAGTGTCATCGCTTAATCATACAATTCTAAATATTGATTGGCATGGTAAAATAAAATGATATTATAACAATACAGTCGAACTTAGTACCTCCTCCTTTTTGAAGTCGGTAAAAATATAAAGTATGTTTACAAAATTTAAAAATACTTAATTGTTATGAAATTAATTTGTAAGTATCTACATAAAAATAATATTACCTAATAAGTTATAATTGTGTATGAAGTCGACCAAACCGCACTGGGCCTGCGTGGTCGACTAAGAATAATTCTGGGTAGGCCCGAGTCCCTCGGTGGGGACGTATATGAGCTAATATGATGAAGTTATAAGTATTTTAACATGTCACTAATCAATTTGAAATACCTATCCCACCAAAACCATTTCATATAAAGTTGGTTGCCAAGACTCACATGTTCATAATGCTTTTACTGTGAAAAAATTATGAGATCTCTAGTAGAGCCAAGCCCTTATCTGAGCTCTGATTTGTGCTGCATATCATATCCCACGGGTAATATGCCAAGTCCAAAGTATATAGCTCTAATAAGTGCTCTTGATTGTACCACATTTATAACAATAAACGGTAACTATTTCTACCTTTAAGCCCTGACTCTAAAATTTGTACATCTTGGTAAAAAGGTATGGCTTTGCAGTATCGTGATTGTCGCATCATCTAGCATCATCCAGACGGAAGCTATGACATTTCGAAATACGACGAAACGCTTCCATAAAAGGGAGGTAGTAAGCACGCTTTTTTTTAAAAACCTACGCCCACTGCACTTACCTACGAAGCGCCCCACGTTGGGCGCCAATGTAGAACGACTTCGTAGATAGGTGTAGTGGGCGTGGGTTTTAAAAAAGATGTGTGCTTACAGATGAAAGGAATTTAATTGTGAAATAAACACCCGAGAAGGGTCTTTTAATAAAGCAGCAGGTTTATTAATTAATAATAATTATGTTATAAAGAAATAAACTTGGATAATAAAAGTTGGATGATAGAATTTTGATTTTTTAATCAAAAGTCACATAGATAACAGAGTATGCGTAAAAGAACAAATAGATGGAATGAAAAAAAGGTCGAATGAAAGAAGAACGAATAACAGCGTACCGCATTTCAAGGTAGTGCCTCGTCGTCCTTTGGCTTGTCTTGGTGGGGGCACTACCGTACCCTTTAAAAGAATACTCAATTTTATTTTAATGTCAAATAGTGTATACAAAAATTTGAGATTGCTAGAGCATAAGCTGTCAAATTTGAAGAAGAAGAAGAGTATAAAATGTATACTATTAATATAAAGTTGCGCGAGGCTTTACATCAAATTATTTGTTAAAATTTACAGAAAGCAACTTCTTGTATTCCAAATAGTAAATATTTAACGGAGTAAAATATAGTTTCGTATAGTATTCCTTTTTTGCTGCTCTCTGACTGCTAGGATACGGGCTTTTTCTAGCCTCGTTTAGTAGCCCGAGTTCTTATAAGTTAATTTATGAAACTGTTGCATAATAATAATTAAAACACGAGTATGAGTATAATAGTGTCATACGAGTGTTTTAATACTTAGTTATGTGCAGTTTCATACACTATTTTATCTTATCTCATAATATATTGGGAATGAACCTAATTAATAAATGATCAAAGTCAAAGAGTAAAAATAGAATCCACGAAATTTAATACAACAAAACGTAGGTATGAATTGCGCCAAAACCCCAGCATATCACCGCGCATGCCCTAAAGTGAGTGCTGTACAGACAGATAAAAATTGAAATCAAAACTTTTTGTAATGCTGTAAAAATGGCGCGAACCGTATGTGCGTTTCAATAAAAAAAATTATATGGAACTTCATTGGTGATATTAACTTTTTGAATTAAGTTGTATGGTAATGGTAAAAAATTACTTTAAAACATTATTTTGTTAGAGAAATAATGTTATAAAGTGTTTTTTTTTTTAATTTCGGTATAGTGATTTTGTGTTATGCCAATATAAATTTGTTTTGAAGTTCATAATTCGAACTTTAAGGTATGAGAGTAGATAAAATCTATTGTTTTTTTTCTTTTTTGAAAAAATATTCCCTACAACATTTCATGTCTGCTTTTTCAAAAATAATATTTTACGATAATAATTTAACATTGAAAAATTCAAGAAACACCTAGAGGTGTGATGCCATTATAAATTTTTCATGCAAAAAAAAGAAATAGATTATTTAAATAAGCGTAGATAGTTTGTACATTATGTAGGGTGCGTTATATATATATATACGAAGTTCATGAAATGCATGAGAACTGTGAATTTTTTGACCTTTTCACTAAGCGATTGTATACTATATTAAACAGATTATACCAAAACAGATCAAAACTTTCAAGATTTTTACGGATTATTCATAATTTAAGTCACCATAGAGGACCCTTAAGTTAAAACTTATTATACCAGATTTCGGTGCAACGCTGAACTGGTAAAGGTCGCGGGAAGCCGCTGGATGCGGGCACCGCAGAACCGGTCGTCATGGATATCCTTGGGGGAGGCCTATATCCAGCAGTGCACGTCCGTCGGCTGATTTGATGACGATGATACTAGATTTCATAATCATCTTCATCATATCAGCCGAAAAGCGTTTACTGCTGGACAAAGGCCTCCCCCAAAGATTTTCACGACGACCGGTCCTGCGCTGCCCACATCCATCGGCTTCCCGCGATCTTCACCAGGTCGTCGGTCCACCGTG
This sequence comes from Coleophora flavipennella, assembly GCA_947284805.1. Taxonomy (NCBI): domain Eukaryota; kingdom Metazoa; phylum Arthropoda; class Insecta; order Lepidoptera; family Coleophoridae; genus Coleophora; species Coleophora flavipennella. The sequence goes on from OX369269.1 coordinate 9,333,741, forward strand.
TGGGGGCCTGCTTACGCTACGTTTTCCGGTGCGAGGTCGCCACTCGAGAACTTTACTGCCGCAAAGCCATACTAGATTTAATAGTAATTAATTCAAGAATTATCCACTAAAGTAAGTAAGTAAAACACGAAATTCTCAAAAGCTTCAACAAAATATGCAGGACTCACACTTCTAAATTTCCTCTCCATATCTTTGATGTTATTTTTTTAGGATTATAATATTAGTCCATTCCACGACGAAATCCATTAGTTTTTATCGGAGTAAAGTGAATTCTCTGTATATCCAAATTCAGAAAATAACCTATTAAGTACTGTGATGTGATATTAAAATATAAGAAGCAAAATAAATTACTGTTAGATGTGCGAATATTTCCATTTTTTAAATATTTTTTTTTATTCACAATTGGTAATTACATAAAAGATATATTTTTTTATGAAGTAAAGTATAGTAATCGAGTGGCGACCACGCACCTGAAGACTTAGCGTAGGCAGGCCTTCCACTCGGTGGACCGACGACCTTGTGAAAGTCGTGGGACGCCGCAGCGGAGGACTGATCGTAATAGGAATCATTGGACAAGGCTTTCGGCTTTTGATGAAGTTTATTTGTTTTATGGAGTGCTTAATATCTATATGTATATTTCATCATCACCATCATATCAGGCGAAAACTTCCAATGGTGGATAAAGGCCTTTCCCAAGGATTTCCATGACGACCGGTCCTGCGCTGCCCTACGACCTATGTGGCCTGCCCACTGCCACTTAAGTTTAGCGATTCTGTTAGTTGTGTATTTTAACGTATGTGTATTTTAACAAGGGAATATCATCATCATCATCATCGTATCAGCCGAAATAAGTCCACTGCTGGACAAAGGCCTTCCACGACGACCGATACATATCTCTTTGTAAAAGCCTTTAAGGCTTAGATAAAAAAAGGAAACCTGCATATTTGATTCCAGGTGCCTATAAAGGTCACCGCGAGTATTGGTAAGTGCAACACAAGACAACCGCCTTTTTTTTTCTTGATTATTTGTGTCACAAGCGTCGGTGGCTCAACCGGTAACGACTCGGTCCATCTAACCAAAGGTACCGGGTTCAAATCTGGACGGCCAATGTACCAATGAGTTTTTCAAAAACTTACGTACATACTTACCGATTGCTTTAACGGTGAAGGAAAACATCGTGAGGAAACCTACACACGCCTGCGAAGAAACTTGAAGGTTGTGTGTGAAGTCGACCAACCCGCACTGGGCCCGCGTGGTCGACTAAGGCCTAATCGCCCTGATTCAGGGTAGGCTCGAGTCCCTCGGTGGGGACGTATATGAGCTGTAATGATGATTTGTGTCACACGGGAAGAGAGGTCTCTTAGTATATATCAGTCTGTGGTTACATATTTACCTACAGTAAATACTAATTTGGGGCCGAATGACCGTATGTCATTTGTCCCTGGAAATTTATACCGCGCGGAAAATGTGTGTGCTTATTATGTGGCTAAAAATATATCATGAAAATAGGTTACCTACGTTTTAGTACTTAAAGCCCTATTGATTGTCTGGTGTATATACTTAGTACAGGATTTTAAGAAGCTTACTTAATACTGTCAAGGGCTTACCAATTGTTAATAAAAAAAAATATAAAAAAAAGTAAGGATTTTAGCAAAAAACTCAAAAATTAAATATGTATAGTCAATATGACTGATGTGAATAATGACGTGATACGTGATACCCATTTACGAGAATGGCTCATCGCGTAAATTAAAAAAAAAACTATTTGTTTTCTTGTAAGACCACTTTTTTGTAATTAAACTTCCATTTATACTGGCTTTCACGTGTCGATTACGGCAAAACCCCCCCTATGAATTCTTTGGGGAAGGCCTTTGTCCAGCAGTGGACGTTTTTCGGCTGATATGATGATACTGGCTATAAAGTCGAAACTTCTCAATGTTCCATATCTAATTGATATTTGATTATATAATGTAACCTAGTTTTTCTTAAAAATAAAACAAACGGGTAATAATTTCGAAAATCTAAAAACTATTGGGTACAAGCTTTTAATATTGCATTGTCACGCGATATACATAAAATAAATAAATAAATAAATATTCTGGGACAAATCACACATGGTCATCTGCCCCCAAAGTAGGATTCCCTGTGTTATGGGTTACCAGAGACTGATATACATACTTATATACATTTAAATACATACATATATAGATATTTAACACCCAGACACAGAGCAAATAAATCTGCTCATCACACAAATGCTTGCCCTGGGTGGGGATCGAACCCACAACCCTCGGATCAGTAGTCAAGGGCACTAACCACTGAGCCACCGAGTCAGTCAAACATGAATATACATACATGAACGCAAAATTTCAGCTCAATCGGAAAGCGGGAAGCAGGTCAAATTTAACTTGCAAGATTTCATTACAGACACCGGGACAAGTGAAACTTAAAAAAATTATAAAACCTAAAAACTTTTAGGTACAAGCTTTTAATATTGCATTGTCACGCGATATACATATGCGTACACAATTTCAGCATAATCGGAAACCTGGAATTGGATCAGATTTCATTACAGACACCGGGACATATGAAACTAAATAAACTCATGATGTTTTCCTTAACAGTTAAAGCAATCGGTGAGTATATGTACGTAAGTTTCGAAAAACTCATTGGTACATTGGCCGTCCGGATTTGAACCTGGTACCTGTGGTTAGGAGGACCGAGTCGTTACCGGTTGAGCCACCGACGCTTTTAGCCCCCGAAGCTCACGTTAAGTTACATTTATATCCTTGAACAATATTCCGACTGCATAATCAGACCGTCTCGACTGTGTCATTTTTCGGATCATCTACATTTTATTACAAAAGGGCTATGCCTGATTTTGTATAGAAAGTAGTTCCTTTTTTTTCTTGGCGCGGCCATAAACCAAACTTTGTTATTTGAATACACGTTAACGTTTAAAACAAAACTTAGTATTGGATATATATCGCTAAACTCAGTCTGAACTGAGATATGGTTAAGAAAGTTAAAAGTAAGAAATATATTATCCTGTACCAAATAACAAGGTTTAATCAATGGCCGCGCCAACAAAAAAAAAACCGGCCAAGTGCCAGTCAGAACCGCACAAATAGGGTTTCGTACCATCATACTAGATGGCGCTAGTTTCTTCATTTCCGTACTATCATACTAGTTTGCGCTAGTTTCTTCACGTTTCAAAAAAAACACTTTTTTTGTATGGAGGCTTTCAGTTTTCCTAACTTATAGTATTTGTTGTTATAGCTGCAACAGAAATACATCATCTGTGAAAATTTCAACTGTCTAGCTATCACGGTCCATGAAATATAGCCTGGTGACAGAAGAACCGACAGACAGACAAACAGTCTTAGTAATAGGGTCCCGTTTTTACAATTTGTGTATGGAACTCTAAAAAGGCACCAATTTCCGGCATTGGCCTTTTAACTTAGATGGACCTTGGGAAGTAGAGTGGATCATAATATACTTACTACTACGAGCTACGGTATTCAGATAAAAGCTTTCAATGATTTGTAACGTTAAAAACCTACTTCAATCGCAGCAACCAAATACAAATTTGCTACCTATATTTTTTGTTAATTTTATAAAAATGTACTAAACCGATATTGATAAAATTTACATGGGAACAACCTGGAGGCATAACCTATCAACAAAAAAAATAAGCATCAAAATCGGTTTACAATCCGCGAAAAAATCACATAACATACGAGTACACACTAAAAAGCGTACAGTCAAATTGAGAAACTCTGCCTTTATTTAAGTCTGTTGAAAACATATTAATAATAAGATTGGCGGGACTCTATATACACCATCCATTTGACACGCGAATTTTTAGGGTTCCATAATCAAACTGGGATCAATCAATCAATCAATCAAACATGCTTTATTGTACAATCATTATAGTTTCGTCATATTGGTTTATCTGTTGGTCTTAGAATACAGAACAAACCAGAACTCTTGTACAGTGAGAATATTTTGAAGCGCGCTGAAGCCAAAAACTCCGCGCTTTCGTTTGGCTGTAATATTGCAATTTTAGCCCTTTCCGGCCTGACCATAAAGGAAATGTACTTTTTAAATGAACCCTATTGACACGGTATAGGTGTACATAATAGTCATTTAACATACAATATCTTTGAAAAAATTAAATTAGGAAAAACATATTTTTTTAAATTTCCTAATAAATTACAGGTTTTTTTATGTAATACAAGTTATTACAAGTAAAAAAAATAACAGATTCATCTTAATGAAAGACACTAAGTGAATATTAAAATTTAAACTTGTTTGTATTTTGAACGCAAGATCGTATAAGGCCGGCCGGAAAGGAATAGGTCGAATTTTAAAACTTTTTGAGTTATATTAGTTAGAAAGAACTACTGCTTGTTTACTCACAAAAATAAATCGTAGTAGTAGGATTTACAAGGGCAAAATGTAAAAATTCATTCAAGTAAAAATTACTTCACTTTTAACGCCGTACGCGCGTTCTGGTTCTATTGGTAATTGGTATACAAAACCGTTTTGTTGAACGACTTTTATTGCTATAAATGATTTCACTTATCTGTACCTATAGAGATATGGAATAAATTTTTTTTAAAGTATATTTCTAGGTACACCCTTACATAACAATGTATATAACGTGGGGGTAATATTTTTATTTTATTTTATACTAGCTGCCCGGCGAACTTCGTACCACCTCACACTACACTGCACTACCGCTACCGCTACACTATCACTACACTATTACTACCACTACCAGTACACTACCACTACACTACCACTACCACTATCACTACACTACCACTAAACTACCACTACACTACTCTACTTTTTGTAGATATTGCAGAAATTTTCATGTAGGTTATTTTTATCTCAGCTTTTTGCTAATATTATTATTATATTATAGTATTTATAGATTCATGCAACAAGTCCCGGAGTATTGTTAATAGGTCTTAAATACTAAGCCCCGGCAGCCCTGAAACTTGTGTTTTTGTCTATGCGTGTAAAGAGGGAAGAAAATAAGCACACTTTTGCACTTTTTCGATGCTTTTCGTTATTATTTTTATATACTATTTATCTAAAATAAAAATCCATTCGATTTTTTCCCTCCAGTTACTTCTTCTATATATGTATAATTTTGAACAAAAAAAACGACTTCAAAAAGGAAACTAAGATTCCCCTCGATTTCTCTGAGATGCCATCATAAGATCCTGGTTTCCTTATCATCCTTCCTTATCTTTCGTTATTACCTCCTTATCTCCTTTCCAACAAAAAAATAATCATCAAACGACGAAGTTATGCGCGAACACACATAAAAAAATTATATATACATATACGGTCGAATTGAGAAACCTCCTCCTTTTTTTAAAGTAGGTTAAAAAGGTAAAAAGGTGAGTGACTTATATATCAACGCACAGCTGAAACCACTCGTTCAGCGCTGATTGCGCTGAAATTTGAAAAACGGATATCAATAGGACGTGGGCATCCGCTAAGAAAGGATTTTGGGAAACTCCCACGGGAACGACAAAACACGGGATATGCGCGGGCGAAGCTGCGAGCAACAGCTAGTTTTAGTAAATAGATCATATTATCAAACTACTTATTTTCAGAATAAAACCGAAATTAGACGATAAAATGGCTCGAAAAGAGGTACCTTTGCGAGTTTATTCTATGGAGCCAACTTTATAAAATCATTTTTTCATTCGACATTATCTCTCGTAAATATCCTCAATAATACCAATATATTTTCCAAGATTTTAATTTTACTGTTAACTACTTCAAAAATTAATTCTAAAAACCTGTTTATGTGGATTTCTAGGTACCACTGCAAGCATAACTGTATTTATGTAGGCTTCCTTTTTTAATAGTGATTAGTCGACTAATTTAAAATATGTGGTTGTTAAAAAAAATAAACTACTCCATACAGATTATCCTAAATTAACTACAAAAACAACTTTTTTTAAATATTTATTTAATGTTTTGAATTCCTCTTTGATAAAAAGAGGAAAGCTAACTATTTTGGGCACATTCTACGTCACCATCATTTGATTGTATAAAAATCTAAGAACAAATGCAGTGTAAAGTTTATATAGCGAAAGTCAAGGTACCGGGCATTTTGTGACGTTATTGTGAGTTTTCGTTATACAGAGCATTAAAGTCACTGGAAGAACTGGAGCAAGAAAATTTTGATGTTACAAAGAGTGAATCGTTATATCGAGTGACGTTATACAGAATTTACACTGTATATTGGAATCTTGGTAAGACCGCTTCCATCTTCGGCATCATCGTCACTACCATCAGGTAAGATGACGCCAAGGGCTTGCCAATTGTGAATAAAAAAAATATAAGAAAAGGTTGACGGTAAAACACAATGGGAAAGACCAAGATTCACATCCAGCAACTTAAAACATGGTCTGAAAGCCAGTCGTACCAGATGTTGAAGGAAAGAGCGCAGGAAATAAGAAAATAGTACTAATAAGAGCGTCGGTGGCTCAACCGGTAACGACTCGGTTCTTCTTACCAGAGGTCCCGGGTTCACATCTGGACGGCCAATGTACCAATGAGTTTTTCAAATACTTACTTACATATACTTACCGATTGCTTTAACGGTGAAGGAAAACATCGTGAGGAAACCTGCATGCGCCTGCGAAGAAACTCGAAGGTTGTGTGTGAAGTTGTGTGTGGGCCCGCGTGGTCGACTAAGGCCTAATCGCCCTAATTCAGGGTAGGCTCGAGCCCCTCGGTGGGGATGTATATGAGCTGATATGAATGAATGAACAACGACTATCCTGCCCCGTAGTTTAAGTAGAAGTGGAAGTATTCCGAAGTGATTACTGGATCGTACTTTGCCTGTAGTCAGACATGTACTTGGCGACATTTGTAATGCTTCTGCTAGCTATGCTTTTAAATGGCATGCGTTTTATCTAGATCAGTGCTTCACGCTAGGCTAAGCCCCTCAAGCTACTGTTAAAATAGCTTTGTCAACCTGTTGCTACTGAGCGCAGTAACTGATAAAGGTAATAAAATAGCTTTGTCAACCTGTTGCTACTGAGCGCAGTAACTGATAAAGGTAATAAAATAGCTTTGTCAACCTGTTGCTACTGAGCGCAGTAACTGATATAGGTAATAAAATAGCTTTGTCAACCTGTTGCTACTGAGCGCAGTAACTGATAAAGGTAATAAAATAGCTTTGTCAACCTGTTGCTACTGAGCGCAGTAACTGATAAAGGTAATAAAGGAATAATCGTGGTGTGAAAATAGTAACATAATGTTTCAAATATTTTTTTTAGACATTTCAAAAATATTACTGAAACGTAAATTATTTATTAGTAACAAATTAATCAGTCATAAAAATAATAGCACACTAATTACACCTGAAATTGACACCTTAAATACCTTAAATAAAACACCTAAAATAACCCGTGCAAAGGTGCCCCTTAACACTAGCTAAATGGCTATTGACAGCCTATGCACCAGGAACAAATTACAAGGTTAGTTGTTTCAAACTACATTTTCAAGATTCAAGATTTAAGATATTTATTCAAAATAGGTGCAAATTACACTCTTTCTGATAGTCATTAAATAGTGATAATACATACATAATTTCATTTGTAAAAAATCAAGAAATAAACAATAATTAGTAAATAACGTCAAAATCCAATCCTTGATATAAAAAAAAAACAAATTATGTCATTAGAACATGAAAACAATATGACACGAGAATTTATACAATAAAATCATTGAATGTCATGAATGCCTTTGACAAGTGTAGGCTAGTTCACACGGACGACACCCGGTCACGAGTATAACGCGAGAGTCAGCCATCGCTCCTCTCAACCATATTAAAGGGAAAGGAACGACCCGGACACATAAATATAATTTCATCATATCATCCGAAAGACGTCCACTGCTGGATTAAGTCCACATCTAGCGGCTTCCCGCGACCTTTATCAGGTCGTCGGTCAACTGAGTGGAAGCCCTGTCTATGCTACATTCCCGGTGCACAGTTGCCACTCGAGAACTTTGCTACCCCAACGGCCACCTGTTCTACGAAGTATGTACCCAGCTCACTGCTACTTTAGTTTACATATAATTATTTACACACAAATTTATCTGGATAGTTTTTACAAAAATTTTTGTTAGTTTTTGGCACTTAAACTTAAGTTACAGTGGGCGGGGCACATCAAAGCTCGTAGAACAAATGGCCTTTGGGACAGTAAAGTTTTTGAGTGACGTCGGCGCACCGGAAGACGTAGCGTAGGTAGGCTTCCCACTCGGTGGACCGACGGCCTGGTGAAGGAACGCGGGAAGACCCTTGGATGCGGGCAGCGCAGAACCGGTCATCGTGGAAATCCTTTGAAAGGCCTTTGACCAGCAGTGGACGTCTTTCGGCTGATATGATGATGATGATGATGTGAAATTAATGCTTTTGGGGTTCCGTATCCAAGGGGTAAAAACGGGCCCCTATTACTAAGACTTCGCTGTCCGTCCGTCTGTCACCAGGCTATATTTCATGATCCTTGATGGCTAAACAGTTGAAATTTTCACATATGATGTATTTTATGTTGCCGCTATAACAGAAAATACTAAAAATTAGAAAAAGTAAAAAAATAAGGGGGTCTCCATACAAAAAACGTGTTTTTTTAAACGTGAAGAAACTAAAGCTATCCAGTATGATAGTACGGAACCCTATGTGAGCGGTTCTGACTCTCACTTGACCGGTTTTTATAATTAGTCCAAACGTTCTTATTTAGCTTCTTTGATTACACCACAAAGCTGGTTTTCGTAATCACATGCTTGATAAGGTTGATACTTTTAGGGTTCCGTGTTGCCTAAAGGTGAAAAAAAAAACATCGTTAAAAAAACTGTCTACCTGTAACGATTCATGAAATACAGCCCGCAGATATACAAACAGACAGATTAGTAGTAGGGTTCCGTTGGTCACCCTTTGGGTGCACGGAACCCTAAAAATTAAAATCCGAAACAAAATAATCATCTGACTACCCCAACTTGTATAGAAAGTTCTTTTTTACGATTTTTCCATAGCTTTCTTTAAGATGCCTCAATCTGAGCAGGTTCATACGTGTCAAAATAATATCGAACGTAATTCTATTCATTTTAAGTTCATATCAATGCGGGCTCAATCAATGTTTACCGCGGCTGTTACGTTCAAACCGAACGCCCAAATCTCGATTTTTACAGGTTTTTATTTCTTTTCTATACTTTTAAATAAGTATGAAAAAAATGTGTTCAATTAAAATGAAAGGTCATATATACTTAATCACCGATTTTTCTGTGTTAGTTTCATTCAGTTTGTTTTCAAAAAAAATTGCAATTAATGCCAAAAACATAAATTTTATTACATCAAAAGTGGTAATATTTTTAAAAATGAATTCAATTAAATCGATTTTTTATTACTTTAGGTACATTATATATTTTTCCACAGTGATAGCTTTCCATAGTATTTCAATTATTTGAATTGAATATATTGTGATTTGACCTACCTTAAGGCCTTAAAAAAGTTGTTCGGAATTACAAGTAGAAAACCTGATTTTTAAAGAGTACGCTTGGATTTGCAGATAGTCACTCGTAGTTTTCTTTGCTTGAAGTTTTGATATTCTTTGTTCAATAGACAAGTATGCGGAAAACCCAATATAATTATCCCAAGTCTATAATTATAATTATTATGCGGGATCTCCAAAAACCGTGTGTAGGAACACCGCAATAGTTTTAAAAGATTTTTAATGACTCCTCAATGTTAATAGGAAAGAGCTCATCTATCGATCCCTCGCCGCAACCAAAATATGTTAATTTCCGATTATATTTATCTGCAATAAGAAATTCTTAAAAAACGCTCACATTTTTATACTTAACAAAAGGTGAAAAAAACACGCCTACGTACTTACCTACCTACAACTTTATGGTTTATTATAATAATTACGAAACATCCAAAAAGTTTCTATACCACATTATCAGTTCTATCTGATAAACTTTAAAAGTTCTCACCAAGGAGATTACCGGTCTAACACGAAATCAGTGACAAAAACTGTCCGCCTATAATATTAACATTTGAAGTTGCAGTTTGCAAAAATTTTCGTATTTTTAGAAGGAGTTATTAAAATAGACACTTTCAATAGCCGAAAATGTTTCTACTTGGTGTGGTACCTATATAAATTATTTGTTTCTCTCACTCACCTGAAAAGTTTTCTGTTGAAACTTCGTACACTGCACTGGCCGAATTCGAGTTGGTGCAAAAGTGCGACCGGGATTACACTGCGCGCGGCACTGAAATGGGGCGAAGCGGACCGTGGCTCGCTTTATAAGGCGGTCGCGCGGGTAGGTTGGCCCAGGGTTGGTCGTTCCTGTTCGTGCCGCGACGCCCCGCGTGGGCGTGCGTGGGCACTAGACCTACGGCGAGTGACTACGTAGGGGTTAGGTGCTTTTGGACTAGGTATAGCGTCATTGTAGTTCAATATACAGGTACATATGCAGTAAAATTTTGTAAGAAGTTTTATCAACTTTTTCGCAAGTGATGATAAGGGTGGTCGGTAAAGTACGTTCGTTGAATTAGCTGCACTTTTGATAAATGCCGCTCGCCACTGCCGACTCGCGTCAAACGGTAGCGACAAAGGGGCCGCCCTGAAATCAATTGCGGCACCGTCGACGTTACACCCGCACGGGGTCGCGCCTATCTTGTTCAGTCGTAATAATTAATGTAAGCGACGATTCTGAAGATACTTCGTCCAGCAGTGAAAGTGAATAAATAATAATAAATTCTAAATAAAAAATACCTTTTTCATATATATCTTTTTTAAATTGTTATAGCCTTCAACACATTTCTAGAACTCCGTTCGGGAGTACTGCAGCTAATTCCCTGAACGTACTTATAATCCCTGGTTCCCATGATACAGGAGAACCTAGTTTGGGACCATGTGTGATTTTCCCTTAGCTAACCTGATCTGAATGGAAGAGGTGAGGTCTATATTTAACAATGGACGTCTTCCGAGCTCCGGTTGAAATCATGATGCTGCAACTTTCATACCTACTTGCTGTTGAAATAAATTGTATAGCCACACTATGCATACTTTATCGCGTAGCCTTCTGGCATACATAAATAGACAATAAACATTAGGTACGCTTTTTCAGCATATCTAAACAATAATAAGAAACAGATTGATTCATAAAGAAAATTGTTAAGTCGAGGTATTGTACGATGGAACAGTTGAGTCTGTCTTTTTCTTTACGTGTAAAAAGTAAATAAAATCATCATTACAGCTCATATACGTCCCCACCGAGGGGCTCGAGCCTACCCTGAATCAGGGCGATTAGGCCTTAGTCGACCACGCGGGCCCAGTGCGGGTTGGTCGACTTCACGAACAACCTTCGAGTTTCTTCGCAGGCGTGTGCAGGTTTCCTCACGATGTTTTCCTTCACCGTTAAAGCAATCGGTAAGTATGTACGTAAGTTTTTTGAAAAAACTCATTGGTACATTGGCCGTCCAGATTTGAACCCGGTACCTCTGGTTAGATGGACCGAGTCGTTACCGGTTGAGCCACCGACGCTTTTTTGAGCCACCGACGCTTTTTAATTTTTAAATAAAATAACCACACTTTATTATTTTTTCAATGGTTTTTCGTTTCAATCAAAAACCACAATGAAATTATGAAATTATGGCTCACTTCGTGTTATCTTAGGGAGACTTATTTTAGGGATTTTTCTCTATCGAGCCAAAACTGCTCAATCGTGTTTCTGATAGCTTTTGACTGTAGGGAACAGCATCAACAATAAGGGATTTTTTTTCAACCTTCAGTTTACTATCGTTTAGGAGTAATTGACGTCAAAAATATCAAAAATCTGTAAACCGCCTTAACAAAAATTTCCGTTGTGTGGAAGCCTGGCTGGCGAACTTTGCCAGAATCACTATTACTACCATTTCAAAGAACATTACTAACGGGTCTGCTGGAAGAAATTTCTTTAGAAATAAGCTGTACCCTTTGTGTGACCTTACTTTGTAAAATGTGTAACTTATGTTTCTTGTGAACAATAAACGATAAATAAATATAAAAAACATTAATAACTACTATTAGGAAGGAATCGCAGGAGGAGCAGAACATTACTATCGCTAAGCAGGAAAAACCTTGCAATTGTCATGGGCATAGTAACAGGACATTTTAGGCTAAATCGACACATATCCCTAATAGACAGGATCGTAGACCCCCTCCTGCCCCAACTGTGGACAATAGGACACCAGCCAACACTACTTGGCTGAGTACTCTACAGCAGGCTCAGGTGCGAGACGTTTGGCGCCGATAGGATCAGGGAAGAGGAACTATGCGACCTGAAAATCAGTCGCATAACGGAGTATTGATAAAGGAGCTCAAGTTTTGAGGGGGGATGCCACCGGGGTCACAGTAACCATCGTACCAGGATCGTATAGGAACAGGGTGTAATGAGTCCACTTAGAGACTTGAACACCCGCCTGTACCATGCAGGCGTCCCACTCCCACCCAACAGTAATAATAATAATAGGTCTTTATAATGAAATTGAAGATTCGGTTTTTGAAGTTCAATGCCAATTTTTATTGAAAATAAAAAAAATATTGTTTTTTATTATTGACTTTAGGTGAGACTACTTATGGTATTTTATTAGTAACTAGTGGCATGTCTTTCATGTCCCAATCCCCTGAGCTATGGAACAAAGGCGTTTTCTTAGTGGTCAGATGGGGCAATTTTTTTGACTAGTTAATTTTCTTGAATTTTCCTGAAAGTGACGAAATCTTATGCGGGGTATTCCTAAATATGACATTAGTAACGAAGAAACTGCTGCGATAACTCTAGAGCTTTAAAATTAAAAATGTGTATTTTTTGCCATAAGAGCCCGCTGGAGTTCATAAATCCCATACAAACGTAGTATTTGATTCAGTTGTAAACCAAAGAACCGATTTAGAAAAAACTTTTATATCGTTAATCGGATGACGTATATCTGTGTCTGTACCGCATTACTTTTTTGAAAAACGGAACAGGAATCCATTATTAATCAATAAACTTGTTTTTAAGGTAAAAGACGAAAAAAAAAGTTTATTGGTATTAAATGAATTCCTGTTTCGTTTTTCAAAAAAGTAACGCGATACCGACACAGATATATTATGTCATCCGATTATCGATATAAAATTATTTCAAAATCGGTTGTTTGGTTAACAAATGAATCAAATACTACGTTTGTATGGGATTTATGAACTCCAACAGGCTCTTAATAAAGGCGATTTTTTCAGGTGAAAAAACCCGACTTCATGGGGTTAAAGTCAAAATGCTCTCAAAATATCTGAATAAGGCATATGTTTAGCACCATTTCATTTCTAATAGTCTAATGCTATTTTGAGAATAAATGTTGTTTTAATAACTATTGTTCTTAATATTAATTTACATCTTTAAACTTTTTTATACAATACAATTTCTTAAGTAAAGACCTACTCGTAATATAATGAAATACATTAAAATCGTCAGAGGTATTTTTGAGATTGTTACATTTTTAAATTTTTGTTTATAGCAGCTACCAGGAGTTGCCCAAAACTCAACAACAAATTATCTTTGAACTTCACTTCATATCATTTAAAGTCACCAAAAAATGATTCAGAAAAAATGCGAGTGTGTGTGTATGCGTACGTCCGTATCCTCGATTTGCAGAGAAATTATTGGACAGACTTTGATGAAATTTTGCATATGAATTTTTTTTATATATTCATAATTGGTAAGCCCTTGGCATCATCTCACCTGATGGTAAGTGACGATGATGCCGAAGATGGAAGCGGGCTTACCAAGATTCCCCAACGCAATGGAGAACTGGCTATCTTATCTTCAAGCCGGAACACTGATGTATATTCTAGAATTATATTTTAAATTATATTCTAGAGGTACCATTTTTGTTATTTTTAGTTTCAAAATATTAAAATTGTACAAAACAGGAAAAAAAGCTTTTGGATTTTTTACAGATTTTTTACATTTTGGATAAAAATTTGATTTTTTTTTCACGGCAAAAATTAATAGATCATTTGATGAAAAATTATTTTCTTCAACAAATATCATAAAAGATAAAAATAATTCGGAGAGTATATAGTACGTACAGATTTTTCACATTTTGGATAAAAAAAAAATCTCGACAAAAATTAATACATCAATTGGATGTTAAATTGTTTTATTAAACACAAATCATAAAAAATAAATAAATCTAAAAGTATAAAAATAAACTAAAGCTGAACTAAAAAAAACAACGAAAACCAACTATGACACTTTGACAGCTGTGGCTGTGCATTTAAATGGCACCGGTTAAGCTTTAAGCAAATACTTACAACGCTGATATTGTAACGGAACCTCACTAACATAGAAATACATAATAAGTAAAAATATACAGGGTGTAACAAAACTGGTGTAGGTCCCGTTAACTGGGGGTTCTACTCGTCATACTGAACAACTTTCTCCAAGGAACCCATAATCAATTCTCGTAAAAAAATTTGGACCCTCCATACTAAAATGCACAAAATTGGTCGATCAGCTAAACGATTTGTATTTGTAGAAGAGTAAAAAAGTCGTAAAACAAAAGTTGTTCAGTATGATGAGTAGAAGCCCCAGTTAACGGGACCTAGACCAATTTTGTTACACTCTGTATAGAAAACAGTTTGGCATTCTTGCTGCGGTCGATCGCTCGAAAGTAAAAATGACAGTCATCCATCCTCCAAGTTGGTCATTGTTGACCAGTTTTCCTTTCAATAAAAAAGGCTCGGAATAAATCTTTCTCATCCATAAAATCTCTTAACTTAAAGCAAAACGTAATCGAATGACGCATTTTGCCTTATATTTACTGAAAACTATCTTCTGCCTTCGACTCCGTCTGAGATCTGTTAACATTTTATTAATTTCTCTGTCTTGCAATTTCAAACTTAAGCTAAATCTATTGAACTCTCTGCAAGGGAAAGAGTCTCTCTTCCATTATATCATAAAGATTAGGCGATATTTTTTTCAACGTGAGCTAAATTCATCATCTTCACTGCTACGGGCCTCTTTTCCCATTATCTTGTAAAAATCAGCTACAACTTATTTTAATCTGAGCTGAATTCATCGTCCTCGCTGCTACGAAATGGGCCTCTCTCCCATTATCTCAAAAAGAATAGGCCATAATTAATTTCCACAAGAGCTAAAAATCCATCGTCCTCGCTTCTAGGAAACGGGTCACTCTCCCCATTATCTCGAAAAAGTTAGGCCATAATTGATTTCAATATGAACTGAATCCATCGTCCTCACTGCTACGATACGGGCCTCTCTCCCCATTATCTCGGAAAGTTTTGTCCATTATTTACTTCAACATGAGCTAAATCCATCGTCTTCGCTGCTAGAGAACGGGTTCCTCTTCCCATTATCTCGGAAAGATAAGGCCATAATTTATTTCAAGATGAAGAAATTCATCATCCTCGCTTGTAGAAAACGGCTCTTTGTCCTCAATATCTCCGAAAGATTAGGCCATAATTCACATAAGCAAATTAAAAACATTCGCTTGTAATAGCCTTTCTGTAACAATTGCTTTTCTGTATTTGTTTTTGTATTCTTTTTTTTTGTGGAATAATGTGTTTTCAATTTCATATTATTCACTGAACAGCATTCTTTAGACTACATATAACTATTCAAAAACCTAAATCATTTTTCAAATTGATCCACATGCTATTTCACCTTTTCAAAAAAATGGACAGATTCCCTGCATAGCACGAACTACTAGGACAATGAAAATGAAATTCAGGCATAAGGAAAATACGAAATGAACACACAAATTTTATATATCACCAAAGATAATTAAAGTTCCTAAATATCACACTATCCACCAACAATTCGTTTTTTTTACATAACTCCCCATACCCCGTACTTATTAATTAAAAATTTAAATATTTTACAAAATCCAAAAACTTGAAAAAAAACCGAAAAAAAGTTCAAAATATTCCAAAATCCTCCATTCACCACATACAACAATATAAACTCTCATACACACCCAACTTCCATACCACAGTACTGTTTAACCATGATGCGCTACAACTCACTCGCCGAGGTACTTTTTTGAGGGCGCACCTACAGCCCGTAATTTTTATTTATTTTCATAATTTTGATCTCATTTGACAGCCAACTAAATAGCCTAGGAACGTTTTTTTCATTTTTTAAATTTCTACTTAGTTCTCGAGACGTCGGGGCCCAAAGTCAAAAATTCAAAAAAAACTTATTAAAAATACTGGTTTTTCAACCAAAACTTTTTTGGATTTCAAAATTTTTTTAAATTTTCTTCACCATCTGATAGATCTCGTCAATCAGCGTCCTTTGACACCCTATTTATCTATGAACTACCAATAGCTTCCATACAATCGCCGTGTCGCACTAATCTCCCAAATGGGACCTAGTACCCAGCGATCTAAAAGTCATTTTCAATGACAAAACACAAGATATGAATCTAACGACACCTCACACTTTAGAATCCATCAAGCCAGACCACTACAATCTTAAGTTAACAGCATTGATGTGTGCCCGCATGAAGATAGTTGCGTTGGTGAATCTTGGTAAGGCCGCTTCCATCTTCGCCATCATCGTCACTTACCATCATGTGAGATGATACCAAGGGCTTATCAAATGTCAATAAATGAAGGTCCCAACAATAGCAAAAGAAACATACATACCTTCATTTTATGCATAATAAACATACATACATCACACCCAAAGGGTAAAAATGTTACAAATGTATGACGTCGTACTCTTAGATGTGTAACACAAACCGACAGATGATAACAAGTTACAACCTAAGAAATTGAATTAAAATTAAAAACTTGGTTGCTTAACCTACTATGTCAATCAGTGGATCAAAACAAATCTAAAGTCACTTCGCACTCCAAAATTCATCAAGGCAGTTAGGCTACCGGCTCAACTAAATAAACATAATTATACTTGCAAAAAAACCGGTTTCTTAACATACTGTCAATCAAAGGATCAAAACAAATCTAAAGTCACTACGCACTCCAAAATCCATCAAGCCATTTAGGCTACCGGCTGAACCAAATAAACAAACATTATTATACTTTCAAAGAAACCGGTTGCTTCAGAGGACCAAAACAAATCTAAAGTCACTACTACGCACTCCAAAATCCACCAAGCCACTTCGGCTACCGGCTCAACCAAATAAACAAACATTATTATACTTTCAAAGAAACTGGTTGCTTAACATATTATGTCAATCAGAGGATCAAAACAAATCTAAAGTCACCTTGCACTCCAAAATCCACCAAGCCACTTAGGCTACCGGTTCAACCAAATAAATAAAACTTAATATAGTTATTATACTTTCATAAACCCGGTTGTTTAACACACTATTATAATTAGAGGATCAAAACAAATCTAAAGTCACTACTACGCACTCCAAAATCCACCAAGCCACTTAGGCTACCGGCTCAACCAAATAAACAAATATTATTATACTTTCAAAAAACCAGTTGCTTAACATATTATGTCAATCAAAGGATCAAAACAAATCTAAAGTCACATTGCACTCCAAAATCCACCAAGCCACTTAGGCTACCGGCTCAACCAAATAAACAAACATTATTGTACTTTCAAAAAACCGGTTGCTTAACATACTATGTCAATCAGAGGATCAAAACAAGTCACTTCGCACTCCAAAATCCACCAAGCCATTTAGGCTACCGGCTAAGCTAAATAAACAAACATTATTATACTTTCATACACACATATTGCATAGAAACTCTTGGACAGTCGCATAAAAAGTATTAAGTGAAAAATACTGCAATGTTAAGATTACGTAATTTTCGAAATTTATTTGTCAACAAACAAACCTTTCTATTTTAATTAATAAAAAGTTATGACAAACCGCTTAGTCCTTAAATTGACGGATTAACACGGGTATTGTAATTTCTTTAAAAAAAAACCCGCCTACCAGCAATTTTCTAACTTGAAACTTTTGCCGCAATCAACTGAAAGGGTTCCTCGTCCTTTGAAGTATATAGACTATGGAAACGAGAGTGTAATGGAATTTGTTATTACTTAGTGGTTTTGTTCTTGTTGAAGTGAGCGTTTGATTTCAGTGTCTGTGATTGTTTTGACAGTAGCTTAAATTTAGTTATCTTTCTGTTTCTTCTTGTCCTACATTCTGTAAGTTTTGAAAGTCCTTTTTACAAGTTTTTATAACTTGCAATGTATGTATGTTTGTTCAGGTGGAATCTTGCTAGTAAAATTTGACCCACTTCCCGGTTTCCGATTGAGCTGAAATTTTGTATGCGTATATCGCATGACAATGCAATATTAAAAGCTTGTACCTAAGAGTTTTTAAGTTTTTCTAAAATTATAATATTTATCATTTCTGTGTGATAGTTCTACGTGTCACATAATTGCAATTGTAGAGACGTTCTATGATAACCGTTTTAACACTTTTCTAGTAGGTACACATAGTTTTTTTAGTTGAGTCACTGATAAAATATGATTGGCTTGCTTTTTGCTCGCATTATTTTAACAAAAAAACCCGAGTGAAAAAATATGAAACATAGTGTAAGCCATTTAGCGCGCATTTAGAACGGCCGCACTTTTAGGCTGTCAGCTGGTGGCAGAGTTCGCAGATCGCATCTATTTTATGGCCTTTTTCAACCGTCTTCCAAAAAGGAGGAGGTTCTCAATTCAACTGTATGTTTTTTTATGTGTGTTACCTCAGAACTTTTGACTGGGTCAACTGATTTTGATGATTCTTTTTTTTATTTGTAAGCTAGTATTTCCTGTGTGGTCCCATATAAATTTTATCAAAATCGGTGTAGTACTTTATTAGAAAATTAACAAAAACTAAAAACAATAATGCAAAATGGTACTAAGTTGTTGCGATAGTCGGTTTTTGGATTTTGTTACACCCTGTATAGGTAATGTTGTGTAAAATCAGCGTGTTTAGAGAGGCTTCATACCATGAAACTGAACAACTTTTGTGCTACAGTAAAATGTAATTGCCAAAGCTAAAACAAAGACAAGGTAACCAACGCTGAGATTACAAAAAGAATGAAAAAGAAGCAGGAAGTAGTAACAATAATGAAAAAGAGAAAAACAGCATATTTGGAAACCGGTTTTACGTGCGGTTATATAGATGTGAAGAATTGGGGACCAAGAGATAGAAAACACGTCTTGATAATACAGATACATTTTTATTTTGTTCGGTAGGTGCAGATTGAGAATGGACGAAACAACTCAGTAAAGTGTTTTTATATACTAATGTTAATCAGGCGCCCTCTGTGGTATTTTTGCGTAAGACAAATGAACTTTACATACTGTACATCGATAGTAAGGTAGGCGTTACGAGACGAAAACAGAAAAGGAGTTACAGGTTAGATGGCGCTGTAACAAGATGTTTCACATCAAAAAAAAATACAAAATGATCAAAAACATAATTCAGGGGAAAATCGAGAGAAAGCCAGGTATAGAAAGAAGGAACATAGATAGAACATTTATTTAAAAATAGATGTTTTTTTAAAAGCGTGGATTACTTGTAATATATTTTTGGTACTTACGGGTCCCCAGGAGGCTCGAGTTTCCATACAAACGTAGTTCCGTCATAATGCAAAAATTACATGCCGGATTGAATCCAAACTTTGCAAATATATCTATTCAGTAAAAAAATATCGATGTTTGTAATTTAGTTTTAATAGCAGTAAATATATAGTAAAAATAACTAAACGAAGGCTTAAATTAGTTTTGTACTGAAAGTTTGAAACTGCTCTTATTTTTATCCGTTTTATATTATGTACATTGAACACTAAGTACAAATATTTAAAAAAGATATGAAATATTTATAAAAGATATGTTTCTACTCAATATATTTGCAGAGTTTGATTTCAATCCGGCATGTAGTTTTGGTATTAAAGCGGAACTGCGTTTGTATGGAAACTCGAGCCTCTTGGGGACCTTCAATTATTAAGTATAACGATTGCATCTAATCAGCCTTGAAAATTAAACACTGAATTTAAATCAGCACTATAGAGTTTCTATGAAATGAATGACGCTGTAAGTAGGTACCAAAATCGACCTTGCGTCCCTTACTATTAACAAGACTTTGAGTATACAGGTACTCGATACATAGGGCTACCTAGTAGGTAGATAGGTACGATCAACCAAACGTAGTTGTTAATACAAACAGGTGTTCTTTACGTGCCAATGGTTTCAAAAACTTTGGTCCTAAATGTTGTCACATCAATGACCTTTTTGGTTTGCCTTATGCAAACATCCGCAACCATGTACGAGACTGACTGAGTTGGTAGAGCAAGACATTAGGTGTATCATGGACTGTATGGCGTCGCAACCACACTCTTCTTCATAAGAACAGCCCCATCCTTCCTATTAACGCCACATCTACGCCATCTCTTAGTATAGAGATTGCCCAGGTTAGGTTTTTCCCCGGGGGTAGTTTCTTTGTTAGTGGGATTTAGGAGTCTACTTACTGTAAGTTCTTCGACCACAGTTCTGAGTTCATCATGAAGTTTTGTCTAGTCTACTTTTATGACGTTTTAGAGGATGACCAGTGCTTGAAGAAAGGATGTCAGCTGCCTTTAGACTGTTTTAAGCGTTCTTAAGGCAAACTTACAACGTACACTCGTTGGAGCGGTTCATGTTCTTGGGAGGTCATGCCCCATTGACCCCCACCCCCCTCGAGCTGCCACTGTGAACTTACTAGCTACTAAGGCTACTACACCAGTAAAAGATACTAAGTCTATTGGTACCTATCTATCTGTAACTATTTGGCCGTATCTACTTCCCTCGCATGGGACAACCCTATCCGCACAGGACACGCACACTCATCAGCTGAGTAGCAAACAGGCAAGCAGGCAAATACTTACAGTACAAGCGAAATTAAGCTTTATTGAACAATTCTTATAAAGCGCGACTAAGATTATGATAGTGTGACCTTTGACGTGGGTTTGAATGTACTAAAATACCTACCAAGTTATATTGAGATAATATTACTACTCACTTAGTGAGCAGGTTCTGTTACCCTCTGGGGCCTCCAGGGAGCTGATGCTGCCGTTTTCGGCAACGTCCCCGCAGCACACCAATGGCAGCACAGCGGCAGCCTCTGTGCGGAGGCAAAGTATATATATTAGTACTAACACACTCAAATTAATAAAAAAAAAACTAACATACAGTTTGGACACCGCTCTCTAGATTGCAACCTCACCCCCTCGTCACCCAAGTTGATACAGATTTGTTACAGTTTGGTTGTCGAACGTATAGGATTTCGCCGCCATTTTGTTTGTTCCGTCATTCCTTTTTTGAAATGTCATTTCTGGCCCGTTGTATGAAGTGTCCCGGGGTGTGGCGGAGGTGTGGCTGCAGCCTCTCTGCGGAGATGTGGCTGTCGCCCGCACGGTGCCTTATAAACGCGTACGACGAATCTCACAACAGCAGCGCGCATATCTCTCCTTGCCAGTTCCAGGGAAGAAAACTGTTGTTTACTCCGATGGTGTTAAGACAGACTGGCCCATGATTGCTGACTCCATAGGAAATAACACAGTTAATAGGAGCTACCCAAATTGTTGTCTAGAACAAATAATAGATATTATAAAAAAGGATACTTTTTAAAAGCAAACATCCATAATAATTATGATACAAAATAGTTTGCAAGTAACTAAATCTTATATGTATTTAAAAGAAAGTCGTGTTAGTTACACCATTTATAACTCAAGAACGGCTGGACCAATTTTTATGATTTTTGTGTTTTTGCATTTGTCGTCCGCAATAGGATAATAAATATTAAAATATGATATTCATCAATAAAAAAAATATCATTCAAAAAATAATTGGTTTTAGGGTAGGGTAGGGTAGTATAGTGTATTGTAGGTGTTGTGTAGGGTAGGGTAGGGTAGTGTAGTGTAAGGTGGAACGAAGTTCGCCAGGACAGCAGCCTCTAATAAAAATTAGTGTAGATAGTATGATTGAATTAAGTAAACAGAAAAAAATAAGTTTACGTTTTGCGCTTTCCCGCACAGCTCTAATCAATCGCATTATAATAACAAAAAGTTATCTTTGGTAATATTATAAATGTGAAACTGTGTTTGTTTGTTTGTTTGTTAGCTTTTCACGCTTCAATACCTCCACCAATCTTGATCAGTTTGTATTACCGGAACGGACATAGGCTACTTTTTATCCCGTGAAAATAGCATAGGTCCATGCAGTTCCTGAATCCTTAGGGAACTGAAAAAAAGCACTTTTTTTAATTTCTTTAACATTGCAACGGGACATGCCCTCTCGCACATCTACCAGATACGCTAGACTTCCAGGTTTATGATATAGCGTCCCCACTTACCTACCCTAGGGCATAACAGTGGGGGCCGCTATTCCTGCCAACACCATAAGGTGAAGACAAGGACCAGTTACGGTAGGTCTTGCCGCCAAGACGCTTGTCCTGGTACTCTGCAAGGCGAGTGCCTCGTAGAAGAGAACCACTATCTACTGTCCAGGTAGGTCCCGGAGCTGTAGGCGCGCTCACCTCCCGCGGCTTTCGCTGCTGGCGGTTCGATCCCCGCTCGGGACGCCAGAGAAGCTGGCTCCCACATATCCGGTGTGGTACCGGAGCTGTAGGCACGCTCACTTCCCGGCGCTTATCGCACCTGTCCAGACTTACTCCTACGCGGCTGGATCGGCCGGAGCAGTACTAGCTTAGCTCTTCTTGCTGACCAGGCAAGTACCGGAGATGCTTCCCTGCCAGTAGTTAAACCAGCAGTTCCGCTTAATGGACAACTCACGTGCCCCGCGTTGTTTTCGCCCATAGCCCACGTGGCCGGCTACGACAACACTAGTTGCGCGCGGGGAAGGACGCCTGGACGCAACGTGCTTGCCAGGCAACAAACATTGCCCAACCCCTGCAACTAACCACATACCACTACGAGTCCATGACCCAGTCGGGGGACCGACAAGCCAGAGTGCCGAAGGCGATAGACCAACGGCAGGCAAGCGGTGGGCTACCCCCGACCCCGTAGTACCCTGATCCAAACAGCCGGACCCGTAGTTCCGGCTGCGAACTCCACCTAGCCGGGTAGCTCTAGGCAGAGTAACGGAACAATAGATTGTTGTGATTTCCTGCACAAAGATGTTTGAGGGGGTGGGAAATGACATAATTTATTAATAGGTCTATCCTGACACTGTTCCCGAGGAATCTGGGGAAAACTTATTTCTACGCTCGCGCACGTTGGCGTCGCAACGGAGCACCGGATTGTACTGTTTTTTTGTACAGAATTGGTTGAGGGGGTGGGAAATTGGTTGAGTGAAATAGACTGCTAATCAGAACAGCCCGATATAGTTCCTGAGGGATCTGGAGAAAAATCATGTCAACGATCGCGAGCCGCTTGCGGCTCGCGCACCACTGTCATTATAAATTGATGAATTCAGTACTGTTTGATGAACTTTCAACATACCACACAAAATAAATAAGCTACGCACACCGAGCACTTCAAATTCTTTGTAAATAAGAATTGTCGGATATCTGACAGGTTTACCTGTACTTTTATTACAGACCGTTGAGCCCTATCAAGTAAAACAATATTAGTGATTGCTGCATCGCCCCAGACTGGGATGCAGTATGTTAAGACTGCTTGGCAGATGCAGCTGTGGATAGTTTTAAGCATTTTTTTTCAGCTGCAGAACGAAGATTCTTAATATGTTAATTAGTTTTCTAACTCTATTTACGGAGACAATAAGATGTTGTTTAAAATTTAGCTTTTCATCAATAACTACACCAAGGTATTCCAGAGTGGGAGATCCTTAGAATTTTTGAAGCGTGATGGCTATTTAAGGCGAGGTATTGATTGGAACCTTTTTTTTGATTGGAAGATTAACCAAAACATGAGGAAAGATATAAAAATCAAAAGGCAAAATACATAAAAAAAACATATCGAAAGAACCGGTGGAATAAAAAAAGCAATCAAAGAATTAAACACGAAAAAAGATTGGATGCTAAAAGCCAAGACTATACACAACAATTACACAAATAAAAGAAAGAAAATATTAAAAGTAGCTACGGATTACTATCGAAATCTCTACCAAAGCAAAAATAAAATGAAATAACAAGCAACATAAATACATTAGATTTTGAACCTATCCCTAAAATAGTATAACAAAATATTAGATACTGAAATAATCCCAGAAGACTGGACGAAATCTACAATAATATTACTTCATAAAAAAGGAGATAAAGGAGACATTGGGAATTATAGGCCTATTAGTCTGATGTCTAATATTTATAAAGTCTTTTCCAAAATAATTCTTTCTCGAATCACTTCTACCCTCGATGAAAACCAACCAAAAGAACAGGCAGGTTTCCGCAGTAAATATTCAACAATAGACCATATACATGTTCTAAGGCAAGTTCTACAAAAATACAACGAATACAACAAAACATACTATCTGGGATTTGTTGACTATAATAAAGCCTTCGACTCCTTGGAACATGGTTTCATTTGGGAAGCGCTGCGTATACAGGGAATACACAGAAAATACATACGAATACTCCAGAATATATACTCCAAAAGCACATCTCAAGTCAGGCTCGAAACTACTGGAGAAGAATTTCCTATTGAGAGAGGCGTCCGACAAGAGGACCCTATTTCACCCAAGTTGTTTTCAGCCGCTCTTGAAATTATATTTAGGAATCTGCAATGGGACCACGAAGGACTTAACATAAACGGTGAAAAGTTAAACCATTTACGTTTTGCAGACGATTTAGTTTTATTTTCAGAGTGTCCAAAAAAGCTAGAACAAATGTTACAACAACTGTCAGACCAAAGCGCAAAAGCAGGGCTTACAATGAACACGGCGAAGACGAAAATTATGACTAATACTTTACAGACATATAACATCATAGTCAATACAGACAAAATAGAATACGTAGAAGAGTACGTGTATCTGCTTATATGCACAAAAAATACTATGCATATAGAAATTGAAAGAAGGATAGCCAATACATGGAAAAGATATTGGTCTCTCGGCGAAGTTATGAAAAATAAGGACATGCCCATCAAAGAGAAAAGAAAGGTATATAATATATGTATTTTACCATGCTTAACATATGGTTGCCAAACATGGGCATTGACAGAAAAACTAATGAGCAAAATAAACGTATGTCAAAACGGAATAGAGATAAGTGTAATTGACGTCAGGAGAAAAGATAAAATAAGATTAGAAGAAATAAAAAATATAACTAAATTCAAAGACGCAAAAAGGTGTGCAAGACGTTAAAATGGAGTGGACAGGACACATGCTAAGGGAGATGAATGAGAAATGGACAAAAATAATTACAGAGTGGTATCCCAGGAATAGAAAAAGCAGCAAAGGGCGACAAACGAAACGTTGGGAAGATGACCTTAAAAAAGTAACTGGTCCAGAATG
Source organism: Coleophora flavipennella (assembly GCA_947284805.1). NCBI lineage: Eukaryota > Metazoa > Arthropoda > Insecta > Lepidoptera > Coleophoridae > Coleophora > Coleophora flavipennella. The sequence continues at coordinate 9,359,211 of OX369269.1, forward strand.
GATGAGGAAAGCGAGAGACAGAGAGACATGGAAGACTTTAGAGGAGGCCTTTGTCGAAGGACAAGCTGTAAACTGAAACCGATCGTTTATTATATATTAATAAAATTTTACGTGTAATAAATAGCTCAACATAACATACCTACAATCGATAAAAATAATTAAAATATATATATTGTAAACTTTGTAAAACAGCAATAAAGGCTTATATAAATAAATAAATAAAATTGATTGGAACAGTTGTCTTAGTCTTTTTGTCTACGTGTAAAGAGTAAAGAAAATAACCAAAAATTTCACTTTTTCAATGGTTTTTCGTTTCAATCAAACTACAATGAAACTATAAAAAATAATAAAATTACTCACTTTATATTAACATAACAAATATTTTTGTATATTTTTAAAAATGTATATTTCACAATATTAGTCATAACTAGAGTTGAAAGCAACGGTGTAGACCTATCTTTGGGTTTTATTTCTGTCGAGCCAAAACTGCTCAATCGTGTTTCTAATAGCCTTTGACTTTAGGGTAAATCATCAACAATAAAGGTTTTTTTTTTAAATCTTGGGTTTTCTATCGTTTAAGAGTAATAAAGACGTCAAAAATAACGAAAATCTGTAATATTACCGCCTTAAATGGCAAGTATGAACGGTTATGTCTGGAAAGTTAGATGGTGATGAAACCTTAGTTTTATGAAAACAAAGAAATTTTGTTTTTGATAAGTTGAGTCCCACTCGGTGGAGGACGTGGGAAGCCGTTGAATGCGGGCAGCGCAGAACCGGTCGTCATGGAAATCCTTATGGGAGGCCTATGTCTAGCAGTGGACGTCCTTCGGCTGATATGATGATGATGAAGTTGAGTGTAAGCAGATTATTTTGAAGCCAAGCAGCGATGTTTCGATAGGGGAGCAACAACTATTGTTTAATTGTTATTTTATCAGTTATAACAGTAGCAACAAGGTATTTTTTGCAAAACTGCTAAAAGTGGCCATTTTTAGCACTTTTGCAATGATTAACTTTATATAGCAATGAAAAATAAGAGTTCATTTACATGACGGTACTTTACTTTTTGCGATAAGTCTTAAGAATTTAAGATTCAACATATTTATTCTAAATAGGTGCAAATTACACTCTTTCTGATAGTGATTCATTTGTAAGAAATCAAGAAATAAACAATCAATAGGTTATAAAGTCAAAATCCAATCGGCAATATAAAAAAAAACAAATAATGTCATTAGAACATGAAAACAATATGACACGAGAAGTTACATATTAAAATTATTGAATGTCATGAACGCCATTGCCAAGTGTAGGCCAGTACACACGGATAGCACCCGGTCACGAGTATAACGCGAGAGTCAGCCATCAAATATCAGAGGTTTCAATTCAATTTCAATAACCTCAAATATCAGAGGTTTTTGCTTATGCACCCTCAACGATTGATATAAATCAAACAATGTTTCGAATAGTGTACCGAACACAAATTTAAAAAAAAAATCTTTAGGTGTAGCATGGAACTTGCGTTGACATCTTTGCTATGACTGATTAATGCATAATGCGTGGCATGAAGTCCATTTTGACGTGTTTACTGTGTCAGTAAGAACATAATACGTAGCATAAAGCTTGCGTTGATGACTTTACAATGACACTGGTAGATTAATGAATACATCATGCATAGCATGTAGCTCGTGTTGGTGTCTTTACTATGACTGATTAGTAGATAATGCGTAGCATAAAGTTCACTTAACGTCATTCCTATGACAGTTATGAACATAATACGAAGCATGAAGCACGAAGCTTGCGTTGATGTCTTTACAATGACACTAGTAGATTAATGAATACATCATGCATAGCATGTAGCTCGTATTGGTGTCTTTACTATGACTGATTAGTAGATAATGCGTAGCATAAAGTTCACTCAACGTCATTCCTATGACATTTATGAACATAAAACGTAGCATGAAGCTTGCGTTGATGCCTTTACAATGACACTAGTAGATTAATGAATACATTATGTATAGCATGTAGTTCGTTATGGTGTCTTTACTATGACTGATTAGTAAATAATGCGTAGCATAAAGTTCACTTGACGTCATTCCTATGACAGTTATGAACATATTACGAAGCATGAAGCACGAAGCTTGCGTTGATGTCTTTACAATGACACTAGTAGAATAATGAATATATTATGCATAGCATGTAGCTCGTGTGGATGTCTTTACTATGTCTGATTAGTAGATAATGCGTAGCATAAAGTTCACTTAAGGACCAGTGGAACCTAAAAATCCACTTAAACAGGTTTTTCAAATATCATTTTCAAATAGTTAACAGTAAATTTTAAATCTAGGAAAACATATTGGTATTATTGAGAATAGTTACGAGGGATTGTATCGAATGGAAATACGATTTACTAAAGTTGGCTCGATAGCATAATTTGGCAAAAGTACCACTTTTGGAGCCATTTTAACGTCTATTTTCGGTTTTATTCTTAAAATAAGTAATTTGATAATATGATTTATTTACTAAAATAAAGTTCAAAGGTGACTGAAGGGAAAATATCGAATAGATTTTTAATTAAGATAAATATGATGAAAATAAAAACGAAAACATCGAAAAAGTGCAAAAGTGTGGTTATTTTCTTCCCTCTTTACACGTAAAGAAAAAGACAAAGACTGATTTTTAAGTACCACTGGGCCTTAACGCACTGATTTACGCCATTAATATAGAAGTCATTGACTTAACGTCATTCCTATGATAGTTATGAACATAATACGTAGCATGAAGCATGAAGCTCGCGTTCATGTCTTTCCTATGCCAGTTTAGTACATAATGCGTAGCATGAATCGTACGGTATGGTTTATCCAGTGACAGTCTAGTAGTTACTTAGGGTAAAATGAATTTTGCATTGATGTCTTCTCTGTAACTGTTTAGTAATTATTTAACCGCCTCCGTGGCGTAATGGTTAGTCCATTCGTTTCACACCAGGAGGTCGCGGGTTCGATTCCCGGTGGGGTCAACTTGTAAGACTCGGGTTGGTTGGTGGTAGGACATTTTCTAAGCCCGTCTGGCTAGCTACCACCATCTTATCTAAGTCTTGCCGGCAAACAGCAGTGTAAACAATATTAATGTGTTCCGTCTTGAAGATAAGATAGCCAGTTCTCCATTGCGTTGGGGGAATCTTGGTAAGCCCGCTTCCATCTTTGGCATCATCGTCACTTAACATCAGGTGAAGTGATGCCAAGGGCTTACTAATTGTAAATAAAACATAATAATGTACGTAGCACGAAGCTCACTTTGATGTCTTTCGTAAGACAATTTAATATTTAATTTGACATGAAGGCTTTCTTATGACAGTTCAATACTTTTATGCGTAGCAGCAGGGAGTGTCCATAGTGTATATTAATACTAATATACAGGGTGTAAAAATACCTCTCCCGGAAACTTAAACTGGGGTTTCTACTCATCATACTGAACAACTTTCCCCACGGAACCCATGCCGAATTCTCAAAAAAAATTGGACTTCCCATACAAAGTTAGCAGATCAGCTGACTGATTTGTATGAAAAGTACTTTTTTTTTTTGAGAAATCAGTACAGGTTGCTTTGGAAAAGTTGTTCAGTTGATGAGTAGAAGCCCCAGTTTAAGTTTCCGGGAGAGGTTTTAACACCCTGTGTATACTTTGGTAGGGGCTAGCCGTGATTATGGTGGGCATTAATTGATTACTAGGCGGACGCGTGTACTTTTAATTGCATTAGATGAGTGATGGATAGGTCTGCGGGTGAGGGCGACGTAGCCTGGCTTCCATCTTAGGAGCATTTGGGCTTTGACAGGCCTGGCACTGGTAGCCTTCTCTTGTAGGCCTCCTGACGAATCTAGGCCAAGTTTTGACAGATTGAAAGAAAATACTTGGTTAGTTGATTCTATCAAGTAGATAGACATGGAAATAGACATAATTTATTAATAATATACATTACACGTCAAGAAATTAAAGAAATAATATAAAATAAAAATTATCTGATTAAATTACATAAAAATGACATTTAAATATATAGCCATAACCAAGTTATGTTATATACAAAAAGGAAATAAAATATACAAAATAGTGAAATTTTCCAGCTGTGGGTCTAATAGTCAAAAACTCATTACCCAACCCACCTAAAAAACACATAGGACGGATGAGAAAACTCTTTCCGGGTTTTTGGATTATGTATATCTCATTATGTTTTTTTGTGTTTGTTGGTTTTTACCTCGATACTAACTTTGTTATACTTTTTTATCCAAAATTGGTAATCCCTTGGCATCATCTCACCTGATGGTAGGTAAGTGGCGATGATGGAAGCTGGCTTACTAAGATACCCCAACTCAATGGGGAACTGGTTATCTTATCTTTAAGCTGGGACACATCAAGGTTTGGCGACATGCATGACTTATACAGGGTGTCCCAAAACTGGTGTAGGTTCCGTTAACTGGGGGTTCTACTCATCATACTGAACAACTTTCCTCAAGGAACCCGTAATCAACTCTCAAAAAAAATTGGACCCTCCATACAAAAATGGACAAATTCGGCCAATTAGCTGATCGCTATGTATGAAGAGTAATATTTTTTTTTACGTTTTCAGCAAAGTCGTAGAACAAAAGTTGTTCAGTATGATGAGTAGAAGCCCCAGATAACGGGACCTACACTAATTTTGTTACACCTGTATAAGATGCGGTAGCTAGCCAGGCAGGCTCACAAAATGTCCTTCCATTAACTAAACCGAGTATTACACAGTTGCTGGGAATCGAACCCGCGACCTCCTGATGTGAAGCTAATCGACAAACCATTACGCAGGGGATTAAAAAAAATTACATCAGAAAGTTATACTTCAGAAAATATGGTAACTATAATCAAATATGAACTTATGTTTATTAGTTTTATTATAAATTCAATAATATTTCTTTTTATATAGAATTTTATTTTTCAATAGGTGCAGTTGCTCAAAAAGTAGTCCTTTATATGCTAGTTAAGTGTGCGCAAAATTAATTTTACCGCACACGTGCTTTTACTTTACTACTTTTTTAAAATTTCTAGACCACATTCGAATCTCTGGCTGTCAATATTCTCAGTCTTTACAATAGGCCTCACTTTACTAACTTATTTAATTTCAAGTTCAAATTCGCATATTTGCCTTTTGTACGCTAGTAATAATAGGTCATCTTTGCCTTTTAGTTGTGAATTACACATAGCGACCACCCAATTAAATTGAATTTGATTGTGGAATTGAACAAGTGTAGTAAGACGTAGAGGGAGAATGATATATTGTTGTTATTATTCCAACCCTTACAGTCACGTTGCGCTCGAAAGGCGCAAAAAAGATGTTTGCAACAACGGTATATAATTTTTTTGTATTTTTTTGGTTTTTGAGACTTATTATTTCATAACTCACTAGTTAGTAAGATAAAAAACTAAAAATTTCTAAAAAAAATACTTCCATACAGAAGACATTATATTTTTGATGACTTTCGTAGGGGATTTAAAAATGCCATTTTTTTATTGTAATTAAAAATAAATAACTTTATTTTGATTTTTATTAGTTATAAAAAAGTAAAATAATCATTCAAATTTGTATAAAAAATATATTGAAAATTGAGCGCAAAATCTTTATCTTTTCAGGAGCCAAAAATTACGTTATCTTTCTAGGGTTAAGATCTTTACATGTATTCTGGCAAATAAACATTTCTTATTCTTACACTGAGAAGCTACCGACTACCAGATCCCACTAATTTAAATTTCGAGGAAATTGGGATATCAGCATCAATCCAAATGTCACTTTACGCCATCTTAAAAAAAACAGAGAGCTACCTAACGCCACTCATTTGAATTTTACACATAATTCAAAAAAGTGACCAAGTGCGACTAGGGGCTACACAAACAGGGTTTCGCACCAAAACTTTATCTACCAACAGAAAAATAAAATAAGATAAATATCCTTTATTGCACACCAAATATACACAAATGAAAAAACTAGCAAAATACACAATGATATGCGAAAGCGGACTTATCGCTTTAAGCGATTTCTTCCATCCAAACTTTGGTGAATGGAGGAGACGAGAAAGTGGAACGATAGCGGGTGGGAAATACTTCCAAGTTCATACTTTGCTAATGGTAAATAAGAATATATTATTATTATTATTTCTTATTTCGCTGCGAAGATTGGCTACAAAAACCATCTTCGAGCGCACGCGCGGCAAACCGACTAGGAGTCGAACTGGTCGCCATGACCGAAATCGGTCGTATAGCTCATCATCATCATAGTAAATAGGGGTCTACTTATTCTGCACTTTGGCAGTTTTATATTTCCCGTGAGATCGGAAGGACTTTAAATTTTTCATAGGTTTTCCTGTAATCTCTGCATTCAACCTGCTGTGATTTTTTCAAGATTTTAGGCCCAGAAGTTTCGGAGATAGGGGAGGGGGAATGGTCAAATTATCTTAAAATTTTTAAAAATTGTATATGACATTCTCACAACAAGCCTTTTCATTTAATTTGTAACGCGATATAGTTTGCAATTTTCTTTTTTAAATTTTCTTATTAACCCCCCAATGGTGCCTCAAATGTTTAAAATTCATTTAATTACGTTACCGTCCATATTTGGGTCATCGTCTTACATATGTTTACCAAATTTAAACTCCATCAGTCTAGTAGTTTCGGAGCAAATTAGCTTTGACAGAGGAACGGTCGAACAGACAGACACGCGAGTGGTCCTATAATGGTTCCGTTTTTACCTTTTGAGGAACGGAACCTTAAAAACGTAATCACCAAGAAAAATGATAATTAATATTGTCACTGATTTGACACAGGGCTGTTAAAATTACAATAATTAATCGCAACAGGTTTTCCGAAGAACAGAGGGTCTAAATAAAGATCCGATAATAATTATCCGGAAAATCATATTGAATTCTATTCGGCTATTGGCTTGACAACGAGTTTTAAAAATAAAAATCGGTCAAGTACGTGTCGAACCATGCTAAGTGTAGAGTTCCGCAGTAACTCAATAACTGTTCATTACTTAAGAGTCTTCAGGAGGCTCGAGTTTCCATACAAACGTCATCATATCAGCCGAAGGAAGTCCACTGCTGGACATAGGCCTCCCCCAAAGATCTCCACGACGACCGGTTCTGCGCTGCCCTCATCCAGCGGCTTCCCGCGACCTTCACCAGGTCATCGGTTCACCGAGTGGGAGGCCTGCCTACACTACGTTTTCCGGTGCGCGGTCGCCACTCGAGAACTTTACTGCCCCAACGGCCATCTGTTCTACGAGCAATGTGCCCCGCCCACTGCCACTTAAGTTTAGCAATTCTGAGAGCTAGGTCGGTTACTTTGGTTCTCTTACGGATCTCCTCGTTTCTTACGTAGTTCGGCTACAATATGCCGGATTTAATCCAAACTTTGTAAATATATTGAGTAGACACATATCGATGTTTGTAATTAATTTTCATCGTAGTAAATTTTAACATAACTAAACTAAGGCTTAAATTAGTTTTGTACTGAAAGTTTGAAACTGCTTTTATTTTCTTCTGCTTTATATAAGTACATGGAAAACTAATTACAAACATCGATATGTGTCTCCTCAATATTTTTGCAAAGTTTGGGTTCAATCTGGCATGTAGTTTTTGTCATCATCATCATATCAGCCACAAATCGTCCACTGCTGGACAAAGGCCTCCCCCAAGGATTTCCACGACGCCCGGTCCTGCGCTGCCCGCATCCATCGGCTTCCCGCGAACTTCACCAGGTCATCAGTCCACCGCGTGGGAGGCCTGCCTACGCTACGTTTTCCGGTGCGCGGTCGCCACTCGAGAACTTTACTGCCCCATCGGCCATCTGTTCTACGAGCTATGTGCCCTGCCCACTGCCACTTCAGTTTAGCGATTCTGTGAGCTATGTCGGTTACTTTAGTTCTCCTGCGGATCTCCTCGTTTCTGATTCGATCACGCAGAGAAACTCCGAGCATAGCACGCTCCATTGCCCTTTGGGTGACCTTGAGCCTACTTATGAGGCCCATAGTAAGCGACCATGTCTCAGTTCCGTAAGTCATCACTGGCAACACACACTGGTCAAAGACCTTAGTCTTGAGACACTGCGGTATTTGTATTAAAGCGAAACTACGTTTGTATGGAAACTCGAGCCTCCTGGCGGTCTTTAAGATACCTGACATTAATTAACTTAACCTTATTTTAATTTACTAATGATTGACCCCTTGGTCTAGTGGTAGCATTGCTGTCTGCTGGGCCGAGGGTCGTGGTTTCGATCCCACATGGCAGTCATTCGTGCGACAAGAAGGTTTGTTTGCTCTGTGTATGTGTCTGTTTATCTATCTATATGTGTACGTATTAAAACAGTTTCTGGTTTCCATAATACAGGAAATCATAGTTTGGGGTCAAATGACCTTTTGTGATTTGTCCCCTGAATACAAAAAATATCCTACTAATATTATAAACGCGAAAGTTTGTAAGAATGTATGGATGTATGTTTGTTACTCTTTCACGCAAAAACTACTGAACGAATCTTACTGAAATTTGGTAGGTAGACAGATTAAGTACCTGTATAGGCTACTTTTTTACACTGAGCACTCTCGAAAAGTCATAGAAACGTTGTCCACGCGGGTGAAGCCGCGGAAAAAAGCTAGTACATAGTAGTAGAACCATAAAGATAGATTAAGTTCATTTACAAAATAGCATTAACTAGTAATAACATATCTCCGTTAATCAGCATATAAATCATAACAAAATAAATGAATATAAATAAGTAACTTTTGCCCGCAATTTTGAACGCGTGGATTTTAGAATTAAGTATATATGTTTTTATTTTCAACCGACTTCCAAAAAGGAGGAGGTTCTCAATTCGACTGTATTTTTTTTATGTGTGTTACCTCAGAACTTTTGACTGGGTGAACCGATTTTTATGATTCTTTTTTTATTTGAAAACTAGTGCTTCCCGTGTGGTCCCATAAAATTTTTATCAAAATCGGTGTAGTACTTGAAGCGGTTATTAACAAACACCAAAAATAATAATGCAAAAATGTACTTCTTCTTCTTTTCGAATCGATGGTTTGAATATTGACACTTGTTATTTTATATCTTATTGGCCCAATAGGTAGCCACGCGTATGCCATTATCAGTGGCCCCCCAGAGGTCTACAATTGTGCAGGTGTCCGGGCATTCGGGGCAAGCCAATAAGTGCGTCATAGTTTGTGGGGTGACTCCACATGGGTACTCTTCTCCGTGAAATGTACTAAGATGGAAGTCGGTTCTTATCGTGATTTAGCGTTTTCAATTATTATTTATGCAGAGACAGTTGAGAATTAAATACCAATAAATTGGATTTGGAATATGAAACAACAAAAACTAAATAATTTCTTTGTATACAACATTTAATGTTCTACCCACAGGAGTCATTATAAACAAATTATCTGAGCTAGTGATGTGTCAGCAAACAACATAATATAGCTGCCTTATGAGAAACAGTTCGTCCTGAGATCTGCCTGACCTTGCGAAGTCACAACAAGTGCTGATGGTCATTGTAAAACATACGACCACGCGTCATCGTTAGTATTAGCGTTAGTGCGCCAGGACTAACGCTAACGGTAAACCTAACGCTAATGCTGGTTATCGTTAGAGTAAGCGTTAGAGTAAGTATTTGAATATGAATCCGCATTAACATTAGTATTATAATCAGCATAAGCATTAGTATTATAATCAGCATTAGCATTAGTGTTATAAGCACCATTAGCATTAGTATTATAATCGGCATTAGCATTAGTATTATCATTCGCATTAGTATTATAATCAGCATTAGCATTAGTATTAGTATTATAATCAGCATTATTATTAACATTAGTATAAGTATTATAATATATATAATATATTATTTTATATATATTATATTATATATATTATAATACTTATACTAATGTTAATACTAATGCTAATTATATTTTATGAATTTCTATTTCATATGTACTTTTGTCCGACGCTCTTGTACGATGAAGGAAAACATCGTGAGGAAACCTGCATACGCCTGCGATGAAACTCGAAGGTTGTGTGTGAAATCGACCAACCCGCACTGGGCCCGCGTGGTCGTGGCTCGGTGGGGACGTATATGAGCTGATGTGATATGCGAGTGCTGATTATACAATACAATATTCTTTATTGCATCACAACATAAAAAAAGAAATTGACAATATAGAAGAAAGCCTATACAATAAAATAGCATTAGTATTACAATCAGCGTTAGCATTAGTATTATGAACAGTATTAGCATTAGCATTAGTATTAATGGAGCAATACATCGGTGAAAACTGCATTCAATTCCATTGACATTCATTCCATTTTAATTGGTGTTTTTGCGTGATGCATCAACAAACATACAGGCAGACAAAATTTCCAAAAATGATTTACTCTTCTTTCTAACATTCTAGCAATACCTCAGTGAAAACTGCATTCAATTCCATGCTTTAGTTTCAGCGTTATGCGTATACAAACAGACAAATAATCTAAAAAATGATCTACGTTTATTTCCAACTTCCAATTCTAATGGAATAGTGTTTATTTATCGCCAAAGTTTAATCGAAAACGTGAGATCCGGGAAATATAAAATTTGAAACAATGGGAATAACATATTTTCGTGCGGTAAAATAGTGTCTATATTTTTTGTTAGACCTTTAGCAATAAATCGGTGAAAACATGCAGTAGTTTTTTGCGTGATGCGTGTACAAACATACAGACAGATAGACAGACAAAAATTCTAAAAACTGTTGTTTTGGCTTCTGTTGTTCTAGTTAAGACCCCCATATTAGTTTTATTTAATATCTGTAAGATACAGACATTGGCGTGTTATAATTTTATTATTAGTTGAGATCATATATAAATACACGGGTGATTTTAAATTTTAAGGTCAAATAATTTAAGTGCGCCCAGTTAATGAATTTGTCGGGCTAAATCTTAAAAAAAATGAATGGACGTAACAGCACCATTCAAATTTTACCTACTTTTTTCTTGTCGTTACGTCCGACAATGAAAATCTAAGGGAGATCAGTACAGTCCGCTACAAAAAGCCTATAAAATCTAATAAGTTTTAAATGTTTTTAAGATAAATCTCGACTTGACTCTAAAATAAAACAAACTTATATAAAAAAATCAACATGTACCTACCTACCTAATAATAATATTATGCCCTTAAAAAACACCACGAAACTAAGAAAAAGTACAGAACTAAAAATAGCATGAATGTTGATGACGTAGGTATTGCAGTTATTGCATAACGGTGTTTTATTCAGATTTAAGATTCAGGTATAGAAATACTGACGTGGAATTCCAATTTTAACTACAGCTTTTAAATGTGCAGTGGCTCTCAATAATTTCCATAGTTCCATTGGGCAGTCATCTATGAACGGGTCTCTTTTAAAGCTGTCGCACACGGCACGGGCGCTATATTATAATATTTTTCAGTACAGTTGCTCGAAAAGTGGTCCTTTATATGCCAGTCAAGTGTGCGCAGAATTGATTTTACCGCACACGAACTTTTACTTCAGCACTTTTTTTTTATTTCCAGCTCGGAGGAACAAGACATTTCTAGCAAATAAAAAATATAATTACCAAAGATACAGAATCTTCTTTAAGACTTTTGAAAGGACAATTTTAAAAGAGATAGGTAGTTCCTCTGAGGTTAGCCTAGCTGTTTAGATTCTCTTTGTGAAGAAAAGAGAAAAAATAAAAATGAAGTTGAACCGGTTACACCAAGGAATAGGTTACCTTTTCCAAAAAAGGTATAAAGTATCCCAAGCCTTATTGTAGTCTATTTATGATAATGAAAAAAAAACTTACGCATGCGTAGGTACGTGTGCTAGCGCAATTTTCGTAAAACTGAATTGAGATGTTTTAGTTAAGAAAACTAATAAAATTAAGAATGTTAATATATATGTAATAAAAAAATATACATAAGTGTATGTATAAGAAAAAACAAAGTAAGATTACTCCCCGGACATTTAAAATAAGCCACAAGTCGTGTAAAATGAACTTTGGTTGCTGAAACCTTACCTACCCATGTATTTTGTTTTTCTGTCACGGTCGTTTTTTTTTATTTTATCTATTTTCTCACAACTGTATTGAAAAAGTTCGTATGATACATGGGTGTAAAAGGAAATAACAAACTCGTGGCGATGGTAAACCCTTGCCTGCGGCTCGGGCTCACAAACGTCACTCGTTTGTTATTGACCTTTTTACCACCCTTGCATCGTAAATAACTATTTTCTGCGAGTAGATACAAAAATAAAAACTTAATGGCGTAATGGTTAGTCCATTCGCTTCACACCAGGCGGTCGCGTGTTCGATTCCCGGCAAGGTCAACTTTATAAGACTCGGTTTGGTTGTTCGCAGGGCATGTTCATAGCCCGCCTGGCTAGCTACCACCATCTTATCTAAGTGTTGCCGTCAAACATTTTTTTTTATTTACAATTGGTAAACCATTGACATCATCTCACCTAATAGTAAGTTATGATGACGCCGAAGATAGAAGCCGGCTTACCAAGATTCCCCAACGCAATGGGAAACTGTTTATCTTATCTACAAGCCAGGACACATAAATGTTGTTAACATTGATGCTCGGCGGCAAGACTTAGATATGATGGTGGCAGCTAGCCAGGGGGATTAACAAAATGCACTTCCGAGACGTACTTAGTTAGACTCCGCCGGAAATCGAAATCGCGACCTTCTGATACAAAGCTAATGTACGTAACCATTACGCCACGGAGGCGGTTAATTAAAACTTATCTATAAACTAATATTTCTTTGTCCTAACAAGATAAGTATATCGATTTGCTAAAACTAACAATAATAAGCTAGTTAAGGCTTTAAGATGCCTCAATCCGAGCAGGTTCTTACGTGTTAAAATAATATGTAACGTAAGTCCATTAATTTTAAGTTCAAATCAATGCGGGCTTCAAAACGGCTGTTACGTTGAAACCGAACGCCCAATTCTCGACTTTTACATGTTTTTATTACTTTTCTTCATATGCAAAAAAGTTTTAAAAAATGTGTTCATTAAAATGAAAGGTGTTAATTTTTGTGTGTTGGTTTCATTCAAAATTAACTCTTTGCTTTCGAGAAATTTTGCAGTTAATGCCAAAAACAGGGTCTACAATATATTTTCTTACATCAAAAGTGGTAATATTTTATAAATTGTATTCAATTAAATCGTTTCTTTATTACTTTAAGTATATTATATATTTTTCTATGATGATGATGATGATGATGATGATGGTCCTAGCCGTTTTCGGCTACAGCGACCGCAGAGTTGTCCGGCTCAGCTGCAAGCGTCCCGCTGCTCCGCCTTCTCGTGCGCCCGCATGTGGCTGTTGTAGCCAATTTTTCTATAATGATAGCTTTACACAGTATTTTAATAATTTGAATTGAATATTGTCATTTGACCTATCTTAGGGCCTTAAACAATTTATTTAAAAATAAAAACACGACTGCATTAAAACATTACTTTCCTTTTCTATAACCGCCTCCGTGGCGTATTGGTTAGCCCATTCGCTTCACACCAGGAGGTCGCGGGTTCGATTTGCGGTGGGGTCAACTTGTAAGACTCGGTTTGGTTGGTGGTAGGGCATTTTCTAAGCCCGCCTGGCTAGCTATCACCATCTTATCTAAGTCTTGCCGCCAAACATCAGTGTTAACAGCATTGATGTGTTCCGGTTTGAAGATACGATAGCCAGTTCTCCATTGCGTTGGCGAATCTTGGTAAGCAAGCCCGCTTCCATCTTCGGCATCATCGTCACTTACCATCAGGTGACATGATGCTAAGGGCTTACCAATTGTAAATTTAAAAAAAATCAGGCGGTTGGGCAAAATGTATCCTTTGTCACTCAAGGGATCAAGACAAATCTAAAGACACCTCATACTTTAAAATCTATTGAGCCGTTTAGGCTACAGACTCAGTCGGAGAAACAAACATGCATAAAGTTAATGTTTTACATTTTCAGAATTGTGATTTTATCTCATAAAAATATATTTTTTTTAATTTACAAACTTAAATTTGCAGTTTGAGAATTGACCATGACGTATATCGATGTATGGTAGATAAGTTCTTCAACAACAAAGGTTAGTTTGTCCTTCAATACAATTGTTGTACCTACTCGTTGATGTTTGCAGGGTTTCGTAGCCAGAGACGTACGGAACCCTCGCTCGCGAGTGCGACTCGCACTTGGTCCCTTTATTTTATAATATTTAAACTAGAAATTATATCTTAAGTTTTTTCTGCCCAACATATTCGATTCAAAAAGTAATGATATGACGCTGTGACTATCTGTAACGATAGGTGCGTCCGACGACGGACCGATTTATAATATACTAGCTGTCCCGGCGAACTACGTACCGCCTTACATTACATTACCCTACCCTACACTACCCTACCCTACACTACACTACACTACACTACCCTACCCTACCCTACATAAAAACCTTCTCCTGACAATAACGAACTCGACAAAAAAAGAATTAGCGACATCGGTCCAGCCGTTCTCGAGTTATGCGCTTACCAACACATTTTGCGATTAATTTTTATATATTAGATAAGAGATTGCATTGTGTAGGGAAAAATATCGGGAATTTATGTATTATTATTATTATTTAGCTTTGATAAAAGCTCATTCATATATGAAACGATATACAAAAATATTTTGAATAAATATAAAAATAATCAAGACTAAGCTATTAAAGATTTATCTCTATTTCTTTCTAGCAACACAGAATGTAGCATAGAGTTTATAATTATGAACCGTGTGTTTTTTGTCGTTACATTTACATATCGGATCTCTATGTCTAATTAGTAGTTGAAAATGCTTTATCTTCCGTATTTCATGGCCGATTTAAATTTTCATTTTTGACATTGTTTTTAGAAATGCGAAAAAAATTTCATGTATATACTGAAAAAGCTAAACCCGTTAAAAAACACTGACTCACATCGCAACCAGTTAGTAGGTACTGAAACGCTAACTATCGTTTCGAGCCGATCTCTTTTGTCGCGTTTCATAATTAAATTCTTTTTTGATGTCGTTGCTCTATGGTATTTGAATTTGAAAATTGTTGTTATTTTTTGACAAGAAAAACAAAAGGTTGACCGTGATCCCGTCTACAGATGCAAATTTAAATTTTTTTTGATAAATTGTTTTATAAGTCGTTATTGAGGCCCACAATTTTATTCTGTGGTAAGTAATTTGTATAAGGAAACCGCTTTGCGTGTATTTTTGGTTCTGCGGTGAATTACATTGTTATATCTCCGTAGGGTTTCATCCAGCCCCTACGAGGTTGACGTCCCCGAAGTTTTACAATAAAGGATTAATCCCGGGATGGAGCAGTGCTGATCACCAGCCACTCCTTTCTACTGCCCGCCCAGCTGCTCGCCATAAGGGAAGTGAATTTATTTTATCTTTTATCCCGAGCGACTCTCTGTCTCTCTGACCTTTCCGCCGACCTAGAAGATTTCCTGTTTCCAGTTTCTGACCATTAGTTATTTATTTTAAATTTTAAAAGTGTTTTGTATCTGATACATATTTTGTTAAAAAGATAGGGTAATTCAGATCAAACTGAAATTTTAAACTTAGTAACTTATTTAAGTACCAAAGGGACGGTGACGATCGTTGCCTGCCGGCATACTATAAAATAACCATTTTATATACAGATAAAATTGTAACCTTAAATTTATTTCCGTAAATTCTCCATAAATATATTAGGTCATTGTTTTTAATTGTCTACACGGTCAACCATTGTATATTGTTCATATTGTTGGTCATATTGTTTATTGTTCCTTCTTTTTAGGAAAAAATCATAAAATATATTTATTCTAATTTACCCCATAATATTTTTTTCTTCAAACTCCATTTAGGCCTGAACCTCTAAATCGTACGTATCGTATGTGGCAAATTCCGTGAGGGTTTTTATCCCCAGTTCCCATTATTTTTGTCACATATTTATGGCGCCCGAACTAATGTTTTATCCCCTTTTCTGCCTTTAATCTTTCCTTAACGAACACGTTTTTTTGTCGTTCGTGGGTGTATCCGTTTTCCGGATATTATGGTTCAAGTTTTAATACCTCAAGACCCTTACTTAATTTAATCGTGCAGTTTTCTTTGAAACGTAAGGTTTTTTTTGTTTGTATGCACGGTATTTTTTTGCTTCTCTTGACACGGGTCGTTTTTTCCCCGGCTTAATGGCATTATACCTCTTTCGGATAATTGCTTACGTGTTGTTGAGTTGTTTTTGCCTGTGCATACCCTTACGATTCCAAGAGAATTTTTAATTTAAGTAGTCAATGGCCAGACTCTAGATTTCTTTCAATCGAAAGTCGGGACAGACTTACTTTTAGTTCACGATTATTTAACGTTGTTTTAAGGGAAAAATCTTTAAGGGTTACTGTTTGGAATATTTTTACGCGTTGCTTTGCGAGGTACTCCTTAAATTTTTGGCGTACCCTGTTCACTTTTATGTGACAACGTTCTGTATTCTGCAGTATTGTTTAGATTTCTTGAGGTCTTATAACAATTTTCCATTTTTAAAACTTCTTTCATTAATCTTGCCCTTGTCTTACCTCAAATGGCCTATTTTTCGGTAGAGTTGTCCCTTTAGACTCTTGCGTATCGCGTTTCAGACTTCCGGTGTTAATTTTATCCGTGAGTCGGATTTTCACGCATCCGCCTTTACCGTTTTTGTCCACATTTTGCTGGGGTAACCGACAATGTTTTGCAAGTTTTTTTCAGTTTTTGTCAACCCTATTGGTCTTTAATGTTTTAGTAGTTGTTTGATTTCTCCTGTTTTCTTAAGTGACTAGTTTTAGGCTCAATACACAGCGATCCTTTAACGCTAGTGTGTTTTTAGGGTTATTAAGTTGGTTCACTTTTAGATGGAGTTTTTGCCGTTTGTATGTGTACGTTCGTGTATAAATGTCAATTTCTACCAGCTTCAAGTAAACGTTTGTAGTTAACTAGTTACTTAGAGAGTTTTTTTTTTCTTCTTCAGGGCTGTCCAACGTCCATAGGGTTGTCCAAATTTCAAAAAATTTTTGGACTTCTCGCCTTTTTTTGTGAGTTTGTGGGTATTTTGAAACGCTAACTATCGTTTCGAGCCGGTCTCTTTTGTCGCGTTTCATAATTAAATTCTTTTTTGATGTCGTTGCTCTATGGTATTTGAATTTGAAAATTGTTGTTATTTTTTGACAAGAAAAACAAAAGGTTGACCGTGATCCCGTCTACAGATGCAAATTTAAATTTTTTTTGATAAATTGTTTTATAAGTCGTTATTGAGGCCCACAATTTTATTCTGTGGTAAGTAATTTGTATAAGGAAACCGCTTTGCGTGTATTTTTGGTTCTGCGGTGAATTACATTGTTATATCTCCGTAGGGTTTCATCCAGCCCCTACGAGGTTGACGTCCCCGAAGTTTTACAATAAAGGATTAATCCCGGGATGGAGCAGTGCTGATCACCAGCCACTCCTTTCTACTGCCCGCCCAGCTGCTCGCCATAAGGGAAGTGAATTTATTTTATCTTTTATCCCGAGCGACTCTCTGTCTCTCTGACCTTTCCGCCGACCTAGAAGATTTCCTGTTTCCAGTTTCTGACCATTAGTTATTTATTTTAAATTTTAAAAGTGTGTTGTATCTGATACATATTTTGTTAAAAAGATAGGGTAATTCAGATCAAACTGAAATTTTAAACTTAGTAACTTATTTAAGTACCAAAGGGACGGTGACGATCGTTGCCTGCCGGCATACTATAAAATAACCATTTTATATACAGATAAAATTGTAACCTTAAATTTATTTCCGTAAATTCTCCATAAATATATTAGGTCATTGTTTTTAATTGTCTACACGGTCAACCATTGTATATTGTTCATATTGTTGGTCATATTGTTTATTGTTCCTTCTTTTTAGGAAAAAATCATAAAATATATTTATTCTAATTTACCCCATAATATTTTTTTCTTCAAACTCCATTTAGGCCTGAACCTCTAAATCGTACGTATCGTATGTGGCAAATTCCGTGAGGGTTTTTATCCCCAGTTCCCTTTATTTTTGTCACAGTACTTGAATTATTTATTATTTGGTTTTCGTTAATTTTCTGAACAAGTACTACGCCGATTTTGATAAAATTTATATGGGACTAACCAAGCAGCATACCATATCGAATAAAAAAACAATCATGAAAATCGGTTCAAAATCTGCGAAGATATAGCGTAACAAACATACAAAAAAACGTACAGCCGAATTGAGAACCTCCTCCTTTTTGGAAGTCGTTTAAAACAATCGTTACTTTACTTAGAGCCAATGAGTTTCTATAATACCAGAGGGAAATTTTATTTCACGTAAATAGCCTCACGTTTGAGTAGTTATGCCTTATAGGTGTTGTTTGTTTGAACTGGCTTACTCTTCTCAAAGGCATTAATGATAAATTCAACAACTTTAAGTTGTGCTTCTCGTGATATGAAAATTAAAATTAACAGATTAACTATGTCGTAATTGGGTCTCCAGCCAGTATTACGTGTAATAAAAAACTAAAAAACCCGTCTGCGTTTCTGTGTAATTTAGAAATGAAAAACCCTAAAACAAGAAAGTCGTCATACCCGATTGCACTTAACTTAAGAAAAACTGTAGCAGTCGGGACCCATTCTAGAAAGTCAGCCGTCTAGTCAGTATATTGGAGTAATCTGCAATGTTATATAGGTATGTGCTCTCAATTCACTATGCCTCCATTTCTAGAATTGGTCCCGACTGCTACAATTTTTCTTAAGTTAAGTGCAATCGGGTATGACGACTTTCTTGTTTTAGGGTTTTTCATTTCTAAATTACACAGAAACGCAGACGGGTTTTTTAGTTTTTTAAATTACCGTTTTTTATTTTATTCATTTTTTAGTTTTATTATTGAACGAGTTCATTTGAATTTGGCGCTAAAAATCCGCCATTTTGTTTTTTTTTATTTTGATATACCCAGTGTCATTCTCACAGTAAAAACGTATCTAACGACAACCCTCAAGCTATAACTCATCGAGCCGTTCAGGCTTCAGAGCGTGTCAACCATTTGAATTTGGCGCCAAAAATCCGCCATTTTGTTTTTTTTATTTTGATATACCCAGTGTCACTCTCACAGTAAATACGAATCTAACGACACGTCTCTAGCTAAAATCCATCCAGCCGTTCAGGCTGCAGAGCGTGCCAAACAATTATACATACATACAAACATACATACATACATACTCTCGAAAAACATAACCCTCCTTCTGGCGCAGTCGGGTAAAAAGACTAGATAACTTTTAACTTGTTTAGTGCGTCGGTGGCTCAACCGGTAACGACTCGGTCCATCTAACCAGAGGTACCGGGTTCAAATCTGGACGGCCAATGTACCAATGAGTTTTTCAAAAACTTACGTACATACTTACCGATTGCTTTAACGGTGAAGGAAAACATCGTGAGGAAACCTGCACACGCCTGCGAAGAAACTCGAAGGTTGTGTGTGAAGTCGACCAACCCGCACTGGGCCCGCGTGGTCGACTAAGGCCTAATCGCCCTGATTCAGGATAGGCTCGAGCCCCTCGGTGGGGACGTATATGAGCTGTTATAATAAATTGCAAAGAAAATAATAGGCTAGTGGGGAATTGGACATTCACGGAATAGACGTAGGTAGAAATGGACGTTCACGCAATGGACGTAGAAGTAATAGACCTTAGCATAATCGACGTGGAGAGAAATGGACCTATAAAACCGACTAGACATTCGGGTAATAGACTAATCAGGGTTAGCAGCTAATCCGTTTTCATGTCATAATGACATAATTTATTTTATATCAATGATTTTATTTTGATATTATTAACTTATGATTGTTGTTTTTTATATTTTCACAAACTTTGACATTGTATAACGTAATTACTATTTTATAAAAATCAGAAAGAGTGTAAAATGCACTTATTTTAAATAAACATTTTGAACTTTATAATTTGAAAATTTGAAGCATTCTCTTCTTCTTAATGTTGCTGTAGTGAAACTGAGACAAATGTAGTGTAAGCGAGTCCGACTCACACTTTGCTGTTTTTTGTGTAAACTCTTTATTGCGTAAATACTGCATAAAAAAATAAACACATTTATCAGAGTGAGACAATAATAGCAAAAACGGACTTATCCTTTTTCTCTCATTTCCAGTCAACCTTGGAATGCTGAAGGATTTCAAAATATGACAGAGGTAAAAATTGCACACGTCAAAATTATGGAAATCTAAAAACGTAAATAGGTGCGAATGCATAAATCTATGTCATCTGCTTAACCAAGGTGTAAGAAATTTGGTGTAGAACCCGTTAACTGGGGCTTCTACTCGTCATACTGAACAACATAAAGGTGCATTGATACTTTAAGGTGAGCTTGTACTCATCAAACTGAATAACTTTTGTTTCACAAATTTGCTGAAATCGCAATTTTTTTTGAGTTTTCATACAAATCTATTGGCCGCTTTTAAGGAGTCCAAACTGAATATAAAAAGAGCTTTTTTTATCGCTCGCGTTGACGTATTTTGTTCTGTAATGAATAAAAATCTTTGATATAGTGGAGTGGCGAGGTGTGGTCAGAACCCTCGAAGCGTGAATCCGACTTGCAATTAGCTGTTTTTTAATTTTTTTTATAGCTTCGCCTGTATATGTGTATTCTGTAACGAAATCTTTCAAAGCGATTTTCTCCCACTTCGAGAAGTCGGATTAAATCGAAAATTTGCACACGAAGAACCAATGACAATACAAAAAACAATTCGGTTTGGCAAACTGTATCTCTGGAGTTTTTGGAGGAGCAAAATGCATTGGGCTTACCAATTGATAATAAAAAAAAATAAAAAAAACACAAGCGGAGCTCCGAAATAACCAAGTTGACGGAGCCCTCACAAAGATAAATTTGTTAAGTAAGATAAAACATCATATCAGCCGAAGGAGGTCCACTGCTGGACATAGGCCTTCCCCAAGGATTTCCACGACGATGGTTCTACCAGCGGCTTCCTGCGACCTTCATCAAACATCAACCGAGTGGTAGGCCTGCCTTTTTTCTTTTTTTCTTATTAAAATTTTGAGTGCGTTTCACTGCAACTCACCTGATGGTAAGTGATACGGTACGTTTTCCGGTGAGTGGTCGCCACTAGATAACTTTACCGCCCCAATGGCCATCCGTTCTACGAGCTATGTGCCCCGCCTACTGCCACTTAAGTTTGCAATTCTGAGAGCTATATTTAAATATATTTTTATATTTATAGTTAACTTAAATCTCTAGTGAAATAGCTATATTTACCCCTTTTTTCACAACTATCTATCGGTAAGCTATATTCCTAGAGGTACAGTTACGGCTTTTTAGGGTTCCGTACCCAAAGGGTGCCAATGGAGCCCTATTAGTCCGTCCGTCCGTCTGTCTGTCAGCGGGCAGTATTGACATTGTTCAAAAACCGTAATGGGTAGACAGACAGTTGAAATGTTCACAGAGTGTGTACCTATTTCTAGTGCCACTTTAAAAAATGAAATAAAAATTAAAAATTAAACGTGGCCCCCATACAAGAAACGAGTCCACCTCGCACTTGGTCGGTTTTTATCACTTAATATGTAACTGCGACACAAGTATGCACTAAGTAAAAGCGTGATTAGTGATTACGCTACTATACTTTATAAATGTCACTTACAGTAGCTTAGATCTTCCTAACTTTGAGTATCTACTTACTTACTTAACATGAATAACTTGGTCGATTTACCATCATATCACGTAGCAGATACACGACTTTTTTTATTTTTTTATTCACTATTGGTAAACCCTTGATAACATCTCACCTGGTGGTAAGTGACGATGTTGCCGAAGATGGAAGCGGGCTTACCAAGATTCCCCAACGCAATAGGGAACTGGCTATCTTATCTTCATGCCGCAACTCACCAATGATATCAACATTGATATTTGGCGGCAAGACTTAGATAAGATGGTGGTAGCTAGCCAGGCGGGCTTAGAAAACGCCGTTCCACCAACCAAACCGAGTCTTACATATGACCCCGGTGGGAATCGAACCCGCGACCTCCTGTGTAAAGTAAGTGAACTTTTGCCTCTGAGCTTCGTAAACTATCCAACGAAATTATTTGGAATAGTTACCCCAGGTGTTCTACCAGTCCAGTTAGTTATCCAGTGCAAGGTGCATCCTTAAAGAAACGACGAAGGTTACCGGTGACAGGTGCAATAGTTATATGTTTGTTTATAAACTCTTCATTGAGCGTCGATGGCGTAATCTCTAGGGCCGCTACTTTCTATCCGATAGGTCGTGGTTCGAATCCTGCCACGTACCAATTGCTTTTTTCCCACTAGCCGGCACAGCGCCGGTCAGTCGAAAGACGCTTCATAAATATTTTCATATTTTTGATTCCCCGGCAACCGGACCGGTGCGGGTGCCTTGCCAAAACCGTGCCGGATAGTGGAAAGACGCACATTGTGTTTTCGAATTTCTATTTCATATGTACGTTTATCTGACGCTTTTACGGTAAAGGAAAACAACGCGAGGAATTCTGCACACGCCTGCGAAGAAACTCGGAGATTGTGTGTGAAGTCGACCGCGTGGTCGATTAAGGCCCGAACGCCCTACCTTAGGGTGGGCTCGAGCCCCTCAGTGGGGACGTATATGAGCTGATAAGAAGGATATGTGCATGACCATGGCATGAACGATAAATATCTATCACCAGAAAAATCTTTGATGGAAATAAATTCAATTATCCATCTTATGATTGTTTAGGTATACTTATAATTGACCTACCTCTAAAGGTGTAACAAAACTGGCATAAAACCCGTTAACTAGGGATTCTGCTAATCATACTTAAGGCGGTAATATTGACAGATTTTCGTTATTTTTGACGTCAATTACTCCTAAACGATAGAAAACGTTACTTTTAACTCTAGTTATGACTTATTTTGAAATATAAATTTTAAAAAATTTACATCAATAGTTGTTGTGTCTAAATGCAAAAAATGTATCATAATATGGCATTCGGGGCATAGAAAAAGAAAAAGTACTCAGTTGATCAAGAGGAACCTAATAATCCTGTAGCAAACTAAATAACCAGTAATGGTAATCAAAATCATGACATTATTTTGTATAAAACACCTTAAAATAAAATAAATGTTTTTTAATTAAGAATTAACATCGAAGAAACTCGAAGGTTGTTTAAGCAGTCGACCTACTCGCACTGGGTCCGCGTGGTCGACTAAGGCCCGATCGCCCTAATTCATGGTAGGCTCGAGCACCCTGGTGGGGACGTACATGAGCTGATATGATGAAACTTTTCACTGACACATAATGGAACATAAAATTCAGAGAAAAATAGTGTACAAAGGCGGAGTTGCTGGTCAGCTTGTTTTCGCATGTGATAAAAATCATCATAAAATCAGCCAATACTGTCCACAGGCCTCCAAGTTGGAGAAGTTTTACCATAAACACCACGCTTGGCAGGAGGGTTGGCGACCGTAGTGTGGCCTAAGAATAGCCAACCCGATCTCTTCTCGAGGATTTCGTAAGAGGAGACTAAGTGATCAAAAACCGGAGTATGGACAACAGCACTTGCCGCGTGGTGGATGCGGGTACTTGGTGTGGTGGAACAGTACGTGGCAAGTACTGCTGCCCATACTCCGGTTTTTGATAACTTAGTCTCCTCTTGCGAAACCCTCGAGATGAAAAAAAGTATCTAAGGCCACACGAGAGGCGGACTTATTGAGTTATATTTCATAGAATCAAACAGAAAATGAATATATTGCGATAAACTAAGATTTATGAGGAATTTACGTTCTAAATATAAATAATATTTATGTTCTGTGAAAGTGAAAAAAAAAACTAAGATTTTATTAAGAGATTTTATTATGTTATTTATTATACAAAAAAAACCTTTCTCTAATAATAATTGGATTTTTCATACAAAGCAATTTTGTATGAAAGTCCAAACCGTATTTTTTTGTATTTGTGTAATGTATATTAATGTCTTGGACCAGTGGGTGTTGCCAGTGGTGATATACAGAACTATGGATGGGTTCCAGAAAAAGGCTCAAGGTAAATAAATAAATAAATAACAACTTGTACTGATTTCCAAAAGCCTAGGAACTCCATTTTTATTCTACTCTACCTACATATTGTACTTTTTAAAGCTGTAAAATTTGTAAGTATTTATGTTTAATAATCTCCGAAACTACTTATCCGATTTCAAAAAATATATCACCAAATTTTAGAATGGACCTTCAGGATGAGCATAGGCTACTTAAGAG
Organism: Coleophora flavipennella; assembly: GCA_947284805.1. Classification (NCBI taxonomy): domain Eukaryota; kingdom Metazoa; phylum Arthropoda; class Insecta; order Lepidoptera; family Coleophoridae; genus Coleophora; species Coleophora flavipennella. The sequence goes on from OX369269.1 coordinate 9,383,540, forward strand.
ATCGTGAGCCATTTTTAGCTCGCGCACCGAGCATCCTTGCTGTATACGCAAGCAAAGCTGTTGGAAACAGTTCGTATTTTATACAGGGTGCCTTTAGATAAAATGCAGCAGATATTTCAAGGCAAGTTTTTACTTATAAATATATTTTTATGTAAGCAGGCCTCCCACTCGGTAGACTGATGACCGGGTGAAGGTCGCGGGAAGCCGCTGGATACGGGCAGCGCAGAACCGGTCGTCGTGGAAATCCTTGGGGGAGGCCTATGTCCAGAAGTGGACGTCCTTTGGCTGATATGATGGTATTTTTATGTATAAATATGTATAATCAGCTAATCAGTTCTTCTTGTAAATCGGCTCAACTGATTAACCAAATTTGTATGCGTAGGCAAATCTATTATTTTACGATTTAATAAGATTAGCGTGCACAACCAATTACAGCCGTCTGCACTCTCTTCGCCACGTAGGCGGCCGGCCGCCCACAGAAATTCAAGTGCAGCAAGCCATTGCTAATTTTTGAATTTATTCGAGCAGGCCATGTGGGCGACCGGCGGGTCCCAAACTTCGCGCTTAATATGTCGTCATTTTCATTATTTATTTATTTTCATTATTTTTAAAATTCGTAGGCTCACAGCGGACCACACGGTCTGATGATAAAGTTTACTACGTGTGCCACCTGCATACCTTGTGGCGTGCCACAAAAGTTATCATAAATTGAGCATGGCGAGCAGCGAAAAAAAATTGACGGGCAGCGCTGATTTAGAAAATTCTAATTAATTTGTTTATTTATTGGTCCGATTTGTTAGCATGTATACAAATAACCTACCTATACAGGATGTACTATCATAAAATTGTGATGATACTTGAATGTGGGCTTCCACTGGTCAAATTGAACAACTTTCTCCAAAAAACCCATGATCAATTCCCATTTTTAGGGCTCCGAACCCAAAGGGTAAAAACGGGAGACTTTGCTGTCGTCCGTCTGTCACCAGGCTGTATTTCATGAACCGCGATAGCTAAACAGTTGAAATTTTCACAGATTATGTATTTCTGTTCCTGCTATAACAACAAATACTAAAAAACCGAATAAAATAAATATCTAAGGGGCTCCCATACAACAACCGTGATTTTTTTGCTCGATATTGACAACGGCAACAGGTAGACGCTTGAAATATTCCCAGAATATTTAATTATATATTCACTTTAAAAATAAATAATAAAATGAAAATAAAACAAATATTTAAGGGGTTAAAAAAATCAACAAACGTGATTTTTATAGATAATGGTACGGACGGAACCCTACATGCGCGAGTCCGACTCGCACTTGGCCGTTTTTTACTTCATATACAAAACCATGGTGGGCGGGGCACATTGCTCGTAGAACAGATGGCCGTTGTGGTAGAAAAGTTCTCGAGTGGCAACCACGCACCGGAAAGCGTAGTGTAGGCAGGCCTCCCACTCGGTGGACCGATGACCTGGTGAAGGTCGCGGGAAGCCGCTGGATGCGGGCAGCGCAGAACCGGTCGTCGTGTCTAGCAGTGGACTTCCTTCGGCTGATATGATGATGATACAAAACCAACCAATCAGCTGATCGATTTGTGTACAAAATCAAAAAAAATCGTGACTTTAGCAAAGTTGTTAACAAAAGTTTACACCTTTATGTTACACCCTGTATAAAACCTTTATTGCAGTATCTCTCATGCTACAACCAAACAGCGAAAAAGACGTCTTATTTTTATGAAAACCACTGCAGTATGTTTATACAGCCACTAAACAAATACACTTACTACCACCGAGGAATAAGCGAGTCGCTTCCTCGAGTTTATTGAAATCCATAAGCTACTCCATACCTCTAAAAGCCTCATATTTTGAAAGCACGATATTCTAAGAGTAGACAGAAGATATAATTTAGTATGGAGATTGTTGAGCCTTAATGCAATGTATTTTAGTATAAACTAGCAAACTGGAATAGATAATTTAGGGGATTTTAGCATCGAAAATGTTTTTCGCTTGCTCCGGTAGGGTTGGGTTGCCATCCCCGAATTCGGAATCATCATCATATTAGCTCATATACGTCCCCACCGAGGGGCTCGAGCCTACCCTAAATTAGGGTAAACGGGCCTTAGTCGACCACGCCGGCCCCGGGTCGACTTCACACACAACCTTCGAGTTTTTTCGCAGGCGTCTGCAGGTTTCCTCACGATGTTTTCCTTCACCGTAAGGGCGTCAGATAAACGCACATATGAAATAGAAATTCGAAAACACATTGGTGCGTGGCAGAATTCGAACCACGACCTCCCGGAGAGGAGGTAGCGGCCCCTGCCATTGCACCACCGACGCTCTAATTTTGGAATACCAGGACATTTCTGCTTAAAAACAGAACGCAATATAAGAACAATAGTTAATAGCAATACGCAATGAATATAGGATCAATTAAACTCAAGTAATAGCAAAAAATAAGTTGCAGTTCCTTCTTAAGCTAGGTGTTACTGTTTCTCACTTATCGACAATTTCTTGGAGAATGTGTGTCCCTGTCTAAGATTGTAATCTTGTGTTGGGCCTTTTTTTGATGCTGTTCTCACCTCTACTAGGAATATACAGGGTGACTTTTAATTAGTCCTTGATAGCAAAGGATATGATAGTTGGTTTTTGGTGAATTGTCATTTTTAAGAATCGAGTATTTATATGGGGAGACTTTTAATTAGTTCTTGATAGCAAAAGATACAAATGTAATCGTGATTACAAACAACTTTCCCAAACAAATTATATGGCAAATCAGAAAAATAATTTTTCAACCTCGATACATGACAAATTATCAAATCGGCAAAAAATTATTAACGACAATTTTTTTTTTTTTTGTATTTGACATTTAGTTTCTTTGGGAAAGTTGTTTGTAATCACGATTACATTTGTATCTTTTGCTATCAAGAACTAATTAAAAGTCTCCCCATATAAATACTCGATTCTTAAAAATGACAATTCACCAAAAACCAACTATCCAGGTTACCCCGAAAAACAGGACACGTCCTGGGAAAACAGGACGCTTGGCAACCCTAAGGTACAGAAACAAAGTTGAATAAATATATATAGGTGTAATTCATGCGACGAACAAAGTATCAAAAATGATGAATAGTTGAGAGGCACCGTTAAAAGAATTATCTAAACAACATGATAATTAGAATAAGAAGAGATTGCTTTTAGCAATAAGACCGCCTACTGTACACTATATTATAGTTTCTCTACGTATTAACATTACGAAATTGTTTTGATGTACTATAACTATAAGTGTAAATAAATAAAATAAATAAATGATTGTGTAGTGTATTTTGCTCCCTTGCATGCACCTTTTCATTTTAATCTTTCGATTTCCAGTCAAATTAAATGTTTAAGCATTTTAGTTAATAAAAGGTTCACCTTAATGAAATCAATGTCAATAAGTGGTCATACGACTGTACCTTCTTTGTAAATTTTTAGATGTTTATTTTTTACTAGTGGTTGCCCGCAGCTTCACCCGCGCAGATCCCGATTTTTGCGGTTCCCGTGGGAATTTCCCAAAATCCTTTCTTAGCGGATGTCTACGTCATACCATCTACCTGCATGCCAAATTTCAGCCCGATCCGTCCAGTAGTTTGGGCTGTGCATTGATAGATCACTATGTCAGTCAGTCAGTCACCTTGAGTTATATATATTTTTGACGCTCCTTACAAATGCACTAAATTGGTCAATCGGCTGATCGTTTTGTATGAAGAGTTCAAAATGTATATACATATACATCCTTTATATTTATATACATCCTGTATAGATATTGAAAACCCAAACAGCTAACCAAGACCTGGGTTTTCCCTGGGTGGGGTCAAACCCACGACTCTCAGGAGGAGCACTGCCACTGGACCAACAGATAATTTATGTAGGGGTAAATTATTACGTTTCCTCATGCCTTCTTGCCTGCGACAGTGTTTTCTGATTCCTACAATTTGGAGATCTTCAAGGCAAGAGTGAATAGGCATTATTTGAGTTTTCGTGTGCCATCCTCGACTGCATCATCACTTCCCATCAGGTGAGTCAAACGCACTCAAATTTTAAATTTAAAAGAACACCCAGACATGGTTTTTAGAGTTCCTTACCTCAAAAGGTAAAAATGGAACCAATATAGGATCATTTGGTTGCCTTTCTGTTTGTCCGTCCATGTCATATCCTATTTAATCCGAAACTACAGGACCGATTGAGTTGAAATTTGACCCTATGTGGGTCGTGTAACGTAAATAAATTAATTTTAAACATGCCGCCACTTTTTGGGGGTAAATTGGAAATTTTAAAAAAGTTTTGCAAACTATTCCGTGTGATGTATATCAAATAAAAGGCATTTTGTGAAAATCTCAAGCATTTTTTTTAAATTTTAAAATAAATAGTTTTGATATTATTTAAGAAAATAGGCAATAATTGACCATTCCCTCATATCTTCGAAACTACTGGACCTAAACTCTTAAAAAAAATACAGAATATAGGCCTGAATTCATAGATTACAGGAAAACCTAAAAGTCTTTCTGTTCTCAGAGGAAAAATAAAATTTCCAAAGTCCAGAATAAGTAGACCCCTATTTACCTAGAGCAGAGTATGTACTATGTACTAAGAGCTCTGTTAGTAAAGTGTTGACCCTGTTTGTGTGACCCGAGTCGCACTTGGCCAGTTTTTGCATAAAAGCAGTTGCAGTTTTTGCATGTGTGAGTACACATGGAGCAGAGGGTTATGCGATGAATGAAGATACACAGGGCCACAGATAAGTATAGATAGAGTTAAACAGTGCGCAGTGTCTTATTTTGAGGTGTCAATCGAAGTGCAGGATGCGAGGGTTGCGAGCCCCCCGCGTAGCGTTACCTGCGCCCTGCGCGAATGACCGCCATCATTAATTGTGTTCAACTTACAGGCCGAAAATTGTAGGTACTATGTTCACGGACACTCGAAACATGTGTGATTTGACTGTATGTAGGTATAACAATAGAATTTGAAAAGAAACTAGCAGAAACTTAAACAATAATTTCATTTAACATAGTTATTATATTATTATTTACCAAATTGCACAGTGATCTTAGATAACAAAAAATAACTAACATTTTACTGCAGTTAAGTTGGCATTATTTTAGAAACTGCGTCAGATTAGAACCCACCTTTCAATATCGAACTTTCTTATTCTGTCTTTAAGGGTATGATGTCACCTTCTGTTTCATCGTCTTGTCCTCCAGTCTCATTGCCCTCGCCTTCCTCATTGTCATCCTGTTGGAAAGCTTTCAAAAATTTTACTAAAGCATCTTCTGATTGATCTTCTATTACAAACATTTCATTTCCAACTTCTTGATCGTGATCGTGTTCGTCAGCATGGTCATGATCGTGATGATCGTTATTATGATCACGTTCATGGACATGATCGTGGTTATGATGTTCATGATAATCGTTATCATGATCACGTTCATGCTCATGATCGTGGTCATGATGTTCGTGATCGTGGTCATGATATTCATCATCATGTTCATGATCATGATGTTCATCTTGATGATCACTGTCGTGTATGTAGTATTGTTTATGACGCTCGTCATCATGGTCGTGATCATGATGCTCGTGGTCGTGATCGTGATGTTCGTCATCATGATCGTGATGATCGTCATCATGATCTCGTTTGTGTTCGTGATCGTGGTCATGATGTTCATGATCGTGATCGTGTTCTTCGTGGTCTTGATCATGATGTTCGTCTTCTTGATCATGGTCGTGATTTTCGTCTTCATGATCACGGTCGTGTTCATGATGTTTGGTGTCATGATCATGGTCGTGATCACGGTGTTCCTGGTGGTGATCATGATGTTTGTGATCGTGATCATGATGCTTGTGGTCGTGGTTGTGACGTTCAAGGTAGTATTCATGATGTTCACCATGATCATGGTCGTGGTCATGCTCATGATCATGATGTTCGTCATCTTGATCGTGTTCATGGTGCTCGCCATCATAATCATGTTCCTGATCACGATTTTCGTGGTCGTGATCATGTTCGTGGTCGTGATCATGTTTGTGGTTGTGATCATGACGTTTGAGGTTGTGATGATGATGTTTGTAGTCGTGTTCGTGACGTTCGTGGTCGGGTTCATGATGGTCATCATTATCATCGTCGTTTTTGTGGTCATGGTCATGATCATGATGTTCATGGGTGTGATAATGATCTTCGTGGTCGTGATCATGGTGTTCGTCATCTTCATCATGGTCGTGTTCGTGATCATGATCATGATGTTCGTCATCATAGCCGTATTCCTGGTCACGGCTAAGATCATCCTGTTCTTCATTGTGCTCATGGTCACGATCGTGATCTTCGTCGTTCTGTGTGCGCTTTTTGAAAGCTCTTAAGATTTTAAAAATGGCATCCTCCGGTTCGTGGTCATGCTCATGATCATCGTCGTGGTCGTGGTCATGCTCATGGTCGTGTTCATGATCGTTGTCGTGTTGTTTAAGTTTTTTGGTAGAGGCTTCAACATATTTTTTCACATCGATTTCATAGGCATCTTCATCATGGTCGTGATCATGGTTGTCATCATCCTGTTGTTTCAACTTCTGAACAAAGTTGTCATTCTCACCAACTTCTGAGGCATCACTCTGTTTGTCTACTAAATATTCTTCAGTATGTGTATCTTCTATAGACACCTCAGGCTCTGGTACAGATCCGGGTTCTTCGGCTTCTGATTCAGACTCTGGGTCAGGTTGAGGTTCTTGTTCAAGCCCCATTTTAGCCTCTGGCTGTGGTTCAGGCTCCGGTTGAGTTTCTGGTTCAGGCTCCGGTTGAGACTCTGGTTGAGGCTCCAGTTCAGGCTCGGGTTCAGGCTCCAGTTCAGGCTCGGGTTCAGGCTCCGGTTCAGGCTGTGGTTCAGGTTCAGGCTCTGGTTCTGGCTCTGGTTCAGGCTGTGGATCAGGCTCAACGCGACAACTGTCTGGTGAACTTGACCAGTCGCAGACCTGCAAAAGAAAAAATAACACATATCGCTAAGATTTTCTGTACCTATCTTTTATTTCTATTTAGCAAAAAATATAGTGCAGTAGTTCTTAAGAGCTATTGCCACCAGTTTATAATACCTTATTAAGGCGTAATTCAGTAAAGATCCTATCAGTCGTTAATATTGGCTGATGTTTGACTGTGGCAGTGGCGCCATCTGTGTGTTTCACGTAGGGTGTTTGTTGGTTATTGGCAGTAGATAATGGAGAGATTTCGATAGAAATACCATTCAGTCTTGTATTGCCAACCGTTCCAGTACTGCCTTGCGATGTAAATAAAACGCATAGTATAAAATGCACGCATAGTGAGTTTTCTGTTCTTAATTTTGATATTCTTTGTACATACGAGTACTACGACGCGACGGTTAGAGTTGAATATGCAATGGCTTTAGATAAATTTGCTTCAGCGCTTTGCGTCGTCGCTTCTCTCCAAGTGTAAATTAACTCCAAGTCACATACTTGTTCCCCCTCGCTTAAACAATTCCCTTCCGGACACTCCATCAAATAGGCCGTAACCACAAAGCACTAATAGTTGTGGAGACTGCTGTCTACACTGGCGGTCCTGTAGAAGTTGTCCTGTCACGTACCTGTTTCCCCTCACCAACCAAGTCCTTTCCGGACACTACACCAGCTGATAAGCCCTGCCCGCATAGCACTGCACTGGTATCCAATCCTCAGGATGTTATTGTACCCTATGCATAACGTTTCCGTAATGGACATGGCAAAGAAAAAAAAACTTTAACCCTCAGTCACATACCTGTTCCATTTCGTTGAACCAAGTCTCTTCAAGGCGCTCCATCAGATACGCCCTGCTCGCATACCACTGGTAACAGTTCTCCGTGCTGGCGATCCTCAGGAAGTAATTGTGCCCGATGCATAACGTCTCCGTAATTAGAAGGCGGAGTAGCAAAGAAACAAACAAACTTTAACCCTAAGTTACATACCTGTTCCATTTCGTTGAACCAAGTCCTTTCCGGACACTCCATAAGATACGCCCTGCCCTCATAGCACTGGTAGTAGTGGAGACAGCTCTCGGCACTGGCGATCCTTAGGAAGTTGTTCTGCGCGACGCATAACGTCTCCGCATTCTGTCTCAATGGCACTGAGATGGCAGAGCAGCAAGCGAATGCCACCGCAACACACAAGGCTTGTAACGTCGCTGGAGAGAAATAAAAAGCAAATTCTAATATCTGTCAAAAATTGGTTTGATTATACTGCCACCGCAGTGTAAGAACAGCAGGCAAAACGCAAGTATCTTTCTTTTCTATGCAAAGTGGAGTTTTCGCAGTCGTCAATCTCTAAAATCCTATCTCAGTCCGCTTAAATAGAAAAAAGCGGCCACCTGCGACTCGGGTCATGTTTCATAGCAGATTAATAAGAGTATTATAAGAGTGAAAGATTCCTATACCGCAGTCCATCATGTTTGAACATGTTTATAAATATATCAGGCCAAGTCATTATGGGACCGCCTACACCTGGTAAGAATATTTTCATCTCTCCTGTTCGGAAAGTTTAATTTTCATGAGTAGATAGCCGGGTGGAACATTGCTTTTCCATCCCTAGGGAGGAAAGTATTTTCATCCCTAGGGTGGAAAGTAATTTTTTTAATGGCCAGCCACGGAGTCGAAGATAATTGAGTTACATCATATTCTTAAATTACTTAATAGAGGTATAGATCGCGGCATCTAAGTTGGACTAAATTTAAGTGCGGGACGCGAGGGTCGCGCGCACCAATGAACGCCAACCCCTCGCGTAACCCGCGTTACACCCGCGCACTCCCTCCTGCGCGAATGACCGCCATTTGCGTTCAACTTTTTTTTTTTTTTTTTTTTTTTTATTAAGAATTTGAGTACGTTTGGCTGCACCTCACCTGATGGTAAGTGCCGATGCAGCCGAGGATGTGACACGCAAACTCAAATAGTGCCTATTCACTCTCGTCTTGAAGATTCCTAAATTGTACGAATCGGGGAATACAGACGCCGGAAGGGAATTCCACTCCTTGGCCGTTCGCATGATAAACGAAGACGCAAAACGCTTCGTGCGTAAAGGTGGAACATTGACGACAAAGGGATGGAACCGCCCTCCGCGCCTGGTCGTCCGATGATGAAATGGAGAGGGGGGAATGAGGTTGTGAAGCTCCAGGGCACACTCTCCGAAATGAATCCTGTAGAACACCGATAGACAGGCGACTTTGCGGCGATGCTCGAGGCTTTGGAGCCTGTTTGATACAAGTTCCTCGTCGCCGATGAGTCTCCTAGCGCGTCGGTCGATAGAATCCAAGGCATCTAGCTGGTAACGAGCCGATCCGTCCCATAAGTGAGAGCAGTACTCCATACATGACCGAACTTGAGCTTGGTATAATATTAGAAGCTGCTCTGGTGTGAAGTAAAGTCTCACCTTCGAGAGTATACCAAGCTTTTTGGCTGCCGTTTTTGCCTTGGATTCAATGTATCTCCCGAAATTGAGATCGGATGTTAAATCTACGCCAAGGAGCTCAAGATGGTCGGAGATCTGGATAGATTCATCTCGGAAAGTAGGAGTCAGGGTAAAAGGACTCCTTTTAGCAGTAAATAGACACGCCTGCGTTTTAGAGGCATTAAACCTAACAAGATTGGCATCGCCCCAGTCAGAGACTGCCTTGAGTGTTAGGTTCACGCGCTCAATCATGGCCTCTCTCTGAGATTGTATATCCGGACCCCTAGCTCGAGCACTAGACAAGTATCTCTCCGCAACCGTGCTGTCGTCTGCGTACCCAATTATACCGGGTTTCAGCAAAACTTATACGCCACGAAATATTGTAGTTGAATGCACAAAAATTAAATTATGAAATAAATGTTATTCACTGAATTGCTCTCCTGCTAAAATTTCAAAAAATCTTATTATACGTGTCTACAATTTTCAATTAATATACAAAGTTGTACAAGAATGGCTAAAATGAATCAGAAATGAGGAGATCAATGCTAGGAACCAGGGCAACCGACACAGCTCACAGAATCGCTAAACTTAAGTGGCAGTAGGTGGAACATAATATACTTCGTAGAACAGGTAGATAGACGTTAGGGCAGTCAAGCACTGTAAAGAACTGAGTTAAGGAATTTCTTTTTGGACAACAGACGGTTGAAGACGTTGGTCATGAAGTTCTTAAGTGGCGGCCGCGCACCGGAATACGTAGCGTAGGCAGGCTTCCCACTCAGTGGACCACTGATAAAGGTGACAGGAAGCCGCTGAAAGCGGGCAGCGCAGGGCCGGTCGTTGTGGAAGTGGAAGTTCATTTGTCCGGCAGTGGACGTCTTCCGGCTGATATGATGATGACGATGATAGTATATATTTATCGCGATGTCCCGAGAAGCATATATATAGGTACCTAATATAATCGTAATTTATAGGTAACAGTTGACTTAATTAGCCCAATTAAGATTCGCGGTGTGATTAGTTTTTAGGTAGTAGACCTTAACATTTTTTAAGAATTAAAGATTTATAGGGCACGTAGTGAATATATTAAGAGCTAGATCAAGCTCAAGGATTTTTTGACGTGCAAAACATACATACATTTTCACATACAGTGCGACAAGGATCTTTTGGCACTTAGTAGAAAATGACAGGAGGGCGTGGGTGTGCAAACAACACACTGAACGATCTGTCAATGAATGCCATTTTACAAGACGGCGTCGTTAGTTCCGATTCCCGCCACGTGCCAAAAGATCCTACACAGCCCCACCCGATTTTTTTTATCCTATTACCTATTTATTTCTATCACTGAAAAACTGAATACGTAGACAAAGCGCCCTCTTATAAAAATTACTAATCAAATTAAAAACGCTTTATGGAGCGCCAAAATTTTCCTTGAAAAGTTTCCGCAGCTATTACGTTATTGTTAGTCTTTACTTTTAGAAACCATTTAATTGCGAAAGTTAAGTTAAACTTCTAAATTCATTGATAAATTTAAATAATTCTGCATAATTTATTCTCGTACCTACTCATTGCACAGTGAGATACTGAAACTCATGAGGCTGAACTACTTTTTAAAGGAAAAAAGTTGATCTTTTCAAAATGAGAAGTCATAAAGGTACTTTAGAAAAATTCCGCGGCGTAATAGTTAAGTCCATTAAGTTCACATCAGGAGGTCACGGGTTCGATTGCAGGAAGAGGAATCTAACTTTGTAAGACTTGGTTGCCGCCAATCATCAATGCTAACAACATCAATGTGTTCCGGATTGAAGATAAGATTGCCCATTGCGCTGGGGAATCTTGGTAAGCCCGCTTTCATCTTCGACATCATCGTCGCTTACCACGATGAGATGATGCTAAGGGCTACCAATTGTGAATAAAAAATTGTTGGTAGTTTAATGAGAAGCAGCAGTATTTTCAAGTCACTTACTGTTCATGTTGACCGCTGTAGTGTGATTCGACTCTCGCGATCGGCGACTCAAGTAACATAAACAGACGGAAAGTCCAATTTTATCGGGATCTCGGTGGCTGATCTGTCAGAAGTCGCAGATAAGGCCGACAGATGCGATCGTGACGATATGTAGAGATATTGTCGATCACACGGTTTCCGCGAATCTTAAGGTGCAGGTTCACTGATACCATTGCGATTTTGAAGAAAAATCATCGTTCACTTTTCAAATGGGCTAATAAGTCAACTGTTACCTATAAATTACGAATATATTAGGTACCTATATATTTCTATTTGCTTCTAGAGACATAATACATATTACCATCATCATCATATCAGCCGGAAGACGTCCACTGCCGGACAAATGGACTTCCACAACGACCGGCCTGGCGTTGCCCGCATTCAGCGGCTTCCCGTCACCTTTATCAGTGATCCACTGAGTGGGAAGCCTGCCTACGCTACGTATTCCGGTGCGCGTTTGCCACTCGAGACATTTACTGCCCTGACGTCTATCTAACTGTTCTACGAGGTATGTATCCCGCCCACTGCCACTTGAGTTTAGCGTTTCTGTGAGCTATGTCGGTTGCCTTGGTTCACCGACAGATCTCCCGATTTCTGATTCATTTTAGCGTCATTCTTGTACAACTTTGTGTATTAATTGAAAATTGTAGACGTGATTGAAAACAACACAATTACACGTATAATAAGAATTTTTGAAATTTTAGCAGTAGAGTCAGTGAATGATATTTCATAATTTAATTTTTATGCTCTCAACTACAATAATTTACGTCGTATAAGTTGAACACAAATGGCGGTCGTTCGCGCAGGTAAGGAGTGCGCGGGTGTAGCGCGGGTTACGAGAGGGGCTGGAGTTCATTGGAGCGCGCGACCCCCGCGTCGCGTCCCAAGCTTGAGTCGGAAAATTTTAATAGCGGTAATAGCGCCTATTTCTAATTATCTACATGCATGCCTAATGTTTGAAATTTAATTTAACTACTATTTTTTGTACCTACCGTACCTTTAAGCACCGACGTCGTGCATTTTTTGTAACGTTAGTACCGACGTGAGACCTGAGAGGCCGTTTATATTATGTAGTGTTTTTCAAAGAAGGTGTTAGTTAAAATATATTTGCGATATGATGAAAAATAAAAGGATTTAAGAAAAAATAAGTTTAGAAAGAAAATAGACTTTATTAAATTTTAAATTTTAGACTATAATAATATTTGGCTTGAATTTTGGAGGCATATCCGACTATTAGATATAATAAATAATAACACAACGAATACTCCTCTCAGAACAACACAAAATTGTATTTCTTACCAATATAACTTTAAGAAAAAAATATAGTAGGCACAAAAACCTTCGGGGAAAAAAATATCCACAGTCGAACTACACCTTAAATTCTAAGCACTCAGGGCACACTTGTATCGCGCACTGTAAACAAATGTGTTTTTGCACGAATAGCACCTAAACGTCGATTTTCTTATGAGTTTAGATTGACACGAAAGACGAGTCTTGCGTGTCTTGACTTCTTCACCTTGATCTTTAGATGCCTCTGGCTTATCAGAACCAAGTACTCTTGCCAAATTCATCCCAAGTTCACGAGGCAATATTAGGTTACAAGATCCTCGTTTCATGTGCTCTAATACCAACTGTCGAGCTATTTTTGTTATAAAGACTCCTCTATAAGTTTGTCTTTCCACATGCACATCATGTAAAATATGAGAATTGACGGAACTCAACCTCGGATCTGCTGGAATCTTCACCGCGATCCAGCTCTCAATCACTCGCGTATCATTTGAATTAGATAAATACCAATCCGAGGTCTCTTTGAACGTTTTAAATCTGCCGCAGAACTATTTCTTTTACTACCTGTAGGTCCTGGTATATCCATAGTTTACAATATTTGTAAAAATAACATTTTACTGTAACAAAGAAATAAAACAAAAGGCCGCTTCGGAATTTCAAATCACCAAATGCTTCCTGCTTCAACGTCAACGTGGGCAGGGCAGTGGGCACTGTCGCCTTGCAGCGTACCAGGGCAAGACCTACCGCTACTGGTCCTTGCCATCGCCTTATGGTGCTGGCAGGAATAGCGGCCCTCACTATATGACCTAGCTGTCGGTGAGTGGGGACGCTATATCATAAACCTGGTAGTTTAGCATATCTGGTAGATATATGAGAGGGTATGTCCTTGCAGCTACTTAAGGCCTTAAGATAGGTCAAATGACAATTTTCCTTTCAAATTATTAAAAGACTGCGTAAAGCTATCACTATGGAAAAAATATATACATAGGCTGCACTAAAAGTATCGGGAATGGAACATTTCCATTGTTCCTGGCATAATAAAGTAAATAATAACACCTTGGTTTTATTAATCGAATACTATTTATTTATTTTAAAAAAAAGAACGCGGTCTTATCACAAGGTCTTATCGAACTTGTAAAGTCGGTGTCAAAATTAAATTGACTCGAGAAAATTAAAGAGCAATTATTTATTATGATTTTCGAAGTGGTTTAAAACATGTAACATGTAAACAGTGTGTTGACCGGATGCTTTCTGCATTTGATGATGAAGCTCCATCTAAATCAAAAATTTATCGCTGGTTTGCTGAATTTCAACGTGGACGTGTCAAGCTTTATGACGATCCCCGTCAAGGTCATCAAGAAACTGCAATCACCCAAGATAACGTTGATGCCGTGCGTAAGCTGATTGAAGAAGATCGACATGTGACATATCGCGAAATTCAGGCAACTTTATTCATTGGCATGACTCAAATACAAATAATCTTGCATGAACAATTAGGTGTAAAAAGTTGTTTTCCCGATGGATCCCGCATTCGCTCTGTGAGGAGCAAAAAGCGGCTCGCGTTACTTGGTGCGTCAGAACTCTCGAGAAATTCCACGGAGGATCTTCAAATGCTGTATACAGCGTCGTATCAGGTAACGAATCCTGGATATATGCATACGAACCCCAAACAAAAAAACCAGTCACTAGTTTGGGTGTTCGAAAATGAGTTGAAGCCAACAAAACTTGTTCGTTCATAGAGCGTTGCAAAATAAATGGTGACCACGTTTGTCTCCAAAACTGGCCATGTTGCGACTATTCCTCTTGAGGAACAAAGAATGGTCAATGAAGAATGGTATGCTAGCATTTATTCGCCGCAGGTCGTCTCTGAACTCCTTAAAGAGAACTGCAAACGCCGCATCATCCTCCATTACGACAATGCGAGCTCTCATACCGCCCACAGAACAAAAGGGTTTTTGGAGCAAGAAAACATTAAATTATTAGACCATCCGTCGTACAGCCCTGACCTAAGCCCGAATGTTTTCATACTTTTTCCAAAATTAAAAACAAATTGCGTGGTCAACGATTTTCATCAAGTGCAGAAGCTGTAGACGCCTACAAAACGGCTATTTTGAATACCCCAACTTCAGAATGGAATGAATTACAATACGCCTACTTAATCTAAAATCTTTTGATTTTTACAGCACTTTGAAAACCAGATGATGTCTACGAAAATGGCTGTCAAGAAAAACCAATATAATAAGAATTATTTCATTAAACTTTAACATGTAGGTAAGTATACATTTCCAATATCTATTTGAAATATTTGAAACAATCCTGATATTTTTTTCGTAAAGAAGATTGTATATCTCTTAAATATAATATTAAATAATGTTAAATCTAATGCTAGTCCATCCGGTCGTTATATCCAACCAATTTGCTTATTTTTTTATCAATAAAAGGTATTGATGCACCAAGCAATAGAAATCACCGTATTTGAGTAAGACGGTTCGTTAATATTAACAATCATTATTTATTCAGACAACTAGTACAGTTTATTTTTGTTAGTTAGTTGCTTATAGACTAATGTTAGTTAGACACAAAAAGAAAAAAAACAAGAACTATGATTAAAACCACTTTCACACTTCACACATTTTTAACGACAGTAGGCATGAGGTCCTTTCCTAACCTCTTGTTAAAATTAACACAAAAATTTGTTAATTTGTTTACAAGAAAAAATACAATGTAAGGTTACTTAACGATGATACGACATCCCATGTTTCTTTTTAGCCTTTCTTTCATGATTTTTACAGCCTCTAACAACACAATAAGGCATTTTTATATGGAATATCTTTCCACCGCACTGTACAATTTCCCGCAGACGACTGAGTCGCGAGTGTGCGAAACTTTCGATTTTCGCACCAATTCGCTGGGACCATTAGTCACGCGCATTGGCCGGGTCCTTACGCCAGTAATATATAAGTCACTGTTGGATACAATTCAAGACCCTTCGTCCACCAGACAGGAATAATAACCACTAAACTAGACCACCGAGTTAGATTTGAATACGTTTCATGATATAATTAGTTTAGTTATTTATTATTTGGGACTTTGTTATTGTCTATACCGAGCCTGAAATCTGCACACGCCTGCGGAGAAACTCGCAGGTTGTGTGTCAAATCGACCAACCCGCATTAGGCCCGCGTGGTCGACTAAGGCCCGATCGCCCTATATCAGGGTAGACTCGAGCCCCTCGGTGGGGACGTATATGAGCTAATGATAATACCCAACCTAACCTCATTAATGAGGACTAGTACAATATTTTTCTTGATTTAGGTGAGTCTTAGATACCTAAAAAGTTAGGTAAAGTTCTTTTGCCGAATTAGCTGCACCTTTGATAAATGTCGCTTGCCACTGCCGGCTCGCGTCAAAGGGGCTGCCCTGAGTTTAATTTCGGTGCCGCCGCCAACGACGTTACACCCGCACGGGGTCGCACGAATCTTGTTCAGTCTTTAAGGAACGTACCGTACCCATACTACGTGACCCTTTTTTTCAATTTTTTACCCCCCTCCGCCCCCCTCAGTGACCTTTCCCCTCTAGTTTTCACATAGTAGTTCAAAATATGGTTTATATCATTTATTGCAAACAGAAAGTAAAAAAAATTGGCTTATATTTATTTTGTATTGCTTGCCGCGTGACGCGGAGAGTGCGTGCATATGTAAATAAAAGTAAAAAAACATTATCAAGAAAAAAACTTATGTCAAAACATACATTGTAACAGGAAATTAATTTACAAAAACAAAAGAATTTTTGTCTTTTATTCCCAACTATTTTTTATCTGAACCATCTTCGACGAACACATTCAACTTGGAAACATCGTAGATCACGAGGGCGAGCAGTAGCATAAATGGTACTTTTCTGAACATAACCACGAAATGTATCTTTTTGGGTACTTAATTAAATAAAAATGACAAACTAGACGCTACAAGTCTAGCTTAAAAGTCCGCGTCCCAGTAGGAATATGTGCATTAGTTTTACAAACTGTGATTTAAAAGCGCTGAACGCTGCGCGCCATAAAAGCGCGATATTTCCCTAAAGAATATTGACTATGTGACGAAGACCTAAGTCCCCTCCTGAACGGATCACGTAGTATGGGTACGTTACCTTAATTAATAATGTAGGCAAAGATTCTGAAGATACTTCGTCCAGCAGTAAAAGTGATTAAAATTTGTGATAAATTCTAAATAAAAAAATACCTGTAAGTAGACTCCCCTCCTGAACGGGTCACGTAGTATGGGTACGTTCCCTTAATTAATAATCTAAGCAACGATTCTGAAGATACTTCGTCCAGCAGTAAAAGTGATTAAAATTAGTGATAAATTCTAAATAAAAAATACCTGTGTAATTTCATGTTTTCTGTAAGATTGTTTTATCCTTCAACACATTTACAGAACTTCGTTCGGGTGTACTGCAGCCGATTCCCAGAACTTACTTATTATAAAAAATGAGGAAATAAGTTTTATTTTAAATAAACGTAGCTAATAAAACTATCGTCATCGTAGGCCAGCTCTACACTATATGACTATGGATCTCTCTCTCCTGGAAAAAATGTTCAGTATGATGAGTAGAAGCGCCCCAGCTAACGGCTCCTACACTTAATTTACACCCTGTATAGAACGTCATGATTACAGTGATGACGTAGCCGTCACAAAGCCTGTGTTTTGCGATACACATTGCGGGGATTTTCTGACAATCTCCCTACGTGTTGTGGATCCCGTGTCTTTTGTTTGTGGAAATGAGTCTTGCGAACATTAGACAATACAAGTAGGTGTGTAAAAAGGTAAAAACATATGATTTTAGGCTACTATTAATGAATGAATGACTCAGAAAACGAAATATTTTTATGAAGGACAATAAAATTAAAATAAACAACTCCTACCCTTGCAGTGCTTATATACTTTTTGTTTCGACATCACAAAAAGATCTTATTGAGACCTGCATTTTAATAATAAAAGTAATTGCAGTATATTAGTAACGTGTCTTTGATTAGGGCGAAACTTGGCTTTTCATGCTGCTGTAATTTTTATGACGATTTTTTCCTTTTAACAAAAAAAAATACATTGTATTATGTATAAAAATCTTGTGTGCGTCTATTGGCTTCGCTCGCATGGGCATCGTTTTTGATGTGTAACATCTTCCTCTCGCTTTCCTGCAATCTGTGGGAGAGATTTCGTGAAAAGTGTGTAACAGAAAATTCGTTTCTTTTTCAGTCACGACGACTGAGGAACCATGGCTATATCACCTTATTTTTTTAGTCACGAAGGCTAAAAAATCATGGCCACACTGCCTTATTTTTTTTCAGTCTCGAAGGCTAAGGAAAGATTGTTATGCCGCATAATGCGAGGCCGTAGGCCAGAAGGCCGGTAGGTTTTTTACTATGTCAGATGTTACACATCATATATGACTGCTGCAAGGCTCGCTCGTTTTTTTATGACTGTCTAAGGATTCGTGGTGCGCCAGCCGCAAGAAAAAAAATCACAACAATCAGTCGCTTTGTTTAAAGAAATAACTCAAAAAAGAGCCTTTTTTCAGGTTCCTTCGGGAACTGTATCGAACTGTGCTATTTTCACTGGAAATAAACTAGCCTATGATTCGCCCCACACGCTACCTTTATGCCAAATTTAGTTAAGATTGGTTGAGATAATACACAAACACATTTTCACATTTGTAAATTAGTAAGGATGTATGTAGATATTTTTTTTTTTTTTTTTTTATTCACAATTGGTACACCCTTGACAACATCTCACCTGGTGATATATTACAGTTATGTCAAACATTATATTCAAAGAGACTTCTTAAATACCCTATGATACAAAATAGTAGGAATGGCGTCCATACTGAACATTTTGATTTTTGAATATTAATGGTTGTGTGTTTATGCGTTAGCGCATCGTCCATTCGACTGAGTTGAAAGTTTGGTGAATTGGGCGCACGCCCGCGAAGGTTCCTAAATTTTATTGTGAGCTACTTACTAAAGTGTCACGGGCAATAAGTAGATTATAATATAATATACAGTGTTACCTCGGATTAAGCAACCTCACTTTGCGCAATTTCGTTACAACGCGGTTTTTGACATTCGCGCTAATTCGCGCTAATAAAAAAATTCAAAAATATATTCTGGTCTAGAGATGTTGGAAAGTTCGGACAGTGATGTCAACCGTGTTTTATATCTGCGGCAATCTATATAAAACGGTGTTACTTGCTACGAAAAAATTTTACTTGAGCGCAAGAAAAATTCTACTCAAAAAACGTTAGATGAGTATTTCTCTAAAAATTAAAATAGAATAGAATAGAATAGAATCGTGGGCATCGTTTTTATGACTGTCTTTGAGGGTAAGCGGAGCGTAGACAGGAGTTTATTTCAGATCTCTCGAGAACTATATCGGGCTATTCTGTTTGGCAGTCTATGTCACTTCCTACTTACTCAATTATTTCTGTGCAGAAAATCACGTTAATCCGTTGCTTCGTTGCGACGCCACCGACGTCGTGCGCGAGGCCGGAAATGAGTTTTCTAATATTAAGTAAGGACTAGCTTTTGCCCGTGACTTCGCTACCGGGGATATCGAGGACGCGGGGTAAGCGAGCCATAAGCTGCTCATGAGTTTTTGTTATAAATCTTCCCGGCGCCCACCAACTCGCCTAAGTTTCGTCGTTTCCGGTTAAGTAGTTTATACAATCGCCAATAGACGCACACAAGATTTTTATACATAACACAATGTATTTTTTTATTTTATTTTTAAAGAACAAACATACAGATATTAATACAGTACAAAGGAAACCCTATCGGGTTTTTATATTGCACAGAAATCGAAGACTTTTGAATATAATTATTATTGAGGGTAGTTGACACCCAAAGCAAACTTATGTAGTGTAGGTACTTAAATAAAAAGAACTGCCATAAAGATGTTCACAAATACATTTCCCTCTATATCCCAAAATATCTCGGTAACGTGACGGTTTAGGTCAAAATATCCAATAAACTTTCCGTTTGTTACTTTTTTGATGTGTAACATCTTTGCTCTCGCTTTCCTGCAATTTGTGGGAGTGATTTCGTGAAATGGGACGGAAATGTGTAACATGGGACGGAAATGTGTAACAGGAAGTCGCGAAAGCGCGCGCTATACGATCTGAGGAATGAGCTTTGCTCTCGCTTTCCTGCAATTTGTGGGAGTGATTTCGTGAAATGGGACGGAAATATGTAACAGTGATTTGTTACACATCATATCGTACTGTATGTCTCGCTCGTTTTTTTTTTACTTTATCTACACTTGGTAATAATTTCTTGGCATCATTCCACCTGATGGTAAGTGACGATGATGCCGAAGATGGAAGCGGGCTTACCAAGATTCCCCAACGCAATGGAGAACTTGCTATCTTATCTTCGAGCCGGAACACATCAATGTTGTTAACACTGATGTTTGGCGGCAAGACTTAGATGAGATCGTAGTAGCTCGCCAGGCGGGCTTAGAAAATGCCCTACCACCAACCAAACCGAGTCTTACTGGTTGACCCCGCCGGGAATCGAACCCGCGACCTCCTGGTGTGAAGCGAATGGACTAACCATTACGCCACGGAGGAGGTTACCTATTTAAACACTGTAATCGAAAGATTTGAAAAAATCTATAGGTAGGTATACTTAACACAAAAGGTTCTATACTCTTTACAATATGTCAGAGAATTAGCATCGATGGTGACCTTGTTACGGCGTTATAACGAGATAAGGTTTTCCCACTTGTAGAAGGTTTTCCATCTTGACATACGATACTTATCTCGTTGGTAAATACTTTACCTACTGATTTTCCACTTGTAATCTATGCATGACTAAGGCGTGAACGATAAATGTCTATCACCAAAAAAACCTATGATGGAGATTAATTCAATCATCCATTTGTCGATTGATTGTTTAGGTATACTTAGATATAGGTACCTATATATTTACCTTGCTCTACAAGACGTAACAAAATTGGCAGAAAACCCGTTAACTAGGGGGTTATGCTAATCATATTTAACATCTTTTTCTAAGGAACATAGGTTAAATTAAGGTCAACATAGGTTGACTATAGGGTCAATTCTCATAAAATAAATGACTCCATACAAACTTGGTCAATTACCTGATCGATTTGTATGGTCTAATTTTATTTTTTTGCGTATTATTACTATTCATTTATAACTTAGTACTAAAGCACAGACCCATCATATCAGCTCATATACGTCCCCACCGTGGGGCTCGGGCCTACCCTGAATTAGGGCGACAAGGGCTGAGTCGACAACGCGGGCCAATCTTAATATACGGGTGTATAATCTTAATATATATAATTCTTCTGTACGTGTGTTTGTGAGAAGATGCCAAGGGCTTACCAATTGAGTATAAAAAAATAAAAAATGGGCCTGTGGCGGCAACTGCAGTATCCCGCCACTGAACCTTAATACATGCGACGAGAGAACAAAAGAAATACAACATCTAGAACGCTCTATTAGAATTTATTCAGCGCTGAGTATATAATATATAGATACCAATCATCAACGATTGATCCACGACCGGACCCCAGGTATACCACCTCGCCTGGCGGAGATATCTCCCTTTGCTCTCTTCGAGTAGGAGCGCACCGTTCCTAAAGGCCTGTTGGGTTAGGGTGACCAAATGTAAGACGCATTTACAGTATTCAACAGTGACAAGATGTTTGTTTGTCTTCTCTACCCAACGATCGATTGCAAGTCCTGAGGTCCCACAGAATAAAGGAAACGTAGCTTTACAGTACAAATTAAAATTAGAACACATAGTTTTTCGAGGATTCAAAAGCAAAAAAGGCTAAGCGTTTGGCAAAAAATAACTCCTATACATATTGGGATTTTGGCGATTTTTTTTTTGAGTTGTTTCTGCTTGGTTTCGTTAAAATCTGAGAACTTTTATGTCACTTAGATCTGCAATATTTAGAGTATGTTTTGTTTAACAGTTAAATTTGCGCATTCTAAGATGCATTGGTAGTCGATCCCTGAGCTTTGCCATCTTTCAATGCTCAATATATTTTTCCTTGCACAGTTTAAAAGGACTTTGAAAAATACATCTTTTTTCGTGACGCAAAGTAAATGTTCTATTCAGCTTGTTGAAGCATTTGTCCTTGAACCACAAAATAACTTACAGGGATTTGTTTGTTTTTTTAATCCGTATTTGTCTTAGCAGGTGCTTAGACCCATTTTCCTTGCTGAAATTATCTTGAAAACGTTTCAATATCAGCTTGCGTTTAATAACTTACTAGAAGTTACTTAGTTAATTTATTAAAAATTTAAAGGTGTTCTTATTACTATTTGAAAGACTTTTATATTTATGATACGAATTGCATCAAAATTCAATTCACCTGTAGTTCAAACATATATATCTATTTTAAGTGGAGCCCCTTACCTAACTATAGCGCCATTATCAATAAAAAAAAATTACTCGCTTAGTACATCATCATCATCATATCAGCCGAAAGGCCTGAAAGGCGTCCAGTGCCCGCATATGTACTGAGTACATACTATAACAAAAATGTTAAATAGATAAAAATGAAGAATAGATTCTGTAGTTTATTTGAAACCTATCAACTCTGTGAAATATAGTTTGCTGTCGCCACTTTTGACACTTATGCTATCTATAACTACAGCGAACTACATTTCACAAAACTGATAGTTTCTAAATAAAGTACACGTAGCTGTTCTTCATGTTCATCGTTCAAAATTTTCATTAAAGTGTGAAGTCAGAGAGTAATTATTTTTTAACTAATAGCGGCCCTAGTTAGCTAGGGCTAGTCCCCTAATTAAACATTTATTTATTTAATAAAAGCCTGCATTATTCCACTGCTGGGAAAAGGCCTCCCCTCTATTTTAAACTCCGAGAATAGCACGCTCCATTGCCCTTTGGGTGACCTTAAGTCTTCGTATGAGGCCCATAGTAGGCGACCATGTCTCAGTTCCGTATGTCATCAGTGGCAACACACACTGGTCGAAGACCTTGGTCTTAAGACACTGCGGTATCTGGGACGTAAAGATACTGAAGGTTGGAGGCTCTACACTCGAAGTTGTTACCGAATAATATGTATACCTGGGACAAACAGTCCAGTTAAATAGGTCCAACTTCGAGAAAGAGATCAATCGTTGAATCCAACTCGGCTGGGCAGCGTTCGGGAAGCTTCGCAATATCTTTACGTGTTTGGTTTATTCTTGTTTAATAGTTAAGTATGTATATCATGTTAAGATGGACTGTATGCACATATTAACGAGTTTGTGCTTTTGTGTTAATGGAAAAGTAATGGATTGATAGTTTACTATTTCGCATTTGTTTCCTTTCTGCAAAATTTGAATGTCTAAGTTGTATAAATTTTGGGAATATTTACCAGTGAATAGAATCGATAGTACAAATAAAGCGGTGATGTGGGGGAGTAGTGCAAGGTTTCCACTTTTAAAGGCTTCAGCGGTAATGAATGATATATCAACAAGCGCTACTGTGGTTCTTTAATGTACTCCACGTGATGAAAATTTCATCTTCTGGAGGCATTGTTCTAATACATTTAATATTGATTATATTGACCAGTACTACACCAGGTTTTTGTTCATCTATTTAGAGTGATATGCTAATTGTTTTTCTTTAGGCCTTTATCATCTTTCAAGTTAATAATTGATGATTTGCTCCTTGCTCTTATGGTACTACATATTTTTTAAACGTTATTTCTTATCGCATCATCATCATCATATCAGCCGAAGAACGTCCACTGCTGGACAAAGGCCTCTCCCAAGGATTTCCACGACGACCGTTTCGCATAGATGTGTTGTAATTTCTTATATCTCTTCTAATGCTGCGTTTCACTGGCTCCGTAACTGTATAAATCATTTTTCAGGTTTTCTTTGTGTTCTATTGAATCTTACGTTACTTTTAATAGATTAAAATTTGTTTTTTGGGGTTCTATAATACCTCCCACTTTATATATTATATAAATATATATATAAAGTGGGGATGAGACTTTGTTTCGAATGCACCATCTTGTGTAGTAGTGCAGAGTTTCTGTAATGGTATCGTTGAATGAGTTTTTTTTACATACTTTTTTCAGATATCCGATTTGTCGTTATCAAGTGAGTTTTTTTTAATATTTTTTTTATTTACAATTGGTAAGCCCTTGGCATTATCTCGCATGATGGTAAGTGATGATGATGCCGAAGATGGTAGCGGGCTTACCAAGATTCCCCAACGCAATGGGGATCTGGCTATCTTATCTTCAAGCCGGAACACATCAATGCTGTTAACACTGATGCTTGGCGGCAAGACTTGTATTAGATGGCGTTAGCTAGCCAGGCGGGCTATGAAAATGCTCTACCACTAACCAAACCGAGTCTTACAAAGTTGACCCCGCCGGGAACCGAACCCGCGACCTCTTGGTGTGAAGCGAATGGACTATACATAACGCCACGGAGGCGGTTAGACTGGAGTCGTTAACAAAGTGTAAGGTTTTTTAAACAGTCTTTGTTTTTATTTTTTAGTCTCTATTAGTGTAAGACAATCGATCTCCTTCAAAATCTCAACTTTTGCCATCACAATACCGGTTCTGCGCTGCCCGCATCCAGCGGCTTCCCGCGACCTTCACCAGGTCATCGGTCCACCGAGTGGGAGGCCTGCCTAACTACGTTTTCCAGAGCGTGGTCGCTCCTTAGTTGCTCGAAAGTAAAAAGCAAACGGTACAACTGAAAGATACAAAAATATTTACTCACAGTTTTACTTTGTTGTTATAATATTCTTCGTTAGTAAACGATTCATTGAAGAGCCTCGGTGGCGTAATGGCAAGGGCCGCTACCTCCTGTCCGGGAGGTCGTGGTTCGATCCTGCCACGTACCAATGTGTTTTCGAATTTAGATTTCATATGTACGTTTATCCGACGCTCTTATAAGGTGAAGGAAAACATCGTGAGGAAACCTGCATATGCCTGCGAAGAAACTCGAAGGTTGTGTGTGAAGTCGACCAACCTGCACTAAGCCCGCGTGGTCGATTAAGGCCCGATCGCCCTAATGCAAGGTAGGCTCGAGCCCCTCGGTTTGGACGTATATGAGCTAATGTGATATGAAACGATTCATACTACCTACCAGGTTTAGCAAATGTGCTGTTAAATTAAAAATACCTATTTCTGAGTGATCTATGAGTCTCCGCAAAATTTAAGTTTTTATAACGTTTATCTGTACTACGCTACGTTTTCCGGTGTGCGGTCGCCACTCGAGAACTTTACTGCCCCAACGGTCATCGGTTCTACGAGCTATGTGCCCTTCCCACTGCCATCTGTGGACCGACGACCTGGTGAAAATCGCGGGAAGCCGATGGATGCGGGCAGCGCAGGACCGGTTGTCGTGGAAATCCTAGCCTTAGTCCAGCATTGGACGATTTTCGGCAGATATGATGATCTGTACTATTGTTATAAAAGGTAAAGTAAAACTTATAGTTTGTATGTAGGGATTAATAACCAGAACTACTCATTCGATTTCAAAAATTATTTCATAAAAATGTAGAGTCGACCTTCAGGATGAATGTAGGCTAAAAAAATATAGCGAGCCGCATGCGGCACGCGCACCGCTCATCTGCGTTATCTACGCGGGCAAAGCCGCGGGCAACTGCTCGGTACAAAAAAAGGAGGAATAGTACACATAATAAAATATGGCAGGCATTTTTATTTTCTCATCATATTATATTTATTTTGATCATTGAATTTGGCAGTGCCGTGATAACTGGACACATTGATATAGCAAGGGACAGAGATAGGACTCGGCGATGCGATAAAAATGTCATCTAATATCTTTGTCTACCAGGCCCGTATCTAGTGTTCGATGTGAGGCACAAACCTTCGTCGAATTCGTTGGTAGAATTAGCTTTAGTCGGGGCACACCCCGGACACTTCATACAACGGGCAAGAAATGACATTTCTAAAAACAAATGACGGAACAAAAAAAATCACGGTAAAATCCTTTACATTCGAGAACCAAACTAGCACCAATCTGTAACAAACTGGGTGATGAGAGTGTAAGGTCGGAATATATAGAGCAGGCAAATGTCAGGCAAAGTATATAATTTGCCTGACTCGGCATTGACCGTTTATATACGGACGAATGCCTGTCGCGGCATTTTACAATCTGCGTACAGAATTTTACATTTTGCCTGACCTTTTACATAAAACGAATTATTACAAATTGCCTGAATCGGCGTACAGCATTTTACATTTTGCCTGACCGTTTACATACGGGTGAATTATTCAATTTGCCTAACCGTATGTAAAACGGCTAATCATACAATTTGTCGGCCACATCCATACTATATGTTAGTACCTTCGACCAATATAACAGCTATGGACTGGCCTACGCAAACAGCGCATTCGCTCATTTTGTCTTAGTCGATCCGTATTCCCCAAATGGGTTGAAGGTCGAAATGAGTGAAATTTACTGTCTCATTCGTGCTACATTCCGAGTACGTCTCTTTATCTCTGTCATTGTATATATTTTAAACGAGATTCGGAAGACTAGAATGGTGTGAGTATGTGTTTGCGTGTAGTTGTATTTGACTCATTTTTTATGAGATTAATGTATAGCGAATAACCGGTCGTCGTGGAAATCTTTGGGAGAGGCCTTTGTCCAACAGTGGATGTTTTTCGGCTGACATGATGATGATGATCATGAAAGCTGGTCCTTTATATTTGGTCGAAGGTAAGTAATAATATAAAGATATAGTTTGGTCGGCGAGATATGCCTTGTTAGCACTGATCTGCAAGTCTTGGAGAAGGAAAACTTCAAAATGAAATCCGGCATTAGGCGCAAGTAGGGTTCAACCTGAAAATGCGGGCAGTAGAAATAAGCACCTACTAGTATTGTATAATATTTTTTTTCTTTTTTTTTAATCCACAATTGATAAGCCCTTGGCACCATGTCACCATACTTCTTTGTTATTTTCATTTTTCCATGTTGTGATTCAATAACGAATATTGTACTATATTTTATTGTATTGTATGATATTTTATTGCGATCTCCTGCAGCTGACTTTGCGTGTCGTCTCGTTGTTTTTGTGGGCTTAATCTGTTCGGCTTTTAGGGTGAGGCATAGGTTATGGGTAGCCCTGCGTTTTTTTAACCTTGCGTTGTGCCCTAGGCAGCACAAAGTCTGTGGAAAGGACAATCCGTTCCTTTTGAGATTTTCAAAACAAGCCCTTTAATTTCATATTTCACACTAAAGTTTACAATTTCTTTTAACAAAGTGTGTACAAAGAGGTTGGTAGTTAAAGTTTTGGTGTTAACCCTGTTTGTGTAACCCCGAGTCACACTTGGCCGGTTTTATCGTTATATTTTTGATTTAGAAAAGCTTTTTTAAAAAACAGCATATTTTCGGCTCAAATGCAATGCCATAACTACTAAATAAAAAATTTAACAGGTGGTGGGTTAGTACCTAATCATTATCATTAAACCCCTTTTCTCCTCCTCCCTGAGCCCGGCTCTGGCTCCTACGTGCGAGACCACCTGCCCTCCCAGCCTCTATTAGCCCTCTCATCTCAGCAAACAATATAATATTTGCGGAGACGCCTAATTCGCCACTACGTGGGCTATTATGGCTCTATTGTTTTTATAGCAATCGAATTCAATTGTAATAGTGGTCTATTCACTGGATACATATTGAGGTATATTTTTTGATGGAATGGATTTTCTTTTCGGCTGTTTAGTTTGTAGATGAAGGTCATGAACATGATGGAAAAAAATTGTACGCCGCAAACTTTTCTTGAAGTAAATCTATTTTACGCACGCTTTACTTGGCGAGTAAGCTGGTGAATTCATTACGCGAACGGTGATTAAGTTTTACTTCAGTCGTGTGGTCTAAAGCACACCCCTTTTTTTACCTTCTTGATGTAGATATCATCATCTTATCAGACGAAAGACGTCCACTGCTGGACAAAGGCCTCCCCAAGGACTTCAACGACGACCAGTCCTACGCTGCCCGCATTCAGCGACTTCCCGCGACCCCAACCAAGTCGTCGGTCCACCATGTCCACACCAGAACTTTATTGTCGTCAACGGTCATCTGTTCTACGAGATATGTGCCGACTTTAGCGATTCTGTGAGCTATGTCAGTATGTAGATATTAGAAATACACATTGTGTGAAAATTTCATTTGTCTACCTATTACGGTACATGAAATACAATACACTGACAGACAGACAGACGGAAAGACAGCTGAGGCTAATTAACAGGTTCCCGTTGGTCACCCTTTTGGGTATAAAAACCCTAAAACGCCGGGCTGAGTATGTCCTATGATTTTATTGAAAACAATAGACGATCCTGGGCAATTCGGAGTTCGTCATTAGATCAACATCAAAATACAGGTATACTACTAACATTACTATTTTTGACAATCATATTTTAATTTGATTGTTTTCCAGTTTTATATATTACTTAATTTGTAGATTACTAGCTTTTTCCCGCGGCTTCGCCGGCGTGGACATAGTTTTTATGCCTGCCTTTGAGGGTGAGTCGCGAGCGTGGAAATGGGTTTTCTCCAGATCCCTATCATAGATCGGGCTATTGTGATTAGCAATCTATGACACTCCTCAACCATCTACACAAAAAATCACAAAAATCCATTGTACCGTTGCGATTTAAAAAAAAATAGCAACAAAAATATTTTTTTTTAGTTCTCTCAGTAACTACATCGGACTATGCTATTTTCACGGGGAAAAAAGTAGCCTACGTTCTTCCCCGTGACACAGGCTATCTACATGCCAAATTTCATCAAGTTGAAGCGAAAAAGGTAACCAATAAACAAACATATTTTCCCATTTATAATATTAAGTAAGGATAAGGATTTATCGTCACTTACCATCAGGTGAGATGATGTCAAGGTCTTACCAATTGTGGATTAAAAAAAAGATACTTTGAGTGCGCAACTGTACTTAGCAACTAACTGTCGGTATTGTGTACGTACTTACTTGTAGTTCTTATCTCTATAAAATGACTAGCAATGTCTTTACTTATCCTTACTAATATTATAAATGTGAAAATATTTTTGTTTGTTTGTTACCTCTTCACAATTCAACGCCTCAACCATTCTTAACGACAACCACGTAGCCTGTGAAATGGAGAAGGACATAGCTATCTTTTATCCCGATTTACTCATCGGAACAGTTGTCTCTGTCTTTTTCTTTACGTGTAAAGAGTAAAGAAAATAACCACACTTTTTGCAATTTTTCAATGGTTTTTAATTTAAATCAAAAACTACAATGAAAGTATAAAAAAATAATAACATTACTCACTGTGTATTATCATAACAAATATTGTTGTATATTTTTTTAAATTTATACTTGAAAATATTAGTCATAACTCTAGTTAGAAAACGTACGTACGTAACTCTATTGAAAGTAACGTTTTCTATCATTTAGGAGTAGTTGACGTCAAAAATAACTAAAATCTGTTAATATTACCGCCTTAAGTATGATTATCAGAATCCCTAGTTAACGGGTTTTATGCCAGTTTTGTTACACCTTAAGAGGTAAGTCAATTACCTAAACAATCATAAGATGGATAACTGAATTTATCTCCATCAAAGATTTTTCTTATGATAGATATTTATCGTTCATGCCATGGTCATGCACAGATCCTTCTTATCAGCTCATATACGTCCCCACCGAGGGGCTGGAGCCTACCCTGAATTAAGGCGATCGGGCCTTAGTCGACCACGCGGGCCCAGTGCGGGTTGGTCGACTTCGCACACAATCTTCGAGTTTATTTGCAGGCGTGTTGTTTCCTTAAGATGTTGTCCTTCACTGTAAGAGCGTCGGATAAACGTATATGTGAAATCGAAATTCGAAAACACATTGGTACGTGGCAGGATTCGAGTCACGGCCTCCCGGACAGGATGTAGCGGCCATATCCGTTACGCCACCGACGCTCTCATGATGCATAGATTACGAGTGGAAAACCAGTTGGTAAAGTATTAACCAAGGAGATAAGTATCGTATCTCAAGATGGAAAACCTTCTACTAGTGGGAAAGCCTTATCTCGTTATAACGCCGTAACAAGTAAGTAAGTTAATATACTTTATTGCACGCCAAAAAACAATACAGGACTTATAATTTGTAATATACACGGAGTGCAAAGGCGGCCTTATTGCTTTAAGCTATTTCTACCAGGCTACCTTTAGTTAGGGATTGAAAGACAGGTAAACTGGTACAGGATGGCAGCAAATTTAACTTTTAAATGATCTAACTTATTATTATTACTGATAGAAAATACATATATACAATAATATACTTACATACATACTATCCCTACTAATATTATAAATGCGAAAATAACTCTGTCTGTCTGTTACGCTTTCCCGCAAAAACTACTGAACGGATTTGGCTGAAATTCGGTAGGTAGACAGATTAGGACCCGGATTAAGACATAGGCTACTTTTTACCACGCTCGCGAGCCGCTTGCGGCTCGCGCACTGCGCACCCTCGAAAAGTCATAGAAACGTGGTCCACGCGGGTGAAGCCGCGGGAAACAGCTAGTAAATATAAAAACACGCAAAAACAGTTTCAGTAACGACAAAGCATAAAGTAAATGATTCTCGAGTCGCTATTAAGGTTCACATCGATGACATATTGTAAAGAGTATAAAACCATAAAACTCAGTACCTACTTGTACCTATCTATAGATTTTTTCTAACCTTTCGGTTGGTGTTTAGATAGCTAACAAAAGGAAAGTTTATTGGATACTAGCTGTTTCCCGCGGCTTCACCCGCGTGGACAACGTTTCTATAACTTTTCGAGGGTGCGCAGTGCGCGAGCCGCAAGCGGCTCGCGAGCGTGGAGCCTCAGGTAGCCTATGTCCTTTCTCAGGGTCTAAAGATTGTCTGTGCCAAATTTCATCAAAATCGGTTGAGAGGTTTAAGCGGGAAAGCGTAACAGACAGAGTTACTTTTGCATTTATAATATTAGTAGGGATTTTGAACTAAACTGTCACGTTACCGATATGTTTTGGGATATAGAGGGAATGTATGAAAATCTTGTGTACGCCTATTGGCGATCGTCTAAACTACTCTCCCGAAAACGATGAAACTTTGACGCATTGGTAGGTTTATAACAAAAACCCATGAGCAGCTTACGGCTCTTGTACCCCGCGCCCTCGATATGTAAAAATGTGTTTGCTTGTTTGATACCTTTTCACTCTTCAACATCTCAACCAAACTTGGCGAAATTTTCCATGCAGGTGGGCAGTGTCATGGGGAAATGGGCTAAATTTTCCATGCAGGTGGGCAGTGTCATGGGGAAATGGGCTAAATTTGCCATGCAGGTGGGCAGTGTCATGGGGAAATGGGCTAAATTTGCCATGCAGGTGGGCAGTGTCATGGGGAAATGGGCTAAATTTGCCATGCAGGTGGGCAGTGTCATGGGGAAATGGGCTAAATTTGCCATGCAGATGGGCAGTGTCATGGGGAAATGGGCTAACTTTTATCTCGTAAAAAAAGATGGTCCTATACAGTGCCTGAGGGAATTTTTGGTTGATTTCTTAGATATCACATCGGAGCAACGGATTGTGGTGATTTTTGGTACAAAGATGTTTGACGGGATGAGAATTAATTAGCATAGCCAGATATAGTTCCCGAGGGATCTGCGGAAAACTTATTTCCGGCCTCGCGCACGTCGGTGGCCTCGTAACGGAGCAACGGATTAACGTGGATTTTTTGCAACGAAATAGTTGAGGAGGTGGGAAGTGACATAGACTGCTAATCAGAATAGCCCGATATAGTTCCTGAGGGATCGGAAATAAACTCCTGTTTACTCTCCAATTACCCTCAAAGACAGACATAAAAACGATACCTATGCGGGCAGAGCCGCGGGCAAAAGCTAGTATATTATATAAGCTACTTGGTGCCCGTGACTTCACTCTCATCTGAAGAAGATAGACACTTTATTAGTAAGTAGCCCACAATAAAATTCAGGAACCTTTCAATTCAGTGGAATGTACGATGCACGAACGCAATAACACGAACACACAAACAAGGAAAATGGGCAGTGTGCATGCCATTCCCACCGTTTTGTATCCCGATAAAAGAAGTCTCATTGAGCTCATAATTTAATTTTTGACCCATAACTGTGACATAACATTGTTACTAATATTATAAATGTGAAAATGTGTTTGTTTGTTACCTCAACCAATCTTGACTAAATTTGGCATGGAGGTAGCGTGTGGGGAGGAAAGTTTAGGAGGAACAAGTTTATTGGTTATTAATGGATTCCTCTTTTTTTAAAAAAAAAAAGTAATGCGATACCAACACAGATATACGTCAGCCGATTATCGATATAAAATTATTTCAAAATCGGTTGTTTGGTTAACAAATGAATCAATGACTACGTTTGTATGAGATTTATGAACTCCAGCGGGCTCTTAACAAAAAAATTGAAATTAAATAGATATTTTTTACTTAGAATTTATCACTAATTTTAATCACTTTTACTACTGCATGAAGTATCTTCAGAATCTTTGCCTACATTAATAATTAAAGACTGAACAAGATTCACGCGACCCCGTGCGGGTGTAACGTATGCGGCGGCGGCGGCGGCGGCACCGCAATTAAACTCAGGGCCCCTTACGCTTAATTCAGCACACGAACTTTACCTAACTATTCAGGTATCTAAGTCTTATCTAAATCTAGAAAAATATTGTTACTAGCCCTCATTAATCAGGCTAGGTTCGGTATCATCATATCAGCTCTTTTATGTCCCCACCGAGGAGGCTCGAACCTAACTTGAAATAGGGCGATCGGGCCTTAGTCGACCACGCGGGCCCAATCGGCCCTATTTCGACTATGTCGACTTGACACACAACCTTCGAGTTTCTCCGCAGGCGTGTGCAGGTTTCAGGTTCGTCGTTATAGACAATAACAAGTCCCGAATTATAAATAACTAAACTAAATTATATCAAAGTATATATATTAGTACTAGTATACAGTATGGACTAGGGATGCATCCGATACCGATACCGATATATCGGCGATACTTCGGGTTTGCCGATATATCGGTATCGGCGATATTTTTATGGCAGATTCAACGATACTTTTCAAATTTCGCGCTTTAAAAATGTGATGTAAACGCGCGTGTTGTCCCATCTATTTCGTTGCAAACTAGGCATCTGTTGCATCTGAGAGACTATTTTCCACCGCAGGTCTTATTAAAACAGACTTGCGAAATCGCCTTTGCCCGCAAAACTTAAAAATGCTTTGTTTTTTAAATAAAAATCTTATAAATGTTAATTTTGATTACTAAAACTAATAATTAATTGTGTTTTATTTATTCTACCTTCCTTTTTGAATTCAATAAGCGTATCGGTATCAGTATCGCCGATATTTTTATAAGAGTATCGGTATCGTATCGGCAAAAAGGCGTATCGAGGCATCCCTGGACACTCCCTGCCGTGCCGCTCTCTAGATTGCGACCTCACTTCCTCATCACCCAGATTGATACAGATTGGTTACAGTTTGGTTGTCGAACGTATAGGATTTCGCTACGTTCGGAGGACGTTCGACACGTATAGGAGTTCGCCGCCATTTTGTTTGTTCCGTCATTCGTTTTTTGAAATGTCATTTCTGACCCGTTGTATGAAGTGTCCAGGGTGTGGTTTTACCATGAAAAGTATTCAAATCTCGGTGGTCTAGTTTAGTGGTTAGTATTCCTGTCTGCTGGATGCAGGGTCTTGAATTGATCAGCTGATCCAAACTCTGTACTTTTGTTTGTTTTGTTTATAATGATAAACATAATGAGCAAGAGACCAAAACTAACCGCCTTCCTCAATTGGAACCAGAGGGTGTGCGGTGCGCGATTTCCAATGCTTGGTGCATCACAACACCTTTCATTAAAAAAAAATATCAAATTGGTTGGATAGAACTGCCGGACGGACTTGCATTAGATTTAACGTTTTTTAAATATTATGTATTAGAGATATACAATCTTCTATAAGAAAACAAAAAATAACTGTCTGGCTATCACTGACTGGTGACAGAAGGACAGACAGACGGACGGACAGCGAATTCTTAGTAAAAGGGTCCCGTTTTTACTATTTGGGTACGGAACCCTAAAAATCTGGATTGTGTCAAACATTTGAAATAGATATTGGAAATGTATACTTACCTACATGGTAAAGTTTAATGAAATAATGAAATCGCCCCAAAACAGGGTAGGCTCGAGCACCTCGGTGGGGACGCATATGAGCTGATATGATATATATTACTATTATACTTATTCTTATTTTAACCGCCTCCGTGGCGTAATGGTAAGTCCAATCGCTTCACACCAGGAGGTCGCGGGTTCGATTCCCGGTGGGGTCAACTTGTGAGTCTCGGTTTGGTTGGTAGCAGGGCATTTTCCAAGCCCTCCTGGCTATCTACCACCATATTATCTAAGTCTTGCCGCCAAAAATCAGTTTAAACAACATTGATGTGTTCGGCATCGGCATAAAGATAAGATAGCCAGTTCTCCATTGCGTTGGGGAATCTTGGTAAGCCCGCTTCCATCTTAGGCAACATCGTCACTTACCATCAGGTGGCTTCATTGGGTCCAAGGGCTTACCAATTGTGAAAAAAAAATTGGTTTTTCTTGGCAACCATTTTTGTAGATATCATCTGGTTTTAAAAGTGCTGTCAAAATCACAAGATTTTAGATTATGCACTTTTTAGATTATGCGGAAATGCTACTAAGATGTGCATTAAATACGAGTACCATGAGATATCTAGATGACACATGACATACATATCAGTTATCACTTATCAGTTATCACTTATCAGATTAAACGTTATCTTGACCTTCTTAAAATTCACGATTTACTCGTTTACACAACATTGCTGTATGATTATTAAGTTGAGTGTTTCATACTACACATGCTGTAAATTAAGTTTTATTGTTTTTAGGGTTCCACGCCCAAAGGGTGCCAACGGGACCCTAATACTAAGTCTCCGCTGTCCGGCCGTCCGTCCGTCCGTAGGTAGGTATAGGAGACAGTTGAAATTTTCACACAGTGGTATCAGGGGGCACGGCAGTGCTCCCCACCAAGTCGGTCAAGCATGACCGTACACCCTTTTCTAGAAGCAACTCAGCGCATTTTAGAGGTCTCTAAATCTTAGTTAGGGATTGAACAAACTGCTTATTTTCTTATATACAATTGGTAAGCTTATGGCATCATCTCATCTGATGGTAAATGATGCCAAAATTATAAGCAGGCTTGCCAAGATTCTCCAACGTAAGGGGGAACTGGCTATCTTATCTTCAAGCCTGAAGCTGTTTAGGCTACAGATAGTGCCAAAGAAATAATACATACAACATACATCCATACATACATGCAGGATATGTCTAAACTAATGGAAATATATAAATTAGCTATTAATTTTTTTTTATTAAAACATTTTGTAGTTTCATAAAAATATACAAAAAACCTAAGTATAGTGTTTTCTAGAATGTAGAACATCACTCGAATAAATACAGCTGTTTGGTCTATTTTATGATTAACTTTAATCTTTTCAAAAACATTTCTACAACATTTTTTTAACCATTTATGTGCAAAAAATTCATTTTAATTCGGGCGGCAAAATGCTCCCCACTCTACCGCTCACGATTCACGCAGGGGCGCGACTACTTTAGAGTCAAACAGTTAAGTAGCCTTACCACCATAAATGGGGGCAGTTAAAGAAGCTAAAAAAGGCTAGATCGGGCTAGATGGAGCACAAATTACCAAGAAAAGACTTGCTGTAAAAAAGGCAAAAAAAAACACCATAACTTATGATTTTAATTATGTACTTATTTAAATTCAATTAAGTTTAAATCACAATAACAGTTTTCAAAATTAAACTGAATTAGAAGAAAAATTTAACCAATTCAATAGGTTCAAAAATTCAAAATATTATTTAATTAGTCATTGCACAAAATAAAATTAAACAAATGCAACCGGTTCAAAATTTTAAAATTTGCGGTATGTTGCCATAATGGAACAAATGTTATCTACAAAAAGAACTATCAATATCTATCGCTATGTTGGCATGGCGCAAATTACAGATTACGAGTTCACATACAGTAAAATGTGCTAGATCTGGCCCCAAAAAGACTAAGGTGGCAACACTGGGGTTCAGAAAATTTGATACAAATGACCACTGACGTTTAAATAATAATATATAATAATTAATACATAGAATCGCTAAACTGAAGTGGCAGTGGGCAGGGCACATAGCTCGTAGAACAGATGTCCGTTGGGGCAGTAAAATTTTCGAGTGGCGACCGCGCACCGAAAGACGTAATTTAAGATGTTCTCGTTTTTAGTCGGCCAGGAGAAGGTATTATTGCAGTATCGGTCGTCGTGGAAATCCTTGGGGGAGGCCTTTGTCCAGCAGTGGACGTCTTTTGGCTGATATGATGATTGATGTGATGATGAATTAATAGGTATACAATATCTTAATAGTCTGTAAAAAAAATCAACATAAAAAAAATAATAGATAGTAGATACCTAACTATGAATGACGTAGAAAAATCACATGACATACCAACGTAAGGCATTATTACACATAGCATACCTATTACAGGGTGTATCAAAACTGGTGTAGGTCCCGTTAACGGGAGGTTCTACTCATCATACTGAACAACTTTTGTTTAAAAATTTTGCTCTTCATACAAATTGAATTTTGTGCATTTTTGTATGGAGGGTCCAAATATTTTTTTTTAGATTTGACTATGGGTTCCGTGGGGAAAGTTGTTTAGTATAGTGAGTAGAACCCCCAGTTAACGGGTCCTACACCAATTTTGTTACTTAATTTTGTCCACTGCTGGACATAGGCCTTTCCCAAGGATTGTCACGACGACCGGTTCTGCGCTGCCCGCATCCAGCGGCTTCCCGCGACCTTCACCAGGTCATCGGTCTACCGACACTACGCTTTCCGGTGCGTGGTCGCCACTCGAGAACTTTACTGCCCCGACGGCCATCTGTTCTACGAGCAATGTGCCACGCCCACTGCCACTTAAGTTTAGCAATTCTGAGAGCTATGTCGGTTTCTTTGGTTCTCCTAGGGATCTCCTCGTTTCTGATTCGATCACCCAGTACAATGTACAGTACAGTAACAAGTACATTGCCATAAAATTACTCCTAGATGATATGTCCAGCTATAACAATATCCGATAGTAGATTAAACTGCGGATCATGGGCATAAGGTCTATTTTGTAACATGCCTGTGTCACAAGGACAACAGTAATAAAGAGTAAATGCACGAAATGTGCACGAAAAGACTGTTTCCACTGGTGCGATTATACTACGTGTAAGTATATTTTTTCTACGGTAGTTACAGAGGCCAGCACATCAAGCTTGATACTTGTAGTGCAATTCTGATCCATACACAAACGGCATAAGAACGTTACAAAGTCCAAAGTGTCTAGCTTGATGTGCTAGCCTTTGTACAAAAAAAGTTCTTAAATTTAATTTCAAACATTAGGCAGCCATAGATAATTAGAAATAAGTGATATTACCGCTATTAAACTTTTCCGACTCAAACTTTACTGTCGTGGTTAAGAAGAGGCGGGAATTTCATTTTTCGTTTTGAGCCAG
Organism: Coleophora flavipennella; assembly: GCA_947284805.1. Taxonomy (NCBI): domain Eukaryota; kingdom Metazoa; phylum Arthropoda; class Insecta; order Lepidoptera; family Coleophoridae; genus Coleophora; species Coleophora flavipennella. The sequence continues at coordinate 9,420,905 of OX369269.1, forward strand.
TTACCTACTTAAAAGAGGTATAGATCGCGGCATCTAAGTTGAACAGTGCGCAGTCAGGCGTCCGTCACTTGCTCAAGGTCACTCGTTATATGCCTACCGCTTAGCGTATCGGAGACGATACAACGGACAGTAGGTTGACGCACGCCCGCCTGAGTGCTTGCCCGTCACATTTACCGCTCTGACTATCGAAATGCCGAAACCACGCAATTATTGTGCAGTGGATGGGTGTCACAGTCAAAAGAAAAATGAAAATTTGTCATTTTTTTCATTGCCGAGAGACGAACAAAGGTACCTAAGTTAATAGTATTTTGAATCTTTTGTTTTTTTTTTAATTCCCTTTTCTCATTCCTTTACAAATTATCATCATTTATTCCTTAAACTTAGAACAATGGTGGGTAGGTACCTACTATGTTCATCGTCATAAATTAAGGATTTCAGGTATTATTTTTGTGTTTTTTAATATAAATAACAGTTACCTACTTAATGTCAGAACATAGTAAACTGTAAACTTACATTGTGACTGAATAAATAAATAAATAAAATAGTAGGTACCTAGCGTCGTCGTCGTGATTTAGGTAGGTATGTCAGAGAATAGAAGTACTAACGCGCCGGCCACTCGGTAGCTGAGGGGCACTTCTATAGCAGTAAATAAACCGTTTAAAACCAAAATCCAAGGTTTAACTTGTCAAGTACCATTACGTCATCGAAATAACTCCATCAAGCCCCGCCCCCCCGCGCGCGCCGCCGACGTTTATTACCAGGACGAATGTAAACGAAAAAATCTCAAGAAATTAGCACAGATTACTAAATAGTTACTTCGTAAACTATAGCTTGCATTCACAAGCCGTTTTTTGTTATGACTTGCAGATAGTAACAGAAAACCAATTTTCATTACGTTTTTACCTAGCTTTCACTTAAAATAACAATAATTCAAGCTCACAATGAGGCCCTCTTGGGGAATGTTTTTGTATGAATAGTAGGTATGAAATACTCCGTCAACTCAAGTAAAAAGCCATCTTTGATTGATTTTTCTCCGCTTTGCTCCTGTTTCCCTTTTGATTATTTGTTAAAATTATTTACGAGGTTTTAAATATTATCGACATTAAAATTTATTAATCGGGAATTCAGGGAAGGGAAAAAATGCATCTTTCATTTTATTAAACTCAAACATATTTGATTGACAAATATAAAATAATTGATTTTCTACAACATTCGTTTCATTACCAAAATCATCATAAGTACAACCCTAGCACATTCTCTCGATGACGCGCTCGCACGTGGGTCGCGCGGCGAGCAAAACAATCTCAACTCTCTGTATGCGTAGTTATGGCACATTTCTTCTGGCTGCAATCAGCTGGTATTATTATTAAGATTTTGTAGGCTAATATAGCGTAGGTATTTAAGCTTTTGTATGGGAGTGATGTATCTGTTACGAAGTAACTATTTAGTAATCTGTGGCGCAGTGTCTTATTTCCAGGTTTCAATTGAAGTGCGGGACGCGGGGGTCGCGCGCACCAAGGAACATTCCCCACCTACGCGAACGACAGCCATTTGTTTTCAACATAAAAGCCGTGAATAATTATTGTAATTGATTGCATAAAAATTAAATTATGAAAAGTTATTCACTGAATTGCTCTCCTACTAAAATTTCCAAAAATCTTATGATACGTGTACTCGTGTTGTTTTCGATCACGTCTACAATTTTTAATTCACATACAAAGTTGTACATGAATGACGCTAAAACGAATCAGAAATGAGGACATAATATGTGGGAGAACCAAGGCAACCGACATAGCTCACAGAATCGCTAATTCTAAGTGGCAGTGGGCGGGATACATACCCCGTAGAACAGGTAGATAGACGTAAAGTTCTCGAGTGGCGACTGCGCATCGGAAGACGTAGCGTAGGCAGGCTTCCCACTCAGTGTACCACTGATAAAGGTGGCAGGAAGCCGCTGGATGCGGGTTGCGCAGGGCCGATCGTTGTGGAAGTCCTTGGGGGGGCATTGGTCCGGCAGTGGACGTCTTCCGGCTGATATGATGACGATAATAGTATGTCCCGAGAAGCAAACACAAATATATAAGTACCAAATTTATTCGTAATTTATAGGTAACAGTTAACTTAATTAGCCCATTTGGAAAGTGAAAGATGATTTTTCTTCAAAATCGCAACGGCATCAGTGAACCTGCACCTTAAGATTCGCGGAAACCGTGTGATCGACAATATCTGTAGGTACATATCGTCACAATCACATCTGTCGGCCTTATCTGCGACTTATGACAGATCAGCCACCGAGATCCCGATAAAATTGGACTTTCCATCTGTTTATGTTACTTGAGTCGCCGATCGCGAGAGACGAATCACACTACAGCGGTCAACATGAACAGTAAGTGACTTGAAAATACTGCTGCTTCTCATTAAACTGAACACCTTTTTTATTCTCAATTGATAAGCCCTTAGCATCATCTCATCATGGTAAGCGACAATGATGCCTAAGATGAAAGTGGGCTTACCAATATTTCCCAACGCTATGGGAACTGGCTATCTTATCTTCAAGCCGGAACACATCAATGTTGTTAGCATTGATGTTTGGCGCCAAGACTTAGATAAGATGGTGATAGCTAGCCAGGCGGGCTTCGAGAATGTCCTTCCACCAACCAAACCAAGACTCTGCCGGGAATCGAACCCGTGACCTCCTGATGTGAACCTAATGGACTTAACTATTACGCCGCGGAAGTTTTCTAATGTACCTTTTTTGACTTCTCATTTTGAATCGATCGTCTCTCGAGTTTCAGTATCTCAGTGTGCAATGAGTACTGGAATAATTTATGCAGTGAAAACTCGATTTATCAATGAATTTAGAAGTATAACTTAACTTTCGCAATTAAATGGTTTCGTAAAGTAAAGACTAATAATAATGTAATAGCTGCGAAAACTTCTCAAGGAAAATTTTGGCGCTTCTTGAAGCGTTTTCAATTTGATTAGTAATTTTTATAAGAGAGAGGCGCTTTGTCTATGTATTCAGTTTTAAAACGACTTCAAAAAAGGAGGAGGTTTCTCAATTCGACAGTGTTCGCGGATAACTTTGTCGTTTATGAACTGATTTTGATGATTCTTTTTTTGTTGGAAAGGAGATATCCCAAGGGTGGTATCATGATAAGGAAACCAGGATCTGATGATGGCATCCCAGAGAAATAGAGGGGAACCTTAGTTTCCTGTTTGAAATCGGTTTATTTTGTTCAAAATTATTCAGTGATAGAAATAAATAGATAATAGGATAAAAAAATCGGGTGGGGCTGTGTCGGGGCATACTACCCTGACTTTACAGGAGGGATGTTTCGGGCTTCGCCCTAAGTGGAGCTCGGCCACAGATTACTAAATAGTTACTTGCTCGGCCTCCGGCTTAGCGGTTTGTTTCTTGGTTGTATGGTATTAGGCGGTATGGCTATGGAGCCTTAGCCTTTTAGTGTAACCGACGGGTTTGTCTGTATCGTTACTTGCGTTACTGTCCAGGTTTTTGACTTGGTACGTGATTGATGTATTTGAAAATGTATGTATGTATATTTCACTTCAAAAATCCTTGATCTTGATCTAACTCTTAATATATTCACAACGTTCCCTGTAAATAGGCTTTAACTCGAAAACCGTTGATTTCCGACCGAAATTAGATGTAGTTTATCCCCATAAAAGGATTTGCACTACTTACCAGTCACCCTGTATATATATACTTTTCTCAAGTGCTGGTACCGACCTCAAAAAAAAGTTGTAGGTCCCTTATTTGTTTCGTACCTACCTGTGATTTTGTTATTGTTAGTTAATTGCGTGTATTAATTTAAAAAAATATTATTTCTTAATTTTAATTTGTTTTTTTTATTCAATCGGGTTTGGGTCCTAAAATACAAAAAAAAACAGCTTAAAATGCAATACCGCAAACCTAGTAGATACGCAAATTATAAAATAGGTACCTAGTAATTACAAAATATGTACTTATCTATCAAATGTTTTGGATTCGATAGTTGTGCAGGCACCGACCTCAAAAAAAATGTAGGCCCCTAATTTGTTTCGTATACCTACCTATGATTTTGTTATTGTTAGTTAATTGCGTGTATTCATATATTTTTTTTAAAAAAAACATAATTTTGAGTGAATTTCTTTTTGAAGTCGTTTTTTTAAACTTTTTATTTTTTTATTTTTAGTATTATCACTATCACTAACTAATAACGTTAAACCCAATCACCCACTCGCAAATAGGATATTATCAAATCATTATGCAAATGTTTTATTAACCGATACCAATTGCGTTGGGGAATCTTGGTAAGCCCGCTTCCATCTTAGGCATCATCGTCACTTACCATCGGGTGAGATGATGCCAATGGCTTACCAATTGAGAATAAAAAAGGTCCTGTGGCTTCCATCATCATCTCAGGAGCATGAAAGTTAAGAAGTAAAACCTTACATCATTAGCCCACCTGAATAACCTGAAAGAGTACCTACAACTATCGGTCTGTAAGTACCTCTATAATATTTAAAGAATTATCCTCCAACTCCTAACCGTTCAGAAGTTGTACCTTCCATCACCAGCTCATCAACATGAAATGATGATTACTAGATGCAAAGTTTTAGGAAATATATGAAACACGTAATACGTGCCATAAAACTTGAGGGTTACCCTCGATCCCAACATCAGATCCTGACTTAGTGACCACCTCAGGGACCACCTCAGGAGTAAACTCTTTCGAGTAAAAAAAAAAACCAAAAAAAAAACTGACATACAGTGGAACATAGAAACTCCCTTTTTTTGAAATCGGTTAAAAATCACTAATTATTGAGTTAAATGAAACTGAGAAATATTTTATGAAATGGGGACAAACGCATCTACCTGCTTAATAATAACTTTAAATTATAAATAAAATAACAACACGAGTGTAAAAACATAACTTCTTTTTTTTGGGAAGTCCAAAAAAATGTATCCTATGTCACTAACAGGATCAAGGCGAATCTAAAGATACCACCCACTCTAAAATCCATCAAGCCATTTAGAAGATATCGTGGAATAAAGAAACATACATACATACATTAGGCCTAAAAACACTACACTCTTTTTTGTGGGCAGTCGCGTAATAAACAGAGCCTAAAAGTCTTTGTTTTGTAAAAAAAGCAAAAGTTTTATGATTATAAGTAATAAGCGTATTAGAAGCGTCGGTGGCTCAACCGGTAACGACTCGGTACATCTAACCAGAGGTACCGGGTTCAAATCTGGACGGCCAATGTACCAATGAGTTTTTCAAAAAACTTACGTACATACTTACCGATTGCTTTAACGGTGAAGGAAAACATCGTGAGGAAACCTGCACACGCCTGCGAAGAAACTCGAAGGTTGTGTGTGAAGTTGACCAACCCGCTCTGGGCCCGCGTGGTCGACTAAGGCCTAATCGCCCTGATTCAGGGTAGGCTCGAGCCCCTCGGTGGGGACGTATATGAGCTGTAATGATGAAGTAATAAAATAACCAATTTAATTAAAAATTTTAAACCCGTCTACCTCTCTTTCTTGAGCAGTGGTGAGCAATGTCACTTTCACGATCAAGACCAATCTAACGACACCTCGTACTCCATAATCCATCAAGCCGTTTCGGCTACAGGCTCAGCCAAAGAGACACACATACATTTCATACATACACGCCATAACATACACCCGAAAAACACTATCCTCCTTTTTGGGTAGTCGGATAAAAAAAGGAGTCGATTTTTTTAGACACAACGTTTCGGGAAGTGTTAGATTAAACTCAGAGGCCGAAATAAACATCAACAATTTTAAGAAAAATTCTCTCGGATCAATTTAAATACAATCAAATAATTTTCGAAAACCAAAAAAACTTTTAGGTACAGCTTGAGAAGAATCTTAATTATTTCGTATTCTTCCGCCAAAACCTTTCATTTGATACCCATATCATGGGAGTGCATAAAAATAACAGGTACCAGGTCTTTGGGAGTCCGCCATTTTGTATTCAGAATGACAGCATTGTCATTCAAACTAACGTATTTGCAAAGTTTCAGCTCAATCGAACACCGGGAAGTGGGTTAAACTTAACCTTCAAATATTAAAGCGGACAACTTACATAATTATATACGAATATTGCAAGTTAAATAAAAGCTTGTAAAAAGTCGGACTTCAATCAGGAAACTAAGGTTTCCCTTGATTTCTCTGGGATGCCATCATCAGATCCTGGTTTCCTTATTATGATGGTACTACCCTTGGGATATCTCCTTTCCAACAAAAATAGAATCATCAAAATCGGTTCATAAACGACAAAGTTATCCGGGAACACACATATTCAATATTCAACATTCAAATTATTTATTTCAGATAGTCAATCCATAATATTATTGTGTTAGTAACAGACATCTTATAAAACTAAGTTAGTATCAACAGAAATGTCAAATATATCAATTATAATAATGTCAAGCAGTCAAAACTACAATAATATTCCAATTAAATGTCAAACAATATTTCAATGTCAGTACAAAATGTCAGGTCACATGTAGTGAGTTCCAGTGCCTAATGATTGGGCACTCGTACTTATCCCCGATCACCCTCAGAATACTGTTGGTACTCCAGTGCACTCTAGACATCAATGAAACCACTTTTTTCCTCATTATTGCGGGAAAACCGTCGATTCGCGCATCCGCAAACATGCCGGACGCGCTGCAGAATCGCGGCAGTCTCAACAGCATCCTGAAGGCATTATTGTACTGGACTTGTAAGGCGCTGTAGGTCTTCTGCGTATATGTTACCCACAGGCTACTCGTGTAAAAAGATTGACAAAAAACTTTAAACAAGGTGATCTTAACTTGATTTGAACAACGAGCGAACCTGCGGGCAAGCATATTGCTTCTGGTGGACAGCGCCCTACGCTCCCTCTCGATGTCAGCGTCATCCTTCAAGTCTGACCCTGTTCAAAGCAGTTCCATATAGCCTGACTGGTGGTACAAACTCAGGAGAGTCGCTACCTGCCGTGAAGACCATAAGTTCGCTTTTCTTAATGTTATATTTCAAACCATGGTCTTTCGCTAACCCTCACAAACACGCAGCAGCTCCCTGAGCGCGCCAACAGACGGGCTCAGCAGCACCATATCGTCCGCATAGCTGATGTTATTGACTTTTATGCCATCTATGGAACATCCCGCATGCATGCTGCTGAGCTCGACTATCAGATCGTTTACGTACAGACTGAAAAGCTTCGGAGACGTCAACCCACCCTGCCTCACTCCACATTCCAGCCTGTACGTTTCGGAGTGTTTGTTTGCCCACCTTACACAATTGATTTGATTTTTATACCAATAACGAAAAACATTAATCAGCTCTGACGGGAGATCAATCTTTCTGAGCTTATCCCACAGCACTGCATAAGACACAAGGTCAAACGCTTTGGATAGATCCAGAAAGCATGCATAAACAGGCGTGCTTCGGTCAGTGTAGTATTTGACTGTGTGCTTAAGCGCCAGGATAGCTGTTTCAGTAGATAGCCCGTTCTTGAAACCGAACTGGGCATCATGCAGATTTAGATGTCAAGCACACCGTCAAACACGGTCGAATTGATAAACCTCCTCCTTTTTTTTAAGTCAGTTAAGAATACGGCCACTTATGCCGCATATTTCAACACTTACAAGTAAATCAAAACTTATAGGATACTTCCCTAAATGGAACAATGAAATTTGGCAAGAAGAAAAAAAAATAAAGTTGTCAGTATGTAGTCATAGTACAAAAATGTTTTAATTGGAAAATTGACGTATATATCGATGTATGGGAGAATATAGTTAAGTTTGTCCTTAAATCCGACTTATTTTTTACCCGAAGCGCCAGAAGGAGTATGTATGTATAATGATTTCTTTGACACGCCATGTAGCCTAAACGGCTTCATGGATTTGAGAGTGCGAGGTGTCGTTAGATTTATCTTGATCCCGTGAGCATAGTAAATAATTTTACTATGCCGTGAGTGACATACAATACATTTTTACCCGACTGGCCGCAAAAAAAGGACTTAAGTTTTTATGCAGTCGGGTTTTTAATTAATTCCTAAAGTTATTTGTAAATACAAAACACAAATAATAAGGTATTTACCTATGAAATTGCCGATTCGGTTTTTGAAGTCCAATGCCAATTTTTATTAAAAATAAAAAAGTTATTGTTTTTTATTATTGACCTTATAGTGACACTACTTATGGTCTTTTGTTAGTAACTAGTGGCATTTCTTTCATGTTCCAATCCCCTGAGCTGTGTACTATTAAATGGAACAAAGGCGTTTTCTTAGTGGTCAATGGGGCAATTTTTTAGACTTGTTAATTTTCTTGAAAGTGACGAAATCTTATGCGGGGTATTCCCAAATATGACATTAGTAACGAAGAAACTGCTGCGATAACTCTAGAGCTTTAAAATTAAAAATGTGTATATTTTGCCTCATTAAAGGAGATTTTTTCAGGTCAAAAAACCTAACTTCATGGGGTTGAAGCCACCATGCTCGCTACTAGGCATACTCGCTAGTTTACAACAGTTTAATGCTATTTTGGGATTAAATTTTGTTTTTATAAGTATTGTTCTTAATATTAATTTTCATCTTATACTTTTTTATACAATCGGCAATTTCATAGTTAAAGACCTAATATATTGTATGGTGGTACGGAACACTTGGTGCGCAAGCCCGACTCGCTGGTCGCCGCTTTCTTCTATGCAATCGGATTGAGAACCAATTTTTGAAAGACTTTAAAATTTGCTTTTTATTTATCTCCAGCAACGTTACAAGTGTTGTGTGTTGCGGCGGCACTCGCTTGCTGCTCCGCCATCTCAGTGCCACTGAGACAGAATGCGGAGACGCTATGCGTCGGGCAGAACAACTTCCTGAGGATCGCCAGTGCCGAGAGCTGCCTCCATTACTACCAGTGCTATGCGGGCAGGGCATATCTTATGGAGTGTCCGGATAAGACTTGGTTCAACGAAATGGAACAGGTATGTAAATGAGGGTTAAAGTTTTTTTTTGTTTCTTTGCTACTCCGCCTTATCAATTATAGAGACGTTATGCATCGGGCACAATAACCTCCTGAGGATCGCCAGTGCGGAGAGCTGTCTACCTACACTATTACATAGCAAGTCCCCTGAAATTGGCGTTACTGAAACGGTTGGCAATACAGAAATCAATGGGATTTCTATCAAAATCTCTCCATTAACTTCTGCCAATAACCAGAAAACACCCTACGTGAAACACACAGTAGGCGCTACTGCCACAGTCAAACATCAGCCAATGACATCGACCGATAGGGTCTTTGCTGACTCACGCCTCATTATGGTATAAATCTGGTGGCAATAGCTCTATATAACCACTCCACAATTTTTTTTGCTAAATGAAAAAAAAAATAGGTACAGCAAATGTATTTGATATATGTTCTCTTTTCTTTTGCAGGTCTGCGACTGGTCAAATCCACCAGACAGTTGTCGCATTGAGCCTGATCCAGAGCCTGAACCAGAGCCGGAACCAGAGCCAGAACCTGAACCAGAGCTCGAACCGGCGCCTGAACCAGAGCCTGAACCGGAGCCGGAACCAGAGCCTGAACCAGAGCCTGAACCGGAGCCTGAACCAGAACCTGAACCGGAGCCTGAACCACAGCCAGAAGCTGAAATAGAGCTTGAACCAGAAACTCAACCAGACCCAGAGCCTGAATCAGAAGTCGAAGAACCCGGATCTGAAGCAGAGTCTGAGTTGTCTATAGAAGATACACATCCTGAAGAAGATTCAGTAGACGAACAAAGTAATGCCTCAGAACACGACCATGATTATGATGAAGACAATCATGAACACGACCACGAACATCATGATTACGACCATGATCATGATGACGAGCATTATGAACATGACCATGAAAACGACCGTGATCATGAAGACGAGCATCACGATCATGAACATGATGACGAACATCATGACCACGATCACGAACACGAACGTGATCATGATGACGATCATCACGATCATGATGAAGAACATCATGACCACGATCACGAACACGAACGTGATCATAATGACGATCATCACGATCATGACGAAGAACATCACGATCACGACCACGAACATCATGATCACGACCATGATGACGAGCGTCATAAACAATACCACAAACACGACCGTGATCAAGAAGACGAACATCACGATCATGAACATGATGAAGAACATCATGACCACGATCATGAACATCATGAACACGACAATGAGCATCAACGTGATCATGATGACGATCATCACAATCATGATGACGAACATCACGATCATGACCATGATGACGAACATCACGATCATGACCACAATGACGAACATCATGACCACGATCAAGAAGTTGGAAACGAAATGTTTGTAATAGAAGATCAACCAGAAGATGCTATAGTGAAATTCTTGAAAGCTTTCCAACAGGATGACAATGAGGAAGGCGAAGGCAATGAGACTGGAGGACAAGACGATGAAACAGAAGGTGACATCATACCCTTAAAGACAGAACACAAAAGTTCGATATTGAAAGGTGGGTTCTAATCTAACGCAGTTTCTAAAGGAATGCCAACCTAACTGCAGTAGGTAGGTCTCGCTGTAATATGTTAGTTATTTATTTTTAAGATTACTTTGTGCAATTTTGTAAATAACGCATGATGTATGTTGAATGAAATGATTATTTAAGTTTCTGCTAGTTTCTTTTCAAATTCAATTGTTGTACCTACTTCCAGACAAGTCGCACATGTTTCGATTTGCCGCACGCAACATAGTACCTACAGTTCGCGGCCTATAAGTTGAACACAATTAATGTCGGTCGTTCGCGCAGGTAGTGAGCGCGCGGGCGCGGCGCAGATTACGCGGAGGGCTCGCGACTCCCGCGTCACGCACTTAGACTGAGACCTGAAAATAAGACACTGCGCACTGTTCAATTTAAATGCCGCGATCTATACTTATCTGTGGGTTTGTTCACACTAATGCAAAAACCCGGCCAAGTGCGACTCGGGGTCACACAAACAGGGTTCCGCACTTTAACTTGACAGACCTCTCAGTATATACTCTGCTCTAGGTAAATAGGGGTGTAATTATTCTGGACTTTGTAAATTTTATTTTCCCTATGGGAACGGCAGGACTCATAGGTTTTCTTGTAGTCTATGATTTTTTTTTATTCACAATTGGTAAGCCCTTGGCATCATCTCACCTGATGGTAAGTGACGATGATGCCGAAGATGGAAGCAGGCTTACCAAGTTTCCCCAACGCAATGGAGAACTGGCTATCTTATCTTCAAGCCGGAACACATAAATGTTGTTAACACTGATTTTTGGCGGCAAGACTTAGATAAGATGGTGGCAGCCAGCCAGGCGGGCTTAGAAAATGCCCTACCACCAACCAAACCGAGTCTTTCAAGTTGACCCCACCGGGAATCGAACCCGCGACCTCCTGGTGTGAAGCAAATGGACTAACCATTGCGCCACGGAGGCGGTTAAAATTCAGCCTCAGGTACTGTTATTTTTTAAAGATTATAGGCCCATTAGTTTCGGAGGTTAGAGTAATGGTCAATATTCGTCTATTTTTTTATATAACTTTAAAACTATTATAAACTAAAAAAAAAATACTTGAGATTATCACAACAAACCCTTTTATTTGATACTAGCTGCTTCCCGCGGCTTCACCCGCGTGGACGTTTCTATGACTTTTCGAGGGTGATAGGCTATGTGGTAATCCAGGTCCTAATCTGTCTACCTACCAAATTTCAGCCAGATCCGTTCAGTAGTTTTTGCGTGAAAGAGTAACATACATCCATACAAACTTTCGCGTTTATAATATTAGTAGGATAGGTTATGCCACACAGAAAGTTTGATATTTTTTTAAATTCTAATTTAGCCCCAAAAAGTGCTCCCCTTGTTTAAAATTCATTTATTTACGTTACACGTTCGTTTTTGGGTCACCGAATTCGGGAATTTCCCGTGGCACTACCAGTGGAACTACTGGTAGTGCCATAGTTAAATTTAATTTACCGTAGCACTACCAATAGCTATTGAGTATACTCCCAATTTTTTCTTCTGCGAAGCATTCTTCTGCCCATCGGGGAGCCTCGCTTCGCGAGGCTCTTTGACTGTATAATCAATCAAACCTGACCAAACCGAATATCGCTCGCTTCGCTCGCTCATTTACGGTTTTTTGAGATAAAACTTAGTTAAAATAATAATCTAAAGTAAAGTAATCTGCTGCTTAGCTTTTTTTTGTTTGGTCGGATTGGGAGTAAACCTATCAAATTAAATCAGTAGTGCTACGGTAAATGAAATTTAACTATGGCACTACCAGTAGTTCCACTGGTAGTGCCACGGGAAATGCGCTACCGAATTACATATTGTGTATCAAATTTCAACTCAATCGGTCCAGTAGTTTCGGAGCAAACACGCTGTGACAGACGGACGAACAGACAGCCAACCGAGTGATCCTATAATGGTTCAGTTTTATCTTTTAAGGTACGTTATTCATAAAACCATGTCTGGGTGATTTACTTCTACACAAAGTACCCGTTGGTCCTGTGGCAACGCTCCTCCCGAGAGTCGTGGGTTCGATCCCCACCCAGGGCAAACTTTCGTATGACAGATTGACGAGTTAGCTGACCGGGTGTCCAATATATAATATACTTTATATGGCTCTACAGGGCCCTTTAGTTCAATTATATTTCCAAGAGTGAGATCATGATGGGAGATCCGGATAGGTAATACCGAGACACAGTATTACGACATAGCTTACAGTAGCGCAACACCTTTGATGTCGCACGATGCCGCCACGGCGCAGGTACTAGTAGTACTAGCCTGCAGCCAGCCTAGCAAACTCGTTACTCTGCGTAAGTACATTCGTGGCACTACTGTAAGCCGCTATATTGTAATACTGTGACCTAGGGGAATTCAAAAATAATAAAATATGAAATCAATTTTAGCTTTTTATTACATCGTTATTATTATTTAAACAAAATAAATCTCAAATACAATAATAATAATTAGGTAAAGGTATAAGTAACACAACCAAAGCAAAACATTGATAACTGAATTTGAGATAATAATATACGTACGATAATGTCAAGATCCACTTAGGACAACCTGTAAATGCATCCTAGGATATAAAAAAAGGGTTAGGTATTTATTATTTTCATATTACATTCAACTAAGTTCCGACTTGATAAGTTATAGGTACTCTACTCATTGGCAGTAAGCCCCCATTAGCAAAATACTGACAAACATATCTTTACGCAGGCGCATTTAAAGGCTAGTTGTGAAAAAATAAACATCTGAAATTTTACAAAGAACGTTTAGAAACAGCGTAGAATTAAGATTTTGGTGTGATTTATGCGAGGAACAAAGTATTAACAATGCTGGATAGTTGAGAAGCACCGTTAAAAGAATTATCTAAACACAATTATGTAGTGCACTTTGCTCTCTTGCACGCATCTTTTCATTTTGATTTTTCGATTTTCAGTCAAATTAAATGTTTAAGCTTTTTAAGTAACAAAAGGTTCATTTTAATTAAATCAATGTCAATATGTGGTCATACGAATACAATTACAAAATGTGAGTTCGTTACAAGCTAAGCTTAAGTAGCCAAAGATTACCGTTTGCAAGTTACAAGAACAGTTCAACATGGTCCACATAACGCACAGTACAAAAGATTAGCTAATGAGTAGATATGTGATGTGTTAAAATATATAGGTTTTGCTGTGACGATAGAAATCTATACCGAACCGGAAACTACTAGAAATATCTCGCCATACAAAAGTCAACTGGTAAGTAAATACTAGCGAATCAGCTGACAGGATTTGTATAGATTTTCACAGTCGCAGCATTTGTAAGCCTACCCTAAAGCCTATTATATAAAAGTACGTGTTGCATATTATCTAGCGATTTATATCGATAACCATTACTATGACCAGATACATTTTGCCCTACAGAACATTTCACGGCAGGCACTATCAAAATACACGTTAGTTTATCTAATATACTTCATCTCGTTTCAACATCTTTGGCTTAACGCATACTCTGATAATATCTTATCGTGAAACAGTAAATATCACTAGAAATTTCATTGCCACTTTGTCATATCCATGTCGACGATAAAATTTCACAATAAAACGTATAAATCTAAAATAAGACAATCCTACAAGTTCATTTGAAAAAGAGTTTCAAAACTAATTTAAGGGAGAGAAGTTATTAGAGATTATTTGAATACAAAAATAAATTAAACAAAACACAACTAATTTATTTACAAACAGGTTCCGCGCCATGGATGCGACAAACAACAACGCCTCATCAGTTCCATAGACAATTCCAACGTACAAATTCCCAATTTGAACTCCTACATAGCTATGTCTACTTGGGTTACATACAATATCACGAGAGCGAATACATAGTTACATTTCGTTAGTACAAAATGACGATTCCGTATCGATTAAATAACTATAGAATTTAAAGCGTGATGTTAACATTAGGTTTTATCAAATCCTTCAACGTCGTTCGGTAAAAAAGTACGAAATATTGGCTTGTTGTACAAAAATGACTCCTCTAAGTGTTGCCGTTAATACAAATAGGTTGGTACCGTCAGGCCGCGCGCGGGGCGCCGTAGGCCGCGGGAATAAGGTTCGATTCCGAGTGGCACGCGCCAACTGGTCAAAACAGGCCGACATCTTTCTTCATGTTGGTCTGCTTCCAGGCCGGCAAGTTGCCGAATTCTTCTTTGGTCATGCCGAAGGCCTCCTGCGTAAAAGTAGAAAAATAATCATTCGACTATTCCCAAATTTACTTAAGAAAGCAATTCTTAAACTTCTCAGCCACCTCGAAAACAGTGTTAATATCCTAACCAATTTAAATTAAAAAAAAAACCACTGCATTAAACACCACACCTCTTTTTGGACAGTCAGGTAAACAGTATTCTGTGCCACTTACGGAATCAAGAAAAATCTAACGACACCTCACAATCCAAAATCTATGAAGCCATTTAGGCGACAGGCTCAGCCAATAAACATACAAACATACACCCGAAAAACATTATCCTCCTTTTTTGGGCAGGCGGGTAAAATCTATATCCACGGGGGCGAAGTCGTGGGCAAATGTTAGTAAAATATATTTAGCTCTAGATTTAGTAATGTTATTGCGTACTGAATATTTTATAAACAGATAAAGGTATTTTCTTAAGTAACTTTTTATCATCTGTCGGAAACCCCGTATTGTTCTGAAACTATTCATTTTACTCACTTACACTTCACTTAAATGTCCTAAACGAGTTATAACATAGTACTAATAGCATAGTAAAAGAGAGAATTAGTAGGTTATCTTCATACCATGGTACATCACGCGGTTTGTATGTGTGCGCTTCAGTAGGCATGCAAGCACACTACAATAATAAGAACGACTTTTTTCCTTCTGTTATTTTTCAGCGTTCTAATTTTATATTTTTTTAATAAAATGATCAAAATACCAAGTGAGTTGTTCTATGAGGAATGATTTGTCTTTGAAAGCCGTTCGCGAGCGTGGAAATTAGTTTTTTACCGATACTTCGGGAACTACGGTGAGCTAGCTATGCTATCTAAATCTTTTTTTTTATTAAAAAAATTGAGTGCGTTTCACTACATCTCACCCGATGGTAATTGACGATGTAGTCAAGGATGGTACATTACATTGATGGTATTTTACATACTAATTAGTAGACTATGTCAACCTATGCTTCCCACCCCATCAACTATCTCTGTGCAAAAGATAAGTCCAATCTGATACTCCGTCGCACTGTGACGTGAAATAAAGACATACGACTAACTAAACACACTATCATTATAATATTTGGATTTTTGACATTGGTAAATATTCCCACTCAGTCGCATAACAGCTTCATTTCACGTATCAGTGTTATATACAGCTGCTATCAGATATATCGTAGCGGGCGAGGTGTTCAAATATTTCTGAGCCGTGTGGAATTTAAATAAATTATTTACACTAGGAAAACGTAGCATAGGTAGGCCTAGCGTAGGCGTAGCGTGGACCGATGACCAGGTGAAGGTCGTGGAAATCCTTGGGGGAGGCCTATGTCCAACAGTGGACATCCTTCGGCTGATATGATGATGATACACTAGAGCGGCTATAAGTACTCGTATCTGAACATTTGATTTGTCTTAAATGATATTTAAAATCACCTGCTCATATATTTATTAAATAGTGATTTTTCAATATATTCTTTACACACATCTAGCTAAAAAGATCCGAACGCACAGAATAGATTATTTATACGGCAGAGTGCGTTCAGATATTTTGAGCTCGTTGTGTGTGAAGAATATATTAAAATCAGCTGCTCAGATATTTATGACGAATTAGATGTTCAGATATTAATAGCAACATATACATTGTATACATTATATTTATTAAAATTCAATACCGCTCACACATACTTGAACACCGCTACGATATATCTGATGGCGACTGTACCATGTAGCAGGATAATCACGTACCAAGAAGTCCGGAGATGACAAATGCCGCTCGAGGCGATGCGGGTCCACATTTTCAGGTAACGGCCGACGCTGTAACGCACACAGCGGTAACAGGCAACAGTTTGACAGTTTTGACAGCTCGCACGCGCCCGATAGCGTCTCGCCGGCCTTGAACCCGTGCTGCAATGTACAGTGCGCGTTTATTTACAGGTGTGCAGAATATATGTATAGGTTGCATTGCGTTTTAGGCAGTTTGTGATACCAGACCAGGAAATAAGAATAATAGGGTTAAATATACATAATTTCTTTTCCTATAAACTTTGAGGCACCTTATGAAGCTTACCTGCGGTGCGTAAGATCTGTAGTAATCATTAGTGATCGTTGTTTAGGTTTTACCTAAGCATTTTATGATGTATTTGTACAATAATTTTTGTCAACTTTACACAGACACCCCAGCGAGAAAATTTTGGGCCTTCACCTTACAATGTTGTATCCCATAACCAACCAGCGGAAGAATTCATTGATATTATACAGCTCGTCCAATTATTGGACGACGGAATGTGTGTTCTGTGTGCAAGCTAACGGTTTTCTCGCTCTAGCAAAGGACAGAAAGGGACAGAGCGACGGAAAATGTCTTTGTGGAGCAATTAGTAATAGTCTTACCGCAATGTCGGGCCGCGCGTTGGGCCGCATCAAACATAATTTATGACTACATGACCAAATATATGGTATATAATTACCGCAATATTAGCCTCGGCGTCTCATCGTGCTCCTGTCACGTGTCAAACTGGTCCGTTAACGCGCTGCGCTCCAGCCCGGCAGCTACAACGCGCATTTAGGGTCGCGTGTTGAGCCACGAAACACGTAGCCCTATGACTACATAAAACTATGATAGTTACCGCAATATTAGCCTCGGCGGCCTCATCGTGCTCCTGCCACGTGTCGAACAGGTCTGTGAACGCGCTGGGCTCTAGCCCGGCAGCCACTACACGCACGTCTGGTCGCAAGTTGGGCCGCGACGCGCGCCAGTACGCGTCGGCGGTGCGCAGCGCAGCAGCGCGCAAACCCTGCCAGCGCGCCGCGAATGCGCCCACGCCTAAGAAAGGTTTACATTTTAGTTACTAAACATGAACTATGCATGTCTGGAAAATCTTTAGTCAGTTTGTTAGGGTCGCGGTCGAGTAATAAGTGTACTCGTAAGCTCATCGAAAAACACAACTTTGCGGGGCAAATTTTTATCCAAAATTAATAAGCCCTTGGCAACATCTCACGTGATGGTAAATAACGAAACTAATTCGTAATAATGTCATTCCTTATCCAGCCAAAACCGAACGTGAATCTGGTTTACCGGCGGCGCATTGTCGCAATCATTCGAAAATGGTGGATTTTTTTTTGTCAAATAACCAGAATTACAAAATCAAATAATATAGGCATACACTAAATTTTAAAAAGTTTTTAAAAACTGAAACAAATATTTTTAAAATTTTATCGTCGGTATCAGAAAAATATCCACAGGCGTATCTTGCGCCAAACTTCATTACGGCTCTGAATTTGGTCGCAAGACGCGTCGCAGTAGCAAACCTAGCGGGACGTAAAGGTACCTTTTTTTTATTATTCACAATTGGTAAGTCCTTGGCATCATCTCACCTGATGGTAAGTGACGATGATGCCGAAGATGGAAGCGGGCTTACCAAGATTCCCCAACGCAATGGAGCGCTGGCTATCTTATCTACAAGCCGGAACACATCAATGTTGTTAGAAAATGCTCTGCCACCAACCAAACCGAGTCTTACAAGATGACCCCACCGGGAATCGAACCCGCGACCTCCTGGTGTGAAGCGAATGGACTAGCCATTACGCCACGAAGGCGGTTGAACTACTCGATTGTACCTGCGCACGAAAGCACTCGCATCACAGTTCAGTTCAGTAAAAAAGTTTGGCGCGAGCTGTACATTCAATTAAAAAACTAGACTCATTTCCGATGATAGACGGTTTCCGCCTACCATTTAGTGATTTAAAATATTCGTGTACTGACCAGCATTCCTCTCAGCAGGCTCCAGTTCCCCGTCCTCCCCTCGCGGCCACCACCCTTGCCACAGCCACACGTTGGTGCCGTCATCCAATAGGAAAAGAGCTGCACCAAGAACAATAATGATAATTTATTAGTAAGAATAGCTTGCTTACCTCTAGACGCTAGCCTTTAGGCATGCTATATGCGACAGACAAAAAATCTCAATACAATCTGACAGAGATGTAGTTTTCACTGTTGTCTTTGTCTAAAACGCTCTATCTATTATATTGTCAGATTGTAAACTGGACTTGCATATTGCCCGGCTTCCCTACCGGTTTCCGGACCGCCAGGTCTGCGGCAACGCGTATACTGAGGATAAAAGTCCCTAATACTGTCATAAAACTAATTTTCTAAATGAAATGTACTTAAAGCGGTAATATTACAGATTTTCGTTATTTTTGTCGTCAATTACTCCTAAACGATAGAAAACCCAAGGTTGAAAAAAATACCCTTATTGTTGTTGATAATGTTTGTAAAGTCAAAAGCAAACATGATAGAGCAGTTTCGGCTCGATAGAAAAAAAACCCCTGGTCTAAAACGTTACTTTTAACTCTAGTTGTGACTAATATTTTGAAGTATAAATTTAAAAAAATATACAACATTATTTGTTATGATAATACAAAGTGAGTAATGTTATTATTTTTAATACTTTCATTGTAGTTTTTTATTTAAAGTAAAAACCATTGAAAAAGTGACAAGTGTGGTTATTTTCTTTACTGTTTACACGTAAAGAAAAAGGCAGAGACAACTGTAATCAATCAATCAATCCTCGCTTGAATGTTAGGTCCATTTTACGCCACGACGGTCCTCTTTTCGCAAACTCTAGCTAAAAACTGATTTCGCCTCGAAACTGCAACACACACTTTTTTATCAAGCCCGGGTCTGAATGTGATTAAACTGTTATTTGTGGAACAAGGGGACAAAGTTCTTGTTGATGTTCTGAGAGCGTTAATTTGAAGCCTGAGCTTAGCGAGGAATTCAATATACTCGTACGTCGCCCGAGAATATAATGTTTTGGCCCCGAGTGAGACACAATTTTTCATCACAACATATAATATATAACTAATAGTAAAAACTAAACTAGTATGTACCTGTAGACATTGGTTTGAGCGTTCTGTCTTCTGATTGGTCCTCGTTCGTATCAGAGCACGAACGTGGATCAATCAGAAGAGAGAACCAAAACTTCCTACAGGAAGAAAAGTAGAATTTTGTTCGCAATTATTGAGGAACCAGTCGTCGTTTTTCGAATAGGTGTGATGAAAATGACATTTAAATATGTAAGAATCCATGATTTACTAACAATTTAATATGAGATGAGACAGTACAAAAATTATTACTTGAAGTCGCTAAGGATTTGAATCAGTCCATCTAGTGTATCTGTTTTAGACTTGGTTTCATCATATCAGCTCATATACGTCCCCACCGAGGGGCTCGAGCTTACCCTGAATTAGGGCGATCGGGCCTTAGTCGACCACGTGGGCCCAGTGCGGGTTGGTCGACTTCACACACAACTTAGCTTACATGAAACAAAATGAAATAATAATTTTACTATCCAATCATAACTTTAAATCTGCGGCCGTCCACGAAACTGTATTTTGAGGAACCAGTGGCACTGGATATGCGCTATTTGCTGTTTTCTAGGCTACCAACGAACAAATCTGCCCTGTTACGCTCAATACCCGAATTAGAATTAGAAATTAAAAATGAGAATTACCGAAAAAATTTTAACCGTGGGGCTGGGTTCATACTTGTTACGAAATTTGTAGAAATGGGCGAAATATTACAATCACTTTGTCTTTTGATCATCTACATTAAACCACACCCACCATATTCCCACCCACTCTTCCTCTGTTTATTCCAACTCTCTCACAGTTCAAGAAATCAGGCTGTGGAATTTGAGTCTATAATGTTTTATATATTTATGTACAGTGTAAACTCTGTAAAACGTCACTCGATATAAAGATTCACTCTTTGAAACGTCAAAACTTTCTGACTCCAGTTGGTTTACTTTGACGCTAATTTCTCTCTGTATAACGAAAACTCTCAATAACGTCACAAAATGCCCGGTCCTTTGAGTGTCGCTAAATAGAGTTTACACTGTATATGTTTTTTGTTTGTTTACGTATATATTATATATAATTATTTATATATAATTATTTAATTTTATGAATAATGGTTACAATAAAGTACTTTAATTATTTAAGTATTTTATGTGAATGTTTATATGCAATTTTTTAGATTTTTAAAATTGCACAGCCCCTCATCTTATTCTATCGCTGTTTTCCCACCCAAAGGTTGCCTGGAAGAAATTGCTACCCAATAAGGCCGCCTACTGTATAGTATCTCTTCTATGTTGTTTTATTATTTTTATGTTGTGATTCAAGAAAGACCATTGTATTGTAAATATCCCGAGCAGCAGGGCGCTCTCAGTTTTTTTAGAAAATAGTGCATTTTTAAATCTGTGTTTGCGCCTGACATCCTTAACAACTGCGCCTGTGCAACTACCGTATAAAAACTGTACACTTACCGGGTTGCGAGGCGGAATATAGCTCCTTCTGTTCGAACGGGAATGGAGTCACCAGATGTTCGTGTCTCAGCGGGGACAGAACCTCGTGAGCCTCAAACTGACCCCCCAGGTCCGTAAAATGGAACAGACGAGGGGTCACATCGGCCCCACCCTCCTTACTGCCACCCAGAACAGAGTTATAGTACTGTTTGTTGGCAACCCCCAAAGCTTCTAACACCTCTTTCGGTTCTTCGCCTTCCTTCACTTCAGTGATCTTTATATTGGAAACGTTACTTCCGAATAGGTAGCTCGATTTCCGCGCAATAAGTTTGTTGGCAAGGTCTATGGCAATGTTCTTTGTATGTTTTAAGCTCCGCGCTCCGTGCCATATATATAGGCATCCTTTCTCTGTATCGGCTAGGAGCAACGACCCGCGAGTTCGTAATTGTCTCACAGAGCAAGGGACTTGTAGTAGATAAGCTTCGTTGGCCAAATTGCCTCGCGTGACAAAGAGGCGGTATCGACCTTTGTCTGTGCCTTTCTTCCCTTGGTGTATGACTAGGTTTCCTTGGAAGAGGTTTAGGAAGGCCGGCGGTTCGTTGCCCTGAGCCACGCGAACTTGAGGTCCTTTTTCTTTGTCTAATTCCACAGTCAGTAGCGCGGCAGCACCTTTTTCGTTTGAAGACGCATCCTTGCCTTGCCAACAAAAGTATGCGCACCGATCTCTGCCAGTCAGATTGTGTTTGGAAGGTTTCCCGTTCAACTCCCGACCACTAACCGTGATCTGATACTCCCATCTGATTATATAACTGTCTGCCGAGAAAAATTCTCCAATTTCGGTGTCGTTTTCAACCTTCTGATAGTCGTATTCCTGTATCACCCACTTGCAGACGGATTTTGATTTAATTTCGTAGTGTCTCATGGATTCTTTGTCGTAGTAATGCGTGCCGCGGCCAACGTGTGACCCTTCTAGTATGAGATCGGGGTCTTGGTATTCATTCGACCACATTTCCTCAGCATCGCAAGGCGTGATCTCGACACTATTCGTTTTGTTCTCCTGAGGTTTGACCTTAATAACTCGACTATAGTCGGGCCAATCAAGGAATTTCTCTTTGAACAGTATAGTTTCCATGTGCTGTGTGACTTTGGATAGAATCGCCCATTCCGGCCGGCTTTTAGATGACTTTTCTGGTGCTTTCGTTTCATTTCTTGCTCCCTGGAATATAGCAGCGTTGAGGGGATTTATATGGCATTCTTCGTAATTGTATCCTTCATCGAACAATTCTTGCGCTAACTGCGCAGCTCGTCTTCTGCTTTCCAACAGAACATTCTTTCCGTACCAAATATACATTTCCGATCCAAAATCAAACACTATTACTTTGGACTGGTGAAGCATAGCTATCTTTGGTACTTGACCCCAATACTCCTTTATCGGTATAAGTTCGTCGTCCATAACTTCATAACACATGTTGGTTTGCACTATACAGGACTCGTAGATTTCATCTTCGTCTGGGTGACCAGTTTCTACAGGTTTGTAATCCTCTATGTTTTCAGTAACGCCGAGGAGAGACCAGAACTGTATCCAGCTTTTGTTTGTGTACTTCTTAATTTGTTCGTCGATTTGTATGACGCTGGTGGAATTCTTGCAGCCCAGATCTTTGGTGTTATGTATATGGTTGGCGATATCTGTGCTGCGATTTCTGAAAATTAAAACGAAAAGGATTATAAATAAAGCCTTGTTTACTACTATAGTTGTACCTAACCACATAATGCCACAAAAGACCTAATGACGAGAAGTATGGAACCAGATAATTAACGTGGCACTTAGTTAATAATTAGTTTCAATGTATCGTTTTACAGGGACCAGTAGTACTCACGGTTGAAGAGCCTAATAAATGAAGTAAAAATAAAATGGCTTGTCCAGAAAAATCTACAAGCATTGAATGACTGTAAAGTCGATCAACTTTATTTTTTTATTCATAGTTTTGAAAACAAACATAAAATATTTAAAAAAAAAACGAAAAATGCTACGATAAGGTTCATTTAGCATGGGTGGTTCTACCGTAAAAAGGAACCCCGCGTACTCCCTCGAATTAGTATTTTTCGAAGCTCCGCGATGAATGGGCCTTCCACGATCTGCCTGGGTACATCTAGGCAGATTATGAAAAGTTTTTAAGACTAAAATATGAATGAATTCAGTACCTTTCGATGACATTGGCGTACTGGCCGATATAGAGGAACACTTGGTCGGGTGTGACGAGCACAAAAGCGTCGCCGCGGTTCACGCTAGTATGCACCGGCTCTACTAGTCGCGTCTGTAAATAAAGTAACACATCAGTTACATAGCAAATTAGTAATAGTAATAAATCATCAGTGGCACAAGTACAGTTATCTGTCATCGCATCAGCTCTTATACGTCCCCACCGAGGGGCTCGAGCCTACCCATTAGAGCGATGACAGTTGTCTATACTAATATTATAAAGAGGACAGATTTGATTGTTTGTTTGTTTGCATTTAATAGGCTCCGAAAGTACTGGACCGATTCGAAATATTATTTCACCGTTGGAAAGCTGCATTATCCGCGGTTGCTATAGGCTATATTATATTTTCAAAAAAATTGGGAATGTAACCCAAGGTGTAAAAAATGACCTAAAAACTCCTTTACATCTACAAAAAGTAGTGTAGTGTAGTATGAGGCGGTACGAAGTTCGCCGGGACAGCTAGTACATCAATAAAGTCAATTCAGTATTTTTAATCGTGGACATCATGGAGGACTCATGAGGACATAGCAATTACGAGCGTGGTCGAGAATGTTTGAATCTTGAATCCAGAAGCGGCTACTCTGAATGATATAACGGAAAGTATTATGTCAAAGGCCCTATGACTGACTGAATTCCTACTTACAGATACATAGCTATACAGGATGTACCGAAATTGGTGTAGGAGTCGTTTACTAGAGTCTCTGCTCATCATACTGAAAAAAGTTCCCCAAGAGTGCCCCAAAAAAATTTATCTCTATCAGAATAGATCAGCTATAGCTGATTGAAAAATTATATGCATCTTGTTTGGAGGATCCGGTTTCTTGGGGAAAGTTGTTCAGTATGATGAGTAGGAGCCCCAGTGTCCGGATTGGTGGAGGTTGTAGAGCTAGTGGCGAACCCTATTGTCAGAAGTGATAAAGACGTCTATAAGGCTTAACGACTGCCATCTAGTGATACCAACCGACACAAACGGCTTTACGATATTTGTGGAACATTTGAGGTAAATACCATGGTTAAAGTCATCCAGGCTATAACCGTGCTTAGCGTTCCGTGACGAACTGTAACTTGATTTTATTTGTTTTTGTTAAGTTTTTTTTGTAAAATAGTAAAACTTTTAACAATAGTTTAAGTAAAAATAGTTGTGTCATTAATATTGTCTCAGGGATTGTAAATTTTATGATCAACTGTTATTAAGTGGAACTCCAGGTAATATTTAATTTAAAATGTATATGTAATAC
The DNA here is from genome assembly GCA_947284805.1 of Coleophora flavipennella. NCBI lineage: Eukaryota > Metazoa > Arthropoda > Insecta > Lepidoptera > Coleophoridae > Coleophora > Coleophora flavipennella. The sequence continues at coordinate 9,445,485 of OX369269.1, forward strand.
TATCTATAAGACTGTTTGTTTCCTAAATTAAAGAAAAATAACTCAGTACCATGACACCGACTCTAAGGCGCTTTGCACACGACGGGGCGGGGTGGGCCGGTCAATTTCGCCGCCGACGATAACACAAAGGGAATAAGGCGCCGACCGCGCCGCCTCCATGTGCGTTGGTAGTATAGGATTCCCTTTGTGCTATCGTTGGCGGCGAAATTGACCGGCCCGCCCCGCCCCGTCGTGTGCAAAGCGCCTAACAGGTGTCACTTTTATAGCTTAAGATCGATAAGGAGCTTAGATGGTTTGCTGTAGCAGCAGCATTGATAGGAAGCAAGTAACAGGTGGACGCGTGGTTGTACAGGGCGTCACAAGCTGGCCGTCGTTCAGAAGCTACAGTCAGGCGCAACGGTAGCGTTGGCAGTCGGTGGCGTAAAGGCTAGGGCCGCTACCTTCTGTCCGGCCACGTACTAATGTATTTTCGAATATCGATCTTATATGTACGTTTATCCGACGCTCTTAAACCTGCACACGCCTGCGAGGAAACTCGAAGGTTGTATGTGAAGTCGACCAACCCGCATTGTGACTGTGTCCAAGGTCCGATCGCCCTTATTCAGGCTAGGCTCGAGCCCCTCGGTGGGGATGTAAACCTGCGTGATCGACGTGACCAGCTGACTACTCGAGTTGCACATATTATTCCAATTTCTGTGGGTTGCACTGATCTACGACCGCCACGACAAAAAGATAAGAATCAGAATAATTTTTTTTTAATTTAATTTTTTTTTTCTGTGATAAGAATAAATTAGATAGACATTCATATATACCTGAACTCGTCTCCTGCCCTTGATCTGCAGTAGCATGACCGTCTTGGTGCCCTGGCTGGGTACACAGGTGGTGGACGCGCTCCTCAAAGCCACGTTAGAGAAGTCTTCTTTACTGGCGAGGGCGGCCAGCGCTTCCGCTGCGAGACCGCAGTTCGCGGTCGCTGGAAGATAAAAGTATAATCATCAATCTATTGAGTCTAAACAGATGATTAAGTCTAATTACTTAGATTTTAACAAAGGCGACAATACCCTGCTGAAGAACTACTTAAAATTACTATTTTTGAAAATGGATGGGCCGATTCTAATGAAACTTAATATAATTAAGCAAGTCATGAAATTTTAGTTTCTAAATAGATTGCATTTTCGAAATATTTTTTTAAATATTAGCGAATTTTAAGATTACTATGAAAATCTTAAATCACTATTATTTAGTGACACACTTTATCATCATAATTAAGAGCCCTACTCTTGTCGGTGTAGCTCTTTCCAGGTCTCTCTCTCCCACACTATCTCCTTCATTTCTCTATACGTTTCCACCTTAACTATCTTCTAGATATACTTTATAGATATGATAAATTGCCTTTAAAAAAATTTACAAGTAGTTATTGAATATGAACTGATTCGACCAGTCGCAGTGATCTACGAGCGCTTCGGTAAGAAAACTATATGCTTACCTTTTTCCTTGATGAGTTGTTCCTTCAACGTGGACGGCAGCGCCATGTACTCCTGTTTGATGTCAGTGCGCGCGGCAAGAGCTTTGAGGGGGTTCCGCGAGGCTGCGTGCCGCCTCTCGCGCTTGGCTCGCCTCGTCCATTCACTGGCCAGTCTGGTGTGTCAGGGAAATATAAATTAGCGTAACAAAAAATATATTAACAGTAAGGCACTTTGCACACTATGGGGCGGGGCGGGGCGGTCAATTTCGCCGCCACCGATAGCACAAAGTGAATCCTATACTACCAACGTACATGGAGGCGGCGCGGTCGACGCGGTCTTTTTGTCCTCCATGTGCGTTGGTAGTATAAGATTCCCTTTGTGCTATCGTTGGCGGCGAAATTGACCGGCCCGCCCCGCCCCGTCGTGTGCAATTCGGACTGCATCAAAAATGAATTCTGAAATATGATTGCTCTCCTCTTGAAGTTTCAAAAAACCTTACTTGTTTTGTTTTTCCATCGCGTCTTCAATTTTTAATTGATTAAATTCACAAAATAAGTTCGTCAATGACGCTAAAAATCTGTGACGTCACTTGTGGGTATTTCAAACATTTTTAGAACAAAATTTCATTTTTGACAGATTATAAAAAGTAACTCAAATGACTAGCAGTCCGATCCCCTATTGTTTATTTCTTTTGACTGATCCGGTGTTTCAGTGGTGAGCGCTCCTACTGCTGGACCGAGGGTCGTGGATTCGATTCCTACTCAGGGTGTGACGAACAGGTGTGTTTGCTCTGTGTCTTGGTGTATCTAGAACCTGGGCGACCGAGCGTTGCTCGAAGTTTTTTAGGCATACAAACTTTTTTATTGTGAAAGCGCATTTTCTCAGATAAACTTGGAATGTAAAACATTACCTAAATACTATCAAAAATCATCATATCAGCCAAAAAACGTCCACTGCTGGACAAAGGCCTCCCCCAAGGATTTTCACGACGACCGGTCCTGCGCTGCCCGCATCCATCGGTTTCCCGCGATCTTCACCAGGTCGTCGGTCCACCGCGTAGGAGGACTGCCTACGCTACGTTTTCCGGTGCACGGTCGCCACTCGAGAACTTTACTATCCCAACGGCCATCTGTTGTACAAGCTATGTGCCCTGCCGTCTGCCACTTCAATTTAGCAATTCTGTGAGCTATGTCGGTTACTTTGGTTCTCCTGCGGATCTCCTCGTTTCTGATTCTATCACGCAAAGAAACTCCAAGCATAGCACGCTCCATTGCCCCTTGGGTGACCTTGAGCCCTCTTATGAGGCCCTGGCAACACACACTGGTCAAAGAACTAAATACTAAATTTCAGCTAAATAGTTAGAGCCGATTCAGAGAAACCAATTTTTTATACATATTGCTTAAGTAATTAGATTAATTTATGTACTCCTTTAAACACACATTAGTACCTATGTAAATCAGTCTCGGATTCCCGCAGTACAGGCAATCCTAGTTTAGGGCCAGATTACCGTGTATGATTCATCATCATTACAGTTCATATATGTCCCCACCGAGGGGCTCGAGCCTACCCTGAATCAGGGCGATTAGGCCTTAGTCGACCACGCGGGCCCAGTGCGGGTTGGTCGACTTCACACACAACCTTCGAATTTCTTCGCAGGCGTGTGCAGGTTTCCTCACGATGTTTTTCCTTCACCGTTAAAGCAATCGGTAAGTATGTACGTAAGTCTTTGAAAAACTCATTGGTACATTGGCCGTCCAGATTTGAACCCGGTACTTCTGGTTAGATGGACCGAGTCGTTACCGGTTGAGCCACCGACGGCCCTTGTTAGGGCCTCGCCATCTGCTCATCAGCTCCTGCCCCCCAGCCCGTAACGGTACTCTTACCTACAGTGCGAATTGTTGTCTGGGGACCTGGTGGCAGGAAGGAGACTGTACGAGCCCTGTTCGATACAGGAGCTCAAGGGTGTACTATCACAACTGATCTGATGAGCAGACTAGGCTTGTTGATGGAGGCGAAAAGGGAGAATGTGATTGGCATCGGGGGATGTGTTGCTCCTTTGAAGGGTCAGGTCGACCTGTTTTTCAACCTTGATGGAGCTAGGACGGTCTCAGGCCTACGTTGTCACACCAAGGCCGCTGTGTTGGACGAGGTGGTCGGTATACTTCCCCAGGAACGGTTGCCATCGGTGGTACGGGAGCTGGCCACAGGTTTGGACCTGGCAGACCCAGAGTTCGACGTTCCACGGCGGGTGGACGTACTGCTTGGCTCAGACGTGATAGGTCTCATGCTGAGGGGCACCAGGAGGGTGCTTCAGGCTGGTGGTCTTGTGGCAGTAGATACCTTAAGAGGCTACATTATCTTTGGACCAGTCTTTGAACCTCAAGACCTACCGGAGGACGGCACGCTCTTCTATGGAAGCGTCCTATCGGAGGTCCTCCAAAAGTTTTGGGAAACGGAAGAGCCGCCGTCGGCTCCTCGAATCAGTAACGAGGATAGGGAGTGCGAGTTGTTTTACCAGTGTAACACTGGTCGACTCCCAAACGGCAAGTTCATTACTCGTTTGCCCTTTATTGCAAGCCGACCTGTGTTAGGTACCTCGCACATGCTCGCCTTGAAGAGATTACTGTCAATGGAGCGCCGTATGAGGCGAGACAGTAATTTCCGACAGAAGTACGTTGACTTCATGCGAGAATATCTTGTGTTAGGCCACATGTCAGTGTCCAGCGTGGATTGGAGTCGTGAGGAGCACTACTTCCTCCCACATCACGCTGTTTTGAAGACACCTGCATCGAAAATCCGGGTTGTATTTGACGGATCTGCTCCGACTTCGAATGGAGTGTCCTTGAATCAATGTCTGCACTCGGGTCCCAAACTAAATCGGGACATTACAGACATTTTGACTGACTTCAGGAGACATCAAGTAGTTTTCGTAGCAGACGTCAAAATGATGTTCCGTCAGACGGAGATACACCCGGATGACCGTCGGTTTCAGTTGATTCTCTGGCGTGAAGGTCCAGAGGAACCGATCGGTGTGTACGAACTCAACACAAACACCTACGGCTTAAAGTCGAGTCCTTTCGTGGCCGTTCGGACGCTCAGAGAGCTGGCTGACCAGGAGCGGCTACGCTTCCCGCGTGCTGCGGACGTAGTCGAGCGAGATGTCTATGTCGATGACATATGCACTGGTGCCGACAGCACGGAGCAGGCGCTCGTCTTACGTGACGAATTGATAGCGCTTATGGCCTCTGGAGGGTATGAGTTGAGGAAGTGGCTGTCGAATTGTCCTGAAGTGCTGGCTGGTTTACCAGGAGAATTCCAGCAGGACCCACTCCTCTTTGAGGACTCGGACAACCCTCACATGTTGGCAATACTGGGAGTTCAGTATTTGGCCCGCCACGACGTCTTCACGTATCGCGTGGAGTCAGACCTTCTGACCAAAACTTGGACCAAGCGCTCGGTATTGTCGACCATAGCCAGAACGTTCGATCCAAACGGCTGGATCTCGCCGATCACGTTCTGGGCCAAGTGCTTCATGCAAAAGCTATGGCTCGCCGAGCTGGGTTGGGACGAACATCTTCCCGCAAGATTGCTGGAAGAATGGAGCTCTTTTGTCTCCACGCTTGGGGAAATCAACCAGATCGCAATACCACGTAAGTTACTCCCATCGGCGGGATGTAAGGCGACCTTACATGGGTTTTGTGACGCCTCGGAGCGTGGATATGCTGCGTCTGTCTATTTGAGGACGATCAGCCCAGATGGGGCTGTCGAGTGTCGTCTCGTGCTAGCGAAAAGCAAGGTGGCGCCGGTCCGGACCCGCTGGACCATCCCGAAGATGGAACTGGCGGGTGCCGCGCTATTAACACGGCTTTTGAACCACGTTGCTTCTAATCTTGTTGCCACCATAAACATCGACAACACGGTATATGCCTGGACTGACAGCCGCATAGTTCTCTGCTGGCTCAAGACATCAGTCCATACCCTTGAGGTGTTTGTCGCAAACCGAGTATCTCAGATACTTGAGTCGAAAACTCCACTGATTTGGAGACATGTGCCGGGTGAGATGAACCCAGCTGACTGCGCTTCACGTGGTCTCGAAGCCCCTGATCTTGCGGGTCACCCCCTCTGGTGGGGACCTCAGTGGCTCACGGAAGCGCCTCAGCAGTGGCCTGAAAATAAAGACAGCGGTTCGCCTGGCCAGCCCAATCAGGGCCTGTTGGCCAATGTCGGGCGGAAGGTAGAGAAGCCAGATACCACGTTTTTGTTAGAGCGGTACAGCTCTCTGGACAAGCTTCTCGGTGTGACCGCTTGGATGCGACGCTTTATCGATAACTGCCGCAGGCCTGCTGCGGAGCGGAACCTGCAGCCTGTTCTCTCGCCTGTAGAACGGAGTACAGCTCTGTTACACTGGGTCAGAGTTGTACAGGCGGATAACTTTGGTCATCCATCCCTTCCGTCCGTATTCCATTCATTCGTGTATGATTAGTCCCAGATTATTGAATTATTATATCAGCTCATATACGTCCCCACCGAGGGGCTCGAGTCTACCCTGAATCAGGGCGATTAGGCCTTAGTCGACCACGCGGGCCCAGTGCGGGTTGATCGACTTCACACACAACCTTCGAGTTTCTTCGCAGGCGTGTGCAGGTTTCCTCACGATGTTTTCCTTCACCGTTAAAGCAATCGGTAATTATATGTACGTAAGTTTTTGAAAAACTCATTGGTACATTGGCCGTCCAGATTTGAACCCGGTACCTCTGGTTAGATGGACCGAGTCGTTACCGGTTGAGCCACCGACGCTTGATATATGTTATTATTTCTTCCCGTCTAAACTACAAAAACCTGACCTTCGCAACCTGTATTACAAAGGTTTCCAAAGTGTGCGCCACGACAGACAGGGTTCCCTGTCAAAAGTCTTACGTAACAACCCTCATCATATCAGCCACAAATCGTCCACTGCTGGACAAAGGCCTCCCCCAAGGATTTCCACGACGACCGGTCCTGCGCTGCCCGTCATCGGTCCACCGCCTGGGAGGCCTGCCTACGCTAGGTTTTCCGGTGGGGGGGTCGCCACTCGAGAACTTTGCTACCCCATCGGCCATCGGTTCTACGAGCTATGTGCCCTGCCCACTGCCACTTCAGTTTAGCGATTCTGTGAGCTATGTCGGTTACTTTAGTTCTCCTGCGAATCTCCTCGTTTCTGATTCGATCACGCAGAGAAACTCCGAGCATAGCACGCTGCATTGCCCTTTGGGTGACCTTGAGCCTTCTTATGAGCACCCTTTTAAAGTAGAACCGCACTTGCAAGGCGCGGCGCTACACTGCAGCGGAGTACCGCGGCCCATTCTTCGCATTAGCAATACTTAGACAGCTACTTCGCGGGTAGAACGTGACCTGATTGGAGAATTCGCCTCTCCGCCGCCGCCAAGGTAAATGCACTGGCGACAGCGATGAGGCGCGGTGTGTTGTCTCCGGAGGCATCTCGGCTGCGCCGCGCCTTGCAAGTGCGGTTTAGTCATATAGAGTAATACAAATAATATTTGTTAGGCCGCGTCACGCCTCGCCGCGTAGGTAGTGCTGTTCAATGGTTTAGGTGGTATCGATGATACACCACTTGTCACCAAAGGTCATATAAAGTAATACAAATAATATTTCTTAGGCCGCGTCGCGCCTCGCCGCGCCTAGGTAGTGCTGTTCAATGGTTTAGGTGGTATCGATAATACACCACTTGTCGCCAATACATGGTAGCGAACATCCCCATTAACCCGGCGCCAATGACATGTAAAAAATAACGCGGACGATGACGCTGGGTCAATGTTTTTTTTCTTAATTATCTGGTTATCTGCTGAATTATAACAAATTTAATACAAAGTTCCTATTGCATGTCCATGAAGTCATTGTAGTACCAAGATGTTTAAGTTAATTTAGATATCAAACTATAATTTGGTTTTAATACAACAACCTCAAAAGGGCAACGAAAATAATTTCTCTTTTGGAACTAAAATGTATGGAGCTGTAGCCGTTTTGTAAGCCGTTTTATTCAAGAAAAGGCATTTACCCTTCTTCACTGGCGCCTGCTCACTACACTGTGGTACAAATCATATGAATTGAGGTCTTATCTCCAGCTACTGAGAAAACCAATAACGATTATAATATGTTTTTTTCGAAATTTCCCCAATTGAAAATCGCTCGGGTCAATATGACCCAGCGTCATTGTCGCCGGGTTAAACTAAAAGTTCAATCAATACTCACAGTTGCCGCGACGCGCTGTCAATTGCGTCCAGGTCTACACTAAGGTCTGCAGCCGGTTTCTCTTGCTGTAGAACTGGTGCGAAAAACGCGTGGAAGGTCTCATCGTCCGCTCGAGGTATACGGACGGGGCAGCCGATCTTTTCAGCTCCAGCGGCAGTCTCATCTTCTGGAAATAAATGATGAAGAATTATATTAGAAAGTTCTACCGGTGGGTATATTCAGAAAAAGTTTTTTTTTTGTGTTTTAGATAAATAACAAAGTTTTTCGTTAAAAGCTTACATTTATGGAGTTTAAGAACTATAGTACATTATTTAAGAACTATAGAGGCATTGATGGACGAACGTGAAAATCGGCTTCACCTCGGCCCACATACGTAAGTCCATCAATGCCTAGTTTTGGCCAAGGCTCGTATAATACTTTTCTCAAATAATGCGCGGAAATTAAAACTTCAATAATTACTTTTCATAATCAATGATGAATCAATAAACTTTAACGATACAGTATAACCCGTACGTAAGAAATCTACTAGATGCTGAGTCTTAAGATGGCGCTAAGTGGAGGTCAATAGGCCCATGGCTTTTAGGTTAAATACGCATAATACCTAAGTGACGCAGAAATACATTGATTGCTTTGCTGGCTCACACCACATATTTAGAAAGTAATTACTTAGTTTCAAGTAAAGCAGGAATAACATGGAACGTCTTCTTGCTGAGATGTTAGGATAGACATACTCACTTTCATCAAGCCGACTGATACTCTCGCTGACCGAGTGACTCCTCTTAAAGTTCTCTCGGTCTGTTTTGGGCGCTTCCTTGGCTTCCTTCTCTTTAGGTTTGGGGTCGGCTGCCACAGCTATTGAGCTGACTACCGCGCAAGACGCCGAGCGGAGAGGGCCTGAAGCGAAGCCGTTGGTGGGCGAGGTTTGTTTGCGAGATCTGGAAGTAGAGCACGTTATTTGAGACCCAGTTACTTGATGGAGAAAAGAGTTAACAAATAATACAAAGTCATTCCATCTTTTCAAATAGAGTGGACTGTAGTGCCTTGATACTATTGTAGGAATGAAAATCAGTCATACTATCGATAGTCATATCGAAACTATCGACCCTTGACGATACTATCGATAATTAAATAGTAAATAAATTGGTACTCGGTCATTTTTGGTACGCGTCACCTAAGATATATTGAGTTAAAACTGGCCCTAGCATAAAATTCTATATACGAGTAAGTAAAGAGCTTCAATCAAAATATTTTAGTAACGTGACGCTTTAGATTACAATTTCCTAATATATTTTTGGATTGAATTTTCGTTCAATATCGAAAAAATAGGTTAAACCCTACGCTACTGCAAAAAACTAATAGCGATTAAGATTCGATAATAGAATCAACTGATTTTCTACCAGGGGATAGTTTGACCACACCCTGGACACTTCATACAACGGGCCAGAAATGACATTTAAAAAACGAATGACGGAACAAACAAAATGGCGGCGAAATCCTATACGGTCGACAACCAAACTGCAACTAATCTGTATCAATCTGGGTGACGAGGGGGTGAGGTCGCAATCTAGAAAGCGGCAGGGAGTGTCCATATTGTATGTTTGTACGATCCCGTACACATTCGTCACTTTTCGACTAAGTTCCTAATACTAATATATATACTTTGGTTTGACTATGCGGCCAGTGGTCCTGATACATAAACTTCTTCGTAGTCTTCTAGCTGTAACTCATGGGAGCTTACTTGAATTTGTTGGGAGCGGGTGTCCCTCCACCAAAGGTGGGTGGTAAAGGTGAAGCGATAACTGGTGGAGGCGTAACAGGGGGAGTCACTTTGTCTCTTTCTAGCCTGCCCGCGACTGTGAAGGCGCTTGCGTCGTTCTGGGGGACTCGTTTGCGCCATCCCTGTGAAAAAACATAAGACAGTTATTTATTTGATAGTTAAAAAAGCACTTTTGACAACATAATGCATCAATTCATCACCGCACGTAGTCAAAACTTTCCCTTATTAAGGAGTCAAGCTCAAGCCGAATGTCAAAAAGGAATACAGTGACTGTATAATTTTGAACAAAAAAACCGACTTCAAACAGGAAACTAAGGTTACCTTTGATTTCTCTGGGAAGCCATCATCAGATCCTGGTTTCCTTATCATTTATTTATTTATTTATTCAGTCACAATGTAAGTTTACAGTTTAAACCAAAGCACTTACACATTAAATTAAGTTAATTAAATAATTAATTAATTAATTAAATTAAATAATTAAGTTATCATGGTACCACCCATGGGATATCTCCTTTCCAACAAAAAAAAGAATCATCAAAATCGGTTCATATAAACAACATAGTTATCCGCGATTACACATTAAAAAAAATATATACGGTCGAATTGAGAAACCTCCTGCTTTTTTGAAGTCGGTTAAAAATGCGGATGCTCGCGGGCAAATGGATGCAATAAATACATTATTATTTCAAAAGGTTTTTAAGTAGATCAAGGCGATTACGCGATCCCTAGATAAATATACGTTGCTGTGACAGCAAGATTTACAAAATCTGGAAAATAAAACCTGTAATTCCTTTTACGTAACCTAAAAAGAAAAGCATAATGAAAATGGAATAATCGTGAATATCATCATGATATCAGCCGAAAATCGTCCACTGCTGGACAAAGGCCTCCCCTAAGGATTTCCACGACGACCGGTCCTGCGCATCCATCGGCTTCCCGCGATCTTCACCAGGTCGTCGGTCCACCACGTGGGAGGCCTGCCTACGCTTCGTCCTCCGGTGCGCGGTCACCACTCGAAAACTTTACCGCCTCGACAGTCATCTGTTTTACAAGCTATGTGCCCTGCCCACTGCCACTTCAGTTTAGCGATTCTGTGAGCTATGTCGGTTACTTAACCTAATGTGAAACTACATTTATCTGATGGCAGTCACTTGGTTGGTTATTCCGTCATGCATAAGTTATTATGAAACTCCTCGGAGACCTATGACATGTCACATATGTAAGATTAACGACCAATCGGTAACAGGAAGTCGAAGATACTGGTTATAGCATAGGTCATCTGTATGCAACTCAATACACCGCTGACCCAGAAACTCTTCAGCCTCAACCGACGCGATCTTCGTATAGTTGTGGGTACTATCACCAGGCACCTACCCCTGTTTAAGCAACTATTCATCATGAATGTCACACACAGTGCGCTTTGCAATGTCTTGAGAGAGATGAAACAGTCAGTCATGTGGTCCTGGAATGCACTGATCTGACCGAATGACATGGGGTCGCTCCGAGAAGCCTGCAAATGCCCCAGGAGACTTCTGTGCTTATGGGAAGGAGCTGGGTTAGCTGGAGTAGCCAACTACACCTGCACGCATAAAGGACCGAAAGAGTCAAAATGCGGAAAATAAGTCTTAAAAAATGCAAAGTGTAAATGTCAGTCAAGCCAGTGAGCCAGTGTTTCAATTCGCATACGCCCTGGCACTCTCAAATATGAGAAAAATATTAAAATGTTCACTTTAAACGGGCAAACAGTTTCACTTATATCTGTCTACCCTTTGTTCTATGTGAATCATTCCCGATTAAAGTCTGAAAGTATGTCCTCGCAGGTAAAGCCGCGGGCAACAAAGCCGGTACTTGCTTAATTTTTATATCTGTGTAATAATGCGAAAAAAAATATTTAAATAGGAGATTGTTATTTGCTGAAAAGAGGCAAATAAAAACCATAAGAAAAAACAAAAATCATTAAAAACCCTACTCAACCGACGGATCTTTATTGACAATTAGTAAAGGACGACAATTTTTGCACCATTGTATAGGTTCTTTTTTAGAGAAAGTTTTTCAGTTTCCATTTGCCGCTTTACTGCCATACAATATACAATATATTCATCAACATCATCATCATATCAGCCGAAGGACGTCCACATCAGCTGGACAAAGGCATACACTATATACATATCATCATGTCAGCTTATATACGTCCCCACCGAGGGGCTCGATCCTACCCCGAATTAGGGCGATCGGGCCTTAGTCGACCACGCGGGCCCAGTCGCAGGTGTGTTGTGCAGGTTTCCTCACGATGTTTTCCTTCACCGTTAAAGCAATCGGAGAGTATATTATGTACGTAAGTTACGAAAAACTCATTGGTACATTGGCCGTCCGGATTTGAACCCGACACCTATGGTTAGGACGACTGAGTCGTTACCGGTTGAGCCACCGACGCTTGACCGACTATATACATATAAAGTATATTAAATTGACAATAAAATTAAGCAATTAAACATAAAATTAACCTCTGGACCGTAAAAAGCCCTTAAATTAAAATTCAATTACTTCCTTTATTATAACATTCTAAAATTGACAATGTTAACTGCCCAATAATAAGCCCATAGTAAATTAAGGTTTTCCTTGAACTTTTCCCAAGTTTAAATTGTTCGCAAGGCTAAATTTATTAACACAATTATTAATATAAAATACAGGTAGGAACCTCGTTTCGATATAATGGAAGGGTACACTTATTGCCTTTAAACGGGGTGTAAAACAGTCACTGCCCGCGGGCCAATAAAATATGGGAGCAGGACGCCACGTATAGTGTACCCTGTCGCACATACGGGCCTTATGGAAAGGCTTAGTGACGCTCCACGCTCGTATCGATAACAGAGTAAAATAACACAGTGATAATCTAGAAATGACTCATTTTGGTATATATTTACACTAATTCCACAGAAATTGAATAAAACTACACGTTCTAATTTTTCAGCGACCGGTTTCGAACACCATCTTCAGGCAGACTTTCTAGAAGATGGCTAAAGAGTCTGCCTGAAGATGGTGTTCGAAACCGTTCGCTGACAAATTATAACGTGTAGTTTTATTCAATTTCTGTGGAATTAGTGTAAATATATACCAAAATGAGTGATACAATGTTCCACCAAGAACCTACAATCTACTCGTAAAGTATGAACAATCTAGAAATGGTTACGAGGCGACCACAACACCTTCTGTTTACGCTAGCGCACGAGTTCGTGCTTTCGTCCGGGAATCTATTAGCGGCCCATCCCTGCAACCAGATGGTTTATGGTCGACTATTTACACCAGTATAGTTATTTCACCACCGCACTATGCGCGAAACCCCACCGCTCGCAAAATAACAAAAGCTTATAAGTGTGGATACGGGCTAGGGCTAGGTAATGCGAGGCACTCACTGTATCTGTGTTAAGGTCGGTTCATGATTTAATGTGACATCGCGCCCAGTTTTCTGAATAAATAACTTCAAAAAGACTGCTGTTTTAAAAAGCTTTTAGACATTTTGTAAACTTTAACTTTGCCTTCAATGTTTTGGTTTTGAACTTTTATAAAAAATATTAAATTTGTTTTATTTCAGACAGAGTCCATATTTGGTTAGTAACACAAAACTTAATATCTATTGTTAGTTTAGGTAGGTAAATGTATTTGAGCCACTGGGCAAGCAATCCACTCAGCTAATACAACGTGCAAAAAAATGCAATAAAACTAAAGGCCTTTTGGTAAGATTCATTTTGGGAGCAATACCAGGCCTTTTGAAGCCATGGTTTGGAAGGATATGCAGTTAAAAAAATATATTAAAAATTTCCAGTTTCAGCCCTAGAAGTGGTCAATAACATCTATTTTAAAGATTAGCTACAAAGATATGACACAAGGCAGAGGCACTTGGGGCCAAACAAAATACTGAGACTAAAGTAAAACAAAAAAAGTGTATTATGTTAGCTATTAACATATGACACGATCCAGACAAGTAGGGCTGTACAAAATTATGACGCTAAAGTAAAACAAAGAAATGTATTAACGGTAAAACCATTGCTTTCAGTGACAACACTTTTAAATGTCAGCTATAAACATATGGCATGATACAGACACTTAGGGCTGTACAAAATTCTGACTCTAAAGTAAAACAAAAAAAAATGTATTGATGGTAAAACCATTGCTTTCACTTTTAAAGTGAATTTTCAAAAGACAAGTATACGCCTTCACCCATCCTTTTTTACTCGCAGTATACCTCTTTCGAGACCAAAAATAATATTATTTTTTTTATATATGAGCCACCAAAAATAATAAAAATTCAACAAACTCAATGTATCAATAAAAGTATCCATTGTGGATTCGAAAAAATGCGGTGCGAAAAAAATACTTAAATGATCTTATACAGGAGTTTATGTAGGTAAGTACAGTTGTTATTTTTGTAGAAGTTAGAAGTATATGCCTTAGACGACCCAGACGTAATAAAAAACGTTACAAATACAAATGCAAGTTCTGGACAAACCACATGTACAGAGGCCAGCACATCAAGCACATCAGCACTTTGGACTTTGTGTCGTTCGTTCTTATGCCGTATGCGTATGGATCAGAATCGCCTTACGAGTGTCTAGCTTGATGCGCTTGCCTCTGTAAATAAAGAACTCTGGGCGCTATTTGAAGTGCAACAAACTTACTTGCTACGATAGTCATACAGTTTAAAAGGTGTATCCCTGTCAGGGCGTCAATAAGATAAACTACACTTACTATAGACACAGTATACATATTAGTACTAACGTACTATAGATTAATGTTTAGGTAAAAAAAAAGAATACCTAATGGTTTTATTGTTGCACACATATGTAAAATGAACCCTGATCGCCATCATTTTTTTCTTTTATTCATTATTGGTAAGCCCTTGGCATCATCTCACCTGATAGTAAGTGACGACGATGCCGAAGATGTAAGCGGGCTTACCAAGATTCCCCAACGCAATACTGGCTATCTTATTTTCAAGACGGAACACATCAATGTTGTTAACACTGATGTTTGGCGGCAAGACTTAGATAAGATGGTTGTTGCTAGCCAGGCGGGCTTCGAAAATGCCCTACCACCAACCAAACGGAGTCTTACAAGTTGACCCCACCGGGAATCGAACCCGCGACCTCCGCATCTTGTGGATTTTATAGGTCCATACTACAAACATTAAAAACGTTAAAAACCATACTTCGAAGCTTAAAAGCATTCAACGTTTTGTAGTTGTTTTTAAAACCTAGCCTTCTCACTATAACATTTTGGAAAATCTTTCAGTATCCAGGGCGTTTTGTGTTGGTTAAAAAATGATAATTATGAATGTACAATAGATGGCCGTTGGGGCAGTAAAGTTCTCGAGTGGCAACCGCGCACCGGAAGACGTAGCGTAGATAGGCCTCCCCCGCACGGTGGACCGACGAGGTCGTCGTGGAAATCCTTGGGGGAGGCCTTTGCCCAGCAGTGGACATCATTCGGCTGATATGACGATGATAATGATGAATTATGAACACCCATACCCAATGTTAATTATGTTTCTTTAGGCCCATTATTTTCTAATCAGATTTCTCAAATTATTCGTTTCCCAAAAATCTACATTTTCCTATATGATTCGTTTACTTCAACTTCCAGTTGTTAGCTATGGCATGCTAAGCCCATTGATTTACATATATAACATTTATTACTTATATTATAAATCTGTTTATAAGTAATATAATTTATTACTTATATTATAAGTCTGTTTGTTACTCTTTCACGCTAAAACTTTTGAACTGATTTCACTTACCATCAGGTCATTACAGTCAAACGCACTATTTTTTTTAATAAAAATAGTGGCATAGAGCAAAAGTAAGGGGCGGAGACCAACATAAGATACTTTTTATCCCAGAAAAAGTATCTGTTGGGTAAAACTTAGTCTACGGTGCACCGCGCACCCTTGAATACGGTCCGATATCAACGCGGGCAAAGCCGCGGGCACAAGAAAAACTATTACTGATATGAGTTATTACCTGCGCCGCTGTCTCAAGCTTGTTTCGTCTGTCAGCTAAGATGTTTGACCCTAACTCGGTGTCTTCGATTTGGATCTTATTTTTTTCATCCACAGCCGCGTTTAAAGTCTCCTGTAACAATGAGAAAAAGACAAGGTTACATATTGAAAGTATTCGTGGACAGGTGAGATTATCTCTGTTCGACCGTTAGATCCGCACGGATAGATCCAACATACAAAACTTACTTAAACTTGAACTTTACCAAAGTATATATACTATTACTAACATACAGTATGGACACTCCCTGCCGCGCTCTACATTGCGACCTCATCCCCTCGTCACCCAGATTGATACATATTGGTTACAGGTTGGTTGTCGAACGTATAGGAATTCGCCGCCATTTTGTTTGTTCCATCATTCCTTTTTTTAAATGTCATTTCTGGTCCGTTGTATGAAGTGGGGTGTGACTTTACTAACATCAAGAGCATTGTAAATTTGTAACTAAAATAATCTCATATGGTCTTGATTTTGCATTGGTTGCGTTGAGATGATGCCAAGGGCTTATCATGTGTATAAAAAAATTGTGGCTGTTTGGACCACTTCTCTGTATGAAAAGAGAAAACTTAAGTGGCCCCTATTTTGTTTTAAGAAGTATATATTCTAAAATTTTCGAAAGCAACAACATTGATGTGTTCCGGCTTGAAGATAAGATAGCCAGTTCTCCATTACATTGGGGAATCTTGGTAAGCCCGCTTCCATCTTCGGTATCATCGTCACTTACCATCAGGTGAGATGATGCCAAGGGCTTACCAATTGTGAAAAAAAAAGCCCCGCATTTTTCATAAAGGTTTTTAAAAGCGTGTCGTACTTGATTATATAAGGGCCCCTCATCTTGCTGCCTCAGTTAGACGGTGTGGGTATGATGCTTAATTAAATTTAAAGCGAGGCATTGATTGGAATAGTTGTCTCTGTCTTTTTCTTTACGTATGGAGAGTAAAGAAAATAAATACACTTTTGCACATTTTCAATGTTTTTTCATTTTAATTAAAAACTACAATTTAGACTGATCGACTAAGACAATTTAGAGGTAATAAATAGGTCTGGTTTGCCTGTAGAACACAAATCTCCGTTTTAAAGGGGGTTCCTTCGAAACTTTTTTTTTGTTATAAAAGTTAACGACTCGTGTTCATGCAACTGACAAAATTAAGTCATTGAAATGAAGAATCAGGTTACAAAATATCATTTCCATATTTTTTAAGTAATTACTAAGAAAAATCGAGATCCCAGCGATCAAAGTTTTCAGTGCGTCCCCTTAAAATACTGTCACAAGCGTAGTTTCTCATTACTTTACTAATTACTTACGACAACAATGCAACAGAATTCTGTAACAGAGTTAGTTTTGATCTAATTACAAAAATGCAAGGCTTACATAACGGACCGGTTAGATGCTATCTAATGCCTTTTGTCTGAAGAGTCTAGCAGCTGTCTAATTAGTTTATTACTATATTACACAAAGTCACTTGATGCAGTGCGGAAAATTCTAATTGCAATAAGCAGTGTTCGAATAAATTAAGGTAAGTACTGTACTTTTTAATTTTTCAAATGAAAATTTAGATTATTTTAAGGAACTAATTTAAATATATTTTTTAATATCTAGTTATTTTATATGATACACTGATGACCACACAAGCTCAATGACTTTGAAAAATACAGCTCAGTGTTAGTTTAAATTGACAATTAAAAATTGCTTTAGTTATTTTATATCTTCACCTGTATTAATCTATACAAAGAAATCTTTGAACGTGATTTTCACCCACTTCACCACGTCGGATAAAATAAAAATACAAAGAAAAATAACCAGTATTTATCTTTGTAATGGAATCTTTGAACATGATTTTTTTACATAGTTTAAGACGTGGTGGGATTAAATCGAAAATTTGCACAAGTAAGGAGTATAAGTAAGTACAAGTATTTGGATAAGTCCATCTTTGTGCATATTTCTATTATGTTTCTATAATTGTAAATTTTGTTGTACAATAAAGAGTTTACAAACAAACAAACAGTACATATTAGGAACTGATGATAATATTTTTTTAAAAAACGTATTTTTTTAGTTTTTTAACGGTCAATTATTTTTAATTTACATTTTACAGTATGAAATCGAAATATCTTGAAATGGTTTCTATATTTTCACGCCTTATAAAAAAAATAACGATGCCTATTAATAGTTTGGTACTGTATGAGTTTAACTGAAACTAACGTTAGGTACGTTAGTTTTAGTTAAAACAGTATTTATTTTCAGTACTTTAAAGGGGGATGAATTTAAGAATATGATTTTGGCGTAACCGACAGAATTTAAAACTCGGTTTTTTTCTAGTTATAAATCCTGGTTTTTTTGTGGTTTTCTACGATTTCACTTAACTTACACAGAAAAATCTTCTTTTAAAAATCGGTATTCTAAAACTGTTCGGTTTTTGCATGCCCTACTGCTGAGCTGTTGATAGTGACATAGGGTAAAAGAACATTATCGCACAGTACTTCCTTTCTAATAAACACGTGTGACGAACAAACGCGCAATGTTATGCGCGCTCGCACATTTTGTTGCAACCACTTAATCTGTCGCGGGGTGTTATTTTGCGTCACACGTTACTTTTCATTTTATAGTAATAGACTTGAGTACTAAGTCTTGAATCTTGCAATGTTTTCACGCAACTGAACTCTACACAAGAAAATTATAAAGAATGGGTTAATTGCTTAGTCTTAGGACAGTAGGTGAATTTAAATTACCGAGAAATCATACTTTCATGAATCTTAACTAGATTCACAGCTTTTCAAAATAATTTGTTTAACGTATAGGCATAAACAAAGTTTTAATAATTATAATTTTTCTTCTGTAGGTATAAATTACATAAAGATTTTATAATTTACATAATAAATGTTATAAAAATTAAGAACTGCAAAAACGGCAAAATTAACTTCAAGAGTACAACAATACGGAAGTAGAGGAACCGCGGTCTAAAGAATAGGTAAAATGATGCTATCTCCCTTCCCCCATAGCGAGTGTCTGAAAATGAGACGTTTCATTTGGGAAGTTTTCTTAGTTTTTGAAGGCTCCTACTTCCTATTACAATTAGAATATGGGAAAAAACAAAACATAGGCACATAGTCATAAAGATTTATAGAAAAAAAAATTTTTGCTCTGATGTCTTAATGACAAGAATGTCAGGGAGGAAAAGGGGACCACGTTTGTATGGAACAAATGGCGCCCGCGTTTCCACATAAAACATGTCCAAGTGAAAAAAATTTAGAGATTCACGCAATACCGCGCAGCATTCGATACGGCTCGCTCACTTTGACCGTGATAACGATTACCAATTTAAATATTCATGATTGTGTAAAAAAAATAAAAAATATAGGAGCATAGTCATGAAGTTTTAAGGAAAAAAAATATTTTTTGGTCTAATGTCATAATGACATGAATGTCAGGGAGGAAAAGGAGACGTTTGTATGGAAAAAATGGCGCCCGCGATTCCTCATAAAACATCTTCAAGTGAAAAACTTTTAGAGATTCACGCAATACCGCGCAGCATTCGATACTGCTTGCTCACTTTGACCGTGATAACGATTACCAATTTAAATATTCATGATTGTGTAAAAATCAAAAAGAACTCTATGATGCTTGCTTCCTAGGCATATCGATCAGGCATATAATTATATACTAAATGCAAATATTTTCATATCCCGTGGATAAACATAAGTAGGATACCCACGATGCATGTAATTTCACCATTATTAAATTATTTTGGTGCTGGTTGTTTAGCAGGATGTTAATGATTAAGTCCTATTTAATTTTAAAGTGTATTCGTGGTTCATGTGCGTCATCATCATCATATCAGCTGAAGGACGTGTACTGCTGGACATAGGCCTCCCCCAAGGCTACTTTTTCCGGTGCGCGGTCGCCACTAGAGAACTTTAATGCCCCAACGACCATCTGTTCTACGAGCTATGTGCCTCGCCCACTGCCACTTAAGTTAGGCAATTCTAGGAGCTATGTCGGTTAATTTGGTTCTTCTCCGTGCTATGCTCGGAGTTTCTCTGCGTGATCGATTCAGAAACGAGGAGATCCGTAGGAGAACCAAAGTTCATGTGCGTAATCCAACCTATTATCCCCAACTTACTATGTAGGTTATTTAAAAATAAAGATTGTGCAAAACATGCCTTAGCATCATCCACTGTATCTTGAGCGTCGAACTTCTTGAATACCGGTTTTAAACCACCATTCTTTGTCTTGTTCTTCAATTCTCCAATGACTGAACCGAAATTGAGACCAATTGGAAAACCAGATTGTTTATGAATTCGTTTAAACAAATGGTTTTCTTCTGTTGTTCGGTCAGATTCTGACCCATGAGCGGATTTGTACAACAGTGGTAATTCATCCTCAGTTTTATTTACTGCATAGTGAATATTATCAGCTAATTCCTGGGAAATATTTACTTGATTTAATCGCTTTACTCTATCTCCTATCCGATCAAGGGAATCTTTTAACTTAGCGGTTTTTTCGCTTATGTTTCCATTTTCTATGAGAACATTTCTTGACCGAAAAGACGAAGGCTCTGTTAATCGCTTATCTTCGTAAGTTATTTCATTATCAGTGTCCAATGATAGATTTTGAATAATTGATTGGATTTTGTCATCACTAAAAATAGTTTTCTCAAGAAATTCGGCTAGTTTTTCTTTAGGTGGACTCTCGCGTTTATTTTCCAATTTATCAGCTGACGCTCTTTCTTTTTGTTGTTTTAATAATAAGCTAGGAGATATTAATCCCACGTTATAGTTTGCATCTATTAGAGTTAAATGGTCACTAATTTCTTCAGCATTATGAGATTCAGGCTCTAACAAGGCTTTGCCGTTAGCTTTTACAAAGCTCTCGTGAACTAGTGCTATTTCCTGAGCCTTCTTGTCACGTTTTGGTTCCTCAAATTTATGAACATCTACTATAGCTTTAACTTGAGCAAATAATCCCTTGGTGTCATTTCTGTTTTTACCAGAAAACTGAGTGTTATTTTTTTCCTCCCTTTGGACAAGTTCATTTTGTGCTTCACATTCTTTAATAGGTTTTATTAAAGGTTGAAACGATTCATCCTTGGTTGTTACGCTCTTATCAGGAACACTTTTCACTGGACTTCCTTTTTCTTTTGCGAATAAGAAGTACTTCCACACCAAGTAGAGTAATACTCCGAAACCGATTAACAGTTCGTAAAACATTTTAACCAAGTCCAATCACATCACTGACTAGAACATAAAGTTCGTGTATTTCGCTAGTACAAGCAATCCTTGTTACACTCCATTTACTGTGAAGCAAATTTTTTGCACTAATACTGGTCACGTTTAATGAACTGTGAATGCTTTGTAGATATTAACTTTGCATAAATATCATTTTGAGAAATTTCGGAATCCCTGCAAGGTAACAAAAGCGAATGCAAAGTTGACGTATAAATGCAACCGGTCAGCAGAGACTAAAGGCAGTAAATAAGCGCCATATGATCAGGCAGGCAGCGTTCATAATGAGTCAGACTCGGGCGCATGTTGTAGTGTAAACACTATCGGCCGGTGGTGGATACAATGACGCATCTCGATCTCGAGTGCCAAGTCGCGAGATGTGGAGTTGTGTGGTATAGTATAGTATAAGCGTGCCGAGACAGGTAGTCCTTCAACCTTGAGTCAGGAAAACATACCACACCCATATTTGAATACTTTAAAACGACGCACTATAAATAATTCATGACAAGTAAACAGTTAAATGTGAAGTCTGAAGAGAGACACAAAAAGGGATAACAATTAAGCACGATCATCATAATTGCGAAGTTCACATGACAAAATACCTATTTCCCATGTGTCGACAAAAATAAACAAAGACGCAATCGAATGCGACTCAGGGCCTAAATCCAACAATAAAAGAAATGATTTATTTATTTCGTGTCTCGTGACATAACCATCAGACACGCTAATAACTGTAGAAACCTTACGTAGTACTAGTAAAAAAGTTTGTCAATAAACTAACAAGAAGGTAAAATGAGGAAAATCACAAAGTAGTTTTCCTCGACACAAACTGATGGCATTCCGTCGACGACTCGGCGCAATAACTTTAAAAGAGACGGCCAACAACCAAATAAGACAACTGGTCTTCACCTTTTACGGACAATGGACAAAAAATGTTAAGCTAATTGGGATTATTCAAATAGGTACACATCATATTTTGGATGCCGACAGCCTTAATGAAACGATAATATTTTTAATTAATTATAAATGATTAATTGCATAGACAACTACGGAGTTTAAGTAATTTTTGAATACAGCGTGCTAATAATATAATGTTTAGTAAATTTTAAAAGGAGTGCGTCTCAATAACGATGCTCAATGAAATTTCGAATTCATCAAAAATAATTATGACCACAACAAAAGTGTGATGAAATGAAAACAACATTAATAAAACAATTGACCATCTATCAGCGGCAATAGACAAGATTGGATATAAAGTAATGAGCATCAATAAAGAGAAACGATGCGTGCTATCAATTCTAATAAGGACGAATCCATTTCAATATCAAATCAACGCTTGTCATACCAACACGAAATAAAAACTGTCCGAAACTTGTACTGAATACGAATAAATGTTGACATATTTACGAGCCAGAGTTCTTTAACCAAAAATGATTGCAGTTTGGGAAATGAATGATAGCGAAAGCACTATTAGAGCAGATATTCAGTATTTGGTGCCAATAAAAAATGGACCAAATAGAAGACAAGGAAGAAAAAAAAAATTTCCACCCATCACGAAATCCATAAATAACCCATGAATTAGATTACAATGCCAAGATAAGCTTTACCAATTGTGATAAGGAATGATAACAAAAATTTCGGCAGGTGGATAAAAACCACAAAGATAGGATATTATAATATGAGAGTAGATAATCCATTAAATAATCGATTGCGATAGATTGCGTTGTTTTGGGTATTAACTCTTTAATAATTAACGAATGTTCCAAAATCAAGGCTTTATACAAATTAATGACAACAATAAGAACATTAGTTACAAACTTAATTAAATTCCGAAATTCCAAGATTAATATCACAAACAATTTATAAAACGATAAGTCAAATATCTGAATAAAACTGGTACATAAAAAAGCTATTTTGTTTAATGTCAGAGGAAGGTTACTATTTCTGAATAAACTTTGAGAATATTCGCGATATAGTGGCACGAGGATCGGCGCGCGCGCAGAGCCCGAGTGCGCCAAAACAACTGATGGTGCCGCATCGTCTCACTGACCAGCTGGGTCATTCTCAACGCGTACGCGTGCATATACATGCAGCTCATAAAATTAAGCGTAAAATCAGAAGGTATAATTATTAAGGTACGTTCCTAATGTTTAAACAATTTCGACTGAACTCTTCAAAGTTTTTTATTAAATTACTAGCTGTCCCGGCGAACTTCGATCCACCTTACACTACACTACCCTACACCACACTACCCTATACTACACTACCCTACACTACACTACCCTACCCTACACTACCCTACCCCACCCTACCCTACTCTACACTACACTACCCTACTCCACCCTACACTACACTACACTACCCTACCTTAACTTTACTACACCTATACTACCCTACCCTAAAATCATTTTTTTTTATTGATAAATATCATATTTTAATACTTATTATACTATTCCGGACGAAGACAAATGCAAAAACACAAAAATCATAAAAATTGGTCCAGCCGTTCTTGAGTTATAAATGGTGTAACTAACACCACTTTCTTTTATATATATATATATATATATATAGATTTAAGTTGAAGCGGACATAGTATACTTGCACCGAGGTTAACTGACCTGAAACTCGGTCATTACCCGGATGGGTTTGACTGCCAAAAATTTGGCGACCGTTTCCGTGCTTTGCAAGATACGTTGGTGCCGTTGCTATCACTAGATGTCAGTCGTTAAGCCGTGTCAGATTATAGGCGGCTTGGGCTATAATATATGCTATGCTATACATACAGGGGATGTAACAAAATTGGTGTAGATCCCGTTAACTGGGTCTTCTGCACATCACACTGAACAAATTTTGTTCTACGACTTAGCAGAAAACGTAAATTTTTTTTTTACTCTTCATACAAATCGATCAACTGATCGACCGACTTGGTGCATTTTAGTATGGAGGGTCCAAATTTTTTTTTGAGAATTGACCATGGGTTCCTCGGAGAAAGTTGTTCAGTATGACGAGTAGAACCCCCAGTTAACGGGACCTACACCAATTTTCTTACATCCTGTATGGGCTATTATCTTGACAGTGGGGTCCGCCAGTAGCCCTACAACCTCCACCAATCCGGACTTGGTCCTCGTGTGTGGAGTGTGGCCTAAACTTCCCGAGTTTGGGAAGAGGCCCGTCCTCCCGCAATGGGGACTTTAATAGGTTGTTAACGAAACTATTTAAGAGAAACATACGTACATATGCCTCTTTCTAACGGTAGACTAAATCCTTACTAATCCTACTAATCCTTACTAATATTATAAATGTGAAACTGTGTTTGTTTGTTAGCTTTTCACGCTTCAACCCCTAGACCAATCTTAATGAAATTTAGCATGCGGGTAGTCTGTGTCACGAGGAAGGACATAGGCTACTTTTTATCTCGTGAAAATAGTATAGCCCGATGCAATTCCTGAGGGAACTGAAAATATACTCATTTTGGTAAATTTCTTTTACATTGCAACGGAATAATGGATTGTGTGATATTTTGCATAGAGATGGTTAAGGGGGTGGGAAATGACACGATTTACTAATGAGCATATCGTGACATAGTTCCCGGGGATACGGAGAAAATTCATGCCCACCGCGCACCCTCTAAGACAGTCACAAAAACGATGTCCACGCGGGCCAAGCCGCGAGCAAAAGCTAGTATTAAAAAAATCTAACTAATAAGTATTGTAAAAGCGAAAATTTGTAAGAATGTATGGATGTATGTTTGTTACTATTTCACGCAAAAAATGCTGAACGGATCTGGCTGAAATTTGGTAGGTAGACAGATTAGGACCTGGATTAACACATAGGCTACTTTTTTCCACGCTCGCGAGCCGCTTGCAGCTCGCGCACTGCACAAATTCATAGAAACGTTGTCCACGCGGGTGAAGCCGCGCGAAACAGATAGTAATATTATAAATGTGAAAATGTGTTTGTGTTTGGGAACTGAAAAAAATACTTTTTGGTTGATTTTTTTAACATCACAACAGAGCAACGTATTGTTGTGATCTTTTGCACAGAGATGGTTGAGGGGGGTGGGAACTCACAAAGACTAGGTACCTATTAGCATAGCCCGAGTTAGTTCCCGAGGGATCTGGAGTTGACTCGTTTCTACGCTCACCCACAAAGACAGTCATAAAAACGAATCCACGAGCGGAGCCGCGGGCAAAAGTTAGTGAGTTTAATAAATATAACGTGAATGATGATGTTTGATCTGAAATACATAATAAAGTAAGACCAGTAAAAGTTTAAAAACATGAAAGTGGACGAAGAAAAAATGAAGGAATGTGTAGGATTTCATGAGAACATCAATGTTTTAACAGGGAAATTAAATATTTGCACAGGATGGCTCGATCATCTTTAATTTTGATAATCAGATCATTTTAGGGTTCCGTGCCAGTTAACGGAACCCTATATAAGTGTACGCTGTTCGTCAAAGGTCTGTATCTTTGGAACCGTAATAGCTTAGGCAGCTGGCTGACATTTTTACGAAATAAGTGTTACTATGGGGAATTTTAACATCTCGGCTGCATCGACACTTACCATCAGGTGAGGTGCAGCCAAACACTCATATTTGTAATAATAATAAAAAATACCTTTTAACAAAAAAATAAAAAAACAAAAATAATGGAGGTTTCCATGCAAGCGAAGAGTTTTTTGTTTTAGTTTATAGTGAAAACGGCAATAGTACAAGCGTGAAACTTGGTGTGATTATAGTCATCCATCACATCAGCTCATATATACGTTCCCACCGAGGGGCTCGAGCCTACCCTGATTAGGGCGATCGGGCCTTAGTTGACCATGCGGGCCCAGTGCGGGCTAGTCAACTTCACTTGGGTGATTAGTTATTATAGTACTAATCCTGAAGTAGACAAAACAAAAACAATGAAAGCATGTGTGATTTGTACTTGCGCTAAGGAGTACGGTACGAACTGATTTAAAAAAGTATTTTCTGTCGCTTTTGTTTGTGATGAATATTCTTATACTTGTTAGTGGAGAGGTGTGATGGTACGGAACCCTCGGAACGCGAGTCCGACTCGCACTTGGCCGGTTTTTTACAACTTCCAAAAATACAATAAGAGAGAATTATGATTAAAAAGTTCTAGAAGGTACGTCAGCTACAAAAATAAAAGTATTGATGTAAATCTGAAAATATAACCACTCATGCTATCTATTATAAACATATCATCATCATCAGCATATTCTGTATATTTATTTAAGTGGCTGGAAGACAGAATGAAGCATTTATTTGTCTCTCCACTAGTTTTCGCGCTCTCCGCAGTGGCCAAATTTTATATTTAGCTTTCGTATCTAACTAGGGCTGTCATCACCTAAATTACGGACTCCGGACAAAAATTTCAAAACTCCCGGACATTTGAGTGAAATAAAAAAAAATACCCAGACGCACTGACTGTCCAAATCGAACCGGACCGGCACTCGGCAGTGTGGTCTATTTGCCGCGCCGAATTTTAACTATGATCTTTGGCAGCATCGTCACTTACCACCAGGTGAGATGTTGTCAATGGTTTCATCATATCAGCTCATATACGTCCCCACCGAGGGGCTCGAGCCTACCTTGAATTAGGGCGATCAGGCCTTAGTCGACCACGCGGGCCCAGTGCGGGTTGGTCGACTTCACACACAACCTTCGAGTTTCTTCGCAGGCGTGTGTGCAGGTTTCCTCACGATGTTTTCCTTCACCGTTAAAGCAATCGGTAAGTATATGTACGAAGTTTTGAAAAACTCATTGGTACATTGGCCTGTACCTCTGGTTAGAAGAACCGAGTCGTTACCGGTTGAGCCACCGACGCTTATACGCATGAATTAAAAAAAAACATTTAATTAAACGGATTTCCCCTAACACAAATAGAACCCCGCCCGGACACTTCCCGGACGCCCTACAAACTAGGACAAATCCGGGGATACCCGGACGGATGGCAGCCCTATATCTAACGCCAATGCTTATGTGGGACACTTTCATAATCACTGATGATGCCCTGGCACAGTTTGACTGATGGCAATGAATGTAAATATAACAATTTGACACTGCATTATTCAAACTAAATGAATATCACTGGCCGTAAAATTACCCAATGAACTTAATGCAGATCGCGGCTGTTTCTAATTACAGATATAACTAGAAGAGAAATTTTATTAATTGGCATTGTTATTTTTTCCTGTGAGTGTATCAAATCATTATAATAATATGTCCAAATACTTTTTTTACATGCCTTATAAAAAACTGAACGACAATTCAGGCTTTAAGATGCCTCAATCCGAGCAGGTTGATACGTGTTAAAATAATATTGAACGTAAGTCTATTCATTTTAAGTTCAAATCAATGCGGACTTCAACGCGGCTGTTAGGTTGATACCGAACGCCCAATTCTCGATTTTAACATGTTTTTATTACTTTTCTATACTTTCAAATAAGTTTAAAATAATTTAACATTAACTATTTGTTTTCGAGAAATTTTGCAATTAATGCCAAAAACAGGGTCTACACTCTACAGTATATTTTTTTACATCAAAGGTGGTAATCTTTTTTTAAATTGTATTCAATTAAATCGATTTTTTAAAACTTTAAATACATTATATATTTTTCCCATAGTGATAGCTTTACACAGTTTTTTTTTTAGTCACAATTCAATAATTTCAATAATTTGAATTGAATATTGTCATTTGACCTATCTTAAGGCCTTAATAAAATTTCTATTCCAGTTATATGTATCTGTAATTAGAAACAGCCGAAATTAAATTTCTGTTCATTTAACCAAATTTATTTAATAAATCGTCAATTTAAATTAGTACTGGGACCTTTTTTAGGGATTCCGTATTTCTGGGCCTGTGATAAAAAAAACTATGAAACCATAAAAAATAACAAGTGATTTAAAAAAAAAAACATTAATATTCGTTTTAAAAACAGTCTATATTTTCATAAAAAAATCTGGAAAAGTTTTAAATGAGTATTTAATATGATTTAATTTACAATATGTGTTAATGGCAATGAATTTATGATGGTTGGTGTCATTGATATAAAACCGTTGCCAAGAATAAACAACGTTTTAGTCTTTGTTTAGTTCTGAATCAATAAATATAAACGCTAAACACGTTAAAAAACCGACTTCCATCGCAACAACTTAGTACATTTTTGCTTTATTATTTTTGGTCTTTGTTGATTTCCTAATAAAGTACTACAAAGATTTTAATTAAATTTATATGGGACCACACGGGAAGCAGTAGCTTTCAAATCAAAAAAGAATCATAAAAATCGGTTAACCCAGTCAAAAGTTCTAAGGTAACACACAAAAAAAAACATACAGTCGAAATGAGAACCTCCTCCTTTTTGGAATTCGCTTGAAAACAATCTATATTTTCATACAAAAATAAGGAAAAGTTTTGAATGATTATTTAGTATGATTTAATTTACAATATGTGTTAATGGTAAATAATGATGGTGATGTCATTGATACAAAACTGTTGCCAAGAATGAACAACGTTTAAGTCTTTGGTTTAGTTCTGAATCATAAATGAGACGCTAAACACGTTAAAAAACCGACTTCCATCGCAACAACTTAGTACATTTTTACATTATTATTTTTGGTTTTTGTTAATTTTCTAATAAATTAGTACACCGATTTTGATAAAATTTATATGGGACCACACGGGATGCACTAGCTTTCAAATAAAAAAGAAATCATAAAAATCGGTTAATCCAGTCAAAAGTTCTGAGGTAACACATAAAAAAAAACAACATGCAGTCGAATTGATAACCTCCTCCTTTTTGGAAGTCGGTTGAAAAGTGACTAATCGAAGAGTGGAGTGAAAATGATATCATTAAAGCTCCTTAAGAAGGTAAAGTGAGTTAGAAACCAGAGAAAGCGGTCTAGAAAAGAAAAAGTTAGTAACAGAGTAGGTACGCAATGTTGTCAGAGTTGAATTACTGTAGATGCATTAACTTCTTAAATATGGCGTAGAACTCCTTGCCTGCGTCAGAGTTTCCCAATTCCTATAATTTGGGGGCATTCAAGGCGAGAGCGTCGGTGGCGTAACGGGTAGGGCCGCTGCCTCCTGTCCGGGAGGCCGTGGTTCGAATCCTGCCATGTACTAATGTGTTTTCAAATTTCGTTTTCATATGTACGACGTTTATCCGACGCTCTTACGGTGAAGGAAAACATCGTGAGGAAACCTGCACACGCCTGCGGAGAAACTCAAAGGTTGTGTGTGAAGTCGACGAACCCGCACTGGGCCCGCGTGCTCGATAAAGACCCGATCGCCCTAATTCAGGGTAGGGTTGAGCCCCTCAGTGGGGACATATTATATGAGCTGATATGATGATGATGCATATGTTGGTTGTCAACAAATAGTGAAATGTCTCTCTCTCTCTCTTATCGTGTGGCACAATAACCGTGCTATCTAAGGTATAGACGACCGCGACCTTCTTACACATCTGGAATCAGATGTGCAGGTTTCCTCACGATGTTTACCTTCACCGTTAAAGCAATCGGTAATATAAATAAAGGGTGTCCAGCGGGAATTTTTCAAGTTCAAAAATTAAAATAAATAAAACTAAAGAGTTTTTATTATTTCTTATTAATACAAAATGGAGTTTCACAATGCGGATTTTATTTTTTGAAGACATTTTCGTCTAAGTGACGACCGTTTCTCTCAAGGCACTCTTGCAACCGGACCCTTACATTTTCAATGACGCGAGAGCAAAGCGCTGGTGAAATTCCTGCAATTTCACGGTGGTTATTTTCTGGTAGAGCCTGAATCGTTTGAGGATTGTTGTTGTAAACCTTTGACTTGAGATATCCCCACAACAAAAAGTCGCATGGTGTGAGATCGGCGACCGAGGCGGCCAGGGTATGTCCCCGTACTTGCTGATCAATTTATTCGGAAAAATGTTCCTCAGTTTCTCCATCGAGATTCTAGCCGTGTGTGGTGTGGCACCGTCTTGCTGAAATAGCGTTCTGTTGTTTTTGCTAGGGTGCAGTTGCAGTTTCGGTAGCAGAAACTCATCGATCATTCGACAATACACCTCAGTATTGACTGTCTCTCGCTGGTTAACAAAATAAGGGCCAATTATTCCTTGCCCAGAATAAATTTCGTCTTGAACTTGGGCCACACGTTCCGGCGTCGCTGCTGATGTTGATGGGCCTGGAGGAATCCTGTTGACGGCTGTCCCTTCTTGTCTGAATCTTTGCGCCCACGACGAGATAAGTTGTGTGCTTGGGCTATCACTTAATCGCCGAATATTAAAATGAGTACGAAAAGCGCGACGTGATTCGTCGCATTTCAAATATTGCTCAACCGCAAACGCGCGGTGGGCTCCCCACCAGTAACTCATGGCGACTGTCAAATCCGCATTGTCAAACTCCATTTTGAAAAACTAAAAAAGAGTAAAAACTCTTTGGTTTTATTTGTATTCAATTTTGAACTTGAAAAATTCCCGCTGGACACCCTTTATATGTACGTAAGTTTCGAAAAAACTCATTGGTACATTGGCCGTCCGGCTTTGAACCCGGGACCTCTGGTTAAGAGGAGGACCGACTCGTTACAGATTGAGCCACCGAAACATTTTTTTTTAATGTCTATCCAATAGTAGAGCCTTTGGAAACTGTGTCCGTGTAGATAACTGCAGGCTCGGGTTGCGTCACGATATGCACAACTGGTTTATTTAGCCTTTACACTACTCGGTAGTTGCTACTGGGTAACACAGCTAGTAGGTTAAGTTAGTTGCACGATGCAATCCGGTATTGAGGTCGAAGGTTGATAGAGACCTGTGTTCAACTGTTTCAATCGGCCAAGTGCCACTTGGGGTCACACGAGGAGGGTTCCGCGCCAAAACTTTAAACACCAACAGAACAAGACCTCTCAGTATATACTTTACTTTGGGTAAACAGGGCAAAATTTTGTTTTTACTGTGTGAACGGAAGGACTTTCGATTTTCTTATAGAGTTTCCTGTAATCTATGCATTCAACCTCATATACTGTTATTTTTCCAATATTTTAGGCCCAGTAAGTTTTGGATATAGGGCGGGGGTGTGGGTGGATGGTCCATTTTCGCCTATTTTCTTAAATAACTTCTAAACTATTTATTTTAAAATCTTCTATATATATAAAAGAAAGTCGTGTTTGTTACAACACTTATAACTCGAGAACGGCTGGACCGATTGCCATGGTTTTTGATTTGTTGGATTTGTTTCCGTCCCGAAAAGCAGAATACATCTTAAAAACAATAAAAACGGGTTTTCCTTCCTGACGCTATAACTCCAGAACGCACGAACCGATTTCGCTAATTCTTTTTTTAGAGTAGAGGTAGAGGTAGAGTAGGGTAGGGTAGTGTAGTGTAGGGTAGGGTAGGGTAGGGCAGTGTAATGTAATGTAAGGCGGTACGAAGTTCGCCGGGACAGCTAGTATATTATATTTATTTTAAATAAATATTATATTTAAGTTGAATTTTTTTTTATAATTTTCTAATTTACAAGAAAAACTGGCTATGATAGACAGACGGACACAGACAGACACACGAGTAATCACTCTTATAATGGTATGATAAGATCTTATAATGGTTGTTTTTACCATTTGCGGTACGAAACCCTAAAAAGGAAAGAAAGGTCGCCGCCGTCGTGATTTCGAAAAATAAATATCGAAGCATAACTTCTCGTCGCTCGTTTCGTAAGATTTTCCAAGGTTAAGTTACTTCCTTATCAATTTAAATTGTTTCAAAAATAATAACGCTTAACAAAACTTAAGAGTCCCCAGGAGGCTCGAGTTTCCATACAAACGGAGTTCCGCTTTAATACAAAAACTACATGCCAGATTGAATCCAAACTTTGTAAATATATTGAATAGACACATATCGATTTTTGTAATTAGTTTTCATCGTAGTAAATTTTAACGTAACTAAACGAAGGCTTAAATAGTTTTGTACTGGAAGTTTGAAACTGCTCTTATTTTTTTTCGTTTTATATAAGTACATCGAAAACTAATTACAAACATCGATATGTGTCTCCTCAATATATTTGCAAAGTTTGTATTCAATCTAGCATGTAGATTTATGTCGTTTTTGTGTAAAAGCAAAACTA
Source organism: Coleophora flavipennella (assembly GCA_947284805.1). Taxonomy (NCBI): domain Eukaryota; kingdom Metazoa; phylum Arthropoda; class Insecta; order Lepidoptera; family Coleophoridae; genus Coleophora; species Coleophora flavipennella. The sequence continues at coordinate 9,477,366 of OX369269.1, forward strand.
CGTTTGTATGGAAACTCCAGCCTCCTGGCGGCCCTTAAGAGGTAAGTTTTGATATCGGTTTTTCACGTCGAAAGGAATATTATTCGTAACCTCATTCCATTCTTGCGCTTACGCATATTTCACAGAGCTAATGGGTTCATTCTGCAATACCATTTCAATATGGTTCTGTAAAACAGGTTTAGGTATTATAATATGTTTTCTTTTAGTTACACCTCCTATATTTTCCATTTTGACTGCACACAAGATTTAATTACGGTATTCAGAACACGCTAGCTGCTCCATTAAGTGAAGGTTTCAGAAAAATTATCTATATGTAACTAGCTTTTGTCCATGGCTTCGCCCGCGTAGACATCGTTTTCATGGCTGTCATGTCGATCGATTATGATTAGCAGTCTATGTCACCTCCCACCCCCTCAACTATTTCTATGCAAAAAATCACGCCAATCCGAATCTCCGTTGCGACGCTGACGTGCGCGATGGTGAAAATGAATATTCCCCAGATCCCTCGGGAACTATGTCGGGCTATGTTAATTAGTAGTCTATGTTATTTCGCACCCTCTCAATGATCTCTCTGCAAAAAAAACCACAAAAATCCGTTATACTTTGCGGTGTTAATCAAAAGTATTTGTCAGTTCCCTCAGGAACTGTATTGGACAATGCTATTTTCATGGGATGCTATTTTCATAAAAAGTAGCCTTATCCATGACACAGGCTGCGTGCTTGCTAAATTTCGCCAAGATTGGTTGAGGTGTTGAAACGTGACGAGGAAACAAACAAACAGTTTCACATTTAGTCAAGATACATTTGGCATTATATCTCTAGATTGGCACATTAAATCCATAAAAGTCATTAGCCGTAAAGCCTAAGGCTAACCTAGATCGGGTTTTGTTTTAGATTTAAAATAATTTATATATACCAGCAGAAACAGCGTTAGTTTACTTTTTTGTTTTTTTTTTAATTCAAAATTGGTAAACCCTTGACAACATCTCACCTGGTGGTAAGTAACGATGTTGCCGAAGATGGTAGCGGGCTTACCAAGATTCCCCAACGCAATGGGGAACTGGCTATCTTATCTTCATGCCGGAACACACCAATGATATCAACATTGATATTTGGCGGCAAGACTTAGATAAGATGGTGGTAGCTAGCCAGGCGGGCTTAGAAAATGCCCTACCACCAAACCAAACCGAGTCTTACAATTGACCCCGCCGGGGATCGAACCCGCGACCTCCTGTGTAAAGTCAGTGAACTTTGCCTCTGAGCTACGGAGGCGGTTAAAAGTGTACAGTAAATAACGGCATAAGCCGCTATTTCGAAAGAACTCTAAACTCGTCAACATAAAGCAGACAGTCTCTGTCACTGATTTTGTATGAGACCAGTGATCTACTAATGATACAGATAGATTACCTAATAGCCGTAATTTTAATTGATTTTGCGATGACAATACCGAAGAAAAAGCTTTTGATGCAAATTTCTACGCAATAATACAAAAAGCACTGTCGGAAGAAGCTATAACATGATAATGTGAAGAGACACCGGTTCGTGCTGGCTGCGACCTTTTGTATTGCCTCCACATATGGTTGGGTTATACGAGGTGTTATACTAAGCCTTTTATGGGAATGAGGACGAGTTGCAAGAAAACTAATGAGGTTAGCATTGCTAAGTTGGATGGTATGAAATAAGATTACATTAGTGCAAGAGTAATACAAAAGAAGTCTAATATAACATCTGAAATAATGATCCAATAAAATAATGAAAAATGAAAACCGACCAAGTGCGAGTCGCTTACCGGGTCCCGTACCGCCACATCTCTCCACAAGAGTACAACAATGATACCCATAAATTTCAAACAAAAGACTTCAAACAGAGCGTCAGAAAAAATCATTCAGTTCTGGCTCCGCAGCGTGAGTGCGAGCACACCTGGCCAGATTATATTATTAAATCAATCAAATATGCTTTATTGAACAATTACAAAAATATATACAGATAATAAGTAGTACAGAATAAACATATTATTATTATTTTTTACTATAGGATTAGTACTATAATAACACGTAGTTTCATGCTTGTCTGTATTACTGTTTTTACAGTGCAGTAAAAACAAATTAAAATACAAAAACACGTTGCTTGTATAGGAATCCCCCTTAAGTTACGTTTTTAAAAAAAATATTATTTGTTAGTAAACCCCCATATAATATTATAGAATGACACATATTCTGTGAATTCAATCTTTCGGCTGATATGATGATAATGATAAACAAAAACTAAAATGGGGTATATTTCCATGCGAAATACAGACTTACTGATCTTCTCTAATTGCAATTAATTTTAATTAAATTCTTCTTGAATGCAAAACAGAGGATGCGATAAGATCCACAGGTCCACATAAACACAAATATTTTGTCGTAAAGCTCAAAATAAACAAATGATGACTCAGCAAATAATATATGATTTTTCCACTTTCACAGTTCACAAAGAGGGCAGGCAACATTTAATATCCGCTAGCAAATACAGATGGCGCTCAATAAAACAAGATCTAATAAAAGCTTGCGCCACCGGAAAAGCTGAGCGGAGGAGAACGAATTGAATTTTGCGCCTCAGTAAAAATGTAATGAATTTGCGATGCGACGATGTGATGGGAATTTAATGACTTATCTAAAGAGACAGCATTATACAGGAATTTAGGAATCAATCTGTCCCTCAGCTTATATTAGCATTCCATGTTTTATTTCGGTTTTATTAGTCTACCTTAGGTACTGTAGAGATCGTATAGCGCTGCGTTTGCGCACTTGCATCTCCTTTGCAATCTTTCTATCCGCGGATCGTATTAAAAAGCTAAGTTCAAATTGTTACTAAATTCAAACTAGTGGGTAGTTCGAAAGCCTTTCTAAAACAGTTGAGTGGCATTCTATTCAGTCAGGACAGAGGTCCCTTTATTTGTGGTCGAGGTGTACATTTTATAGCAAGAGTGCAGCACTAGCTTAGTCTGGTAATCTCAGCCCAATAATCATCCAGCCGGCTGAGCCCCATTTTCGATGTGAATAAAGATTGCTCTATGTCTTTCTTCACAACCTAGAAACTGCATTTCAAATCATAAAAGAGATCCCTCTGAGCTTACCCCCTGACGACTCGTTGGTGCGTCATAGTACCTACCTACTTCAGAAAGTATACATAAACGCGAGACGCATTTTTGAATCGGAATTTATCTAAAACTAGCTTTTTACCCGGCTTCACCCGCGTGGACATAGTTTTTATGACTATTAGTAAATTATGTCGTTTCCCACCTCCTCAACCATCTCTGTGCCAAAAATCACAACAGTCTATTGTTCCGTTGCGATGTAAAATAAATTACCAAAAAAAGAGTATTTTTTTAGTTCCTTCAGGAACTGCATCGGATTATGCTATTTTTCCGGGATAAAAAGTAGCCTATGTCCTTCCCCATGATACAGGCTACCTGCATGCCTAATTTTGTCAAGATTGGTTGAGGTGTAGAAGCGTGAAAAGGGAACAAACAAACACATTTATAATATTAGTAAGGATTGTGTTGTTGAAGTTTTAGGGGTACGTAATAGTTAACGGGACCATTGTAAAGTCATTTGTAAGTCTGTCTGTGTTGTTCATTTGGAACCGTAATAAGTACCTAGCTGGCTGAAATTTTCACAGAATATATGTTATTATGGGGGATTTACCAACAAGTAATGAATATTTATAAAAGTAAAATAATCGGTGGACCGATGACCTGGTAAAGATCGCTGCCGCTGGATGCAGGCAGCGCAGAACCGGTCGTCGTGGAAATCCTTGGGGGCGGCCAATGTCCAGCAGTGGACGTCCTTCGGCTGATATGATGATGATGTTAATAATAAGGGGATCCTCATACAAGAAATGTGTTTTAATAGGTTCTTTTTGTTTTTGCTCTATTATAAAAAACGGTATGACATAAGGGCGTGATACTTGTTGTAATTATAGTACTAATCATGAAGTAAAACAGAAAATAATGAAAACCGGCCAAGAGCGAGTCGTACTCGCGCTAAGGAGTCCGAACTAAATGAAAAAAAAGTCTGTCGCTAGCATTGATGTCTTTTGTTTGTAATAAATAGGTACCATTGTCATACCTTGTGTGAAGTGAAGGTTTCATTGATGTGTGTACGGGACCCTCCGTGCACGATTTCGACTCGCACTTGACCGGTTTTTGTGTGAATTCTTGGTGTTACCAGATTGATCGTACGTGACGATGGTGTCTAGAATAGTTAGAAGCTGGTCTGCCTCAAAATCATCATCAGTCTCAGATCAAAAATAATAGGGAGATTTAGTGTTAGCGCTTTGAAAACGGTGTATAAAAAACTCTGCTCCAATCATGACGGAGCAGAGTTTTGCTTACAGTCACGTCTTGGCAGACTTACCGTCAACATGTCGAAATGTGCTAATGCACCTGTCTTAATTACAGTGAAAGATAGGACCTATCGCGTGTCGAAACATTATTCGAGGTCACCACTTAAGGTAAATTTTAATTTTACCTAAGGTGATTTTAAAATTTAAAAAAATTCTTACGTATATAATAGAAAAAGCGTTACCCCACTTTTTGTTATGATTGTTGAACGAAACTCAATATGCACATTATTTTTAATCTGAGTCATCAGTATATCTATGATTTCATGTATCAACAAAACGATTCTAATAAGAAAGCTACACGGAAACAACATATGTCTAGTCACTTTTTGACGTGATAACGTCTTATAAATCGATGAACGCCGGTTGCACTCACGAAAAAGTGTCACGCCCTTGTCATGTCATCCTTGTCATGTCCTCATTGTCACGTTCCGCCTGAGCCGAGCGTGCCAGCGAGAGCGCGGAAAAAGCTAGAGGCACGATCGGCCTAAGCGTTCGGCTTGTGACACGTTATAACGTAAAATAATCGTCCGTAAACCGTCTTTACAGACCACTAGTTCTTTAAATGAGATTGTAATTTCAAAATGTAGAGTTCGCGTTGAACTATAACGTACTGTTACAAATGTAAATGTAAAAATTTAGTTTTTATTTCACTTTTTAAAACGCAATAACTCAAAAAGTTACAAATGCGACTAGACATTTGTTCTTTCTTTGTTGCCTTCACGTGGAAATCATTTATAATATTTCGCTAATAGGTAAGTAATAGTAATTCTAGCTCAGAACACATTATTTATCATGACAACTCCAAAACCCACATCCATCATATTTATAGCTGCAATATTAAGCCCTAAAACAAAGTCACGTCAAAGGTCGCTCTGCTGACATTTGGAGCTACACTATGGCTATAAATACCATGCCATTGGCTGAAAATAGGCTGAACTTTGCAAGCTATGGGTATCGCTGAGTCAGACTGGGATGTTCCTAAATGTAGGTTTTCTTTGCATGTCGAAAAACTGCTATGATACTATGACAACCTTGTCATAATGTATAGCTATCTATGTTTCAGGATTTATCGTCATTAAGGCCTTAGGATGGGTCAAAAGACAATATTAAATTTAAATTATTGAAAGACTGTGTAAAGCTATCACCATGGAAAAATCATATAATATACTTAAAGTAATGAAAAATAAATTTAATTGAATACAATTTTAAAAATATTACCACTTTTGATGTTAAACAAATATACTGTAGACCCTGTTTTTACCTAGGCATGCAAAATTTCTCAAAAACAAACAGATAATGTTGAATGAAACAAACACGCAAAAATTGGTGACTTTAAGACCTTTCATTTTAATTTAACTACATTTTTTTTAAACTTATGTGAAAGTGATGAAAAGTAATAAAAACATGTAAAAATCGAGAATTGGGCGTTCGGTTTCAACGTAACAGCCGCGCTGAAGCCCGAATTGATTTGAACTTAGAATGACTAGACTTACATTCTTAAATATTATTTAAACGCGATCAACCTGCTCGGATTGAGTGATCTTAGCGCCTTAACATAATATTACCCACTATTTGGGAGCATTGAACTTAATATAATATAGGTATGTATACTTATTTATTTAACAAGACATCCCGTTTTTAGTGACTGGCAAATATCTAGATACATATAATAAAACTGTAACAGGGCCGAGTCTGTACGAGTACATGTAATATTTTTGGAAAATAATAACTGTGGTGGGCATTACTAACGTTAAAGAGGCCAAAACAACAACTTTTGGAATTTTTGTCTATCTGTCTGTCTGTTCACGCATCACGCAAAAACTACCAGGCCAATTTTGATGAAATATTGTATGTTGGTTCCTTGTAGCCCGGGTTAACATATAGAATACTTTTTATCCCGGAAAATTCAAGAGTTCCCGTGGGAAAATATCAAAACCTCCACGCGGAAGAAGTCGAGGGAACAGCTAGTCAATAATGCAAAAAATTGAATTTGCAATAATCGCTTGTGTGATTTCATGATTTGGAAAAGTTTCCACTGCGTTAGGGTTTTTTGGTTGTGAATTTAAAAAATGTTTGAGCGCAGAACACATTTGTTGAATTCTTTACTTTTTCAACAACCATATTACTTCTGATATGTATGCTTGTATCTAGATTTTGCTGTACCTAAGTAAGTACATTCAGCGGCTTCCCACGACCTTCATCAGGTCGTTGGTCCATCATATGGGAGGCCTGCCTACGCGCGGTCGCCACTTGAGGGGGCAAGACCGGTCGTTGTAGAAATCCTTGGGGGAAGCCATTTTCCAGCAGTGGACGTCTTTCGGCTGATATGATGATGATGAGTTAAGTACATACCTAAACTCGAGACAAATACAAGAATTCTCATCTTTATTTCTCACCTAGTTATCACATCAGCTCATATATACGTCCCCACCGAGGGGCTCAAGCCTACCCTGAATTAGGGCGATAGTGTAAGTATTTACTAGCAATTTCCCTTTCAAAAAAAGGAATGTCAGTAAACAAAATAAGGAAGGAAAATAGGAATTCCTCGAGTAACGAAAAAGCGGACTAATATTTCTTTAACATTCTTACGGCTATTCGCCGAAACAATATTAAGTGCTGTTCACACTTGGTTAGTTTGGTTCGTAGGAACGGCAATTTAAGTACAATTTAAATTATCTTTGAGATTTTAATAAGTAAAGTAAACACAGTTGCTTCTAAATTTAATAAGCCCGTATTCATAATAATAAAATAACCAAACGAACCAAAAAAAATGCAACAAAAGATTTTCAGTTACAACATACCTACATAATTAAGTTTTGTTGAAAAATATGTATTGATTATTCCTGAAAAATCCAAGAATCATGAAAGGAAGTTGAAAAAAAAATTATTTCGGTCCGTGAATAAAAAAGAGCCCTTACGGGATTTTTATGTGGTCCGTAACTTCGTGGTCCGTAGTGGGAACAAATCAAAATGAATGAAAAACATTTATGTCCCTGTTTTACTATAGTAAAAGGAAAGAAAAGTAGGTTGGCTTCATACTGTACATCGCGCGGTTTTTATGTGTGCGCGCCCCAGTAGGCATGCACCGTACACACGCACACTACAATTAATAGGAATGGTCTACATATGGTCTTATGTCATTCCTATATAAATAAATTGTAGTGTGCGGTTCCTACTGGCGCGCACACATACAAACCGCGCGATGTATCATTGTATGAAGATAACCTACTATTCTTTCTTTTTACTTTGGTTTTACGCCGAAAATGAAAATATTTTCATGGTTCATTTAACGAACGTGATTCATGATGATGTTACAAACGGCTCCACGAAAATAATCTGAATCATTGCCCCGTTCGAAGTTGGCAAGATTTCGCGACTATTTCGAAAACTTTGATCTCTCAACGGGTCAATAACCCTTCGTATTTTTTTCCACGGAAACATCTACCAGAATGCATGGTCCCGAAATAAATCTTTAAACTGAAATTCCCTGTTCTTAAGTGTAACCCTTTCACCGCTAAAGACGTATAAACTCGCACTATATTTTGACCGCCAAACACGGCTTTATTCGTCAAAGAATTGATTCCTGGCGTGAGTGACGTTTTTGACTTAGTTTGACGGAGAAAAGAGTAAGTATTTGAACCAATTTATGGTGTGATTATCCTTAATAACTACCTCCGTGGCGTAATGGTTCAGGCTTTTAACTTCACATCGGGAGGTCGCGGGTTAGATTCCCGGTGGAATCTAACTTTGTAAGACTCGATTTGGTTGGTGGAAGGGCATTTTCTAAGCCCGCCTGGCTAGTTACCACCATCTTATCTAAGTCTTGCCGCCAAACATCAATACAAAAAACATGGATGTGTTTCGGCTTGAAGATAAGATAGTCAGTTCCGGTTCCCCGTATTGCGTTGGGGAATCTTGGTGAGCCCGCTTCCATCTTCAGCGTCAACGTCACTAACCATCAGGAGAGATGATGCCAAGGGCTTACCAATTGTGGATAAAAAAACATAATAATAATAATGCTTATCATTTTTAAACATAGGTTGATTAAGGTAGGTAAATCCAAAATGGACCGGACTGGATCAAACTAGACCGTACCGGTCAACCTGGCAATTTCCAGCCATCAACTTTATGGACTTTTCTTGCACCAATCTGCCCCTAAACAACCTTTGGAATAGGGCCTAATTTGAATCTAGGTTAATTGAACCGTTCGTTCGTTTGTTGTCTTTGTCACACACTAACTATACGTATTAGTAAACCTCTGTAGGCCAGGTTTGGCGTGGTCAAACATATTTTTAAACAATATTGTTTAAAGCGAGGTATTGATTGGAACAGTTGTCTATGACTTTTTCTTTACGTGTAAAGAGTAAATAAAATAACCACACTTTTTCAATAGATTTTCGTTTCAAGCAAAACCTACAATGAAAGTATAAAAAATAATAACATAGCTTCATTACATTACTCACTTTGTATTAACATAACAAATATTTTTGCATATTTTTTAAATTTATACTTCAAAGTATCAGTCATAACTAGAGTAACGGTGTAGACCTATCTTTGGATTTTTTCTATCGAGCCAAAACTGCTCAATCGTGTTTCTAATAGCTTTTGACTTTAAGGAACATCAGCAACAATAGGGAATATTTTTTAAACCTTGGGTTTTCTATCGTTTAGGAGTAATTGATGTCAAAATTAACGAAAATCTGTAATTATTACCTCCTTAATTTTAATTACTTTACTTTGTTTTTACCCGATTGGAGGAGGCTAATGTTTTTCGGATGTGTGTATGTTGGCTGAACCTGTAGCTTAAACGGCTTGATGGATTTTGAAGTACGATGCGTCGTTAGATTTGTCTTGATCCCAAAAGTGACATAGGATACATTTTAAACTCACTGCAAAAAAAGGTAATGTTTTAATGCAGGTGGGTTTTTAATTGATTATGTCTCATGTCTTTTTACGTACCTTAGACATTATTTCTTAAGTAAGTATACATAAGGAAGAGCGGTGCTTCCTGCCTGACACAGACAATGCCAAGTTTGTTTTTTAGTCCATATTTGGTAAGCCCTTGACATCATGTCACCTGATGGTAAGTGACGATGATGCCGGTGATAAATGCGGACTTACCGAGATTCCCCAACGCAATGGGGAACTGGCTATTTCTTAAGTACGTATCGATAAGGAAGAACGGTGCTTCCTGACACAGGCAATCCCAAGTTTGTTTTTTTGTCCATATTTGGTAAGCTCCTGGCATCATCTCACCTGGTGGTAAGTGACGATGATGTCGGTGATGAAAGCGGGCTTACCATTATTCCCCAACGCAATGGGGAACTGGCTATCTTATCTTCAAGCCGGAACACACCAATGCTTTTATCATTGAGGTTCGGCGGCAAGCGGTAGCTAACCGAGTCTTAGAAACTTAGAATCCGCTGGGAATTGAACCCGCGACCTCCTGATGTGAAGCTAATGAATTTAACCATTATGCCACGGAGGCGGATAAATAAGGCTCCGCGCACATTGAAATTGACTGTAGTACCTATGTAGAGATATCACATCACATCAGCTACTATATACGTCCCCACCGAGGGGCTCAAAGCTACCCTGAATTAAGGCGATTGTAGATAAGATAGCCAGTTCCCCATTGTGTTGGGGAACCTTGATAAGCCCGCTTCCATCTTCGGCATCATCGTCACTTACCATCAGGTGAAATGATGTCAAGGGCTTACCAATTGTGGATAAAAAAAGTTAGTATTTGCCTCTGTGTGAGTGAACAACAATAGTGTAAAAATCGTTTTGCCACCCGCGCCACAGAGTATCTAACTTACTACCTATCTTATCTATGCAAAATGATTTAAGAGTGACTTTCCCGCACCTCGTGTTAAACCACCGCGTTTCGCCCTCTAATGCAAAATGATTTAAGAGTGACTTTCCCGCACCTCGTGTTAAACCTCGGTGTTACACAGATCATGGTTCCACCCAACTAAAACAAGTCCCACGTTCAAATAACCCAAAAAGCAAACGTTGCTATGTGCCAAATTAACATCAACCAGAACCACTTTCCACACGGTTCTATAACTGCGAAAGGGGTGTGCGTTGGTAATTTCATATCGTTGCGTGTCGTCAAGCCAGAAGTGGAACATCTATTCGGCCGATGACCCTTATTTTGGTAGCTAATGCAAGGTTATGCTTTTTTTCATCATCATCATATCAGCTCATATACGTCCCCACCGAGGGGCTAGAGCCTACCCTGAATTAGGGTGATCGGGCCTTAGTCGACCACGCGGGCCCAGTGCGGGTTGGTCGACTTTACACACAACCTTCGAGTTTCTTCGCAGGTGTGTGCAGGTTTCCTCACGATTTTTCCTTCACCGTAAACGCAATCGGTGAGTATATGTACGTAAGTTTCGAAAAACTCATTGGCACACTGGCCGTTCGGATTTGAACCCGGCACCTCTGGCTAGGAGGACCGAGTCGTTACCGGTTGAGCCACCGACGCTTTTATGCTTTTTTATTTCGAAGAATTTTGACTACTTCATCATATCAGCCACAAATCGTCCACTGCTGGACAAAGGCCTCCCCCAAAGATCTACACGACGACTGGTCCTGCGCTGCCTGCATCCATCGGCTTCCCGCGATCTTCACCAGGTCATCGGTCCACCGCGTGGGATGCCTGCCAACGCAACGTTTTCCGGTGCGCGGACGCCACTCGAGAACTTTACTGCCCCATCGGCCATCTGTTCTACGAGCTATGTGCCCTGCCCACTGCCACTTTAGTTTAGCGATTCTGTGAACTATGTCGGTTACTTTAGTTCTCCTGCGGATCTCCCCGTTTCTGATTCGATCACGCAGAGAACTTGACTACTTAATTAGTATTTATTTGATATCTGACCTTGCAATCACTCCCTTACAGATTTCGACTGCCGTTGGAGTAAATTGAGTGAATTTATTAGATTTGTCACGAATTCACGATAGTTAATTAGAAAGGTGTGGCAACAAAACAAGGTTTAATTATGATGGTGCCAAAATAATTTATGTTTTGCGAGTTATTTTGCTGTGGCGCACCTCTAAACGTGTTTTAGTTTTGATGGTTGAATGAATTGGTTAGCAGGGGGGTGTAACTCGAGTGAATTAGGTCGAACTTATTACAGTAGATGTGAACGCAACACAAGTAAACAAAGAAAAAACAAAACTCACAAATTAAATTCGCATTAATTAAGTTGCAATTGTTTAGTTTTTTAAAAGGCATGTAAATATAAAAACCCACACCTGCGAAGAAACTCAAAGGTTGTGTGTGAAGTCGACCAATCCGCACTGGGCCCACGTGGTCGACTAAGGCCCGATCGCCCTAATTCAGGGTAGGCTCAAACCCCTCGGTGGGGACGTATATGAGCCGATATGATTTGTGTAATAGCTTTTGCCCACGGCTTCGTCCGCGTGGACATCGTTTTGTTACTGTTTTTGAGGGTGAGTGGAGCAGCGGCTCGCAAGCGTGGATATTAGTTTTCTCCAGATCGTGCTATTCTGATTAGTAGTCTACGTCATTTCCCACTCCCTCAGCAGCCTCTGTGCAAAAAATCACAACAATCCATTGTTCCGTTGCGATGTTAAAGAAATTAACCAAAAAAGACTATGCATCGGACTATGCTATTTAAATATAAAAGTAGCCTATGTCCTTCCTCGTGACACAGGCTACCTGTATTTGAAGCGTGAAAAGGTAACAAACAAACAAACACATTTTCACATTTATAATATTATAAGGCGATACAAGGGTGGTAAAAAAATAAAAAATAAACGAGTGACTTTGTAAGCCCGAGCCGCAGACGAGGGTTTACTATCGTCACGAGTTTTTCATTTACCTTAGACACCCATACATCATACATTTTTCAATACAGTTGTAAAAAAACAGGTAAAATTAAAAAGGACCGTAGCAACAGAACAAAAAATCCGATCAAGTGCGAGTCAAACTAGCCCTGCGAGGGTTGCGTACCTCCACACATCTCCCCACAACTACATAGTAATAATGACAATGATACCTATGCGTAGGACCGGTCGTCGTGGAAATCCTTGGGGGAGGCCTTTGTCCAACAGTGGACGATTTGTGGCTGATATGATGATACCTATTCACATTACAGACAAAAGACATCAGCGCGAGCTACAAAAATATGCTTTTCTGACATTCAGTTCGGACTCCTTGGCGCGAGTGCGACTCACACTTGGCCGATTTTTAGTATTTTTTGTTTTAACTTAGTGTTAGTACTATAATCACACCAAGTTTAATGCTTCTATGTATTACTGTTTTTACGATATACAGATACTTTTTGTGTTAGGAGACACCCCCCCACCCCCCTTATTTTTTCCAATTTTTAGTAATTGTTTTTATAGCGGCAACAGAAATACATATTCTGTGAAAATTTCCACTGTCTACCTATTACGATTCACGAAATACAGCCCGTTGACAGACGGACAGACAGACAGACAGACAGCGGAGGCTTAGTAATAGGGTCCCTTTGGTCAACCGTTGGGTGTAGGGAACCCTAACAAATGTATGGGTACATACCTATCAAGGTTTTTAAATGTCCGGGGGAGTAATCCCACTTTGTTTTTACCATACATACACAAAGTATATTTTTACACACACACCTACACCCACACATACACACACAACATACACACAATCACACACACACATATACACAAGCTAGCACTTGCTCATGTAACTAAACTTAATTTAAGTAATTAATGAACAAAAGATTTTGTAATTTAATTGATACTTGCCTATTTAACTGCTACTCGTATATTGTTCACTTTTGCACGACTTATACTGTTTAGATAATGTTCGTGAAAATCTGTAAAGGCCTATCATAAAAATCTGTACTGTTTTTAATATTACTATAATTTAAGGCTGTTGATTTTCCTTAATAAATAAAATAATATAAATATATAACACATATAATTAACTATTCATTATTATTTTTAACAGACTTCAAAAAAGGAGGAGGTTTCTCAATTTGACCGTAAATATATTTATAGTCACAACTAAAATGACTTAATTCAGTTTTACTAGCCTTAGTTTAGCTAGGCACATATACGCATGCGTATGTTTTTTTTTTTTACATATAACCATAAATAAATTAATATTGTAAGCATTTAAACCTCCCTGGAAAAGACGACTTATTCCTAAGTGTAACCTATGCGCTTCATGCGTCATCAAACTAAGTTATTCTGACACGGGCCACCACCGTGGTATTTACTCTCCTTTCTTCACAAAGAAATAACCCAGAATCTAACTAACTAGCGAGCGTTATGTAACTTCTCAGAGGAACAACCTGTCTCTTTTAAAGTATTCCTTTCAAAAGTCTTAAGAAGATTATGTATCATAAGTTAATACTTTTTTTATTTTTAGAAATTCGAGGAAGAAAATAAAAATCACGCTTTTAAAGCACATCAAACTTTAAAGTAAAAACAACGACGGGTTGCACTCCGGGAGTGCCGGCAGAAGTGAAAATTTGAACCATCCGTCTTACGAATTTTCGATCAGGTCACGTGTCCTGACGCGAGTTTAACATTTTTTACCCATTACAAAAAAATTGCACAACGCCGCTAAAGAAGTTTTCACTTCAACCATCCGTCTTACGAATTTTCGATCAGGTCACGTGTCCTGATGCGAGTTTAACATTTTTTACCCATTACAAAAAAAGTGCACAACGCCGCTAAAGAAGTTTTCACTTCAAAAATATTCTTAATATACTTAAACTGAAAACAATAATGAAAAAAAATAGTAGTGTTATTGTGAAAAAGGCGTGGGTTGCTCGATATACGAAAAATATGGCACAAGGCGCCCCACACTTTTTTTACAATAATACTAGTATTTTTCGTTTATTATTGTTTTCAATTTATATTGAGAATTATTAAAGAAGTTTTCACTTCAAAAATATTCTTAATAAACTTAAACTGAAAACAATAATGAAAAAAAATAGTAGTATTATTGTGAAAAAGGCGTGGGTTGCTCGATATACGAAAAATATGGCACAAGGCGCCCAACACTTTTTTTACAATAATACTAGTATTTTTCGTTTATTATTTTGTTCAATTTATATTGAGAATTATTTTTCACTTTTTAGTTTGATGTGCTTTAAAAGCGTGTTTTTTTCGTTTTTTTAAACTATATTTATTTTTCAATTTTTAGTTCAGGATAATAATGAGATAAACTTATGAAATTATTGTATGGTCACTGATTCTTGATAAATGTATAAAGTTTGAATTAAATCTGTCCGTTTAAAGTGGGTCAAAAACGAGTGCAAAAGAGTCGATTACAAACATACATACATACAGGTGAAGCTAATAAAAGATACTGATACTGACAAAGGAAAATGTGTGCGGTGCGCACAGTAAACTGGCATAAAATACCACTGTTTGAGCAACTGTATTTTTTTTTCTATTTGGACATGTGCCGTCATCACTTTTTAACATTTGAGAAATCATTTAAAAAATCTGTGATTTAAAAAAGAAAAATACTTAAACTAGTTTCTTAAAAGTCGCACTGATTCAGGGTAGGCTCGAGCCTTTCGGTGGAAAGTATATTGTGATAGCTTCTTGATGATAGCTTCACAAATTAAGTCCATATTTTCAATAAATAAAATACTTTTTTTTGAACCATGCCAATTTGTTAAAAAAGCTCTGATATAAAATTTACTAGCTGTTTACCGCGGCATTACCCGCGTGGACATCGTTTCTATGACTTTTCGAGGGTGTGCAGTGCGTGGAAAAAAGTAGCCATGTGTTAATCCAAGTCCTAATCTGCCTACCTACCATATTTCAGTCAGATCCGATACTTTTTGCGTGAAAGAATAACAAACATACATCCATACATTCATAGCTGAACAACTCACAAAATTACCTATTTCTTATCTTGTGAACAAATTGAAGATAGGAAAAACTTTTACCCAACCTCCTGTGTTAATATCGATTTTCCTGGTTTTCCAATAGTTTATTTATGGAATAATCGAGTAAAAGCACGCTTTTAACCCTACCTTATAGCCAGTAACACCGGGTATCGATTTATGGAGATATCTCCGGATGGTTCTTGATTATTGGCCTTGACAACGAAAACTATTGATCCAAATTTTACTTGCATAAGCTCCATAATATCGTTTTTAGGGCAAACGATTTTATGATTTCTATTAAAAAAAAAGAGCGAGCCTCACACTAGTCGCATATGATGTGAAACATCTGACATAAATAAAAAAACGTAACGGCCTTTCGGCCTCGGCATTAGGCGGCATAGCCATGATTCCTAAGCCTTCGTAAGTGAAAAAAAAACTTATTTCCTCTTACACACTTCCGTTCCTTTTTACGAAATCACTCCCTCAGATTGCAGGAAAAGAGAGGAACACATTAAGAATAATAATCGCATATGATGTGTAACATCTGACATAAGTAAAAAACCTAACGGCCTTTCGCATTAGGCGGCATAGCCATATTTCCTTAGCCATCGTAACTAAAAAAAAAAATAACACACCTCCATTCCTTTTTACACAATCACTCCCACAGATTGCAGGAAAAGAGAACAAAAGATGTTACACATCAAATTAAAACTAATTAACAGCACCCGAACCTTTTCGCTTTACAAAACTTCAACTTTAACTTTACAAGAGGCACCCCAGTTGGACGCAACACGCTCTTTCAAGTATTTTCAAATGATTAATGCAGTCTAAACCCTAGGTCAAAGCGTAGAAGCGTCGGTGGCTCACCCGGTAACGACTCGGTCCTCCGCACCAGAGGTGCCGGGTTCGAATCCGTACGGCCAATGTACCAATGAGTTTTTCGAAACTTACGTACATATACTCACCGATTGCTCTAACGGTGAAGGAAAAACATCGTGAGGAATCCTGTACACACCTGCGAAGAAACTCAAAGGCTGTTTATGAAGTCGACCAACCCGCACTGGGCCCGCGTGGTCGACTAAGGCCCGATCGCCTTAATTCACGGTAGGCTCGAGCCCCTCGGTGGGGACGTATATGAGCTGATATTGTGATGAGACCATAGGTAAAATTATAGCGTGGTGGTTAGAGCGAGCTTCATCATGTCAGCTCATATACGTCCCCACCGAGGGGCTCGAGTATACCCTGAATTAGGGAGAGAAATTAGGTTAGAGCGAGCTTAAGCAAACTCATTTTTAGGGTTCCGTCCGCTGTGTGTCTGTCTTTCAGAGGGTTTCATGAAACCAAAAATGCAAACTTTGCCGCCAAATATCAATGTTGATATCATTGGTGTGTTCCGGCATGAAGATAAGATAGCCAGTTCCCCATTGCGTTGGGGAATCTTGGTAAGCCCGCTTCCATCTTCGGCAACATCGTCACTTACCACCAGGTGAGATGTTGTCAAGGGTTTACCAATTGTTAATAAAAAAAATTAAAAAAATACTTTGCTATGTGCCAAATTTAACATTAACCAGAACTACTTTCTACTTGGTTATATAACTGTGAAAGGGATGTGTCCTAACCGTAGTAGGTAGACAGTTGATATTTTCACAGTGGGTATTTTATTGCCGCTTTAACAATAAAGAATATAATTAAATAAAAAAATTAAGGGGGCCCAGAAACGTGTTTTTTTTGTACGATAGCACGCAACCCTTCGTATGCGAGACCGACCCGCTCTTGGCCGTTTTTTTATTAACTCTTTCTCAGATTTACATTAAACTGTTTGTAGTGTAAGCCGTGCACAAAAACAACAAGAACGTTCAGTTAATAAAGGTCAATGATTGTAAGTATTTTTAGGGGGTCAAAACCAAGAAAAACTATCGTACCGGAAGCGGTAGAACTCTGCGAGCACCTTGTGCCTGGGACATAAAAATAGTGCATAAGAATACATACATTATATACACTAAAAATAATGCATAAGATAACATACATTATATAAGGTCTATCAAAATTAGCTGAAACTATTTTAACCCATGAAACTAAACAACTTTCCCCATGAAACCTAGTCAAATCTCAAAAAAAAAATTAACTTCCCATACTAAGTTGGCTGATCAGCTGATCGAGTTAGTATGGGAGAGCCAAATTTTTTTTGCGCTTTGACTATGGGTTCCATGGGGAATGTTGTTTAGTTTCATGGGTAGAAGCACCAGTTAAAATAGTTTCAGCTAATTTTGTTACACCCTGTATATACAGAAGATTAACAAATAAAAATGCTTACATTGATCTTGTTCTTGGCCCGTTCGATGGCTTTCGAGTCTTCCTTCTCAGGGCTGAGGCGACACACCCTGGCGCGCCAGTCGTTTGCGCCAGCGGCCTGAAGAGCCGCCAGTCTGGAAACAAACAAAAAAAGTTGGATAAGAAATTATTCTTGCGGTCATGAGACATTTTATCGCCATTTAGCTAAAAACAAAGTGACTCTCCATTAGGGTTACCAGATCATAATTTGATAAAGGAGGACTAAAGGATCTAAAAAGGAGGATTTTCTGTAAAAAATGAGGACATTTACAAATTAAAAAGTTTTTTTTAATTATGATTTGCTTTATTTGCTGAGCTCCGAATTTTCGTAAGAAGTTTTCGGGTTTTAAACAAATATTTATGAAAAAATCTTTCCATGACATGTTTTTACCCGACTTCCCAATAAGAAGGGTAAAGTTAATGTTTTTGAATTTGTGTTAATCAAAGACTTAACTGAATCTACACTTAGTGTTTTCCTTTACTTAAACCACGCACGGCGCACGACACATTACATTACACATTATAAACGCACAACAAAAGGAGGACATACAGTAGGTAAGGGAGGACGGGAGGACAAAATATTGAAAAGTAAGACATGTCCTCCATTTGGATACCATCTGGCAACCCTACTCTCCATGCACAGTATGTTTATAGGCGGCGATACCACTTCGCATACAATAAAAAAGTTATTCGAATTACCCTATACCTACTTTTTGTATACCCAAAATAATAATCAAATAAAGAAATTTCACTTCTATTACTAACATACTAGGTGTTCCATCTTGGTTCTCAAGCGTCGGAAAAAAGTTAACTCTCCTGGCACAATATTAAGACTACGAATTATCGCAATACTGTGCCCCTGGTTTCACAGTTGTTTATAGGCGGCGGTCAACTTTGCATACCTATAATAAAAATCATTCGAATTTCAAATTATCATTTACCTACTACTTTTGTGTACCCAAAATCATAAGTAAACAAAGAAATGTCATTTCGTTATAACTAATATGCGAGGCATTCCATCGTGACACTCCTGGCACAGTATTTAGACTACGAATAGTCGCAGTACTGTGCCCCTGGTTTAACAGTTGTTTATAGGCGGCGGTACCACTTAGCATACAATAAAAGTCATTCGAGTTTCGATTTACACTATACCTACTTCTTTAGGATACCCAAAATCATACGCAAATAAAGCAATTTCATTTCGTTATTTCTAACATACGAGGTATCTCATCTTAGTGCTCGAGCGTCGGAAAAACAAAGTGACTCTCCTGGCACAGTATTAAGACTACGAATAGTCGCAATACTGTGCCCCTGGTTCCACAGGTTATTTATAGGCGGAGGTACCACTTTGCATACAATAAAAAGACATTTCCTTATACCCACTTTTTTCGTTTTTTACTCGTCACAGTCGATTTTATGGGACGATAATTCACAGATAACTGTTCTCTATTAAATGCCACAAAGGTTACTGGGTTAATAGCTACAAAAGATCATTGAAAACACAATAGTAGTACCTAGATAAGATAATAGAGAAGTTAACATAAAAGTATGTTCTAAGAATTTCCTATGATGAGTAGTGACAATCAACGGCTGGAAATTGCCACCAAAATTAGTCAAAGATATTTACAATAATTCTCAGTAAAAATAAATAAAGATTTTGGCATTGTTAATCACAACAACCTATTATTCCGTTACGATGTTAAGGAAATTAACCAAAAAAAGAGTATTTTTTTCAGTTCCCCTCAGGAAATGCATCGGACAACGAAACGCAATAAGTCGCTACTTATCTATATTTTCAAATGAATATTTATTTTATTGGACAATGTTGTACGCGATGAAAAGTAGTCGCAGGGCGCGCCTGGCGAAATTCAAATTCGGTTTTTCTCGTCTCGAATGAAGCCTAATTTCTTCAGTTAGCTCGAGTTTAGAGGAAAATTTGTTTACAGACTTTATCGGCTACTATTTGAGTCAATCAGGTCAGTCACGAATGTGTCTTTAAGTCTAACTAAAACATAAGTTTAATCTCTGCTTAAAGCTAACTAGCTTTTGCCCGCAGCTTCACCCGCGTGGACATAGTTTTTTTTATGACTATCTTTGAGGGTGAGTGGTGCGCTAACCGCAAGCGGCTCGCGAGCGTGGACGTGAGTTTCCTCCAGATCCCTCAGGAACTATATCGGGCAGTCACTGTCACTTTCTACCCCCTCAACCAATTCTATACAAAAAAAATACTTCAATCCGTTGCTCTGTTAACCAAAAAAAAAGAGTATTTTTTTCAGTTCCCTAAGGAACTACATCGGACTATGCTATTTTCATGTCCTTTCCAGTGACACAGGCTACCTGCACGCCGAATTTCACCAGGATTGGTCGAGTTGTTGAAGCGTGAAACGGTAACAAACAATCTTCACATTTATATTATTAGTAAAGAGCTAATGTCCGATTAACATATAAAAATATGGACACTACAGATAACTTATCAATTATCCTAAGCTTTCCAGTCATTAACATACTTATTGAATATACCCACCATACATGCACTTAGAAACAAATTGTATGTCAATGGCCTTTAATTATTAGGCTTATCGCAAGTGTCACAACACTCAAGTGCAGTGCACAGGGTACAAAATAAATTTGTGGCTCGTAGAGGAAATGTTAATGAAATAAACACACTATTATCAGTCTCGTGGTATTTATTGTAGCTACTTATTTTCCTGGAATCTTGAGAGTTCTGTGCGTTCAATTATAGGATGCATAATTGCATATCCTATATGTTTTAACAAAACAATATTAAACAACGTTCTCTTAGGTCGGAAATAAAATACTTAGCTGATATTACCCCAGAAATACTATTAACACACCCTGGACACTTCGTACAACGGGTCAGATAAATGACATTTCAAAAAATGAATGACAGAACAAACAAAATGGCGGCGATATCCTATACGTTCGACAACCAAACTGTGGCCAATCTGTATCAATCTGGGTGACGAGGCGGTGAGGTCGCAATCTAGAGAGCGGCAGGGAGTGTCCATACTTTGCTATTTAGTAACTTACAAAAAGTTAACTAATTAATAACAAAACCTGCGAGAGGCCAATTTTTTTTTTGAGATCTGTTTAAGTTCATTGGGGAAAATTGTTCAGTATGATGAGTGGTGACGGTCGACGGTCCTACACCGTTTTTGTTAAATACTGTATGTATGTACAGGTTTTATATTCTATGTCCACATTGATGGTAGCCTTACCTATCGGCGATGGTGCCTCCACGGTGCGGCATTTCTGCATGCGTGGCGCTCCGCTGGACGCCGCCGCCAAGCCTGCAAACAAACAAACAAACACGTTGTCAATAAGGTTTGAAACTAATAATTCAAATAGAAATGGGGTGATTTTTCAAATCATATTTCTGGTATCTCCGCGTCACTGACGATCGGAGGTGAGTAGAAGCTTAATATACGCTTAGCGAGGTGTATGTACGCAGAGATATGCTGTACATAAGGGGAGGTAGATAGGTTACATGCATCCTTAAAGTGAAGCAAATAAAAAGATGCCAATTGGCATCTCTTTTCTTAGTAGCATTCGGTGCAACAGCAGCGTACTACCTATAATATTGTGTGTGTAAATGGGTTTGTTGATAACGTTGTTTGTTAGTGCATTACCCATCTATGGTTTATTAAATCTCTGTATGTACGAACATTAAAGAACACTTTATTAAAATTAAGACATTGATTTCATTTTTTTCATTCATTTTAAAAACTAATTATTTAAAAAAAAAATAATTAAATAACTGTTTGTTAAAATTAATGTGTCTGTTAAATAAATCATACAAGCTTACTTTTTTTATTTAAAATGAAAATTGGAAGTTTTTGGGCTGAAATGATGGTAAATAAAAATTGTTTTGCAACCGACTTCAAAAAAGGAGGAGGATCTCAAGTTACATATACGATTGTTTAATGTATGACAACACAACTTTGCTGAGTAGTCCGATTTCGATAATCCATTTTCTCTTGGATAGGTTATACCTCTAGAGTGGTCTTGTATAAATTGTATTAAAATCGGTTAAGTATACTTGTTTAGAAAATTAACAAAAACATAAGTTTAAAAAAAACTACTTCAAACAGGAAACTAAGGTTCCCCTCGATTTCTCTGGGATGCCATCATCAGATCCTGGTTTCCCTATCATGGTACCACCCTTGGGATATCTCCTTTCCAACAAATATAAGAATCATCAAAATCGGTTCATAAACAACGAAGTTATCCGCGAACACACATAAAAAAATATATACGGTCGAACCTCCTCTTTTTTTTAAAATCGGTTAAAAGTAACAAAATTGTACTCGTTGTGATTACAGTCAGTTTTTTAACGTGGTCAATTATTGTAATAATTGTATAATATGTAGGTACATGTAAGTATTACATATTTATAACACGGAAATTCCGTCATTTGCGAACCCAGGTGCTTTGCTCCAGGCGAACTAAGTATCCCAAAAAATGCTGATTAATGCCACTGGATTTTGTAAAAATAACAATTACCTAAGAACACAACTAAAAACTTGTACAAAATTTATAATTACCTGTGCGCCTCGAACTGCTCTTTCAGGTTTTTAAAGCTGAAAAGCCTTTCTTCCAATGGCCCTGGCCTCATTTGTAACATCTTTATTTAAATAACAATAATTGATAACAAAGTTTATCTAAAATACCACTAAACACTTCCGTCTCTTCCAAAAACTTGTGCAATAACTTAGGGTCACTAAAATGTATCTAAAAGTAAATATGTACTAAACTAAATACTACGAAAATGTTCATTATATATCACACTATAATAAGTTTATATACGAAATTAATATTATTTTAAAAATTTGTGTTTAAATATCGGTACAAAAGGTCGGGAGCCCGACGCCTTTTCAAGTCAACGTCTGATTGACAACTGACATCGAACCAGCATTCTGCATTCGTCTCGTCTCTATGCTGAATTGAACTATAGTCTTTTTGCCTCGTGGAGACTCTATTATTATCCTTAAATGATAAGGACTCGAATTTGGCTTGTGGAGACTCTATTATCCTTAAATGATCAGGGCTCGAATGCTGCATACATAAATACACTACTCAAAATTGCCTAGGGATATTAAAAAAAAACATGCTGCACATGGTTTCTTGAAAAGCAATTTTTTTATATTAAAAATTTGAGTGCGTTTGACTGCAACTCACCTGATGGTAAGTGATGAATGATGATGCAGTCCAGGATGGTACACGCAAACTCAATGAATGCCTATTCACTCTTTTTTTTTCTAAATAATTCTTGCTTATTCGTTAACTATGTAAATCACAAATATAATTGTATTAATAATTGTTTGTATACTAAAATGTATTTATTATTATTTATTTATTATGTAATCGCTTATAAGAGGAAACCGGCCAAGTGCGAGTCAGAACCGCACACATAGGGTTCCGTACCATCATACTAGATTGCGCTGCTAGTTTCATGTTTTAAAAACCATCATAGTTAAATACTTTAGACCCCCATTTTTTCACTTTTTCCAATTTTTAGTATTTGCTGGTTATAACGGCAACAGAAATACATCCTCTGTGAAAATTTCAGCTGCCTAGCTATTACAGTTCGTAAAATACAGCCTAGTGACAGACGGACAGCGAAGTTTTTGTAATAGGGTCCCGTTTTTACTATGTCCAGCAGTGGACGTCCTTCGGCTGATATGATGATGACCCAAAAAATTACTATTTAATACTATACGAAAAATAACTACTATCCGAAGAGTTTATCACCAATGGCACGTTTAAACATCCTTTTGAAATATTTTTCCAACTACAATTCATGCAAATTGTCCGGGGTTAGCGGTATCTTTATCAGCTTCATGCTTGACTTGCTTTACAAAGGGCGATTTAGATTATTTCTATTGTGCCTGTGGCTAAATACATGCATGCACCCAAAATGCCGCTGGATGCGGGCAGCGCAGAACCGGTCGTCGTGGAAATCCTTGGGGGAGGCCTATGTCCAGCAGTGGACGTCCTTCGGCTGACATGATGATGACCCAAAAAACATTGCCCTACTTCTCCAGGTGTCGGGTCAAAATAACTAACATCCGAAGAGTTTATCACCAATGGCACGTTTAAACATCCTTTTGTAATATTTTTCCAACAACAATTCATGCAAATTGTCCGGGTTAGCGGTGTCTTTATCAGCTTCACGCTTGGCTCGCTTTACAAAGGACGATTTAGATTATTTCTATTGTGCCTGTGACTTTCGCTAAACTTATCTCTATCCGTTTTAAGTACCCAGTTCAGCAAATTTAGGCAAAATAGATATGTCGTTTTTTAAATTTAATTTATTATGGGCCAAATCAGAAAATTCGAAAAAAAGTTGAAGGCTCACCAAATAGAAAATGAAATCAGGAAAATTTTGTTTTATTCTTAAATATCTTAAATGTTTTTTTAAATATTTTTTTTTACCAAATATATACAATAATTTCCTACATAAACAAATCGAATCCGATGGCATACTTACAAACTTCGGCACATAACGTCCACGCGCTATACATTATGTACACTTTTTACCCTTACATAATAACCAATTGAATTTTTATTGCATTTAAAATGTGGTACCTCTAGATAATTTTCGAATTTTTGAATTACATTAATTAGTTTTAATTAGTTTTGAATTACATTAATCAGATATGAGCTTTTTTCTGACTAAAGTCGAGAAATAATTATCGCATTTTCTATTAGTTTTTTTTTAATCCAAATTTGATAAGCCCTTGCTTGTTATCATCTCATCTGATAATGAGTGACGCAAAGTTTTTCTGCAGCCCTTGCCCTAAATCATTTGGATAGATACTCTAATACTTTCAGAGTAATCGCCATATTACGATTCCCTAACAAGGGCACAGTATATATATTAGTACTAACGTACAGTATGGACACTCCCTGCCGCTCTCTAGATTCGACCTCACCCCCCCGTCACTCAGATTGGCTGTAGATTGAGTACCAAACGTAAAGGACGAGCTACGCAAGCACTTTTATTCACTATATTTACTTTGCGCGCCGCTGTGATTTCGTTCACAAGCATAAAAACCAACCAGTTACCAAACGTAAAGGCCCAACTGAACTCTTTTTTTTTCATACTTGTTTTATGTTGTAAACAACCACCGCTCGAACAAAAAACATCACTTTCCGAATACACCATACACATTATGAGACTATAAAACATTGTAAATGGTAACTGCGACGTGGACGTATGAATTAAAACTAAAAACTGCTGTTATTTTATGCATCTTTTGACACTTTTTCCATAAAATTGCGAAATTCATAAAGGATTTTGTCACAGATTGAAAATCGACATGATAGTTTTGTTGCTTTGGTGTAGAGATGGGATGAAGTGAATGAGTAAATGAATGTTTTTGGACTGTTGTTGCGAGGTAAAAATTGGGTCATCTTTGGGCTCAACTGTACAATAGGGTACATCGATTTGGCAGTCCGCGATTTTTTGGTAAGAGATAGGCTTTAGCTGAACATCCATACCAAATTTCAAGGTTAGGAAACCAGCGGTTTTTGAGTTATGAATTTTTGAAAATTGTATTTTTAGGTACTCTTTGGTCTTTGTTTTGTGAGTTTATGTAGGACCAAAGATGACTTATTACTGATTGTATAATTTGATTCCAAAGATTCATAATATGGGGTTAAAACCCCCAACAAACCTTCGGGATCCGAGGGGGATGTGGGAGTATCAAGGCGGGGAAAGCACGCGGGGCCGACTTGAGGGCAGACAAACTTAGGGGTAACAAATCGAAAACCAAGGGGTAATCCGTCAAGGACAAGGTCATTTCAAGGTCAAGGTCTAAGTCAATTTGATCCCAAAGATTCATAATATGGGGTCCGCGAGTGAGGTACGGGGAGTTCTAAATAGAAGCGGGAGCGAGCGAAGCGAGCTCGGACTTTCGGAGCACCCCGACTCGGATCCGTTAGGTTCGGAGACTGTGCGGGGAGGCGAGCTTAGCTTGCCTCCCCGCACAGTCGTAGTGTTAGGTTTAACATGAGAATGAAGAAGTAGGAGCCCCGAATTTGTCGGCCCCGCGTGCTTTCCCCGCCCTGATACTCCCACATCCCCTTCGGATCCCGAAGGTTTGTTGGGGGTTTTAAATGGGTGGCGGGGGCTACGCTCCCGTTAGGGGTCCGGGCCCCGCGTGCTTTCCTC
Source organism: Coleophora flavipennella (assembly GCA_947284805.1). Classification (NCBI taxonomy): domain Eukaryota; kingdom Metazoa; phylum Arthropoda; class Insecta; order Lepidoptera; family Coleophoridae; genus Coleophora; species Coleophora flavipennella. The sequence goes on from OX369269.1 coordinate 9,503,160, forward strand.
GCCCTGATACTCCCACATCCCCCTCGGATCCCGAAGGTTTGTTGGGGGTTTTAAATAGGTGGCGTTAGGGGTCCGGACCCCGCGTCTTTCCCCGCCCTGATACTCCCACATCCCCCTCGGATCCCGAAGGTTTGTTAGGGGTTTTAAATGGGTGGCGGGGCCTACGCCCCCGTTAGGGGTCCGGGCCCCGCGTGCTTTCCCCGCCCTGATACTCCCACATCCCCCTTTGGACCCCGAAGGTTTGTTGGAGGTTTTAAACGGGTGGCGGGGGCTACCCTGGCCCCGCGTGCTTTCCCCGCCCTGACAATCCCACATCCTCCTCGGATCCCGAAGGTTTGTTAGGGTTTAAAATGGGTGGATGGGGCTAAGCCATTTCATGAAGCTATTTCATGAATCTTGGTGATCAAATTGACTTACACCTTTTTTTGGAATAAGCGGTAGCGATTTTCGGCGTCATAGAAGTAGATGACCTTTTTTTAGCAACTTTTTTTTAGCATTTGTCGGTCAAAGACTACCTAACAAAAAGATTGCCCCCCTAGTTTTCGATTTGTCACCCCGTTAGAGAAGTGGATGACTTTTTTTTTATTAAGCGGCAGCGATTTTCGGCGTCATAGAAGTAGATGACCTTTTTTTAATAAGCGGTAGCGATTTGTCGGTCAAAGACTATATGAATCTTTGGAATCAAATTATACAATCAGTTTTCAGCTCGCAACAACAGTTCAAAATCATTCATTCAGTCATTTACTTCGTCCCATCTCTACACCAAACCAACAAAGATTTTTAATCTGTGACAAAATCCTTTATCAATTTCGCAATTTTATGGAAAAAGTGTTTAAAGATGGACAAAATAATAGCAGTTTTCAGTGTTAATTCATATACGTCCACATCGCAGTTACCATTTACAATGTTTTTTAGTCTCATAATGTGTATATGGTGTATTCGGAAAGTGGTGTTTTTTGTTCGAACGGTGTTTGTTTACAACAGAAAAGTATGAAAAAAAAAGAGTTTAGTATTCACACTGTTGCATTCAGTAAATAACTAACAAACATTTCGTGACCAATACCGCCGGTGTGATTCAACCCTACCTGCATTCTTGCCTATAGATACGTCAGTTATAATTATGTATATCATTTCTCGCTCGTTTGTATGGAGTGTCCGGGGTGTGACAAGGGGCTATAGGAGCGAGCGAAAAAAATATTTAATGTTAAAATGACAAAGAAATCACCACATAATACGTAAGTATTTTACTACTAGTCATTTGAGTAACTTTTTATTAACTGTCAAAAACAAAAGTTTGTTCTGCAGTTATTCGCGTTACTGACATAGTAACGTCATTAGTGCATTTGGATAGATACTCTAATACTTTCAGAGTAATCGCCATATTACGATTCCCTAACAAGGGGCTATAGGAGCGAGCGAAAAAAAAATTTTATGTTAAAATGACAAAGAAATCACCACATAATACGTAAGTATTTTACTACTAGTCATTTGAGTAACTTTTTATTAACTGTCAAAAACAAAAGTTTGTTCTGCAGTTATTCGCGTTACTGACATAGTAACGTCATAAGTGCCATAGTCTTTAACGAACTAATTTGCTGTTTTTAATGAATATAAAATTAATAAATTGTTTAATATTCCAAATGAGCAAGTGTTTTTGCTATTTTAAGAGAAATGCTCTTTATTGAATAGTATTTTTTAATTTATTTTTGTACGGTAAAATAGCCTATTATGACACTAGGTAAACGGTGGCACAAATGAGAAGAGCACAATAAACCATCAAAACTAAAAACAAAATACTTCCTTGTTATCCCGTGTCACCAAATAAAAATTAGTAAAAATACAGAAGTTTCGTTTTCATTTATTCCTTGTCTTCCTCGGTATTTTCCGATTTTTACAATTTGAGTTTGTCTATACCATCGTCGTCGACTGCATCGTCATTTTCCATCAGATGATGCAGTCAAAGGAATATAAAGCTAAAAAAATATAGTTTAATATAAAATAACGAGGGTTATCTTTCGGAAATTTCAGCGATAAGACGACCACTTATAATTTTGAACAAAAAAAACCGACTTCAAACAGGAAAATAAGGTTCCCATCGATTTCACTGGGATGCCATCATCAGATCCTGATTTCCTTATCATGGTACCACCCTTGGGATATTTCCTTTCTAACAAAAAAAGAATCATCAAAAACGGTTCATAAACGAGGAAGTTATCCGCGAACACACAAAAAAATATATACGGTCGAATTGAGAAACCCCCGCCTTTTTGAAGTCTTTTTTAAAAATACCCACCGTTGAAACTGCAGTTCACGTTCAAGGGCTGCGTTCACACTATTCACTGTCCAACGGTAAAAACTGCAAAGATCAGAGGCTTCGTGGCAATGTGTGCGATCGCGCCCTATGCTGAAGCGCGACTGGGCGGGCGGAACGTGGAACGAAGCCTCATTCTTGGAACTCGAACCGAACCCGTAGGCTGAAGTTACTAAACCGAGTTAAGTTTTCAATAAGTTTTGATTGGATTTGTGAATGCAACTGATAATAGGGATGACGAACGCTAGTCATCTGATTAACTTTTTATTATCTGTCAAAAACGACATTTTGTTCTAAAAATGTTAGAAATACCTAGGCGTGACGTCATAGTTTAGCAGCGTCATATATTTACTCATTATGTGATTTTGGTGAATTAAAAATCGAAGACTTGATGGAAAACAAAATGAGTAAGGTTTATCGAAGTTTTAAGTAGAAGGGAAATTTAGAGACCAAGAGTTCATAATTTATTTCTGATGCTGTCGTCATCCCTATTTATTATTTTTCAAACATGCTTGGAAATTTTAGCATTATTTTGACAAACTTCTTCGAGATAAATCGAAATTGCTGTACTGGCCAAATACATGCGAGCAGCGGCCAGCAAAAGTTCTATGAAAATCCATATCTAACGTGTTTTGCGGCCAAATAAATTACTATGTAAACTCATATCTGTCAAGTAATTTAAAAATGGAAATATATTTTACTCCGCAACATGGCAACCAAGGAGGTAACTTATCAAAGATTTTATTTAAATTTCGAACTGACTGCAAATAGAACGCTGTTTATTGAAAAAAAAAAACAAATGAATACTTTAGTGCGTAAAAAAATATTGTTGTTCGTTGTTCGTCATTGATTTGGAAAAGTAATTATGGAAGTTTTAATTTCCGCGCATTATTTGAGAAAAGTACTACACAAGCCTTGGCCATAACTAGGCATTGATGGACTTACTTAAGTGGTACTTAAAGAGTGATAGTAATCGTTAGGTAGATCAGGACATTGGATTTACCTACGTACGTTTATTTATACCTACGAACAGTGGAGATACATATATACACCGTACGTACGTATGGAATTGTAGCTACTGCTTGTTATGGTGGTAAAAAAGAATCAAAGTAATATAGTTCTGCTATCTAATTTTGATTCACAAGTAGACTACACACTACACAATATAGCGGTTTAAATTTTAAATACCTAACAATCAAAAGATTAAATCTAAAGGAAAAAAAACTTCCTAACCTATAAAAATAACCTTTTGTACGTTTGTTTGTCATTTTCGCTGTGTATAGTATTATAATACATTGTTTTTTTTATTCACAACTAGCTGTTTTCCCGCGGTTTCACCCGCGTGGACAACGTTTCTATGACATTTCGAGGGTGCGCAGTGCGTAGCCTATGTCTTAATCCAGGCCCTAATCTGTCTACCTACCAAATCTCAGCCAAATCCGTTCAGTAGTTTTTGCGGGAAAGCGTAACAGACAGACAGAGTTACTTTCGCATTTATAATATTATTATATATATTATATATTATATAGTAGGGATAGGGATAGAGATTAGTAAGCCCTTGGCATCATCTCACCTAATGGTCAGTGGTGAAGTAGTCGAAGATGGAAGCATGCTTACCAAGATTACCCAACGTGACGAGGAACTGACTAATACTAGCTTTCGTATCTTCATGCAGGAGCACACCAATGCTGTTAAATTTAGTAGTTACTAGCTTTTGCCTGCGGCTTCGCTCGCGTGGGCCTTTTTTTTTAGTTCTCTCAGAAGTTTCTAACGACACAGGCTACCTGCATGCCAAATTTCGTCTTGATTGGTTGAGGTGTTGAAGCGTGAAAAAGTAACAAACACATTTACACATTAATAATATTAGTAAGGATAAGGATGTCTGATGGCATGACTTAGGTAAGATGGCGGTAGCTTAGCCAGGCAGGCGGAATCAGAAAATACCCTATCAACTACAAAAGTAAGGATTTGAAACGAGTCAACTAACTCCTACGCCACCACAGAGAAGGTATACATTTAGTTCGGAAACACTTAGTAATGAAGCCAGTTAAGGTACGTACGAAGTTCAGGTAAGGCTGTGTTTATGCACAGAACCCAGGTTCCCAATTCAGTGGTTCTGCTGCGAACCGATGCTGCAATTAGATTAGATTTAGTAGCGACCATCTACATTTCTAGTAATTGTTGGGATAAAACGGATTTACAGCGTACTACCTACCACACCCTGGACACTTCACACAACGGGCAAGAAATGCCATTTCCAAAAAAGGAATGACGGAACAAACAAAATGGCAGCGAATTCCTATACGTTCGACAACCAAACTGTAACCAATCTGTATCAATCTGGGTGACGAAGGGGTTAGGTCGCAATCTAGAGAGCGGCAGGGAGTGTCCATACTGTATGTTAGTACTAATTTATATACATTGGTACAACACTCTTGCCCTGAAGTAATTTTAACGAACTTATAAATAAAAAATACTTTATACTTACTTACACACATAGCCAAAACAAGCTGTAAACAGTCAACGGGTCGTGTTGGCATTATAAAAATAAATTAAGTTTCTTTTTTTTTTACTTTCAATAACAAACGCGTAATATTAATGCATCAACCTGAATAACAAAAGTCTTTTTAGTCTAGACTCTAGCTAGACAAATTACAGTGTCTAGCTGCTGTCCTAAGATTTTACAGATTTTAATATGGACTCTATAGCTAGACAAATTATAGTGTTTAGTCGCTTGAAGTGAGTCCTATGATTTATTTTATTTCACAGATTATAGACTCTAGCTAGACAAATTATAGTGTTTAGTCGCTTGAAGTGAGCCCCATAATTTCACAGATTATAGACTCTAGCTAGACAAATAATAGTGTTTAGCCGCATGCAGTGAGCCCTATGATTTACCAGATTATAAAATCTAGCTAGACAAATTATAGTGTTTAGCTGCTTGAAGTGAGCCCTATGACTTCACAGATTATAGACTCTAGCTAGACAAATTATAGTGTTTAGCCGCATGCAGTGAGCCCTATGATTTACCAGACTATAGACTATAACTAGACAAATTATAGTGTTTAGCCGCATGAAGTGAGCCCTACGATTTCACAGATTATAGACTCTAGCTAGACAAATTATAGTGTTTAGCTGCTTGACGTGAGCCCTATGATTTCACAGATTATAGACTCTGGCTAGACAAAATATAGTGTTTAGCCGCATGAAGTGAGCCCTATGCTTTAACAGATTATAGATTCGACAAATTATAGTGTTTAGCCGCATGAAGTGAGCCCTATGACTTCACAGATTATAGACTCTAGCTAGACAAATTATAGTGTTTAGCCGCATGCAGTGAGCCCTATGATTTACCAGACTATAGACTATAACTAGACAAATTATAGTGTTTAGCCGCATGCAGTGAGCCCTATGATTTACCAGACTATAGACTATAACTAGACAAATTATAGTGTTTAGCCGCATGAAGTGAGCCCTACGATTTCACAGATTATAGACTCTAGCTAGACAAATTATAGTGTTTAGCTGCTTGACGTGAGCCCTATGATTTCACAGATTATAGACTCTGGCTAGACAAAATATAGTGTTTAGCCGCATGAAGTGAGCCCTATGCTTTAACAGATTATAGATTCGACAAATTATAGTGTTTAGTCGCTTGAAGTGAGCCCCATAATTTCACAGATTATACACTCTAGCTAGACACATAATAGTGTTTAGCCGCATGCAGTGAGCCCTATGATTTACCAGATTATAAAATCTAGCTAGACAAATTATAGTGTTTAGCTGCTTGAAGTGAGCCCTATGACTTCACAGATTATAGACTCTAGCTAGACAAATTATAGTGTTTAGCCGCATGAAGTGAGCCCTATGCTTTAACAGATTATAGATGCTAGCTAGACAAATTATAGTGTTTAGCCGCATGAAGTGAGCCCTATGATTTCACAGATTATAGACTCTAGCTAGACAAATTATTGTGTTTAGCTGCTTGAAGTGAGCCCTATGATTTCACAGATTATAGACTCTGGCTAGACAAAATATAGTGTTTAGCCGCATGAAGTGAGCCCTATGCTTTAACAGATTATAGATTCGACAAATTATAGTGTTTAGCCGCATGAAGTGAGCCCTATGATTTCACAGATTATAGACTCTAGCTAGACAAAATCTATATTTTGTTTAGCCGCATGAAGTGAGCCCTATGCTTTAACAGATTATATAATATAGCTAGACAAATTATATCTAGTGTTTAGCTGCTTGAAGTGAATTTCACAGATTATTAGACACCGCTGTAAATACCCAAGGAAAACCCTGAGTTTGTTCCTAATTTACCTTATTTTCCAACTTTATATGCCTGATTAGGCACCACATCAATTCATAGTGCACAGTTTTGAACACGACACGGGTGCTTCAGCAACATCGAAACTTTTCACCATCACCATCCTGTATACCATAATAAGCAACGAAGCAGACTGCATTGTGTACAAACAAAGGCGCTGGCGACACGTAGCTCATTAAAGCAAAACACCCTGTATATAACAGCTGGGGATGGGAGTCAGACTACATGTTTTAGTTTGAGAGTGCAGTTGCATGGTTGTTTGTAAGTGAGGAAATGTGAAGGTAAATGAAAGGAAAAGAAATTTTTCATTGTAATAGCAAATGGAAATATAGCTTGATCAAGGAGTCTAAATACTCCTACAGCTTTAATATGTAAGTGTAAGAATCTTAGGCTTACTAAAATTAACTGAAATGGAGGCATATATACAGAGTGTAACAAAATTGGTGTAAGTCCCGTTAACTGGGGCTTCTACTAATCATACTTAACAACTTGTGTTCTACGACTTTGCTGAAATCGCAAAAACTAAATATTTTTCTTCATACAAATCGATCAGCTGATCGACCAATTTTGTGCATTTTAGTATCATCATCATCATTATATCATCCGAAGGACGTCCACTGCTGGACATAGGCCTCCCCCAAGGATCGCTTCCCGCGACCTAGTATGTAGGGTCCAAATTTTTTTTGAGAATTGGCTATGGGTTCCTTGGGGAAAGTTGTTCAGTATGATGAGTAGAACCCCCAGTTAACGGGTCCTACACCAATTTTGTTACACCCTGTATATGTCGCAGCCATTTTGTAGAATTAGGCGTTTTACAATACCGGGCGCCGCTTTGTAAATTACTAAGTAATAAACTCCGAATAAAACCGAGTCAGACGGACAGACGGTTAAGTTAGGTTAGCATGTCTTGTTCTAACCGTGAAAAGGAGTCCTGCGAAGCGGGGCTCCGTCTTACTCGCTTTTATTCGGAGTTTTTACTCTGCGTAGTCTCACAAAGCGGCGTTCTACGATATGGCTGCGACATAGAACAAAAAGACACAACTACGCACACAAGGCACCGACATGCCCATTCATACTAAATGACACTAAATAAACGTTGTTTTTCACTCTATCACCACACCCCGGACACTGCATACAACGGCCGTGAAATGGCATTTCTAAAAACAAATGACGAAGCAAACAAAATCACGGCGAAATCGTATACGTTCGAGAACCAAACTATAACCAAGGGGGTGAGGTCGCAATCTAGAGAGCGGCAGGGAGTGTCCATACTGTATGTTGGTACTAGATGTGGGCGCCGCCTAGAAAATTGTCGGCGGCGGCGCGCTGAAGGATTTCAGTCGGCGGCGGCGTGGCGCCGGCGGCGTCGCTCATTTTCTTGTTTTTTTTATAAAAGTCCCTTCTCCACCTTAGTTGTTTAAATTTTAATAAGATGCTCGTGTAATTTCAGGCAGACGGCAAGAAAATGTCAATATATTACATGCTTGTCTTGATTAGGTACACAAATAATAGAAAACTATTTTACAAATGTACACCTACATTAATAGCCTCGTAAACATTTTTTTAACTACCAATTTAAGTTTGTCGTTATTATCGATCTTACAGAAAGCTTCAGCAAGAGCAGCAATATAAGAAAATGCCTTTTTTTTACTGTTCAAGTAAGATAAAAAATTACCATCTTAGGGTTCTGTTGGATCAGCTCCAGCAATGTATTGCCAACATTCTAGCTCTATTGGATTGCCTTGGATTCCTTGGCATGAACTAATGCTATGTTTCCTAAAGGACAGTTTGTGCAAGATGATACCAAGGGCTTACCAATTGTAAATAAAAAAAAGTTAAAAAAACAATGATGTGTCGGTTTCATTGCTGGTGCTTGTAATGCCTCTATTTTCTGCTAAAGTTTCTGGCACGTCATTGATGTTTCACTTTTTTGATTTACGATGAGGGAAAGGAAGTTCTTGTCATATTTTGGTTCTCTAAAAATACATTTATCAATTTCTGCCAGACTTATAAATCGGTTATCCATAAGTGCTGCTGCGACAATCGGCTTTGTTACTGGGAATCTTTTATTCAGTTTTGCCATCATATTACTTTCAAACATAACATAATTAATTAGTGCTTCATCATCTTGATTCATCTTCAAAACATCTATAATCAATCTCAGAACACCAGGGCAACATAAATTGTACAGGTTTTCCTGTAGTTAAATAATGCAGTGTAAGCGTAATATAATTCAGTCGTCGGAACTAATAAGTTCACAAGACGAAGGTCATGGCAAAGTGCTGAGCAGCATCAATGAAAATTGTTTTCCTAACTTTGCTTAACATTCACTCATATACATTTGACAAAGCGGTGCCACCAACAGTTTAACGCGACGGAATATCATTGTAGTTTATGATGATATTATATTTCTGAAATAGGCAATGTAATAAAAAATATCTATTAAAAATAAGGTAGTCTTTTAGGTTATATAAGAATTTATATAACAACATTTCTAAATATATTATTATATGGAATATTTTTGGCAAATTAAGAGTCGTTCTCACGGTCAATAGATGAAGCTCTTTTGAAAGTTCCTCCAGTCCCAGGAAATTACGGTCAGTTTGTTGACATCGTGACAACATCCTCTCGTCAACATATTCCTAGGGGCTGCCGGACTTCCTACATACCAGGGCTGTCAGAGCAAGCCGCAGAACGTCTCAGGAGGTATGAGTCCTTATACAGCCAGGACCCTTTCTCTGAGGACACCACATTAGCTGATGCGGAACTGCTATCGCAGATAAATATAACTCGTTAGGAGAAGTGGATCAGTACTGTAACAAACATAGACATGACGCACAACAGTAAGAAGGCATGGAAGACCATCCAAAAACTCACATCTGATCCACCCCCATCCTTATCTCCGAGTCGAGTTACGGCTAATAAGATAGCTCACCAACTTCTCCTTAATGGCAAGTCATCAGGTCGCCTTGCAAAGGTCCTAAAAACTGGACAGCTCTGTGAGCACAAACCACCATGTAAGCGAGCCTTTCAACCTGACTGATATTGTCAATTCTATCAAAAAGCTTAAATGTGGCAAAGCCTCAGGAGTGGATAACATCTCTTTAGAGCAGTTGAAACAACTTGGCTCTGTTATCGTGTCATGGTTGCTGCAAATGTTTAACCAGTGTCTGGAATCCGCTTCGATACCCTGCCTCTGGATAAAATCAAAGGTCATAGCCATCCCTAAGCCAGGAAAATCAACAGACAGTCCTAAAAACTTCAGGCCTATCTCACTCTTGTGACACAGGTACAAATTATTTGAGAGACTGCTGTTGTCCCGCTTAACGCGATCTATTGACCAAACTTTGATTCCAGAGCAAGCGGGTTTCAGACCTGTTAGGTCTTGTTGCAATCAGACACTGAAACTAACGCAACACATCGAAGATGGTTTTGAACTGAGGAAGATAACTGGTACTGTATTTGTAGATCTGTCCGTAGCCTACGACACAGTGAACCGAACACAACAACTTGCTGCAGCGTCTTACTACCACTAAATGGGGAGCAACGCCACACGTTCTGCGGACCTCCGGGCTAGCGCTTTCATTTTCTGTAGGCGAGTATGCAAGCCCTTTATGGTGTCGCTCTGCCCATGCGAAGCTGGTGGATAAAGCTCTAAATGAGTCTTGTCGGATCATAACTGGTTGCCCCAAACCAACCCCGGTCAGTCAGCTGTACCCACTAGTTGGTATTGCGCCCCCGGCTGTGCGCAGGGCAGTGGCTAGCTCCACTGAAAGATCGAAGATGGATACTGACACACGTCACCCTATGCATAGCCACAACCCAGTGCAACAACGGCTGAGAAGCCGAAATAGTTTTATAAAGTGTGTCTATCCTCTATCAGTAGAACCCATGAAAGCGAGGTGTAACCTTTGGCAGGACAAAGTAAGCTTACCAACACCCTTCGTCCCAAATTCAGAAAGCCTTCCCCCTGGACATGACTTGCCATGGCCGGTTTGGAAGTCTTTAAACAGACTCCGGATCCAGACCGGTCGGAGCAAAGAAAACATGGTCAGGTGGGGATTTTTGGGTGACTGATATAAACTGTTTGTGCAGTGCAGTTCAAACGATGACACACTTAACATCGTGCCCTGCGTGCCCCTACATCTGCACGCAGGAAGACCTCATGAAAGCGGCTGATAATGCTGTTAACGTGGCCAAATTCTGGGCTGCTACAGTGTAGTGTCTGCCATCGACACGCTAAGAAGAAGAAGAAGAAGATATGGCTTCCGTAATGATCAAGTGTCCAGAATATTTCCAACAAAAGCTGCTTCTGGTTTTTGCGTCGTAAAAAATATCAATCGAAAGAGTATTTACACTTGTTTTTGATAGTTCAGTCATTTTAATGCACTTAAGTCTCTCAAGAACATTAAAAAGTAGGCAAAAATCACTAAAATAATGCACTTCTTTACGCCACTCACGCCGCGCGGTGAATGACGGCGGCGGCGGCGGCGTGCGGAGAGGACACGGCGGCGCCGCGCCGGCGCGGCGCCCATATGTAGTTGGTACTAATATACATACTTTTCTATCATAAAAGATACCATTAGCCCTTTATTCAACACCTAGTGCCATAGACTTAACCCTTCATTCTACACTTAGTGCCACCAGCGTTGTAAGACATTCAAAACAGACCACGGGAAAAATTGAGGTTTCCTTTTGATTAGCAGAAGAATTAAAAAATACATAGGATAGTATACACGTGCATATTTATATATCATCTTTTTTTAGGCTTCCGTACCTAAAGGGTAAAAACGGTACCCTAAGACTCCGCTGTCCGTCCGTCTGTTTGTCTGTCCGTCTGTCAACAGGCTGTATTTCATGAACCGTGATAGCTAGAAAGTTGAAATTTTCACAGATGACGTATTTCTGTTGCCGCTATATATTTACTATAAAATATGTCTTTAAATTAAAATAAAACATATATTTAAGGGGGGCTCCCATACAACAAACGTGATTTTTTTTGCTCGTTTTTACTTGATATTGATAACGACAACAGGTAAACGCTTGAAATATTCACAGAATATTGAGTTGTATTATTCACTTTCAAAATAAATAATTAAATTAAAATAAAATTAATATTTAAGGGCCCTTCCATACAATAAACGTGATTTTTTATAGATAATGGTACGGAACCCTTCTTGCGCGAGCCCAACTCGCACTTGGTCGGTATTATTAAACGTGAAGAAACTAGCGCCATCTAGTATGATGGTATGGAACCTTTTGTGCGCGGTTCTGACTCGTATTTCACCGGTTTTTTTCTATGTTTATGACCTATTATTATTCAAAATTCCATCTTTCCTTCTGATTTTGACCGTCAACCTGTAACTTTACTTTTTTTATTTTATGTATTTTTTTATTATTAACAACATATGAAAGGATCAATTAAAGTTGTAGGTGGTAACATGATTTTGTCCCTTTTTTATGACCCTGCCCCTTGCCCTCCAAGGCTACCTCAATCACGTGCATGCAACGGCGCTGGTAAGGAGGGCGCGTCGAGGCTGCGGTATTTATCCTTTATAAACTTTGCCAGCCATTGAAAATTGCATCGGCGGCAGGCGCCGCTTTCAGACTGATCTGAATGTACACAAAGGGACTCAGCAAACCTATCAATTTCCTGTGGAGCCATCGCATTTTGCTGGTGCGGTAAACTAAATGCCGACTGACAGGCAATCTACAGGTTTAGCTTTTTTTTTGTAAAACTGTTGCTTGGCGGCAAGAAATTTTTACTCGACTGTCCAAAAAGGAGGGTAATGTTTTTCGGTATGTAAGTCTGTTTCTTTGCCTGTGGCCTATTAAACGGCTTGATGGGTTTTGGAGTGCGTGTAGTTTATTAGAATCGTCTTGATCCCGAGACATACGATTCATTTATAGAGGACTGCCCAAAAAATAGAGGTAATTTTTTATGCAGTCGGGTTTTCAATTTTTAATTTAATTGGTTAGAATATTGGTAGCTACGTGGTCTCAGAATGATCGTCATAATCATAAAAGCCGAAAGACATACCAGACAACGGAAGGCCCCAGTGCTCTTAATAATTGATAGGTTATGTGGTGGTGTGCAGTCGAGTTCATTAATATATTGGCAGGGCCAATGGTTAAAAACATTGTAAGCGTCGAAATGAATATAATCTATACAAACAATTAATGAACCGTTTACATGATAACATTTTATTGATATCTACATAATATGTTTGTATAGAACTTTATATTCATTTCGACGCTTACAATGTTTTGAACCATTGGTGCTGCCAATATATTAATGAACTCGACTGTACTGTACCTCTTGACAAATCAAATACAGAGAAGATTTGAGCTGTGCTATTCTTTAGTTTTCTCTAGTCTAGAGGATCATTTCTCCGAACTCTACGCAAATGAAGTCACGCATAACGGTTAAAAAGAGCCGTTTTAGTAGAAAATATTATCAATAGCAATATGTCAGTGTTTTAGGGTTCCGTACACCAAAAGGGTGACCAACGGGACCCTATTACTAGCCTCCGTTGCCCGTCTGTCTGTCATGGCTAGCTGTATTTCATGAACCGTAATTAGACAGACAGTTGTAATTTTCACAGAGTGTGTGTTCTATTGCCGCTTTATCAACAAATAATTTAAAAAGGAGTTCCCAACAAACATCATAATCATATCAGCCGAAAAACGTCCACTGCTGGACAAAGGCCTCCCTCCCAAGGATTTTACACGGCAACCGGTCCTGCGCTGCCCGCATGAAGCGGCTTCCCGCAACCTTCACCAGGTCGTAAGGTCATCGTCGTCAAAATTTTTTTAATGTCAAAAAACAAGCAAAAAAGCTGTTGAAAAAATTCAAAGGTTTATTCATTACCTCACTAACGTTTTCAAACGAGTTTAAGCGGAAAGAGGCTTACTTCATTTATGTAGAAAATGCACATTTTCATAACGAGCCCAGCTAGAACCAACATGCGATTTATGACTGAAAGGGAGGGGCCAAAATCTCCCTCCTAGCTGAAATACCTCCAATGAGCCTAGGCATAGACACACTGGCAAATTTGCAAAATGTCAAGCAGTAACAAAATGCCTAAAAGCTCAAAAAGAATGTCTGAATAAAGTTGATTTTGCAAATTACACGTATAAAGTTCAATTAATTACCATTTTTTTCCTTTTGAACAAGAAAATATGCAAATCAAGCCTTTTCAAATAATCTCTATATTGTACTCATTTAAAAAGCGACTCAAGGATCATTACTTTAAGCTTTGTCATGACTGAAACTGTTCACTGATATTTTGCTTGTTTATATATTTATAGAAAGTATGTATGTTAGTATATCATATTGTATTTTTTTTGTTTAGTATTTAAATAAGTTTATAAACTTTTTTTTACCTTTAGTTATCGTCATCTTATCGTCATCCCGTCGCCGAAATAATGTAAGCGAGTGTTATCACTGTTTAAACGAAAGCATTGTTACGCTTCTAGCGTTACAACCCTTTACTTCTCGTTTAGCCACCTTTCACAAATTTATTTTTCGAAAAACCTAGAAGCTTTTAGGTACAAGCTTCTTAGGATCACAGTACTCGTCAATACGAATCAAACGAGCCCAAATTCGATGGGGTTGTGTCGTTTTATTGCGGAGTTGCTACGGCCTCCTTCCAGCTCCAGCATCAGATCATCATCATCATCATCATCATATTGCATTGTCACGCGATATACATATGCATGCAAAAATTCAGCTCAATCGGAAACCGGTTCAAATTCACTTTCAAGATTTCATTACAGACACCGGGACAGGTGAAGCGTTTCCATGGCCACCTTTAAGCTCCAGCATCAGATCAGCTCCATGTCATCATCATATTGCTTTGTCACGCGATATGCATGCAAAAACTCAGCTCAATCAGAAACCGGGAAGTGGGTCAAATTTAACTTTCAAGATTTCATTACAGACACCGGGACAGGTGAAGAGTTCTCATTACCACCTTCCAGCTCCAGCATCAGATCAGCTCCATGTCATCATAATATTGCATTGTCACGCGATATACATATGCATGCAAAATTTTAGCTAAATCGGAAACCCGTATTTAACTTGCAAGATTTCATTACAGACACCGGGACAGGTGAAACTAAATAAAAGCTTGTAACATCAGTTCTGATATTTTTCGCCATTACTCTGATATTTTACAAATCGGACAAGCTGCGTTCCAAATCGTGCATGCGCGGGCTTTTCCGGAATACCGGAAAATGCGATAGCTCCAGTCCGGCCGGAACAGCCCGGGTCCGATTTTGTTTATTGATTTACACCCCCATATAGCACGGTCTGGTAAAGACGATAAATACTTGTTTATGGGTGTTTTAATTGCATAATATTAGGGGAAGAACCTTTTGGCTATCATAACGATTAGTGAAAGAGAATTGGATCTTGCAAAAGTCTATGGGGTTAAGTATAAATTGAGTAAAGATTACTTAACTTTTTGATAAAATTCGCTTTAAATGTTAATAATTTTAAACAAAAAAAACCGACTTCAAACAGGAAACTAAGGTTCCCCTCGATTACTCTGGAATGCCATCATCAGATCCTGGTTTCCTTATCATGGTATCTCCTTTCCAACAAAAAAAGAATCATCAAAATCGGTTCATAAACGACGAAGTTATCCGCGAACACACATAAAAAAAATACGGTCGAATTTAGAAACCTCCTCCTTTTTTGAAGACAGTTAAAAAGTAGGTCTGTTCAAATAAACTTAGTAAACTAACTATCATAAATCAAAAAAGCTATGATGATAATAATATGTACATTTAAAATACAAACACCGAATGACAGTAACCAATCACAGATTCCATTGTAAATCAGACACAAAGCTTGAATTTCATACCTTATGACAACAGTAAAAAGAGTTCGAAATGCTAGATCTTAGCACATCTTAGCAGTCCATCATCGTATTGTAATTAGTTGAATGGAATAGTCGATTGTTGGTGTCAACACTTTAACTGCTAACCAAAAAATTATAAACCCTTGAAAGTTCTTATCTTATTGGACATACTCTTCAGAGATCTAAATAAAATGAACGGTGGTGCTCCTTCAATATCTAGATACTTCATAACAATCACGGACGTAGATTTAAGAGGTCTAAAGGTGCTGGTAGCGTAGGTATTATTGCAACGTAGTAGGCCGGAGATATCACTCCCGTCCCATGCTATGCGGTTGGTCATCAACTCATCAGATACGACAGCTGTGATTTATAACTATTAATAACAATTGAGTTGTAGATACTCGAAAAGGGTTCATAGTAATGGATTATTTAGACTGTGGTACGGTCAAAGTATATATTATATTAGTAATAACATACAGTATGGACACTCCCTGCCGCTCTCTAGATTGCGACTTCACCCCCTCGTCACCCAGATTGATACAGATTGGTTACAGTTTGGTTCTCGAACGTATGAGATTTCACCGTGATTTTGTTTCCTCCGTCATTTGTTTTAGAACTGTCATTTCACGACTGTTGTATGCAGTGTCCCGTTTGTAGTACGGTTCAGTACACTTAAGATACTCATTGCCTAATTAAAAAAGACTACTATAGAAACAATAAGTACATCTTCATTACAGTTTAAATAAAACCGGTAAAGTGCGAGTCAGAACCGCGCACAAAAGGTTCCGTACCATCATACTAGATGGCGCTAGTTTTTTCACGTTTCAAAAAAACACGTTTTTTGTATGGAATCTTTCACTTTATCTAACTTTTAGTATTTGCTGTGACAGCGGCAACAGAAATACATCATCTGTGAAAATTTCAACTGTGTAGCTATCACGGTTCATGAAATACAGCCCGGTGACAGACGGACGGACAGCGGAGTCTTAGTAATAGGGTCCCGTTTTTACTGTTTGGGTAACGAACTTTAAAAATGAGATATGTTACTTTGGTTCTCCTACGGAGCTCCTCGTTTCGCTTAAGTCATAAATAACTCGTTTTTCTATGAAAATACACGATAGACTTTACCAAGACCACCTTAAAAATCAATTATTGTTATTGTACAAGTTATCATTATAACAATACAATGTAAATTAAAAATAAAACAAACGTTCATCACACACTACACAGAACCACAGCACTGTACTTCAAAACAAGCACTAATTAGCGTAAGAGATACATATCAATCGATATCGAGAATCGAGAGTGGTTGTTATCAATATAATCGATATCGCAACCGTATTTTAATGCACAAATGCGATTTGTTATCGGGAACACCTAAATCGATAAAAGAAAATATCCACTTATCTTCAATTAAAAAAAAAACTTATTGATTTTTCATCAATAACCGATATTGTATACTGGGTACCTTCAAATTAAATATTTTTAATCGTAAAGGGGTTCCTCTGATCATACATAGTCCAGCTTTATCACCACATCTATTCATAACTTTAAGCGATTCAAATGTGGACATATCAATTATTTCGTTCTGACGTTATTATATTAATTATGATAAAAAAAAAAAATTGAGTGCGTTTGACTGCAACTCACCTGATGGGAAGTGACGATGTCGTCGAGGATGATACCCGCAAACTCAAAAAAATACCTATTCATTCTCTCCTTGAAGCTACATTTGATTTAATTTTTTTGATTTTTAATCAATTACCGATATTGTAAACTACCTTCAAATTAAAGATTTTTATTCGTAAATGGGCGCTTCTGAGAATAATCCAGCTTCATCATCAGATCTAATCATCCATCACTTCTCATAGCACTTCAATGCATTTACCGAGCGATTCAAATGAGTACATATCAATTAATTTGTTCTGACGTTATTAACAATGATTAGGTTTGTTTCTTTTTTAAAAAAAAAACTGGACATTATGTAATGTAATTACTATTTTTTCACCATCTAAAAGAGTGTATAAGTTATGCACCTGCTTTGAATAACCATAAAGAACTATTTCAATTTTGAATTAATTTAAATTTATTAGCAGGCCAAATGGTACGCGTTTCATTAACCAGTGCCCTACTTCAAGAACCTACTCCATCATTAGACCAGCTCCAAAATATATTTTTCTGCAAAATTAAAAAATGAAAAAATTGTTTCACTAAATTCTAATAATAACTGACGATTATATGTTAAACTTCGACATTTTTAATTTTAATAAGCGCTGAACTGGTGACATGTATTAAATGATCTAATTTATTACGCTGCGCTGTTACATACTAACACGCAGACAAGGGTTAGCTGTTGGACTACAGAACCCTAAAACAATTTCTCAATCAAAACCTACACGCGATCGTTACACAGCAAAAACAAAGCAAAATCAAAAACTTAACGACACCCACTCTTTCCTTTTTAAGGTCATAATAAGGAAGTTCACAGATTGTACAACATTATCGTATTAAGAATAATTTTCAAAAAACCTAACAGCTTTAAGATACAAGCTTTTATGTGAAAAGAGTTTTTATGCTCAAAAAGCCAAATAGTCAAATTTATATAAAAAAATTCAGGGTCCTTTTAAAAAGGTGAGCACAATATGTTATTTCCTACGATTCTATTGAAAAATAAAAGACGATTCTATGACCTTGATTCAACATCCAGAGTTCATCATCAGATCAACTTCAAAATAACAAAAGGATCTATTATCATTAATATACATATCAGCTTAACAAACATACATACATACAAACATTGCAAGTTAAATAAAAGCTTTTAATAAGATACACAAGACATTATACAAGTAATAGACATCACTATAGCACCACTATAGCACAACAGGTATTAAGCTGTGTTTTATGGTTCGGAAACCGCGATACGTTATGTGGTCCGCCCCTATTATTATTATCCAAACATAAATAATACGTGGAATAAGCCCCGGGTTAGTAAATACAGCCTTTTATCAGTGGTAGGTCTGCGACAGGTTGGGTATTTGGGGATAATAGATATCCGAACTATTAGTTCAATAAATTACAAACAGTTTCCCCACAGTTGGAGTACGGCAGGAACTCAAAATATAGGCGCCGGAAAGGGAGAAAAAAAGGCTTACCAGTTGGGAATAAAAAAAAGGCTTACCAATTTGGAATTTAAAAACTACCTACCAATTGGGAATTAAAAAAAAGTGGCCGAGTTCGTGTTCGCTTTGAAGTACAGTTCCGTTAGTCTTTTAAAAAATAAATGTATATGTCGGAGCGCAAGGACGTGGCGCCATCTATGCATGCGTCAAAGCACCGTGTGTTTTATCTTGAAACGTCAAGCGGTTAGCTAGGGTAGTAATAATAGTCATCTTTGGCCAAGGCGTGGTCTGTGCCTGCGGAACCCGGAAGTTGGTAGTGTTGGTACTTGTTTGTTAGCCAATCAGAATCGTTGTGATTATCGAACCATTAAAGACAATGCAGCCTACCTACAGAGGCTACGATAGAGGCGCCAATTATTTTACGAGCACTTTTGATCGAGCAGCTGAACTGTCAACTTGGGAAGCCAGTCCCGTGCCGAACTCATCGCAGTCTATAAAATAATCGGTTTTTATCCGAATCATCGTGAAGCCTCGTGTTGCAAACGTGTGTGAATATTGATTGTACACTCCAAAACTTCTCAAAGACAAGTTTATTTCTTAGATCCGGCCAAAACCTTTCTGATGATCCGAAATATATTTTAAAAACAAAATTATTTTTGCATGTCAGAACATTTTGCATGGAAAATCTACAAACTTTTTTACAAATTCCACGTGATAGTATTCCTTTTAAATTAATTACATGCCCCATTATTTTCATTAATTTCAGATTTTCTGATAACCGGTTTAGCTGGAAAGCGATATGTTATTCAAAAAACCGGCCAAGTGCGAGTCAGAACCATACACAAAGGGTTCAGTACCATGATACTAGATGGCGCTAGTTTCTTCACGTTTAAAATAAACACGTTTTTTGTATACAGACTTACACTTTTTCTAATTTTTAGTATTTGTTGTAATAGCGGCAACACAAACACATCATCTGTGAAAATTTCAAGTGTCTAGCTATCACGGTTCATGGAATACAGCCTGGTGACAGACAGACGGACGGACGGACAGCGGAGGCTTAGTAATAGGGTCCCGTTCACTTAAAAACCTAATATTTCGTAACCTAATCATTTATAGACAAAATGTACATCGTAAACGCTAAATAGTTTTGAAAGACCTATTTACGATAGACCCACGATGGGGTACGAGAAAAAAGTATTCACCCCGATTTTAAATATACTAAAAAAAGTGATTAAAAACTTCCATAGGTTCATAGGTGTCATAAATTTGTATAACCATACCAAAATTTAGTTTTATAGTCTATGTAAGTATTTATTATTGGGTGGGACGCCTGCGGGGTACAGGCGGGTGTCCAAGTCACTAGGTGGACTCATTACACCCTAGACAGACGGACAAACGGACATGGCGAAACAAACTAATAGATATTTTATTTTACTATCTTTACCCGACCCCAAATCTAAGGTTGTATTATACTGTATGTCCAGACGTATCAGATCATGTCTTCTTAAACCAAGTCGAGACACAGACATATTTTCCTTTAGATGTCCTGCTTGTCATATACACTGATATTTCCTGAGACATTCGATCTTCCCTGGTTTGCCTAGGAAGGGTGCGAAATTGGAGTTAGAGGAAGATAGCTGCATACAAAACAACTGTAGTAAAAAAAATACGAATGATCACATCGTGTCATCTTCATGCAATTTGTTTAGGACGTGTCAAGCAGCAGAGAAAGCCTAAAGTTTTTACAAGCTTTAATTTAACTTGCAATGTATGTATGTGTATTTGTTCGGGTGAAATCTTGCAACTCAATTTTGAAGCAGATATTTTCAACAGATTGAGCTGAAATTTTGTATATACGTTCAGTTTGAATGACAATGCATGGTTAACTTTGTGACGTCATTCTAAATCCAACATGGCGGCACACTCAAGATGGCGGACTAGTTATTTTTAATTCACTCCTACAATATGGGTATCAAATGAAAGGGTTTGCTGAGAACAATACGAAATAATTAAAATTATTTTTTTAAAAGAAGTATTTAGGTTTTACGAAAATTTTATTTTTTAATTATCTTCCTGTTTGGGAAGTAACGTAGCGAATCCAGCAAAAAACTTCATAATCTCATCAGAATCGCGCCTTTATTCTAAGGGGTAGACAGTTAGTGCCCCTTGCTACCTCCATGGGACCACTTCGAATAGCCCCGGTGGCGTAACGTTATCGCAAGCTTTAGGCTATGTAGAAAATAGGGGACCATTATTGGCCTCCTGGTAATGAAAATGACAGATGGGTAGGGGTAAGGGAGACGTACTACAAGTATTATGGTGTTTTTGCTGACTGTGTTTCTGAAGGTAGGTTTATTAAGAATTAGGTAATTCAGAGCGCTTGAAGTTTTAATTTGAAAAGTATTAACATTAAACAAGTGTTAACGACATAGCTTCAATATTATATTAAAACTTTAACATGTCAAACTAAGTCCTTATTAATACATCAGACACATAAGGCATAAATCTAAACTAGTATACCATAGCTAAATCATAACTAGAAACTTTTCGCCTCGTCACAGCTATTTGAATCGCTATCTTCGCTAACATTCCGAGACGAGGAAACGCGGGAAATGTAGTCACAGACGCAGACACAGTTTGTGTCGGACTGCGGAAACGCAGAAGTACTCATACAACGCCAGTCCCAGTTCCATTGTGTTACGTGGCATTACTGATCCCTTTGTGAACGTCGCGTATTCACGAGTAAATGGTGTTTTGATGTCCGGGGAAAATGTATGAGCTACACGAGAGACAATAGAGAAGACGTTTAGTGGAAATCAATTTTTATGTTCGTCTCAGTGCATTTTATGATAACGTTTACACTTCAATTTGAACGGTTTAAAAGTTACAAGATTACAAGTAGCTTAAAGTTTCGTGTATCCATTTTTCATTTGCTTCAATTCTTAAGAACAATTTTCTATAACTTCTACTTTACCGATTCTCAGCAAACTTTACATACAAGACCAGTCACAGAAATAATACAACAGATCATAATAATTTTGAACTGCGATTCTGAAATTCTGATTTTGAAGAACCTATCAACCTGTCAACCCAGAGAATGCGGAGATGTTGAATTTAAATTATGGGCATTAAGGGAAATTGAGATATTGAAATGTAATTGATTCCCACTAGTTTTTGTACCTGTCGTAAAAATCTCAATTTCCACTACTCATAAATAAACAGTTAAAGTTTGCCAGTTTGGATGCATGAGGTAATTTTAGAAACTACTCATCGAATTCCAACAATTATTTCATTAATATTTAGAACTAGCCGTCCGCCCGGGGCTACGCCCGCGTGGTTTTCGATTTTCCCGTGGGAATGAGACGTTTTCCCGGAGTAAAAAGTAGTATATGTCCCATTTCAAGACCTAACTTATAATGTGTGCCTAGTTTTATCCCGATCCGTCTAGTGGTTGAAGCGTGAAATTTTCATACATATATCCATACATAAATACTTTCAAATTCATAATATTAGTAGGTTATATCTTTAGGATCAACAAAGGCTAAAAAAAATATCGCAAGCCGCTTGTCACCGGGCACTATCGACAACCAAGCGGGCAATGCCGCGGGCAACTGCTCGTCGAATACATGACAAAATTTAATAGCCTATCATAAAACCTGTCATGCCACTAAATTAAAATAAAAACCGTAAACGTTAAACGCAAGCCACTTCAGGGCTAAGAATCCTATTTTTCACGAACATACTGTCATCTCCCCACCCTCCTCTTAGCCCTTCAGTCGCACGCTTGTAATTACTGCGTATGTTAAAGTTCACCCGCGCTCACCCCATGCCAATAACTTAAGGATTAGAGAGGTGCTCATTTGTGCATGTGAAGGGTTCTTGTCGTGAGTTATAGGTAATAGTGGAATAAAGCCGTGACGTAACGTAAGGGAAGTCATTTGATTTACTTTTTGTCATCTGTCAAAAACTACATTTTGTTCTAAAAATGTGTGGTATACCTAAGCGTAACGTTATATTTTTTAATGAACTCATTTTGTGATTTTATTGAATTAAAAATTGAAGATTTGATGGAAAAAACCGAGTAAGGTTTTTTGATTATAATTTATTTTTGATGCAGTAATCAATCATTGATCATCATCCCAATTGGGTATGCTAAAAAAAAATGTATTTTTTTTAATTTTTTTTCTGATGGTTTAGACCATTTTGAAAAACTAATTTGAATATTTCATTTTTTAAGCCTCTAGATATTTTTAAATATTTTTTTAAATTTTGAAACCTTGATGACGTCATCGGTTCACATTACTATGAAACGAACAGCCCTATTTCTATGACGATGAAATGAATAGGCCTTGACGTCAACTGTCAAGTCACTCAAGTCAATCATTCCCAAAGGTTTTTTGGCGGGATTTGTGGTAGACGCATTCGTAGTTTTATTTTGTTGTTTTTTCATTGCACCGGCACTAGCATTACAAATCCAACAGCTAAGGAAGCCTAAATACGTCAGACCTGGCTGTATGGTCTTAGTAACCTTTGCCTTTTCCGAAACGAAACTAACACAAAGCCAACAGCGAAACGTCAAAGTCAAAATTTACTTGTCATCAAACATCATAATCTATGTATGGACAAGGCCTTCAGAGTTTAAATGTTTTTTAGAACCACAATAAAAATTGGACCTCTAATGAATATCTTACCCATTTAAGTATTTAATTTGAATGACGTTCTAATAATATTTGATTGTTTCAAACGTAGTTTTTGGTGGATGATAAATAAATAGTGCCTTTTTCAGTGCTCGACGAAAGCTCGTCCTCAAATGCAAGGTCCGTAATTGATATGACAAGTAAGAGTGCACGTTCCGTTCAGTGGTGAAATAAGGTTTTATTGTAAACTCGTGACGTCATAGGGGTCAAATGAAGGTTATTGTCCTTTTCCGATTTTTTTACGCAATCTTTTACTTTTTCGAGTGGAAAATGAAAAAATATGGCTTTAAATAAAAATATCTCGAAATGGTTTTTTTATTTTCATGGCTTATAAAAAATTTAGCATACCCAATTGAAGTTTTATACAAGCATAGTATAAAGAGACGCTATACTATCGCTCTTCTGTGATACAAGCAAGATAGTTTAAAATCAGAAATTAAAAACTCACCGATGTATCTAATGATCAGATTTTGTCGCATCACATAGTCTTTTAAAACAAGTACAATGATAAAACGTCGCGTAGGCAGGCATCCCACGGTGGACTAAAGACCTGGTGAAGATCGCGGGAAGCCGATGGATGCGGGCAACGCAGGACTGGTTGTCGTGGAAATCCTTGGGGGAGGCCTTTGTCCAACAGTGGACGTCCTTTGGATGACGCTTCTTCCTTATGATGTCCCAAAAAAACATGATGAGACTGAATATAAGTAAATTGAATTATGCCTTCAAAAATTTATAGAGCAAACAGAAAACTCTTCCTAACTAAAAAAAATCAAACATTCAAATTTTTAATGAGTAGAAAAAAGTACGTAGTAAAATTGCGACAAAACAGAACAAAACATTTTCCTCACAAAATATTACAACGAGACGAAAGGGATTTGTTGGTTCAACGAATTTCAAAGCTCAAGGGAACAGTCGCGACGCGACGTCTAGACTGAGAAATAATGGAGTAACTAAAGGGAAAAATACCTGAAACATAGGGATATGAAAGAAACAGGAGAATACTAACTCAATTTATAGTGTAGTTCCCTTGTAAGTTAATTCCTACCACGATTAGTTTGCCTGTAAGTAACACCTGTGAGTCTATTTCTGTCCGCCTAATGATGTCATCATCATTACAGCTCATATACGTCCCCACCGAGGGGCTCGAGCCTACCCTGAATCAGGGCGATTAGGCCTTAGTCGACCACGCGGGCCCAGTGCGGGTTGGTCGACTTCACACACAACCTTCGAGTTTCTTCGCAGGCGTGTGCAGGTTTCCTCACGATGTTTTCCTTCACCGTTAAAGCAATCGGTAAGTATGTACGTAAGTTTTTGAAAAACTCATTGGTACATTGGCCGTCCAGATTTGAACCCGGTACCTCTGGTTAGATGGACCGAGTCGTTACCGGTTGAGCCACCGACGCCTAATGATGTAGGTAGAAACAATTGCTAGGATTCTGTTGCCAGGCGCTTTGTTTGGAAAAGTTTATCGATTTTATTTAAAAACTAAAACATTATAAATGGTTTCATTTCAACTTTGGCAAATTCTTGTCATTGAAACAAGTACTGCAGTTCTAAATTAAACTGTATTACAATACAAACAGTTCTACAAAATTAGTCAAAAACTAAGTCTACTTTTTCAGATGTTTTATTTATTTTACCCGACTGTCCAAAAAAGAGGGTAATGTTTTTCGGGTGTATGTATGTATTTATGTGTGTATGTATGTCTGTTTCTTTGGCTTTAGCATGTAGCCTAAACTGATGGATTTTGAAGTGCGAGGTGTCGTTAAATTCGTCTTGATCTCGAAAGTGACTTAAGACACATTTTAACATGACTGCCCAATAATTGACAACGATAAACATGTTAAAAAACCGACTTCTAACGCAAACGACTTAGTATTTTTTTGCATTATTATTTTTGGTTTTTGTTAATTTTCTAATAAAGTTCTATACCGATTTTGATAAAATTTATATGGGACCACACGGAAAGCACTAATTTCAAATAAAAAAAAGAATCATAAAAATCGGTTCACCCAGTCAAAAGTTATGAGGTAACACACATAAAAAAAACATAAAGTCGAATAGACAACCTCCTCCTTTTTGGAAGTCGGTTGAAAAAGAGGGGTAGGTAATGTTTTTATATAGTCGGGTTTTTTTGTATTTAATTAAGTTGGTTAGGGCATTATGCCAGCTAGAACGGAGTATATGCTCAAGCCTAAAGCGATGAGGTGTCACGTGCTAAAAGACTTGAGATCCGCATGCCTGTGCACAGTGCACACCCCCGAGCACCCTTGATTAAGACGCGGCCATCTTGGAACCGAGGAAACATGCCGGATTAAAAATCTACCGACCCGAAGTGCAATCCAAGATAGGGCCGCTAGTTAAAAGAGACGGTCTATTAAAACTGTCAGGGTTTTCCTCGGCTGGCTGGATTTGGCGGGAAAGCTGCGAAAAATGATTGATTAAGACGCAGCCATCTTGGAACCGAGGAAACATGTCGGATTAAAAATCAACCGAACCGAAGTGCAATCCAAGATAGGGACGCTAGTTGAAAGAGACAGTCTATTAAAACTGTCAGGGTTTTCCTCCGCTGGCTGGATTTGCCGGGAAAGCCGCGGAAAATGATTCGACGTTGCACTCAACGTTTTATGTAGGGATTGGAATTTCGGAGCTGCAGACGTTTCCGAGATGAGGCAGACGTTGAGGATATGAAATGTGCTCTTTCATTCATTGAGATGTTTACAGACAGAGTTTACTTGTGGCAATGAAGATGTGCAATGAGATATTGAGCTGTTTCTTGAAATTTGTCTTTCGTTACGACTGTACCTACATTGTACATTCTACAGTTTGAATGAAATGACGACATCATTTTTGTTGTAACATCCTGTATCATACGATTTGTCGCTCTGTATCATACGATTAGTCGTGACAGCAGGTGGATAAGTTAATTTTGCACCAGCAGACCGGAAGGATAGGTGCGGGTGATTAAAGTTGGCTGCAGGCTGTACTTGTACTGAATATATTGATCTAGCAGTGAGTTCTGTAAGGAGGTGGATCAGCAATAGTAGGTACCCATGGTTCGATAATTTTCTACCATATTCAGATTTTTATTATTATTATATCAGCTCATATACGTCCCTACCGAGGGGCTCGAGCCTACCCTGAATCAGGGCGATTAGGCCTTAGTCGACCACGCGGGCCCAGTGCGGGTTGGTCGACTTCACACACAACCTTCGAGTTTCTTCGCAGGCCTGTGCAGGTTTCCTCACGATGTTTTCCTTCACCGTTAAAGCAATCGGTAAGTATGTACGTAAGTTTTGAAAAACTCATTGGTACATTGGCCGTCCAGATTTGAACCCGGTACCTCTGGTTAGATGGACCGAGTCGTTACCGGTTGAGCCACCGACGCTTCTAAATTTGATTAAATATAAATTGATTAATATTCAGATAATTGGTATGATTATTAGAATGACAGATTTTAAATGAAAAGAACTTGTATCAGACACATTAATTAATCGAGATTTCGCACTGTTATTTAAACAAATACGATTTTTTATGAGTTTGTGAAAAACAATGTTTTCCAGATATATCATGTCCTACATTATTAATGGTACATTTTAAATCCATCTTCACCCATTGCCATGTTTATTGCAGCTGTCATTCTAATCATCATACTTCTGGGTAGAGATATGGCATAGTGCATCACCTATTCAGAATATATTTACGGTTCAATAACTTCAAATGACCTGCCTAGCCACTTAATGACTCCATTTTACAAAGAACAAGGGGCGTTTTCACAAATTCATGGGGGCACAGAAACAAATTTGTTCAGCCTTGACGGACCATCTCATTTCATTTTCATTAACCGATTTCAAAAAAAGAGGAGGATCTATTTTCGACTGTATTTTTTTTGAAGATATATTTTTAGTTTGTTTGCTTATTTATATATTTATTTGTATAGAGCTCCTTTTAAAGGGTCCGATTGAGTTGAATTATGATATTAAGCCGTATTAGGCCCTAATAAAAAGCCCCTTGTTCTAAAAGTGATTATAGAAACTTTTGGTATTTTAAATTTGATCTGATGAGGAATTTTGGCGGTGGAGTCAAGGTCCCAGGTTCGTCTATTATTTTCAATAAAATCGTTAGAAATAGGTGCTCGCCTTTTAAAAAATTTAAAACATCATTGAGGTTTAATCTCTCTAGGGAATCAATCTTCTTTTTAAACATTGAAAACAGGCTCGTATCTGAAAAAAAAAGATTGTGATAATTTTCAGATTTAGGTAATTTAATTCTTATTCTTAACTAATCGACGTCTATTTATTTCATAACAAAATCAGATTGTGGTCCAACCATGTGGACCAGGTACTATCGTATTCTTGTTTACCTACACAAACTTTGGAATAGTGCATATGTTAGCTGGCAGACGAAATGCATCAAAATCAAATATTTTTCCATCTATTTAGACACGTCAAAGGCATACCCAGGCATCCCTCTAACCAGTCTAAGGCCATTTATCTGGACGACAGATTTATTATTGCACCCAATCTATTGCATATACCTGCAAGGTACTAGATATTGTATGGGTGTGCAATGTGCATGCAGGAAACAAAGGGCCCACCGGAAGTTGGTAGATAAAATTCACTGGCTACACACACACTGGAAGCACCGCCATTTTGCGCAGCTATTACCGTGATACATCTGAGTGAGATAGACCACGCTAGTTGAGGTGCAAATTAGTTTAATCAGCACTTAACACTGCATGCATGTAGGTTTACCAGACGTCAGGATTTGTCCTGACATGTCAGGATTTTTAGGCACATGTCAGGATTCCGGCCGGACTATGAAAATGTCAGGTTTTTTCTGTTTTTAGGTGTTTTTAGGTCTTCAGCAAGGTAGGTACTGTTGTAGCCCATGGACTTTCACTGTGTGGAGAATAAGAGTAGCCTCAATGGCAGATTGTGAGTCGGCGAGTGACCGGTCGGCAATCAAAAGTCATATCCATAATTGGTATTTTATTACTATGACTGTGCGTCGTCAAACCGCGCGCGCGCCCGTTTCAGTAAAATGTCAGGACCTTTTGATAAAAATCAGGCTTTTTGTCAGGACATTTTAATTTAACATCTGGTAACCCTGCACGCATGGGATATACAATAAACACAACGTGATCAATTGAAAATACGTGTACAATCTATATATTAAAAGAATTGATGAAAACTAACGCGAGTCCGTCTGGCCGTTTTTTTCAACTGATTTGCTTTTTTTTAAGTAAAAGGTATTCATGCACAGATTTGTCATCAAGCATTGGAAATCACTCCCGCGAGCGGCTAGCGGCTCGTGCACTGCGCTGCCATCTACAATGTAATACGAGTCCGTCCAGCCGTTCTATCGAACCGATTTGATTAAACATTTCTTTTTAAATGAAAGGTATTGATGCACAGGTTTGTCATCAAGCGTTAGAAATCACCTAACTTTCGCCCTTCCCAACATATTAAACAAAATTATGTATATATTTGCTTAATTAAAAAAAAGTATTTATGCATACATTTGTCATCAAGCATTAAAAATCACCTAACTTTCGCCCTCCTCAAAAATAAAAAAAATAATCTATTTCGAGTCCGACCCGCAGTTCTATACAACCCATTTGCTTATTATTATTGCATATTTAATAAAAGGTATTAATGCACAAATTTGTCATCAAATATTGAAAATCACCTAACTTTCGCCCTTCCCAACATATTAAACAAAATTATGTAATCTAATTGCTTAATTAAAAAAAAGGTATTTATGCATAGATTTGTCATCAAGCATTAAAAATCACCTAACTTTCGATAAAAAAAATAAGAAATCGATTTCGAGTCCGTCCGGCAGGTCTATAAAACCGATTTGCTTATTTTTTTATGAAAGGTATTGATGCACAAATTTGTCATCAAATATTGAAAAAATCACCTAACTTTCGCCCTTCACAAGTTGTAACCCAAGAATCAAACACGATTTTCGTTGCTTTCTTTCTCAATATCTCCGTTTTTAATACTACGAGGTTCATCATTTTAATCTAAGAAAACTCGACGGAATAAGCTCTTTCGTTTGAGCTATTGCCCATCTAAATTGGTTGAGTTGGAGGGAAACTAGGTGTGAACATTTAACCTACCAAACGGATTTTCATACGGTTTTCATTAATTTATGAAATACCTATCTAGAATATAATCTTTTTTAATACGATTTAAATTATGACTTTGGAATATCTAACAAGAATGAAATATTTTACTAGAGTACCTTTTTTTAAATATAGTGTTTTTCTTTTAACAGTATAGTGTGTTAAAAAGAGAATATGTCTTTTTTTAAACTGACAGTACAATTTTGACAGAATCGGTGGCGTAATGACAAGGGCCGCTACCTCCTGTCCGGGAGGTCGTGGTTCGAATCCTGCCACGTACCAATGTGTTTTCGAATTTCGATTTCATATGTACGTTTATC
Source organism: Coleophora flavipennella (assembly GCA_947284805.1). Taxonomy (NCBI): domain Eukaryota; kingdom Metazoa; phylum Arthropoda; class Insecta; order Lepidoptera; family Coleophoridae; genus Coleophora; species Coleophora flavipennella. Next base: position 9,532,943 of record OX369269.1, read on the forward strand.
AGACTCTCTTTCTAGACGAAAACACCGTGAGGAAACCTGCACACGCTTGCGAAGAAACTCGAAGGTTTTGTGTGAAGTCGACCGACCCTGGGACCGCGTGGTCGACTAAGGCTCGATCGCTCTAATTCAGGGTAGGCTCCAGCCCCTCGGTGGGGACGTATATGAGCTGATATGATGATATGATAAAGACGATTCATGGCAGTCCCACACCCTGGACACTTTATACAACGGGCCAGTAATGACATTTCAAAAAAGGAATGACGGAACAAACAAAATGGAGGCGAAATCCTATACGTTCGACAACCAAACTGTAACCAATCTGAATCAGTCTAGGTGACGAGAGGGGTGAGGTAGCAATCTAGAAATCGGCAGGGAGTGTCCATACTGTATGTTAGTACTAATATATATACTTTGACAGTGCCGTGCCACTTTTGTGTACGTAAAATGGAAAGTTGAAACAAAAGGATCGATATCTTGCCAAGCATTCAGTAGCATTTTGTGGTTTGACCCTTTTGGTTACCCACCGAGACCGCATCCGCAACAGCAAAGTATGACGCAGCCAAATTGTAGAATTAGCCGTTTTACAGAAGGGCAAGCCGCTTTTTAACCGACTTCAAAAGTTGATTTTACCGCACACGTGCTTTTACTTTACCACTTTTTTTTATTTCTAGCTCGGAGTAACAAGACATTCTAGCAAATAAAAAATATAATAACCAAAGATACAGAATCTTCGGTAAGACTTTTAAAAGGAGAATTTTAAAAGAGATAGATAGTTCTTCCGTGAGGTTAGTACATAAAGCTCGTTGTTTAGATTCTCTTTGGGTTATATCTTTGTGAAGAAAAGAGAAAAAAGAGGAGGTTTCTCAATTCGACCGTATACATATATTTTTTTTATGTGTGTTCGCGGATAACTTCGTCGTATATGAACCGTTTTTTTGTTGATTCCTTTTTTGTTGGAAAAGAGATATCCCAAGGGTGGTACCATGATAAGGACACCAGGATCTGATGATGGCATCCCAGAGAAATCGAGGGCAACCTTAGTTTCCTGTTTGAAGTCGTTTTTTTTGTTCAAAATTATTAAAACTATACTAAGTAAAAAATCAAACCCTATCAGACGGACGAACGGACAGACGGTTAGGTTAGGTTCGTAAGCATGTCTGTTACCACTGCACCGTAAAAAGGAGCCCCACCAACCGATTCGGTTTTAATCGAAGTTTTTAATTCGGTAGTTTACAAAGCAGTTAGCAGTTTAGTAAAACTCACACTACCACAATAACAGAAGTTACGCAGGTGACCTATTTTTACGAAGTAACTAGTATCTCATCTGTGCCTGTGTGTGCATTGCAGTATGGTTAAGGATAAGTATATTATGTGTGTATGCATTACTTAACTTATTCTTTACATTTTTTTTGTTCTTATAAGTATGCAGCTCGTAGACGACTGACTGGTGAGCACCAAGACAAACCATTCAGGTTTAATGGTGCTAGATGATTAATTGTTTTGTATTTTGTTTTGAAATTGGTAAATAAAAATACAAAAAAAGATAATTTTACAATAAGGCTGCGACAAATTAATGTCATTACATTAAGTTATTAGATATCTACATAATAAATAATTAGAAAAAAGTACGTAAAATAAATTTATTTCAGCGTCAGCGCGAGCGTTTAATATAGTGTGTGTCGTGTGATAAGGGTCTTAGTTGTCCCATAAAATATCCACCCCATTAGCATAACATTGCGCTACACGACATTAATATGAAACTACTCGTCCACGAATGAATCGGACAGGTTGTGCGTTGATCAGTGGTTCTCAAACTATAACGCGGCACGCTGTTATGCGTTCTTCTTTTATTCAATCTTTTTTCATTCCATCTATTTATTTTTTACGCATGCGCTGACAATGGTTTTCAAAAATCATTCAATATCTTTCACCATTAAAATAACTTTCGTTTCTTTTAATAAATTTTAACATTTTTCATTATTCAATAACTGGATACTCTTTAAAAGACCCATTATTGGTAAGATTAATTTATATTTTTGTGATCTGTATTTTAAATTTAAGTGTATATTATGTTTTGACTATTTTTATGTTTATTTTTAGGTCTTTTTACTTAATTATTAAAAAGTGTACGCACGCATCTATTTCAAACCCACGACCTATCTACCTACCGTACCTACAAAGTCGTGCTACAAAACTTATTCGAATCTACCACAAACCAAAAACGAGTAACTAATCTATACCCACTGGTAAGCAAAAAATATTCTCTACCTATAGGTTAATAAAGTACAGTCGACTCCTCATCAACCTACCCTGTTTGGACTTTGAACCGTTAAAGTTGAACTTGGCGAATCGTGCGAGCGTGTGCGATATATTTATGTTATTTCGTTGCACTCGCGCACGTGCGGCCCGCGCGCAGCGTTGCCGCTCTGCGTCGACTGTCATCTTACAACCTGTTACAATCCATAATATACTATTCGGAGTGCACTAAAGCAGACTCAAGCAAAGATGAATCAGGATTTCGTCAACATCGTTCGCATGTGCTCTTCTAGAATAACTGTTAGCCATGAATACTATAATGGCGTCTTGCTCTTGATAACTAATTTAAAATGTTTTTTTTTCCATTTATTAATCCAACTAATATTTATAAACATGAAAGTTTGGATGGATGGATGGACCTTTGTTCTTTAATCACGCTAGAACCGCTAAACGGATCTGGATGGAATTGGGTAGGTAGACCGATTAGGACCTGGATTAACATATAGGCTACTTTTTATACCGATTTTTAAGTGGTTCCCGTGGGATATTGTGAACTCTCTTTTTATTAATTTCTGGCACATAAAGCGAAGGAATTCGTGCTATTGTGCACAGATAGCTGTGGAGTTGGAAAGTGACACAAACTACTAATAATTATCATAACCCGAAATACCTAGTTCCAGGGATTTAGAGAAAACTCAATTTTCACGCTCGCCAGCCACTTGCGCACTGCGCACCCTCGAAGATAGTTACAGAAACTATGTTCACGCGAGCGAAGCCGCGGGCAAAAGCTAAATTTTAAATGTGAAACTGTGTTTGTTTGTTACTTCTACACGCTTCAACACCTCAACTAATCTTAACAAAATTTGGCAATCACCTCGCAACCACGTAGCTTGTAGGTAATCTGTATTATAAAAAAGGACATAGATTGTATTGGAATACAACAAACGTGATTTTTTTGTCGTTTTTATAGATATAGGTAAGGAAACCTTCGTGCGCGAGTCAGACTCGCACATAAAAGTTGGCCAATTTCTTAATTATTCCGTAATAATAGAACAGTCCGATAAAGTTCATGAGAGAAAAACTTTATCGCAACATAGCAATATAATGTTGTGATTTTTTTACACAGAGATGGTTGAGGGGATGGGAAATGACCCAGGCTACTAACTAGCATATTTCCCGATGGATCTAGGGAAAACTCATTTCTACACTCGCGCACGTCGGCGTCGCCACGGATTGACGTAATTTTTTGCATAAAAAAATGAGGGGACGGGATGTGACATGGACTGCTTATTAATTAGTTACTTATTATTTGTTAGGTATCTCATAATGTCAGGCAGACCTAAAAGTCTGTATGTGGTCACAATTTGGATGAAGTGTGAGGATGGGTTTAGATTTAAAAAGAAAAGTAAATTCAGCTAATTTCTTAGTAAAGAAAAAAAAAATACCTGCCTCTCTTACGTCCAGTACTGATTACTGCTAACGTGATATGATAACAAAACAAAAGAATCACCACGCTGGGCCGTACGAGCACAAAAAATGTGCGGAGCAGAACGGCAACGTAGCGCATACTTTGCGCTGTGGTCTGTGATTGGCTGATGCGCACTAGTCAGTCCCTTTCCTACAATTCGCTGTCAAATCTTACGTAGTTATTATTATTCCGGGTGGGTAGCTTGATGTGTCGCCCTGTGTACTTTCTGCACTACAAGTTGAACATAAGCTTCAGGTTTTTAGGTGGCTTCAGTAAGCACCAAAGGGTTTTTAAACTCTTGCAATATTTAGAATCGCCTAGTAATTAGATAACATATTTTTTTTCTGAGTTTTTAATTATCATGTCTAGAGATCGATCTGTCATTGATTTTTTATAATTTGCAAACTGATCTAGAATTGACTAAGCTCCGTTAAGTTACTTTATCGTGTTTCGTCCTAGGTTATTTTTAGGTCTCTTTTGCTGTTGGCTAGAGTGTCATTAAGACAATCAATGACGTGCAGGGCTTAAGAAGTGTTTATGCTGCGATCTAAAAAATGGTCAACCCTACGAGTCTTATGATAACAAACTTTGAGAGACACTGGCGTGCTCACAAGCCATTTGCATAAGCATGCCGGCCACCATTATGTTAATCCGTTATGAACTATGACGTAACGTAAACAGACACCAAACCAATCCCTATAGGGTCCATGACCTGTCTATAAACTATAAACATCGCTTCAGTCGATTTAAGAAAACCTGTTTTTTTAAATAACTGTGAAATGAGATAGTTGGGAGTAACTAGTTGCTTCTATGCTGTTTTTTTTTACTTTTTAGCACGTTTGTTATTAATCAGAATAATTATCAGTTATTTTGTCCATACTAAGAAAAGCAACCCTATTACTAAGCCTAAGCTGCCCGCCTATTCGTCTGTCTGTCTGTCCGACCTTTAAAAGGCTGTACCTTTCTAACCGTAATAGGTAGCTGACTGGAATATTCACCAAATAGGTACGTATTATAATGGGGGATTTACCAACAAAATATAATAAAATTTAAAAAGTGTTTTTAAAGGTTGAAGCGTGAAACTTTGTGTAATTACTAATTATAGAACTAATCATGAAGTAAAACAACAAAATGAAAACAAGGCCAAAAGTGAGTCGTACTCGCGCTAAGGAGTCTGAATTTAATTACGACTCGCGCTTGGCCTTTTTTTAATCAAGAGTCCTATTAAAAATAAAAATAATTCCTTATCCGCGTAACTAGGGGATTTAGCACCAAAATATAATAAAATTTAAAAGTGTTTTTAAAGGTTTAAGCGTAAAACTTTGTGTAATTACTAATTATAGAACTAATCATGAAGTAAATTAACAAAATGAAAACAAGGCCAAAAGTGAGTCGTACTCGCGCCAAGGAGTCTGAATTTAATTACGATAATCACGGTAAGGACTCGCGCTTGGCCTTTTTTTAATCAAGAGTCCTATTAAAAATAATAATAATTACTTATCCGCGTAACTATTATAGGTACCCGCGGCTTCTAACCATAAGTATGTAATCTAATTACCTTAAGCATGGAAATTGTTTACACTCACGGCCCCTACGATACAGGCTTAGCCTAGTGTAGGGACCACCGTTTCTATAAATTTACTTGTATTGTATTTTTTCCTGGCAAATAAATAAATAAATAAAAATAAAATAAATAAATAAATAAAATAAATTAATAATAATAATAATATCTAATTATGTTCGGTCAGGTTTGATTGATTATACAATCAAAGAGCCTCCCCCATGGGTAGCAGAATGCTTCGCAGAAGAAGAAATCGTCGGTTTTTATTCGGAATATCCCATTTAACAACTTGGCTAAATGACGTTCAGTCAAGACGTTGAACGTTATATTAAACAAGCTTTTAGATTTAGAAGGTATCTAAATCTAAAAGCTCGCGTCGGTGGCTCAACCGGTAACGACTCGGTCCTCCTAACCAGAGGTGCCGGGTTCAAATCCGGACTGTCCGGATGGCCAATGTACCAATGAGTTTTTCAAAACTTACGTACATATACTCACCGATTGCTTTAACAATGAAGGAAAACATCGTGAGGAAACCTGCACACACCTGCGAAGAAACTCGAAGGTTGTGTGTGAAGTCGACCAACCCGCATTGGGCCCGCGTGGTCGACTAAGGCCCGATCGCCCTAATTCAGGATAGGCTTGAGCCCCTCGGTGGGGACGTATATGAGCTAATATGATAAAATCTAAAATATATTCTTACCAATACCTAAAGTTTTCATTATTGTATGTGCCGCGTGATGGAGATACATACCTGAAAACAAGAGAAAACATTTCATAAATACGTATGACATCACTACTACAGCTAGAAGATTAGAAATCTTCGTCATCGGAAAAGAACTAAGAATATAAACATACATAAGCGAGGTTGGCAGGCCCTTACAGGTTACTAAACCTAGGCTCGTGAGACTTGGGAGATCTCAGCTCCGCAAGGTAAATAGTAATAATAGACGTAAAATCAGTCAGGTGATTGAAATTAAGTTTATAGTTATTGTTTAGTTTATTTGTGAGAATTAGGGCTTTGTATCTTAGTGTTCTTGTTCACATTAAGAACATGAAATTCCATACAACGAAAAGGGAGTTGGCAAAAATTAGATTTTTCTTTAAAAATCTGTAAATGAGCGAGCGAAGCGAGCGATATTAGGTTCGGTCAGGTTTGATTGATTATACAGTCAAAGAGCCTCCCCCATGGGTAGCAGAATGCTTCGCAGAAGAAGAAATCGTCGGTTTTTATTCGGAATATCCCATTTAACAACTTGGCTAAATGACGTTCAGTCAAGACGTTGAACGTTACATTAAACAACTTGACGAGTTGTCCTTTAGTCATTCAATGAACGCGCTAGTCATTCAATCAAATAGCAGATTAAACCAGATGACGGCGACATATACACCGTGTCCACTTAAAGTTAAATTTATTTTAACATATTTTTCGGTTCAATTCCACCTTTGACCTCCTCAGCTCACAGCTTTAAACGTTTTTCAATCTCGTCACACGAGGCGCGCACAGCTTCCATCGGCATTTCCTCCTAAACGCCCTGAATAACATTCTGAAGTTGACTCAGATTTGCAATTTTGTAATCATTTAGCTTCGACAGCATGTATTCAAATCTGGTAAGCTGGAAAGCCATTCATTCTTGGGTAGGAAATCAGTCAAATTGGCTGGACATCATGCTTGAACCACGTTTGCTGTGTACGATGGTGCTCCATCCTGTTGGAAGATGTAATAATCATCTCCAAACGTGTGAAGTAAACTCGTTATCCAAAACTTGCGTCTTGTAATAGTGTATTCGAATTCAATAATTTGGACACGGGTCATCATATCAGCCGAAAAACGTCCACTGCTGGACAACCAAGGATTTCCACGACGACCGGTCCTGCGCTGCCCACATCCATCGGCTGTCGTCGGTCCACCGCGTTGGAGGCCTGCCTAAGCTACGTTTTCCGGTGCGCGTTTCGCCACTCGAGAACTTTACTGCCCCAACGGCCATCTGTTCTACACGGGTCAACTCTACTAGTAAAAAAGGAAGTCGCCCTCCGCGTCTGTCTGTTTATTCGCTAACTCCTTCTAAACCACGCAACTGATTTTAAACTGTTTTTATTAAGGGCCGCCAGGAGGCTCGAGTTTCCATACAAACGTAGTTCCGCTTTAATACAAAAACTACATGCCGGATTGAATCCAAACTTTGAAAATATATTGATGAGACACATATTGATGTTTAAAATTAGTTTTCGATGTACTAATATAAAACGGAAAAAAATAAGAGCAGTTTCAAACTTTCAGTACAAAACTAATTTAAGCCTTCGTTTAGCGTTAAAATTTACTACGATGAAAACTAATTACAAACATCGATATGTGTCTACTCAATACATTTACAAAGTTTGGATTCAATCCGGTATGTAGTTTTTGACTTCAAGCGGAACTACGTTTGTATGAAAACTCGAGCCTCCTGGAGACTCTCATACGCACCATGCACCAGCTATAGTATAATTAAAAAGTCAATGTCACTATGGTAACTAAAACCAAGCTTCGGAATTAGTATCTGTAAATTTCGATCTTATTCCTTTGCAATAAGTACAAAAAGTGAGAGGGCAAGTGCGTCGATATGCACCGTATAGGCTTCCGAAGCCTAACATAGGTTGCATCATGCAAGTCGACGAGCGGTTGCACTCCAGGACTCCTGCATTTTGCACTCCGTTGCATTTGCTGGAAACGATGCGATAAACTACCTTTAACCGTATGATACAGCGTTTAATTGGATACGTTAGACATTTAATACGTATTTGCATTTGAAATAAATAGGGTGTTAAAAACACTTCTTGGAAATCTAAAGTACGGCTTCTATTGTATCTAGTCATGAAATTCGAACGAAATTCGAAGTTACTTCTACATGAATTTAACGATAGGGTATTTTCCAGTAAAAATAAATGATAAAATATTATACATAAAAAAGGAAACCTTCTAAAATAAATTAAAAATTTACATGTTTCGACTGTATCATTTATTTTTCAACTTTATATTTAATCAAATCACAATAAAAAAAAACTGATTTACCCCACAAAAGTTAAATGATAAAATATTATTCATCAAATAGCAAACCTTCTAAAATATATGAAACTTTACATGTTTCGACTGTTTCATTTATTTCTCAACTTTATATTTAATCAAATCACATTTTTTTTTAAACTAATTTACCCCACAAAAGTGTTTAAAATTCATTTATTTACGTTACACGTCCGTCTTTGGGTACATATTATGTGTACCAAATTTTAACTCATTAGGTCTAGTAGTTTCGGAGCAAATTGGCTGTGACAGACGGACAGACTTCCGTTTTTATTTTTTGACGTACGGAACCCTAAAAAATGACGTGATAATTAGTATCTAAAAAAAAGTTTACATTTTATTGAACAATGCTTATTCCGATAAATCTTAGAAAACGATCAATTACAAACAGAGCGTTTGTGCGCGTGAGTGTAAATAACTTTTTTTTTGTATAAAACAGTTAATTTATTTATATCTGATAATATTATAGCTACAAGTATACCACTTGATGTTCTAATCCGAGGATAAGCTCCGCGATTTACGATAAAAAAAGTTTTACGAAAGACTCAAAGATTAGTGGGTTTCATTCAGAAGAAATGCTATGAATGTGGTTATACGAGTAAATACAATTCGTTGAGAACCCGTTAAGATTAGAAGCTAATCATAGTTAGTGGCTGGCTTGGTAATAATATAATTAGTTTTCTAAATTTGTTTTTTTTTTCACAAAACTTGTAATCGTCACTTGTCGATAAAACAAGTGACAAGTTCAAAAACTTAAAGTCGCCAACGGAAAAAGCTCTTTTACCTACAGATTTACCCATACGATACGAAATATGTAACATTATTTCTCATTTGCTAATAACTCTTACTTTGGCGTACTAATACTTACTCAGTGATGTATTTTTTTTTTATATTTGCATGTAAATTGATTTTTTATTCACAATTGGTAAGCCCTTGGATCATCTCACCTGATGAAAAGATGGAAGCGGGCTTACTAACATTCCCCAACGCAATGGGAAACTGGCTATCTTATCTTCGAGCCGGAACATACCAATGTTGTTAGCTTTGATGTTTTGGCGGCAAGACTTAGAAAAGATTGTGGTAGCTAGCCAGGCAGGCTTAGAAAGTCCTCTTTTACCAACCAAACCGATTCTTACAAAGTTAGATACCGCCGGGAATCGAACCCGCGACCTCCTGATGTGAAGCTAAAGGACTTAGCCATTACGACACGGAGGTGGTAATTTAATTGATTTTTCGATCTTCTTTGATTGCCAAACTTTGGATATTAGATGAGAGTGAGAGTTGGATCGCTGGATGAGAGGAAAAAGGATAATTGCCGGCGTACGAGCCCACTATTGTTGGAATACGGCAAACACCGATTTGGCACAGGCACAGGATAGCCGTTTGGCACACGTGTAGGTACTTGAGGTCAAAACAATAATAATTTTGACTCGCAGTTCCTTAAAAATGTATAACGTCATTTTTTGAATGGAAAAAATCTTCTGAAACCTATCGTGTGAGGTATCAAATAAAAGGGCTTCCTGTGCCGGTTCTAAAAATGTACCACATAATAACACTTCAGTTACATGTTTTAAATTAAAACATAAATCATTTTCAAAACATACCAAGTTTGGGCTCGATACGGCTAAATTAGTTTTGTAAGATATAACTAAAATATGGCTACTTAAAAATTTTTTATTTCATTCCTTAAATTGAATTTTTGTATGGAAGGTCCAAATGATTGTAACAAAATTGGTATAGGAGCTGTCCCGAAAGAATCCATAGTATTCTTAAAAAAACCGGCCAAGTGCGAGTCGGACTCGAGCAAGGAATTAAAAAAAAATGTTTATTTTAAAAAACAAAATTATATTAACAGTTGGTAATATAACATTTTGTATAGAAAATCTATGAACTTTTGATAAATCCAACTGCACATCTTAAGTTGAACCAAGAAAGACTACTTAGCCGTGATAGTTTTCCTTTTAAATTGATTCAGTGAAAAGCGGTTTAGCTTGTAGGAGGGAGAGGGGAAGGACACTTGACTCGAACAAAAATTTTTGCATACCGATTCCTGAATAAAAAAATGGTTTTAGCAAACCCTCAGTTGTATTGAAAGACCTACAAAATACAAAAGCCTGTAAGATTCATTACACATCCTTTTGGCGGGTAAAAAGAGATAAACTTCATAATATCAGCTCATATACGTCCCCACCGAGGGGCTCGAGCCTGCCCTGAATTAGGGCGATCGGGCCTTAGTCCACTAGTGCGGGTTGGTATAGACTTCACACACAACCTTCGAGTTTTTTTTTTTGCAGGCATGTGCAGGTTTCCTCAGAATGTTTTCCTTCACCGTAAGAGCGTCGGATATACGTGAATATCAAATCGAAATTCGAAAACACATTGGTACGTAGCAGGACTCGAGCCACGACCTCCCGGACGAAGATGGCGGCCCTAGCCGTTGCGCCACCGATGCGCCAAAACGAAAAGAAAGAAACTTAAATCATTTTATTACACGTTCATCCATCATTCATTCATTACATAGGAATAGGACTGACCTTAGTATGTCTTAGTACGTAGACCTATAGGAAGTCACGCAGATACAACATTGTATAACATTCTATCGCCAACTAGTAGAGGTTAACAACTTCCTTAAGCTATGAGTGTAACTCAATGCCAGTTTGTTCAAGTATCGATTGTCACGATAAATCTTGGCCTGTGTAAGTTGAGTCCATAACAATGTTTTAGGACAAGTTCTCTCAATTTTCACATCAGACTCAAAAAAACACTGGATGCCCTACGCGTCCAATACAATAAAGTCTTGCGTCTGCCCCGCTTCTGCGGTGCTTTTGAGGTATTTAACTGTTTTCTGTCCTTGTAGTTTCCACATGTTTGTCTGTCCGTCTGTCTGTCCGCAGCTTAGCTCAAAGACTATTAGTACAAGAAAACTGTTATTTTGACATGGGTATACATATTAATCACACCGTCTAAGCGGTACAATAAAAAGTTGAAAAAAAATGTTTTAGGGTACCTACTACTTGTAAAGAGGAATTTTTTTTTCGTTGACGTACCCTATCGAGTGGAATATCGTTGAATAGGTCTTTCAAAACGAATGGGGGTTTGCTAAAACCATTTTTCAAATCAGTGATCGGTTCGTGAAATATTAAGCTTTAAAGTGTTAATATTACCCCCCCTACCAGGCAAACCACTATTTAAGGACATCTGAAAAAAATTGAAAATAGTACAACATACAATCAATTTTTTTAATAGTAAAACAAGCACGGCTAAGTAGACTTTCTCAGTTTAGGAGTAATAATCGACCAACTTAAGGTGTGCAGTTGGATTTGTAAAAAGTTAATAGATTTTCCATACAAAATGTTTAATTACCAACTGCAAATATATTTTTTTTAGGGTTCCGTACCAAGAGGGTTAAAACGGGACCCTATCACTCCACTGTCCGTCCGTTTATTTGTCTGTCTGTCCGTCTGTCACCAGGCTATATTTCATGAACCGTGATAGCTAGACAGCTGAAATTTTCACAGATGATGTATTTCTGTTGCCGCTATAATAATAAATACTAAAAATTAGAAAGTGACAAAAATAGGAGGGGTCTCCATACAAAAAACGTGTTTTTTTTAAAACATGAAGAAACTAGCGCCATCTAGTATGATAGTATTTGAAACATAATACTAGCGCCATATAGTATGATGGTACGTAACCCTATGTGTGCGGTTCTGACTCGCACTTAGCCGGTTTTTTAAAATACACATTATTTTTTGAGAAGACTATACGGAACCCTACATCGCGGGAGTCCGACTCACTCACACTTGGTCGCTTTTTAAAATAAATATTCAGCAAATTGCACCGTAGTTCTTTTTTAAGCATACTGAGTAAATAATAATAATACTTAAGCTTAATAATAATAAAGATATTTTTTGATTTGGTAACATAATATAAAAAAAGCGTCGGTGGCTCAACCGGTAACGACTCGGTCCATCTAACCAGAGGTACCGGGTTCAAATCTGGACGGCCAATGTACCAATGAGTTTTTCAAAAACTTGTGTACATATCATTACCGATTGCTTTAACGGTGAAGGAAAACATCGTGAGGAAACCTGCACAGGCCTGCGAAGAAACTCGAAGGTTGTGTGTGAAGTCGACCAACCCGCACTGGGCCCGCGTGGTCGACTAAGGCCTAATCGCCCTGATTCAGGGTAGGCTCGAGCCCCTCGGTGGGGACGTATATGAGCTGATATAATAAAACATAATATAAAGGCATTTTTGCTCAAGCTGAAACGCAGACGCTTCGCGCTCGCTCTGTCAACTTTTTCTTTGTGTGATAGTATGTATTGTAAGTAATGAAAGTAAACACGCAAACTTGCTGTTGGCCCTTCTACATAATTTTCGCCCAAACTCCGGAAGATATTTTTATTGATAATTTGAATGCGTGGGACTGCAACAATACTGCATCTCATTTGATGGAAAGTCACGGTGTAGTCCAGGATGGTAAACGCAATCTAACATAATGCCTATTCCCACATTTACGCTACACGTGGAGGTTCTATCCTTTTTTAGACCATTTACCTAATATAATGAAAAATGTATGTATGGCAGTATTTTTGTAGTACTGCAAGATGTGCAAGTAGCATTTTATTGGCCACTGTGGCAACTGGTAAATTCAGAGAAATAAATCAGCCTACCGCCAATGGCTATTATCCGGCTCGAAGGACCATTATGTAGGGTGGGTGACTAAGGTGCGAAGGAAACTCTTGTCTTTGTTACAGAAACAGTATATTATTTTCTTCACAAACGTCGAAAATTATCGTAATAAAATGCTATCATACTATGCTAAAAATGAATGCGCCCGAACCGCGCGCTGCTCGATATTCACTGATAGATCTATGCCGCACGGGCGAATACGGCCGCGCGATACAGTATGTTCGGTGCTCAAAAAAAAGGTTTAATAAGGAATTCAAATTCACGCCTCAACAAATTCTAAGCATAGTTCTTTAATTACTCAGATAGCTGTAAATGGATCTACGAAATCACTTAGAGGGAAAGTATATTTAATTGCATTGTTCTAATCTATGATCATTATACACTTTACGGATCTACAAATTATTTTGGTACATAATCTCAAGTAGCAGAGAAAATGTGTGTTGCATCATTATTTGCATTTGCGTTTAAATGAAGATTTATTTCACAAATGCAACGAGAATTGTAATAAAGTTTGATAAGAATGGCGTACGCGGCCTTGAACAGATTACATTCGAGCGTAAAACTATTGCAGAATTCTCACTCCTATGCTAACCCAGTGAAAAAGTTTGTGTTACAAACAGCAGTTTCAGACGTACTAAAAATGTACGGTTAATACATGGGTCTTTCGTGGATTGTACTTCTTAAAAGGTGATTAAAAAAGGTGCGATAAAATTTAGTTTATGTACTGTTTATAATGTGCCGTGGTCTGTGAATCATAATTTTGGGGCAATTCATTCAATGCACAATGATTCACTGGTTTAATTCTTTTACAGTGCAAATTATTGACTTGCATCTTGCATTAACAGATTTTCAAAAAAGCTGCAAAAACAAAAATAAGAGAAGGCATTAAGTTCTTGAGGCAATTATTTAAGATACCAGCTCATATAAGTCCCCACCGAGGGGCTCGAGCCTACCATTAGGGCAATCGGGCCTTAGTCGACCACAGATGAGATACTAGTTACTTGCGCGGGCCCAGAGCGGGTAAGCGACTTCACACACAACCTGCGAGATTCTCCGCAGGCGTGTGTGTGTACGTGCAGGTTTCCTAACGATGTTTTCCTTCACCGTAAGAGCGTCTGAAAATTACATATGAAATCTAAATTCGAAATCACATTGGTACGTGGCAGGATTCGTACCACGACCTGCCGGACAGGAGGCGGCGGCCTAAGCCGTTACGCTACCGGTGCTCCAAAATGTACGTTCATATAAGAATTAGCCTAATATTCTCTATACACATTTTTGCTAGTTTTACTCTAAAAGGTCTCAATAGAAATCAGATACACTTGTATAACAACTGCTCAATCTAGTCGCAGGATATCCTGCCAGGCTATACAGGGCGGTGTTGCGCAAGAGCAAGCCTTGCTCCCACGCTTGCCCGTTGGCTCTTTCGTAATCTATCAGCCTTTCAACTATTAGCAATTCTAAGTCACTCCTACGATGCCGTTAATTGTGTCTTTAGCTCTTTAGTTCAAGTGTTTAAGTTAACAGTGTATACATTAACTAAATATAAAGTGGAATGATAATAATTGACATAATTTCCCCTTCTGATTCTCCTCTTTGGCCGCGATCGCAACCGTAATTAAAAAAGTAATTCTTATAATAAGAATATTATAATATTAAAAACCTTAATATTAAAAATATATTAATTAATCATAAATGAATCTATGCATTAATTTTAAAATCGAAAACCAAGGTAACCGACAGAGCTCACTGAATCGCAAAACTTGAGTGCAAGAGTGTAAATGAAAAAAAAAATGCGCGCAATATTATTAACCTACGATACGAGGTAGGAATTCCATCAGTATCTCAACAATACGTAGGGCGCAGCAGGTGGCAGATTACCAGCTGTTACGAATAGCAGGGGCTCTGTAACTGCAGGACAAACTGCAGAACATTACATAATTTGTGTCGAAACATGTTTTGTATGATCGATGTTGATGAACCTATGCTGTTGGTGTGCCTTTTTTTTAATACTGGCTACGTAAGCTGTAGACTTCGCGAGTTTTTCGAAATTGCTGAAACATGTATTTTTTTACAGTTTCATTCCCCTGCCTCCGCCATTTTGAGAAATTTCCAAAAACTGAATCCTACGTTTTGTACTCCTATGGCTCCGCCATTTTGGAAAAAATCCAAAAACTGAATCGCCAAAAAGACCATATAATTATCGAACACGCTAACAAAATTTTACGAGAATCGGTTGAGAAATGCGACGTGTAAGAGTAGAACAGCCGGACATCCGGACATACGAAAGCATTTGTGCCAAAGCTCAAACAGAGACGCCTCGCGCTCGCTCGTTCAATAAAAAACATCTTGTGAAATGACAGTTTGCGATACTTAAATAATTTTATTTATACCAGACTGCCCAAGAAGAAGAGTTTAGGTTTTTCAGGTGAGTATATAAGGTCTAACAAAATTATCTGAAAGTATTTTAACTGATGCTTCTACCCATGAAACTGAACAACTCTCCCCATGAAACCCATAGTCAAATCTCAAAAAAAATTCCCATACTAATAATTGTAAGTTGGCTGTTCAGCTGATCGAGTTAGTATGGGAGAGCCAAATTTTTTTTGCGTATTAACGATGGGTTCCATGGGGAAAGTTGTTCAGTTTCATGGGAAGAAGCACCAGTTAAAATAGTTTCAGCTAATTTTGTTACACCTAATATACATGTATCAAATCAGCTGAAAGACTTCCACAGCTAAACAAACGTCTCCCCCAATGATTTCCACAACGACCGGTCCCGCATCCAGCGGCTTCCTGTGACCTTCACCAGTTCTTTGGTCCACCGAGTGGGAGGCCTGCCTACGCTACGTCTTCCGGTATACTACTCGAGAACTTTACTGCCAAAACGGCCTTCTGGTCTACGAGCTATGTAACCTGTCCACTAAGTTTAGCAATTCTGAGAGCTATGTTGGTTACTTTGGTTCTCCTACGGATCTCTTCGTTTTTAATCGATCGCGCTGCCCGCTAGATGCTTCACCAGGTCATCGGTCCACCGAGTGAGAGGCCTGCCTACACTACGTTTTCCGGTGCTTGGTAGTCACTCGAGAACTTTACTGCCCCAACGGCCATTTGTCTACGCGCTATGTGCTCCGCCCACTGCCATTTAAGTTTAGCAATTCTGAGAGCTATGTCGGTTACTTTGGTTCTCCTACAGATCTCCTCGTTTCTGATTCGATCACGCAGAGAAACTCCGAGCATAGAACTTTCCATTGCCTTTTGGGTGACCTTGAGCCTTCTTAGAAGGCCCATAGTAAGCGACCATGTACATACAATATCTAAATATTTATAGCTTTGGGAAATCTTGGTAAGCCCGCTCCATCTTCGGCATCGTCGTCATTTCACATCAGGTGAGATGATGCCAAAAGCTTAGCAATTGAAGATTTTTTTAAAAATGCTATAGAAACAGCGTGTGAAGCACGGAAACGAGAAGAACCTGCAAAATGCAAACCGGTTCTGAGCTTCTAGTAAAGACTGCAGGTTCTAGTAAAGTAGCTAGACGATTTCCTAGAGATTAGCACTATTTGACATTTGACCGCAGCTTAGGAATATGCTGGGACAGGTACTGATAATACTTATTAACAATCAGAAAGTCATAAAAAACATTTAGTAGAGTATTTTTAGGGTTCCGTATCACAAATGGAAAAAAGGAAACCTTATAGGATCACTTCGTTTTCCGTCTGTCTGTCTGCAAGAACCTTTTTCTCAGAAACGCATGGATGTATCAAGTTGAAATTAATATTAAATACATATTTAGGTCTAGTCTCTTACAGATGTCATTTCAATCATTTATGCCGTATATTTTATGGCAACAGATTTTAAATGTATCTTAAACGTAACATCTTTGTAAGACGACAACTTTTAACACCGGGACATTCCTATGCGGGATATTCCGGAAAAATCGTGTTTTGATGTTTTTTTAATAAAAATAATTGTATAAAACCCGCACTCCCGCTCCAACAGACCCTTTATATGCGCGAGTAGTTTCTTATAGTAGGTAGCACTGTACAAAAGAAAAGGTGACCGCAGCGATTGTAATAACTACCGCGGAATTTCCCTTTTGAGCATCGTTGGCAAACTTTTCGGTCGAGTCATTTTGTCTAAACTCTAAAATCTTGCAGGTCGTGTCTATCCTGAGCGCCGGTATAGGTTTCGCCCCCAGCGCTCCACAGTAGACATTACACTTCGACAGTTACAGGAGAAGTGTAGAGAACAGAGGGCTTCTCTGTTTGTGGCATTTGTGGACTTGAACAAGGCCTTTGACACGGTTAGCAGGGAAGGTCTGAACTCACCACTCGAGTGCTTTGGGTCTCCCACCGCAGCTCCTAAGTCTCGTGAAATCTTTTCATGAGGGTATGAAGGGCGTTGTTATTTAAAACAGCAGCACATCGGAGCTGTTTGATTTAAGCAGAGGGTTTCGACAGGGCTGTATTTTGGCACCAACTGGTACTTTTTACTGATTTTAAAAACAGCTTTTGGCGATGACAAACAGGGCATCCAACTCCATACGAGGGCCGACGGAAAGCTTTATAACATCATTTCTCTCCTCGTCTCAGAGAAACTGTGAGGATCTTTTCTTCGATAGCCTTCTGTTCGCCGATGACGCAGCCTTTGTGGCTAACTCTGACCACCAGCTTCAGAGACGTGGGGAAGCAATGCTTCGCTTTAAGGACTGCGCCAAGCGGGACATGGCTACCTTTAAAATAGACCACCGCGACTAGGAGCAGTTTGCACAAAAAGCGGTTGGAATGGCAAAAGCGTATTGCGGAGGTTTGCGGCCTGGTATGGGGCGCTCGCTGCCAAGAGGGAAAAGCGCCACTTTCCCTGCCAGGCTTGCGGGCGAGTCTGCCCTTCACGCATCGGGTTGCTAAGCCACCAAAAGCGTTGCCTCTAGACCAGGCCACGGTAATGAAAAGTCTGTAACAGACGTAGAGGTCAATGCAATGATGAGTTTCTTTTGGATCTATAAAAAAACTAGCAACCAGTTTTAACCTCAATATTCATGGGTTTTGGAAATAAAATAAAATATATACCTGCGTAACCTAACCTAACCTTTTCACTGAATAAAAGATTGTAAAAGAAATGTATCTCAAACGTAACATCTTTGTAAGACGACAACTTTTTACTATGGTGATACTCCTCAAATATGCGGGATATTCCGGGAAAATCGTTTAATTTAGCGGGATATTCCGGGAAAATCGTTTAATTTTTTTTATTATAAGTGTATGAGACCCATCCTCCCCTCCAACAGACCCTTTATATGTGTGAGTAGTTTCTTATGGATCTATAAAAAAACTAGCAACCAGTTTTAACCTCAACATCCATGGTGTTTGGAAATAAAATGAAATAAAGTACATCCCCCGTAACCTAACCCAACCCTTTCACTGACCAACAGATTTAAAATGTATCTCAAACATACTATCTTTGTAGGACGACAACTTATTACTATAAAGACATTCTTCAAATATGCGGGATATTCCGGGGAAATAGTTTTTTATAAAAATATACTTTTTAAATTTTATTTCAAAACCCCATGGATATTGAAGTTAAAACTGGTGGCAGTCTTTTTTTAGTTCATTATGAAACTTCTGACACTCATAATAGGCTTGTTGGAGGGGGGGACAATTCCCATACAAAATTGGTCATTGTCCTTTACCGATTAAATTTCAGACTAGATGATTGTTAGTAAACACTGTATTTCGATTTTTCCACGAATTTTAATAGAAATTGAAAATTAACTAAAACATAAGTATAATTGCAGTAAATGAAATCATAAAAAAACACTCTCCCCAAAAAAGAATAGAAATTTCCGGAAAGCCCTTTGACTACGTATTTTCTGATCAAAGACTTTTAGCCGGTCCCTACTCTCTTCAAAATGTCCACATCTGTCGTCGAGAGTTTAAGTATTCCCTTTACGATCGTCTCGCGCCCACTATAAGGGCTAAAAAGTGGGGACCTGTCCTTGGGGTTAGTAGTCAATGGTACCTTGTGGCTTTCCGTCCGGTCCCAGTTTCGTGCATTAACATAATCATCATCAGCTCCTATTTATTTATGTAATCGCATACGGCATAGCTTATAGTAAAATTAGCGAATAACTTATAGATAAATATTTTGCATCTAAGACACGACTTGGGGGCAGGTGGAACAGATTATCTGAGGGACCGTTAGAAGCCAATTGCGCTGAAATATGTGTTCCATATTCTGTTCCTCTTCAACGCACTCACACAGAACGGACACTCTCTATTTCCACTAATGTAGAAAATAGTTGCATCGGCCTTGTCCAGTCAGCACCACAAATTTCGACCCACAAGCTGCTGCACTCAATTCCCTTTTCCATCTTTTAGCTGTGTTCAATTCGCTCGGGCTTTGGGCTAACTTTATGTAGCAAAGAAGCTTGTAGGATTTTTCTCCAGTTTGACCATGGAACCTTAACCTTTTTTTATTTATTTCTTAAGACAAAAAGGCCCATAGAAATTTACAAAATAACATACATGATACCTAACACAATTTATTTAATTTTATCACCGAAGGAAGCAAGGTTTTGTAGCTAGGTTGGAGCGTTTTTTATTTTTTGTATGTATGTTTATCCAGGGATACCTAACTTATGAACGGCTTATCCGATTGTTAAGAAATTTACAACGATGCTAAATAACACCCAGAGAATATTATGTCACAATATGAATATTATTGATTTCTGCGCGCGATTTCAAGTTAGAGGCGAACTCCTAGTACTCATCATCATCATCATATCAGTCGAAAGACGTCTACTGCTGGAAATAGGCCTCCCCTAAGGATTTTCACGACGACCGGTTCTGCGCTGCCCGCATATAGCGGCTTCCCGCAACCTTCACCAGGTCATCGGTCCACCGAGTGGGAGGCCTGCTTACACTACGTTTTCCGGTGCGTGGTCGCCACTCGAGAACTTTACTACCCCATGTACTAGTAATATCAAACAAAATTTTGCACGAACTATCGGTGCTGTTTCGGTAGTAGACCGCAGGCTTCTGCGGAATCTTGATAAAACCACACCTTTCCGCCAAAATTCCTCCTTAGTGAAGGTGAGCTATAATAGACCAAAGGCCACTAAAACGCCCCCACGTGTCTTTGACGCCAAGTGCCCTAGAATCTCTAGATGAATGGCCCTGAATGGACATGGGTTGTCTACCTACGCCTGATGTAATTTAAATACCATAAGAATTAAATTTGTTTAATACAATTTGGAATAGTGATATGAGAAGTAAGCTAGTTAACAATTATAACTCATAAATGTCCTCACTACTGGGGCACGGGTACGCAGTAACTATTATCTTATCTGTGGCACGGGTCTCCGCAACCTCGGCATGGTCCACACACGGGGGCCAAGTCCGGATTAATGGAGGTTGTGGAGCTAGTGGTGAACCGAGTAGGCGATCGGACTGCTAGTCATTTGAGTTACTTTTGATAATCTGTCAAATACAATTTTTTTTCTAAAAATGTTTGAAATACCCCCAGTGACGTCATAGATTTTTAGCGTCATTGACGAACTTATTTTGTGAATTTGATCAATTAAAACCTTATCTGTTAACGTAACCTGCATCCTCATAAATATTTTGAAAACATCAAATTTTAATTTACCTACATATAAGAATCGAACGTCTACACAAAAAGATTGATCGAACATTATCTTCAGAAGAAATCTTATATGACCAGTAAAAAGGATGATCCAATCCAACTACACATAACAGTAGAGAGAAACCCATAGCTATACAATTCCACAGTATCAAACTGGTAAATGATTTCCGTTCTTCGAGCAATATTGTGTAAGTAACAAGCTTAGATGAACACAGAAATAAATAAAGCTTGATCGGCCACTAACGGCTATATCGGCCACTAACGGCTATAACGGCCATAGAGTGATTGTCACATGAGTTTTTGAGCATACATAACCTAACCAATTTACTTAATTAAA
Source organism: Coleophora flavipennella (assembly GCA_947284805.1). Lineage (NCBI taxonomy): Eukaryota > Metazoa > Arthropoda > Insecta > Lepidoptera > Coleophoridae > Coleophora > Coleophora flavipennella. The sequence goes on from OX369269.1 coordinate 9,553,968, forward strand.
AATCGAAAACCCGTCTGCATAATAACATTATCCTCTTTTTGGGGAAATTGGGTAAAAATGTATACTATGTAATTCAAGGGATCAAGACGAATCTAACGACACCCACTCTAAAATCCTTAAAGGCTACAGGCTCTTAAGCCAAAGAAACATACAGGCTCTTAAGCGAAAGAAACAGACATACATAAAACCCGAAAAAACATTATCATCCGTTTTGGGCCGCCGAGTAAAAACATAACAGATTTTATGTTGTTGTTCCTGTGTAAAAGTAGCGGTGGATCTCATTTAAACGTCAAAGACATTCATAGGGCCTTACAAAATACACAAAAAAGCATACGATTGTGGAATATTTGACGTAGGTATCTGTAAACAGGTTTCGACTGACCGGACATCATCGAAATGTTTTACATACAAGATGACAATAATTATGCTACAGGTGAGACTCGCCTTCTCAGCCGTTCTATACTTTAATTTATTTCTGTGGTAACAAGCAACAAGCATCGGTAAATACTGGTTGCAGACTTGTAACAAATGGCCTTTCGTTGGTTGCGGAAGCTGTCATCAATAGCCGAGACGATGACTTGGAAGTTGTAAGTTTGTGCAATAAGTCAGCAAAAGTGAAGTGCTTAAATGGAAATTAAAACATATGTTATGTTGTCTCTCTCTTCCTCTAAATCCACCAAGATCTTAAGGCTACAGGCACGCTGCACCAAAATAAAACAGGCGTGCCTACATAAAGCCTTATGGAGCAGTCAGGTAATCAGAATAAGACACTACAACAGTAACAATTCAACACCATATCAGCTCATATACGTCCCCACCGAGGGGCTCAGCCTACCCTGAATTAGGGCGGGTTGGTCGACTTCACACACAACCTTCGAGTTTCTTCGTAGGTGTGTGTGTCGATTTCCTCACGATGTTTTCCTTCACCGTTAAAGCAATCGGTGAGTATATGTACGTTAGGGCCGGGCTGGGCACTCTTAATAATAATGATGATGATGATGATGTACGTTAGTTTCGAATAAATCATTGCAACAATGCATCAGTTCAGTCAAATTAAGGATGGATTTTCCACGTAGAATGTTCGTGGTTCCTTTAAGATGACATCACGAGGAAAACTTCACAACACGGAACAATTAGAACGATAACTGTTACTTGATAATTGCACTTTACGTAACATTTGAACTGTTAAGGAGTTTTAATGATAACTTTTTTAATCACAACTTAAGCTCATGGCATCATCTCACCTCATGGTAAGTGATGATGATGCCGAAGATAAAAGTGGGCTTACCAAGATTCCCAATAATCTGTATATATAAAACGAAAAGGTGATTGACTGGTATAACTACGCACAGCCGAAACCACTAAACGGATTTCGCTGAAATTCGGAATACAGATAGGAATTAGGACGTGGGCATTCGCTAAGAAAGGATTTTGGGAAATGTACACGAGAACGGCAAAAAACGGGATCTGCGCGGGCGAAGCCGCGGGCACCCACTAGTAATTAATAATAAAAATAACGTTGCAATGGTAACTTAAATAAACTAACACGTTAAAAATGACACGTTAAAAAATAATTTATAAAGTTCCATAATAATGTTTCGGTAAATTAAACATCACCAAACGCAATGAGATACACTTAACTACTAATCTAGAACGAGTAGGTAAGCAAAACAACGTCAGGGCATCCATCATAATGCAGTTATCCTTATCAATAAGGGAAAAAACATAAGAATCGTTTTAGGGTTCCGTCACACCCTGGACACTTCATACAACGGGCCAGAAATGACATTTCAAAAAACGAATGACGGAACAAACGAAATGGCGGCGAAATCCTATACGTTTGAAAACCAAACTGTAACCAATCTGTATCTATCTAGGAGACGAGGGGGTGAGGTCGCAATCTAGAGAGCGGCAGGGAGTGTCCATAATGTATGTTAGTACTATTATATATACCTACTTTGGTACCGTTCTGTACATCCTAAGGAAAATGGAACCGTTAAGAGATCACTCTTGTGTTTGTGCAAGACAGCAAAATGAAGTGCTTAAATGTAAATTTAAAAAATATGTTATGTTATTTTGTTAAAAATATGTATGTCCGTCACACACGATTTTTTCCGGGTCTACTGGAAAAAAATGCTGAAATTTGGAACACATTATCATTATATAGAATTTGATAACCCAATCACGGACGTATAGTATTAATGAACAAATTTCGATATTAGGGGTTAATTTTGAAGAAAAAAAAATTTTTTTATATGAGTGTATCATGTGATATATCAAATCAAAAGGGCTTGTTATAAGTAACTCATAAAATATCTTTTATAATTTACTTTTGTTTACTTTTATTATTTTAAAATGCATATTTTAAAAGTTTACAAGCCATTAAGAAAACATACGAAAATCGAGCTTCCCCCCTCCCGCATCTCCGAAACTACCGTCTAAAATAAAAATAGGGATTCTAGGGCCTCTCTTTTATTTTACAGAAAAATCTAAACAAATATTGTACGAAACCCTCTGCACACAGTTTGACTCGCACTTGATCGGTTTTTGGTAAAAATTGGTATCAAAAGTTCAGTTTTCAGAATGTTGAATCGGTAAAAAAACTAAATATTTAAGTAAGACTGCAGCTGTTTGTTATTTTATGACAGACCAGGACCTACTTACAAAAAAAATAAACGTACTTATTATGTGAACACCGTTACTATGAATCACATTACATTTTAAGCTAGTACGGTACGAAAACGTGCTATCTTCGTTGTTCCAGTTAAAATAATCCAGTTTGAAAAACAAAACGGCCCCTTTGACCCCACTACTACTACTACTACTATATCAGCTCATATACGTCCCCACCGAGGGGCTCGAGCCTACCCTGAATCAGGGCGATTAGGCCTTAGTCGACCACGCGGGCCCAGTGCGGGTTGGTCGACTTCACACACAACCTTCGAGTTTCTTCGCAGGCGTGTGCAGGTTTCCTCACGATGTTTTCCTTCACCGTTAAAGCAATCGGTAAGTATATGTACGTAAGTTTTTGAAAAACTCATTGGTACATTGGCCGTCCAGATTTGAACCCGATACCTCTGGTTAGAAGGACCGAGTCGTTACCGGTTGAGCCACCGACGCTTTTTGACCCCACATCGTATTATAACTGTACTATATTGTTGAGGGAAAGCCGCTTTCACACAAAGGAAGCGACGAACAGACAAAAGGTTCAAATCTCTTCTGTTTATACTGACCCCGAGTATTTATTAGAATCATGCAAACAAAAATATGACAAAATATATAAAAATAAAATTTTAACTTTAAGAGGGTTGTGAACGGATATTGTACAATTTTTGATAGGTTGTTTTTTTAATTGATTAAAAGTAAACAAATAAGGACAGAAAATAGTTTTGTATGAAAACACTAAACGACAAAATATAAAATTGTACTTATTAATGGAACCGAAAAAACAAAAACCAATAAATCTAACTTAACTTGTTCTGACTGACAATATAGTGAAAATCGATTAAAATCGGTTAATTTTTATGAGCGAAAATCGTTATCCCCGTATGTATGAAAAGTCGTAGGTTCACAATCATCATAATGGACTTTAATAGATGATAGGCAAGATTTACTTCCTTACGAAAATCTTAAGAAGTCGCCTCTTCATACTTTGCATTGAGACCTAACCTAACCTATTATGTTACCTAAAGATAGATTATTCGTTTGGCCTGTAAGGGAAAACACAGATAAAGCCCAATATTATATAAGAAGCAAAGTCAGCTCGTCTTCGCTGGCTTGGCCACCTAAAGAGAATAGAAGAGTCATCGGTCACTTGCTGCAAAAAGAGCGTACCAGGGACGACCTACAGGGAAACGCCCTGACGCCCTAGATACCGCTGGAATGGCGAAGTGCACAAGGACAGAAGTAAGTGGCGTGATTTAGTGTCAAAGGCCAAGATCCTATTTAGATCGCTGGAGCTAGCGAAGTAAGTAAGTTACCAAACATTATAACTTCACAATCTAAATCGAAACTACAGGTAAAACTGTTTATGGCGACATCGTTTAGAACAATATACCGGTTATATTAACCAAAATTAAAGATCCAGGCTGAATGCTATATGACCGCTTTATCCTAAACTTTGCTTTTTACGACATTGCTTACTAAGACATACCGCATTAAGCGACCACATTTGATAATATTTCGGACAATTATACTTGTAGAACGACCAGCTCATGATTTGAATAGGTACCAATATCCACATCTGGCACAGTATAATGTCAAAGGCTATTATCGTAAAAGTAAACATAACGTGTCGAGTTTAGGGTCCTTTGTAATTCTTAGAAACAAAACAAGTGCATACCGTAGAGACAAGGCCCGCTTTTTCATAAGAAAATATAATTTAATTTCCTACATGAATTTATTTTTCATATTAATACCTATGGATTTATATATACACATTCAATAATTATCACTTCATAAAAAATATTTTGTACCTCGAAAACATCACCACCGGTTGTTACAACTATCTGTTTTTACGACTAAATATAAGTAGCCCCTTAGATGTCGTTATAACAGATTTTGACTGTATACGTCATTTCATAAGAAATTAGATAAACCAGCAATATGCTAGACTAACCAACATACATATAGTCTTACAGCGTAATTTAGTTCAAGTCGGACTTTGCGTTAACTTGAAGAATTTCCTATACGTGCTTCCGTTATGAGGCATTCGATCAAGGAAAACTTCCTGAGGAGAAGCGGAAAAATAAATTACAATGATAACTTTATAGTAGTTATTCAAGAGGCAAATATTTCAGATATTTTTGATACAAAACTTTCATCTGATCTCTACCTTTCCTCCGGAAGGCAGAAATTTAGTACAATCAAATACTATTGATGCGCGATAACAATGGACGGATGCGCCTGAGTCGTTAGCTAGACGATACAGTTATATTCCTTCGGGCATAAAGAAAGAAACTATGGACCATCGTGAAAATGAAAATATCTATTGTTTCACAGTACTTCGCAATTCGTCGTCAGTCGCCTCTAGTCGCTTGTTTTATTAACAGTTAAAGACAAGTTGAAATAGCAGTGGTCGTTCTAAATCCCTTTGAGATTTCTGTTTAAGTTTGAACAATAATAATTTAAAGGCAATTTTTTTCATTTTAATGTTTTGTCCTTCGGCTAATAAAAAATCTCTCTTACGTCAACCATGTTTTAATCTAGGTCCTACATAATATACTCTTCCTATATTATTGGCTCAAAGATTGTCTTATATTGCAATCACATCGTGTCTAGTAATTTTTTTTTTTTTTTTTTTTTTTTCCCCCCTGTTAAGGGAGAGCGGAGGTGAATGCGTTTACGCATACCAGGGGAAGCTTCGGCCGCAGGCCGAAGCTGCCGCTGGTTATGTGGGACTCATAGCTCTGCGCCTATATGCATACGTCCCCGTTACACTCGGAAGGTGTATGAATACGTATGCACAGGCCCAAAGACCACACTACCCACTAAACACCCCCTCGCGAAGTTTGGCAGCGGAGCCACCTTAAAACTACATCGGTGCGACGCCCCCCCCTGGGGAGGGGGGGGGTGCAAAAAATACGCTAAAGGGACAGCGCGGAGAGCTCCTGATGGGAGCGGCCGCTAGGTTAGTCACATTAAGTGTGCAAGTGAGGGGACTGTGTCATTCAAAAATTAAACACTATCTGTTCCTCCCTGAGCTGCCAGGAGGCAGTTCAGGTCGGCTGAAATTTGATCGGGAGGATCAGACAGTACGTGTCTTGGTCTACGGACCATATTACTAGTTAATACGAGACGCGGGGCATAGTCCGCCGCCTCTCGGATCAACGGATTGGGATGCGACTCCGAGGACTTGAAGAAGTTCTCGGAGAGGCCTTTAAGAAATTGTTGGATGGTCTGAATGTCCATGTCTCGGTGCAGGTCGGCGTTACGGATGTACCACGGGGCGTTAAACGCTCTACGGCAGAAGATGCTTTGGACTGTTTGGATCATGTCTATGAAACGGGGGGACGCGTGTGCAAATACAGGGGCCGCGTATGACATTACCGGTCGGATGCAAACCTTAAAGAGTGTACGCTTGTTGGAGGGGGACATTTTACTATGCCTACCTATCATGCTGTTTAGCCTGCTCATATAGAAGCGGGCATTCCGGGTCACGTTTTTGATGTGAGGTCTGAAAGAGAGACATGAGTCGAGAGTGACTCCTAAATATTTGGCTGTGGATTGCCAGGGGACGCGGGTGCCTAGCATGCGGATTGAATCTGCGGGTTGGTTGATCCTACGATGGTAGTCGAAGCGGACCGCGGAGCTTTTGCTCGGGTTCACTTCGATTCTCCATTTCCTAAACCATCTACCTAACTCGTCAACTGAGGTTTGTAGTTTGTCTATTAGTGGTGACAGAGATACGGACTGCCCCCGTATATAGAGGGCGGTGTCGTCCGCAAATAGGGAGAGCTGTACTGATGGCCCTGATTTGCTACGTTTTGGAATGGGGATGTCATTTGTGTACAGAGTGTACAATGTTGGGGAGAGTACGGACCCTTGGGGGACCCCGGCTCTAATGGGACGCGGTGAGGATAGAACCCCTTCGTGTCTAAAGCGGAAATTACGGTCTTGGAGGTAGCACTCCACTATTCTAACAAGTCGGTCTGGTAGGTCCATGTGGTAGAGTTTGTATACAAGTCCCGCATGCCAGACCTTATCGAAGGCCTTTGCGACGTCGAAGAAGACTGCTACTGTCCTTTCGCGTCTGGGGTAAAATCCGTCCAGTATGTATTCGACAATGCGGTGGACTTGTTGAGGACACGAGTGTTTGGCGCGGAACCCAAATTGGTGGTTTATTATAAGGGGAGGTTTGTCCGGCGGGAAGATATGACTTTTAATTCGATTGAGTATGACTCTTTCGAATAGCTTCCCCATAGTCTTGAGTAGACTTATGGGGCGGTGGTTTGTGGGGATGTTAAGGGGCTTGCCTGGCTTTGGAATGCCTATTACTATTGCTTCCTTCCATGCTGTCGGGAAGTAACAGTGTTCGAAGCAGGCGTTTAAGATAATAGCTAGCAGTGCAAGTAACTGTTCCGGATAGCATTTAAGTGCTTGGTTAGAGATACCATCTGCTCCGGGGGCTTTTTTAGGTTTAAGACCTCTAATAATGGAGCGTAGTTCGTCAGTTGATACTGAGATGGGGTCCGCAGTTAGGGGGAGCGAATTCCTATTACGGACCTCATCCTCCACTGTTTTTATATGACCGGGATCACACTCTTGTGTGCTAGGGGTGCATTGGGAGGCAATGCTGTCCGCGAAGCATTCCGCTTTCTCTATGTCTTCGAAAGCTATGGTATTGTCTGGCCGCGTAAGGGGAGGGATGTGCGTGATTGCGTCTACGCGGAGAGCCTTGGCTACTTTGTAGTAGGCAGTATGGGAGGGGGTGATATCCTCCATGAGTTTACTCCAGTTGGAGTTTCTCAGTTCGGAAAGGTGCTTCCTAAGCTTACGCTGTAGGAAGTTGGCTTCCCTCCTATTGTCGGGTGTGGGATAGTCTGCGGCTCTACGGAGAGCTGCTCTTTTCTCTGCGATTAAGAGTTTAGTCTCACGCGGGAGTTTGCGGTCTTTGATGGTAACGACCTTTTCGTTCTCCTTAATCGCAGCCTGTACTAAGTGGGTGATACTGCTAACTGCGCTATCTATCTTGTCAGTACTGTCAAGGTAGTCGGGCGAGAAAGCGTATGCGGAGTCGGGGGCGTCAATGGCTGAGGTCAGTGAGTCAGTGATACCGTCCCAGTTGGTGAATTTTGTTGTCGTGGGGGCGGGTGTGCTACTTTGGGGGCCTAGTTTTAGGGAGACTGGGCGGTGGTCCGAACCTAGGTCGTCAAGGGTGTCGATTGCGCATACGTTAAGGGAAACTCCCTTAACTATGGCAAAGTCGAGTATGTCCGGGTCTTGGTCCGGGTTATCCGGGTAGTGGGTGGGGGCGTATGGGGAGTATACTGTTAGGTCTAGGTCTTCAGTGATTTTGAGGAGCTTTACGCCATTGTTGTTGGTTTTAAGGCAAGTCCAGTCAGTATGTTTGGAGTTGAAGTCTCCAATCATAATGGTGGACCCGCCCAGGGCTAGGATGGCCTCGAAATCACTTTGTAAGGGAATTTTTTTGGGACTGATGTAGACTGAAGCTATGACTATTGACTGATGTCCTGTCATAGCTAGTTTGACTATAGTGGCTTCCATGTTGGTGAGTTGGGGGGTGGGGATTTGTGAGCAGTGGATTGCTCTCCTATAATAGATGGCTGTTCCACCCTTTAGTCCGGTAAGCCTATCGTTTCTAATGAGGTTAAATTCGGGGATTCTAAGACCTTTATCTATTTTGGGTTTGAGGAAAGTTTCCTGCACTGCTAGTATGTCTATGTGCATACATTTAACGAAAAGTTTAAGCTCGGGGATATTACTACATAAACCGCGCGTGTTAAAAGTGATGAGCGAGAGCCCTTTAGAGCTTCACCCGACCGGTATTGGCACTTAAAGTTGGGGTTTTGTTTTGCCCTAAGGGCATTATTAAAACAAGCTTAAGAGGTGGTGGTGTTCCACAAGAGCGAGTAAGCGCTCTTGGGGAGTGCGTGAGGCGCGAATTTTACTAGCTAGAACCGATATTTCGTTGATGTCGATATTGGCAATGGTGGCGGCCACCGTTTGCATATCGTCCTTAAGGGACGGCTGGGAGCCCCCCGGTGGGGGTCGCGGTTGTGGGGGGGGAGGGGTGGCTTTAGGAGCCGGTTTAGGGGGGGCTGTAGGGAGAGTCCTACCCCAGGCGTTGTTGGGGGCCGTGTTAGGTTGGACCCTAGGGGTCCTGAGCGCGGGGAAGTTTGCCGCCGTTGGTGCCGGTGCCCACTTCGAACCCTGTCTGGGTTGCGGGGTGGGATTGCCTCTTAGTGGTGTAGGCGGCTTCGGCTTTGGAGCGCGCGGGCAACCACGGTAGTTGGCCGGATGGCCTTCTTGGCCGCATAAGACGCAGGCCGGGGGGGATGTGTCCGTGACGCGGTTACGCGTGCACTCCTTGGTGCCGTGGGACCCTAGGCACTTAACGCACCTCGGGGTGGCAGTGCAGTTAGCCGCTGCGTGGCCGTACATTTGGCAACGGTGACATTGCCCGGGGTAGCCGCGTTTGTGCGGGGCCTCCACCTTTATATTGGTTAACCCACAGATGGTGAGTTTCCCCAATTTAAAGATGTCTTTCGCCCCCGGCTTGTTGGACAAGACTACGAGAGCGAGGGGAAAGTTTTTACCAGAGCGGCTGTGCAGCTTGTGCACACCCTCAACTGGCAAACCTAACGATGTCAGGTCAGTAAATATGTCTTCGTTCGAGATTTCGTAAGGGATACCGCGTAGGACAGCGCGAAACTTACGCTCTTCGGGGAGAGCGTAAGTGTGATATGGAATCTTGTTAGTCAGTAGGAGCCTAGTGAGGTTCCTAAAGTCGTCGGACGTTGGGACCTCTATTTTAATGGTCTCACCCATGTTTGACGCTTTTGTGTAATGAATCTTATTTTCCTTACAGAGCTGGCTAGTGTGTGACCACTTAGTCTTGTCCCTAAGGAAAATGCTCGGGGGGGATTTGATTTTCGGTGGGACCGGGTCGCACCGATTTGGTTTGTTGCCAGAAGGGCCGGTTGCCGCGGGCGGCGGGGCGGCGCGGGCGGAGGGGGTAACAACTACGTCCGACGGGCGGGGGCGGGTCGACTGTGACGCGGAATTAGCGGGAGGGTTGGGAACGGAAGAGAGAGATGGCGATAGCGCCGCTTGCTTCGCTCTTTCGAGGTCAGCAAGCTGTCGCTTCGCAAGCTTTCTAGCTTTTTTGGCGGCTTTCCTATCGCTAACCGATTGGAATTGGGAAAGGGAGTCGGAGTCACCCGTTACGGTGTCCTCTGATGACTCAGATGAGTCTGAGTCCTTGGGACGGCTACGTTTGTTAGCGCGTGCTGAGGACACTGACTCGGAGTCAGCGTCCATGAAGTTGTCAGTCTGTCCATGGTCATTGCCGTTGTCGACCTCGGACGCTTGCACAGGGGCAGGCGCGGTCGATGAAGGCGTGGGAGACATTGGTGAGTCGCGTATCTGTGGCGGGGGCAGGTAAGCCACTAAGGCTTCGCGGGGGACGGCTAGAAGGATTTTCTCCAAGTAGCTAGGCTCGGCTTGGAGAAACGCGACTAGCGCAGATGCTAGTTGGGCGGACGAACAGTTATGCGCCATTGCGCTAGGAGGCAGTGGTGGTACGGGGATAACCCCGACCGAGCGAGACACGGACAAACAGAACACAGGGACACAAAATGACACAGTATACAAGAAAAGGAATAAAAACAATAGTGAAAATAAAAGAGTCTTACTCAAACCAGCGGCAGGAAAGCCGCCCGCGAGAGCGCGGGCGACAAACACACACACACACGCGAGACCCTTACCGACCGACGCTAGCGACGATCGATAAGAGTGCGAACGAGATAGTTGTCGGCGGGGTGCCGAAAGCGGGGGTACTGTGCGCACACGTCCTACCTGGACGGCAGACGGTGAGCGAATCTCCGTCTAGTAAATATTTTTGCTGCTCTTGTTACGTTCCATCCATAGCGGTATTAGCTGGTTACTTGTGAACTGGTCTACCAAACTTCAAACAATAAGATTTAGTCCACCGCAGTATAATCAACAATAGACCACGCTATGATCTTATTCCCACGTTTCTTGTCAAAAACCGTTATAGGTACTATTTCCTCGAATGAGATTTTTCGTTGATGTAGGCCTTATGTAGGCAGGTTTTTCGTTTTAACTTTCTGAGCATATTTTATGTTGACATTGTACGTGGACTGACGACCTGGTAAAGGTTGCGGGAAGCCGCTGGATGCGGGCAGCGCTGGACCGGTCGTCGTGGAAATCCTTGGGAGAGGCCTTTGTCCAGCAGTGGACGTCTTTCGTCTGATATGATGATGATGATTGTTTAAAAATTATGCCATCTAAACCTGGCTCCTTATCAAAAACTTTTCAAGCAAGACCTATCAAACATTGTAAAGCCAACAAATTATCATCATCGAAATAAAATTGTCTATTTAAGTATGGTGATGATCATGATGACGATGACTTGCTTGCTTTACAATGTTTGATAGGTCAAGCTTGAAAAGTTTTTGATAAAAAGCCAGATGTAGACGGCGTAATTTTGTGTGTTGTAACGGCAAGCAATTAATAAAATACAAATAATTAAACAAATGTACGAGTTGAGATTATTATGAAATTGTCGTTTCAGACCAAATTACACAGGTGTGCCTGATGCCGCAAAGGCCAGAAGGTAAACCATCATTATCAATACATTAATGAATTTACATAACGAGAACATCGCATTGTTTAAAATTATTGTGTGTGCATTTGATACGGAATATGGAATTGTGGTATGAACCATTCCTAGAAGTAAAAGATCACCATTATCCAATAGTGAAAAAAAATGTCACGCACAATTGTTGATAATACGTTTACGGATATGTTTTCGGTGTAATTTATGAAACCAGTATATATGAAGGATATATAATGTGATGGTATGGAACCTTCTGTGTGCGGTTCTGACTCGCACTTGGCCGGTTCAGTTCAATGTTCAGGAATGTATACCTAAATAGCACACAATTGTATTTTTTTTTTTAATTAAATCACAACAACCATATAACACTGTAAACAGATAGTAAAGTTTCAGTGCATATGTTAGTCATAGTTTTTACTATAACAACAGTGATTATGATAAGAGATAAGATACGGTTTAGTATATTATATGTCGGTGCAATTAAAATTTAACCAGATAAGTAAATATCACGCCACGTTACAATTTTATTCTGAAGTTAAAACCAAACAGTAGAAAAAGATGATAAAAAAAGGATGTATAGGGAGACTTTTAATTAGTTCTTAATAGCAAAGGATATGAATTCACTCGTGATTACAAACAACTTTTCCAAAGTAACTATATGGCAAATATGAAAGAAAAAATTTGGTCCTTTATACATTTTTGCCGATTTGATAACTTGTTACGTATCAATGACCAAAATTTTTTTTTACGATTTGACATATAGTTTCTTTGGGAAAATTGTTTGTAATCAATCACGAGTACATGCATATCTTTTGTTATCACAAAATAATTGAAAGTCACCCTGTAAACAGAAGGAAGACAAGTTACCCAAAACTACATACACCGTAATTTTTTTATCACCTGCGAAACTTTCAGATGTGATTCAGTGTACGATATACGATCGATATCAATTTAAAAAAATATAGGTCTATTTTTGTCACTTTTTTGTAAGACTGTATCGAAATTCTAAACACTAATTTGCAGATCATACTTATTCGCATTAACAACCAAATAACAAGATTATTATTACTACGCTTTTGTTGTCGAAGTGGCAACAACGTAAATTCAATCAAGCAAAAACAACCCCAAAATTAATTCCATTAGGACGAATTACATTATTAGTTTGATGAAACGAAAAATAACTAGGTAAGGTGTGCATAAAAAACGGTTTATGTTGACATTTAAGAAATAAATGAATTCTTACGTAAATACTCTTTTTTTATTTTTTTATTTAATTACAGCAATTAGTTGTAAGGTACTATTTCGCTTCTCTCCGATCCTCCCCCGTCCAAGCAACGACCTAAGCCGAAGTCCGTGCCCGCCTGGGCGCCCTTAGGTTGTTGCATCTTTTGCTTTGCACTAGGTTGAGTGCCTTCCGCAATCGCCTCCCCTGCCCGCTGAAGTTATAAAGGCACCCACGGCACAGATTACTAAATAGTTACTTCCCACGGCCAAAATCAAGCTCGTCCGTTCGAAAAAAAAAAGTTGTAAGGTACTGAATTACATCTGAAAATATCGCAGGTGATAAAAAATAACGGTTGTACTCGTATATTGTAAATCGATTACTATCCTCCTCTATAATTTGAAGCACCTATCACTCAACAACCCAAAAATAGTCCAGGAAGCGGGCTTTCAAAATGCATGCACTGTTAATTGCTACGACAAAGCAGTCACGGGTTGTTGTAAAATTAGACCACCCATAGCAACTAATGGATACAGGATAGACAGCTTTGACGTGCGTTTGAAATGATCACAGATACATCATCATATCAGCACATATACGTCCCCACCGAGGGGCTCGAGCCTACCCTGAATTAGGGCGAACGGGCCTTAGGCGACCACGCGGGCCCAGTGCGGGTTGACCGACACAACCTTCGAGTTTAACAACAGACACATATTCTAAAAAAAACCTTTAAAAAAAATCTATGAATAAAAACATAGATCACTTTAATAGAAAGTAAAAAGTGACACGAATGGTAAATTTCACACCAAGTAATTTTTTTCGAAAATTAAAATAACATTTTTAACAAACGAGCCATTTATCAATAGATGATGAATATTTATGTAGAAAGATTTATGACATGTTTGTTTATCATATCAGCTCATATACGTCCCCACGGAGGGGCTCGAGCCTACCCTGAATTAGGGTGATCGGGCCTTAGTCGACCACGCGGGCCCAGTGCGGGTTTGTCGACTTCACACACAACCTTCAAGTTTAACAACAGACACATATTCTCAACAAAAAAAAACTTAAAAAAAATCTACAAATAAAAACACAGATCACCTTATTCGAAAGTAAAAAGGTGACACGAATGCTAAATTTCACACCAAATAAAGTTTTTCGAAAATTAAAATAACATGGTTTGCAAACGAGCCATTTATCAATGGATGATGAATATAATATGTTGAGGTATTTATGACATAATTTATCATATCAACTCATATACGTCCCCACCGACGGGCTAGAGCCTACCCTGAAGTATATTAGCAATGGCACCGAAACTGTACAATAAGTTGCCAATAAGTATAAAAGAGGTTGGATGTTTAGATGTTTTTAAAAATAAAGTTTTTGATATGTTACTGAAGAAGGCATATTACTCTGTTGACGAATATCTTAATGACTAAAATGTGACATTTCCTACTTTATTATGAATTTGACATGTAACTATTTTTATACATCTTCGACTGGTGCCTACCTACCTAATAATTTGTTTTCTGTTATTTTTAATTTAATTGTCATCTTATATTAATCAATGAACTTATTATTTTATTATTAAAGTGAATTTCTCTAATTAATAATTTGGAATGTTTTAACTCCTTTTAATTTTTGGACTATACCAGTTTTTTTTTATTTTTATGTAATCATTTAAATTTGTTTAATTCATCACCTTGGTACTAAAGATTTGCATGCCGTTTTACGGCGGAATATTTAAGGCACTATTATATAAGACTACAACTTTTGTTACCAATATTCTGCAAATAAATGTTTTACTTACTTACTTACTGAATTAGGGCGATCGGGCCTTAGTCGACCACGCGGGCCCAGTGCGGGTTGGTCGATTTCACACACCACCTGCGAATTTCTTCGCAGGCGTGTGCAGGTTTCCTCACGATGTTTTCCTTCACCGTAAGAGCGTCGGATAAACGTACGTACATTAAGAAATCTAAATTCGAAATCACATTGGTACGTGGCGGGATTCGAACCACGACCTCCAACCACGTCATGATGAGACCCAGTAAATTCAATGGCATCAAATTCACTAACGCGACGTACAGAGTCCAGCACATCAAGCTACACACTCGTAGGAATCTGATGTATACGCATAGGGCATAAGGACTGTGCAAAGTTCGAAGTGCCTAGTTTGATGTGCTGGCCATTGTACATTATGGATCTCCATTTGTTCGATTCCATAGTAAACTTAATCTACAGCGGTGGTCAAGTTTCTCTGACGGGTAAAAACTTGATCTATCAACTTAACATCAAACTTGAAGGTTAGAAACAATCACAAAACAAATGACAGGTTTGTAGAGACGTGACAGACGATTTAGCCTTCTACGGATCTTATACTAAAGGTCTACGTTTGTGTTTTAGTGGTATGCATGATAAAAAATATAAAAACTACAACGGCAAGTAGCAACATAAGTAAATTTACTGAGTGACCTTGACGCTTTTAAGGTCTTAAAACTATAATAGGAGCACACGCTACAAATTACTATCGTGAGTTATTCATTGTACACTTAGACGAGCCGAACTCTTTTTTTTTAAAGCGGCCAAGTGCGTGTCGGACCCGCGCAATGTATATTTTGAAAAACAAAATTATTTTTACAGTTGGTAACAGAACATTTTTTACGGAAAATCTATGAACTTTTTACTAATCCAACTCCACATCTTAAGTTGGTCGATTCCAAAAGTCATCGTACATCTGAATAAGTAAATACTAAAGGAGATAACTAAAGATGACATTCATTAGATCTAGACTTTCTGATTCCCAGACTAATAGGAATGAGACCTAAAATCGGTTACCTAAAACTGACCATTTCGATGACCATCATTACTATACACCGTACATACCTGATTTAAAAAAATTTTGCTACTGTTCACCTGACTGTAAATTCTAAGGCTTTTGAATAAAGAACAAATTCGAATGATAAGGGTGTAGGATAAATAACAAAAGCGGAGTCACGCTCAAGAGCACACGGTCGCGGAAAGAGCTAAATAGAAGTCAACACAACACACACAACACAAATAACAAAACACAGACGATTCCAACAGAGATACCACAGGAATTCCGACTGATACTACTATCCGATTGACTGAAACAGAAATTAAAATTCTATTCAGCACAAAGTCAAGATAAACTTTACAAATAAATCAATATGTCTTGAGTCTTGAAAACGCTGGGCACTTTCTCAACTGCTTCCCTGAGAGTACTTCCCGGAATACAAAGACGGAGAAACTTCAAATAATCGGACTGATCTAAGCGCTTTCTGATAGAAACGCACCTCACGCATTCTCGACACTTAATGAGATTTGTAATAGTTATCTAACCAATGAACGGTTGATCAAATGAAAGATAGAACTTAAAATATGGACACCAAAGTTATTGAAGGTGGCTTATTATGGAAAGTCAAAATCTGAAATAAGAAAAACGTATGCCGTTACCACGTATAGTGGTGGTCATACAAATATAAAAACGCTTTTTCATTCGACATCTTTATAAAAAGATGTGTCTTTTGGCACGTAGCCGGCAGAAATTTTCACAGTACTTTGTTTGTTTGTTTGTTATCTTTTCACGCTTCTACACTCTAACAGAACTTTACAAAATTTGGCATGCAGGTAGCCTGTGTCACGAGGAAGGACATAGGCTACTTTTTATCCCGGGAAAATAGCATAATCCGATGCAGTTCCTGAAGGAACTAAAAAAATACTCTTTTTTTAGTTCCTAAAGAAACTAAAAAAATACTCTTTTTTTGGTTAATTTCTTTTACATCGCAACGGAACAACGGATTGTTGTGATTTTTTGCACAGAAATGGTTGAGGAGGTAGGACACGAGGTAATATACTAATCACCCTTAACCGCTCCAATACCGCATTTAACCGTCTTTTGTTTAACTATTGTATCTGAGCTCGATATCGCGACTACGGGACGCGAAAAGTTAAGGCCCCGTGGTACTTAAAAATCTGTCTTTGTCTTTTTTAACCCCCGGCGCAAAAAAGAGGGGTGTTATAAGTTTGACCGCTATGTGTGTGTGTGTGTCTGTGTGTCTGTGTGTCTGTCTGTGGCACCGTAGCTCTCAAACGGGTGAACCCATTTGGATGCGTTTTTTTTTATTTACAAACAGGTTTTTTGGCGATGGTTCTTAGATACGTTTTATCAAAATCGGTTCAGCCGTTTCAAGGTCATCAGCTCTTTTGTTAGCTGCGGTAGGGTTCTTAGACTCTTAATGTGTATTTACTTTACTTTCAAACATACATGTGACCTAAAACTTGAAACGCTCATGTATGCTTAATAACTATGCAGGATTATGGAACTCTTGGTCTGATGCTGCAGCCAGGATATCCAGAACACTAGCACACTCTTAAAAAAATAATAGCAGATATGTCGTGTTTGGACTCGTTTTGTTCAGTATTTGATTCTGCATACAATGCAATGGTGGCAACACGGTGATCTGATGCTGCGGCCAGGATATCCAGAACACTAGCACATCCTTGAAAAAATAATAGCAGATATGTCGTGTTTGGACTCGTTTTGATCAGTATTTGATTCTGCATACAATGGCAATGGTGGCAACACGGTGAGCTGATGCTGCGGCCAGGATATCCAGCACACTAGTACACTCTTAAAAAAATAATAGCAGATATGTCGTGTTTGGACTCGTTTTGATCAGTATTTGATTCTGCATACAATGCAATGGTGGCAACACGGTGAGCTGATGCTGCGGCCTGGATATCCAGCACACTAGTACACTCTTAAAAAAATAATAGCAGATATGTCGTGTTTGGACTCGTTTTGATCAGTATTTGATTCTGCATACAATGCAATGGTGGCAACACGGTGAGCTGATGTTGTTAAAATCCGTTAAATTTTTGACATACCTACGTACCTGAAACTATGACTAACTGTAAACTAAATATTATTGAGATAAACCTTCGCTTTGATTTCTTATTCTTTGCAATTCTTCCAATGCTGATTTATCATGATTTACAATGTTGATGTATTAACGCAGCCTTTCATAATAAAATATTTCAACGCGCGCCTAAATAATTTAGCATCTCTTACATAACTTCCAAACATTTTGGTTTAAAAACAAAACAACCGAACATAATTTTGATGAATGTTTTATAGACAAATCTATATCCTTTTAGATATAACTGTACTTGTCATTAATTATTTTGAAAATAAGTAAAAAATTTTGAAATAAAAATTAAAGAACTTTATTTTAGTAAATAAATCATATTATCAAATTACTTATTTTAAGAATAAAACCGAAAATAGACGATAAAATGGCTCGAAAAGAGGTACCTTTGCGAAATAATTCTATCGAAAGAAATAATTCTAGCGGAAAAAAGCTAGTGTTATATAATTACCATAAATACTCCTTACTAATATTATAAATGTGAAAAGGTGTGTGTTACCTCTTCACGCTTCAACATCTCAACCAATCTCGACGGAATTAAGCATGTACGTAGCCTCTCTCATGGAAAAGGACATAGGCTACTCTTTATCCCGTAAAAAAAAGTAGTCTGATACAGTTCCTGGGGAAACTAAAGAAAAAAAAAACTATTTTGGTTGTTTTTTTAACATCGAAACGAAGCAACGGATTGAAGTGGTTTCTTTAGCATAAAAAGGGTTGAGAGGGTGGGAAATGATGTAGGTTGCTGTGGTGGTAGGGCATTTTCTAAGCTCGCCTGGCTAGCTACCACCATCATATCTAAGTCTTGCCGCCAAACATCAGTGTTAACAACATTGATGTGTTCCGGCTTGAAGATAAGATAGCCAGTTCTCCATTGCGTTGCGTGCGTCTTGGTAAGCCCGCTTCCACCTTCGGCATCATCGTCACTTACCATCAGTTGATATGATGCCAAGGGCTTACCAATTGTGAATAATAAAAAAAACATATTAGCTTAATAAAGTTCACAACGGATCTAGAGTAAACTCATGTCTATGTGCCACGCGCTCCACTCACCCTCAAACACATTCATAAAAGCGATGTCCACGCGGGCGAAGCCGCGGACAAAAGCTAGTAAAAAAAAAGGGGGTATCCATACACTTAAACTATTGTGACAATATTATGATACTAAACCAAACAGGACAGATATAGTATCGAAGCACGTTTAAAAACTAATTAAACAGTTAATCTGGTGAAAATATAATATTGGCTTAGTATTTTTTAACCCGACTACGAAAAAAGGAGGGTTATGTTTTTGGCAATCTACGTATGTATGTATGTTCGTTTATCTGTTCCCTCGTATTTCTTAAAACACTTATGCGATCTTTACAAATGTGATGTATTTGTATGTCATAGGATATATAGCATTTAAAAAATCAATATAGCGGATTTTATAGCTGAATTACACAACCCAAAAAAATTTTTTTTAGATATTCATTATCATGTTTTTGTATCAAAATCAAAAGAAAGGTCTTGACGAGCACATTCTAAGCATGTATAATTACACATACAAATGTTTTACATTTCGTAGCAAATGGTCTCACAAGCGATATAACTCTTTGCCTGTGTCAGTGTTTCCTGATTCCTATAGTTTGGGGATCTTCAAGGCAAGAGTGAACAGGCATTATTTGAGTTTGCGTGTACCATCCTCGACTGCATCATCCATCACTTACCATCAGGCGAGTTACAGTCAAACGCACAAAAATTTTCATTTAAAAAATATATATATATTATGAGACGACTCAATGTACGCGCGCGCTACAAACTAGCGACACAACACGCGGCCGCGGGTGGTGAAGTGGAGTGACGCTGTACTCTGAGCACAAAAAATATGAAAATAAAATAAAAGTTAAAAAAACTAAAACCCGATTACGAAAAAGTATGAAAACGAGAGATTCCCGCCCAAAATTATAGCCTTTATTTTTTTCTTCATCTGGGGAAATATGGTCGCAGTCCCTATCGTAATCAAAATGTTTATCATAAGTATCTATCATTATGGCTTGCGACCACGGCTATTACCCCAGTTGAAGGGAAAAATAAAGGTTATGTATGATTTAAGGCGGGAAACTATTGTTTTCATACTTTTACCTTTTATAACTTTTATTTTTTTATCGTTCTTAATTCTATGACCACCACTGTATATTTTTATCCACAATTGGTAAGCCCTTGGCATCATCTCATCTGATGGTAAATGAAGATGATGCCGAAGATGGAAACAAGCTTACCAAGATTCCTTAACACAATAGGGAACTGGCTATGTAATCTTCAAGCCGGAACACATCAATGCTGGTTACATTGGTTACATTGGTTACAATGGTGGTAGCTAGCCAGGCGGGCTTAGAAAATTCACTTCCACCAACCAAACCGAGACTCACAAAGTTAAACTCCGCCGGAGATCGAACCCGTGACCTTCTGATTTATGTATGTGCTTATTTTAAACTGCATTTTAAGTCTCAAGTGACAGTGCAAAACACAACGTTCGATGTTCATTTAGACGGCAACACTTATACTTAACAAATAATACTTTAAATATACAGTTCTATTTCAAGTTCACCAACTATTCATTGAACGAATTATCCGTCACACGACCATATTCCAATGAATTAAAACTTTTACGACTAAACACACAAACCTGTTACCTAGTGTTAGTTTAATTTAAAATGCAACAGCCGTTGGCGTCATCGAAACGTTAGAGCTTTCGATCGATAGCTCCAAACACGTGAGAGCCACGATCCAAGCAATTAGTTAGATAAAGTTTTATCTAAATCTAATAAAGATGTGATTTCAATGTCGACAGACGAGCACGCTGACGCCAGTCACTTAGATTCACTAGCTAGGGAGTGGTATTTTTGGGTTAAACATAAAAGTATTTTAAATCCACAATTGATAAGATCTTGACATCACCTCACCAGATGGTAAATGACGATGATGCCGAAGATGGAGGTGAGCTTGCTATATCCCAACGCAATGGGGAACTAGCTATCGTATCTTCAAGCCGGAACACATCAATGCTGTTAACATTGACGTTTAGCAGCAAGACTTAGACCAGCAGAAAAATAAATTGTACAGCCACGTTGTGGATACTTTCTCTTATGGCCTTCACCCTCTGGCATACATTAATTAACATCACCTAGTAGGAAAGAAAAGAGATAATCACACTTTATAAAATATTTACACATAATCTGGTTTTGTACGGAGATACCCAGTGTAGTTAGCCCTGTTAAGTTTTAATAACTCCCAAAGTTTAATTAAAATCGTTAGAGGCATTTTTGAGAAGAAAAAAAAATGACCTTGGATTTGTATGGGACATTTAATCCGACATTTGTATAAAGTTGTAGTAACATACAACGTTTTATTATTTCGTTAGTCATTGTTGAGAAACAATAATAAGTGCTTTTTTACTTTGGTGTCAAATAAAAGGCTGGAGATATAAAAATAATATTTCCCTAACCCAAATTGCATCCAAATCCGATCAGTAGTAGAGCCTGGACAGATAGTCATTTTATTTTTATTTTTTGGACTCAATTATTGTAAAACAATCAATCCCCATCGAAATATATACTTCGATTTTTTTATCACAGTACTTTCTTCACTCCTGTGTAAAGTAAAAAGCATTATGTAAAATGGTGCATATTTTTTGAGAGCTTTAGAGGTGTTTCTACTTATAAAAACGAACATCTTTTGATCTACAACTATGCTGAAATCCCAAAAAAAATTGGGCTTCAGGGTATATTGGACTATTCGCTTGTTATCTTTTGACAAGCCTTTATATGGAAAGTCCAATGTTTTATACGATTTCAGGAATGTTGTAGAATAAAAATTGGAAGTCTCATGAGTAGAAAGCCCGCTTTGAAAATGTGCTTTATTTTACCTTACTAAACATCATGCAAAGTGAGACTCGATGCTTCTATACTAAAATAATTTACAAAATTGTAAAAGTCACTCAGAACCATCTTTGCACCTTGTACCTTTGCTCAAAGTCGTTTTTCTCTAACAATGTGCTCTGATTTTCGAGTAGAACAAAATCAAAAATACCCCACTAGAGGGTAACGCACCCCTCGAGTTCAGACCCCCGGGCGACGTCGCGACGGGCTCACACACACAAACAACCCTAAAAACATTAGTACTATTGTATATTCCGTTGGCATTACAGACAGACATATTTCACGACAGGATGGCTGGAATTTTGGAATTGATTTGCGAAAGACAGGAAACACTGTGAGGATTTGTGTTTGATGTTGTGAGTGAATTAAAAGACGATACCAGAGTTCTGTGTGAAGTATTCGACATTGTTTAACACGTTGCTATTGTTTTTGAAAACAAAGTAGGTATCAAACAAAACATACGTGAATGTAAACAGAATGTAAACGAGATAATTGACAAGTCGATTTGTAAACTGAGCAGCGGTAAATGATATGTAGTTCAATTTTTAAGAAATTAATATGGTAGATAAGAAAATGTACAAGCAACGTTTTCCTCTATATTAGTAGGTACCGAGAAACTGATAAAAGAGGTTAATTGATAGAGGTTAGTATCGAGCGTGACATTAGATCATCGAGTAAACAATAGGCACTTGTCTTGTATGCATACGAATCTATTGCTCTAAATATTATGATTGTAAATACTTACATAGGTTATACAATCGTCGTAAAATGTACACTTGACACTGGGATTCAATCAAGAGAACTCATTCTCACGGACACTGCACTTGTAAGGCAAATTTGCGGTTTCCAGTCTATATCTGACTACACGACCTACGTAAAATCAGTCTTTTATATATGTAAAAGTATTACAAAACTTTAAATTTAATTTGTCTTCTAAATTTTAAATATTGCACCGGTATATTGCTCAGCTCTATCGCTATGGGTCGCACCGTTTTCGGGATATCGATCTGTCCTGGGCGCGCTGCAGCTCTTTCTTGGACCACCCCGTTTTAAATCACAAAAACACCTTTTTGTGTTATTATTATTTTTTTCCAAATTATCTGCAGATTTTTTTGTTTTGTTTTTCAGACGTTTGTTTATAAGGCACGTCGCGATCAGCTGTTTCTGTCAGAGCATCATACGCGGAGCGTCCACGCTAGAGTGCCGCGCGCGACTAACTGACTCGCTCGTCGCTCGACCGACTTGACACTCGACCGACTACTTCGTACCGCCGTATCTTCAAATGGTCCGTTTCGACAATGGAATCGTCATGGCCGTACTAGAGCTCTACCTTAGCTGTATACACGGATGTACTTGTACGCGTGTAAACAAACGAACGTGCTTTTCTAGGTTTTGATTCTCTCATCTCGTCTTTCAAGTTTTTGACTCGGTTAATTCTATCTAACTGTACACTTTCTTGCTTAAACCTCTAAAGTAGATACGACTGTATTTTGGGTCAAACCAAACAGGTACTTAACAAATAGGAAAGGTAAAATTTCGTCACATGCACGACCATAGAAGTTAATAACGTAATGGACAGTAATTGTGACAGTCGACAACAAAGGCAACAATACAAACAATGACAAAATCTCACGAACTTCTGTCAAGTTACTGTGATTTTTAGGCAATTTACTTGCAACATTTTGATAATTAAAATAAAAAATACATAAATGGTAGGAAGATGTTAGTCGTTGCAACATTTAAGACAATAAATAGTAGTATATTATGTATGATAAAATAGAAAAACAATTGCACTCAATGAGGCATTGAAATAGGAAGATGTTCTCAAGTGTGCGCATTGTCAAGTCTTAAGAATAGTTCATACATAACGCTACTTAAAACAAAAGGACTCCATTGTGAATTGCACGTGTACATTATATTGTACACTCATATATCTATACTAATATTATAAAGAGGTAAATTTTATATGTTTGTATGTAGGAGGTAATCTCTGGAACTTCTCATCCGATTTCAAAAATTCTTTCACCAATATGCAAAGTGGACCTTCACCTAGCTCACCGCGCACCCCCGATATCCACGCGAGCAATGCCGTGGGCAACTGCTCGTTTAGTTATAAAACTGAACAAACAATGAAGACCTCACACAAAGGTTATCGATAGAGTGTATATTCTATGGACCTTTCAATCAATATAACAGTTGATCGAAGTATGGACCTAAAGAACGCACTATACAAGACTGCATGAGGAAACGGAGTTACAAATCTTTATACTTACGTGGCAAACAAAAATAATATACAACTACTTAGTAGAACCATGGCGTACTTCTATTGTGCAAAGCTAACATCTGCCAGATCAATTCATAAACTGACCTTTAGACAGTCGACATTATACCTTAGAACACGTGCTCACAAAACGTTAGTAGGAAGCTATTGCTAAACTTTTGGCATTTATAAAGACACTCAGATTTACTTATACAAGCTCTATACTGAATAATGTGTTACTCAGATCGTTGGGTAACTTAGAGGAAGTAGAAAAAGATCTTCACGTAAAACAGACATCCCATGATCGACAAAAACTAAGTTCATGTAAATCGAGTTAGAGCAACAGAGCCGTGGGAACGAGCGGGGAAGGGACGGTCACGATCGAGTTTTTATCGAACTTTGAATAAATCCAGCCCCGTTGCATGTCCCACCCAACTCTCATAGATACGCTCATTGACGACCCGCCATGCATTAAATTGCATAATTATAATATCTATGATCATTTTGTATAACAATTACTAGGAAGTTATGTTGAAATCTATTTGTGAGATACAAACGACCACTCTAAACTCATGAATCGGTTTCATGAAACACATACTGAATTTGAAAAAAAAAACTTTTGGACTTTTTATACGTGGTCGTTTACTATGGGCACAGTATTACGATATGGCTTACAGTAGCGCAAAGCCTATGATGTCGCACGATGGCGCCACTGCGTAGGTGCTAGCAGTACTAGCCTGTAGCCCGCCTGGCAAACTCGCCTGTGCCCCGCCGCCCACTGCTCCGCAAGTACCCGTCCGTTGCTCTGCGTAAGTAAATTCGTTGCACTACTGTAAGCAGCTATATTGTAATACTGTGCTATAGAAATCGTCAAAAGCTCAAGCCAAGGGCGATTGAGCGAGCTATGCTCCGAGTTTGCCTGCGTGAGAAATGAGATCCGTAGGACAACCAAGCTAATCGATATAGCTCACAAAATCGATAAACTTATGTGGCAGTGGGTGGAGCACATAGCACGTAGTACAGATGGCCATTGGGGAAGTAAAGACGTAGCCCCCTCCCACAAGGTAGACCGATGACCTGATGAAGTCGCGCTATGCCGCTGGATGCAGGTAGCGCAGTACCTATCAATCAGTAGATTGTACCATACGATAAGAGAGAGAGAGAGAGGGCGAGAAAGAGAGAGAGTTGATCAGTGAAATTTATACAGAGTGTAAAACAATTGGTGTAGGACCCGTTAACTCGTTCTACTCATCATACTGAACAACTTTTCCCAGGAACCCATAGTAAATTCTCAAAAAAAAAATTGGACCCTCCATACTAAAATGCACAAATTTGTTGGATCAGTTGATCGATTTGTATGAAGAGTAAACATTTTTTTGCGATTTCAGCAAAGTCGTAGAACAAAAGTTCTTCAGTATGATGAGTAGAAGCCCCGGTTAACGGAACCTACACCAATTTTGTTACACCCTGTATAGAGACCATATTCTTTGCAAATCCAGTATGGGTTTCTTTTATCTCTTCTGTCGAGTTTCTTCGAGGAAGTTTCTCAGGGTCATAAGACTCATAAGTAAAATTCCCTGTTTAAACTCAGATTCGCATACCAGGCTATATAAGACCTTATTTTTTTTGTATACATTTTTCCAGTCAGAAGATTAATAACAAAGCATATTATGCAGTTAGAAAATCTTTTACCCTGTATATTGAAAAAGTTGATTATCAAGCGAAAATCCCGGTTTTTAGGGTTCCGTGCACACAAAGGGTGGCCAACGGGACCCTATTACTAAGCCTCCGCTGTCTGACCGTCTGTCCGTCCGTCTGTCAGCGGCTGTCAGTCAAGTGAAAAAACAAGGGTGTCTCCATACAAAAAAAGTGGTTTTTTTATAGGTCTTTAGAAGTACATTTGATTTAGCTCCATCGTAAAAATGGTAATATACACAAGCGTGAAACTTGGTGTGATTATAGTACTAATACTCAAGTAAGAAAACAAATCATAAAAATCGGCCAAGTGTGAGTCGTAGGTACTCGCGCTAAAGAGTCCAAACAGAATGACAAAAAAGCACATTTTCGTCACTCGCGTTGATGTCTTTTGCTTGTAATGTGAATAGGTATCACTGTCATTATACTGTGTAGTTGTGTGGAGAGGTATGGTAGTACGGAACACTCGGAGTGCTAGTCCGACTCGCACTTGACTGGATTTTTTTATATCCTGTATATTAAAGGAGAAGATTATCAAGGAGTGTAGTAATTCTAATTTGGAATCAGAATCAATAATAGCAATAAAAGATTAATTAATAGCACTTGAGAGGTAGGCTCACCCATAACGTTTCTTGCTGCAATGTTGCAATGCACTTTGAAGTCTGTTTAATATTTAATAACCACAGATAACATACCTGAAACAAGAAACACAACATTTATATTTATGCACAGTGGCCTAAGTAATAAAATGCTTATTATAGAACGGAAAAACAAGTACAGTACACAAACAGTCTCATCTAATCAGTAGCATTAACCTAAATCCCAAATGATTACTCATAAACTCATAATAGATTGCGTATGAAGTCGGAACGGAACGGAATCAGTCCACCGTGATACCACTGCATTACGCTTTTCACGTCTATGTCGAAACGAAACTAAGAGTCACACGATTTCCAACTAAAATCCAAATGGCATTTATGTTGAAGAGCATAAAGCTGATAGTGTTAAATCATCTACCGTGGAAACTGACGTAACACTACCGAATTCAGTTGCGGTTCACTGCTACCACAGTATTACGATATGGCTTACAGTAGAGCAACGCCTTTGATGTCGCACGATGCCGCCACGGCGTACGTACTAGCAGTACTAGCCTGTAGCCAGCCTGGCAAACTCGCGGAGTTTCGCCGCCCGCTGCCCCGCAAGTACCCTTGCGTTGCTCTGCGTAAGTACATTCGTTACACTACCGTAAGCCGCTATATTGTAATACTGTGCTGCTACCATGGTTTGACCAGTAGGCGCTACTTTTTCTTTTGACGGATCCCAAAAAAACCTGGCTATCATTCGACACAGTATTGCTGGCAGATTTTTTTCTGATTACGACGACTCCTTGCAATTCAAACTTTTGCTTAACAATGATTATTTTGCTCAAGGAATGGAATTGTATCTCGCGGTGAAAACTAGCTTAGTCAAAGATGATGTCTTCGATAAAAAAAATAATTCAAAGACTAGACAAATTCAAACTTTTCTTCACAATGATTATTTTGCCCGAGGAAAGGAATTAAATCTCGCGGTGACAACTAGCTTAGTCAAAGCTGACGTCTTCGTTATACACAAACTTTCAAAGACTAGACAAAAGCTATCTGCGGTGAATCTAAATGCAAATCCTAAGTGAATTACTTGCGACGAGAGAATGCAGGATAGGGAACGTGATCTAGCAAATTATCGGACTACAGGAAGAGGTGGGTGCCTTGGTCTAGCCACAAAGCTGGTCTAGACAATGTCTAGACGGTTTCATTTGCAGGGATCAAAAGACGGAAACCGATTGTAAAGTTACAATCGATAAAAGGTTTTGAGAGCTGAAAAAATCTACTAAGCGTACGTAAGTTACAAACGTAGATATTATTTTGTTACTAGCTGGTGCGCTATATATACACCATCCTTGATTATCGCTCTTTATATTGGTGAAAACCGTTTCAAAATCCGTTGCGTGATTTAGAAGGAGTAAGCGGATAAACACACACAAACGCGAAGACCAACTTCCTTTTATGCTATGTAGAAATTAGACGTAACACTAGATTTCATAGCAAATATTAAAAGGAAAAGATTATTTTAAAATCTCCGAAGGGACAAGTCATAAGTGGCGTTTTAAATGCTACAACAGGAATCTAAGGAGTCTAGACACGATAATTGAATTGGCCGAGTGCTCTCACCGACGATGTCTGTGTTACGTCTGAATTCCACAGGCCATTACTCCAGGAGCCTGTGCAACCCTTAGGGCATAAAACTTGCATTTGGACTCGTCTGTGCAGTATACGAGCGCAGAGTGCACAGGCACACATTGGAAGAGTATTAAAGCAAAGTGTATATATTAGTACTAACATACAGTATGGGCGCTCCCTGCCGCTCTCTAGATTGCGACCTCACCTCCTCTTCACCCAGATTGATACAGATTGGTTACAGTTTGGTTGACGAACGTATAGGATTTCGCCGCCATTTTGTTTGTTCCGTCATTCCTTTTTTGAAATGACATTTCTGGCCCTATTATTGTCCTATTGTATAGGCTTTCTTCTATATTGTCAATTTCTTTTTTTGTGTTGTGATGCAATAAAGAATATTGTATTGTATTGTATTGTATTTCTGGCCCGTTGTATGAAGTGTCCAGGGTGTGATTAAAGTTTAGGTTCTGAAGCGACGGCGGCGCTGTTTTACTGCTTGCTAAAATGGAGCCATCTTTTACTATTAAAATTTTATACCAAAGAATAGAAAATAACTTTTAATTTTTAAGTTTCAAAAAACACGGTTGTCATACAAACTAAAAATTTAAATTTCTTAAGAAGCAACGGCCCTATTTTAATGAAACACAAAGCTTGGCACGAAATTCTAGGGAGTGAATTATTTTTTCAAAATACTTTAGTTATTGAAAACTTATGAAATCAACAAATTAGATTAGCAATTGCGATTTTTAGACTCCAATAAAAACCTTTACTATCTTAATATATATAAATCTCGTGTCACAATGTTTGTCCTCAATGGACTCCTAAACCACTTAACCGATTATAATAAAATTCGCACACCATGTTCGATCCAACTTGAGAGATAGGATAGTGCAGTGTAGGGTAGTGTAGTGTAGGGTAGTGTAGGGTAGTGTAGTGTATGTAGGGTAGGGTAGTGTAGGGTAGGGTAGGGTAGGGTAGTGTAGAGTAGTGTAGGGTAGGGTAGGGTAGTGTAGTGTAGGGTAGGGTAGGGTAGTGTAGTGTAGTGTATGTAGGGTAGGGTAGGGTAGTGTAGGGTAGGGTAGGGTAGTGTAGTGTAGGGTAGTGTAGGGTAGTGTAGTGTAGTGTATGTAGGGTAGGGTAGGGTAGTGTAGGGTAGGGTAGGGTAGGGTAGTGTAGGGTAGGGTAGGGTAGGGTAGTGTAGTGTAGGGTAGTGTAGAGTAGGGCAGTGTAATGTAATGTAAGGCGGTACGAAGTTCGCCGGGACAGCTAGTAGTTTAGTAAAAATTACTTTATTCGAAAAAGTACAAAATACACTCTCTACAAATTCGTGTCTGGGTTATGTGGATTAAGTATCATTATAATAGGTCCATGGCCAATGTCCAGCAGTGGACGTCTTTCGGCTGATTTGATGATAATGATGATAATAGGTCCATGCATTTAAAATTATTTCAATTATTTTGTATGGGAAATGAGATTCGGTAACGTCTCTTATCGAAAAAATAATTTATTTTGTAACAAAGAGTGTTTTTTTTTTGTATTTAGATACATTTTACTTACTCTCTCGCTTCCTGCAATGGTTATGATCGTTACAGAATTGTGCATAAGTGTAGACGGAGGCTGCTATCCACTCTTCTGTTGTATCTATCCACTGTCCTTTCTACAAGTACGTTAGGCATTATCCGTGCTGTCGATCTTTCATAAACCTATTTATAATTCAACCCATTCTTAAAGTGGCACTCGAGTGCTTAGGAAACCCGGCGGTGGTTGCAGTAGCAGTTTTAACTAACTGCAAGATTTATAACTCAGTGTTTTTATACTATTTGGACAGCTAGGAAAAGCTTATCATCACCGGCCGCATGGAAGGAAAAAGGAGCAGGTATAACACTTTAAACTTTCACGATTATTCATAATGAAAAATTGAAAGCGGGACTTGACGTTTTTACCTCTACGTTTCGACTATGCTTCGATAGCCGTGGTCGCGAGTAGACTGAAGCCGCGGTGTCATCGCCGCATCAAAGGAGCAGGTGACGAATGCCCATTCAATGGGCTGACGTGGTCAATGTAATTACAAGGCCCTACAGGCCAACATACACAGCGCACAAGATCGAGCGGCATGGAGAGCAGTGGTGGCGAGAGCGACCCACGATGGTCACCTCCACTCAGTCATGAGGATACGACCATGAAGAAGAAGATTTTATACTTTTATTCCGTGGTTTATAAGTTACTAGCTTTTTCCCGCGGCTTCGCCAGCGTGGACATCGTTTTAATGACTGTCTTTAAGGGTGATTAGTAAATTACCTATGTCGTTTGCCACCTACTCAACCATTTCTGTGCAAAAAATTACAACAATCCCTTGTTCCGTTGTAATGTAAAAGAAATTAACCAAAAAAGAGTATTTTTTTAGTTCCCTCAGGAACTGCATCAGATTAAGCTATTTTCCCGGGATAAAAAGTAGCCTATGTTTTCCCCGTGACACAGGCTACCTGCATGAAAAATTTTGTCTAGATTGGTTGAGGTGTAGAAGCGTGAAAAGGTAACAAACAAACAAACACATTTTCACTTTTATAATATTAGTAAGGATCGCAGAAAGCTGGTTTTTCATAGCAAGCGGTTTGTTTCGACTGCTACATGTGCACGGAGCCCTACAGAGACGTCCATCACCGTCAATTCTCGTTGCTCGCTAATTAATTTTGACTTTACGGTGTGCGTTATGGCGAGAGGTTTCACTGCAGCTATATTAGTGCAAACATTCAATCTCGACTGTTATGTAACTTACGATAAAAATATGTAAGTAATTATGAAACCATCAATGCAATATTGCTTTGATTAAGTTATGTATGATTTAGATAAGACTACAGTAAAGTTGGTTAATACGATTCACGAGAAGTTGCGTTTGAATTGATACAAACAGATGATTTATACGAAAAACAAATGAAATGTTAAAACTTTCGTTCTACCGCTTTTTAAATAAACGTCAATTTGACTTTTCATAGAAATTGATCGCTACATTGGTGATGTTTACATGTACAGTCCAAAATTTTGAGTTTATTTAAAAAGTGGTCGCCCTACTTCCGGGTAGGCTCGTGCCCCTCGGTGGGGACGCATATGAGCTGATATTAATGAATGAATGAAAAAGTGGTAAAACAAACGTTGTCACATTTTGTCCGATCTACAATGTCACATTTCATCTGGTTTGTATATTATGTGTTCTTTTTCGGCAATTTCCTTAACTTGTTTAACCCGGAGATGATGTGGTGTAAAAAGTTACGTGGCGGTTGTGGAGGGTATATTTGACCCTGTATTTTATTGCATTATTAATGGCTATATTTATATTTTTCAACAAAGAATTCAAGTTGACTCTATTAGTTGGATAATATTGTATGGATTTAAAAAAAAAAAGCACATGTAATAATACAAAATGTTTTTATTACATTAGTTTTAGTAAAGGTTTAAAAATACTGAACAGTATGAAGACACTGCTAAAGGCTGGATTACATTTGGTAGGGTGATATTTAATCTTTTTGACTTTGCGCATGTGTGACTCTGGTCGCAGGCGGTGGCCGACTAAAAAGCTGTGTTGAACATGTGAACGGGTCTCTTAGCAACAGCTACTGAGACGTCCAACGTCCTATGACCACAGATTACTAATTAGTTACTACGTAACTATGACCGCGGGAAAAAAAACTACACCCGATTAAAAATTGACAGGGTCAAAATGACCCCTCCACATCTTCGCCGGGTTAAATTGAAATCTACGTTCATTCACCGTAACTACAACCTATCACTAAACATCTAAAGCGTAAAGCAGAGCCACAATACAAATTGGCGTTAATTTTGTAGCCGTTACCGACGCACGCGCGGCCGCGAGGCGCTAACCTCTAAGGATTATGCCACTAGGCTCCAAAGCTATTGTTGTACTCGAAAAACCGCATCGAAAACATGAATTGTAGATCGCAGAGTTATTGAACTATTGAGTTATGTGCCAAAGGTTACGCATAGGGAGTCGGGTCGTTCTTTTCCCTTTAGTATGGTCGAGGGAAGCGATGGCTGACTCTCGCGTTATACTTGTGACCGGGTGCTGTCCATGTGAACTGGCCTACTCTTGTCAAAGGCATTAATGACATATTCAATAATATTAATGTCTAATTATAACTTATGGTGTCATATTGTTTACGTGTCCTCGTGACATTATTTGATATCAATGAATTTATTATTTTATTTTTAATGTTTTTTCACAAATGACATTGTCTTAGTAATTGATATTTTATAACCATCAGAAACAGTGTAATTTGCACCTGTTTTGAATAAACTTTTGCAATTGAATTGATTTTTTTGGGGCTGCCATGACCCCAAACATAGAAATTTAATTAAATCAAACAATTTTATTTAAATAATTAATTCATCTACGTACATCTATTGAAATTCGGAAACATCAAATCGATAAGAACAACAATTTTTTTTTAAATCGGACAGTGACAAGGGCGTTGTATAGCTTTAATAATAATTTTGTTTGAGGATTTGGAACGAAATCTTGGAGCCCCAGTAGATTAATCCAACCTTTCGCCTTTTGTGTCTTGCTTTTAAACGACGCTTCCGTCTTTTAACCTTTTGACTTTTTTATTCATTAAATCGTTCACTCTAAATTCCAGGTCACTGTAAAATATGTTTTTGACACTATGGTACGTTTTAATTAAACCGTTCATAACAGTCTCCGGTCGACACAAAAAAAAACTCCATATTTAGAATCTTGGTGTGACAGAGAACACTGATTTTAGAATATTTAGAATATTTTATCTATATCCCAGTAGGTTATGTGATAAACTTTCTTTAAAATTTATGTAAACACGACACAATTATGTCAAACTTTTCAATTTGTCTGACCCAAGGGTTAAATTTTACATTAGAAACGTAAGCACATTTAATTAAAATTTATATCGGACTTTCACAACATAAATTCACTTTTTAATACAATATACTGCCGGGTATTGTTTATTTATTTTATTTATTTACACTTATAGTACACTAAAACAATGTCGTAAAGCTATACATATAGTTATTATAATGAAGTGTACAGTAGGCGGTCTTATTGCTAAAAGCAATCTCTTCCAGACAACCTTTGCTAAAAGCAATCTCTTGTTAAGCTTTCTAATAGTTTCACGTTTTAATTAGAAAAGGCCTGATCAGTCATCATTGGTATTACTTGGTGTAGTCCGATTTAACTTTTATGACAGGAATAAACTAAATTTGCGCATTTTAAAAGCTTTTATTTAACTTCGTCGCGTCGGTGGCGTAATGGTTAGGACCCCTACCTCCTGTCCGGGAGGTCGTGGTTCAAGCCCTGCCTCGTTCCAATGTGTTTTTGAATTTAGATTTCATATGTACGTTTATTCGACGCTCTTACGGTGGAGGAAAACATCGTGAGTTAACCTGCACACGCCTGCGAAGAAAAACGAAGGTTGTGTGTGTGTGATGTCGACCAACCCGCACTGGGCCTGCGTGGTCGACTAAGGCCCGATCGCCCTAATTCAGGGTAGGCTCCAGCCCCTCGGTGGGGACGTAAATGAGCTGATATGATGAACTTACAATAATTGTATGTTTGTTTGTTTAGTTCAAATCTTGCGATCGATTTAAGAGCGACTTCCGGGGGTCCGATTAAGCTGAAATTATAGTATTGCCGGTGACAACAGATCCTTTTGTTTTTGAAGTTGACCTGATGATGGAACTTTTGAGGCGGAATCAAGGTCCCACAATCGTCTTATATTTTTCAATATAATCGCAGGAAATAAAATAATACTGTGCTCATCTTTTTTGAATTCGAAACCATGTTTATTCGGAACAAATAAAAGCTTGTACCAAAAAGCAATAAGGTTTTTCGAAAATCATCATCTTTTTCTTTCTATCGAAACCGTTATCATTATAACGGCTAAAAGACATCCAGTGTTGGACAAAGACTTCCCCAAAGGATTTCACAACGATCGCTCCAACGTTCCTGCGACCTTAACCAGGCCGATGGTCCACCGAGTGGGAGGCCTTCATACACTGCGTCTACCGGTACGCGGTAGCCACTCGAGAACTTTATTGGTTAATTTTGAACCCTAGTCGTAGGATCTAACTTACGAGTTGTTCTTTATTTGAGTTTGCGATTTCCACCCTCGACTACATCGTCACTTTCAATCGGGTGAGATGAAGTCAAACGCATATTTTTTTTTTAAGATCACTCAATCCGAGCAGGTTGATACGTGTTTCAATAATATCGAACGTAAATCTATTCATTTTAAGTTCAAATCAATGCGGGCTTCAACGCGGCTGTTACGCCAAATTCTCGATTTTTACATGTTTTTATTACTTTTCTATACTTTCAAATAAGTAGTGATGTGTTCAATTAAAATGAAAGGTCTTTAAAGTCACCGATTTTTGTGTGTTGATTTCATTCAATATTACCTATTTGTTTTCGAGAATTTATGCAATAAATGCCAAAAACAGGGTCTACGTTTATCCATTTCCATTATCGTCACCAAATTTGTCGTTAACTTCTAGTATATTATTCCATAACAACCGTCCAAGTGCGAGTCGGACTAGCACTCCGAGGGTTCCGTGCCGCCATACATCTGCACACAACTTTACTACAAAGTATAATGAAAATGATACCTTTTCACATTACAAGCAAAAGACATCAACACGAGCGACAAAAATATACTTTTCTTGTCGTTCAGTTCTTACTCTCCTTACTTACTTACTCCTTAGCGTGAGTGCGACTCACACTTGGCCGATTTTTATTATTTGTTGTTTTAATTGAGTAATACTCAATGAGTATTAGTTAGTACTATAATCACACCAAGTTTCACGCTTATATTACCATTTTTACGATAGAGCTAAATCAAATATTCTTCTAGACCTATAAGTAACACGTTTTTTGTATGGAGACCACCCTATATTTTCACTTTGTCAAATCTTTAGTATTTCTTGTTACAGCGGCATTAAAAATACACATTTTATGAACATTTTACCTGTCTACCTATTACGGTTCATGAAATACAGCCCGCTGACAGACGGACGGACAGACGGACACACAGCGGAAGCTTAGTAATAGGATCCCGTTGGTCTCCCTTTGGGTGTCCGGAACCCTAAAAATCGTAATAAGATACCTACCACACAACTCAGATTATTTTTAATTTTTTTATCAAGTCTGATACATACCTTTTCTTTGCTTAGTAGCAGTAAGTTTGTTTTTTTTATGATTAAAAGATAAGGGTGTTTTAATGCTAATTTACGTATGCCAGAGGGTTAAGGCTATGCAAGAAAGTATGCACAGCGTGGCTGTACAATTATTTCCAATAAGTCTCAGTCTTCTAACGCTTTTTTAATAATAATATACAAGTCAGTAATTGTTCTAGCAAAAGGTATGTTTCTGGGCCACTCGTGCGCATAGGCGGCACGTACAAAGCTGCGCTATTGTGTGGCATTGCGCAACAAATAATTGCGGGAGACAATAATACTAGTACGCGTGTGCCAGTACACTTAGGTATAACTATAGTGCAGTTAGAAAACCATTAGCCGAAATTTGAAGTGAAAAATTATAAGTATTATGACATATGGTAAACAGAAATGAAAATCTAAAACATAAAAAAGATCTGAGTTAAGGCAAAAAAACCTGTATTTTTTTTTAAAACCTGATTACATGCAAAATGTGTTTGATGATGATGACACTTAAGCCGAATAAAACGACACCTCGCACTTCAAAGTTCAATTCAAGCCGTCACGCTACAGGCTCTTAGTTTCATTTTTAGAGTTCCGTAGCCAAATGGCAAAAAACGGAACCCCTATGGATTCGTCATGTCTGTCTGTCCGTCCGTATGTCACAGCCACTTTTTTCCGAAACTATAAGAACTATACTGTTGAAACTTGGTAAGTAGATGTATTCTGTGAACCGCATTAAGATTTTTACACAAAAATAGAAAAAATTAAATAAATTTTTGGGGTTCCCCATACTTAGAACTGAAACTGAATTTTTTTTTCATCAAACCCATACGTGTGGGGTATCTATGGATACGTCTTCAAAAATGATATTCTAATATATTTATTTTCTAAACTGAATAGTTTGCGCGACAGACACTTCCAAAGTGGTAAAATGTGTGTGCCATGTAACTTCTAAAATAAGAGAATGATAAAACTTACCTTAAAAGATATTTTCATTAATGCAAACTTCCACCGAAAATAGTTTTGAACGTGATCTAGTAAGTAGTTTTTTTAATACGTCATTTATTATAGATAATGGTGCGGAACCCTTCGTGCGCGAGTCCGACTCGCACTTGGCCGGTTTTTTTTATATACAATTGATAAGCCTTTGTGCATCATCTCATCTGAAACTAAATCACGATGATACCGAAGATGGAAGCGGGCGTAATATATCTTTACCTTCACCCCGGAACATATCAATAATGCTGATATGTAAACGTTGTTGTTTGGCGGTAAGACTTAGATAAGATTAGGTACAAACCAAGTCGAGTCTTACAAAGTTAGACCCGCCGTGAATCAAACCTGCGACCTCTTGCCGTGAAGTGAATGGACTAACAATTACGCTATGGAGACGGCTGAAATACAGACGTGCTTACTTACATACAAACATACTCACACAACTTTTCCTAAGAAACCCATAGTCAAGTCACAAAAAAAAATTATACTCTTCATACAAATCGATCAGCTGATTAACAATTTTTGTGCATTTTTGTATGGTGTCGATTTTTTTGAGGTTTGACTTCGTATTTCTTGGGGAAAGTTGTTCAGTATGATGAGTAGAAGCCCCAGTTAACAACTCCTACACCACTTTTGTTACTTCCTGTGTAATAACGGGTGTATAAAAACAATTTCCTCCTTCTTGGGCTGTCGGGTAAGAAGAAAATTTTCCGATAACCAAAGAAAGGACAAAATGACAAAAAGTTTATTAACGCAGCATTTTGTAACCCTTGTAGCACTTTCTGACCTGTTACAATAGGGATGACGAATGGCAGTCATCTGAGTTACTTTTTATCATCTGTCAAAAACGACATTTTGTTCAAAAATGTTTGAAATACCTAGGCGTGACGTCATAGCTTTGAAGTGTCATTTATGTACTCATTTTGTGATTTTGGTAAATTAAAAATCGAAGACTTGATGGAACACAAAACGAGTAAGGTTTTCCGGAGTTTAAGTAGGAGGGCAATTTAGTGATCAAGAGTTCATAATTTATTTCTGATGCTGTCGTCATCCCTATTGAAAGGTCGTTATTAGACATTACATTTGAGAGTATAAGCGGAACATAGGTCTCTCGCGCTATACTCGTGACCGAGTGCTGTCCGTGTGAACCGTGGCCTACTCTTGTCAAAGGCGTTAATGACAAATTCAATAATTTTAATATACACTTCTTGTGTCATTGTTGTCATGTCCTAATGACATTATTTGTTTTATATATCAATGATTTCGTTTGACTAATGAATATGTTTGCTTATTTTTAATTTTTACACACTTTGACATTGCGCAATGTAATTACTATTTTATAACCACCAGAAAGAGTGTAATATGCATTTATTTTGCATCATCATCATCATATCAGCCGCAAAATGTCCACTGCTGGACAAAGGCCTACCCCAAGGATTTCCTATAATAAACAATTTGAAATAAGAAAATAAAAATATGAATTATATTAATTTAAAATATGTGTTATATTACAAATGAGTACCAATCCATCAAAGTGCGTAAACTATGTACACCATCCTCGGCTACAAATGAGGCAGAATACTCAAGAGAATCACTCAAGACAGACATGATAAACAATTGTTTCAGAGAAGAATCTATTACAGTTCACGTATACAATAGCCAAAGCCTTTAAAATTTTCTCTGAGCTGTTCGTATTAGTATGGGTATTATCTACTCGCTATACAGAGTGGAGCAATAGCTCCTAATAGTTTAGACATCATATAGTCTAGATATAGATATTTCTAGACTATAGTCTAGACATATAGTCTAGATATAGATATTTCCAGACTATAGTCTAGACATATAGTCTAGATATAGATATTTCTAGCCTATAGTCTAGACATATAGTCTAGATATAGATATTTCTAGACTATTAGGAGCTATTGCTCCAACCTGTATAGTGAGTAGATAATACCCATACTAATACGAACAGCTCAGAGAAAATTTAAAGGCTTTGGATATTTTGTATACGTGAACTGTAATAGATTCTTCTCTGAAACAATTCTTCGCAGAAACAAAGGACACTTACATTCAAAAACAAACAATGAAAATATACAAGAATATTCAACTTTTCCAGTAACTAGTATGAGGAAGGAATTCCAAAAGCAACGCAGGACCGGTCGTCATGGAAATCCTTGGGGGAAGCCTTTGTCCAGCTGTAGACGTTTTTCGGCTGATATGATGATGATGATGGCAAAAGCTGTAAAATATGGATTATTTAGTAGATCATACTGTGATACTGTGATAGCACCTACGAGAACATACTGTAGCGAGCCTACAAGGCTATGAGTCATGCCATCATCGGCGGGATGTACCCAAGTGAAAGTTTGCTCCGTTGCCGATGTGTGTCATTAGCGAGGTTTACTGGCTTTCTGGTCAAGGATACAATCTCATTATGTCTTGAGTAGATGGCGGTGACGTAGAACATCATAAGTTTGTGAATGACAGCTTTGCATTTGGATATTGCGAATTGAATGATGAAGTTTTGACCACCTCCCAGGCGTTATGATTAGTCCATTCGCTTCACACCTGGAGGTCGCGGGTTCGATTCCCGGTGGGGTCAATCTGAAAGTCTCGGTTTGGTTGGTGGTAGGGCATTTTCTAAGCCCGACTGGCTAGCTCCCACCATCTTATCTAAGTCTTGCCGCGAAATATCAGTGTTAACAACATTGATCTTTTTCGGCTTGAAGATAAGATAGCCAGTTCTCCATTGCGTTGGGGAATCTTGGTAAGCCCGCTTTTATTTTCTGCATCATCGTCACTTACCATCAGGTGAGATGATGCCAAGGGCTTACCAATTGCAAATAAAAAAAGGGCAGTAGATTAAGAGTGTAAATTGCTGTCTCTCATTATCTCTCATATAATTCTTAGACACCTTAGGGTGTAAACTTAAAGGGACAAAACTACACTTTTCCATTCGGATCTATCCGCTGCAAATGATGTATGACCACAATCTATTAGAAAATGTTACTATCACTAATTTTACTAGCTATGAGCCCCGCCCAATGCTACTTAATTTTAGAGATTCTGTGAGCTTTGTCACAATCAACTTGTTGAACGATTTTACAACTAACAAAACGCCTTTATTCAATTAAATAGTACGTAGCATCGGGGATTGGAACATGAAAGACATCACAATATAGTCACTAATAATTATCATCATCATATCAGCCGACGGACGTCCACTGCTGGACGTAGGCCTCCCCCAAGGATTTCCATGACGACCGGTTCTGTGCTGCCCGCATCCAGCGGCTTCCCGCGACCTTCACCAGGTCATCGGTCCACCGAGTGGGAGGCCTACCTACGCTACCTAACGTAAGGTTATTATCATAATAAAAAAACAATAACTTTTTTTGACATTGAACTTTAGAAACTGAATCGGCAATTTCATACTTAAACCCCTAATACTTACTTAAAATTTAAGGCGAACCACAATCGCAATAGGTTACCTAAATGCACAGAGCATGAAGGGCATCTATCACATATTTAGAAATCAAGTCATGATAAAACTGAGAATAAAGTGGGTAATCCTTGAAACTCGAAACAAAAGTTAAGACTAAGCAAATGGCAAGTAGATTTGCTGCCATCGTGAATCTTGTGAAACTAATGCATTCATTGTGCATTGTAGTGAACTAAACGCAGAGAGCTGCGCATCTAACTATAGAGTACTTGACCTACTTAATTATGTTGCATTAACTTATCGTTCACTGGTACATCGTAAAATTAGTTCTGTTGCGATTTGTAAGAAATCCTCACTAATTTTATACATCCGAAAGTGTTTGTCTGACGTTCTGTTACCTCTTCACGCTAAAACTACTGGACCGATTTCGCAGTCTGACATAGAGCAAAGGGCGGATAATAAAATAAGTAGAATACTATTTACCACAGAAAAATGTATAAAGTCCGAGGGATCCGAGTAAAACTGAGCTCGCGAGCCGCTTGTGGCTCGTGCATCGAGCGCCTTCAATTAAAGCATAAAAACGATATCCACGTGGGCGAAGCCACGGGCAAAAGTAAGTATTTTATGTATAAAAGTAGTGATTTTTCATGAGTTTAGCATTGTAGCCTAAACGGCTTGATGGATTTTGAACGAATGTAGGTACGACTCTGTTTATTTGACTGAGTTTTAACTTTATTTACCAAAAACCGCTCTTACGTTGAAGGAAAAACATTGTGAGGAAACCTGAACACGCCTAGAAAGAAATTCGAAGGTTATGTCATTAACTGTGAAGTCGACCAAACCGAACTGGGCCCGCATGGTCGACTAATGCTCGATCGCCCTAATTTCGTAAAGGTTCGAGCCCCTTAGTGAAGACGTACAATGTACATGAGCTGATATGATGATGATTTACCAAAAAGCTTGATGGATTATGAAGTGTGAGGCATCGTTAGATTCGTCTGATCTCCAGTGACATTGATTATTATTTTTGAATTAAATTGTTACGTGACATTAAAAACCGTCAAGTGCGAGTAGGACTCACACCTCTCCACATAACTAAGGCAATGATACCTATTGACATTACAAACAAAAGAGATCAACGCGAGCGACAAAAATATGCTTTGTTTTATGAAGTGCGGACTCCTTAGCCCGAGTACAACTCACACTTGGCATTTTTTTTTATAATTTGTTGTTTTACTTCAGAATTAGTACTATAAAATCATTCCAAGTTTTAACGATACAGCTAAAACAAAAATACCTATTAAAAACACGTTTTTGTATGGGGATCCCCCTTAATCTTCCACTTTTTATTTTAATTTATTTCACAAATTTATGGCGCCAACAAAAATACACACAATGTAAAAATTTCAACTGACTTGCTATAAATTTTCATGAAATACAGCCCGCCGCAGACAAACAGATGGACGGACAGCGGAGGCTTAATAACAGGGTACCGTTGGTCACACTATGGGCAATGTATACAAGTGTAACAAAATTGGTGTAGGTCCCGTTAACTGTGGGTTCTACTCGTCATACTAAACAACTTTCTCCAAGGAACGAAGAGTCAATTCTCAAAAAAAAAATTGGACCCTCCTTACTAAAATGCACAAAATCGGTCGATCAGCCGATCGATTTGTATGAACAGTAAAAAAAAAATTTTACGTTTTCAGCAAAGTCGTAGAACAAAAGTTGTTCAGTATGATAAGTAGAAGCCCCAGTTGATGGGACCTACACCAATTTTTTTACAACCTGTATATATTAGTACTAACATATATATATATGCCGTGTAAGGAAAGGACAAATCAGCTTTTTAAATAATTTTGTAATCCGTGATTGTGTCAACTATAAGTTTCTATAAATAGTATGATGAAAAAAATCACAATATATCTATTAAAATATACGCCAATTACACCCAAGCAAAAATATGACTATCTCAATCCCTACTAATCCCTACTAATATCCCTACTAATCCCTACTAATATTATAAATGCGAAAGTAACTCTGTCTGTCTGTTACGCTTTCCCGCAAAAACTACTGAACGGATTTGGTTGAAATTTGGTAGGTAGACAGATTAGGACCTGGATTAAGACATAGGCTACTTTTTACCACGCTCGCGAGCCGCTTGCGGCTCGCGCACTGCGCACCCTCGAAAAGTCATAGAAACGTGGTCCACGCGGGTGAAGCCGCGGGAAACAGCTAGTAAGATATAAATAGTTGTTAGTGGTTGGTACCTTTATTGAATTCTATTACTGAACAAAAAATAGCAATAAATTTGGTCAATAGATTTCTCAATATAATATCGTATTATTATAATGTAGTTAGGTGTTTTGTTAATGCATACCACATTTCATCTACTACAGTCTTTTAAAGTTATGACCACTTTTTTAGGGATCCTTGGGAGCCTTTATAAGAACGTTCTGCCCGTCTGCCCACCATATCCCCAGCGTCGTAACTTCTTAATTTATTTTGGCACACATTTTGATACGAATAGATTTTGGCACAAAAATATTAGAGATACAGGATCACAATTTTGAATAAGGAAAAATCATTATAAATTATAAAAAGTCATTTGTGGGGCAGTGTATAAGATTCTACAATAAAATTCCAGAAAATGTAACTAGTTTGTCTGAGAATAAATTCAAGACTCATGTCAAAAAAGTTTTGTGCTCTAGAGGATATTATAAAATAATTGATTATGTAAATGACAAAGATATATATGTTGATTCTCTAACAAATACCATTACCTGAGACTGTAATCTGAATCATGACATTATTTGTAATATACAATATATATATATATATATATATATATATATATATTTTGTTTTAACTATTTAAAAGTGTGTGTAAACACCTATTTGAAATAAATTGTTTTGAATTTTTAATTTGGAAATACAAATATTGAGCGTCGGTGGCTCAACGGCTAGGGCCGCTGCTTTGTGTCCGGGAGGTCATGGTTCGACTACTGCCACGTCATCATATCAGCTCATATACGTCCCCACCGAGGGGCTCGAGCCTACCCTGAATTAGGGTGATCGGGCCTTAGTCGACCACGCGGGCCCAGTGCGGGTTAATAGACTTCACACACAACCTGCGAGTTTCTTCACGATGGATTCCTTCACCGTAAGAGCATCGGATAAACGTACATATGAAATCTAAATTCGAAATCACATTGGCACTTGGCGGGATTCGAATCACGACCTCCCG
This sequence comes from Coleophora flavipennella, assembly GCA_947284805.1. NCBI lineage: Eukaryota > Metazoa > Arthropoda > Insecta > Lepidoptera > Coleophoridae > Coleophora > Coleophora flavipennella. Next base: position 9,596,434 of record OX369269.1, read on the forward strand.
GACAGGAGGCGGCGGCCCTAACTATCTCGGGCTGTGCTAATTAGTAGTCTATATCATTCATTTCCCACCCCCTTAAACATCTCTGTGCAAAAAATCACAACAATCCATTGCTCTGTCGAGACGTTAAAGAAGTCAACCAAAAAAAGTATATTTTTAGTTCCCTCAGGAATTGTATCGAACTTTGCTATTTTCATGGGATAAAAAGTTCTCCATAACACAGGCTACTTGTATGACAAATTTCGTCAGGATCGGTTGAGATGTTGAAGCGTGAATAGGTAACAAACAAACACATTTTTACAGTTACATATAATATTAGTAAGGATTAATAAATGTATGTATAATGATGAGGCTGCGTGCGGACACGTGCGGATCGCTAGGGTCAAGCTCGCGAGGAATATTCAAGGCTCCTACTATGTTTTCACTGCGATGCGATTCCGAGATCGAAAGTGGTTGTTTTGACTGCGCAAGAGTCGCCTCGCTGGCGCTGCAGTGAAACTCGCAAATTGTAACCATACTTTGTAGATAGTAGCTGCTGATAGTAATTTAACACAGTGTTGCCAACTTAGGGTAATTTACCCTACATTTAGAGTAAAAATTACTGAGTATGGTAATTTTAGGACAAGCGTTTTCTTAGGGTATTTTTAGGGCTTTTTAGGGTAGTGTAGTGTATAGGTGTAGTGTAGTTAGGGTAGGGTAGGGTAGGGTAGGGTAGGGTAGGGTAGGATAGGGTAGTTTAGTGTAGGGTATGGTAGTGTAGGGTAGCGTAGGGTAGTGTAGTATAGGGTGGAGTAGGGTGGAGTAGGGTAGTGTAGGGTAGTATAGGGTAGGGTAGGGTAGGGTAGTGTAGTGTAAGAGGGAACGAAGTTTGCCGGGACAGCTAGTCTAAATATATATAACTCAAAGGTGACTGACTGACATAGTGATCTATCAACGCACAGCCCAAACCACTGGACGGATCGGGCTGGAATTTGGCATGCAGGTAGATGTTATGACGTAGGCATCCGCTAAGAAAGGATTTTGTTTAATTCCCACGGGAACCGCAAAAATCGGGATCTGCGCGGGCGAAGCTGCGGGCATCCACTAGTTTATAATAAAATGGTATCGTCGTCTAGTTCAATGTTACGCGTTCAGTTGTGAAAAAATTAGAAAATTTATTAAGGGGAAATTTTTGAAAATATTACTGAATCTAGGGCAAATTGAGACTAAGCCTAGGGTAAAGTGAAAACTGGACCTGGCAACACTGATTTCACATGCTATAATGGCTTTTAAGAGATGTGAAATATTATTGACTTGCTGACCTTTTTGAAAGTTCCATAATCATACGACTTATAGACGTTCATTATTAATACAGGGTGATGTTTAGTCGATGAAAAGCAACTAATTCATGTAATTTATATAATAATTAATTAATACAAAAATAAAAAATATTCACATGCAGCATATAGCCAGCGTGTGTCACTTATGGGGTCATTGGCTTGACCTTTATGGCTCTTAACAGGCCTGCCCATATGAATTTCCACATTTGTAACAATGTAACTGGAAAATTTTGAATACTGTGCTCTAATTAGGCTCCCAGCACAGCAATGAGAAAGAACAAACCACAAAGTTACCATATATGGATATCTCACGTGTGCAAACTCATATTGTTTCTGTCACGCAATTCCAATTCTTATGTAACTGTGCGTTAGATTGACATTCAAAAGACCGGAAGCGAGCCAAGTGGCATAGTTTGCGAAATGACTAGGAAGAGATTACATGTGCTAGTTTATGGCGAAATATTATAAGCGGTCAAGGGTAATTAAATTAAAGTATGTATATGTGCAAACGCAATGATTAATCATCATATTTATTAACCAACGAGATAAAAGAGGAATAATTAGCAGTTATGTTTTGAACGTTTTTATGGGTAAAACGATCTTTGATACTTTTATAGTTTGGTACAAGGAGTTAAAAAAATATACGATAATAGCTTTTACCCGCGGCTTCGCTCGCGTGGAGATCGTTCTTATGATTGTCTTTGAGGGTGAGTGGTGCGCGAGCCGAAAGCGGCTCGCAAGCGTGGACAAAAGTTTTCTCCAGATCCCTCAGGAACTATATTGGCCTATTCTGATTAGCAGTCTATGTCACTTTTCGCCCCTTCAAACAATTCTATACAAAAAAACACTTCAATCCGTTGCTCCGTTGCGACGAGTTTTCCCCAGATCCCTCGGGAACTATGTCAGGAAATGCTAATTAGTAAATTATGTCATTAACCATCTCTGTGTAAAAAATCCCAACAATCCACTGTTCCGTTGCAATGTTAAAGAAATTAACCAAAAAAAGAGTATTCTTTTAGTTCCCTCAGGAACTGCATAGGACTATGCTATTTTCGCTGGATAATATGTCTTTTCCAGTGACACAGGCTACCTGCATGCCAAATTTCATCAAGATTGGTTGAGGTGTTGAAGAGTGAAAAGGCAACAAACAAACTAACACATATTCACTTGTGTGTGAAGTCGACCAACCCGTACTGGGCCCGCATATACGACTAAGGCCCGATCGCCCTAATGAAGGGTAGGCTCGAGCCCGTCGGTGGGGACGTATATGAGCTGATATGATAATAATGAGTACCTACGATAAATGTTTACAATCACGACACTTTGATAGTTAACATTAGTTAATGATTAGACAGGTCTTACATAATCAACAGAAAACTCAACTTTCTAATGAAACAAAACCCCAAGCCCTTTCTTTCGATACGCATTTAAGCAAAAAATTGATTAGTACAATAAGAAACCTGAGTTAAAAATAAAAACCTATACAAAAATTTAAGACTATTACTTCATGCTATAGGATTATTACCTACAGCTTTGGTTTTTAACTCGACTCCGTCAGAAGGAGGGTTAAATCTTTGGCACGCTCCGAATTGTTGGATTTTGGAGAACGAGATATTCGTCTTGATCCCGTCCACCATCTTATCTAAGTCTTGCCGGCAAACATCAAAGTAAACAGCATAGATGTGTCCCGGCTTGATGATAAGATAGCCCGTTCCCCATTGTTTTGTTGAATCTTGGTAAGCCCGGTTCCATCTTGGGCATTATTGTCACAACCCTCAGGTGAGATGATGCCAAGGGCTTAACAATTGCGAATACTTTTTTCATTGATTTTCAACGTCATTTTTAGTACAGCAATATGTACTTATTTTGTAATTTTAAATATTAAAAATTGAAGATGGGATGGAAAACATTTACACACAATTTAGATTCATATCTTATTATAAAGTGTAAGTCAGAAAGAGAAACAAAGTACTATGTATACTAACAGTCGAAAACATGTTCCATATTAAACGACGATATTAGCCCCAAAAAAGTCACCTCGTCCTTTTAAGAGAAAAAAATTGTTATTTAACTCTACATCTTAATATAAATTGTAAGTCTGAAAGAGAGACAAAGTACACATGTTCTAAATTATACGACGATATTGGCCCCAAAAAAACTCACCTCGTCCTTTCAAGAGACAAAAATTCTAATTTAGCTTCATATCTTAATATAAAGTGTAAATCAGAAAGAGAAACAAAGTACTATGTATACTAACAGTCGAAAACATGTTCCATATTAAAGACGATATTAGCCCCAAAAAAAGTCACCTCGTCCTTGCAAGAGACAAAAATTCTTATTTAACTCTACATCTTAATATAAATTGTAAGTCTGAAAGAGAGACAAAGTACACATGTTCCAAATTATACGACGATATTGGCCCCAAAAAACTCACCTCGTCCTTTCAAGAGACAAAAGTTCTAATTTAGCTTTATATCTTAATATAAAGTGTAAGCCCTAAAGAGAAACAAAGTACTATATCCAAGAGTCGAAAACATATTCCATATTAAACCACGATATTAGTCCCAAAAAAGTCACCTCGTCCTTTCAAAAGACAAAAATTCTTATTTAACTCTACATCTTAGTATAAATTGTAAGTCAGAAAGAGAGGCAAAGCACTATATTCAACAGTCGACAGACAAAGAAGATGGCGTATTATGACGTATTATGAGATGACTTTTGACATTTCTTTTTTTCAAAGTTGGACAAGATGCACTATGGAACAAGGCGACTCTGTTCCAAATTATACGACTATAATGGCACCAAAAACTCACCTCGTCCTTTCAAGAGACAAAAAGTCTTATTTAACTCTACATCTTAATATACCAGAACGAAATAAATAGCAACTCGAGAGTTAATTTGTCGTAGTTATTTAATGCACCGATACACCCGATTTCTATCTACAGTAATCAGCTACCTACATTTACCAGTCGGTAAGGTAATTGATAGCTTTCTTAACCTCACCTTGGTTAGAAATCGCATAGTATGCTATGCGAAGAGAGAACACCTGATTGTTCTTTACTTTGGTTAATGCACGCTCATAATAACCAAAGATCTTAGTAACATGAATATAAATGAAACATTTTTTTGTAGATTTTGCTTGTTAAGATAACTAAACTGTAAGGCGGCAGCCAGCACTAAACCACAGTACAATAAAGAGTAAACTAAACTTTCTTGACATTTTTTTCTTATGTGATTATGATGATCTATCCGACCGATTTCGGTCATGGCGACCACTTCGACTCCCAGTCGGTTTGCCGCGCGTGCGCTCGAAGATGGTTTATGTAGCCAATCTTCGCAGCGAAACTCCTCGCGCACTGAGGGCATTTAAGTATGCCACCCTCTTAATAGTATGAAATGGTCGCAGGTGGTCGGGCCTTTAACTGGTCGCGTTTGGTATCAAGGTCAGCTCTACGCTGATCCTCGAACTAGCGCACTTGCCTACTTATTTCTTATGTAAACGTTTAATAAAAATAAATTGATGAATTCATGTTGCGTGACCAAATATGTTATACTTATTCGTAATACATGACAATGCAATAGCTCCAACTATAAGCGAGTAATCGCTCCTATTTCATTTGTAGGAGAACCATACAAACACGATTTCTCCCAACCGGGGGTTTTTGATCGTGCGTTAAACAGAGATAAACTTATTTGTAGCAAAAAACATTAGTTTTTTAGGATTCCGTACCTCAAAAGGAAAAAACGGAACTATTAAAGGATCAACCGCGTGTCTGTCTGTCCGTCCGTTTGTCACAGCTAATTTGCTCCGAAACTATTAGACCGATTGAGTTAAAATTTTGTTACACATAATGTAAGTCGGTGACCCAAAGACCGACGTGTAACGTAAATAAATGAATTTCAAAGATGGGGGCCACTTTTGGTGGGTAAATTAGAAATTAAAAAAATATATATATTTACAAACTATATCGTGTGACGTATATAATGAAAGGGCTTGTTATGACAATTTCAAATATGTATATTTTTTTTTAACTTTAAGATTAATAGTTTGGAAGATATTTAAGAAAATATGCGAAATAACCATCACCCCCACCAGCCACCCCAGGCCCTATCTCCGAAATTACTGGGTCAAAAATTTTGAAAATATACAGAAAATAGTTCTTTACCTATAGATTACAGGAAAATAAGTCACATAGGAACTTTCTCAACCAGCGTACGGAACCCTCTCCACGCAAGGTTAACTCGCACTTGTCATGTTTTCTTTAAGAGCGGACGCTAGCTGAGACCCATTTGAAAAATAGGTATTTGAAACAACTGTTGCCGTCGCGCGTTGGCGCTCGCGCCAGCGCTATCAATGTGTAGGTAAACCTGTCATTGTGCGATAAGAACAACTGCAGTTCCCGGTGAATATTTCCAATAAAAATTGCAAAATTCGAGGTTTGGCTCTCGACGATTTTCTCTTTCAAAATTAGACATATGTTAAAAAAAATCACACGTAGAATAATAAGTAGTTGTACTAGGCCTCTAAGTTTAGCTTTTTTTTGTAAATACTTTTTGAATCTCCACACTAGACGTCTTTAGTGGTGATAAAAATTAGGTATTTTTCTGTCATTTTTGAGGGCTTCTAGTTGCTCAAAAAAACAAGTTATCAAAAAAAGGAAGACATAGAGCATAGAATAAATAAATATTTATTTTATGTATAAAAAACATTTTTTTAGTGTTAAAAATCAAGGAGAAAACTGTCGAGAACGTTTGTATGGAAAAAACAGTGCCCGCCTCCCCTCTTAATTGCGAACAGAAAAGTGTAACTGTATATAACTTTCTTTAGAAAATTCTTCATCAAGAGTGTATAGGTAAACATTGATAGATTCATTTTCATAATTAATTTTATTATTTTACGCTGTTGTGAGGGTATAAACAAATGCCAAGTATAAAAATATTGTCAGAATAACCGCACTGGGCCCGCGTGGTCGACTAAGGCCCGATAATTCAGGGTAGGGTCGAGCCCCTCAGTGGGGACGTATATGAGCTGATGTGATTGATTGATTATACCTTGTAACCAACATGCCATCTTAAGAGAGCAATTTTAAAACTAGCCCATCACGTTTCTAAAATTACGCTAGGTTATTTAAATTCGGTATTCACATAACAACTTGTCTAAACACCTAAATAATTTTCGAAAATCTTAATGAACTTTGAGGTACAAGCTTAAATCTGTTCTCTCTCGCTTTATACTCGTCACCGGGTGCTGTACGTGGGTAGTCTTGTCAAAGGCATTAATGACTTTAATAATAAAATAATTAATGACATTCAATGATTTTTATGTATAACTTTTCGTGTCACATTTTTTTCATGTTCTAATGACATATTCTGCTTGATTTCAAGGATTGAATTTTGACGTTATTAACTAATGATTGTTTGTTTCTTGATTTTTCACAAATGACATTATGTTATTATTATTTTATGACTATTAGAAAGAGTGTAATTTGCAACTATATTGAAAGATTCAAGGTAATCTTGAAAACAATTTTAATTATTCCCTATTCTTCACAGCAAACCCTTTCATTTGATATCCATATCATAGAGGTGCATCAAAAATAACTGGTCCGACATATTGGAATGACGTCATAGCTAAGCTAAACATGCATTATCATTCATACTAAACGTGTATGCAAAATTTCAGCTCAATCGGAAACAAATTCAACTTGCAAGATTTAACCTATATACATACATACAAACATAGCAAGTTAAATTAAAGGTCTTAAAAATTAAATACCTTTGAAGGTGACCAAGGGCTCTATTTGTACCATATTTTGTTTTATGTTTTTCATTTCCGATTTCTCTACAAGTATAAAACAATGTCGCTGACTGCGTCTGCCTGTTTCTCCGCTTACTCCTTCTCAACCAGGCAACGGATTTTGATACGGTTTTCACTAATAGAAAGAGGGATAAACGAGGAAGGTCTGTATATCGCCGCAACCCACTTACGGCTTGTGCACCGCGCACAGAAGGCAAGTACAAAATCGTGCGAGAGCAAAGAGACCAATTATTTTGCTTCAAAACAACTAACGATAATTTTCGAAAAAACTAAAAACTTTTAGGTACAAGCTTTTAATATTGCATTGTCACACGATATACATGTGCATGCAAAATTTCAGCTCAATCGGAAATTGGGAAGTAAGTCAAATTTAACTTACAAGATTTCACCCGAACAAACATTGCAAGTTATTTAAAAGCTGGTAATAGAAGTCGGTTGTTTCTAACGTTTTTAGAATTTTCAATTATTTGCAGCTCTGTCATTGTACTCATCATACAATTCATCTTAAATAATGTTAATGAAGCTGGGCGAACAGAGAGAGACGGATACAATTTTCTGAACGTGGCGTAAATAATGAACTACGAGTATCACGAATAAGGAACTGGCACTATAGCTGACATATTTGTTCGCGAGCAGCGCTTTCACGAACTGTCACCCCACTGATAAAAACAACCTTACTTGTACTGAATTAAGATTAGTATCGATATCGTTAACAACCACGGAAATATTATTATGGTTTTCACCAAATAGATTATGGTTGTCATACAAAATCAGTGTCGAAAAATGTCCGCCTTATTTGAAGTTCAAGTTTGTAAATAATATTAATTTGAAGTTCAAGTTTGTAAATAATATTAATTTGAAGTTCAAGTTTGTAAATAATATTAAATAGATTTTAGAACGATCTTTTCTCAATGGGATTTTTGTATTTAAACTCAAGACCATTGCTCATGATTCGAACAGTGGATAGGCATGCGTAATTTACGCTTTAAGAAAAAAAAACAGGTTGTCTGTAAAGTCGGTTTACGGACGATAACTTTACGTGATAACGTGTCACAAACCGAACGCTATCTATCGCTTGCACGCTCGGCTCAGGCGGGACGTGACACTTTTTTGTGAGTGTAGCTGGCGTTCATCGATTTATAAGACGTCTACAAAATCGAGCACTACGCGCTTGAAAAATTATGCGCGTTAAAAAGGAAAAAAAAAGCGGGAAAGCGATATTAGTGCAAATATTTTTATGCATATTTGTCTTTCGTTAATTTCCACATATATTCGAAATGAAAAATAGAATGTTCAACTCGGATGAAAGGCACCCATTCCAGACACGAATTAATTAGAAATGGGTGCCTTTCATACCTTGATTAACAATCTACCTACTATTTTTATTTAGCTTAATTGTGATTAAAAAATGTATGCTATATGTTAGAACTAGATAGGCTGTCTTACTGAATGTATTTGGTTCACTGAGACGTGGAATTTGAAATTTTACGTCTCGATAAAAACCTAGACATGTGTCATCTTTTTATGTTAGTAATCAACACTTGAGAACTTTGTTAAATTCTAAAATGTTGATTACCAACTTAAAAAGATATGACAATACTTCAACCAATAGTGGTGTAAATGCGTGTTTGCGTACGTTTTATTTGACTGATTCTTTATGAGATTAATGTAAATGTACGGATAGGGCCGGTCCATTATATTTGGTCACAGGATGTCAATATATCTAAAGCGTCCTATCTTCTATCATTCTAGTATCTTAAAAACACACGCGATCGCGGCCGCGTGCCGCTCAATAGAAATTTTCCAATGGCTCTGTGCACGAGTACAGCGCCACCTAGCTTCCGCAACTTTGTTGGCTCTAACGTTTTGACATTTATCACGACATTCTGACAAAATATTATTACAATCCAAAATTATCCATTAATTCATTTCCAAAATAACTGTGATACCTTGATTTGGGTGGAGAAAGGGCTGTAATATAATTTTTGGTCATTCAAATCAAATGAGGTATGTAAAATTTATTCAAAAAGTGTTTGTTTACTTCATTTTTAGCAGTAGTTTATAAGATAAAGCTAATTTAATGGTTTCATTCAATAATAATAAACATATATAATTGTTCCTGTATCGCTAGTGATAAATTAAATATCGGATCGAAATGAGTATTATTTTAAGGACCGGGATTTATAAAAATTAGGTTACCAAGTCTAAACAGATTACTATGAGATATGACAGATGACAGCGCGAACATTTTTCTACTTTTCGCCACTATGAGCACTGCGATCGATTATATTACCCCCACCTAGTACTTCGCACCCAGCGACTACATCCTCAATTACCATCAGGTGAGATATAGTCAAACGCACTTAAATTTTTAATTATAATAATAATAATAAAGAGGAGCGTACTGACCTGTGTCGCCCTCTGGTGTTGATGTGCCGCACTTCTCGACCGCCACTGCTTTCCCCGTCGCTGCCCGACCCGCCGGCTTCCATTGTGTGCGTTGACATAGATTTGCTCACCTATGACAAAATATAAGATTTTCAAACATATGATTTTGGTATCTATCTATCACACACGTTGGCATAAACAAAAAGAGATACTACAAGACTTATATTACAACCTAAAATTTCAAAGATTCTGGATGCCTGTGGGTCAGGATGCGTGTTAACCGCCTCCGTGGCGTTATGGTTCAGTCCATTAGCTTCACATCAGGAGGTGGCGAGTTCAATTCCCAGCGGAGTCAAACTTTCTAGATTTGGTTTGGTTGGTGGAAGGGCATTTCCTTAGCCCACCTGGTTAGCTACGACGATCTTACCTACATCTGGTTGCTAAACATCAATGTTAACAACATTAATGTGTTTCGGCTTGAAGATAAGATAGCCAGTTCTCCGTTGCGTTGGGGAATGTTGGTAAGCCTGCTTACACCTTCGGTATCATCGTCACTCACTATCAAGTGAAGGGCTTACCAATTGCGGATTAAAATAACCACAATTAATTAGGTAAATAGTAAAAACCCGAATGTTTGGCCAGTCGGGTAAAAATATAACGAATTTAACGACACCTCGCCCTCCAAAATCCATCAAGCCGCTTAGGCTACAGAGCGTGCCAAAAAAATAAATATACATACATACATATACAAACATACATACATACATACATACATACATCCTTCTGGCGTAGTCGGGTAAAAAAATAATCTTGTTATGTAAAATTCAATGGGAAAAGCCTATACAGGTGTAAACAAATTGATATGATCACAGACAACATACCTAGTCGCAGGAGGGTGTAACATTATTCAATTTGTATGATCTCTTGGAGAAAATTGATCAGTATGGTGATTAGAAGCTCCAGTTAACGGCTCCTCGTTTTTTTGTTAAACACTTTATTTGGATTACCTGGTGAAGATCGCGGGAAGCCGCTGGATACGGGTAGAGCAGGACCGGTTGTCGTGAAAATCCTTAAGGGGAGGCCTTTGTCCACCAGTGGACGTCTGTCGGCTGATATGATGATAATGATTAAAACAGTGGCAGTGGGCGAGGTACATACCTCGTAGAACGGACGGCCGTTGGGGCCGTAAAGTTTTCGAGTGGCAACCGCATACCGGAAGACGTAATGTGGGCAGGCCAATCGGCAGACTTTCAACCTGGTGAAGGAAGCGGGAAGCCGCTGGATGCGGGCAACGGAAGACCAGTATCGTGAAAATCTTTGAGGTAGGCCTTTTTCCAGCAGTGGAAGTCTGTCGGCTGATATGATGATTAAAATAGTGGACGCTTTCCACCTGCATTTGAGCCATCATCATCATATTAATCGGAAGAGGTCCAATGCTGGTAAACCCCCCCCCCCCCCCAAGGAATTGTTCAACGAATGGTGCAGTGCTGCCCGAATTTAGCGGCTTCCCGCGACCTTCATCAGGTCGTCGGTCCACACGCGGTAATATCTCGGGAACTATTTAAGCCTTATCAACAGCCAAGATGCTATCGAATGTATAAAGTGGCATGAACCTAAGAATAAGCGAGAAGGCAAATCTGAGACTATCAGCCTTAGCTACGTGAAATTTCGAAAGATAATGTAGTTTAAAGATATTCACCGGTGGGATGTATCTCCTAACAGCCGCTGCCAACTCTTCAATAGTCTTTTCCTTCTTAGGTGGCGGCGGTTCCACGCCAAAGAACTTATTCTTGGCCGCCTGATTTAACGCGGATATTTTTAAAAACGGCGGCGGTTTATCCTCCACATGCTGCGTAACGACTTTTTCAACTGGTCGCCTTAACTTTCCTAATTGAATCGGAATAGCCGGAATGGGTACAGGTGCAGGCTCATCAAGTTTCTTGACGATTCTCCTGTATCTAGTATTGTCTTCATCATTTTTCTCTTCGGAAGGTTTTCGCGCTAATTTAGCTAGGAACGGCGCTTTGACCTCAGGGTTCTTAGCTTGACTTAGACGCTCTTTCAATTCATTCGCTCCTGGTAACTGTATTTTCCTTGCGTCGTGTTTGAAGGGATCGCGTAGTCTGGTCAAGTCAGAGTCGGTTCTAGAGTTCTTGAGTTTGTTGTTCTTGCGCTGGAATCTCCTGGGCTTTGGACCTGGCAGCTCATTGGAGCTCTCTAATGAGGAGCAACTTTTCTCTGAAGATGATAAGGAAGCGGTGGATTCGTCGTCAGAGGAACTGTCGATGCCTTCATCTTTGAGACCCTGTAAAGAAAGAGTTCAGTTTCGTTAGTGATATTCTAAAAATAAGCAATGAAAAAGTTCTCGAATCACATGTTTTAAATAATTTAATGCGTATGCTAAAGTAGGTATCTTTGCTGTATTCACAGCATACAAAACATTTAAACTACAACTTCTGACAATAAGCCGTTGTCGTAATATAACGCAATTACTCGATCATTGCTAGTTTGCGCGAATTTTATATGGTACGAACGCGCGATCAAATATACAGAGGTGTCATACAAAACATTTAAACTACTTCTGACAATAAGGCGTTGTCATAATATAACGCGATCTCGCGATAACGCTATTTGGCTTTGTTCGTACGAACGTTCGGATGTAGCATACAAAACATTTAAACTACTTCTGACAATAAAGCGTTGTCATAATAGAACGCGATCGCGCGATAATACTATTTTGCTTTGTTCGTACGAACGATTGGATGTAGCATACAAAACATTTAAACTATTTCTGACAATATGGCATTGTCATAATAGAACGCGATCGCGCGATAATACCACAGATTACTAAATAGTTACTTCGTAACAGATACATCACTCCCATCATCATTACAGCTCATATACGTCCCCACCGAGGGGCTCGAGCCTACCCTGAATCAGGGTGATTAGGACTTAGTCGACCACGCGGGCCCAGTGCGGGTTGGTCGACTTCACACACAACCTTCGAGTTTCTTCGCAGGCGTGTGCAGGTTTCCTCACGATGTTTTCCTTCACCGTTAAAGCAATCGGTAAGTATGTACGTAAGGTTTTGAAAAACTCATTGGTACATTGGCCGTCCAGATTTGAACCATCCATTTGATCACTCCCATACAAAAGCTAAAATACCTACGCTATTTTAGCCTACAAAATCTTAATAATAATATCAGCTGTTTACAGCGAGAAGAAATGTGTCATAACTACGCATACAAATAGTTGAGATTGTTTTGCCCGCAGCGCGACCCACGTGCGAGCGCGTCATCGAGCGAATGTGCTAGGGTTGTACCTACCTATGATCATTTTGATAATGAAACGAATGTTGTAGAAAATCAATTATTTTATATTTGTCGATCAAATATGTTTGAGTTTAATAAAATGATAGATGCATTTTTTCCCTTCCCTAAATTCCCGATTAATAAATTTTAATGTCGAAAATATTCGAAACCTCGTAAATAATCAAAAGGGAAACAGGAGCAAACCGGAGAAAAATCAATCAAAGTTGGCTTTTTACTTGAGTTGACGGAGAATTTCATACCTACTATTCATACAAAAACATTCCCCAAGAGGGCCTCATTGTGAGCTTGAATTATTGTTATTTTAAGTACCTAATAGCTAAGTAAAAACGTAACGAAAATAGTTTTTCTGTTACTATCTACAAGTCATACCAAGAAACGGCTTGTGAACGCAAGCTATAGTTTACGAAGTAATTATTTAGTAATGTGTGCTAAGTTCTTGAGATTTTTTCATTTACATTCGTCCTGGTAATAAAAGTCGGCGGCGCGCAGGGGGGGGTTGATGGAGTTATTTCGATGACGTAATGGTACTTGACAAGTTAAACCTTGGATTTTGGTTTTAAACGGTTTATTTACAGCTATTGAAGTGCCTCCCAGCTACCGAGTGGCCGGTGCATTAGTACTTCTATTCTATGACATACCTACCTAAATCACGACGACGACGCTAGGTACCTACTATTACGTTAGTACTAATATATATATACTGTGCTACTATGTTCTGACATTAAGTAGGTAACTGTTAATTATATAAAAAAACACATAAATAATACCTGAAATCCTTAATTTACGACGATTAACATAGTAGGTACCTACCCACCATTGTTCTAAGTTTATGGAATAAATGATGATAATTTGTAAAGGAATGAGAAAAGGGAATTCGAAAAAATAAAAGATTTAAAATAGGTACTATTAACTTAGGTACCTTTGTTCGTCTCGGCAATGAAAAAAATGTTAAATTTTCATTTGTCTTTTGACTGTGACACCCATCCACTGCACAATAATTGCGTGGTTTCGGCATTTCGATAGTCAGAGCGGTAAATGTGACGTGCGAGCACTCAGGCGGGCGTGCGTCAACCTACTGTCCGTTGTATCGTCTCCGATACGCTTAGCGGTAGGCATAAAACGTGTGGCCTTGAGCAAGTGACGGACGCCTGATAATACTAAATTGCTTTGTTCGTACTAACGTTTGGATGTGGTATACAAAACATTTAAACTACTTCTGACAATAAAACGTTGTCATAATAGAACGCGATCGCGCGATAATACTACTCGAGAGCGATGAATCCGGGTCACTTAAAGAATCCTAAAAATCTCGGAAACTAAGAAGGCTAGCTTCATGAAATAAATTGTGTTTAATAGACACTTTAATACCCCTTAAATGAAAGTAATAAAATTTACGAGTCACTACATTTTATTTACAAAAATTACATAAATCAAAAAAAAACTGCTGATCTCGCCTTAAAACAAAAATAGGAAACATGTCATTTTTGAACAAAATTACGATTTACTTGAATTTTAATACTTCGTATTGCCTCCTCGTGCTTCCATCACTGTGTTTACGCGGTTTGGCATGCTATACACCAAGTTCCTTATACGATTTTGGGGAATATTCTCCCATTCCTCTGTGAGAGCAATTTTGAGCTCACAAAGCGTGATTGGGGAGGGCTTCTTTGTTTTACGCATCTCCCTAGCTCGTCCCAAGCATGCTCGATCGGGTTGATATCCGGGCTGCGTGCTGGCCACTCCATACGAGTAATGTTCATCTCTTGAAGGTAGTCATTCACAATCCAACCCGTATGAGGCCGGGCATTGTCATGCATAAAAATAGCATCCTCACCCAAACTGACCATAAATGGATCAACGTGTTCATTGAGGATTTCTTCCACATATCTTTCGCTGGTTAAAGAGCCGTTTTCTATGAACACCAGTTCTGTGCGACTCTCAGAAGAAATTCCGGCCCACACATGTACAGACCCACCACCGTAGGCTACTTTTTCTTCGATGCATGCTTGCTTGAATCTTTCCCCTGGTCTTCTATACACTCTGTGTCTTCCATTGTGCTTGTAGAGCATACATTTTGATTCGTCGGAGAACATAATTGTTGACCAATCTCCAATACTCCAATTTAAGTGGTTCTGGGCATATCTTAGTCTTGAAATACGATGCCCACGCTCCAGTTTAGGGCCGTTTGCAGGTCTAAGTGGTTTCAAGTTAGCTTCAGCAAGTCGTCGCCTTACTGTCCATGCGCTTAGGTTACTTCCTCGGAGGCGTCGCAACTGATTTGTAAGTTCAGTTCCTGTGAGAAAGCGATTACGAAGCATTGTGTTCACCAAGTATCGATCTTCTCGTGCTGTGGTACACCTGGTTCTGCCTATTCCTGGTCTGCGTAGGTTAGAGCCAGTTTCCTCGTAACGTTGGAGAACTCTTTGTACTGTTGAGAGCGACACACCGACAGTCGTGGCTGTATCGCGCTGACCCCGGCCGTTTTCCAGCATTGTGAGTATTCTGGTGCATTCTTCAGGTGTAAGCGACATGATTACTGCTTTAATAATAAATATTGAATACTATCAACATGGTTTATGTACCCACTTAAATGACAGATTAGAAACAAAAGCAAAAACAAATGTAGTAATTTCGTAGTTCTATCTTCGAAAGTCTCCCTTTTTCAAATTTGATTTTTTGACATAACTTTACAATAACTAAGAAGTTTTAATGACTTCATTTAAGGAGTATTAAATTGTCTATTAAACACAATTTATTTCATTAAGCTAGCCTTCTTAGTTTCCGAGACTTTTAGGATTCTTTAAGTGACCCGGATTCATCGCTCTCGAGTGTATATTGCTTTGTTCGTACGAACGTTCGGATGTGGCATACAAAACATTTAAACTACTTCTGACAATAAAACGTTGTCATAATAGAACGCGGTCGCGCGATAATACTATTTTGCTTTGTTCGTACGAACGTTTGGATGTAGCATACAAAACATTTAAACTACTTCTGACAATAAAACGTCATAATAGAACGCGATCGCGCGATAATAATATTTTGCTTTGTTCGTACGAACGTTTGGATGTAGCATACAAAACATTTAAACTACTTCTGACAATATGTTGTCATAATAGAACGCGATCGCGCGATAATACTATTTTGCTTTGTTCGTACGAACGTTCGGATGTGGCATACAGAACATTTAAACTACTTTTGACAATAAAACGTTGTCATAATAGAACGCGATCGCACGATAATACTATTTTGCTTTGTTCGTACGAACGTTCGGTTGTAGCATACAAAACATTTAAACTACTTCTGACAATAAAACGTTGTCATAATAGAACTTCCCTACTACTATCTCTATAAATGGGGCATTATGATTTGGCAGGTACAAACCTCGGAACTTTCTCCCTTCGCCAGGGTCTTCTTAGAAGGCACCACTGGGGCCCCTGACTTGAGAATTCCCCTGACTTCCGGCGTGATCATCCGTTCTGTCCGCTCTGACGGGGAATCGTCGTCATAATCTGCAATGTGTGATGAGGGATTATTAAAACACCTTGACAAGATACAGATAGTAAACGATACGTCATTGGTGACATCGCAAATAACTAGTTTTTTTAAGTTACATATACATAGTTCGTTCGCTGAATTAGCTGCAACTTTGATAAATGCCGCTCGCTGCTGCCGGCTCACGTCAAACGGTAGTGACATAGGTGTCGCCCTGAGTTCAATCGCGGCGCCGCCCACGTTAATAAAGTAGGTGTGTACAGCGATTGAACTCAGGGCGGCACCTTTGTTACTACCGTTGGACGCGAGCCGGCTGCGGCGAGCGGCAGTTATCAAAGGCGCAGCTAATTCAGCGAACCAACTTATAACTATTTTAATTATTCAAAATATGAAAATAATTTTATCCTTGATCCCTTAACACTTTTCTATGTAAAAAAATTTAATAAAATCGTCTGTAGCACTACTACCAGTAATACTATTTATTATGAGTGAACCGTAAAGAAAGTGCAGATTGTTTTCAAAGGAAAAAAATACTACCAGCGCAATCCCTGATGACTGTATTATCATTATAAGGAGGGAGTTCGATATTGAGGATGGGATGTCATCAATGATAAATCAATGTTAAATATTATAAGAACACAACGAGCAAAATTGCAAATTCCATCGAAATATTTTTATAACATTTTAGATAGTTGCAATGGTTAAATAATTAAAAAAAAAAACGCAAAAACTTTGTTAATGTTTTACACTTCAAATTTAATTTGATAAAACCCAAAACGACAAATCAAACCCACTTAGAATACCTGAAAACGCCATTGGACGAAGAAAACGTGGTCTTTTAAATCGGTAGTTGACTCAAGTTACTTTTTTATGAACTGTCAAAAAACCGGCAAAGTGCGAATCAGAACCGCACACAAAGGGGAACCGTCATACTAGATGGTGCTAGTTTCTTCATGATTAAAAAAAAAACACGTTTAATTTTTCACTCTTTCTAATTTTTAGTATTGATTGTTATAGCAGCAACAGAAATACATTATCTGTGAAAATTTCAACTGTTAATATCACTGTTATTATCACGGGCGCCAGTGTCGCACGGCAGGTAGTTAGTTAGGTAGGGCGTAGGGAGTGGGTTCTTAAAAGATGCCGTGCGTGTTCAGATAATTTAATGAGGATAAAATATAAGACCCGAAATGGGTCTTTTAGGAAGTACAGTAATTAAATAAATATAAATTAATAATTTGTGCTGGTTAAGATGAACGATGATGGTTTTCGGTTTTTAAATCAAATGTCACATAGTTTGACAGCGCATGCGCGGAAAAGAAGAAATAGATGGAATGAATAGAGATCGAATGAAAGAAGATTATATAACTGCGCATCACGCTACAGTTTCATGAAATACAGCCTGACAGACGAACAGACAGAAGACTGACGGACAGCGAAGTTTTAGTAATGGGTCTCGTTTTTACCCTGTGGGTACGGAACCCTAAAAATGATTTCGAATAACTCATATTGTCTTCTCCATTCTTCTCCAATAAGTATGGGATTTTGATAAATTAAAAATGGAAAGTGTCAGTGAAAAAACAGAAAAATATGATAGAAAACCGAAAGAGTAAGTTTTCCTCCAATAACATTAAGACGGATGTATTATTTACAAACTTTTATATAAGTTGCAATATTTGTATGCATTTTAACCGCTTCCGTGGCGTAATGGTTAGTCCATTCGCTTCACACCAGGAGGTCGCGGGTTCGATTCCCGGCGGGGTCAACTTTGAAAGACTCGGTTTGTTTGGTGGTAGAGCATTTTCATAGCCCGCCTGGCTATAGCTACCACCATCTTATGTGAGTCTTGCCGCCAAACAACAGTTTTAACAGCATTGATGTGTTCCGACTTGAAGATAAGATAGCCAGATCCCCATTGCGTTGGGGAACCTTGGTAAGCCCGTTTCCATCTTCGGCATCATCGTTACTTACTATCAGGTGAGATGATGCCAAGGGCTTACCAATTGTAAATAAAAAAATGTATGTAAGTTAGTTTGTTTTGGTAGCTTTACATCTTGCGATCGATTTTAGAGCGACTTCCAAGAGTCCGATTGAGCTGAAATTTGGTATGAAGCCGTATTCCCGGTGACAATAGATCCTTTTGGTATTTTGAAATTAATTTGATTATGAACCTTGACTCAAGGTCACAAGATCGTCTTTATTTTTAAAAGAATCATGTACTGTGCTTGCCTTTTTTTAATTTGGAAACGTGTGTTTATATTCATTTAAGAATTTGGATTTTTGAGCATAAAAACTCTCTTCAAATAAAAGCTTTAAAGTTTTTAGATTTTCTTGAAATTATTTATAAATAGCTGTGCCCGCGACTTCGTCGTGCGAAAAGTATCTTATATGTCAACCCGGGCTATAAGAAACCAGCACACAAAATTTCATCAAAATATAGTATCTACTAAGCAACACAAAACAAACTATAGTATCTACTAAAGAGAACAATTTGTGAAATCATCTACCGAGATTAAAGGACGTCATTAATATTTTATGACACACTCAACGTTCAAGGTTGCATGCTTTTAAGAAAACACCAACCCAGCATTAAATTTATAGGAGGTTAATTACAATATCAAGATATTAAAAAAAACTTAGGTGGGTATTAGTCATTTACTGTCTTAAGATGATGGATGAGTCAATAAATCAAAGGCTTTTGATTTATTTAACCTATCTATGTCTCTTTTACTCCAAGCGCTGGCAAGCATGATGGAAGGAGAAGCACCACAATAGCACATAACACAACAATATCAGATCGGTGTCAGTCATCGGAGCCTCTCATTTTAACATATTGGCTTGTGTATTAGAGTAAAAGAGAAGTAAATAGGAGAGAAGCCGGTCGCTGTTGTCTACAGACTCGACCCTAATAATAAAGAATACTAACTGTTACTATTTACGTAAAGAAGCGAAACTCACCTACTCCACCAATTAAAACGGCGCTCGCAACGGGCCAGTCGCTTCGAGTGCGACACAATAAGACAGAGAGAGAGTCCAGAAAAATAAGCACCAATATATGTACCTATTTTTACCCGACTACGAAAAACGATTTTTTTTTTGGCAGTCAATGTATGTATGTTTGATCCAATGTACGGAGTTTCTAGGAAGCGAAGAGTAGTCGAACTGTGCTAGTAATCATGCTATATTTTGGTTTACAAAGCTTACTTTTTACTGTCTTATATTTACAGATATCCTGTTTTCTAGAGGTACATCTACACTCTCTTTGGCCAAGCTAGCTACCAAGACCAGGACAAAAATATAAATATAGCATCCCAAGGGACAATTTAGTGTTAGTTATGGCTATTTTACAGCTTAGAATGCTATAGCAGGTTAAAAAAGTGTCAACACCCTTGAAAAAAGTTATAGCACTCGAAGCTGTAGAAAGTAATCAATACTAAATTTTAGGTTTGGGTTATAACGTTAGAAATTATGGATGTTGTAATATGTCCATCCTTGTCTAGGCTAAGCTTGCGTGTCTTGATCTGTGTTGCTCGCTTCGACCAATATAACGACTATGGACCTGCCTACGCGAACAGCGGTTTGATGCCTACTAGATGAGCGCATTCGCTCATTTCGCCTTAGTCGATGAGTATTCCCCAAACGGATTGAAGGTCGAAATTAGTGAAATTTATTATCTCATTCGTGTTACATTCCGAGTCTGTCATTGTTTATATTTGAACGAGATTCGTAGACTATAGTGGTGTGACTGTGTGTTTGCGTGCAGTTGTATTTGACTCAGTTTTTTTGAGATTAATGTATGGACAGGGCCGGTCCACTATATTTGGTCGAAGGTTGCTCGACCAACGTCAAGGTAGATACACCGTAAATTCAGTTTGACACATCAGTTTAGCTTATGTTAATTTTTGCTCTATAATAGTCATAGCAGTTTACGAATAGGTTGTGGGAATGACAGTACTCTAGCTGGAATTTCGAATAATTTATGAATCATATACGATTACGCGTCTTTGGGCAGCTAATTAAAAACGGAATACTCTACACTACAGGTACTTACACATCCTTTCTTAAGTTATTGGAAACTTAAATATTCATGCAAAATGTTAGTATCATGCAACATCAACATATCTTTGACAAGCAAAGAACATTGCTCATACCTACAAAAAGTCAACAAGGTTAGCAGCAGACCAGATAAAGCGAAAAAAACAAGCGAAAAAAAAGACCCAAAAATAATTAAACAAAACCAGACCTAAGCTTCTAAACTTTGCGTTCTGCCTCATAAGAAACTCTAGGGAAGTATTCTTCGCACTGGCCGAACGGAACAGTTCCATTTTCAGTTGAAAATCGGGATTACGCGGCACATCGTCGTGGGTCAACGATTGGGTAAGTCTCTCGTTCTGTTCCATCGCCTCTTGGACTTGGCTGGCTAACACCGGCATCGTCCTGAGACGGGACGTTCTCTGTCCCTTTTCCTCTTTCGGCTTCGGCAGTCCAGCGACCGGTGGTTTGTGCGTCAGCTTCGTGTTGAACATCTTCATTTTCTCGGAGAGCGACAGTTTCGCGGGATCGTCCTCGTCTAACTTAGCTGCCACCGTGAGTGTGTGCGTATTTACATAACATTGTGCAGTGTATACGACAGAGCCCGGACATACACATAGTTGAGTAGTCGAGGACATGCAAAAAAGAAACAAAAAGCCGACAATCAAAAGACAGGAAGCGTTTTTTCTCTGTTTTTATATGTAGGTATTCAAATTTTCGTGAACGGAGGGTAATGCCGAATTACATGCCTTTTTACTTCACATTATGCCTTAAAAGAAAAGACAAAAGCCTGATAAATTAAAAATAATGGCTGATCTACAAAACTTCTATTATTTTCTTGGAAACCATTCTTATATAACAAATTCACTATTCAACTACACAATTCAAACAGATGACTTACCATCTTCATCTCTATCTAGCACACTGGCGGTGCTCTTAGACTGAGCGAGAGCGAAGCATTGTCTTTTTTCGCCGGCATCGGCAGGAGGATTAAAGGCAATCGGCTGAGTTTTGAACCGATCGGCCACAGAAGCACTTTCTTTGGCCTTAGACCGGCTATGACGAAGAAGCGGCTTTGGTGTGCCTGGAATTAAAAAACAAACATTATTTATAACAATAAATATTTTTAGAAAAACCTTAAAACATTTAGGTAATAGCTGAATGGAGCTGCCCTGTAGCGAGTTTACAAGTTTAAATATCTGGGGCATATTGTTTCCGCCGACCTCAAGGACGATGATGATATTGAGTGGGAGCGGAGGGCGTTGTCAGTAAGAGCGAATATGATAGCCCGCAATTTTGCTTGCAGCTCGAGGGATGTAAAAGTCACACTATTTAGAGCGTATTGTACATCCCTCTATACCAGCAGCCTGTGGGCGAACTATACTCAGCAAGCTTACACCGCCCTCCGTGTCCAGTTCAATAACGCCTTCAGGGTGTTGATGGGGCTGCCGCGCTACTGCAGTGCCTCGGGCATAGTCGGGCATGTTCGCGGAGGTGCGCATATACTATTTTTACGCCACAATGCGCAAAAGGTGAGCGTCCTTAGTGCGCAGAGTGCGCGGTAGTGCCAACAACATCCTGACTATGATAGCGGACAGGTTTGATTGCTGCTACATGAATCATTGTTGCAATATTCATGTGCCGGCAGTCAAACCTCAAAAAAGAATCTGAATTTTTTTTTACTAACATTTAGTACATAAGCTTAGTTTGTAAGATTACTAACACAAATTGATCCTAAAGTAGGTCGTAAATAAATTGATTATTATTATTATTTAATTTGAAAAAATCTTTAATTATTTTGTATTCTTCTCAGAAAAACTCTACATTGGATACCTATATCACGGGGGTGCATAAAAAATAACTAGTTCACCATCTGTGGAAGTCCGCCATATTGGATTTAGAATAACGTCACTTACCTAACCATGCATTGTGTTCCAAATTTAACGCCTATGTTAAATTTCAGCTCAATCGGAAACCTCGAAGTAGTTATAATTTAGCTTCTAAGATTTGTCCCAAACTAACTAACAGGGCAATTTAATAGAAAGTTTGTATAAATTAATAGATGAATTGGTTGGTAATAAAATTTTAAACAAAAAAAAACCGACTTCTAACGTACTAGTCGCCAGTACGATTTTTGAAGGTTTCCCTCGATTTCTCTGGGATGCCATCATCAGATCCTGGTTTACTTATCATGGTACTACCCTTGGGATATCTCCTTTCCAACAAAAAAGTAATTTATGTATCATTGTTGTACTTGAGTAAAGAGGTGTGGTGATCGGAACCCTCGGTGCGCTAGACCTCCGACTCGCACTTGGCTAGTTTTGTACTACAACGGAACTACGTTAATTGTGAACGTGAACATCCTGGCGAAATTGGTAGGTATATTTTTTTTTTAAATTCGCAATTGGCGAGCCCTTGGCATCATCTCACCTGATGGTAAGTGACGATGATGCCAAAGATGGAAGCGGCCTTACCAAGATTCCCCAACGCAATGGGGAATTGACTATCCTATCTACAAGCCGGAACACATGAATGCTGTTAACATTGATGTTTGGCGGCAGGACTTAGCTAAGACGGTGTTAGCTAGCCAGGCGGGCGTAGAAAATGCCTTTCCACGAACCAAACCGAGTCTTACAAAACGAACCCGCGACCTCTGGATGTGAAGCTAATGGAATTAACCATTACGCCACGAAGGTTAAAAAAACTCTAATCTGATTGCAGTAATTGTTGTTGTTAATTTACAATCGATCTAGCCATGGTGGTGAAGTCATGCTGCTTGGGCAAAGCTTAGTCACGCGCACGCGCAAAATCTAAGGGCACGGTAGTGCCTCCGCCAAGACGAGCCAAGCGAAGCACAAGGGCCTACTACGTTTTCTCAAAGCGCTTCGTCGTTTTTATGAACCCTCATAACTTGGGGTTGTATTATACCAGATAAACAAGATTCTCGGAATATGATTTAAATAGTAGACTCGTTAAACATATAAAGTTTCAATTGCATAGCTCTTATACTTATTTTGTTGATATCTAAAAAACCCCGATGTCGACACTGACTCACTGATGATCATCAAAAAGCCAACCCACTTATTTTGACTAAGTTGTAGAGTTTGTGAAGTTAGGGCTTGTAGAATTAGGGCGTGTAGAGTTAGAAGCATGGCTCTACATAAGATCTGATAACTTTTTGACAGTGCGAGTCATATGGTCTCGTCTTGGCAACATTTTAAATGAAAATGTTTTTCGTGGGATCTGTTGATTTCGGTCAAAAATTAAAACAGATTATCTTAAAATCTGCATCCGAAACACTATGTATTTTTGGTAAACACAAATTTGTTATCGTCGAATGTTTTGATTGTAAGCTGTGGAATTTTTTTCAATGCGATGCTGTAGTATTTTGTTTAAAATAGCAAGTCATATAATGCAACTTTGATTTGGGTAATCAATGGTACAAATGCAGTGTTTCAAATCTACGAATATATGTGGTAGTAACTTCGATGTCCTACGAAATATAATTTACCTTTTTTGGTTTCTGAACCAGGTAAAGGAAACCCTATTAGGTACTTAGCCTACGATATCCGTATGTCTGACTTTTAGAGGTCTGTATCTTTTGAACCGTAATTATTAGCCGGCTGAAATTTTCACAGAGAATATGAGTTACTACAGGGGATTTACTAAAATGATAGAATTATTTAAAAAGTAAAAATTGAGGTGTTCTTCAACAAGAAACGGGTTTTTTAAAGTTTAAAAAACTGAACATAAAAGCGTGAAACTTAGTGGTACTCGCGCTAAGGAATCCGAACTGAAGAAAAATCATTTTCTGTCACTCTCGTTGATGTCTTTTGTTTGTAATGAATAGGTATCATTGTTATACTTGGTGTGGTGGTACGGAACCCTGATACGGAGTCCGACTTTTACTTGGCCGGTTCTTTTAATGAAAATTATTAATTTTGTACATACCTTTAGCTTGCTGTTGTAGCTGCTGCCACATGCTAGCTCTTGCTACCACACTGCTGCTTTTCATCAGTCCAGGAGCAAATCCACTCGGCTGCTCCTCATCGCTCCCATTATCATCCATACTCCTCGCGTGCTCAGTCTCCGTAGACTTCCGGGTTCTGTCCATGGCGATAAGACCGCGCTCGATGGACGAAGATGACCACTCGTTACTGCTACTGTTCGTTACTTGGTTCTCACAAATCGCCTGGCTCTCTATCAAGCCTAGCTCCTCGCCTGGAAAGCGAAATACAGTGTTCTAACTATGACTCAGGAATATTTCTAAACAATCATAGCTATTATTAAACAATGAGTTTTAAGGTTGGGTTAAAACTCGGATTCAATCCTCGATGGTTGAGTCAGTTAATATGGCACAATTTGGTTCATAATGTCAGCTCATATACGTCCTCGAGGGGCTCGAGACTACCCTAAATTAGGGCGATCGGGCCTTAGTCGACCACGCAAGCCCAGTGCGAGTTGGTCGACTACACACACAACCTGCGAGTTTCTTCGCAAGCGTGTGCAGGTTTCCTCACGATGTTTTCCTTCACCGCAAGAGCGTCGGATAAACGTGCATACGAAATCTAAATTCGAAATCACATTGGTGCGTGGCAGGATTCGAACCACGACCTCTCCGGGCAGGAGGCGGTGTACCTAGCCACTACGCCACCGACGCTCATTTGGTTAATAAGCGGGAAATGACAGCAATTACTGCAGCCAAGCGGGTCTGACAACGAAAACGTGCATTACATTGACCTAAATAAAAGGGACGAGAGACATCTGCAAGGTTACTCTGTGTTTATTCTCAATTCCGTCCCGATATGAAATGTGGCGCATTCTCCGTTCTAAATTTACCAAACACAACATAAACAAACGGCCATGTAGAATGAACTGATTTCCTCCATATGTTTGCCTTTACGACACTGCAATTGCATTTAGTTATGATTACGGACACTAATTAAGTCGAAATTTAACGAACTTCCAAAGAGAATACAGTTGTTTCTCTTCCGAACTAAGAGACAATGGTGGCTGTACTTACTCGAGTGAGGTCCGGAGTCTCGGGAGGAGGCACGGTTGTAGACCCCGCTATCGCACGATACGTTCAAACTCCAGTTGTCTACCTCAGCCTGCTGCCGCTCGTCTTCTTCTAGAGCGCGACTATCCTCGTCTAACGCCACTCTAACCTTGTTCACTTCTTGCTCTATTTCGTCCAGCGTCGACTGTCTCCTCACGGCGTTGGCGGCGATGTTTTCAAAGTCGAGAAACGTCGCCTCGCCGATACTGTCGTCCTTGGCGAAACCGTCGTCCAATAGCCCGTTGACGTTCGGAGATTTGGCTCTGGAGGCGTTGTCGAACGGTGGGGAGTTGAGCGCCTTGGCTAGGTCTGCGAAAGGATCTCGCTGGGATTGCCCCTCGAAGGGGACAGCAGTAGCACCGAACTCGATGAGACGGGTCGGAAAACTACAGGCAGTGGGACCGAACGCTTGGAAACTCGCTTGGCCCGGCTCCAAACTGCGAAATGAGAAAAGAAACATTGCTAATGTAGAGCGCAGTACATAAGACAGAGATGGCTGCTGTTCCTATACGCCTTCATAAATTACAATGAGTTATGGCACAACATGGGCGATTTGGATAAGCGTCGTCGATCTATCGGGTTTTAGGAAGTTTGACACCATCGGTAATATAATCTAAATATAAACGTCTGCTCTCCATTCTGAACCTATAGATCGACTTCAGTCGCTAAGAGATTTATAGATGAACTTTTGAAATGGCATTTATTTTGGGATATTAATTTATAGTCTGGACTCAATACCATATGCATATAATTTGCACCTAAGGCGCAAATGACCCAGATAATTTTGTTAAACACCAAAAATATAAAAGCCAAATTCTAGCTACAACAAGACAACTAACGCTTTTTTATTTTATTACGTCACCGACCGGTATGTACTCATAAAAAACGTAAATATTATTGAAAACGCTAAACACGTTGAAAACCCGACTTCCATCGCAACAACTTAGTACATTTTTGCATTATATATTTTTGGTTTTTGTTAATTTTCTAATAAAGTACTACACCGATGTTGATAAAAAATAAAAACAACTACAGTCGAATTGAGAACCTCCTCCTTTTTGGAAGTCGGTTGAAAAGAACAAAACGTCTACATGCCATAGTGTTATGAGAAGATATATGCAATCCATCACACCTAAATAGCGAATTACAGTAATACAAGACAAACAGATATAACCAAAAACGGACCATTGACCTATCGAACTCACTCAACATTACACTCCGGGTAGCTGAAGCTGGTACTGTAGTGGCATACTACACAAAAAAACAACGAATTAAAAAATACTTGTTCTGTGGTGTTGCTTTGCTGGCGAAATAATTGAGATGTCTTTTTATCAAATAAATACAATATTTGCTTTTCTATTAGTAGGCTAACGATGGAACTTTCATAACTGTCACTACACAGAACAAAACCATGAAACGATGTGCTCAATCATCGTACGATTACTTTTTCATACACCTCGTGTTGAGAAAAAAATATTTGTACCTACTTATTAGTAACAAAATAAATAAAGTCTCGTCTAAGGGTATAAGAAGTGTTTGAGGAGACCTTATAACTTTACACACAAATCATCTTATTGGGGCATGGGCATAGCAAAAATGGCACGGTGTTGCGAATTTAAGAAAATATTAATTCAGGGTGTTTTACTACTTTAATCATATCAGCTCATATACGTCCCTACCGAAGGGCTCAAGCCCACCTTGAAATAGGGCGATCGGGCCTTGGGTAGGTCGACTACATACTTAACATACGAGTTTCTGCGCAGGCGTGTGCAGGTTTCCTCACGATATTTTCCTTCAGAGTAAAAGCATCGGATAAACGTACATATGAAATCTAAATTCGAAGACACATTGGTATATGGCAGGTTTCGAACCATGACCTCCCGGGCAGGAGGTGGCGGCCCTAGCCGTTACGCCACCGACGCTCTATTACTACGCTTTATTACTTTACAAATGGTTAATGGACCTCTACCCCTCGCCCTTGCCTTGTGTAATGACAACAAATAAAGAAGCGGTGTTAATTTTATTAATTTGTAGGATTCCGTACATCCGATGCGAAAAAGGAACCCTTTGCATGATCACTCATGTGTCTGTGCATGTTAATTTTATTAATTTTTAGGATTCCGTACATCCGATGCGAAAAAGGAACCCTTTGCATGATCACTCATGTGTCTGTGCATGAAAATTTTATTAATTTTTAGGATTCCGTACATCCGATGCGAAAAAGGAACCCTTTGCATTATCACTCATGTGTCTGTGCATGATAATTTTATTAATTTTTAGGATTCCGTACATCCGATGCGAAAAAGGAACCCTTTGCATGATCACTCATGTGTCTGTGCATGATATTTTTATTAATTTTTAGGATTCCGTACATCCGATGCGAAAAAGGAACCTTTTGCATGATCACTCATGTGTCTGTGTATGATATTTTTATTAATTTTTAGGATTCCGTACATCCGATGCGAAAAATGAACCCTTTGCATGATCACTCATGTGTCTGTGCATGAAAATTTTATTAATTTTTAGGATTCCGTACATCCGATGCGAAAAAGGAACCCTTTGCATGATCACTCATGTGTCTGTGCATGATATTTTTATTAATTTTTAGGATTCCGTACATCCGATGCGAAAAAGGAACCCTTTGCATGATCACTCATGTGTCTGTGTATGATATTTTTATTAATTTTTAGGATTCCGTACATCCGATGCGAAAAATGAACCCTTTGCATGATCACTCATGTGTCTGTGCATGAAAATTTTATTTTTTTTAGGATTCCGTACATCCGATGCGAAAAAGGAACCCTTTGCATTATCACTCATGTGTCTGTGCATGATAAATTTATTAATTTTTAGGATTCCGTACATCCGATGCGAAAAAGGAACCCTTTGCATGATCACTCATGTGTCTGTGCATGATATTTTTATTAATTTTTAGGATTCCGTACATCCGATGCGAAAAAGGAACCCTTTGCATGATCACTCATGTGTCTGTGCATGATATTTTTATTAATATTTAGGATTCCGTACATCCGATGCGAAAAAGGAACGCTTGCAAGATCACTCATGTGTATGTGCATCCGAAAATAAAGTAAGATAAAAGGATTGAAATCTGGACGAAAGAGGAATTAATTTGGTATGTATGTGGTATACCTTAGTATCGACCGTGTGAGCTGGCCTACTCTTGTTAAAGGCATTCAATGATTTTTACCTGTAACTTTTCGTGTCATATTGTTTTCATGTTCTAATGACATAATCTGGTTTATATCAAGGATTGAATTTTGAGGTTATTAACTAAATATTGTTTATTTCTTAATTAATCACAAATGACATTGTTATTATTATTTTATGACTATCAGAAAGAGTGTAATTTGCACCTATTTTGTATAAATATATTGAATTGAATTGAATAGAGATTGCTGACCAAATCGCGAGCGTAAAAGAATAAACGAATTAAAATTTTAGATGTCGATTTTGGAAAAAATAAAATATGGTGTGACCTAACAAATAAAAGGGTTCGTTGTAAGGATTACAAAAACATATATCTAAAAACAAAATAACGTGTATATTTTATATTTTAAAAAAAGGACACAAGTAAAGTTGAAAAACCTACTCATATTCAGCTCCAGACCCTCAAAGACATGGGTGTGGGCAAAGTAAATATATTAGTACTAACATACAGTATGGACACTCCCTGCTCTCTAGATTCCGACCTCACCCCCTCGTCACCCAGATTGATACAGATTGATTATAGATTGTTTCTCGAACGTATCGGATTTCGCCGCGATTTTGTTTGCTCCGTCATTTGTTTTTAGAAATGTCATTTCACGACCGTTTGTATGCAGTGTCCGGGGTGTGGTGTAGGTGTCCTTCCCTATGGCGGGAAGGACGGCATCGGCAACTTGAGGCACGCTCTGTACTACACGATCAGGAATAGTGCTTGACCCAGTGACGGCTGGAGTGATTATTTCCGTCATCGCCACACCAACCGCGCCGTGTTCCCAAACGAGCCCGACAGGCGCGCATCTAGTAGCGAGATTAATGCAACTGCAGATAACGAAGCTGATTTATTAAGATGATATGTTGTGGGCAAAGGAGATCTAATGGAATAGAAAGTTTTGTTGTTAAGCGGTAAGCTTCTGGAAATAACTAAAAGAATTTATTAAAAACTAGCTGTTTCCCGCGGTTTCACCCGCGTGGACAACGTTTCTATGACTTTTCGAGGGTGCGCAGTGCGCGAGCCGCAAGCGGCTCGCGAGCGTGGTAAAAAGTAGCCTATGTCTGAATCCAGGTCCTAATCTGTCTACCTACCAAATTTCAGCCAAATCCGTTCAGTAGTTTTTGCGGGAAAGCGTAACAGACAGACAGAGTTACTTTCACGTTTATAATATTAGTAGGGATTAAACACCCGACTGCGTAAAAACTTAACCCCTCTTTTTTGTCCAGTCGTGTAAAAATGAATCCTATGTCACTCACGGGATCAAGATGAATCTAACTAGACTTAAATAAGTTTTGACCGTATGGCTAGAATAGGGCCATCTTATCTCTTCTAAAAGGTGTCGTAAGAGTCGACTAAGGGACTTAAACCGGAGGATGGGCAGCTGCGACCATTTCGCGACTTGCAGTCCCACCTACAACAGCACTACGATCGCCAACCCGCCTGCCAAGCACGTCGGCAACACCCCCCAATAATTAAGATTGCGAGTAGACGCTGGATGCCGGCTTTGTCCATCAATTGACTACCTTCGGCTGATATGATGAAAACTATTTGAGTATGACAGTATGTAATGAAGGTGTAACGTTTAAGTGTTTTGTCCATATAAAATTCAATCGACGTTGTACGAGACCTGTAAACTGCAAACACGCAGAAATACTAGCTCGATATTTTTTTCACAGGTAGAAGCTATTTAATATTGTTATATTATGGGGTATAGAGCAGCTCGTGTCCGTGGGCTTTTACTTTAGATACCCACAAGTTCTCAACTGGACAGATTTCTTTCTTACGTAACTGTCTGATCCGCCACTAAAGGTGCGGGATCCTTGCTTATATATTTTTCCTGGCAAACTGTATTACCTGGAGTATTTTTCTACAGTAGCAAGACCAAGAAACATCAGAATTCCGCGGAATACAAAATCAAGGTTAACGTGTGCATTATCTGGAAAGATGTTAACACTAATGTCGATAACAAGAATTCAGATTTGTATCGATAAAAAAGGACGGTCGATACCGTCATATACCTACGTAAATTGTAGCCGGATAAAAAGTTAAAATCATAATACAACAAAAAAATCATCAGTCAGAAAATCTTAAACATATGTAGCAAACTCACTAATGTCGACAACAAGAATCCAGATTTGTATCGGCAAAGAACGGTCGATACTGTCATATACGATTACCTAAGTAAATTGTGGCCGAATAAAAAGTTAAAATCATAATACAACAAAAATCGTCAGTCAGAAAATCTTAAACATTTGTAGCAAACTCACTAATGTCGACAACAAGAATCCAGATTTGTATCGGCAAAGAACGGTCGATACTGTCATATACGATTACCTAAGTAAATTGTGGCCGAATAAAAAGTTAAAATCATAATGAAACAAAAGTCATCAGTCTGAAAATCTTAAAATTTTTTAGCAAACTCAAGGAGGGTAGTTAATAATAGAAGTATTGAGCCCATTGTCCTATCTATATTTTAATGAAATTCATATCGTATCGATTTGTCAGTCTTGTTTACATGCCAAAACCCATCGATTCCTTGGCCTCAATCACATACGTATAAAGTTACGTACGTATGTTCAGTTCATGGTAACTAAATTATTCACGTGTGTTGCACTGCTGGCCCCGTTTTAGTCCTAATTAGGTGACGGATTACTTTAATATTTAACGTGCCGCTAAAACACGAATACACTTAACGTTTTTTGTCAAAAAGTAGGAAAATAGGTCATCTAGCTAGACTGTACACTTCAATTTACTACTATTCAACTTACTATTCAGAAAGTATTTTCTTCAAACACTCCATAACTTTATCAATATTGTAAAGAGAAATATGAAATACAACAAACTAAAGGCTCAATCAATACTAGACACAAAAGCCCTTTTAAAACTTTATTGCACTCGCACAGTCCAAAATTGTAAGTCTTCTGCTGTTTCACTGTGACGACTGAATGTAATTCAAACAGTAACAGTAAAACTAGTATAACGCATGAGTCTGATGATGTCAGATGTTCTTTAACACGAAATTAGTACAACACTAACTTTCTGTTAAAGAATCGATAATTTTGAAACACTTTTAACTCCTTCAGGGACAATGATTTTTAGATCAATATTTGTTGGAACACTGAACTGGGATTATAATAAAATGTAATTAAGATAAGTGCTTATAATTTAAATATGCCTGATGGATTCGTGACCACATTTGAAACGGTAATGACGGATAATTTGCTCACATCCGACACATGAGATCTATTTGGCGTGGTAGTAATGTTATGTGCACGTTTCCATTATTGAATAAGAATGATGATTAACGAGGAGATCAACGCTCTACTAAGTTGAAGGTCTAAACATCCGCGTTCTATGTAGGGGCTACCATAACGACAAAAAATAAAACCGGTAAAGTGCGAGTCAGAACCGCGCACAAAGGATTCCCTACCATCATACTAGATGGCGCTAGTTTCTTCACGTTTTTGTATGGAGACTCACTTTTTCTAATTTTTAGTATTTGTTGTTATAGCGTAATGTGAAAAATTCAATTGTCTAGCTTTCACGGTTAATGAAATACAGCCTGTTGACTGACGGACGGACAGCGGAGTCTTAGTAATAGGGTCCCGTTTTTACCCTTTGGGTACGGAACCCTAAAAATCTTATATATATAAGGTCTAACAAAATTAGCTGAAACTATTTTAACTGGTGCTTCTAACCATGAAACTGAACAACTTTCCCCATGAAACCCATAGTCAAATATCAATAAAAAATTGTACTTCCCATACTAAGTTGGCTGATCAGCTGATCGAGTTAGTATGGGAGAGTTAATTTTTTTTGCGATTTGACTGTGGGTTCCATGGGGAAAGTTGTTTAGTTTCATGGGTAGAAGCACCAGTTAAAATAGTTTCAGCTATTTTTGTTACACCTTATATAATTATATTTAGCAATATTCTAGTCACATACATAATATGAACACGTGAGAAATACATTAAGAATTAGTGATGGTTCTGTAAGGAAAGTGGATTTTAATCTAACAAATCCATCAGAAATTAAAGAGAATATAACCAAATTCAATCAGTCAACAGAATGACACTCCAAAATAAAACAAAGAAGTATGACAAACGTCTTACGAGCGACACTAAATCGATTTTAATGAGCAAACAAAAGTACAGTCCCCAACATGAATATGTAAACAATACTAACATAACGAAAAAAGCTTTTAAACAGTCAGTCGATTTGGTTACTGTTGTAAACCTGAAAGGGTAACTGAAAATATCGCTACTCATTGCGAACAAAACTCTTTACCTTCCTAAAATTTGATTTATCCGCATCAAAACTGTTTACAAATGATCGTTGCAGATTGTACGCAGTAGGTAGACAACGAAATCCACAAAACAGAGTGCGCCCACGCCACGCGCCCATCAAAATAGTGGCAGGGTGCCAAAACTACTTCCAAGTTGTAACACAGAGCAATCACCTCAACACAGGAAAAGCAATATTATTAAGACAGTCAAGCGAAAAATTAATTCCTTATTAACTTATTACAAACTCTACTTTGGCAGGTATTGATTCTGTTAATGAGGATACCTATGTTTGCTGAAACACCTTATAGTGTCAATCAAAGTTTTGCGTTGTGAGTACAACAAATATAAATGGAAAGATTCAATGGACTATGTACCTACCGTCTCTATAATAGTTTGTAAAGTGAACTATAAAAGCAACAATAAAAACTTACGAGGAAGTAATAGATCGCATCTCCTCCACAGTAATTGGTTGAGTCTTGTAGCGCTCCTTATCGCCACGGCTTCTTAATCTGGATGTTGACGGTTGATCCTTCACCAATGAGTCTTTAGTGAGTGCCTGTTCCATACTCTTTATTCTGGC
The DNA here is from genome assembly GCA_947284805.1 of Coleophora flavipennella. Classification (NCBI taxonomy): domain Eukaryota; kingdom Metazoa; phylum Arthropoda; class Insecta; order Lepidoptera; family Coleophoridae; genus Coleophora; species Coleophora flavipennella. The sequence goes on from OX369269.1 coordinate 9,629,957, forward strand.
TGCGATAGAAGGAAAGTGTTTTGGTTGACCGTCGTCACCAGTATCGTCCCGACTCTCGCGCTCCCACGGCTCACAGTGTCCGTTTTCACAGGTTTCATCCACTTTCAGTTTGCGGTTGTTTAAAATCGACAGCAGCTCATTGTTTACGTCGCACAAGAGACTTTTCGATCGGGGGTTCGATTTCGGTCGTAGGTTCCTCCGGCGAAGCACTGCGCTTGGGTAGCTCTCTTCCGGGTTTACCGCGAGATTCCCGACCCGCCGCGGTCCAGCCGCCGTCAAGTCGTTCGAATCACAACTGAAACTCGCAACGCTAATATTTGTATCGTTGTCCGCGCAAAAAGAAAGCCGTGGGCGCGGTGATTGGCTACGTTCTCTAGTGAGACTTGAACCTCTCTGCTTCAAAATAGGCCTAACCGTCGTTTCGCATTCCGATCCAGAATGGTCAGAGGTTCGCGACCGGAGGAGTGAGGACCTTCGTGAGCTCCTGTCGTCTTCGCTCAAATCGAAACTGGAAGTCTGTCCTTCATCGCTAGAATTTTTTTTAGATGATTTCAGAATGGGTTTTTTTGGAAGTTCGTGTTCATGTTCTTCATGCTCAATAGATTTTTTCTTCAATATTGGTCTAGGTGTATCAGATGATAAAATATCAAAACATGGTCTTTCTTCGGAGAAACTCTTTTTCTTTAGGATCGGTCTTACAGTTTCCTTGTCATCATCGACTATTTCAGCGCCGCCTGCGGCTGCCAATAGTACAGCTTGAGCAATCGAAACATGGGAAGATGTAGTGCTGCTACTTGAACTGGAATTTGATTTACGTTTCAATATTCCATGAGGTTCCGGTGAGCCATGAGACAAATCGTCACTAGGGTTTTCCTCTTCACGGCTTATTTTTCTTTTGAGTATGCCCTGGATTCCATCAGGCGATCTGTTCCTGACTACATCTTCCAGTGAAGACCTTCTATTCTTCAGTATTGGTTTACTTATATCCGAAGAACCATCGTCAGCGAATGAAACTTCTGGGCTGCAAGATCTCCTTCTAGCTACATGTGATTCATCTAAACTGCGACGTTTTTTCAATATTCCTTGGCGCTTATCAGAGCGACAGTTATTTGCCTCGATCACGCTAGGTGAGAATGTCACTGGTGGAGAAGCAATTGTTTGGTTTGTGGTTTGATTTGATGAGTTCTCATCAAGAATAGATTTTCTCTTTAAAATTGACACGGGTGTATGACTTATAAATGAAGAAGTATCCGGCCGACGATTTTGACTAGACATATCATTATTGAGATCAGAAAACATTGCACTTTGCTTTTCAAAGTCAATTAGTCTCTGAGCCGCAATATCTATATCTCTCAACCTCTCGGTGACTCCTCTGTTCGACGTTGGCCTCTCATAAGCAAGGCCGTAATTAAAAGGATTACCATTACTTTTTTGTTCAGAGTTCGTAGTAAATGCTTGTTCAAAGCAAGGCTCAGATGAATCTAAATTAACCTTATTACTAGTTAAGTTTTTTGACAATTTATTAACCCTATCTAATGTCTGTTTAGTCAATGCAGCTAGGCTGTCCATTTCTTGTGAAAGTCTAGAATTATGTGGTCTCAATGTTTCGTGTAGTGTAGACATATTTGTATCTTTAACTGCTTCTATTTCCGAACTAGCTTCAGATTTCAAATTAAGAGAATCGTTTAATCTAGATGAAGTTTTCCTAACATCTTTCGTGTCTCTTGGAGAACTATCTAAACTAGTCAGTCTTTTCTTTGAATAATGATGAATTTCATTAAAAATTTGACTATCCTTTTGAGCTCGATGTCTTCTATCGATTCTGTTGTTTTCTGTGTCACTCTTTGCTTTTTCAGGGCTTTTAGGTAGCTGTCTGCTCCTTGGTGTATCTTGTTTCAGTTTGACAAATGGATCTTTAATGTCTTGCTTAGTTGGAGACGTGGAAATACGAGACTGATCTGTTGTCTTCTTGGATAAGGGAATGCAACTTGGCTTCGTGCCTGCTTCCGAGCTGCGTCTTCGCTCGGACGGTCTGTGAGTGGAGGTAGTCGCCTTTGACGGTGAGGGTCTAACAGGGAAGGGTAGACTGTAAGAGTTTCTAGGAGATTTGGAAGACGGCAGTGAATTTTCAGTCTTGAGATGGGTCGGCTCAAAGGCCCGACGGGTTCTCGTTTTTGCTGATCCTGAAACAAAGAGAGAGATCCATTAGTTACTGCAGAATACCACAGGCTTATCAGTGGGTTGGACAGTGAAGTGAGATGGAAAAAGGAAGCTGCTGACCTGCGCACGAGTATTGTTCGCAAGTTCAGTGACTGCACGCGATCACTCGACGGCATGCGACGCAAATGATACCATTGTTATACGTTACGGTGTGACCATTGTTTAATACTATTAGCTCACACGTGCTACATGTTGATATTACTATAATAGATAAGTAATTTTAATACAATAGACTTGTCTAATATTGAATGAATATACAGGGTGTAACAAAATTGGTGTAGGACCCATTAACTGGGAGTTCTACTTATCATACTGAACAACTTTCCAACTTTCACCAAAGTCATAGAACAAAAGTTGTTCAGTATGATGAGTAGAAGTCTCAGTTAACGACACCAATTTTGTTACACTCTGTATAATAATTTAAGAAATGTTTACTATGGGTTAGAAGAAAATACAGGTGCATACTTTCTATCCGAAAGAAAATCAAGTGTATACTCATATACAGGGTACACAAAATTGGTGTAGGTCCCTTTAACTGGGGTTCTACTCGTCATACTGAACAACTTTCTCCAAAAATTTGGACCGTCCATACTAAAATGCACAAAATCGGTCGATCAGCTGATCGATTTGTATGAAGAGTAAAATCATTTTATTACGTTTTCAGCAAAGTCGTAGAACAAAAGTCGGTCAGGTTTGATTGATTAAAGAAACAGTCAAAGAGCCCCTCCCCCCTGGGTAGCAGAATGCTTCGCAGAAGAAGAAATCATTAGTTTTATTCGAATGGGCCGTGAAATTGTAAGCCGATTGACAATTACCGTCATATTATAATCTGACTGAATTAAGTGTAGCTTGTAATTGATTGAAAGTGCCGTTCTCGTGGGAATTTCACAAAATCCTTTCTAAGCGGATGCCCACGTCCTAATTACTATCTGTATTCAAAATTTCAGCGAAATTCGTTCAGTAGTTTCGGCTGTGCATTGATATACCAGTCAGTCACCATTTCCTTTTATATATACAGATAGTATGTCCATTACATTATGTCCACAGCATCCCACAAATCAATCTTGAAACACGTGAAGCGTCGAAGGCTGCGGTTGTGGTTTCAACCACAAAGGTTCAACGTGTTAATAATGACTGCACAACGCGTATGAATTACCATCCAATTAAATGAGCTATAGCACGAAACTCGATATTGTTTTGCTTTCTAATGCTATAATTAAATTAAGAAAAAACTATGTTACAAACTAATGGCTGGTTCCTAACTACTTAACGTATATTGAAGAAATAAAATGTGTTATAAAAGTTCTAATAAGTACCGATTGCATGCGCAGAGATCGAGTCGAAGTCTAAAGGATTCTTTCACAGGCTTCTTTCATAGCTATCTCGCGCCTTGGATAGATGGCACTAGCGTCAACATTTTAGAATATATTTTAGAGTTTTCGCGCACCGGAGAACTTAGCCTAGGCAGGCCGTCCACTCGGTGGACCAACGACCTAGTGAAGGTCGCGAGAAGTCGCTGGATGCCGGCAGCGCAGGACCGGGTATCATGGAAATCCTAAGGGATGGTCTTAGTCCAGCAGTGAACGATGATGATGATCCTCCAGAACACTGGCATTGTTTGACATGAGTCTTGAATTTATTCTCTGACGAAATTAGTTGCATTTTCTGATATTGTATTGTAAAATCTTATAATAATATACTGTCTCGCGAATATAGTTAATTTTTAGGAACCGTGCTTGCTTATCAGGCGACGAGCATTAGTATATCGTTTATGAACTATAACACTTTCTTTTTAGGCAAAAAAGATTCTCATTGCACTACACTGTAATTTTTGCACCTTTACTGAAAAAAAATTGCATTGCATTTCCATCAACGAAAATTCAAATCTCTTTACTCATTGCTTTTTTATTTTCGTAACCTTCATCTTTTGTCTCGTCAATGATAAAGATTACTTATCACAAGTTACCGCGTTTGATTATTAGTCGCAAGATTCCGAAGAATATTAGGTACGACGGCAGTTAAAGCTTTACAGTAAATCTAAATATATATATAACTCAAAGGTGACTGACTGACTGACTGACATAGTGATCTATCAACGCACAGCCCAAACCACTGGACGGATCGGGCTGAAATTTGGCATGCAGGTAGATGTTATGACGTAGGCATCCGCTAAGAAGGAATTTTTGGAAATTCCCACGGGAACCGCAAAAATCGGGATCGGCGCGGGCGAAGCTGCGTGCATCCACTAGTAACCTATATTTCAGGGGATTAAGCTTTCATGTTGTATGTTAAATGTTCAAGTACATAACCCGTACGAATGGATCTGAATAATGCTCTAAAGTATCATGCATTGTTTTTAGTACAGCTTATCGTGGTGGTATTGAGTGTCCCATTAGTGTATCAGATTAGTGCTGAAAATTCTGGAATCGATACACAGTGCTATCTAGTAAATTATATTTAACATGTTTTAGTGTGTTTAAGATAATTTTTATGGTTCCTTACCTGAAGGATAAAAACGGGACCCTATTACTAAGACTTCGCTGTCCGTCCGTCCGTCTATCATCAGGCTGTATTTCATGAACCGTGATAGCTAGACAGTTGCAGTGGGCGGGGCACATAGCTCTTAGAACAGGTGGCCGCTGAAGACCGCGCATCGGAAGACCTAGTTAAGCAGGCCTCTCGAGTCGGTGGACCTGGTGAAGGGCGCGGGAAGCCGCTGGATGCGGTAATCGTGGAAATCTTTGGGGGAGGCCTTTGTCCAGCAGTGGACGTATTTCGGCTGATACGATGAGTCAAACAAAAAGATACTGGTAATGTTAATGTTGACGAGCGGTTGCTTGTTTTAGCTTAGGACTTGATCGTGTTATGTTTAACAAAGATGTAAATTGTTTAAGTTGATCTCCACCTCGGTAAACATCGTACATACATACATGCTCAAACTAAAAGCAGGTTAACCTAACTAAACCTGCATAAATATACCTAGCCCTAGATTGTACCACAGTATTACGATATGGCTTACAGTAGCGCAACGCCTTTGATGTCTTTTTGTTTCATCCTTACGTAAAAGCGCGATTGTTATCGGTGTATGTATAGGTATGTTAAAGTAAAACTGGAGGCACTAAGCGCAGTTGCGAACTAGATTGTTCTATATTACCGCGTAGCGAGAGTTGCTATTTATTTAAAGCGTCATTGCGAGTAATTCATATGTACTTGTACTATGTATTATTATCATCTGTGCCTGTAGTTAACTCGTGGAGTTTGCCAAGCTGTGGCCCGCCGCCCGCTGCCCCGCAAGAACCCTTCCGTTGCTTTGCGTAAGTACATTCGTTGCACTACTGTAAGCCGCTATATTGTAATACTGTGATTGTACTAATGAATTTATAATTATCTATTTAAGTTTCGCTGAACACATCATGTAAGTATATACCGTGTTAACAAAGTATGGCTTGGATAATTAATTGATCATTTTTCGTACACCCAGAGTGACCTAGGGGACCTCATTACTAAGCCACCGCTGTCCGTCCGTGTGTCTGTCCATCAGCGGGCAGTTTTTCATGAACCATAATAGGTAAACAGTTGAAATTTTTACAGTGTGTTATTCTGTTACCGTGTTTTTTTGCTCTGTCGTAAAAACGGTAATAATTACAAGTGTTAATACATCTTTTGTTACAACCTATGTATAAAAATACTGGTGTACATAGGTTGTATTAAGTGATCAACACTTGCACGTGTCACTGCGTATATACACCTACGCGACTCAACCCGCTACGGCGTAGTCGTATTCGATTCAATGGACTTCGTAGCCACAAACGGAAATTATAGTATCGATATAGTTTCATTTATTTGCGTTTTATACATAACCGAAGAATAAAGACTATTTACTACGTAAACATAACTAGCTGTTTCCGCGACTTCGTCGGCGTGGAGATTTTGAATTTTCCCACGGGAAGTCCTGAATTTATTTCGGAATAAAAAGTATGCTATATGTTAACCCGGGCTATAAGAACCACCATACAAAATTTCATCAAAATCGGCCTGGTAGTTTTTGTGCGATGCAGGTACATACAGAAAGACAGACAAACAAAAATTCCATAAGTTGTTGTTTTGGCCTCTGTATCGTTAGTAATGTCCACCATAGTTATTATTTTCCAAAAATGTTTCATTTACAGCCACAGCCCCGTTACAGTTTTATTATATGTATAGAACAATTATATAGGAAATATTATAGGAAAGCGTAGCGTAGGCCGGCCTCCCACTCGGTGGACCGATGACCTGGTGAAGGTCGCGGGAAGCCGCTGGATGCGGGCAGCGCAGAACCGGTCGTCGTGGAGATCCTTGGGGGAGGCCTATGTCCAGCAGTGGACTTCCTTCGGCTGATATGATGATGATGATAGAACAATTACGTAGATCCTTTTAGATTTGGATGTAAACAAACACATCATTGCATGTGTTGGGAATACAGGAGGTAATCTTCGATACTACTCATTCGATTTTAAAAAATATATTACATTCATGTTTTAAAGGTAAAAACGTAAAACAAGTTTATGGGTTAATAGTGGATTCCTGTTTCGTTTTTCAAAAAAAGTAATGCGATCCGACACAGATATACGTCATCCGATCATCTATATAAAATTATTTCAAAATCGTTGGTTTGGTTAACAAATGAATAAAAAACTACGTTTGTATGGGGTTTATGAACTCCAGCTGGCTCTTAACGGTTGTTTGCAACAGGCAACTCGCGTCTATCCTTTCGATAGCACGGTTAGCTGTGCCACACGATAACAGAGATAGTGAATGTATAAAAAAAATGCATTCTTACTGAAACCCGTTTATTCTACACCCTCTAAAGATATTGCGTTGTCCGTCAGTCAATCGGTCAGACAGTCGTGAAAAAGTTTAATCTCTACATGTTTTTTTTTTATTCACAATTGGTAAGCCCTTGGCATCATCTCACCTGATGCTAAGTGACGATGATGCCGAAGATGGAAGCGGGCTTACCAAGATTCCCCAACGCAATGGAGAATTGGCTATCTTATCTTTAAGCCGGAACACATCAATGTTGGTAACACTGATGTTTGGCGGCAAGACTTAGATAAGATGGTGGTAGCTAGCCAGGCGGGCTTAGAAAATGCCCTACCACCAACCAAACCGAAAAGGAAATCGCCCTCCGCTTCTGTCTGTATGTTTATTCGCTAACTCCTTCTAAACCACGCAACGGATTTTGAAACGGTTTTCGCTACTATAAAGAGCGATAAACAAGTAACTAACTAGTATCTCATCTATAAGTTTATATAGATATATTAAGATAAACAAGTAAGTTTTGAATATCTCCGCGAGCCGCATGCGGCTAGCGCTCCGCGCACCCGCTAGCTTAATAATAAAGAAAAAGAATCGGCGAAAGGGCACTTTTATTTATGACTCACGTCACGATGACGCCACGTTCCGTTTCGCGGTAAACCATTAGTTGACAGTAATCGTCAACGTTTAATATTAATTAGTTGAGAGGTCACTGCGTAAATTGAAACGTTTCCTGTGAAAAACGGAATAGTAAAAACACTCGGACTCGCGCAAAGTAGGGTTCTGCAGCCTTCTCAAAAAATAAATATACATTTTGAAAACAAAATTGTTATTGCAGTTGGATAGAGAACATTTGGTATGGAAAATCTATGGACTTTTTATAAATCCAACTGCATGTCTTAAGTTGGTCGACTATTACTCCTTAACTTAGAAAGTGTACTTAGCCGTAATAGTTTTCCTTTAAAATTGATGATACGTCATGCTGTTAACAATTTTTTTCAGATGTCCAGAAATAGCGGTTTAGCTAGTAGGGGGAGAGGGGACACTTGACTCTAACAAAAATTAGCACTTTCAAGCCAAATATTTCTTACAGAGTTATTCATGCCATTTGTACATTTAGTTTGTAGGCAACTGTTTAACTCAACCGTGTGTGTGTGTGTACAATAAATATATAAATAAAATAAATAAATAAACGGAACACTGAATCGAAAAATGGTTTCAGAAAACCCGCAATGGCTTTGAAAGACCTATTAAACGATACGACACATGAAAGGGTACTTCAACAAGAAAAAAAAACGCCCCTGTTTGTGTACCGTAAAAAAAAATAAGAATTTATTTTACCACTTTTTCGGCGTGATTAATATGTATACGAATGCCTAATTACAGCTTGTTAGTACTTATAGTCTCTTGAGATACGCCACTGGACAGATATGGCGAAACTATAAGGGTTCCTCGTTGACTACGGAACCCTAAAAATTAGCAATAAAGCTGTCTTTTCGCTTTATTTTTAATTTTATAAAAAATTTTTTACCGGATTTAAAATTATTTTTAAATAAAAAAAATATATGACGTAGATTGTACACTGTGTCACTGTGCAATATTTTTAGTGCTTCTTTCACGGTTTTGCGTGTGTTTCTTTTCATATTTTCCAGCATTATAAAATACGAAAAAAAAAGTTAATTAATAAAAAAACAAAAAACCCGACTGCGTAAAAAGTAAACTTTGAAAAGTTAATTTAAAATAAAAAAGAAATAAATAAAAACTAAAAAGAGAAAAACAAGTCCTGGAGTCTATTTCATAAAGCTACAAGTTACAATTTTTACAGGTGTAAACTGGCAACACTGGGCACATGTATGGGATCTGACAGTAGTGTGGCCAGTTCACACCTGTAAAATTGTAACGTGTAGCTTTATTAAACCGGCCTCCGTAGTCCATAATTCTATTAAATAATATGGAATAAGTACACAATGAAATAGTTTTGTGATCGATAGACACATAAAACAAATAATTAATTATAATGCGATACATAGCAACTTTTACAGTCGGGACCCATTTAAAATTCTAGACCGGATCATATTTTCCCAATAATGGGTCCCGACTGTAAAAGTTGCTATGCATTATTGGGAAAATATGATCCGGTCTAGAATTTTAAATGGGTCCCGACTGTAAAAGTTGCTATGTATCGCATTATAATTAATTATTTGTTTTATGTGTCTATCGATCACAAAACTATTTCATTGTGTACTTATTCCATATTATTTAATAGAATTATGGACTACGGAGGCCGGTTTAATAAAGCTACACGTTACAATTTTACAGGTGTGAACTGGCCACACTACTGTCAGATCCCATACATGTGCCCAGTGTTGCCAGTTTACACCTGTAAAAATTGTAACTTGTAGCTTTATGAAATAGACTCCAGGACTTGTTTTTCTCTTTTTAGTTTTTATTTATTTCTTTTTTATTTTAAATTAACTTTTCAAAGTTTACTTTTTACGCAGTCGGGTTTTTTGTTTTTTTATTAATTAACTTTTTTATTTTAAACTTTTTAGTGAGGAGTATAAGATGGTAAATTTCGCAATCTTGTCATTTCATTGAGGGAGTTAATATCGTGGGGATTATTAAGTAGCTTGCGGTGGTCTAAAGTACTGATTATTAATCCATCTAGGGACCTAACCCGGCTCAAAGCTACATAGGCTTGACCTTTCGCAAAAATGCGTGAACTTAAATCGACCACAGCTCGGTCCAAAGTAGTTCCTTGTAACTTATGTACAGTTACACCCCATTATTGCAACATTTTTCGCTCTATTTTGCCCTGTCCACAAAGTGCATCGAATTCTGTCGTCGATGGTTCGATACTGACTTCCACTCCAGGGACATTGTTTTTAATAGCTTTGTCGTCAAATTCCACATAAACAGCCTGTGGCAATTCTCCGGGTTCCATCTGGTCTCTTCGAAGAGCTGGCCATTCAATTGTCCTAATAACTCCCATTGCTCCGTTGACAAGACCGTGGTTAACATTCAAGTTTCTTCGCAACATTACTCGAGATCCTAACCCGATTGTCAAATTTTTAACGATTCCTTCAGTTTTATTAGGGTCATCAGAAACATATACATCTTTCGGTTTTTGACCATATGTCTTTGTTTCGACTGATATATCAACTGCATGTAATTTATATAGTTTTGTTGTCTTTTCCAGTATGAATGTCATTTATTGATTGTTTTCATCAACCTGTTTAGTAGTTGGAAATACTCGTATGTCTTCATTGAGCTCGCTTACGTCTACTTGTCGGCTATCTAATATCTCCAATTGTTGCATTGTCAGCTGTCCGACTCTAAGACTGTTTAATATATCCACAAATGTAGTGTCATGTCCTTGTCTCATATTTTGTGGTAATTCACAGAAATCAAATAGATGCCAGAGGTTGACTTCACCTGTTAACGTCGTAGGTTGACGAAAGCAATAAGCCCCGCCAGTTGTTTTGGACACAGGTGGCAATTGCATTAGATCGCCAAATAAAATCATATTACAACCACCGAAGTGAAGTTGATTATGTTTGATTTGCTGAAGGCGTAGATTAATATTCCGTAGCGTTAGGTATGGCACCATAGAAATCTCATCTATTATCACCCAATCTATAGATCTCTATCTTTGTCGTTCTCTTTGAAGGCGTTCGCCAGTTAAAGGTCGCAGGCTTTCTGGTCTACCCTTTTCTATTGGAAGTGCAAAGGTCGAATGAAGGGTACTGCCACCTATCAATCGGGCTGCTACACCAGTAGGTGCAGCCACGATGATAGCTTTTTCATGCATACGATTGCAACGGAGCCTCCTTACTTCTTCTACGATTAACTTTAGCGTAAACGTTTTTCAGTTCCGGCTCCACCAATAACAAACATTCTAAGAGGATGATTATCATCGTTTAAAAGTTTCTGAGACACTCTTCTGAAAAGCTGTCTTTGCTGAACGTTCAACGAGGAAACAGCTCGTTGGAATTCTTCATTAGAAAATCTTGTATCAGCTTCATTTTCTTCTAACTCTTCTTCTTGTTCTCCTTGATTGATCAATACACAATCATCGTTGTCCATTCTCAAAGGCATTAGTGTATCATTATCCTCATCATGTTCTATCATATTAGCCGCTGCATTCTCTGCCACAAGACGGCTAATAGCCTGTTGAATTTCCGTTTCCCACATTGACATCGTTTCTGCATTGTAGCCATGTTGTAATGGCCGTAGTAAATGCCTTTTAGTCATAAAAGCTTCTTTTGCAGTTTCAAAGCCATCCAACAATTCTTCTTCTGCTCTAAAAGGAACATGTGCTACCAACAGAGAATAATAATAAGCCTCTGGATCTGAAGAAGCCGTATAATATCTGGTCCGTAAAATTGCGGGACGAGTTCTAGCTTTCATTCGCCCTGCATTATCCAATAACGTGATAATTCTCTGTCGAGTTACGGCATTCTCATCATCAACCGCGTAAGCATCGGCATAATGTAATTTATTTTATGCGTTGGTGCATTATGAGGTAGCCGGCGCCATCTATGGAGGAATAGCGGTAAACTTATGGTTCTTCCGTTACATTATTATTTACTAGCTTTTGCCCAAGACTTCTAGTAGAATTTGGGTATCGCTGTTCTCTCGGGAAATGTGTATTTTCTGGGATAGTAAAAAGTTGCCTATGTATGTCACTACTAGGCCCTCTAACTATCTCTGTGCAAAATCACGTTGATTTGTTGCTTTGTTGCAATCGTTGCAGCGTGAAAGAAGTACACACCAACAAACACACTTTCACATTTATAATTATGGATAAATAAAGAAGACAGGGGCCAACCGATTGTATGCCTAAGAACTTTATTACAGCTTTATTAATATAAGTATTGTTGACAATTTAAGTGAGAATGGTTGCTAACTATCTTTAAACCTTTATAGATCCAAAATGGTTATTCGAAATGAAAAATGATATGGGAAACCTAAAGTTTATTTTCAAATACCTATTCAATGATACCCTACTTAACATAGTTCGTCAACTTTCACTTTTTTTGTTTTCACAATATGGCGTCTGGTTGCCGCCATATTGAATTTTGATTAATGTCATGTCTTTAGTGACACTCACAAGATTAAGACAAATCGATTGACGTAAGAATCATGAAAATCTGCCCACGCGTTTGGTCTCTAGAGTGCCACAAAGGAACAAACATACATACATACATACATATATACATATATAGGCTGATAAACACATTACCCTCCTTTGCGTCGCGCAGTCGGGTAAAAAAATCGAAAAATTTAATTGCAATCTGGGTTGTTTGGTAGAAATCGCTCCCAGCGCTAAGACCGCCTGAATTGTACGTCTCTTAGTTGTTTATTAAATTTGTATATGTATTTATTTATTTTGTGTATAATAAAGAGTTATTTGAGTTTGAGATTGAATTGCAAGATACTTGTAAATATTCTGTGAAAATAAAATGCTACAGTAACTTTTGAAGAGCCAATAGAAAGTCACAGTTATTAAACAAAAGGGTCGACTACTAATTTTTGAATACCTAATAACAAATGAAACGAGAATTTATTAACCTTCTATTGCAGACAGTTTTAACCTTTGTCTGAGAATGGAAGATATTGTATTCCTAAATTAAAATATTGCCTTTCTGCGATCCCTCATTTATTCAAGTCTAGACAATATAAGATATTCATAATACCTTTAGAATATAATCTTAAGACAACAGCATCCATAATATAGTGGCAAGCTTGCGAGAATTATCATATCAGCCGAAAAACTTTCACTGCTGGACAAAGGCCTCTCCCAAGGATTTCCACAACAACCGGTCCTGCGTTGCCCGCATCCATCGGCTTCCCGCGATCTTCACCAGTTCGTGTGTCCACCGCGTGGGAGGCCTGTCTTCGCTACGTTTTCCGGTGCGCGGTCGCCACTCGAGAATTTTATAGCCCCAACGGCCTTCTGTTCTACGAGCTATGTGTCCTGCTCACTGCCACTTCAGTTTAGAAATTCTGTGAGATATGTCGGTTACTTTGGTTCTCCTGCGGATCTCCTCGTTTCTGTTTCGATAACGCAGAGAAACTCATCCCCCGCTAGTAATAATTCAATGATCCCCGCACGGTAAGTCCGTATATTCCCGCGCAAAATGAAAAATAAATACGTAAGCTTTGACAATGATAATAATTATCAAGGATAATATGATAAACTTTAAAAATGAAGACGTAGCCAAATCACGTAACCTTTGACGTGAACCCGGAGAGCAATGACCTCGTGTTACCGACCGTAGAATGCACCGAGTCTTACAAATTTGACACCGCCGGGAATCAAACACGCGACCTGCTGGTGTGAAGCGAATTTACTAACTAATACGCCACGGAGGCAGTTAAAAATCAATGCTTAGTCCATTCGCTTCACACCAGGAGGTCGCGGGTTCGATTCCGGGCGGGGTCAACTTTGTAAGACTCGGTTTGATTGGTGGTGGGGCATTTTCATAGCCCGCCTGGCTAGCTACCACCATCTTATCTAAGTCTTGCCGCCAAACATCAATGTGGATTTTAAAAAAATAAGGTGATAATAAACTTTTAAAAATACGTAAAGGTAGGTTAGGTACCTACCTACAATTACAGTGAATATTTTTTTGGAATGCGATAATTGAATAAATCTTATACGATGGTATGGAACTCTACGTGTGCAACTCAGACACGCACTCGGCCGGTTTTATTTCTACACTAGCAAATCGTCAAATGCTTTGTAATTTAATTCTTAAGAAGAACTGGCTTTTTGTGTTGCTTTTTATCCAAAGAATATCTGTAATGGCTTTGTTTTATTGCCTTTATCATTATGTGAACTAAAACATCAGTAAAATGAACAGTTTACCAAATTTGGATTTAATAATTCCCAAACGAAATCACAGCGGTCACAATGTGTATAAATTCTCAGTAACTAGCCACTCAACACTAACTAGGAGGTCATTTAAAATGGTGAACTCATTATAGTCCTTAAGCTGCGGGCAATAGACTCAATAAAAGAAAATGCTTAAAGGAAAATATAAGTTGTGAACAGTATGTCACCAGGTTACTTAAGTCTACCTACGTCTACGAAAGGACTTTGTTTTGACGATCTTTTGGTAACTGTTGAGTCTAAAGTCTAGACAATTATTTCTATGAAACGAGGAAAAAACTAAGAATTATTATGGCAAGACGAAAATTAAACAAATTTATTTAGTTACTCTTAATCTGAGAACACGGGAAAGCCTCCGCCAAGTCGAGCACGGCCGTACCATACTTTTCTCGAAGCAACTGGTGGTACTTTTAAGTCCCCTGTGTATCTTCGTTCTGGAAGTCTGAAATTTCAGTTACCAATAGTACTTTACTGAACCTACTTCAAACCCCAAGTTACAAGTTTGTGTCAATACAGATTACGTTACGAAAATATTTATTTTGTCACTAACTCACTCACCGTTAATCAAAAATCGGAAGTATGTATACTTCTAGTTTATATACAAACTAAAAATTTGGCACATAGACATGGCAGACAGACAGTTTTAGTACCTATACAAAAAAAAGTACTTTCAAAAATGAGGATCCAAAACAATAATTTAAAATGTCCTCCAGAAAATAGTACTGATGTCGTACAAAAAGAAGTGAAATCCAAACAAAAACATTCTGTAAAAATATGCCTAGTCTTGATCTAAGGGCACGACAATGACCCTGACTAGTTCAGCGAAAAGCAAGCCCTGCTGTAATACCTTTTCTAGAACCATTTCGATTAATTTTCGAGCCCTTGTATCTTGGAACTAGGTTCGTACAAAAATAAGTGATATCTCAACAAAAAGAAACTGAAAAACTTGCCAAGCATCGATTAAGATTACTTCGCCACAAAAAGTAGTGAGATGAAATAAAAGACATAAAAGTTAATAAAAGAAAGCGAGTGACTTGGCCGCTAAATAGTTAAGGTGAATCTTATAGATCGTTTCAATAATAAGCATTAGAAAATAAAATAGAAGTATCTACATAATATCTACCCAGACTACTTTTACAAAATGCTAACGGCCAAGTCACTCGTTTTCTTTTATTTACCTACGCTTGGCTCTTTATTATATTATTTTAATGGACCAGTAGCCATATTCGGGACTTGGCACGTTTTAAAAAATGTTTTTGTTAGAATTTCCAATTTTCCCAAAACAATTAAAAAGTAATAATTGGAAACAATTGTTAAAATTTTGATGTTAAATTTTCATTAAGATTCAATTAATGTAATTAATACTTGATAAAGTTGGGAGCCGCCAATTGGAAAATTTTAACGATTATCTAGCTTAGATACCCACTTCATTAAATTTATACATATAACTACATTCATTTAGTGTACAATTTCTTATAATATTTTTTTTAATATTTTTTCTTTCCACAGTTGGTAAGCCCTTGGCATCATCTCACCGAATAAGCAGGCTTACCAAGATTCTCCAACGAAATGGGGAACTGGCTATCTTATCTTCAAACCGGAACACATCCAATGTTGTTAGTTGACATTGATAATTTGGCGGCAACACTTAGATAAGATGGTGCTATTCGGCCGGGCTTCATCATTTCACCTGATAGTAAGCGACGATGATGCCGAAGATAGAAGCAGGCTTACCAAGATTCTCCAACGCAATGGGAAACTGGCTATCTTATTTTCAAACCGGAATTAGGGCGATAGAGCCTTAGTCGACCACGAGGGCCCAGTGCGGGTTGGTCGACTTCATACACAACCTTCGAGTTTCTCCGCAGGCGTGTGCAGGTTTCCTCACGATGTTTTCCTTCGCCGTAAGAGCGTCGGATAAACGTACATATGAAATCGAAATTCGTAAACAGCTCAAGTAAAATCAACTAAAGTAATAAAACAGTCACGCACGTTGTTCAACACCCGGACCACGTTTCCGTTGTTATAAAATGCAAACCACGATGTCCTCGTCCATCCAGACAGAACACAAACATGGCTGAATCAACAGGGTGAGGTAAACCGAACGAACTACCGATTTCAGAGCGTTTTAAGACCTCAGCCACGATGTCAGCGACAGCGGGAGCGGGGCCGTAGAGATTACTGGCGGTCACTAAAATACCATCGTTTGGTTTCGTCACACCGCGCCGCCAAAGTATACATATTAGTACTAACATACAGTATGGACACTCCCTGCCGCTCTCTAGATTGCGACCTCACCCGTCACCCATATTGATACAGATTGGTTACAGTTAGGTTCTCGAACGTATGGGATTTCGCCGTGATTTTTTTTGCTCCGTCATTTGTTTTTAGAAATGTCATTTCACGACCATTTGTATGCTGTGTCCGGGGAGTGTGGCGCCGCTATCGCCACCCGCTCCGCTCTCGCTGTCGCTGAAGTTGTTTTCAGGTCTCACAGTTTCGTTCTCATACATTATAATATTCTAGCTGTTTTCCGCGGCTTCGCCCCGTGGATATCCTGAAATTCCATTCTAACTATCGGTAAAAGATTTTTTAAATGTCGAATTATTAGTTTCGAAGATTACCTCCTACATACGAACATACTAACTCAACTTCTTTATAATATAAGCATAGAAGTATAGATAGTACAGCGTCGGTGGCTCATCGGTAAGGACTCAGTCCTTCTAACGGTTAGAATCTAACCAGATGCCCCGGGTTCAAACCCAAAGGCCAATATTCCAATGAGTTTTCTATACTCACGTACCTACATTTCCTTACCTACCAATTGCTTAAACGATCAAGGAAAAGAATGTGTGGAAACCTGCACATCTTATCCCAAGATGTGTATGAAGATAACGACTCGCGATGCACACGTACATAGGTGTAAATCTTAATATGCTACGTGATAACCGTGGACAGCAGATGGAGCTTAGTGCAACACCAGCCAACCGCCGTCTAGTCTATCCCTTGGATAGCACGGCTAAGTGACACACGATAAGAGATTGATATACAGGGTGTAACAAAATTGATGTAGGACTCGAACGGGGTTTTACTCATCATACTGAACTACTTTCCCCAAAGAAACCATGGTCAATTCTCAAAAAAAATTGGACCTTCCATACTAAAATGCACGAAATTGGTCGATTAGCTGATCGATTTATATGAAGTTATTTTTTTGCGAATTCAGCAAAATCATAGAATGAAAATTGTTCAGTACCCCCAGTTAACGGCACTTACACCAATTTTTTCTCAACCTCTATTTGTAGTAATGTCGCTAGCCCCCGTCGCTTAGCCATAGCAGTGAACGCTGGTGTCCCAAACAAGCTGTAAAGGTTATACTCACAGCTTATAGCTTCGATACGACAAAGAATAAAGAATATCGCAAAACAGCATTTTAGCAATACACTTGAAAAGTGTCATCTTGCTACAAGATACCGCGGTTAATACTGGAGGCGATTTTTGCACTAACATGTAAAGCCCTACTTGCCGTGAACTTTTGCGCCACACATCACTTAGATATAAGTCTGGGACGTAATAACTCTAAAACCAATAGTTAGTGTTAGTACTTAACTTGAAATTGACCTAAAATCCACCTTGACCCTTCTAACCTTCTAATGACCTGTGCAATATTCGATTCACGTGAATCAGCGATAAGTCAAAGTCTAATAACCACAAGTTACAATGAGTGTTTCATAATGTAAAAATAGTTGATATATTTTATTATACAACACAGATTTCTAAGCACGACAATCAATCATTTAGGTATACCTATTATCAGTTCCGATAAGTCAGAAGATAAGATAGGCAGTTCCCCGTTGCGTTGGAAAATCTTGGTAAGGCCGCTTCCATGTTCGGCACCATCGTCACTTATCATCAGGTGAGATGATGCCAAGAGCTTGCCAATTAATTGTGGATTTAAAAAAGTCTGTATAAACATTTGAAAAGCAGAACATTGACATTAATTACGTAGGTACGTAAACATTTAACTTACTTAGTTGCTCCAACTGATTGCGCAACGGTCCCTTAAATAATTATTTGGGAAAAATGGCGTAATTTGTACAAGGTAAATAAGTATTCAACTACTCAAATTAATCAAATACGGAGAATTTCTTTAAAGCTTCAGGAAAACAATTATCTTAAGAGTACCAATTGTGGATTAAAAAAAGTCAGTATTAACATTTGAAAAGCACAACATTGACATTAATTAGGTACGTAAACATTTCACGTACTTTGTTACGCCAACTGATTGCCCAACGGTCCCTTAAATAACTATTTGGGAAATTGGAGTAATTTGTACAGGTAAATAAGTATTCAACTACTCAAAGTAATCAAATACTGAGAATTTCTTTAAAGCTTCAGGAAAACAATTATCTTAGAGTGATGTTTTCGTGTACATTTGTATTTTAAGCACCCATCTTAGGTATACGTCTATTAATATCGTATACCAGGCAACCGCCGTCTATCCCTTGGATAGCACGGCAATGTGCCACTCGATAAGAGATAGAGAGAGAATATTGTGGTTTTCCCATGGTTTTCCCTATCATATCAGCCGAAAGATGTCCACAGCTGGACAAAGGCCTCCCCAAGGATTTCTACGACGACCGGTTCTGCGCTACCCGCATCCAGCGGCTTCCCGCGACCTAGGTCATCGGTCCAGCTAGTGGGAGGCCTGCCTACGCTATGTTTTCCGGTGCACGGTCGCCGTCCGAGACCTTTACTACCCTAACGGCCATCTGTTCTACGAGCTAGGTGCCCCGCCCATAGCTACTTAAGTTTAACGATTCTAAGAGCTTTTCGGTTACTTTGCTTCTTCTACGGACCTGTTCGTTTCTGATTCGATCACGCAGGGAAACTCCAATCATAGCACGCTCCATTGCCCTATCATCACATCAGCTCATACATACGTTCTCACCGAGGGGCTCGAGTCTACCCTGAATTAAGGCGATCGGGCCTTAGTCAACCACGAGGGCCCAGTGCGGGTTGGTCAACTTCACACACAATAAAAACATCGTGAGGAAACCTGCACACACTTGCGAAGAAACTCGAAGGTTGTGTGTGAAGTCGACCAACCCGCACTGGGCCCGCGTGGTCGACTAAGGTCCGGTCGCCCTAATTCAGGGTAGGCTCGAGCCCCTCGGTGGGGACGTATATGAACTGATATGATGATGATGATAAACTAGCATAATAATAAAAGAAAATGTTTATCAACGGATGAAAACAAAGGACTCCACCGAGAATAACGAGTCGGGATTCTCCGTGACGACCCATTTTTAGGTTCCACGAGTAATAACGAGTAAATAACGCTTCTTTTCTAAATTTTAAATGGAACTATCAAAAAGTTGTAAAAGGCACTAACAAAACAAGGATGAAAGATTATTTTTAGATAGAAAGAAAAATAAAAGAACTTTCAACGGATGCAGAAGTTTGGCGGGATTCCAGACATATTATACGGTGGCGAGTCAAATACCAATTATTGTTATGTTTAGTTTATGAGATCACCGACTGACTTTCTCTTTCGAAAATAGCACATATCCTTTCCGTGCCTACTTATAAAGGCGAAAGTTAGTTTGTTCTAAATTAACGCCTGTAGCGTCATCCAAATATGTTTGGCATTTTATTTAGATAAACTTTTCGTAAAGAGATGATTCAAAAACAGAAGAAACTGTAACGACACATCGCACTCCAAAATTTATCAAATACGTGTAGGCTACTGACTTAGCGAAAGAAGCAGACCGTGTGTGTACATTCTTGCATACACTCTAAACAAACATTAAACCCCTTTTTATTAGACAGTCGTGTAAAATCAATTTTATTCCGATTCTTTGAGCGAAGTAGCGGATAGAGTCGTTAGTATATAGATTTTATTCATTGGTTAAGGTGTTCAAATGACCTAACCCAAGCAGGTAGATCCGTGATAAAATAATATCGAATGTAACTTCATTCATTTTAGATTAAAATCTATGCGGACTTCGACGCGGCGGTTACGTTGAGATCAAATGCTCGATTCTCGATTTTTACATGTTTTTATGACTTTTCTTAATATTCAAATAAGTGTAAATATTGTGTTTAATTAATATGGAAGCAAATATAAGTAATGAAAAATCTATTTATTTGAATACAATTATAAAAATATTACCACTTTTGAAGTAAAAAAATATCCTATATTAGACCCTGTTTTTGGCATAAAACCCAAAATTTTTAGAAAACAAACAGTTTATGTTGAATGAAACCAACTCACAAAATATACCGCTTAAGGTCGCTTTTGTGATTTGGTTTCATTCATGCAAATAATCTACTTTTGTGGCGTAAAAAATGGCATAATTAATTTACAATTTAGAGTTTTTTTCACCCGATGTTCTGTGACGATACTGATAAGAAAGCTCCTAATCCCTATTCTTGATTGTCGTGTGCCTTAGGTGATGGGTGACAGAAGATATCACGGTTACTGTTGAATTACATTCATCATCATTAGCAGGCATTAACAAACTCGACCTGTTTTTTCTCTAATCTTCTCTTTTGCTTCAAAAATAGCATTGTGTATCATAATTTAAGAAAGGTTTTTCTATCTGAAGTTGCATCAGACTTCAGTTATAACGCAGCCCGGAGCCAAGATACACGGGAACCGTCGACATATAAAATGGGTCAACCAATAAAATGAGTGTAAAACAGAGTGGATGCACGTACAGGCAAAGCCCAAATTTCCTGTCTCGGGAATCAAGACAAGTGGGAAAATCTCCAGTCTGCTTGGACATGTTTTGTAGTAAGTTTATGTAAAGCTTCCAGTCTGCTTGGACATGGTTTGTAGTAAGTTTATGTAAAGCTCCAGTCTGCTTGGACATGGTTTGTAGTAAGTTTATGTAAAGCTCCAGTCTGCTTGGACATGTTTTGTAGTAAGTTTATGTAAAGCTCTAGTCTGCTTGGACATGGTTTGCAGTAAGTTTATGTAAAGCTCCGGTCTGCTTGGACATGGTTTGTAGTAAGTTTATGTAAAGCTTCCAGTCTGCTTGGACATGGTTTGTAGTAAGTTTATGTAAAGCTTCCAGTCTGCTTGGACATGGTTTGTAGTAAGTTTATGTAAAGCTCCAGTCTGCTTGGACATGGTTTGTAGTAAGTTTATGTAAAGCTCTAGTCTGCTTGGACATGGTTTGCAGTAAGTTTATGTAAAGCTCCGGTCTGCTTGGACATGGTTTGTAGTAAGTTTATGTAAAGCTTCCAGTCTGCTTGGACATGGTTTGTAGTAAGTTTATGTAAAGCTTCCAGTCTGCTTGGACATGGTTTGTAGTAAGTTTATGTAAAGCTTCCAGTCTGCTTGGACATGGTTTGTAGTAAGTTTATGTAAAGCTCCAGTCTGCTTGGACATGGTTTGTAGTAAGTTTATGTAAAGCTCTAGTCTGCTTGGACATGGTTTGCAGTAAGTTTATGTAAAGCTCCGGTCTGCTTGGACATGGTTTGTAGTAAGTTTATGTAAAGCTCTAGTCTGCTTGGACATGGTTTGCAGTAAGTTTATGTAAAGCTCCGGTCTGCTTGGACATGGTTTGTAGTAAGTTTATGTAAAGCTTCCAGTCTGCTTGGACATGCGTTTGTAGTAAGTTTATGTAAAGCTCTATTCTGCTTGGACAGGGTTTGTAGTAAGTTTATGTGATGTGAAACATTATTATTTTTTATGTATCAGGGTTTAGTGCAATACAGAATAAAACTTTTTTTGCTTAGTTCCCGCAGAGTAGTGCCTTCGTTTCATATATTTATTTAACTCCCTCCAAATCCTCGCTGCGTAAGGACGACGTGATTTTTAGAAATGAAATTCGCAATTATGTGTACACCTTGATATTCTTTAGAAAGTTAACCATTAAACTTCTCCTTTTATTTTAATTAACTAGGTATTCAAACAGTGCATTTTCTACGGTACAACGATAAAAAGAGACGATTTTAAAACGGACTCTATTTTTCGATAGTACTACCACAGTCTAAAGACATTTCGGACATTATTAGCAACTGCTAATGTACATCAGATATTTTTGAACACCTCGCCCGCTACGATATATCTTATAGCGACTGTACTACGCTGCGGGAACAAAGCAAATAAATTTTTTGCTTGCACTTTTTATTATTATCATTTCTCATAGTCATATCGTCAGCATATGTATTTCAATCAACAGCCTCATGTACACGCAGGAGGTCATTTAATTTCAGACTCACACTGTACAAGATGGCGTCTAGCTTGCACTAACAATCGGGACCGAGTTGTTAAATGATAACAGCGCACTACTATTCACGTCAAAGATAGTTTCTTAATGTATTTCTTATAAGATAGAAGATGCTACTACTTACAAAGTTGTTCTAATAACACGCGTTAGTAGAGCAAAAGTTCGGCCATTACTATCTGGCTATCAGAAAGTTGTCTCATTTTGCCTCGAGATATGTTTTTAGTGTTCTGTACAAGGGTGACCTATAGGACCCTATTACTAAGTCTCCGCTGTGCATCTGTCTGTAAGCGGGCTGTGTTTCATTAACCGTAAAAGGTGGACAGTTATAATTTTCACAGTGTCTATTACTATTGCCGCTATAACAACAAATAATAAAAAAAAAATTCGAGCGAGACCTACAGTACTCGCATATGATGTGTAACATGTGACAAAATACTTTATAAAAGGACGGCAAAGATACGGCAGACTAGGCTGTATGGTCATAGATACCTTTGCCTTTTCCGCGCTTTTAAAGCTTAAAAAAAGGACGGCAAAGATACGGCAGACTAGGCTGTATGGTCATAGATACCTTTGCCTTTTCCGCGCTTTTAAAGCCTGAAAAAATGCGACTCCCTGGGACACATTTCCGTCCCATGGGACACTTTTCCGTCCCATTTCACGAAATCACTCCCACAAATTGCAGGAAAGCGAGAGCAAAGATGTTACACATCAAAAAAGGAGGCTCCCATACAAGAAACGTGATTTTTTAAAACGTGAAGAAACGAGCGACATCTAGCAAGATCTATTAGTATCTTCTACATAGTTGATATATGAAGATGTTTGGTACGGAATCCGCAGTGCGCGAGACCGACTCGCACTTGGCCGGTTTTTTTCAGTCAACGTGATTGCACTATTTCGTAAGGGACTTGACTATTTTACCCTCAGAATTATGGATTCAAATCCTTAAATTTTACGCACTCTGTGTCTTAAAAAAAATATCTTATGACCCGAGACAAAATTTTAATAGCTATCTCACCCTGAGCAAAGGCGCCAAAATAAAAATAAGACTGTAAGATTTCCTTGTGATGAGGGTCATCTATTTCATTATTTCACATTCGTCTTGTAGGGTAGGAATACTTCTGAGGTTATTGTACCAATGACCTACTGCCCCACTTTTAGGCTACCGACAATGTTTAAAATAGGTACATAAAAATGTTTAACGGACTACGAATAAAAAAACCACTACAGAATAAAGGCAGGTTTATTGATCTTACTGAGTATGATGTACAGTGGCCAGAAAATCAAGCTAGCCACACGTAGTGCGATTCTGATCCATACGCATACGGCATAAGAAAGGTACAAAACTCAAAGTGTCTATCAGGATGTGCTGGTCACTGTACATTTGTGTTTGTAATGTTACCTCGTTCAGATAGAATATCTTTTACTCATTGAAAAAGGACTAGATTATGAATGAATGAATGATTGATTTATTGTATTGCTTAATTACGTTCAAAACAAATTCTGTTTTATTTATAAGTTCATTAAATTTGATTCATTTACCCCAAAATTTTCATTCTCAACCGACTTCAAAAAAGGAGGAGGTTCGCAATTTGACCACGTTATTTTTTGTATTTGTTACGCGATACCCTCGTAAATTGTGAAACAATTTTCATTATTCTTTTTTTATTCGATAGGGTATGCTCCTTAGTTGGTCCCATATAATTTTATTAAAATCGGTGGAGTACTTTTTTTTAGAAAATTAACAAAAACCAAAAATAATTATGTAAAAGTCGTTTTTTTTCTAATTATGCCTTCATCCGTTATTGAAATAATATCAATTTCCTAATTACTTCTACGGGCTGTAAGACCTGTCGACACCGGCACTTACAATTAGAAAGTCTTTTTGGGCAGTATTATATTTACCGACAAATATTTTCGGCAAGAGAGCGCCGGTGGCGCAACGGCAAGGGCCGCTAACTCCTATCCGGGAGGTCGTGTGTTTCGAGTCCTGCCACGTACCAATGTGTTTTCTAATTTCGATCTCATATGTACGTTTATCCGACCCTTTTACGGTGAAGGAAAACATCGTGAGGAAACCTACACACATCTGCGGAGAAACTCGAAAGTTGTGTGTGAAGTTGACCAACCTGCACTGGGCCACCGTGGTCGACTAAGGCCCGATCGCCCTAATTCAGGGTAGGCTTGAACCCCTCGGTGGGGACGTATATATGAGCTGATGTGATTGTGTGATTTTCAATTAAATGGAGAACATAATAAATGAATGTCTACAACACAAGTGTCAAGTAGGAAATTAGATTATTATTTGATCATAACATTATTGTCCATGCGAAGTGGCTACAAATTTATAGTAATTTTTTATGTACTTGGTAACCAACAAAAAAAATCTGAAAATGAATTTAGTTTTTTTTAATACCATGAACAGCTGATAGCTGGCAGATACGATTCCCAACTTTTTTCGCACTTCATGCGTGTACTGGTCAGACAAGGGCCCTATGCCGGTAGCGTATATATTCTTTGCCTATGCTTCCTGTAACTGATGAGCGCATGGGGAGTGGAAGTGGAATATCAATTGATATATATCTTGATATATATCATGATATATCATCATCATCATGTCAGCTCATATACGTCCCCACCGAGGGGTTCGAGCCTACCCTGAATTAGGGCGATCGGGCCTTATTCGACCACGCGGGCCTCGTGCGGGTTGGTCGACTTCACACACAACCTTCGAGTTTCTTCGCAGGTGTGTTGTGCAGGTTTCCTCACGATGTTTTCCTTCACCGTTAGAGCAATCGGAGAGTATATGTACGTAAGTTACGAAAAACTCATTGGTACATTGGCCGTCCGGATTTGAACCCGGCACCTCTGGTTAGGACGACCGAGTCGTTACCGGTTAAGCCACCGACGCTTGTATCATGATATATATCAAGGCATTTTTAGCGATATATATCAAAATAAACTTTCGTCTTACTAAAAGTTCTTACTGTGGATATATAATTATACTGAGGTATGGTGTGCTCTTTGAATTTCTGTGAGACTGATTATTACTGGTAATAATTAATAATTGAAAGAGTTATTTATTACTAGGCTGATTTAATTTCTTTAAAGCTACTAGTGTGCCTACTTGTTAATTAATAGTTTATGATTATTATAGATTTTAAAAATACTGAGATACGAGTGTATCCTGTAGAGTGTAGGCAAACTATAAGAAAACCTAATAAAAAGAAAAAATGCAACCTTGTTTTTTTCAATAGCAATGTAATAAAAGTAACATAAAATATATTAAAAACAGTAAAAAATAAAAATATATATCAAATTTTATATATATCCGATATATATCAAATTTTGATAATATCCGATATTTTGTTATTTATTATAAATATCCAATATTTTGATATTTATTATAAATATCAGATATTTTAAAACCCTGGGTTGTTTACACTTACGTATATACATAGTTTGTTTCTACAAATCTGTGTTCTACTAACATAAGACGTTTGTGTGACTTACAAAAATAGACCATGTTGTCTGACAAATAAAGATATTAATAATATTAAAATGTGCTCTAAATTTATATTAAAATTGAATTTGACTTTCAAAGGGACGTTGAACTCAAGACCTCGATAGAAAGAGTTAATATTATATTGTGATGGATGATCCGCTCAAAGAGTTACCTTTATAAACTTTGTTGAACGGATTTAAATGGTAACTGACAATACTTAATCTACATTACTTATTTTAAAGGCTTTACTGGACAAAAAGTAAAAGCAGTGCGGTGGGACGACGTGACCAAAGTATATATAATAGTCCTAACGTACAGTACGGACACTCCCTGCCGCTCTCTAGATTGCGACTTCACGCCGTGGTTACCTAGGTTGATTTAGATTGGTTACAGTTTGGTTCTCGAACGTATGGGATTTCGCCGTGATTTTGTTTGCTCCGTCATTTGTTTTTAGAAACGCAATGTCACGACCGTTTGTATGCAGTGTCCGAGGTGTGCCGTAACAATCCATGTATCCCACCTCGGTCGCACATGTAGCTATTTCCGGCCCTTCCTTAAATTTACGGAAGTAACTTCCGAATTTATGGACGTCGGTGTAGTAACGGTTTGGGCCGCTACCCCCTGTCCAGGAGGTCGTGATTCGAATTCTGCTTACATTTATCCGACGCTTTTTCTTACGGTGAAAGAAAACAACGTGAGGAAACCTGCACACGCCTGCGAAGAAACTCGAAGGTTGTGTGTGAAGTCAACCAACCCGCACTGGGCCCGCGTGGTCGATCAAGGCCCGATCGCCTTAATTCAGGGTAGGGTCCGAGCCCCTCGGTGGGAACGTATATGAGCTGATATGATAATTATGGAATAAATGTGGAATAAACAGAATTTACGGAATTACACCAGGATCCTAGAGAATCATTCCATCCCCCCTTTCTTGACGCGAAGAAGTGCAAAGCATACGCTAGTAAGGGGTTGGTAGATGAGTAGCATGTCATTAACGGGGCCACATCCGTCTTCAATAAGGGCGCTACGCTTTAAGTATTGATGGATATTGGCCTCAATGACCTGGGGTCGCCGGTTCATAGCCCGACCGACGGATGTCAGTACAATCACCTCGCTCCAAATGCCTAGCAAAAGAGGGCTGAGATTCTGAGATTTGGGTGCTAATTAAATTAATAACGACCTTTGATAGCTGAGCTGAAATATCGATTTCTACAAGAAGGTGATGTCTTTTACTTTATTTTGTATTAAGGTAACGTTTCACATTCCAAGTCTATCTAAATAGGTGATATCTCTAAGAAAATCCACTTTTACACAAAAACAATAGATTTTTAGTTTAGGAAACATGCCTAAAAAACTCTGAGCAACGGTTGCCAAGGTTCTATTCTTTGAAAGTCCAACATACCACAAAAAGATTAAGATTAACCAGCCACGAAATAATAAATAGCAAGAGTATATTAAACCTTGTAGTTTCTTTTATTACATGCATTACAGACCTATTGAGGCCACTCCAGATAACTTAACTTCCACACATGACCCATTTTCGTTATTTCCCAAGGGGTTATACTCATACTGCGTGGATATTTCTTTTGAGAAGTGACATTTGGTCAGTATAATATCAATTGGATTTTTTTGTTCTAGGTTATTCGATAAACCTCATCTTATGGTTTTAGATCAAGTTTCCGGCTTGCTGTGTTTGCTTCTTAAAACACTGATTTCTTGACGCATACCTAGTGGCTTTTTAATAAGTCATACATAATGGATGGCTAAGATTATGGACGACTTAGGCACAATGCTCGATGGCATCAGTAGAGCCTCTCAACAAGTAGGTCTTAGAATGAACATGGACAAGACGAAAATTATGTCAAACGTCCGTGTCATACCTACTCCTCTGAAGGTTGGAGGCTCTACATTCGAAGTTGTTATAGAATGTGTACCTGGGACAAACAGTCCAGTTAGGTAGGTCCAACTTAGCGTACCGTAGGCAGGCCTCCCACTCGGTGGACCGATGACCTGGTGAAGGTCGCGGGAAGCCGCTAGATGCGGGCAGCGCATAACCAGTCGTCGTGGAAATCCTTGGTGGAGGCTTATGTCCAGCAGTGGACGTCCTTCGGCTGATATGATGATGATGAATGGATGGCAACAAGCTGATCCTTATTTAACATTATAAATGTGAAAATATGTTTGTTTGTTACCTCTTCACGCTGCAACACCTTGACCAATCTTGATGAAATTTGACTTGCACGTAGCCTGTGTAATGGGGCTACATAGGCAAATTTTTATCCCATGAAAATAGCATAGTCCAACACAGTTCTTGAAGAAACTGAAAAATATACTCTATTTTTGTTGATGTCCAGCAGTGGACGTCCTTCGGCTGATATGTGATGATGATGATGATATCGATGTTTGTAATTAGTTTGTATGAAAAATTTAATTTTGTCGTATATTCACAATTCTCGTAAAATATCATTAAGAAAAGTATTAAGTTTTCTGACTTTAAATAAACGAGTACATACGCCATTTTGTGCAGCTATAAAACACCTGCATAGAAAATTAAACATTAAAGGAGAATGGTCTGAAAGTACTTCATTCGAAATGGCACGGGAGATCCTCTTTTTATGTGCCATTAAAAATATATTCTGTAGGTAAATAACGTTACCGACTACAAAAAAGAAGGTTCTCAATTCGATTGAATATTTTTTGTGTGTGTGTGTATGTAACGCGAATTCCTCGTCTGTTATAAGATATAAACTTTGATATACCTTCTTTTTATTTACTGATAGGTTATGCCTCCAGGTTGGTCACATATAAACTTTATCAAAATCGGTTACCTACGTACTTTTCCTAAGAAAACAAACAAAAACAAAAAAAAAACACAATTTTACTTGGTTGTTGCGATTTTGAAGTCGAGCTTGACGTGAAAGGGCTTTAAAATCACATACGGGGTACCAGGTCAGAAAACTGAAATGCAACGGACATAACGAAAGAGACTTACATCTGTTTCCGGTATAGAACCGGCCAATTGTATTACAACCTCATTTCTTGGAACAAGCAAACCTCATTAGTCATCCACTCACGGAGGAAAATTAAAATTGTTATACGTTAAACCAACGGCGATGTGCCTCGAAACAGCCCCATCCGATTTTTTTAACGTGTTTGGCGTTTCCAATTATAATATACTAGCTTTTGCCCGCGGCTTCGCCCGCGTGGAAATAATTTTCATGACTGTCTTTGAGCGAGCGGCTCTCGAGCGTGGACATGAGTTTTCTCTAGATACCTCGAGATCTGTGTCATGATATGCTAATTATTAAATTATGTCATTACCCACCCCCTAACCACCTCTGTGCAAAAAATCATAACAATCCATTGTTCCGTTGTGATGTTAAAGAAATTAACCAAAAAAAGAGTATTTTTCAGCTCCCCCAGGAACTGCATCGGACTATGCTATTTTCATTCGATAAAAAGTAGCCTATGTCCTACCCGTGACACAAGCTTGACACAGGCTACCTGCATACCAAACATCAATACAATACAAATATTCTTTATTTGCCATTAAACAAGGTACAAAATTGATGTTAGTTTAAAGACCGTAGACTCTCTTGTTTAGCCATATTATGTTATAGCATGCAAATTTATAACTAGAAACATAAAAAAAAGCAAGAAAAGAATAGATTAACAAACAAACGAACCATTAATTTCATTCCACATTCATGTCATGTTTAAATATAGTTGTAACAATAATTTCTATAAGGGTTATTAATGTGCCAAAAATTCATTGACTGAATAAAACATATTTTGAAGCAGCCACGCATGCAATTTTTTTTTAAATTTATTAAATGATAATGATGTAATATCATCAGGTAGTTTGTTAAATATTCTTTGTCCCATCCAAAAACAGTTTTTTTGAAAACTAGTGCTCTGGGGTATGTCCTCTACAATAATTCTGTAGGGATTTCTCCTACTTCTTTGCACTCCATCTCTAGCCTCTTTATAGAATACCTTACGATTTATTTTAACGAATTTAGCCATTTCGAATATGAACAAGCAAGGTAACGGTAATATATCAGGATTGGTCAAGTGTTGAAGCGTTAAAAGGTAACAAACAAACACATTTTCACATTTATAACATTAGTAAGGATTAAAAAGCGTAGATAGAACTGGTCTTTTAACGTGTTTTCTTTTAATCGAGTGCTTGTTATCATATACCGAGATGATATAGAAAGAAGTCTTCGAATAATACATATTTTACGACCCTGGCTCGATAGGGGGATAAAATGCCATGTGTCAGTTCACAGATCGGAGAAAGGTTAGACCGTTCTCGACATACTCCTAGGACAGCCTAATTCAGACAGGTTGATTTCTGCGGGTGAATAGGTCTGTCGGTTCTCAACCGCCTCCGTGGCGTAATGGTTAGTCCATTCGCTTCACACCAGGAGGCCGCGGGTTCGATTCCCGGTGGGGTCAATTTGTAAGACTCGGTTTGGTTGGTGGTAGGGCATTTTCTAAGCCCGCCTGGCTCGCTACCACCGTCTTATCTGAGTCTTGCCGCCAAACATCAGTGTTAACAACATTGATGTGTTTCGGCATGAAGATAAGAAAGCCAGTTCTCCTTTGCGTTGGGATCTTGGTAAGCCCGCTTCCATCTTCGGCATTATCGTAAAAACTTCTTTAGGCGCGTTGATCATTTTTGAGATGGGGAAAAAAACCATTCAACTCGCGACTCCATCACTGACACCAAACCAGGAACACTCGCAGGTTCAAAACTTATAAAAATGTAATTTGAGATGGGAATAAACCATTTAACTCGCGACACGTCACCGTCACCGACACCTTACCAGGAACACTCGTAGGGTCAAAACTTATAAAACAGTAAATGTTTTCACTTCTGTCGGCACTCCCGGAGGTTTTTTTAAACCACAATTGGTAAACTTTGGTATCATCTCACCTGATGTTAAGTAAAGTTAAGTACATATTTTTTCTAAAAAATAGCACAATGACCTATGGATTCCTTGAGAAGAGATACTGGACTTTATCAGCAAGAGCCCCAGTTTAAATAAGTTTCAGTGGCTTTGTTCAAATAAATAGTTTCAAATAAACTTCCCAAATTTCACGAACAATTCGATGTTTACATTAAGTTTCTCAACTAGGTTCTTCACTTACCATCAGATTGCCTATAAATACAGGGTGTAAAAAGACCACTCCTGAAAACTAAAATTAGGGTTTCTACTCATCATACTGAACAACTTTCTCCAAGGAACCCATACCGAAATCTCGAAAAAAAAATTAAGACATCCCATACAAAATTGGCAGATTAGTTGGCTGATTTGTATGATGAGTCGAATTTTTTTTCTAGAATTCAGTATGGGTTCCTTGGCGAAAGTTGTTCAGTATGATGAGTACAAGCCACAGTTTAAGTTTCCAGGAATGGTCTTTTTACACCCTGTAATCTGTATTAGTAATTACTTGACAATCATACGACGAGTATTGGTTCACAGCAAGCAAGGTTGTACTGGGTAGGTACGTACTATATTGTGTTTCGACAAACTTCCAAGGAGCCAAGTGGAAACTTTCGCGTTCATATTCCCGATCCAAGTTGTTGAGTATGATGAGTAGAAGCCCCAGTTTAAGTTTCCAGGAGTGGTCTTTTTACACCCTGTAATCTGTATTAGTAATTACTTGACAATCATACGACGAGTATTGGTTCACAGCAAGCAAGGTTGTACTGGGTAGGTACGTACTATATTGTGTTTCGACAAACTTCCAAGGAGCCAAGTGGAAACTTTCGCGTTCATATTCCCGATCCAAGTTGTTGAGTATGATGAGTAGAAGCCCCAGTTTAAGTTTCCAGGAGTGGTCTTTTTACACCCTGTAATCTGTATTAGTAATTACTTGACAATCATACGACGAGTATTGGTTCACAGCAAGCAAGGTTGTACTGGGTAGGTACGTACTATATTGTGTTTCGACAAACTTCCAAGGAGCCAAGTGGAAACTTTCGCGTTCATATTCCCGATCCAAGTTGTTCAGTATGATGAGTAGAAGCCCCAGTTTAAGTTTCCAGGAGTGGTCTTTTTACACCCTGTAATCTGTATTAGTAATTACTTGACAATCATACGACGAGTATTGGTTCACAGCAAGCAAGGTTGTACTGGGTAGGTACGTACTATATTGTGTTTCAACAAACTTCCAAGGAGCCAAGTGGAAACTTTCGCGTTCATATTCCCGATCCAAGTTGTTGAGTATGATGAGTAGAAGCCCCAGTTTAAGTTTCCAGGAGTGGTCTTTTTACACCCTGTATTAGTAATTACTTGACAATCATACGACGAGTATTGGTTCACAGCAAGCAAGGTTGTACTGGGTAGGTACGTACTATATTGTGTTTCGACAAACTTCCAAGGAGCCAAGTGGAAACTTTCGCGTTCATATTCCCGATCCAAGTTGTTGAGTATGATGAGTAGAAGCCCCAGTTTAAGTTTCCAGGAGTGGTCTTTTTACACCCTGTATTAGTAATTACTTGACAATCATACGACGAGTATTGGTTCACAGCAAGCAAGGTTGTACTGGGCTGGTACGTACTATATTGTGTTTCAACAAACTTCCAAGGAGCAAAGTGGAAACTTTCGCGTTCATATTCCCGATCCAAGTTGTTCAGTATGATGAGTAGAAGCCCCAGTTTAAGTTTAAAGGAGTGGTATTTTTACACTCTGTATATAACCCTTTTTACACCTTATAGTAATTACTTGACAATCATACGACGAGTATTGGTTCACAGCAAACTAGGCTGTGCTGGGTAGGTACCTACTTACGTACTATATTATGTTTCGACAAACTTCCAAGGAGCCAAGTGGAAACTTTCGCGTTCATATTCCCGATCCCGGCTGGTTACCTAGTAAAATACCTCGGGCGTTGAATATTAAATGAGACCTTAAAGCTGGATATTGCGACTAGTGCAATTTATAGCACTTTTATAGTTGCTTGGGTACTTTAAAGTGTGAGAGTTGGCAGTTTGAAGAAGGAAGATTGTCAAAACAAAACATAAACGACAACAAATAATAATAATAATTATTATTATAAATATACAAGCCCTAATTAATTGACTCATTAAACGCAGAGCCAAAACTAGTGGTTTCCTATATTTCATAGTTTCTTATTACATCATAGTCATAAAATTGATGTAGGACCCGTTAACTAGGGCTCCTACTGATCATAGTGAACAACTTTCCCCAAAGAACCCACAGTCGATTCGCAAAAAAAAAATTCGACGCTCCATACAATAATGCACAAAACTGGTCAATCAGCTGATCGTTTTGTATGAAGTTCAATTTTTTTTTGCAATTTCAGCAAACTTGTAGAACAAAAGTTGTTCAGTTTGATTAGTACAGGTCCCAGTTAACGGGACCTACACCCATATTGTTAAACCCTGTACTACAAGCAATAAGAAAGAATTTTTGGAAGAAGAGTGAAAAGGTGGTTTTAGTTTGCATGGGGAAATACATTAGTGGTTACGTCCTCTTTGCTTTGCAATGGTAAATAATAGAATCTACTTTAAGAAAATTGGATTTTGGATAAGAGTAAAGACTTTTCTCACGTCACTGAACGAAAGGGATAAAGACACAAAGTTTCTATAATATACACATAAAGAGACGAAATCACTTTTCACGGTTCGACGGAGAAGTGTGGAGTCAACTAACGTATTTAAAGACGAAGCTGAGAAAATCAAACTGTGTGAAAATTACACTGTATCTGCCTCCACTCTCACTGTAGCAACCTATAAAAGGAATATGCCGCAGATATGGCATACTCGAAACGTGGGGTCATTAAGTTATATTGATATTTCCTCTGGAGATATTATAGATACTCTTTGGATAAAAAAATCTTATATGCAGTTAGAAACTTCTTTATCAGGAAAATGTCAGATCTACTTATTTTTATTTTTATTGTCCGTACCAATTCAAATTAAATTCAATATATTTATTCAAAATAGGTGCAAATTACACTCTTTCTGATAGTCCTAAAATAATAATAACAATGTCATTTGTGAAGAATCAAGAAATAAACAATAATTAGTTAATAACGTCAAAATTAAATCCTTTATATAAACCAGATTATTTCATTAGAACATGAAAACAATATGACACGAAAAGTTATACTTATAAATCATTGAATGCATTTAACAAGAGTAGGCCAGTTCACACGGACAGCACCCGGTCACGAGTATAACGCGAGAGTCAACCATCGCTCACCAGTTACCAGGTAACGGATAAGGTATAAAGAGTATTACTACGCTGTCCATTCGTCTGTCTGCCTATCCGACCATCCGTCTGGCCTACTTTTGAAAGAATAATTTTTAAACCGTGATCAAATTTAATAAAAAAAACAAACAATTATCTAAGATTTTTTTTAGTGATTAACAAATATAAAAAATAAAAAAGTGAAAAGGGGATGAACATACAAGAAACTTGTTGTTTTACAGGTTTTCTTGTTTTTGCTTTATCGTAAAAACGTGAAC
Organism: Coleophora flavipennella; assembly: GCA_947284805.1. NCBI lineage: Eukaryota > Metazoa > Arthropoda > Insecta > Lepidoptera > Coleophoridae > Coleophora > Coleophora flavipennella. The sequence goes on from OX369269.1 coordinate 9,664,120, forward strand.
ACATTTAATTGTGAACTTGATGTGATTATAGTACTGACCCTATCTATACTAAACTTAAAGTAAAAGAAAAAATACTAAAAACCGGCCAAGAGTAAGTCTTATTTACGCTAAGGAGTCCGAACAGAATAAAAAAAACCCCATTTTTCTGTCGCTAGCGTTGATGTCTTTTGTTTGAAATGAACCGATATTATTGTCCTTATGTAAGTATGGTACGGAACCCTCGGTGCGAGAGTCGGACTCGCACTTTACCGGTTTTTACAAAATCTTCTTATAGGAACTTGAGAATTAGAAAGTCAGTCTTGAATGAAAATTTAGTTTGGCATTCGGTTGTTCAATCTCTTTATTATTATCAGTATTGTGGGCTTAACTCCAAAATAAATATGACTAAGGAAATAATAAACATTCCTATGTCTTTTCCGGTGATTTTCGTCACCCTTCTCGTGATACCAAAAGGAACTCTGGCAGATATTTAAACTTGCTTAATTGCTTAAAGTCTCGCCCTAATTTATAAACTCAAATAGTCGCAACCGGGACGACAGTTGGACCCAGTGAATATTGTAGGATTAATCAAAAACTGCTAAATTGAAGTGAACGTTTACTTTTTAATACGCGTCTTTATAATAAAAGAAAAAGTGAAAATGTATAAAATAAAAGATTTGTTTTGTACTAATTTTGTTTACTTACATGGAATGACAAAGAAAGGTGAAAATTTAACTTAGTATTATATCACTTTAAACTTATGACGCAATAGCCACTTATCTAATGTCAAAGTATTATATCTTCTCAAAGTACAAGAAATAATTTACTAAAAATAAACAGGATAATCATTATTTTTTCCGATTGTTCGTCGTCGATGACGTCGACAATTATTTAAATTTGACGTCCGTAACACTCAAGCGCAGCGCGCGAACTGGCTGACTGGTGAATGTATCACCCGCTGTGACTTTTAATTGTTGGAAGGTACCATCGAAAATGTTAAACTTGAAAAGTTATGAACATCAAACGGAATGCTGGGTCTGATAGACCCATTAGCGACGATTGAAGTGCTAAAACCATTTAGATCTATTCAACAGGACAGAACAGGAGGACAATACCAGTTTTTCAAGACAGCTGTTCCAAGTAGGTAATGGAAAAGTACCGCAAGAATTAAGAAAAAGAGTAATATCGACGAGCTGATATCAGAGATAGACAGAGAAAATATACTCCAAAGAGACTGTACGTGAAATCACGAGGAATTCCTCTGTTGATCAAATATATAAAGATATTTAAAAACGGGTACTACCTGACCATACAGTATAATATGTGGTAGCCATATCGTATAACACGCTGTATTAAGAATAGGCGCGCCGGATTGAAAAACGTCGCTGTTTTGTAAGGCGGCTACCTGACGTTCAGTCAAATTGTGGTGGCGATACGTTCTACAAAGCAGCGTCCAACGTTTAGCTTTATTATCAACAAAACGATTTGGGCGGACGGACGGACAAACGGTTAGGTTAGGTAAGGTTAGCATGTCTTGTTCTACCGTAAAAAGGAGCCGCGCAAGGCGAGGCTCCATTCGACTCGGTTTTATTCTAAGTTTTGTACAAAGTAGTTTTACAAAGCGGCGAGCCTGTTACTTAGTAGTTTTACAAAGCGGTGATGCGCCCGTTTGTATGTAGGCGCCACGTTACTAAACCGCTTTGACGAACGCGAAGTGCTCATACAGTGCGGCGTACTTCATTTCAACTGAATTGGAAATCGGCTCAAGCATTACAAAACAGCGACGTTTTTCAAAGCGGCACGTTTTGTAAAACGGCTAATTCTACGATACGGCCGTAGATAAGGAAGAAACAGTACACTATCCAAAAAAAATTCTTAATGTCCTCAATGCGCCAGGACTATCACCTCATAACCTCACCTCATTTTTTGAAATGAGTGTAATTTAATTTAAATTCTATTTGAAATACATTAAATGTATTTTGTTTTGATACTGTTGTTATTTAATAATGAAAATGATATTTTTTTATATATATTATTGTTAATGTTGACCAATTATTTAACTATTAAGAATTTAAAATGTTATAAATATTTTACATTTTATTCTATTTTATATCATGACATGTAATTTACCATTACCAATAAAAATGTCTATGTCTATGTCTAGCCTGAAGTTAAAAGTCGGTGTTCCAATTATTTCAATAGAAAATCTGAAATCGTCCAACCTGCGCAAAAGAACGAGATTACAAGGAAAAGCACTTAGTAACAATATCATCCAAACCTTCATCCTCACAAGGCCAGCCGTCGGCTCGTTAATTGGCACATGCCCCGTATCCCAAAGATACCTACAGATTTACCGTTTTAATTTAAACGTTCGGGCTCAATTCACACCGAGACGGAAATTTCTGATCACACTTTCTTTTGTAGATACTATTAATAAATTTCAGGGTCAAACCTGAATGTAAAAAAATTGGTTGTCTGTAAAGTCGGTTTACAGACGATAGTTTAACGTGACAACGTCATAACGTAACGGGACAACGAGCGTAACGGGACAACGAGTCAACCTTTTTCGTGCGTGCAGCCTGCGTCCATCGATTAATAAATAAGACAAAAAAAAAAAATTGGTTGTCTGTAAAGTCGTTTTACGGATGATAGTTCAACGTGAAAACGTCATAACAAAACATTTATGAAATGATTGCATACGTTTTTGAATAAAATTGAATCATGCGTAACGGGACAATGAGCGTAACGGGACAATGAGTTATCCTTTTTCGTGCGTGCAGCCGGCGACCATCGATTTATTAGACGTTGGCACGTCAAAATTAACTGGGGGTTCTAGTCATCATACTGAACAACTTTCCCAAAGGACACATAATGACTCAAATAAAATCGGACTCTCGATACAAAAATGCACAAACTTAGTCGATCAACTCTGATCGCTTTGTATAGATTATTTTTTGACGTAACAACATCTAATAAATCGATGGAAGCCGGCTGCACGCACGAAAAAGTTTGACTCATTGTCCCGTTACGCTCATTGTCCCGTTACGCTCATTGTCCCGTTACGTTATGACGTTTTCACGTTAAACTATCGTCCGTAAACCGACTTTACAGACAACCAATTTTTTTCGATTTCAGCAGGATAACAGAAGTTGTTCAGTATGATGAGTAGAAGCCTCAGTTTACGGGACCTACACTAATTTCGTTTCACCCTGTATACAACCTAAACCTATACGTAGGAGTTAACCTACGAGAAGAATGTTTCTCAAATATTCTTATACTAGCTTTTCCCCGCGGCTTCGCCCGCGTGAACATCGTTTTTATGACTGTCTTAGAGGGTGCGCGGTGCGCGAGCCGCGCGTGGACACGATTTTTCTCCAGATCCCTCGAGAACTTTGTCAGGATATGCTTATTAGTAAATAATGTCATTTCCCACCCCCTCAACCATATCTGTGCAAAAATCACACAATCCATTGTTCCGTTGCATGCAATGTTAAAGAAATTACCCTAAAAGCCCAAAAAAGAGTATATTTTCAGTTCCCTCAGGAACTGCATCGGGCTATGCTATTTTTACGGGATAAAAGTAGCCCTATGTCCTTCCTCGTGACACAGGCTACCTACATGCCAAATTTCATTAAGATTGGTCAAGGCGTTGAAGCGTGAAAAGGTAACAAACAAACAAACACATTTTCACATTTATAATATTAGTAAGGATGATGGTATCTATACTCTAACACAGGGAGTAATTTATATCCTGCGCGCCCATCAAAAAATTTAACAATAAACGTTTTGTTTATTAAAAATTAATCAATTCAATATTCAATATATAATTCCCCTCATCAAACACACCCGAAATCCGAATATGAGCATTCAATCGTGCTTTGACACCTGCGAAGCCGCGGAAAAAACTGTATATGTATATAAAAAGACTAGTGGTGCCCGCGGCTTCGCCCGCGCAGATCCCGTTTTTTGACGTTCCCGTGGGAATTTCCACAAATCCTTTCCAAGCGGATGCCCACGTCCTAATAATTGCTATCTGTATTCCAAATTTCAGCGATATACCAGTCAGTTACTTGTTCCTTTTATAAATACACAACAAAAGCTCTGACTTACTCGACTGACTCATTAACGCCCAACCCAAACACTATAGGACATAGAGAGCTAAAATATTGCACAGAGGTTTCTTTTATGACGGAGACAATGAATAAGGCAGTTTTTTTTTAATTTCCAAGGGATAGGGAACTACACTAATATTATAATTACGAAAGTTTCTGTCTCTGTGTGTGTGTGTGTGTATTTGTTAAATCATCACACATAAACGACTGGACGGATTTGGATAAAAGATAAGTAGACAGTTTAGGACCTAGAATAACATAAAGGCTACTTTTTATCCTTTTAAACGCGAACGAAGTCACGGGCAAATATTGGAGCTAACATAATATGTTCAGGGCCAGATGACTGTGTGATTTGGTCCCTGTATCACAGTATTACGATATGGCTTACAGTAGCGCAACGCCATTGATGTCGCACGATGCGCCATCGGCGTAGGTACTAGCCCATACTAGCCTGTAGTCAGCCTGGCAAACGTCAAGTCGGTGCCCCTCCGCCCGCTGCCCCGCAAATACCCTTCCGTATGCTTCCGTTGCTCTGCGTAACAGTGTTGCCATGTACCGTAATTCGGGTAAATGCACCGTACTCAGCAAATTTACCACCTACCGTTGAAGCTGGGCAACGGTGACGATAACTACCGTAATCCAGGAAGGTCTCGAAATCAGAGCCGTAAAACAAATGAAAACATTCTCCTCCTGATAAGTTTTGGTATCAGGTTATATAGGCGAAGAAATCAGAAAGATTTTTATGCAGCTACCGAAATTTATGCTTGCATTGCTGTCTTTACCGCACTCCAATGCCGAATGCGAACGTATGTTCAGTAAGGTGAAAGATATAGAAACAAAAAATGTAACAAACAAAAAACCTGCTCAATAAAAGGAAATCTCTTGACACAACAACCTATCAAAAGACACGGACAAAACTGCATTACTTTAAACCTGATGATGAAATGCTCAAAAAATTAAAACATTACACTAACAATTAACCATTACAAAAATTAAGAGATTATATTATCAGACTCAGATTAAGACTAATGTTTATAAATAATTGCTATCGTATAATTGTTGCATTTAATTGTTCTTTATTACCTTGTTTGTATTTTGAAATTTTCGAATAAAAAGCAAATTGAGCTCTAAAATGGTTGTTTTATTAAAAGTAATTCACCGTAATTTTTACCGTTGTTCTTCAGGCCCAGTCGCCGTAATTTATTTATTTATTTTATTTTATTTTATTTGTTAGAATCTACCGTATTTTTTGAGCAGTAATCACCGTTGCCCAGATTTTGGACATGGTAACACTGCTGCGTAAGTACATTTGTTGCGCTACTATGGGCAGCTATACTGGGCCTGTATTATTTATATTATTATTATTATATTAATTGAATGCAATTAAAACGAAGTAACCTCTAGTTAATTGAATCTACACCAAAAATACATATTATTTACAGAAAATACTTGCTTTATTCTAATAATAAACAAGCACTCTATATACCTACGTACTTTTAAAATAAAACTGTTGTCGGAAACGTGACATCAGAAAATTTTAACTGTCACAAAAAGCAATTTCACAAAGGCACAAACCATTAAAAAAATAGGCTTAAGAGTAGATAAATATCCACCGACACTTCCTATCCCCGCACGTGCTGGCAAAATGTTGAATAATAAAACCACAGATTAAAAATTTAAGTCCTTTAGTCCATGTTTCCATTCCTGGAAACAAGCAGATATCCTAGTGTCCAATAATAAGGTTTTCTCAAACGTGCTTGGAAATTTGAGCATTATTTTGACAACCTTCTTCGAGATAAATCGAAATTTCTGTACTGGTCCTGCGCTGCCCGCATCCAACGGCTTCCCACGACCTTCACCAGGTCGTCGGTCCACCATGTAGAAGTGTTTCCTACGCTACGTCTTCCGATGCGCGGTCGCCACTCGAGGACTTTACTACCCCAAACGGCCATCTGTTCTGCGAGCTATGTGCTGCCACTTACGTTAAGCGATTCTGTGAGCCATTGCCGGTTACTTTGGTTCTCCTTTGGATCTCCTCATTTCTGGCTTCTTCTTATCAGCCCATATACGTACCCACCGAGGGGCTCGAGCCTACCCTTAATTAGGGCAATCGGGCCTTAGTCGACCACGCGGGCCCATCAGTGCGGGTTGGTCGACTTCACACACACACACAACCTTCGAGTTTCTTCGCAGGCGTGTGCAAGTTTCCTCACGATATTTTCCTTCACAGTAAGAGCGTCAGATAAACGTACATATGAAATCGAGATTCGAAAACACATTGGTACATGGCAGGATTCGAACCACGGCCTCCCGGACAGGAGGTAGCGGCCGTAACCGTTACGCCCCCGGCGACCGATTTCGGATTCTGATAAATTACTACATACTCAGGTTACTGAGTATCATGTTTATGAGTTATCATTGGACTACTCTGGACATGGCCCCCGTGTGTGGAGTATGGCCTCACCTAACCGAGTTTAGAAGAGACCCGTGCCCCATTAATGGGGACATTTATAAGTAGTTCTCAACAGTAACACATTATAATACAAGACCTGAAAATCAATGAATAACGATAGAGTTATAGCACACCCCGGACACTTCATACAAAACGGGCAAAAAAAGACATTTCTAAAAACAAATGAAACAAAATCACGTCGCAATCGTTCGAGAATCAAACTGTGACCAAACTGTATCAATCTGGGTGACGAGGGGGTGAGGTCGGAATCTAGAGAGCGGCAGGGAGTGCACTAATATATATACTTTGTCATTGGACTACTCTGGACTTGGCCCCCGTGTGTGAAGTATGGCAAGAGACCCGTGCCCCATCAACGGGGACATTTATAGGTAGTTTCCAACAGTAACACTTTATAATACAAGACCAGAAAATCAATGAATAACGATAGAGTTATAGCACACCCCGGACACTTCATACAACGGTCGTGAAATGACTTTTCTAAAAAACAAATGACGTAGCAAACGAAATCACGTCGAAATCCTATACGTTCGAGAAACAAACCACACCCTGGACACTTCATAAAACGGGCTAGAAATTACATTTCAATAAAGGAATGACAACAAACAAAATGGTGGCGAAATCCTATACGTTCGACAACCAAACTGTAACCAATTAACCAATCTGTATCAATCTGGGTGACGAGGGGGTGAGGTCGCAATCTAGAGAGCGGCAGGGAGTGTCCATATTGTATGTTAGTACTAATATATATATTCTTTGACCAAACTATAACCAATCTGTATCAATCTGGTTGACGAGGGGGTGAGGTCGGAATCTAGAGAGCGGCAGCGAGTGTCCATACTGTATGTTAGTAGTGATATATATACTTTGGTTATTAGTAACGTTATATATTAACTAAGGCGAAACCGGAAGAAACCGTAGCGTAGGTATATAAAAAATCCCTAAAACTGTTTTATAGGTCAATTGCACTATTTAGCATTAAGTCGTGGAAAGAAAACATCGCATGCTCGAAATAGAAGTAAACAAATCAAATACCTATGCAAATGTGTAGTAAATTTCAATGCAATTTATGAAAGTAAAAAGTTCCCTACTTAAACTAATAAAACGTAGTTGATGATTTACAAACTTTCATATTCAGATATGAAATTATGAAATTTATATACGTTACTTGTTGTTTATTAATACATTATGAGTTTGACAAACCTCACTTATTTAAAAGATTTATCTTCACTTGTAAAGACGTGGTTTGAGCATTCACTCGCATAATAAATAGTCTCATTTTACATATCATATAAAATATACAGGGTGTAACAAAATTGGTGTAGGTCCCGTTAACTGGGGGTTCTACTCATCATACTGAACAACTTTCCCGAAGAAACCCACAGTCAATTATCAAAAAAGAAATTTGGATCCTCCATACTAAAATGCACAAAATTGGTCGATCAGCTGATTGATTAAATATGAAGAGTAAAACTTTTTTTTTGCGATTTCAGCAGTCATAGAACAAAAGTTGTTCAGTATGATGAGTGGAAGCCTCAGTTAACGGGACATACACCAATTTTGTTACACCTGTATATGTCGCAGCCGTTACCTAGAATCCGCCAGTTTTCAAAACGGCGGGCTCGCTGAAAGGCGCGAAGTTTTGTAAAGCGGCGGATTTTACAATATGGCTTCCACATAATATAATATAAACACAGCAACAAAGCCTTAGTTTCAATGAATAAAATACAATGAAATGAAATTCTTCTTTTAAAGAAGGTCGGAAATTAAAACGTCGTCCAAGAATGGACTAAAGTTATTTATCTGTTTTACACTAGTGCCCACAAAAAAGGAGTGTATGTTTGTCTATTTATTTCACTATATCTACGGCTTGATGGATTTAAGAGTTTGAGGTATCTTTAGATTTGTCTTGATCTCTTGAGTGGCATAGGATAAATTTTACCCGACTTCCCATAAAAAGATAGGGTATTGTTTTGATATTAAATTTTTAATTTACAGTTATCTGATGAATTTTATTACATTATCATGGCACTAAATTCATATAAGACGAGTGTGAAGAAGCACTAATTGAGATTACGTGATTCATTCTCGGCAGCATAATCACCTAGACGCTGACATTGCAAAACGAGTTCAAATTTTCAATGAAGTATATAACAAAAAAAATATTTTCTGAGATTCACGCAGAAAAATTATGCTTGGCTCTGTGGGACACAGTAACTGATCAGCTGATACGTTACCGTGGATTATCAAACCATTTTTTTGCGATTTACCAAACTATTACTGGAAACCCCGGTGCCTATGAATTTTACACTGCTCAACATTGCCTAGAGATATTTTAAACATTTTCATGCAAATTATGGTTTCTTGAAAAGTTACAAAAAATTACTTGGGGCATGTGCAGTACAGAGTATGAAAACTTTCAAGATAGGCAAGGAGTACCATATAAGTTCTACTACACAATTGCGCGTTTTTACAAAAACAATTTAATACTAAATAAATTTATAACAACTTAGAGGGTATAATATATAGCACTAGCTCATCTCGAAAGTTTCTACCCTACACATGTCCTAAGTAATTTTTGACAGTTCTTCAAAAAAACCTAGTTTTGTATGGAAAGTTCAAAAATATCCCTAGGCAAAGTTGATATGTGTATTTGACTACGCTGAACACGTTTAAACCCCACTTCGATCGCAACAACTTAGTACAATTTTTACTACATTTTTTGTGTTTTAGTTACTTTAAAAAGATACTAAACCGATTTCGGTAAAATTTACATGGGATGTAGTAGCCTATCAATTAAAAAAAGTATCAAAATCAGTTCAAAACCGGCAAAAAGAAATCGCGTAAAAAACACCAAAAAAACATACAGTCGGAATCAGACTGTCGGATTGATAAATGTTCCCCTTTTTTGAAATCGGTTGAAAATAACCCTGTAATGAGCCAATTACTATTGTGATCAATACGAACCAAAAGCAATCATCGGTTTAGTTAATATACCGAACGATACAGATATCGAATGACATGCCTACCCCTATCACGTAATATGAAACTTGATTGAAATTACCTAAAACATACAGGAGTTATAAATGTACAGTGAGAGCGTCGGTGGCGCAACGGCAAGGGCCGCTACCTCCTATCCGGGAGGTCGTGGTTCGAGTCCTGCCACGTACCAATGTGTTTCGAATTTCGATCTCATATGTACGTTTATCCGACGTTCTTACGGTGAAGGAAAACATCTCGTGAAGAAACCTGCACACATCTGCGAAGAAACTCGAAGGTTGTGTGTGAAGTTGACCAACCCGCACTGGGCCCGCATGGTCGACTAAGGCCCGATCGCTCTAATTCAGGGTAGGCTCAAGCCCCTCGGTGGGGACGTATATATGACTCGATGTGATGTGATGAAATGTACAGGATAAATTATTAATAATTGCTGAAAAGCGGAATTTGGTAGAATACTATACTTATGAAACTGAATAACTTTCTCCAAGGAATCTATACGATCGGAGCAAAAAAATTCAAGACTTATCACATCATATAAAAAAACGCAAAACACGTCAAAAAACCGACTTCCATCGCAACGAAATAGTACAATTTTGCATTATTATTATTGGTTTTTGTTAATTTTCTTATAAAGTACTACACCGATTTTGATAAAATTTATATGGGAACTACAACACTAGCTTTCAAATAAAAAAATAATCAAAACCGATTAACCCAGTCAAAAGTTCAGAGGTAACAAACATAAAAAAATACAGTCGAATTGAGAACCTCCTCCTGTTTGGAAGTCGGTTGAAAATTGCAATTGAAATAGAGAAAGAACAATACAGAAGAGTAATGGAGAATATACAGGTAGAGGATGATCAAAGAAGGGATGAACTGGAGGAATGATGCTAGATAAAAAACAATAAATAGTCCAAAGTGGAGACAAAAAAAATATTAGGGGACCCCAAATAGTTGGAAATATTAATGCCAAGAAGATGATAAAAGGCAACAACAAACAAGATAGCTTAGAAAGTTAGTACACAGGTGGCTGGCTGTAACGCGGCGAGACGTCAGCTGGTTTCCCAACTTATGCTAAGCGCATCGCTCGATTATACCGACAGGGGGGCAAGCCTAAGTAAATCTGAAGTTTATTCTTGGGTGCGTAACCATTTGTGGAAATCGGGATAATCACTATCGAAGTATCGAACCTTTCCATGGCACGGTTCATTGGGTCAATCAACCTACTTAAGGCTTAACTTTGTTTTATTTTTTTATTATTAAGAATTTGGGTGCGTTTGGCTGCACCTCACCTAAGTGCCGATGCAGCCGAAGATGTAACACGCAAGCTCAAATAGTGCCTACTCAGTATCGACTTGAAGATTCCTAAATTATACGAATCGGGGAAAACAGACGCCGGCAGGGAATTCCACTCCTTGGCCGTTCGCGTTAATGAACGAAGAAGCAAAACGCTTCGTGCGTAAAGGTGGAACATTAACGACAAAGGGGTGGAATCGCCCTCTGCGCCTGGTCGTCTGATGATGAAACCACTTGCAACCACTTTTGACTTCAATTAGGGATTTTTTAATCGAAAAAAGTGTGTGTATCAGCTCCGACGCACGACTGGAGTTTACTCCTTACTAACGTATAACGCTTATCGCCTGATTTTATTTATGTTTGGTTAAATTACAGTTATTTGTGTAACATGGGGACAATGTAATAATTTGCTCCGAAGGGCGATAGTTTGAATTCTGAGCTAAGCGAAAGATCTTAAAGTAGAATTTATATTTTCGTTTTTCATATATAAACACACGAATGGAGTTTACTCCTTACTAACGCATAACGTATAACGCCTGATTTTACTCCCCATAAATTTTTATACCCCGAGCTTATATGTGAAAATCGATTCTTATGGAGTAAACTCCAAAAAAATTGATTTGTAATTTACAGAGTATAGGGAGTGATTTTGATTTAAATAATTTAAACTAAAGAAAAAAATATCCTAATGCACCCTTTGTTTTCTAGCTATAACCATAAAACTGCTGCAATTTGAATCCAAACATTATGATAATTTATGAACTACTTAACAAAACAATATAAAATGATTTTGTTTCCTTACTTTTTGTAAATCCTTCTTATTTTATTTATAATAAATTAAAAACCACAATTTTCGCACGATTCGTCCGCAGCGATTGACGCACAGCCACTTTGCAGTACGAACTGAAAAGAACTCTATTTCCAAGCTATTTCGTTCGATGTTTGAAACATCGTAAATCGAGTTGCTAATTTTAGTGACGGAGCAGCCTTAAATAAGTCTATAGGAGGTTAAACATAGAGTATATTTGTAGTTCGGGAGCGTTGGTGGCGTATTGGTAAGGGCGGCTGAGGTCGTAATTCGAATCCTGCCACGTACCAATGTGCGTTCGAATTTCTATGTCATATGAACGTTTATCCGACGCTCTTACGGTGAAGGAAAACATCGTGAGGAAACCTGCACACGCCTGCGAAGAAACTCGAAGGTTGTGTGGGAAGTCGACCAAATCGCACTGGGCCCGCGAGGTCGACTAAGGCCGGATCGCCCTAATTCATGGTAGGCTCGAGCCCCTCGGTGGGGACGTATCTGAGCTGATATGATGAGTAAAGTTGACAACCCATAACATCCACACTGCACGGGCACGAGTCTTTCCAAGCTCGGGAAGGTTCATACTCCACACACGGGTGCCAAGTCCGAGTTGGTGGAGTCTTAAGGCAAAGTATATATATTAGTACTAACATACAGTATGGACACTCCCTGCCGCTCTCTAGATTGCGACCTCACCCCCTCGTCACCCAGATTGATACAGATTGGTTACAGTTTGGTTGTCGAACGTATAGGATTTCGCCGCCGTTTTGTTTGTTCCGTCATTCCTTTTTTGAAACGTCATTTCTGGCCCGTTGTATGAAGTGTCCAAGGTGTGCTGTAGGGCTAGACGCGAACTCAATGGCAAAAATATTTCAAGCTGCCTTACACGGCTTAACATTTGCAATCTGCGTCTGATAGCAACCAGCAGCAACGGCTTAGCGTGCCTTGCAAAGCACTGAAACGGTTGAAAAAAATGCCATTTACAGTCAAACCAGTCCAGGTAGTGACCGTGACTCAGGTCAGTTAACCTACATGATCGACGCAACTACGCAAGTCGAATGAGCAAGAACCGCTCCATTATCTATGTATGAACTCGTATTTGCATATAATTCTTTATATCTACAATTGGTAAGCTCTTAATAATCATCTCACCTGTTGGTAAGTGACGATGAAGATGGAAGCGGGCTTACCAGGATTCCCCAACGCAATGGGGATGGCTATATTATCTTCAAGCCGGAACACATCAATGCTATTAACATTGATGCTTGGCGGTAATACTTAGATAAGATGGTGGTAGCTAGCCATGCGGGCTTAGAAAATGCCCTTCCACGAACCAAACCGAGTCTTACTAAGTTACACTCCACCCTCGAATCGAACCCACGACCTCCTTATGTGAAGCTAATGGACTTAGCCATTATAGAATCACAAGAAGTAGAAGGTGAAGGTGGTGTACCTCAACGTACTGGATAAAAACAGTGGTTCCGCTATCCAGTATTTTTAAAATCTGATTTTCGTGCCTACTCCAACTAGCAAGATGAATCGACAAACTTCCGTATTTATTTATTATATTATCTTCAAGCCGGTACACATCAATGCTATTAACATTGAAGCTTGGCGGTAAGACTTAGAAAAGATGGTGGTATCTAGCCAGGCGGGCTTGGAAAATGCCCTTCCACCAAGAAATCCGAGTCATATAAAGTTAGACTTCTATTTCGTATTTTACTCATATACATATGTGTTCAGTTTCATTCGTAATATCAGCCGAAGAACGTCCACATGATGTACATAGGCCTCCCACAAGGATTTCCACGACGACCGGTTCTGCGCTGCCCGCATACAGCAACTTCCCGCGACCTTCACCAGGTCATCAGTCCACCGTGTGGGACGCCTGCATACGCTACGTTTTCCGGTGCGCGGTCGCCACTCGAGAACGTTTCTGCTCCAACGGCCATCCGTTCTACGAGCTATGTGCCCCGCCTACTGCCACTTAAGTTTAGCAATTCTGAGAGCTATGTCGGTTACTATGGTTCTCCGACGGATCTCCTCGTTTCTGATTCGATCACGCAGAGAAACTCCGAGCATAGCAAGCTCCATTGCCCTTTGGGTGACCTTGAGCCTTCTTATTAGGCCCACAGTAAGCGACCATGTCTCAGTTCCGTATGTCATCACTGGCAACACACAGTGGTCAAAGAACTTGGTCTTAAGACACTGCGGTATCTGGGACGTAAAGATATTGCGCAGCTTCCCGAACGCTGCCCAGCCGAGTTGGATTCGACGATTGATCTCTTTCTCGAAGTTGGACCTACTTAACTAGATTGTTTGTCCCAGGTACACATATTCGGTAACAACTTCGAGTGTAGAGCCTCCAACCTTCAGAGGAGTAGGTATGACACGGACGTTTGACATAATTTTCGTGTTGTCCATGATCATTCTAAGACCTACTTGTTGAGAGGCTCTACTGACTAGAGCCTCAGTTTCATTACAACCAGCCACTTCATTTTCGAGAAATTAGAAAAATTTGCACAAAAAGAATAAATTATTAATTATTACTAGCAGCGTTAAAAACTACAAAAAGTATAACAAAATCAATAACCAGACCATTAATGAATATAAATGGAACCCCCGAAGTACAACTAATTATAATGTATGTAAATCGGCTTACATTTACCAGACATTTGCGCAAACATGTATTCAGAATAATTAAAAGCCACCTCATTTTCAAGCGACTTCCAAAAAGGAGGAGGTTCTCAATTCGACTGTATGTTTTGTTTTTATGTGTGTTACCTCAGAACTTTTGACTGGGTGAACCGATTTTGATAATCCTTTTTTTATTCGAAAGCTAGTGCTTCTCGTGTGGTCCCATATAAATTTTATCAAAATCGGTGTAGTACTTTATTAGAAAATTAACAAAAAAACAAAAGTAACAATGCGAAATGTTTAGTTTTGTTTAGCGTTTTTATTGAAGTCGGTTAAAAACATATTTCGCTCTTCTGCGCAAGTAATTATTTTTACCCGACTGCGCCAGAAGAAGGGTTATGTTCTTTCGAGTGTATGTATGTATGTATGTATGTGGATTTATTTTACAATTCTTTGGCACTCTCTGTAACTTAAACGGTTTGATGAATTCTGGAGTGCGACGTTTCGTTAGATTTGTCTTGATCCCGTGAGTGACATAGGATACGTACATTTTACACGACTGGCCAAAAAAGAGGGGTACGTTTTTACGCAGTCGGACTTTTCATTTTAAGGATTCCGTATCCGAAGGGTAAAAACGGGACCCTATTACTAAGACTTCTCTGTCCGTCCGTCCGTCTGTCACCAAGCTGTATTTTATGAACCGTGACGAAATGAAAATTTCACAGATGATGTATTTTTGTTGACGCTATTAAAACAAATACTAAAAATTAGAAAAAGATAAAGTCTCGTATTTTTTTCAATTTCGTAAAAAACGTATTTTTTTGCAACGTGAAAAAACTAGCGCCATCTAGTATGATGGTACGGAACCCTATGTGTGCGGTTCTGACCGGTTCTTTTATTAATTCGTGTAGTTGGTAGATTTCTTTTAAAATCGCAACCAAGCAACGGATTGTTGTGGTTTTTCTGCGTATAAATGTTTGAAGGGGTGAGAAATGTTCTCATAACTGTCGCCATCTAGTTAAATCTGCCATTTAATAGAAAGGCTGGCCCGGTGATTGAATTCAAGATTCAAGATATTTATTCAAAATAGGTGAAAATTCTTTCTGATAGTCATAAAATAGTGATTACATAATTTCATTTGTAAAAAATCAAGAAATAAACAATCATTAGTTAATTACGTCAAAATCCAATCCGTGATATTAAAAAAAAACAAATAATGTCATTAGAACATGAAAACAATATGACACGAGAAGTTATAGGTACATTAAAATTATTGAATGTCATGAACGCCTTTGACAAGTGTAGGCCAGTTCACACGGACAGCACCCGGTCACGAGTATAACGCGAGAGTCAGCCATCGCTCCTCTCAAACATATTAGAGGGAAAGGAACGACCCGGCTCCCGATGCGTCACCATCCGCACGAACATTTAAGCGAGCGTGCACCACTCATGTCAATGCTAAGATAAAAATATTAATTAAAAGAAGTACTACTTATACTTGTCATGTCTTGTCGCTTTCACGTCAATTCTTAGTTTGATCTTAATTTTAATACTATTTAACAGGAATAGTAGCGTTGATAGAAGAAACACTGTCTACCCATACATTTTTGTAATTTATATATTCAGATGTCTTATAATAACCTTTTTTACAAAGAGTTCTTTTGATACAATTTTTAAACTGTTTTTCTGACAAATTTAAGACATCAACAGGTAATTTATTATACATGAGTGTGCATTGACCCACAAATGACTTATTGATTTTGCCAAGTCTGGTAAAAGTTACTTGAAGTTTATTCCTATTCCGAAGATTACGACTGTGCCTGTCACTATTCAGTGAAAAAAGATGCAGATTTTTACGAACATACATTATATTTTCATAAATGTACTGACAGGGGAAAGTCAATATATTAATATCTTTGAACATATCTCGGAGCGACTCACGAGAACGCATTCCATAAATCGCGCGAACCGCTCTTTTTTGCAGAACAAATATGGTATTTATATCAGCTGCATGTCCCCACAAAAGTATCCCATAAGACATAATACTATGGAAGTAGCTGAAATATACCACTCTTGCGGTGTCTACATCTGTAAGGAGCCTGATTTTTTTAACTGGGTATGCGGCTGAGCTAAGCCTGCCTGCTGTCGTTTCTATATGAGGGCCCCATTGAAGCTTTGAATCAACAGTTAAACCTAGAAACACGCTTTGATTTACAAATTCTAATATATTACCAGCTAAGGATACATACGTTTACTTCAATAACATTAGGTAATGTGAATTTAATACATTTGGTCTTTTTTGCGTTTAGGGCTAAGTTATTTATAGTAAACCAATTGTATACTTTTGAAAGAGTGTCGTTTACTTCGTCAGACATATCAGTTTTTCTGTCAACCTTAAAAACTAGTGATGTATCATCCGCAAACAACACAACTTTCGACAGTGATTCAATCATGAATGGTAGATCATTAATATAAACTAAAAAAAGGAAAGGTCCTAAAATAGAACCTTGAGGCACACCCTTTGGTCTTTTTTGCGTTTAGGGCTAAGTTATTTATAGTAAACCAATTGTATACTTTTGAAAGAGTGTCGTTTACTTCGTCAGACATATCAGTTTTTCTCTCAACCTTAAAAACTAGTGATGTATCATCCGCAAACAACACAACTTTCGACAGTGATTCAATCATGAATGGTAGATCATTAATATAAACTAAAAAAAGGAAAGGTCCTAAAATAGAACCTTGAGGCACACCCATCTTAACCCGAGAACCCATTGATTTCGTATTATTTATTTGTACTTTTTGTATCCTATTAATTAAATACGATTCTAAAAGATCTAGAGCCTTATTTTTAACACCGTAATGGTCCAATTTTACAAGCAGAGTTTTATGTTCCACACAATCGAATGCCTTTGACAAGTCGCAAAAGATCCCTATCGCGTTTTGGGTTTTCTGAAAAGCATCATACATGTTTTTAATTAGTTCAACACCCGCGTCCGTTGTTGAACGCCCTTTTGTAAAGCCAAACTGCAGGTTAGAGAGCAATTTATTGATATTAAAGTGAGTCAACATTTGGTTTAGTATAATTTTTTCAAAAACCTTACTTAAAACTGGCAGCACAGAAACATGCCTATAATTACTTGAAGCTCATTCAATTGAATGACTAAAGGACAACTGGCCAAGTCGTTGAATGTAACGTTCAACGACTTTGCTAAACATCATTTAGCCAAGTCGTTTAGTGGGATATATTATGTCGCAGCCTATATGTAGAATCCGCCGGTTTGCAAAACAGCGCGCTGCCAAAGTATAGTATAGGCGCTGCTTTAAAACGGCGGCGTTCGAAACTACGAAAATCCGAATAAAACCGATGATTTTTTCTTCTGCGAAGCATTTTGCTACCCATTGGGAGGACGAGGCTCTTCGACTGTATAATCATTAATCAATCAAACCTGACCGAACCTATAATCGCTCGCTTTGCTCGCTCATTTACAGTTTTTACTTAGTAGATTTTACACAAAGCAGCGTCTCATACAACGCGGCGTACTTCACACATCAGCAGACATATACGTCCCCACCGAGGGGCTCGAGCCTACTCTAAATTAGGGCGATCGGGCCTTAGTCGACTACGCGGGCCCAGTGCGGGTTGGTCGACTTCACACACAACTATCGAGTTTCTTCCCAGGCGTATGCAAGTTTCCTCACAATGTTTTCCTTCACCATAAGAGCATCAGATAAATGTACATATGAAATCGAAATTCGAAAACACATTAGTACGTGGCAAGATCGAACCACGAACTCCCGCACAGGAGGTAGTGGCCCTTGCCATTATACGCCACCGACGCTCTTCGGCGTACTTCATTTCAGCCGAATTGCAATCCGGCTAGCTTACAATCAGCCAACTAGTTGAACGTTGAGTGACGCTTGTTCAATCAACGTTCGGCCTAGTCCTTCAATTGAATGTCGCCATTCAATCAACGGGCTAGCCTTCCAATCAAATGGCAGAATTTACTAGATGGCTGCGATGTTACTTTATCAAACCAAATAACACTGATAAACCTTACCAAACCAACACATTGACGATTGTTATTGAAATTCGTGAACGTCATACGAAGTTGTCTACATCTTGTTCAAACAAACCGACTAACAATGTGTTGAAAATTATCATACATTTGTTAACTAACTGCACAGGTGTGTCGGTCTGTGACTTACAACGGATGACACAACGTCACATGTATTGTATTTAATCTTGTCTTTACGTCATTACGGTATAAATCGTAGGAAAAATGCCGTATCTTTGGTAAACTCCACAGTAGATTAAAAATTTAAATAAAAAAAACACAACTGACTAAATACATTAACCCCCTTTTTAACCGACTTCAAAAAAAAGGAGGAGGTTTCTCAATACGACCGTATATATTTTGTAGAAGTCAAACATTAGTTATTCGTAGAACAAATGCCGTTTCTTTGGTCAACTCCACAGTAGATTAAACATTTAATTAAAAAAAACGCAACTGCATAAAAACATTATCCCTCTTTTTTGAATCTAACGATACCCCCCACCGTCAAGCCGTTTAGAAGATATCGTGGAATAAAGAAACATACATACATAGGCACATTGGGCAGTCGTGTAAAAATAACACAGTTTTTAGGGTTCCGGAGCCAAAATGACGAAAAACGAAACCCTCATAATGTCGTCATGTTCGTTCGTCCGTATGTCACAGTTAAATTTCTGTGCTCTTTAGACCTAGAGTAATGAAATTCAGTACATAGATGTAAAATTATGACGCGAAATAGAAAAAGTAGTCAATATCACAAAAAAAAATTAGGGTAGCCTCCCCCTAAATGTAAGGGATGTTTTTTTTTAGTGTACTCCCGTCAAGTGAGGTAGGTATCGTTGAATAAGTAGGTGTCATAAACTTAATTTAAGGTTTGTTTGAACACTTTTAATTAAACATACATTTGCCAAATTTTTGAGCTCCAAAGTGACACTTTTTGTATTCTCTTCTCCCTCTAACTTTTATTTTAATTTTATTTCGAGTTAGCGCCTATATACATAAAGATATAATAATCATCATCATATCAGCTCATATACGTCCCCCCCACCGACCCTACCCTGAATGAGGGCCATCAAGCCTTAGTCCACCAGACGGGCCCAGTGCGGGTTGGTCGACTTCACACACAACCTTCGAGTTACTTCGCAGGCGTGTGCAGGTTTCCTCACGATGTTTTCCTTCACCGTAAGAGCGTCGGATAAACGTACATATGAAATCGAAATTAGAAACACATGGGTACGGGGCAGGGTTCGAACCACGTCCTCCCGGACAAAAGTTAGCGGCCCTACCCATTACACCTCCGACGCTCTAATACAATACAAAAAATGCGATATTAAAATGATATAATACAAAAGACTAATAATAATACTGCCGTCCCTATATAACTGCCGTAAATGGTATTTAAATAATCTTTTAAATACTTCTACAAACTTTTATTTAGGCCAATTAAAACTTTGAAATAAGTAATTAGTTATGGTCAGTAACAGACAGTTTCCATCTCTTAAACAGAGATAATTAAAATGGAAAATTTCGGTGTGATACACTGATACCGCCTCCTGTCCGGGAAGTCGTGCTTCGAATCTTGCCACGTACCAATGTGATTTCGAATTTAGATTTCATATGTACGTTTATCCGACGCTCTTGCGGTGAAGGAATACATCGTGAGGAAACCTGCACACGCCTGCGAAGAAACTCGCAGGTTGTGTGTGAAGTCGATCAACCCGCACTCGGCCCGCGTGGTCGACTAAGGCCCGATCGCCCTAATTCAAGGTAGGCTCGTCGGTGGGGACAAATATGTGAGCTGAAATGATGATACTGAAGTATTAAAAAAAAACCGCCAGATATTTAAAAAAATATATAGAGATATGACCATAATTCGGCGATAAGTTCTAAATAAAACTTTAAAACACAAACTTTCTTGCAACTAAACTTTTTGTAAACCACTTCATTAAACGCATGAAGCGGTTTACAAAAAGTTTAGTTGCAAGAAATTTGCGTTTCTTTCGTTTAAATTCATCTTTCATTAAATTTTTGTGTACTGCATGGTACTACAATGTGTGTGTGTAACACGTTGTTTCCAATCCATTTTATTAAAGGTTAAGTCTATGTACTACTGGATCATAAACATTAATCGTGGTCAAGTACCGCAAACAATTTTCCGTCTTGTTTAAAACTGCGTATCTTTCATTTGAATTCTTCTCTCATTAAAATTTAGTGTACTGCAGTGTGTGTGTAACACGTGGTTTCAAATCCATTTTGTTAAAGCTCGAGTCTATGTACTAATAAACCATAAACATCCATAGTGGTCAAGTACCGCAAACAATTTTACGTCTTGTTTACAGCTGATCGGCGGAAAAGTAAACACTTACTTACTGTTAGAAGTTACTAGAGTTGCACTATCACATAGAGTTCCAAAAACAAACACCAAACTTCCTTGCTGCACTCAATTCAAAATAGTATGCGACACGCGATTTCCGTGGACTAAAAATATAATGTTCTTTTAGGATTTATTAATGTCGCGGTCGTTTTATTTGGAGGACGAAAGGGCGTGCGTCCTCGACGGCGCTCTATTCACTACTGAGCTGTCGACTGTCCTGAGTTTACGTTCAGTTCAGCTAACTGGCTTGTGGTTCGTTGTGATGAGTGCAGCTTTAGGTGTACACCTACCTCGCCCGGTCACAAACGGCACTTAATCCTTTTGAGAGTGCAAATTCCATAAAAATTACTTTCGTAAAAAATAGTCAAGCTCGTGTTGAACCACAATTTCAATGAGTGACTCAGAAATGAGAAGACCCGTTGGAGAACCAAAGTAACCGGCATAGCTGACAGAATCGCTAAACTTAAGTGGCAGTGGGCAGGGCACATAGCTCGTAGAACAGATGGCCGTTGTGGCAGTAAAGTTCTCGAGTGACGACCGAGCACCGGAAAACGTGGGGTAGGCAGGCCTCCCACACAATGGATCGGCGAACTGGTGAAGGTCGCGGGAAACCGCTGGATGCGGGCAGCGCAGGACAAGTCATCGTGGAAATCCTTGAGGGAGGCCTTTGTCCGTCTGATATGATGATGATGAGTGACTGAGAAAATGAGATAGATACAGAGTGATTTGTTGCCAGCCTACAAGTACGATAGCACGAACAAAACAAGGTATGGAAAATTAATGCAGCATAAGTGACGTCAGACGACACATTGACATCCGGCGACCTTACAAATGTATTTAAGAGGTCTTTCTAGGTTTCCTAATGGCCTGGCCGACATAGAAGATTTAGAATAAATTTCGGCCCCAAGTTTTTATGGAAGACTTTTAATTAATGAACTTCGACCCCAAGTGGTACCCATTGCAGGCCAAACATGTGCAGGCGCGGGGGTAGATACGGATACTTAGTTTGCAAATACGAGTAGTTAGTGTTCTCTGGTGTACGCTTGTGTCTGACTGAACCGAGTTGATTGTTATCGCGTAGCCGTAGAATACAAATGGATTATGCGGCAGCTGCCTGCTATTGCACCTAGTATCACCCGCGGACACGTGTACAATGTATAGGGCCTCGACGTGGGAAACGCTCCCGTTTATGCACATCTGACATGCTCGTTGTTCGTCCTACCTAGTCTAATGCCCGGGATTCACGAGCACACCCTGGACACTTCATACAACGGGCCAGAAATGACATTTCAAAAAAGGAATGACTGAGCAAACAAAATGGCTGCGAAATCCTATACGTTCGACAACCAAACTGAAACCAATCTGTATCAATCCGGGTGACAAGGAGGTGAGGTCGCAATCTAGAGAGCGGCTGGGAGTGTCCATAGTGTATGTTAGTACTAATATATATACTTTGGCGTAGCCGTAGTATACCAAGGGATTATGCGGCAGCTGTCTGCTATTGCACCTAGTATCACCCGCGGACACGTGTACAATGTATAGGGCCTCGACGTGGGAAACGCACCCAATTATGCACATCTGACATGCTCGTTGTTTATCCTTCCTAGTCTAATGACCGGGATACACCAGGCTAGTTTTAAAAAGCATCTTAACTCAGTATATGTCACAGTAACATAAAAAAGCCGAAAGTTGTACGAAAAAGGTTCATGCTGTCTATTTACTAGGTGGTAACGACAAATTTGGTAACGATAAAGGAAAAGGATAAACTTAGGTTGAGAGGATAAACGGCAACCCTCTGATGTTAAATAATATGTCGGTCTGCCTGCGCAAAGTGGTTCCGTTATGTACTTATAGCACCTGAAAAACTAGTTACGTGACCAAAAAAAAAACGATAAAAGGCTGAGAAAGATATAAAATGAAAGTGCTAGTTGTACTCATGACAATTAAGCAATAACTAGTTGTTATAATTTTCAAGTTATTAAACTTGCACATGTCTGTTTATAACACTTTTTACTCATTTTGTTATTACTCTTAAAAAATCCGTCCAATTACATCATTTCAAGATTATTCCTACCCAAAGGTCGCTTGATCGTGGTCAGTTCGGCGCTATCGACGCTCACTTAAACGACTGCAGTTTTGTTGTTTATAGCTCGATTGTAATGATTTAAGGTTCATTATAAACCTAATAAAAGTAGCTATATGTTTTATAATAAGCTTAATTTCCATAATCCTAACGGTTACCGAACTATTCACAAAGTAAAAAAAGTTTTATTTTACAAAATGCTGTTTTTTGAAAATATTTCAATTCGTATTTGCTTTACATTAATGACTTTTTAGAATAAAATAATCTTTATTAAATAATCTTTCATTTGACACCCTATTTAAGTAAATCGGTCCAGTAGTTTTCTAGATACACTGCATAATAGAATCATCTTTGCTACGTCATAGCTACCCCCTCTATACCCCTAGGAAGTGACTACCGCACTTTTTGTGTTCAGGAAAACATGCCGAATAAGTACATACCAGTAGTCCGTATGGCGGAGGTGAGTCCCACGAAAATCGTTATTTGAAGACTCTTTTTCAAATGGGTCTCCTACCAGAAAGCATTTTTACCGAAGCTGAAACGAAGATACTTCGCGCTTTTTAGTCAACTCTAAATCTTACTATTAATAGACTATCTTGCATAACAAATATCTTCGTAAGGGCTCCGTTAACTCGTTTTTTTTTTTTTTTTCAGAGCCCTGCTTGCTGAGTCGACGGAGCAACCTAATAAATATCTATTACTAGCTTACAAGCCTAGTTAGCTTGAAAAACAAGACTCGCGTATCCCGGGCATATGACATATTGCCTGCATCCATACGTTTTCTTCTGCATATGTACGCGCGAGGGCCTGTACAATGCCACAGTATTACGATATGGCTTACAGTAGCGCAACGCCTTTGATGTCGCATGATGCCGCCACGGCGGGCGTAGGTACTACCAGTACTAGCCTGTAGCCAGCCTGGCAAACTCCATTGCTCTGCGTAAGTACATTCGTTGCACTACTGTAAGCCGCTATATTGTAATACTAGCTGTTTCCCGCGGCTTCACCCGCGTGGAAAACGTTTTATATGACTTTTCGAGAGTGCACAGTGCGCGAGCCGCAAGCGGCTCGCGAGCGTGGAAATAGTAACCAATGTGTTAATCCAGGTCCTAATCTGTCTACCTACCAAATTTCAGCCAGATCCATTCAGTAGTTCTTGCGTGAAGAAGTAAAAACATTCACACTCACACACTCACAAACTTTCGCCTTTATAATATTAGTGTGATGTACTGTGACAATCTCATCCGTGTGACTGACTGAGGGAGTCAGGCCGAGATATAGAATAGAATAGAATAGAATAGAAATGCTTTATTCACGAACCAACACAACTCGCAACAGATAAATAAAATATTTAAATTTCACCATACTAAGGAAAGTGTGTAAAAGATAGAAAATTAAATAATTATAGCCAGGTGAGCTGTGCAGGCTCAGCGAAAAGGATCTGACTCAGCATATGTTGTGGATTACGATGTTCCACAACGCTGGTATTCTGCCAGATCCCATATAATCAAAGCCGAAGGGTCAACTCAGTCAAACGCCTTTAATCAATTAAACCTGACCTGAGTTAATGATGAGAAATCAATACGACATACATTGGTAATTTTAACGCTAGGTGATAAGGGGATATTGCGACCGAATAATAATAATTTTGAAACAAAAAAAAAGGACTTCAAACAGAAAATTAAGGTTCCCCTCGATTTCTCTGGGATGCCATCATTAGATCCTGGTTTCCTTATCATGGTACCACCCTTGGGACATCTCCTTTCCAACAAAAAAATAATCATCAAAATCGGATCATAAACGATGAAGTTATCCGCGAACACATATAAAATATATATATATATATATATATATATATATATATATATATACGGTCGAATTGACAAAACTCCTACTTTTTTGAAGTGGGTTAATAGTTATTTATGATACAAGGGTAGTTTCTTTTACACCCATGTATCATACGAAATTTTTCAATAAAGTTGTGAGAAAATAGATAAAATAAAAAAAACGATCGTGACAGAAAAACAAAATAAATGGGTAGGTACATACCTATCAAGGTTTCAGCAATTAAAGCAACCAGCAAATGTCAGGGGAGTAATCTCACTTTGTTTTTTTCTTATACATACACATAAGTATATTTTTTATCACATATATATTAACTATTCTTAATTTTATTAGTTTGCACAACTAAAATACCTCCATTCAGTTTTATGGAAATTGCGCCATATTTTAGGTAGCACACGTACGCATGCGTATTTTTTTATTATTATCATAAATAGACTACAATAAGGCTTGGGATATTTAACCTCTTTGTAAAAGATGACCTATTCCTTGGTGTAACTGGTTCCACTTCATATTTTTTCTCTTTTCTTCACAAAGATATAACCCCAAAGAGATTCTAAACAGCTAGCGTTATGTACTAACCTTGGAGGAACTACCAATCTCTTTTAAAATTCTCCTTTCAAAAGTCTAAAGAAGATTCTGTATCTTTGGTTATTAATTTTTTTATATTTGCTAGAAATGTCTTGTTTCTCCGAGCTAGAAATTTAAAAAAAAGTGGTAAATTAAAAGCACGTGTGCGGTAAAATCGATTTTGCGCACACTTGACTGGCATATAAAGGACCAGTTTTCGAGCAACTGTATTAAAAAAAGAATGACCATGATGGTGCGCTGATAAACTCATCGTCTATCGCCATTTAAGATAGACTACTATTTATCAGTATTCAAAATGCATGACGTATCCGCGTGATATCAAGATTTATCTACTGTGATAAAAAAAAACTATTTTTGGTTATTTCGTCGAACTTGTTATGAAAATTCTAAATAGCCCGAAATGTACTAGCCTAGCTCTAAAGTATAGTAAAATTACACGGCGCTGCTAAAAAGCAGGGTAATGTTATTCAGATAAATAAATAAATATAATAATAAATATTCTGGGACAAATCACATTCTCTGTGTTATGGGAACCAGAGACTGATATACATACTTTATATACGTTTAAATACATACATATATA
Source organism: Coleophora flavipennella (assembly GCA_947284805.1). Lineage (NCBI taxonomy): Eukaryota > Metazoa > Arthropoda > Insecta > Lepidoptera > Coleophoridae > Coleophora > Coleophora flavipennella. The sequence continues at coordinate 9,689,944 of OX369269.1, forward strand.
GATATTTAACAACTAGACATAGAGCAAACAAATCTGCTCATCACACAAATGTTTGCCCTGGGTGGGGATCGAACCCACAACCCTCGGATCAGTAGTCAAGAGCACTAACCACTGAGCCACTGAGTCAGTCAAATGTAAAAGATGTAGTATGTATGTATGTATGAATGTATTTATGTATGAATGTATGAATGTATGTATGTATGAATGTATGTATGTATGTATGCCTGTCTGCTTCTTTGACTAAACCTGAAGTCTAAATAGCGTGATGAATTTAGGAGTGCGAGGTCCGAGAGTAACATAGGACACATTTTACCCAACTACCTAAAGAATAAGGGTAATGCTGTTATGCAGTTAAAAACTTTTTAACCGACTTCAAAAAAAGGAGGAGGTTATATCCCTACTAATATTATAAAGGCGAAAGTAACTCTGTCTGTCTGTTACGCTTTCCCGCAAAAACTACTGAACGGATTTGGCTGAAATTTGGTAGGTAGACAGATTAGGACCTGGATTAAGACATAGGCTACTTTTTACCACGCTCGCGAGCCGCTTGCAGCTCGCGCACTGCGCACACTCGAAAAGTCATAGAAACGTGGTCCACGCGGGTGAAGCCGCGAGAAACAGCTAGTATATATATATGGAAAGGAGATATCCCAAGGGTGGTACCATGTTAAGAAAACAAGGATCTAATGATGGCATCCCAGAGAAATCGAGGGGAACCTTAGTTTCCTGTTTGAATTCGTTCTTTTTTGTACAAAATTATCATAAGTTAGGTTATTGTTATGCCCTATAAAGCATCTTCAAAAGGGGCGACAATACCCTGCTGAAGAACTACAGACCCATCTCACTTCTGAGCCATGTCTACAAACTGTTTTCGAGGGTCATTACGAATCGTCTCGCACGCAGGTTGGACGACTTCCAGCCTCCCGAACAAGCCGGTTTCCGAAAAGGATTTAGTACCATAGACCACATACATACGCTGCGGCAGATTATACAGAAGACCGAAGAGTACAATCAGCCACTATGCTTGGCGTTCGTGGACTATGAGAAAGCCTTCGATTCAGTCGAAACCTGGGCTGTGTTACAATCTCTCCAGAGGTGCCAAATTGACTATCGATATATCGAAGTGCTGAAGTGTTTGTATGAAAACGCCACCATGTCGGTTCGCCTCCAGGATCAAAACTCGGAACCTATCCAGCTGCAGCGAGGGGTGAGACAGGGAGACGTTATATCTCTGAAACTGTTCACCGCCGCCCTAGAATATGTTTTTAAGCTTTTGGACTGGGGTGGACTCGGCATCAATATCAACGGCGAGTACATCACCCACCTTCGATTCGCTGACGATATCGTGGTCATGGCTGAGACTATGGACGACTTAGGCACAATGCTCGATGGCCTCAGTAGAGCCTCTCAACAAGTGGGTCTTAGAATGAACATGGAAAAGACGAAAATTATGTCAAACGTCCGTGTCATACCTACTCCTCTGAAGGTTGGAGCTACACTCGAAGTTGTTACCGAATATGTATACCTGGGACAAACAGTCCAGTTAGTTAGGTCCAACTTCGAGAAAGAGATCAATCGTCGAATCCAACTCGGCTGGGCAGCGTTCGGGAAAGCTTCGCAATATCTTTACGTCCCAGATACCGCAGTGTCTTAAGACCAAGGTCTTCGACCAATGTGTGTTGCCAGTGATGACGTACGGAACTGAGACATGGTCGCTTACTATGGGCCTCATAAGAAGGCTCAAGGTCACCCAAAGGGCAATTGAGCGTGCTATGCTCGGAGTTTCTCTGCGTGATCGAATCAGAAACGAGGAGATCCGTAAGAGAACCAAAGTAACCGACATAGCTCTCAGAATTGCTAAACTTAAGTGGCAGTGGGCGGGGCACATTGCTCGTAGAACAGATGGCCGTTGGGGCAGTAAAGTTCTCGAGTGGCGACCACGCACCGGAAAGCGTTGTGTAGGCAGGCCTCCCACTCGGTGGACCGATGACCTGGTGAAGGTCGCGGGAAGCCGCTGGATGCGGGCAGCGCAGAACCGGTCGTCGTGGAGATCCTTGGGGGAGGCCTATGTCCAGCAGTGGACTTCCTTCGGCTGATATGATGATGATGATAAAGCATAGCTTTTCCTATGCTAAACTATTAAGACTGGTTGACAGATATAAGATGACTAATTGAACGACGGACACATTTCAGGAGGTGAATGAGAAGACAAAACTGAACTTTATGGAAAAATCTATAGTCTGTAAGGTTAAATGCGCATAGATTATACAGGAATTTCGTTCTTAGAGAAAAAATGAAATTTCCAAAGTCCGATTGTTTAGAAACTAGCGACATTTGTGAGATCTAGTAGTGTCTTCGACATAGCTAATAGTTAATATTAGTTGCTTTTTACTTATATCTATAGTTGGCGCTGTATATGAAAATTAGTTTTTGGTACGGAACTCTTAGTGCGCGAGCTTGACTCGCACTTGGCCGGTTTTTTTTTTTCATTGCCCTTGATAAAAATATAAAATGTTTATGGAAAACCAAATAAGTAAGTTTTTCTGAAATTGCAAAAGGAATTTCCTGAATTTTATTTCATAATTTGTTTTTTATGCTGTCAAGTACCCAATTGATCATTAATAGTTCTATGTAGAAGTATACTCAGTTTCGTTTTCTCCATTGTTCAATCAGTCACCCTGTATAATTTAAGTAAATAGTATAAAAGTATCATCTAAGTAGATAGTATAATAGTACAACTTAAGTAGATATTGTAATAGTATCATCTATGTAAGTTCGAACCTGCCACGTACCAATGTGATTTCGAATTTAAATTTCTTAAGTAAGTTTATCCGACGCTCTTACGGTGAAGGAAAACATCGTGAGGAAACCTGCACACGCCTGCGAAGAAACTCGCAGGTTGTGTGTGCAGTCGACCAACCCGCACTGGGCCCGCCTGGTCGACTAAGGCCCGATCGCCCAAATTCAGGGTAGGCCGTGCCCCTCGGTGAGGACGTATATGGGCTGATATGAATTAATCGTCTATGTAGATAGTATAATAGTATCATCTAGTATAATAGTACAATTTAAGTAGATAGTATAATAATTATTTTACTAAATCTTGTAATAAAATAGTCATGAAACAAGGTCTAGAATGTTCTAGCGAACTGTCTAGTGGGACACAAAATAAAACCCTTACCTTACACAAAAGCTATTCTGCAAGTTTTCGAGGACACGAATACCTACTCAAAACGGAACAGACTCCATAACAGGCTATTTCGCCTGAACTGTGTAACAATTTCAGTAACTATGAATATGAAAATGTCAAGGTGAGAGTTGACTTTTATGGCAAAGAGGATAATGAAAAATGCATTATTGCATCTCGTGGGAAATTAACTTTCTCTGTAGTTCAGAATAGGGTAGGTTTTGAGAGTCATTTTAAAGTTTTAAGTCATTTTAACAACCTCCGTGGGGTAATGGTTTAGACGAGGTATTGATTGGAACAGTTGTCTCTGTCTTTTTCTTTACGTGTAAACAGTATAGAAAATAACCACACTTTTTCAATGGTATTTTGATTCAGTCAAAAACTACAACAAAAGTATAAAAAATAATACCATTTCTCACTTTGTATTAGCATATCAAATATTGTATTTTTTTTTAAACTTATACCTCAAAATATTAGTCATAACTAGAGTTGAAAATAACGGTGAAGACCTATCTTTGGGATTTTTTTCTATCGAGCCAATCGTGTTTCCAATAGCTTTTGACTTTAAGGAACATCAACAACAATAAGGGTTTTTTTTCAACCTTGAGTTTTCTATCGTTTAGGAGTAATTGACGTCAAAAATAACGAAAAATCTGTAATATTGCCGCCTTAAGGCCATCAGGAGGTCGCGGGTTCGATTCCTGGCGGAGTCTTACTATGTAAGACTCGGTTTGGTTGGTGGAAGAGCATTTCCTAAGCCCGCCTGGCTAGCTACCACAATCTTATCTATGTCTTGCCGCCAAACATCAATGCTAACAACATTGATGTGTTCCAGCTTGAAGATAAGATAGCCAATTCCCCATTGCCTTGGGGAATCTTAGTAGCTCCGCTTCCATCTTCGCCATCATCGTCACTATCATCAGGTGAGATAATGCCAAGGGCTTAGCAATTGTGGATAAAAAAAATACGTTCTGTAGTTTTTGCGGGAAAAAGTAATAAATATATAATATTAGCACATATTAGTAAGGATATGAAATCATGCTATTTAAGACTCATCATAAAATGAAGTAACCAAATTAATTAAAAATTAAAAACCCGGCTGCATAAAACATTAACCCTCTTTTTGGGTCATCACACCATCGCATCATCTCATGTGTACGTTCCCACCGAGGGGCTCGAGCCTACCCTGAATTAGTGCGATCGGGCCTTAGACGACCAAGCGGACCCAGTGCGAGTTGGTCGATTTCACACACAACCTTCGAGTCTCTTCGCAGGCGTGTGCAGGTTTCCTCACGATGTTTTCCTTCACCGTAAGAGCGTCGGATAAACGTACATATGAGATCGAAATTCGAAAACACATTGGTACGTGGCAGGATTCGAACCACGACCTCCCGGACAGGAGGTAGCGACCCTTGCCGTTGCGTCACCGACGCTATTTTTTAGATAGTCGGGGAAAAATGTATCCTATGTCACTCATGGGATCAACTCGAATCTAACGACACCTTCTAAGCCAAAAAAAAGACATACAAAACATACATTCGAAACACATTACTCTCTCTTTTTGGCAATCAGGTTAAAATATTAAGTACCTACCTTTACTATAATAGAAAAGTAAATCAAGATTCAAGGTATTTATTCAAAGCGTCGGTGGCTCAACCGGTAACGACTTGGTCCCCCTAACCAGAGATGCCGGGTTCAAATCTGGACGGCCATTGTACCTTTGAGTTTTTCTAAACTTACGTACATATACTCACCGATCCCTTAAATGGTAAAGGAAAACATCGTGACGAAACCTTCACACACCTGCGAAGAAACTCAAAGGTTGTGTGTGAAGTCGACCAACCCGCACTGGGCCCACGTGGTCGACTAAGGCCCGATCTCCCTAATTCAGGGTAGGCTCGAGTCCCTCGCTGGGGACGTACAATATGAGCTGATATGATGATTCAAAATAGGTGCAAAATAGAGCCCCTCGGTGGGGACGTATATGAGCTGATAAGATGAAGGTACAATTCTGATAGTCATAAAATAATAATAACATAATGTCATTTGTGTAAAATCAAGAAAAAAACAATCATTAGTTAATAACGTCAAAATTCAATACAAACCAGATTTTGTCATTAGAACATGAAAACAATATGACACGAAAAGTTATACGTAGAAATCATTGAATTAATATTCGATTTAGTATGTCTGCTATCAAGGTTCAATATCAAAAAGTACTATATCTTTCTTGACGCTCTCTTAATTACACTACTCGGAAAATTCCGTTTATCATCTATAATTCATTTATACAAGACGCCGCCATATACTAAAAGTCCATAAAGAGTTATCGTTCACCGAGTATTGTGGCTTTTCTTTACGAGCGGTATAAGATAGGGTAAGGTTGCGATCATTGGACCGGCTCTTTGATTGGACCGCTTCGGTTTCTTGACAACGAACGGCTTCAATAATCAACCGTCGCGCCGAAACGATGCCTATTTGAACCAGTACCCACCCCCGCTCCCGCCAGTGTCGCCAAGAGCTTCGTTTGGGAAGGACGCGTTGCGCATTTTTTCGCGCGCTCTCGATGTTAAAATCTCGCGACATACTTTACCATGTAAGTACAGTTTTATTAAGGTTTTGAATATGGTTTTTTAATAATTGCACACCTTATTCAATTGCCCTACCAGATTTTATTATTATTTACCTGAGTACTTAACAGTTTTTGTTCTATTATCATGTTTGTGCTTGGTCAGTGAGTTGCCACCAATGGACCTGTGCGAAGTTCTTTGATTGGACTGGTCCAATCATAGCAACTTCTAAAATTGAATTTTTAATTGTTTATTTTTTTATTTCAGCATGGCGAAACGCGGAGAATATTATGCATGGAATGAAGAAAGCATGAGACTTGCCTTAGAAGCTTTAAGTAAACAAGAAGTTGGTCTAAATGAGGCAAGCAGGATGTATGGAGTACCAAAAGCGACACTAAAGCGAAGATTTGACGACAAAAATTTAAAAGCTAAAGGAGAAAAGCAAATAATTTGTTCGACTGGTGATCTCACTCCTGATTTGGAAAAAAAATTAGTCGAATATATTTTGGAATTGGAACGCTGTTTATACGGAATCACGCCAACAGATGTTAGAAACTTAGCTTTTAAAATAGCTGAGCAAAATGGTTTAAATCACAGATTTAACAAAGAAAAAGAAATGGCAGGAAAAAAATGGTACTATGGATTTTTAAAGCGGCATCCTGAGTTGAGTCTAAGACAACCTAGGGCAACTTCTTTTAATAGAGCTACAGCCTTTAATAAGCCGGCAGTAAAATATTTTTTTGAGAAGCTAAAAAACATTATGGACAAGCATGGCATAAATGATCCGATATGCATTTTTAACGTTGATGAGACTGGTCTCACAACTGTACAAAGAAAACCAAGAAAAATCCTGGCCCAAAAAGGCAAGCATCAAGTAGGAGCCATAACCAGCGGGGAACGTGGTACCACTACCACAGCTGTTTGCTGTGCAAGCGCAGCAGGATATTTCATCCCACCTCTTATAATTTTTAAAAGGAAGCGAGCTAAAGACGAACTACAAGATGGTGCGCCACCTGGCACAATTTTTGCATTCAATCCCGACAGTGGTTATATAAACAAAGAAATATTCTTCGTGTGGATGCAGCATTTCGTGGAAAGCGTAAAACCAACACCCGAAAAGAAGGTTCTCTTAATACTCGATGGACATACAAGCCACACGAAAAATTATGACGCTATTAATTACGCAAAAAACCACAACGTTGTGCTGTTGTCACTTCCCGCTCATACTTCGAATAAACTTCAGCCACTTGATACTTCATTCTTTAGACCTTTGAGCTGCTATTTCATAGACGAGACCGAGAAATGGCTTCGCTGTAATCCTGGGCGATGCGTCACAGCATTTCAGATCTCAATGCTGTTTGGAAAAGCATACGCTCGAGCAGCGTCTGTTGGAACTGCGGCAAATGGATTTGAGAAATGTGGCATTTGGCCACTGAATAAAGACATATTTCAGGACTATGAGTTTATAACACTAGCAGAGAATGATGACCCTCTTAATGATAACGAAAACATAGATGTCGATCCTTTATCTGTGACGTCAGGTACTCAAAGAAATGTTGCTACACCCCAAACAGCTGGTCTTAACATTCAACAATGCGTCAGTCCCATGGAAATTCAAAACGAATCCGTTGTACACACGGTATCTGAATCACACTTCCAACGTAATTTACAACCAGGTTCATCTGATATTCAGTCTGATTTGGTGGTAACAAGACATAGCGAAAGTGAAGAAATTGATCAAGTTCCAAGAACTGTTTCGAAAGTACAACATGCAGATGAATCTTCAGGTCCCAAAACAATTGTTCAAGCGTTAAGACAAGTAAGACGACGAAGACAGTCCCAGCATGATGTAGAGGTCACTGCATCTTCTCAAATAAGACAAAACCAAAACTCTGATATGGGTTCTAGCTCTGATTGTCAAAATAAAGTCGCACGTCAGTCTCTTGTCGATTCAGATTCAATAACGACTAATATTGTACCTCCTTGTCAATCTGATTCAGCATCCACAGCACATAATGAAACAAGATCGAGTGAACAACCAGCTCCAAGCACTAGCTCTGATTTCCATATTGCTAGTATTTCTCCTGGAGCGAAGAAGGTTATTGAAGAGCTTAGACTTAGAAGCCGTAAAAACGAAATCAAAACCACAGCCTAAAAAAGGAAAGAAAACTGTAGAAAAAGCAAAGAAAACTGTAGAAAAGGTCAATGAAGATGAAGTAGAACAGTGGTTTTGTAAGATTTGTTTGTCGTGCTCAGTAGAAGATATGATACAATGTTTGGCATGTAAATGTTGGGTGCACGAAGAGTGTGCCTGTGTAAAAAAAGCGGCAAAAAAATATTTTTGCCCCTCTTGTCGTTGATTGCTCTGACCAAAAAGCTACATACCTAATACTTTTTTATCCTTTTTTAATAAATAAATATGTTTAGAATGATTGTACTTGCATTAATTTGCTAAAAATTTAACTTTAAAAAAATTTTGTTTTAACAAGTCATAATTTGAGATTCTATTTTTTTTGTTGATTATAGGGCTGTGATCCTACCATTTTCTGTGAATTTAAGATTAAGAATTTCTTACGTAATAATGTTATGTTTCAATATTATAATTGTTTTGTTACAACTAAAAGTAAGTATTAATACCTAAAAAGATATGTAAATTTAAAAATTTACGTCTGATTTATGTTCCTTACGTTGCCATTGTATAAGAAAACGATAAGTAAATAAAGAATAAAAAAATATTGTTCTCTTATATTTATTTAAATTCTCATTGGCGCCTTGAATGGACCAGTAGAGCAAATTTTCTAAGTCCAATGATAGCAACTGACTGGCCCAATCAAAGAAACAGCGGTCCAAAGAAAGCAACCATTACAAAACTACATTTTTATATTTTACCGCTTTATGATCTGTGCAAAAAATCTTAAATGTCACCTGTAAGTTCTTATATGTAAGGCTTATAAAAATCATAAGTCACGTTTTCGGTTCTTATCATTTTTCAGCCGTTACGGCAACTTAAAGTTAAGTGGTCCAATACTGGCAACCTTACCCTATAACAGTATAAGATAATCTATCAGCACTCGGTCATAGGTGAACAAGATCGTCCTTCGGAGAGGTCGATAAGTACTCATGAACAAGAAACTAAAGGGCATGAAATGATATAGGTCTGGTGGCGTGGTGGTCAGCGCTACTGACTGCTAGGCCGATGGTCATAGGTTCGATTTCCAAACATTTGTGTGACTATTAGTTATGTTTGCTCTGTGTCTGGGTGTTTAACATTTAACTTCGTACCGCCTTACACTACACTACAATAGTTATATACTGCTATTCAGGGTCGATACAAATCCAACAAACCAAAAATCATGAAAATCGGTCAAGCCGTTCTTGAGTTATAATATAAATGGTGTAAATAACCCGGACTTTATGTGTTTTATGTTTTTCCCAGTTTGTTTGTCTCGAGTGGCGACCGCGCACCGGAAAACGTATTGTAGATAGCCCTCCCACTCGGTGGACCGATGACCTGGTGCCTCCTTGAAAAGAGCCATTTAGTTTCAAGAGGTCATACACTAAATCATCTCCTAAATTTTGATATTTTTAATGAATAGGCCGATAGTTATAAAAAAAAAACTTTATGCACGTTAGCAAAACACGAAGTTGTAGGGAATGAACGAAGAGGGTCTTTTAAGTTATTTTTTATTAACCGTCAAAGCGGCATTTTGGTATGAAGTCGCTCGTGCTTCCGGAATAGGACGTCATCGTCTTTAACGGGCGCGGATCTTACATAGATAAATAAATAAAATAAATCTTTAAAAAAAGTTATTCAGTTTTAGAAGTTGTAGGGAATGAACGAATAGAGTTCTATTGAGTTATTTTTTATCAACCGTCAAAGCGGCATTTTGGTATGAAGTTGCTCGAGTTTCCGGAATAGGACATCACCGTCTTAAACGGGCGCGGATCTTAATTAGATAAATAAATATCTCTTTGAAAAGAGCTATTCAGTTTTAGAAGTTGTAGGGAATGAACGAATAGGGTTCTTTTGAGTTACTTTTTATCAACCGTCAAAGCGGCATTTTGGTAAAAGAGCTATTCAGTTTTAGAATTTGTAGGGAATGAACGAATAGGGATGTTTTGAGTTACTTTTTATAAACCGTCAGTGGCATTTTTGTATGAAGTTTTTCATGTTTCCGGAATATGACGTCATCGTCTTTAACGGGCACGTATCAAGATAGATAAATATATAGATACCAAACTAGTGTTTTATTTCTGCTATTATAGTAAGCTTACTTACTCTGCTGGCTCAACGACCCAAAGTGAGTAACATTATTTAACTATGATAGCTATTGCCTCTGCCCTCGGCTTCACCCACGTGTATATCGTTTTTATGACTGTATGACTCCCTAAGCCTTTCCAAAAAAACGGAGTTATTCCTTTTCTACATCGTAAAGGGAACATCAGTGCAAAATTTCAGCTTTCTTTGTCCAGATGTTTGTGTAGATAAGTAAGTCAGTAAGGAAATTTCTTTACTTACTGATTTATTTATGATACAATAAAAAAGAAAGACGAATCTTGGCAAGATTTCAAAAACAAAGAAAACCCGAATCAGATTGGCCACATGAGAAAACCCTCCTTCGCTCGTGTTGTAACCGCGGCCTAATTAGCTCTGGAACATCACATGCAACATTCAGGAGCGGTCGAGGACAAAAATACCACTCACAGCGCCGTAGCGAGCGGCAGAGGCGTATTTAAGAATCCGGCGCCCGGGCACAAAAAAAAACCGCCCCTCTAAGTGATAAAAAACCGACCAAGTGCGAGTCGGAGTTGCGCGCTAAGGGTTACGTACTGCCACACGATGAACGTCACCTTACATTAACTGTCTGTTTGGTGTTCGTAGTGGTTCGTCACCCTAATTTTATTACAGCTAGCCCGACTCGCGCTTGCCTAGCTTTTTTATTTTTCGGTGAACCAAACGGATCCTTAAAAAACAGACGTGTGGCAGTCGGGGACTGCCGCGGTAAAGCTATTGCATAGCATTTTTTATCAACTTTTAACACAAAGAAAGTTACACCAGTAAAATTGACCAAGTCCTTTTAGTACCGCAAATCGCTAATAGATGGCACTGTAAGTTTTTTTAGAACGCGGTTACTTTACGTCACGCTCGGCCGAGCCAGTAAAATTGACTGTCCTTTTAGTACCGCAAATCGCTAATAGATGGCCCTGTAATTTTTTTTAGAACGCGGTAGTCTTGGGTTTTTTTCGTTACGGAATTTCTTGATTCGGTCACCGAGCTCAAAGCCGGCGATAAAAGCTATGCAATAGCTTAAAAAACAAAAATTATTCACATGATTAATTGAAATCATTTTTTTTAAAAAACATTGTAATTTTTAATTGAAAACTAAAATAAATTTTCATACGTATAATCGCTTATTATTAGCAAATACTTATTCTGCCGTCATACGGTGATAGGTAGGCCATAACTGCATTGAAGTCGATTCCGAGATAATTAGTGTTTTATAAAAAATTAAGTTTCTCGCTTATTGTAAGTTACAAAATAAAGCTGTTCACTTTTTTACACTCATAACAACATTTGTAATTTATTTATTATAGTTTTTTTTACTGTCAAGCTTTTCTATTTTTTTTATGTTTCAAAAAAGCAATATGGAAACAATATAATTTTAAGCCGAATAGCCATAATTACGCACTTATAGCTTTTCTCGTTCAAAATATCAATTGTAGCGATCACGTAAATAAAACTTAATGGTTCGATTATTACTGATCCACAAGAAATTGCTGAAAATTTTAATGATTACTATACAAGCAGATTAAAAAAAACTTCCGGAGGCATGAAAAAATGTACATTTGAATCTACGTACCAGTCTTGACTCAATGTTTATGTCACTAAATGTCCTATTATGACATCATAAATATCGTAACACAGTTGAAGAATAAAAAAAGTGTTGGATATGACGAGATATTTACCAAAGTAGTCAATATAAGCAGTAATTGGAAGTTATGGCTTTGTTTATGAGATTAAATGTATAAAACATAGCTGTTTGCTTATTAAAAGGGCGTAATTGTACATTGATTGTGGCCTTTCACACTAGAAAAACGATGTTACTAACAAGAAAGGCCCTAATTTGAAAGATATGGCTTTTCATTTTAAAATTCGGGCTATATATATGAAATTATGGCCTTTTATCTATACATATCTTTGGTATTAAGCAGAATCAGACTTTGTTACTTAGAGCAAAATATAGGAATTTTTTTGCTGATTCCAGTCATGTACTTAGCTCATTTTGTACCAACAATGTAGTTATGGCCTTTTTCTGTATCACGGCAGTATTGTTTTACTTAATCCTACTGATGTTTACACGAAATTGAAAATTCGTTTTTGCTTTTACGTGTCAAAGAAAATCTATAAGAAATTATCGACCACCTAATAAAAATTTTGCTCAATTTTTTTCTACTACGACTGGCGAAAGAACAACCGAAAAAGGGCGGCGCCTCACCTCTTGCCGCCCCGGGCCAAGTGCCCCCCTGTACATAGCGTAAATACGTCACCGTGAGCGGAATGACATACTGACAGTTTAAATACATAATACAATCCTGACAGTAGGTGAATTTCAAATTTTAGATACGAATATGTATATTCAACTAAACTTCGACTGACCATTGACATGTTGGTCCAGTGGCAGCGCTCCTGCCTGCGAAGCGGGCGAAGGTCGTGGCTTCAATTCCCACTCGGGGCAAATATTCGTGTGACGGGTTTTATATGCGTATATTTACAGCGTTCCCATAGTACAACAGAATCCTATGTTTGGAGCCAGGTGACCATACCATTGTCCCTGAATATTTTTGAAGTAAAACTTCTTTACGCACGCTTGACTTGGGGAGTAAGCTGGGGGATGCGTGACGAGAGCGTTACGGAAGTGTGGTTGGTCGAGACGAACGGAAGTTTAGAGGGATATATAGATTAGTGAAGATATAAAGAGAGATACTATTTATTTTTGTTTACCAACAAAATCGGTTGCCAAGGCAACAATATCGGTTAACAAACATAAGATAAAAAAGATTTGATCATTTTCAGAGAATAATAAAACTTTTTTCATAAACTGTCTATACCTCCATATGACTAAGTATTTACTTTCAAACATATAGATGGAGCTAAAGAAGTTTTACTTCAGTCGTTTGGTCTGAAGCACACTCATTTTTTTATTATTATTTTAAAAGGAGCACGAAATGTTGACTGATTTAAGAGCGTATTCAGAAGAACGTTTCCCATACAAACTTAAAATTACTACTTTTCGAAAATGGATGGGCCGATTCTAATGAAACTTTACACACATAAGCAAGTCACGAAATTCTAGTTTGTGGAAAGATTATATTATCAAAAAATAGTGTGGTCACTATATAATACTGTTTTAAGATTTTCATAGTAGTCCTAAAATTCGCTAATCTTTTCAATCTTTTTAATCTAAAAATTACCCAAAGGGTAAAAACGGAACCCTATTACTACGCCTCCGCTATCCGTCCGTCCGACTGTCACCAGGCTGTATTTCATGAACCGTGATAGCTAGACAGCTGAAATTTTCACAGATGATGTATTTTTGTTGCCTCTACAGCAACAATTACTAAAAATACGAAAAAGTGAAAAAAAATAGGGGCGTCTCCATACAAAAAACGTGTTTTTTATAAAAAGGAAAAAAACTAGCGCCATCTAGTATGATAGTTTTTGAAACATGAAACTAGCGCCATCTAGTATGATGGTATGGAACGAATGTTCTGACTCGCACTTGGCCGGTTTAAAAAAAAAAAATATTCCGAAAATGTAATCTATCCACAAACTAGAATATCGTGACTTGCTTATGTGCTAACAAAGTTTTATTAGAATCGGCTTATCCATTTTGGAACAATAGTAATTTAAAGTTTGTATGGGAATCGATTTTGTTAATACACTCTTAAGTAGGTGCCTTAGTTAACCTGTGATTTATGTGCATGTGTGTGTGACTGACTTATCATCTTATCGGCTCATATACGTCCCCACAAAGGGGCTCGAGCCTACCCTGAATTAGGGCGATCGGGATCGACCACGCGGGCCCAGTGCGGATTGGTCGACTTCATGAATTATCATACACGAAGAAAAATAAAATAAAGAAATAACGGTACATTATACTGTAACAAAACAAAAAGAAGAATAAAAAAAATAGAAATACAATACAATACATGTAACAATATTTTTGATCGTTACAATAGGTTTAAAAATACCTATTCAAAACGTTTAAGCAAGGGCAAGTTGAATAATTTCAATAAACCCTTATAATACCCGATAATTCTTGGAAAATTCTGAGCCTTTCATCTAAGCTATTGTTTGGATAGCTTTCTAAGCGAATTCTTGGAAAATATAAATTTTCCTTTACTTGTTTTGATCTTGTTCGTGATTATTTAACTTAATGGCAGACGACCTTTGTGCAGTCAAAAACAGGTAGGTATGAATTCTTGGAAAATATGAATTATCATTTACTTGTTGTGATCTTGTTCGTGATTATTTAACATAATGGCAGCTGACCTTTGTGCAGTCAAAAACAGGCAGGTATGAATTCTTGGAAAATATGAATTATCATTTACTTGTTGTGATCTTGTTCGTGATTATTTAACATAATGGCAGCTGACCTTTGTGCAGTCAAAAACAGGCAGGTATGAATTCTTGGAAAATATGAATTATCATTTACTTGTTGTGATCTTGTTCGTGATTATTTAACATAATGGCAGCTGACCTTTGTGCAGTCAAAAACAGGCAGGTATGAATTCTTGGAAAATATGAATTATCATTTACTTGTTGTGATCTTGTTCGTGATTATTTAACATAATGGCAGCTGACCTTTGTGCAGTCAAAAACAGGCAGGTATGAATTCTTGGAAAATATAAATTATTATTTACTTGTTGTGATCTTGTTCGTGATTATTTAACTTAATGGCAGCTGACCTTTGTGCAGTCAAAAACAGGCAGGTATGAATTCTTGGAAAATATAAATTATCATTTACTTGTTGTGATCTTGTTCGTGATTATTAATCTTAATGGCAGACGACCTTTGTGCAGTCAAAAACAGGCAGGTATGAATTCTTGGAAAATATAAATTATCATTTACTTGTTGTGATCTTGTTCGTGATTATTAAACTAAATGGCAGACGACTTTTATGCAGTCAAAAACAGGCAGTTATGTAGGTAGGCCCTGCGACGCTATGCGTTACTTGCCAACAAGAGGCCTGTTTATACTGGCATTGTCTAGCTTGATGTAGTCTCCACTGTACCTACTGGTGAAATTTTGAACAAGTAAATTAATTAAACATCATTAACACGAACAAACACTGTCTAGACTAAATCGAAATTATTCAACTCGGGTGGGCTTTAAGGCGGTTCGAATAGCACACTAGCGCCGCCAATAAAAATAAATAATTTTCTCATTCTTATGGTCTTTAATCGAAATCATTTAGTATTTTGCGAAGACACAGGGGGGGATACTATTTTTAATTATTGTTGTTGTACAACTTTACGTTTTAGCAACAAGTTATGTTTGACGATATTGTCAAAAATGGTAACTTTTAGCAGTTTTGTAAGAACAAACTTGTCGCTAATAATAACAGTTATAAAATAACAATTAATCCATAGTTGTTGCCCCCCTATACGCGCAAAATACTCAATGATTTCGATTAAAGTCCATAATAATGAGTAAATTATTTATTTCTATAGGCGGCGCGTAATCGAACCACCTTAACGGCCTGGTTACACGAAGCGAGCCGTATCGCCGATCGTACCTTGGATTTATTCTCATTATTATAATTATTATTATTTATTTACCAGACAACATGGTCCCATGATATGTTAGTAAAAAACTTATTGACTATGTTAGTAAAACAAGATAAATAAAGAAATCAATTTATATAATAAACTTGCCCAGCGTGTGGGTGAATCAGGGCTGACACCCAGTGCTTCTGCAGCACACTGTCGGGTCTGTCTGCCAACCGCCAGCACCCTCAGGATGGTGTTGTTGCCGCCCAGCATTCTACTGCGGACCGATTCTATTTTTTTGCGCATTAATGGGTGAAACCCGTCTACTAGGGCTGCGGCAAACATGCCTGAAGCACTGCAGAACCTGGGCAACCTCAACATCATCCTGAACACATTATTGTACTGGACCCGTAGGTAGTATTCGAAGGCCATATATAAATATATAGATTTCTGGAAGTTCAACAAAAGATAATCAACGTATATAGATAGATTTAACGCGTTATTAAGTTCAGACAGTGGACGTCCTTCTGCTGATATGATGATGATTAAGTTCAGTGTACCCAGTAGAGAAAACAGTTATCAATTTCATTCAGCACCGACTGCGATATTCTTGCAGACCGGATCGTCAGCAAAACAGGTTGAATTGTTGACAGTTTGACTGCATCTCAGGACAAGTATGCGGCCGTGTACAGACAACAGCAAATTTTTTTTAAATCTACAATTAAGGAGCCCTTGGCATCAACTCATCTTTACAATCAATCCTTAGACTGGATGACAGAAACGGTTATTTTATATACAACTAGCTTAGTGCCTGCGGCTTCGCCCGCTTGCAGCTCGTATCAGTTTCATTATAATCGATCGACTACTTTTCAAGTTTTGCGAGCACAAACATACGGAGGCTGAATTTTTATATAGGAATTAAGTTTCACTGATATCTCCATTCTCCACAGACGTACTGAATTCATCTGATTTGTATGTTATTTAAAAATCCAAGCTATTATCAAAAAGTGACCAACTGCGCATCGGACCACGCACAAAGTAGAACTGCTTAGTGTTTAAAAAAAAATGTGTATTTAATAAACATAGCTTATATTTTAGTTGTTATATAAACAAAGCTGTATGTAAAATCTATGACCTTTTTACAAATCCAAGTGTACGTCTTATTTTGTTCTACTATTAATCCTTAACAAAGAAAGCCATGATAATTTTCCCTTTAAATTAATTATAATTATATGCCATATACTATTCCCAATATTCTTAAAATGGCGGTTTAGCTGATAGGGGGGGGGGGGGTGACATGTAACTCTAACAAAAATCACCACATAAAAAAATAATTCATAGTAAACGAATCATTTATCGGAAAATGATCTCAGCAAACCCGCAGTAGTTCTGAAAGACCTATTCAACAGTACCCCACGCGATAGGATACGTGAACAAAAAAATGCCTCCACTTTTCATGTAGCTTACATTTTTTTTACAGATTTTATTTGATAACTTTATATGGGTGACAGATTTGTATAACCATACCAAATTTCAGCTTTATAGCTGCAATATCATTTGAGTAAAACGGCTGTGACATACCGACGGAAAGACGGACGTACATGGCGAAACTATAAGTTAAACTAGTTTGACTACGGAACCCTAAAAAAAAACAGTTTGGTGATTCGGAATGTCAAATTTTGTAGACGAAAAAAAATATTTTTCTAGCAACCAAGATTATAATTCTGAGTAAAACGGCTGCGATATACCGACGGACAGACGGACGAACATGGCGAAACCATAAGGGTTACTAGTTTGACTACGGAATCCTTAAAATAAAAATCTGAATTTCATTATAGTCTACGACCGCCCTTACTCGCGACACGCGTGACACATTCCCATAATTTGCGGAGTTCTGTTTGCGATGCTAACGGTGCAGGTCAACGACCGGCCGCGAAGGCCGCGTGAAGAAATGACGTCATCGACGTAATAATGTAAGTTTACTAAAATAAATCACTACAGGTACGTTCTGGCACTTTAAAAGGGAATAAATACTTCTCGATCACAGCCAGTTGAACACAGTTTTTGAATAAATAAAATATAATTCAGCACAAATCGTTTGGCCCCAAACGACACGTAAAATAATAGTTACTACGTAACCCAAACTAGGATTCCCTGTAATACTAAAAACGAATACCACAATTATACAGTGTGTATTGGATAGAGTTAACGATATTCTAAGGGCATGTAAACACCACATTTCATCGACAAAACCCTGAAACCCGAATGGCAGCTTTTTTTTTGTAGCTATTCATGAAAAATTCATATTTTTTGAATTAGCAGCAGTACAGACTTCAAGATGGTCTCATTTGAAAAGTAATTTATATATTTTTTTCTCTGGTGAACCACACATAAAATAAACAGAAACATTTGAGAAAAAAACACAAAAAAGGTTTAAGAAAAAAAAAGGATTTTTTTTTCTTTTTTTGAACATACTGCAAAAACGAGGTTATAAACTTCTTGTTATTTTGTTCTTAATTGATTGATTTTGAGCTAAGCTCGCCGCTGCCGGCTCGCGTCAAATGGTAGCGACAAACAAACGCTACCGTTTGACTCGAGCCGGCAGCGGCGAGCGACCTTCATCAAAGGTGCAGCAATTCGGCGAACGAACTATAACGGTTTCATCTACGCGACTAGATAGATAGACCAAAGTAGGGCTTCCAATCTCGGTATACCGAGATCCCGAAATACCGAGATCCTGCATGATTTTTCAGTCCCGCTAACTGCGGGATTGGAAGTGCGGGATCCGCGGGATTTTGCGGGATTGATAAGCAATACAGGGACGTCTTTTCGTGAGCGCTGTCGCTCGGGTACTGACTGACCTACCTAACTGTTTACCCTCATACAATTTACACAGAAATCGAGTTCTGCGCATGCATGGGTCGGCGCTCTAGTTTCTTCGTCGACTTGTTATTTTTGACCACTCTTATCAAGAATGCGGGATCCCGTTATACCCGGATCCCGCACCTTTAAAAATTTTGGATCCCGCCGATACCGAGATCCCGCAATGCAATGCGGGATTGGAAGCTCTAGACCAAAGTATATAATATTAATACTAACATACACTAAGGACACTCCCTGCCGCTCTCTAGATTCCGACCTCACCACAGATTACTAAATAGTTACTTCGTAAACCTCACCCCCTCGTCACCCAGATTAAAACAGATTGGTATAGGATTTCGCCGTGATTTGGTTTGCTCCGTCATTTGTTTTGTTGCAGTGCCGTCATTTGTTGTTGCAGTGCCGGGGTGTGCTTAGACTAGACAAGTAGTGCATCACATCCAAGGTAACGGTGCTGTAACATTATACCACCCCAGAATCTCAGACAATAGATGATACGGTGCCACGAGCCGGGATGAAGCACTGAATGCAAGATTGGCATAGATAGCACGTCTAGACCACGTTATTGTGCAACGTTGCGAATGCGAGAGAAAAGAGATGAAAAAACGATATGGATACTTTTTACTTTTGTTCGTTTTTAGGGCTCCGTAACCATAGGGTGCCAACGGGACCCTATTACTAAGCCTCCGCTGTCCATGCGAGTAGTAGGTATTCGCGGGCTCTAGACCACTTAATATGCATGGCTGGCTTTTTTTTAATAGCGACTCGTTGTTTTCGCAAAAAACGCCAGCGACGACCCTAATTAAGGGCTCGGCCCGGCAGTAGTAGGTATTCGCGGGCTCTAGACCACTTAATATGCATGGCTGGCTTTTTTTTAATAGCGACTCGTTGTTTTCGCAAAAAACGCCAGCGACGACCCTAATTAAGGGCTCGGCCCGGCAGTAGTAGGTATTCGCGGGCTCTAGACCACTTAATATGCATGGCCGGCTTTTTTTTAAGAGCGACTCGTTGTTTTCGCAAAAAACGCCAGCGACGACCCTAATTAAGGGCTCGGCCCGGCAGTAGTAGGTATTCGCGGGCTCTAGACCACTTAATATGCATGGCTGGCTTTTTTTTAATAGCGACTCGTTGTTTTCGCAAAAAACGCCAGCGACGACCCTAATTAAGGGCTCGGCCCGGCAGTAGTAGGTATTCGCGGGCTCTAGACCACTTAATATGCATGGCTGGCTTTTTTTTAATAGCGACTCGTTGTCTTCGCAAAAAACGCCAGCGACGACCCTAATTAAGGGCTCGGCCCGGCAGTAGTAGGTATTCGCGGGCTCTAGACCACTTAATATGCATGGCTGGCTTTTTGTTTTAATAGCGACTCGTTGTTTTCGCAAAAAACGCCAGCGACGACCCTAATTAAGGGCTCGGCCCGGCAGTAGTAGGTATTCGCGGGCTCTAGACCACTTAATATGCATGGCAGGCTTTTTTTAATAGCGACTCGTTGTTTTCGCAAAAAACGCCAGCGACGACCTTGGACAAGAGGGCCACGGGCGCTAAGAAGAAACCCGCCGCAAAGAAGTTGGCTTTGCCGGGCAAGTCCACGGCCACAGCGCCCCAGGCGCAAAAAACCACTAAGCCGCCTACGAAGAAGCCGAAAGCGTCGAAACCCAAGAGGACCGCTGCCTGAAATCCTCCGGTGCGGGCATAAAGAAACATCCTGCGTACACACACCTGGAGCACCGACACACCACGTCACCACCGTCGTCGTCGTCGTCGCTTCGTTGGTCTGTCGGCTAGTGGCTGCGAGAAGCAGTAGTGGCCGACCAGTACCTACAACCTGCTTGAACAATCCGCGACTCAAATAATCCTGTGCGTAGGTATACTCGGTAACTGAATGATAGTGCGTATAATACTTACATCATTATTCTTCATTGCATTTTTTTCTTTATAATTTTAAAAATTGTAAATAATAACCCCTTTTGCGTTCAATCCACAATCAATAAAAATGAATTAATAATATTAATTTAATAAAATGTGACTATGTGACTATGTGCGCATTTACAAGAGTTGATAATAACCTAATCAATCTGTTCTCACAATAGTAAGAGATACGTGCAAGTGTGTCAATCTCATAACCCTCTGCTTTTTCCAAGTCGGGCAACAGGAATGTTGCATCTGTCTACAGTAAATTTTTTCATTCATTCCCATATAAATTTAAATGAGTGTCGTCTATTTAGTCTTTGTAAAACGTGAGAAATGCGGGGATTTTTATACTGGCGCATACCCACTAACAATTTAAATCACTAATTTATTACTAGCCTCTATCCTGAATGTATGAGATACTAAAGGCTTTTGATGTCCATACAATACAGTCCAATACAATACAAACTGTAATTCTATAGAACAGGTGGATCCATACAGGTGCGAGCACCTTTTACTTTCAAGATGTATAAAAAAATAAACCAGCCTGCAATATAAACCATCTCTTCAAGCTTCTATCAAACATTCTGCAATGGACGCTTACGATATACACTCTGACGAATTCGACGAAGATATGTACAATTTGCTCGACGATTTTTATGATCCGTATTCTCCAATAACTGAGAGATCGGAGATCAACCAAATAGAAATGGAGGAGGGGGAACGCTCTCGTCGTCTTACCCCGAGATTAAACTCAGAAGACGAAATATTCGAAGAATAGACTCCGGGAGCCGAATCGAATGAGCAAAGGAACGGTTATTCCATCTCTCCTACTTACACGGAATATACTCCTGAGGACGAAGACCAGGAATTGGAGGATGGTCAAGGACATTTGGCGGAATCTCCACCCGATATACCGCCTCCCCCTCTGGTATATCCTGTGTACCATGTTTTAAACAATAATTATTTAATTGTTGTGTACAGTTTAATATATGATAATAGTGCAGTTGTTAATGATGAAGATGTTATAGTTTTAGATTAAGTAAAATTTTATTGTAACTTTTTGTATCGGTTAATTTAATTCAGTTATAGTTTTATTTAGTTAAATATAAGTATTGTTAAGGTAGATAAAATTAAATGTAAGTTTCTTGTATAGTTAATTAAAATGTATTCGAAATTCAATTTCTTCATTTGTATTGTATTGATTGTTCCAATTGGAGAAATTTTTACTTCTAAATAAAAAATGTGTTTACAAAATTTATTTTAAAAAACTCATATAAAAGGTGCTTTACGAACTCATTACAAAAATATTGTCTGAAACATTTTAACAATCAATTAATCATTAATTATCAGACTAAGATCAGAAAAAACCAAGACTGTCATTTAATTTACTTAAATTATACAATGGTTGCATTTCGTCGTAACACCAAGTTATTCTACTGAACTCTAGATTGCATAATTGTGAAGTAAATTTAAAAAAAGTTGGTAACAAAATCAGATTTTCTAAATCCGCTGGGTCCTGTTACTATCACTGTAGAAGGGTGAATAAAGTTTTTTTTTTATTTCATGCAAAATGTATTCTATAAAAACCCAATTTATAATTTATAGAATTAAAGATCTTTTTAGGTGATTTAATAAAATCTTTCAATGGTTATTTCTTACAAATAACATCACTGACTTAATGACTCGGTGGTAAGCGCTACTGCCTGCTGAACTAAGGGTTCGTGGATTCTATTCCCAACAAGGGCAAACATTAACTATATCAAAAAAATACAATTTGTTAAACTTTCATAATTAACTTTTTACATTTTACGTTAATAGATTTATTTGATATCAACCATCGTTTTGGAAAAATTTGTGGAAAAGTAACGGCAAATCAAATAACTTATAACACAATAATCTAAATAACCTCACCTATGAAAAATCATACAATTAAAAATATTTTACAAATTGAAAAACTTTCATGATTACGTTTTTATGTTTTAAGTATTTTTGATGTTTTATCTTACAAAAAAATATTTTACAAACTGAAATAGCTTTTCTTATTACTACTTTACTTTTTAGTTCATATAATTATTTTTTTGATCTCTACCACTTTTTTTGGAAAATAAGTCGTAAAGAATAAACGGTAAGAAACTCAACAATATTAAAAATGGAAAATCCAAATAATCTTACTTATGAAAAATCATACAGTAAAAATATTTTACAAATTGAAAAACTTTCATGATTACCTTTTTATGTTTTTAAGTTTTTATTATTTAAAATATATATACATTTTACAATTTTAAAAAGCTCTTCTAATTACTATTTTACTTTTTTTAGTTCATAGAATAATAATAATTTTTTTTTGGAATATAAGTCGTAAAAAAGATTTGGAAAGAAACTTCACATTTAAAATTCAAAATCAAAATAATCTTACCTGTGAAAAATCTTACAATTAAAAATATTTTAAAATTTAAAAAACTTTTACTATTACTGTTTTATTTTTTAAGTTTACACTTTTTTTACTCAAAAATATTTGACAAATCATCATCATCATATCAACCGAATACTAGTTTTATTTTTCAAGTAAGTACTTACATAGAATTTTTTTTTCTCTACAACTGTTCTGAAAATGAGTCGTGAAGAAATAACGGAAAGAAACTCCACATTTAAAATAAAAAATTCAAACATTCTAGGTACCTACCCTATGAAAAATCATGCATAAAGTCTATATTTTTTTTTTATTTCATTAAATTATATCCTATTAAGGTACCGGGTTCAAATCTGGACGGCCAATGTACCAATGAGTTTTTCCAAAAAACTTACGTACATATACTTACCGATTGCTTTAACGATGAAGGAAAAAATCGTGAGGAAACCTGCACACAGGCCTGCGAAGAAACTCGAAGGTTGTGTGTATGAAGTCGACCAACCCGCACTGGGCCCGCGTGGTCGACTAAGGCCTAATCGCCCTGATTCAGGGTAGGCTCGAGCCCCTCGGTGGGGACGTATATGAGCTGATATAATAATAATAATTATCCTATAAAATAGCCGATTTATAATTTACAGAATTAAAAAAAAAAATCTTTTTAGGTGAAATAATAAAATCTTTTAATGGTTATCAATTATTTCTTACAAATAACGTCACTGACTGAATGACTTAGTGGTAAGTGCTCCTGCCTGCTGAACTAGGGGTTTGTGGATTTTATCTCCAACAAGTGAAAACATTAACTATGTACAAAAAAACTATTTGAAAAACTTTCATTGTTTACTTTTTACATCTTAAGTTAATAAGTTTTCTTTATCTCTACCACCGTTCTGGAAAACTAGTCATGGAAAATAAACGGTAAGAAAATCCACATTCAAAATTCAAAATACAAATAATCTTACCCAAGAAAAATCATACAATAAAAATGTTTTTGAAGTTTAAAAACCTTTCATTATTACTATTTTACATTTCAAAAATAACATCAATATTTTATGCCTTGAAAATAACATCTTTTAAAATATGTCTTCCAACCCAAAAAGAACAATAGTTTATTTTAAAAAACAAGCTATTTTAAAGTTTATTTCTTGCTAATAACATCAGTGACTGACTGATTCGCTGATCCATTGGTCGGTGCTTCTGTTTGCCGAACCAAGGGTTTGGTTCGATTTCCAACCCCAGGGCAGACATTCATGTGAGGAACAGGCTTGTTTGCTCTATGCATGAGTATTTATTCTAAAAGTCGCTGTAAAGGTCATAAGTGTCCATGGTTGATTATTTGGTAGTGAATCGGACCAGCATTTTATGATTGCAACGTCAGGTGGTTGGGTTTTACAATAGTATGTATTAAAAAGTATTTTTTGCAGTCGGGCTTCCCCACAATATTTTTTCGTAATATTGTATATTATATTGCGTGTATTTTGGTGATTGATGTCGTCTTGCACGTCTTGTCTTGTCAGATTACACATAATATTGTAATATTTGACACGTAACTCAGCGTGTTTGCAATGATTTGCAGGTGAAACACCTTTTAACTCTTTTAAGTTAAAAATTTCGATTTTTATAAGGTGACTTGCTCTTGACCCATCGTCTCCATTTCTTGATATGTAACCATCCCACATTCAGTTGCGCGACCGACATACGATAATAATGTTACTTTCTTCTTTAGTTTGAGTTTTTCAAAAAATGAATCAATATTGTTTTGTCTTTTGAGTCCATTTTCTTGTTTTTATGAGCCAACCGCATGGAGCACGTTTCATCCTCATCGTTCAGACTATTATCAAAATAATAACTTTTGAAAGTATTAGGCAACTACAGCGAGTCATTAGCTGTTAGCTGAAACAAACAAAACCACTAGTTGAAATAAAAGAACTAAGCATTTGTTAAATTGCTGTAAAGAGTTAATAAAATGTATATTTTAAATAAAATAACTTTTAGAATACCGAAAAAATGGCCGGGTGGCAGTAAAGTTCTCGAGTGGGAACCGTGCACCGGATAACTTAAAGCGTAGGCTGGTCTCCCCCCGCGGTGGACCAACGACCTGGTAAAGACCGCGGGAAGTCGCTGAATACGGGCAGCGCAGGACAGGCCTGCGTGGAAATACTTGGGGAAGACGGCTTTTGGTAAATAATATGATGATGATGATAATGAAAAAAATAATATGTATATAATTTTTACCTTGGTTGAGAACGATTTGATTCTGGTTGTCTTTCAACATCATCAGCTAGCTCGTATAACAACTTGTCGTAAAAGTCATTGTAAAGGTCATAAATGTCCATGGTTGCTTGTTTGGTAGGGAATGAGGCCAGCTGTTTATATTTGTGAAGTCAGGTGATTGGGTTTTGCAATGATATGGAGAACGTAAATTGGAAGTAAAAAAGGGAGGCTTTAGTTTGAATGTGTTTCAAAAAAGTATTTTTTACAGTCGGGCTTCCCTGCAATTTGTTTTGTTATATTGTATATTATATCGCACGTATCTTGGTAATTGATGTCATCTTCAGATTGTGCGTAATATTTGACTCGTAACTCAGCGTGTTTCCAATGATTCGCAGGTGAAACATCTTTTAACTCTTTTAAGTTAAAAATTTCGATTTTTACAAGATGACTTGCTTTTGATCCATCGTCTCCATTGCTTGATATGTAAGACATCCCACAATCAGTTGAGCGACCAACACATGATGATAATGTTACTTTCTTCTTTAGTTTGGGTTTTTCAAAAAATGAATCAATATTGTTTGATCTCTTTACTCCATTTTTCTTGTTTTTATGAGCCAACAGCATGGAGCACGTTTCATCCTCATCGCTCAGACTATTATCAAAATAATAACTTTTGAAGGTATTAGGCAAGTCCAGTGAGTCATTAGTTGTTAGCTGAAACAATCGAAACCACTAGTTGAAATAAAAGAACAAAGCATTTGTTAAACTAGTGTAGAGAGTTAATAAAAGGTGAATTTTAAATAAAATAACTTATTAAGGACATTAAAAAGACTATTAAAAAGCGTCGGTGGATCAACCAGGTAACGACTCGGTCCATCTAACCAGAGGTACCAGGTTCAAATCTGGACGGTTAATGTACCAATGAGTTTTTCAAAAACTTACGTACATGTACTTACCGATTGCTTTAACGATGAAGGAAAAAATCGTGAGGAAACCTGCACACAGGCCTGCGAAGAAACTCGAAGGTTGTGTGTATGAAGTCGACCAACCCGAACTGGGCCCGCGTGGTCGACTAAGGCCTAATCGCCCTGATTCAGAGTAGGCTCGGTGGGGACGTATATGAGCTGTAATGATGATTAAGGACACCGAACAGATGGCCGTGGGGGTAGTTACGTTCTCGAGTGGCGACCACGCACCGGTAAACATAGCGTAGGCAGGCCTG
Organism: Coleophora flavipennella; assembly: GCA_947284805.1. Taxonomy (NCBI): domain Eukaryota; kingdom Metazoa; phylum Arthropoda; class Insecta; order Lepidoptera; family Coleophoridae; genus Coleophora; species Coleophora flavipennella. The sequence goes on from OX369269.1 coordinate 9,716,106, forward strand.
CCACGCGGTGGATCGACGATGATGCGAGCAGCGCAGGACCGGTCGTCATGGAAATCCTTGGAGGAGGCCTTTGTACAGCAATGGACGTTTTTCGGTAAATTTGATGATGATTTAGGAGACAATAGAAATTAATTTGAGGAAAAAGTATTAAACAAGGGAAAACTTACCGTCATAGTATCAGCGGACTGATATAGGTATGATAAAATGCACTGCACAAATACACCTGTATTATAAACTTTATAGTTTATCGGATCAAGGTAGTGTTGCTACTGGATCTGTCTATGCAATATCATTTTGTTTTATAGGAAGGGTTGATGAACACGTCAGAACTTGATCATTGCACACCTGCAACGTTGCCTCCGTCGTTTACGATAGATATGCGTTAAAAAGGTAATTTAATAGATTCCGTTTGTTACTTTTAAGAAAGGACGCTATTGTACCTGCCGACATACCACATATTTTTTATGTATAGTTGGTATTTTGTTAAGGAAGAGAAGTTAACAAGTTTAGACATGTCAAAGCTGCGTACATTGATCCAATCCCAATCACATATGTGTAAAAAAAAGGGTCACGTATTGGATTCATTTTTTAATATAAGCAAAGACTGGTAACATGCAGGTAGGCTGGTATTGTGATTGGAGCATTTCTATTGTGATCGAGTCGTCAAAAGCCTTTTATACCTTATACATTCAGGTAGGAGACAAGTAACAAATTAGTGATTTTAATTGTAAGTAAGTATATGTTAGTATAAATATCCCTCGTTTCACATCTTTATAAAATGTTAAATGGACGACAATCATTGTAATCTATAGAGGAACGAATGAAAAAAAAACACATACGGTCGAAAAATGCTACATTCCAATTGCCCCGACTAGGTAAAAAACCGAAGGGTTATGAATCTCATGTATTTCTTAAAAATATTGAAACTAAAAAATGTTTTTAATAGTTTTTCATAGGTAAGATTATTTGTATTTTGAATGTGGATTTTCTTACCGTTTATTTTCCATGACTGGTTTTCCAGAACGGTGGTAGAGATAAAGAAAAGTTATTAACTTAAGATGTAAAAAGTAAACAATGAAAGTTTTTCAAATAGTTTTTTTGTACATAGTTAATGTTTTCACTTGTTGGAGATAAAATCCACAAACCCTTAGTTCAGCAGGCAGGAGCACTTACCACTAAGTCATTCAGTCAGTGACGTTATTTGTAAGAAATAATTGATAACCATTAAAAGATTTTATTATTTCACCTAAAAAGATTTTTTTTTTAATTCTGTAAATTATAAATCGGCTTTTTTATAGGATATTATTATTATTATATCAGCTCATATACGTCCCCACCGAGGGGCTCGAGCCTACCCTGAATCAGGGCGATTAGGCCTTAGTCGACCACGCGGGCCCAGTGCGGGTTGGTCGACTTCATACACACAACCTTCGAGTTTCTTCGCAGGCCTGTGTGCAGGTTTCCTCACGATTTTTTCCTTCATCGTTAAAGCAATCGGTAAGTATATGTACGTAAGTTTTTTGGAAAAACTCATTGGTACATTGGCCGTCCGGATTTGAACCCGGTACCTTAATAGGATATAATTTAATGAAATAAAAATAATAATATAGACTTTATGCATGATTTTTCATAGGGTAGGTACCTAGAATGTTTGAATTTTTTATTTTAAATGTGGAGTTTCTTTCCGTTATTTCTTCACGACTCATTTTCAGAACAGTTGTAGAGAAAAAAAAAATTCTATGTAAGTACTTACTTGAAAAATAAAACTAGTATTCGGTTGATATGATGATGATGATTTGTCAAATATTTTTGAGTAAAAAAAGTGTAAACTTAAAAAATAAAACAGTAATAGTAAAAGTTTTTTAAATTTTAAAATATTTTTAATTGCAAGATTTTTAACAGGCAAGATTATTTTGATTTTGAATTTTAAATGTGAAGTTTCTTTCCAAATCTTTTTTACGACTTATATTCCAAAAAAAAATTATTATTATTCTATGAACTAAAAAAAGTAAAATAGTAATTAGAAGAGCTTTTTAAAATTGTAAAATGTATATATATTTTAAATAATAAAAACTTAAAAACATAAAAAGGTAATCATGAAAGTTTTTCAATTTGTAAAATATTTTTACTGTATGATTTTTCATAAGTAAGATTATTTGGATTTTCCATTTTTAATATTGTGGAGTTTCTTACCGTTTATTCTTTACGACTTATTTTCCAAAAAAAGTGGTAGAGATCAAAAAAATAATTATATGAACTAAAAAGTAAAGTAGTAATAAGAAAAGCTATTTCAGTTTGTAAAATATTTTTTTGTAAGATAAAACATCAAAAATACTTAAAACATAAAAACGTAATCATGAAAGTTTTTCAATTTGTAAAATATTTTTAATTGTATGATTTTTCATAGGTGAGGTTATTTAGATTATTGTGTTATAAGTTATTTGATTTGCCGTTACTTTTCCACAATTTTTTCCAAAACGATGGTTGATATCAAATAAATCTATTAACGTAAAATGTAAAAAGTTAATTATGAAAGTTTAACAAATTGTATTTTTTTGATATAGTTAATGTTTGCCCTTGTTGGGAATAGAATCCACGAACCCTTAGTTCAGCAGGCAGTAGCGCTTACCACCGAGTCATTAAGTCAGTGATGTTATTTGTAAGAAATAACCATTGAAAGATTTTATTAAATCACCTAAAAAGATTTCTTCTTTAATTCTATAAATTATAAATTGGGTTTTTATAGAATACATTTTGCATGAAATAAAAAAAAAAATATTCACCCTTCTACAGTGATAGTAACAGGACCCAGCGGATTTAGAAAATCTGATTTTGTTACCAACTTTTTTTAAATTTACTTCACAATTATGCAATCTAGAGTTCAGTAGAATAACTTGGTGTTACGACGAAATGCAACCATTGTATAATTTAAGTAAATTAAATGACAGTCTTGGTTTTTTCTGATCTTAGTCTGATAATTAATGATTAATTGATTGTTAAAATGTTTCAGACAATATTTTTGTAATGAGTTCGTAAAGCACCTTTTATATGAGTTTTTTAAAATAAATTTTGTAAACACATTTTTTATTTAGAAGTAAAAATTTCTCCAATTGGAACAATCAATACAATACAAATGAAGAAATTGAATTTCGAATACATTTTAATTAACTATACAAGAAACTTACATTTAATTTTATCTACCTTAACAATACTTATATTTAACTAAATAAAACTATAACTGAATTAAATTAACCGATACAAAAAGTTACAATAAAATTTTACTTAATCTAAAACTATAACATCTTCATCATTAACAACTGCACTATTATCATATATTAATCTGTACACAACAATTAAATAATTATTGTTTAAAACATGGTACACAGGATATACCAGAGGGGGAGGAGGTATATCTGGTGGAGATTCCGCCAAATGTCCTTGACCATCCTCCAATTCCTGGTCTTCGTCCTCAGGAGTATATTCCGTGTAAGTAGGAGAGATGGAATAACCGTTCCTTTGCTCATTCGATTCGGCTCCCGGAGTCTATTCTTCGAATATTTCGTCTTCTGAGTTTAATCTCGGGGTAAGACGACGAGAGCGTTCCCCCTCCTCCATTTCTATTTGGTTGATCTCCGATCTCTCAGTTATTGGAGAATACGGATCATAAAAATCGTCGAGCAAATTGTACATATCTTCGTCGAATTCGTCAGAGTGTATATCGTAAGCGTCCATTGCAGAATGTTTGATAGAAGCTTGAAGAGATGGTTTATATTGCAGGCTGGTTTATTTTTTTATACATCTTGAAAGTAAAAGGTGCTCGCACCTGTATGGATCCACCTGTTCTATAGAATTACAGTTTGTATTGTATTGGACTGTATTGTATGGACATCAAAAGCCTTTAGTATCTCATACATTCAGGATAGAGGCTAGTAATAAATTAGTGATTTAAATTGTTAGTGGGTATGCGCCAGTATAAAAATCCCCGCATTTCTCACGTTTTACAAAGACTAAATAGACGACACTCATTTAAATTTATATGGGAATGAATGAAAAAATTTACTGTAGACAGATGCAACATTCCTGTTGCCCGACTTGGAAAAAGCAGAGGGTTATGAGATTGACACACTTGCACGTATCTCTTACTATTGTGAGAACAGATTGATTAGGTTATTATCAACTCTTGTAAATGCGCACATAGTCACATAGTCACATTTTATTAAATTAATATTATTAATTCATTTTTATTGATTGTGGATTGAACGCAAAAGGGGTTATTATTTACAATTTTTAAAATTATAAAGAAAAAAATGCAATGAAGAATAATGATGTAAGTATTATACGCACTATCATTCAGTTACCGAGTATACCTACGCACAGGATTATTTGAGTCGCGGATTGTTCAAGCAGGTTGTAGGTACTGGTCGGCCACTACTGCTTCTCGCAGCCACTAGCCGACAGACCAACGAAGCGACGACGACGACGACGGTGGTGACGTGGTGTGTCGGTGCTCCAGGTGTGTGTACGCAGGATGTTTCTTTATGCCCGCACCGGAGGATTTCAGGCAGCGGTCCTCTTGGGTTTCGACGCTTTCGGCTTCTTCGTAGGCGGCTTAGTGGTTTTTTGCGCCTGGGGCGCTGTGGCCGTGGACTTGCCCGGCAAAGCCAACTTCTTTGCGGCGGGTTTCTTCTTAGCGCCCGTGGCCCTCTTGTCCAAGGTCGTCGCTGGCGTTTTTTGCGAAAACAACGAGTCGCTATTAAAAAAAGCCTGCCATGCATATTAAGTGGTCTAGAGCCCGCGAATACCTACTACTGCCGGGCCGAGCCCTTAATTAGGGTCGTCGCTGGCGTTTTTTGCGAAAACAACGAGTCGCTATTAAAACAAAAAGCCAGCCATGCATATTAAGTGGTCTAGAGCCCGCGAATACCTACTACTGCCGGGCCGAGCCCTTAATTAGGGTCGTCGCTGGCGTTTTTTGCGAAGACAACGAGTCGCTATTAAAAAAAAGCCAGCCATGCATATTAAGTGGTCTAGAGCCCGCGAATACCTACTACTGCCGGGCCGAGCCCTTAATTAGGGTCGTCGCTGGCGTTTTTTGCGAAAACAACGAGTCGCTATTAAAAAAAAGCCAGCCATGCATATTAAGTGGTCTAGAGCCCGCGAATACCTACTACTGCCGGGCCGAGCCCTTAATTAGGGTCGTCGCTGGCGTTTTTTGCGAAAACAACGAGTCGCTCTTAAAAAAAAGCCGGCCATGCATATTAAGTGGTCTAGAGCCCGCGAATACCTACTACTGCCGGGCCGAGCCCTTAATTAGGGTCGTCGCTGGCGTTTTTTGCGAAAACAACGAGTCGCTATTAAAAAAAAGCCAGCCATGCATATTAAGTGGTCTAGAGCCCGCGAATACCTACTACTGCCGGGCCGAGCCCTTAATTAGGGTCGTCGCTGGCGTTTTTTGCGAAAACAACGAGTCGCTATTAAAAAAAAGCCAGCCATGCATATTAAGTGGTCTAGAGCCCGCGAATACCTACTACTCATGCGTCTGTCTGTCTGTCAGCGGGCTGTATTTCAGGAACCTTAATAGGTAGTCAGTTAAAATTTTCACAGTGTGCATTTCTGTTGCCGCTATAACAACAAACAAAAATAAAATTAAAAACTACAAACCATACAATAGCTATTGCGCCAAGAAGGAGTTCGTGTTATGTCCGGCCATCTGGTTAAAACTGCCTTTTGATTGAAAGGCTAGCCCGTGGATTGAATGGCGACTGAATGACTACAGGACAACTAGCCAAGTCGTTGAATGTAACGTTCAACGACTTTGCTGAACGTCATTTAGCCAAGTCATTGAATGGGATTTTCCGAATATACTCCGAATAAAAAACCGATCATTTCATCTTCTTGTGTATAATCAATCAACCCTGACCGAACCTAATATCGCTCGCTTCGCACGCTCATTTAAAGTTTTTAGAAAAAAACTAATTTTGCCAACTCCCTTTTCGTTGTACGGGATTTTACATCCCCCATATTCAAAGGGCTAGCTTACAATCAGCCAACTAGTTGAACGTTGAGTGACGCTTAATCAATTGACGTTTGGCCTAGCTTACAATCAGCCTACTAGTTGAACGTTGAGTGACGCTTGTTCAATCAACATTCGGCCTGTTCATACAATTGAATGTCGCCATTCAATGAACCGGCTGGGCAGTTCATTGAATGGCTAATTTAACCAGTTGGCTGCGACATATATACTTCTGTGGTGTTGACTGCTAGTCGTTTGAGTTACTTTATATCATCTGTCAAAAACCAAATTTTGTTCTAAAAACGTACGAAATAGGAAAGCGTGACGTCATAGACTTTAAGCGTCATTGATGTACTAATTTTGTGATTTTGTTTAATTACAAATTAAAGACGCAGTGTAAAACAAAATGAGTTAAGATTTTCTAAAATTTAAATGGGAATAACATTTCATAATTTATTTTTCACCACACCTATTCGAAAAACGACGATTAGTCCCTCAATAAGTGCGATCAAAATTCTACTTTGCTCCCTGTAGGGAGTTTTGTTGTCTGATTGACGAACGCGGACCAATCAGAAGTAAGAACGCTCAAAATGATATCTATAGGTACATAATCGTTTCTTTATCTAATAGCAGGTCCCCGTCACTCGGTTAAGCAGGCGAGATAAGTACCTACACATAGGCGCGGCCTGCAGGCCGCGCTCCGCTCGTCAGCGCTAGAACGCACTATCGCCGCCGCAATTCGCGAACCGCCCGTGTACGCAGTTATAACCGCTAAGTCGAGCGACTTAATAACCATGTTTCCGTGTATGGTAAGAAGTAGGTGAATAAATGCGTAGGTATTTTCGTTTCATAAGGAAGTGCAATATTTGTTATGAAGTAACTAGTATTTCACCTGTGGTTGTGATGAAAAATTGTGTGTGTCACTCGGGGCCAAGATAGTTTTATTCTCGGGTGACGTATATGGAATTGCTTAGGATTCTACTTCAGATTAGTTAGCTCAGAATTCAAACTAACGCCCTCGGAACATAATATTTCTTTGTCTCTTTGTTACACATATAACTATTAGATGCATCAACATCCCTATTCAAAAACTAAGACAACAGTAGTAATCATAACTTTGTGTCTGCCTGCGATGACCCGTTGGGATGAAATTCTGGATGCTAAATTAGTACTTACGTCTAGTCTAGACAGAGAGTGTTATTGCATTTTGCAACTTTGCGAATACGAGAAATGTGAAAGTTAGCGATATGAAAACTATTTAGATCAACTTCGTTTTAGTTTTGTGGCGAGGAGTAGGTAGGTATTGTAAGTTTTTCCGCACAAAATCCGAAAAGGATCTCCAAAAAATTGTTTGATTGATCGCTTGCTACAAGTGTTCATCACTTTCTTTATATTCACTAAAAAAAATACATACACAATTTTGTACCTTACTTAATATATCGCACCTCCGCTCAAATAGTGTGCTAACTCAAAAAACCAACATTCGGAGATAAGTACCGGTAAAGTTAACTTGTCGATAAATTTTCACTTTTTAAATAATAACTTGAAAACTATTCGACATCTAAAGAAATGTGGTTAAGTAAGTTTGTCGGCCAATTAAAGCTGGTTGCAGTGGTATACTTTATAATTTGGAATTACGAAAAAATTTTTTTTTAATATCAAGTTATGACTGTTTATTGAATAAAAATACGTAAAATTAATCAGAATGTTTTATTCATAATAGACACTTTTATGTATTTTTTATTAAAAAATCTGCAATTTGCTTTATTTTCATGCACAATTAGTTATTTTTGATGCACTTTAACATCCTTTTAAAAAATAAATCAAAATAATAGTCTTTTACTATAACTTAAAACAGAACAAAAGCCTTCTATCAAAAATTTTAACAAAGCAAAAACAAAACTCTAAAAAATTAGACTTATAGCTAAAACGAACTTCAAACTTGTTTGAATAGGTGCCTAATAAATTATTACCGTCTCAAAAAGATGCCGAAAACTATCAATAAAAACGTAGTTAACGTGTATGTGTAATTTAATTACTAAATTTTCTAAGAAATATTGTGTAAAAGTGTGAACACTCTGTGTAGGTGCTTTCCAAAGATTAGAGAATTTAATAAAAACCAACATTTAGGTACCTATCTAAACAACCCACAAAAAAGAACAAAATAAACTTAAATAGAACTTCTCGAAGCGTCTTCGTTATCATCTATAATTAATTATTAAGTATTATCACTGAGATCAACGTTACCATAGAAATAAAACAAATCAAAATTACAAATTCTTGTAAAAGTCTGAATAAAAACTTGGAATGTGGTTATTACCCAACAATGTTAAGAAACCTGTTTTCTTGTTATCCTTAATCCCAAGGTTTGATACATATGCCCGTTTTATTTCTGGAATTGTCAGTTTCTTATTTCTAGCTATCAAATTAACTTCTGACCATTCCATCTCCGAATACGAAGTTTTATACTTCAAAATGTTTGGCTCGTTGCTGTAAATTGCCATTATTTTCACTTCAGAAATCTTAACTTTGCCGAGACTAGTTACACCCATATCGCTTATCAAATCACTAAAGGAAATGAAATCCTTATGTGTCAGCTCATTCACTCTAAATGGTTCGTTCGTCTTCTTGGCCTCTTTGATAATCTGAACGTATTGACTCGGGACATAAATCGGACCAGACTTCAACGAACGCTTTATTTGTTTTTCTATGACAGAATGAACGGAGTCGCCCTCATTTTGCGTGTGACCAGTTATTAAAAATTTATGTGTAATAGAGTTAAGTTTAGGGTATTTCATAACTGCATACATGTACAATCCGACTATATACTTGTTTTTGTTTTGACCGCAGCAGTTATCTGAGAAGAAAATTATGTCAATCAGATCGTCTCCCGGGTGATTATCCAATTCTTTTTTGATAAATTTTAACAAACAACTACCAATCTCATCCGCACCTCTCTTCCCTTCACCTTCGTGCCAAAAATAACAATCTGTGTTACTGTAATTGACAATAGAATCACTGGAGTTGTCATTTATGTTTTTGTCTTTAATTTTTTTGCTCTTTTTTTTATTTTCTTCTGGTATTAATTTGCTCACAGTAAAATTAAAATTATTCAATTTACTTTTATAATAAAAAACTGAAACATCACCACGAGGTAATTGTAGAACAGCTTGCAGATCATACACAGCAACAACCACATTTTTATTCGTCCTCAAGTGTTCTTTATCTTTTGTTTTTTCATCCCTGGATAATTTTTTCTCTATTTGGTGCATATCATACTTTTCCTGTAATTTTTGTTTTTCATTTATGTCAGAATTTTCGTAAGCGACACACAGTTCGCATCGGTCTTTCTTGGGTACAAAAAAACCTAAGTTAAACTCATGATTAAAAATACGAGAGTACATGACATAGTTCCCGTAATCTCGACCATCTTCTTTACATTGATTCACGTAGTCACGATGTAAGTCAGAAATTGTTTTGCCTCCATCAATATACTCCTTACTAGTTTGAGCCCTCAAATAGTGGCTCTCAATTTTGGGTATTCCTTTTATATGCTCTCTTATGTCATTTTTAATACTTTCGCTCACAGTAAAATGTTTTCCATGTTTGCCTCTTAAGTCTTCTTCCAGAAAACCATCATTAGATTTTTCTGTTACGGTTCTTATTGTCCTGTCATTAATATCCAATGTCGCTTTAAACATATACTTGCAAACCCTTTTTAATGAGCCATCAATTTCAAAGTAGAAAGCGAAATTGTTTTTTCTAGGCTTTTGTGCTTTGACATACCGGTACTTCACTTCAATTTTTTTAATATGTCTGTGAATGAATTGTCGTTGTTTTTCTAGACTTTTCAAAGCCCAAAAGGAACCAAACAACGTTTCCCTTTTTTGAGTTGTCAAAAAAGAACTACATTTTAATCTACAACGTTCTCCACAACCTTCTTTCATTGTCTTCGCAGGAACATTTCGCCCAGTTTTTGTTTTGTATGCTCGTCCTGAGTTTCTGAGTGATTTAACAACATTTTGCTTCCATTGACTTTCGACACGTTTTTTTTACGAGCGTTTTGTTTTATATGTTCTTCTGAATGACTGCCGCTTGCAATTGGATCTTGTAAACTTTCTGGAATTTGGTTTTCGTCATCATTGGGTACTGGTCTGGGCGACGAGCTAGATGAACTACTGGAAGATGATAACGAGCTAGTTGTAGATGACGATGACGATGAACTAGACAAGCTTGTAGTACTTGAGGTTGATTGGCGCCGATCTGGATATACTTTACGTTTACGATTTTTACCTGCAGTTTCAAAATTTGGATCCTTAACTGAATCGTCCGTCTGCTCTCCATCACTGGAAAATTCTTGGTTTGGTGTATTTATCACGAGAAGTTTCACATATCCTTCAGGCGAATTTGAAATATGTGTCTTTTCAGATAAACAATCACTGTCAGAGACAATAACATTTTCTTTAGTCGAATTAGCATTTAAGTCTTCGAAATCTTCATCTGTAGTTTGAAATAATGGTTGTAAACATGAATATGGCTGAGAATTTAGACACACATCCTTATTTAGATCTGAAAAATTATTTTTTTTCTGTATTTCCGAATGATTAGCTTCTTTAGCAATATTTTCCTTTAGCTCGTCCAGTAGTAAGGAAGGTGAACATCTACTTTCTTCTGTATGCTGATTAGTGGCATTTGGTTCAAGGCATAGTGACAATATCTTTCTTGATCTGGACATCGTTGGTAAATATAGCCAGTTGCCTGCAAAAATACGTAAAAGATTGTTTAATGTATTTACATTCCAATAACCATCTCTGTACTAGGTATAATTAACAAATGAGTAGGTAGACATACACCAATTTCGAGACATACTAAAAAGTTTTCAAAAAACAAGTTGCGTGAGAATAGATTTAGTAGACTAAACTTGTGATGCTTAAACGTTCCTGTAGACAGACAAAAATTTCAAAAATCTGAGATTTGGAGTCTAGTTGGGGGCTATGATATCTATCTCTAATTATGTGACCTATGAGTTCACTATACGTTATTATTGAAATTGGGTGACCCTATAATGATAGATTACTATCAACTAAGATACCTACTTACTTATTAAATTTCGTATCTATCGCGATCAGAAGCCATTAATAATAAATACCTAAACAATGATGATTTTTCAGCAACGTAGTAAATCATGAACAACACCTAGTGACTACCAGTTAGCTAAAATAAATACTGTTATAACTAGAAACACTACAAAAAATTTAGTTTTGTTTATCTTCTATACAGTCACGTCTTTCATTCTTCCAAAATTTGTGCTAAAAGCGTACATAATATTTTTGGATAAACTGTTTAAACTAGATTTAATACACAATTGAGAAAAAAATGTTAGTAATAGTATTCAAATATAGTGTCACATCTCTGTACGAAGCAGTTTTACTAAAAAAAAAATGTAATAGTTGTACTTACCTCAATCACGTATAGTGTCATATATCGATTTATGTCGGTCTTCCAAAAACGTACGACGCGTCCACCTTGCGCAAGCGGTGACATGTCACTGTCTGTGTATCGGCGCCGCCCGTGTGCTGCCAGCATTAAAGTGACCCTCACGCCACCTCGCGGAAGTTTGGAAAACGATAGACACGACGCTTTTTGAGAAGAAACTTTGAAGGATTTTGGTTGGAATTTTGGTAAAAAATCGATTTGGAAAAATTTTGAGTTGTGACAGTATTTGAGCGGAGGTGCGATATGGACCCGTGGGTTGGGAAGCCCTGACTTACCAACGGTCCTTTGTTCGATGCCTTTTGTGTTGCTAATGACCATGCTATTCAATCGGTTACGACTTGCTTTACTTGTAACAAATGCTTACGCGCTATTGGCTGCTTTTACCATATGAAAATAAGGCTTATATTAGTTTCAATGAGTTTTGTTAAAATGCACTTTCTTCTGCTGATCAATTCATACACTATAACTCAAACAGCTCATACTTATTGAAAACTACCATTTTTTTTATGTATTATATAAAATATGTTGATGCATTTATTGTTATCTGCCAAAATATATTATCGCTTTTCCTAAATACAGCTACTGTATTCTGTGATCTATTACAATATCGCTTTATCAATACTATTTTTACAATAATACCTATTGTCTATATTGTTAACATTCACAGACGCGCCCAAACTTAATATTTATTATCAAAACGCTCGGAGACTGCGCACTAAGATATAGCATATGTATCTTGAGCACCTAGACAAACCATTCAGGTTTAATGGTGCTAGATGATAATTTTTTTTGTATTTTGTTTTAAAATTGGTAAATAAATAAATAATAATAAAATCTACAACTATGACGTTGTTTCAATTACAGAGACCTGGCTTATTGACGGAATTTTGGACCAGGAACTTTTTGACCATAGGTATTTCGTGTGGCGGACATGTAACAAACTACTAACTACAAATGTAAACTACTATGCAATACACAAAAGATTTCGCACCGGGTAATTATTTCGAAAAAAAATATTTTATTAACAACCGTATAGACCACTAAATTACTGGCCGGCTAGAATATCGAACCGAAAAATAACTGAACGATGGAGGTCGAATGCTGTTTTAAATTTAATCGCATTAGGACTAAAAGATCAAATGAATTATCTTGAAAGCACGTACACACTGAGCCGTAAACTGTACGCTTGGCAGCAGCGGTAGTGTTAAGAGCAACCTGGGCCCTGGCACGTAAATTATCTTGCACACAAAAGTTACAAACCTGTTTTAAAACCGGTCAAGTGCGAGTGGGACTCGAGGGTTCTGTACCACCACACCTCTCCACACAAGTATAACAATGATAACTTTACTTAAAACAGAAGACATCAACGCGAGCGACAGAAAAAACTGTTTATTCATTTGGAGTTTTGGACTCGTGTCGTGTATGAGTCACACTTGGCCGGTTTGATTATTTTTTGTTCTACTTCAGGATTAGTACGATAACGGAAATTGAGAACTTAGGTTGAGAGGATAAATGGCAACCGTCTGATGTTAAATATGTCGGTCTGCCTGCGCAAAGTGGTTGCGTTATGTACTAGTTATCGTGACCAAAAAAACGATAAGGGAAATGGCTGAGTAAGAAATAAAATGAAAGTACTAGTTGTACTCGTGGCAATTGTGCAAAAACTGACCGAATATTCGGTTGCGTTATGGAGCAACGCCCGTAAGTAGTAGGAATTCTGGACAAGGCCCCCCACCTGCCGGAGCACCAAAGTTGGAAATGGCGGACATTAATTCCTAAAAAAAAGCATTAGAAATAATGGTATCGCCCCCCCATTTAAATTGTTTGCGCGTGGGCCCAACTCACTGTTTTCAAGCGTTTTCGAGATAGGAATTTCAGGCAACTTTGGGGCTCCGGCAGGGGGAGGGAATCCTGGTCCAGAACTCTCGCTATTCCTTCTACTATAACGGGCGTTGCTCCATAACGCCACCGAACATTTGGTCAGTTTTTGCATAATTGTCATGAGTACAACTAGTACTTTCATTTTATATCTTACTCAGCCATTTCCTTTATAGTTTTTTTTTTGGTCACGATAACTAGTTTTTCAGGCGCTCTAAGTATATAACGCAACCACTTTGCGCAGGCACACCGACATATTTAACATCAGACGGTTGCCATTATAGTTATATTATATTATCCATTTCCGTTATAGTAACCAGATTTGTCATGACCTCCTAGTCTACAAGTTCCACGGTTGTATGTATAACCGTTTTTAGAATAGAACAAAAAAAAGTTTTTTGTATTGTACCCTTTATCTTTTCATTATTTTTTTTTGTAAATCCCCATAATGATACATATTACGGTTGCAATGATAAAGGCTTTGAAAGGTCGGACAGTCAGACAGACGGACGGAAGAACTGTAACTGGTAACTCATCTGTGACAGTGTAGACTTAGTAAGAGGGTCCCATTACCTGATACGGAACCATAATAAAAATAAGTAAGGTTTAGTATATTATATGTATTACTAATTTAATTTACCAATAAAATAAAGAGTAATAGACGATAACAACGCCACAGACAAGCTGTCAGTTGCATTAAGATAGCTTTAATAAATTTAATATTCTCTCAGCTGCACAAAGCATTCAAAATGTATGAACGGAGCTCTCGATGCAATGTCATATTTATTTTTTATTAAAATTTTAATTTCATTTCGCTTTTTGTGCGCGCCTGTCCAAGCGCGATACAAAATGCACACAGTATTTTTAGAGAGACCCATTTGGCCACTCGATACCCGGTAGTTACTGGTATAGTTAGTGCCCTACATTAGCTTTAGTAGGTATTATGCACTGAAAAACCATATATCGTATATATTAGTGAGTTGATTAGTGCCCTATATTAGCTTCAGTAGACACTGTGCACTAAGAAACCATATCTTAAATATTAGTGAGTGAATTAGTGCCCTATATTAGCTTTAGTAAACATTGTGCACTGAAAAACCATACCTGAAATATTAGTGAGTGAAGTAGTGCCCTATATTAGCTTTAGTAGACGTCATGCACTGAGAAACCATATCTTAAATATTAGTGAATCAGTGCCCTATATTAGCTTTAGAAGACATTGTGCACTGAAAAACCATTTCTGAAATATTAGTGCGTGAATTAGTGCCCTATATTAGTTTTAGTAGATATTGTGCTCTAAAAAACCATACCTGAAATATTAGTGAACGAATAGTGATGGTGCTGTAAATAGAGCATTGCATCGGATCAATTTAATTGAATAAAATTTTTTTTATTTTTATTTTAATCATCATATCAGCCGCAGGACGTCCACTGCTGGATATAGGACACTGACGCTACATAGGGCACTGAATGTACTATAGCTGCTGACTGCACTATCAACTCAACCAGGTCGAACATTCCTGAAAACATCCTGTATAGGGTCTTAATAAAAGTAAGTACCGACACTATTGAAGTTAGGGCTTCTTCTCATGAAACTGATGCTACATAGGGCACTGAATGTACTATAGCTGCTAACTGCACTATCAACTCAACCAGGACGAACATTCCTAAAAACATCCTTTATAGGGTCTTAACAAAGGTAGGTAACTATTAAAGTTAGGGCTTCTTCTCATGAAACTGACGCTACATGGGGCACTGAATGTACTATAGCTGCTGACTGCACTGTCAACTCAACCAGGTCGAACATTCCTAAAACATCCTGTATAGGGTCTTAATAAAAGTATGTACTGACACTATTGAAGTTAAGGCTTCTTCTCACGAAACTGACGCTACATAGGGCACTGAATGTACTATTGCTGCTGACTGCACTATCAACTCAACCAGGTCGAACATTCCTGAAAACACCCTGTATAGGGTCTTAATAAAAGTAAGTACTGACACTATTGAAGTTAGGGCTTCTTCTCATGAAACTGATGCTACATAGGGCACTGAATATACTATAGCTGCTAACTGCACTATCAACTCAACCAGGACGAACATTCCTAAAAACATCCTTTATAGGGTCTTAACAAAGGTAGGTACTTAAACTATTAAAGTTAGGGCTTCTTCTCATGAAACTGACGCTACATGGGGCACTGAATGTACTATAGCTGCTGACTGCACTGTCAACTCAACCAGGTCGAACATTCCTAAAAACACCCTGTATAGGGTCTTAACAAAGATAGGTACTGAAACTATTGAAGTTAGAGCTTCTTCTCACGAAACTGACGCTACATAGGGCACTGAACGTACTATAGCTGCTGACTGCACTGTCAACTCAACCAGGTCGAACATTCCTAAAAACTCCCTGTATAGGGTCTTTACAAAGATAGGTACTGAAACTATTGAAGTTAGAGCTTCTTCTCATGAAAATGACGCTATATGGGGCACTGAATCTACTATACTAGACATTCCTAAAAACACCCTCTATAGGGTCTTAATTAAAGTAAGTACTGTCACTATTGAAGTTAGGGCTTCTTCCCATGAAACTGACGCTACATAGGGCACTGAACGTACTATAGCTGCTGACTGCACTGTCAACTAAACCAGGTCGAACATCTGATGTTAGTTCAGTACGTCCAGTCGTATATAATTCACAGCATATTTAATAACGTCTATAAAAGTTTTACATCGGCGTGACTATAAAAAGTTTACTAACCAGAAAACGACGCAATAAAGCCGAATCAATCGTTGACATCAGACGGACGAGTCTGATAGTATCATGGGCTGATCTTATGTTCTTGAGAAATAAAATCAGCAGGTGATAAGGAAAAATGACCAACAAAATAGAAAAGTACGTTGAATCCATTATTTTACATGTGGGCATTCAATTGAAGAAAACTTAACTTAATGTTGTAATTAGCCCAAATGACGAGCTATTAAATTTAAAATTTAAAGATCAAACACGCATACCCCATAAAACGTCTATTTACAATGCGACTTATGCGTCAAGTCGACCGAATGGCGGAGATGGCACTAACATAAATTCCATCAACATACATATTATCTGATTTTCATCTTCTATGCCAGCTATTCTCAAAGTATGCGCCGCGGATCTCTGGCCAAAGTATATATATTAGTATACTAACATACAGTATAGACACTCCCTGCCGCTCTCTAGATTGCGAACTCACCCCCTCGTCACCCAGATTGATACAGATTGGTTACAGTTTGATTGTCAAATGTATAGGATTTCGCCGCCATTTTGTTTGTTCCGTCATTCCTTTTTTGAAATGTCATTTCTGGCCCGTTGTATGAAGTGTTCAGCGTGTGCTGTGGGGCCCCGTAAGAGCTCCGCCGAAAAATCAATCTAAAGATCAAGCACGACAAACTGCTTACATCATTTCGCCACTGCTTCGGCATTTATCCGGAAAGAAAGACAACGCTATATTGTTAGACAAAGATAGATTTTTGATTTTCATTATAGAACTAATATAAAAAAAAGGTGTTAATTACGATTATTTTGGGTATCCGTATAATTTTTAACGTTTCAAAAGGGTAACATGGTAAAAAAAGGTTTGCGAACCGCTGTTCTATGTAATGATATTAATATTCGAATGCATTTTTTACCCGACTGCACCAGAAGGAGGGTTATGTTTTTCGAGTGTAAGTATGTATGTTTATTTGTTATGTTTATATGTGTATCCCTGTAGCCTAAACGGCTTCATGGATTTCGGAGTGCGAGATGTTGTTAGATTTGTATTTACCCCGTGAGTGACATAAGATAAATATTTACCCGACTGGCCAAAAAAGGGGTAATGATTTCATGCATTCCCTCTCGTATATCTATCAGATACGCTAAACTGCCAGGTTTATGATATAGCGTCCCCCTCACCGACAGCTAGGTCATAAAGTGAGGGCCGCTATTCCTGCCAACACCATAAGGTGAAGACAAGGACCAGTTACGGTAGGTCTTGCCGCCAAGACGCTTGTCCCGGTACTCTGCAACGCGAGTGCCTTGTGGTGATTTCATGCAGTCGGGTTTTTAATTTTACAGTGCATCCAACTTGGCGCAAGTACCTAGTAAACCGGGTCATCCATTTCCGGATACTGGCAGCGCTGCCGCCGCTGACCTCCGTACCGTACTACATATTTGTAACGTTCTAACTAACTTGTCTAAGTTTGTAACACATAACATAATTCGATGCCGAATCTACAGAGTTCTGAATAACGTTATCTTCTTAGAAATCCTGCGATTTTGTTTTCATAAATCTATATATTAAAAAACAGTAGTCGCATATGATGTGTAACATGTGACAAAATATTTGTGAAATTAATGAATAATCGGGTCGTACATTCGTCCCATTTCACGAAATTACTCCCACAAATTGCAGGAAAGCGAGAGGAACATCCAAAAATGTGAAATCTAATGCGAGTCAGTTCGCCCGTTCTTTCCAACCGATTTGTTTTGTTTTTAAATACTGATTGGTCATCAAGCATAGAAGATTACCCGTGAGCCGATAGCGGCTCGCGCACCGCGCACTGTCTGGTTCGCTGGAACGAGCTCTTTCATCTGAACTATTGCCCACTTAAATTGGTTGAGTTGGAGGGAAGCTAGGTGTGGACATCACACCGCTAAACATCGATGGCAGAAGCTATTATGACTTGCATTGACTTTTACTAGATGTTAATTGAAAACGTTAAACACGTTAAAAAACCAACTGCCATCGCAACAACTTTGTAAAATTTTGCATTATACTATGTTTTTTTTTTATTTTGTAAAAAAAATACTACAGCGATTTTGAAAACATTTATGTGGGATCAATCCGGCAGAAAAAAAAAGAATCTTGAAAAAAATCGGTTCACAATCTGCGATTTTAAGCCGACCTGGCTAGCTACCCAATACAATTGAAAGAAAAAAAATGTTGGTAGTAGGGCATTTTCTAAGCCAACCTGGCTAGCTACCCAATACAATCGAAAGAAAAAAAAAATGTTGGTAGTAGGGAATTTTCCAAGCCGACCTGGCTAGCTACCCTATACAATCGAGACAAAAAAATTGGTTAATGGTAGGGCATTTTCTTAGCCGCCTGGCTAGCTACCCTATACAATCGAAACAAAAAAAATGGTTGGTGGCAGGGCACTTTCTATGCTAACCTGGCTATCTACCACCATCTTTTCCAACTCCTGCCGCCAAATAATTCTTAAGGCGACGCATTGGTAACTTTGGTCGCAGGGATCTCGATTTTTGTCAGCAAATACAAAACATATGAAAGTGAAATTTTGTAACCTGATTCTTCATTTCAATGACTTCTCTTTGTCAGTTGCAGAAACACGATTCGTTAACTTTTACAACAGAAAAAATATATTAAAGAAACTTCTGTTAAAACAGATTTGCATTATACAAGCAAACTAGACCTATTTACACATATTGGTATATAGCTACACTAAAAAAAAAACTGCGTTTATAATTTGTCAGCGACCGGTTTCGAACACCATCTTCAGGCAGACTATTTATTAACACAATGTGTGGGTACATTTTAAATAAGTTTTAGGGTTACCAGGTAATTAAAATGTCTACGGATTTGGTAAAAAAATACTAATGTTAGGGAAAAATAATATGATAATTAAATTATTAAAAAAAACACCAAAACATGAAAAAATAGAATTACAAAATGAATTTTATTCAAAATGTCAAAAAATAAATTTTGATATTATGTTCCACCAAGAACCTACAATCAAAAGTATCAACTAGACCGATTTAGTATATCTCTTAATTTTGTTAGTCAATTAATCTGAACACATACTTCAATATGCCATTTAGATTTTTAAATATTATAACTGTAGTTTCAATTGAAACGAAAAAACACTGAAAAAGTGCATAAGAGTGGTTATTTTCGTTACTCATGTCCTTTAGTCATTTAATTTTATCTCGCCATTCAATCAACGGATTAGCCTTTCAATCAAATGGTAGATTTAACCAGATGGCTATACATATCTATACAACCATAGCTCACTTAAAGTAACAAGATAAATATAATTTACTTGATTTAAATCAAGAATAATAACAGAAAATTCAAATAATAAGTAGTGTATTCAGAATAAAAAATACGTACCAGCCACTTTGATATCCCCTATGTGATAGTAGCACCTACAAATCAATATTAAAAACACTATCCACGACAACACTATGGGTCCATCTTGTACCATTATTAGTGTATCCATCACGATTTAAAATTCAGTACATTTTATATTTTAGCACGCACTACTCATTTCACTAAACCAAAGATCACTTATGTCTTTCTATACATGAATTTAGAAATAACTTTAATTACACTAGAGTTTAAAATCAATAAGTACTTATTTTAGTCCCTAAAAAGTTTTACGTCATCATATTATTTTTTACAGGTCACTTCAAAATAACCGGCAGGCACTCGCGAGCTTTAAAAGTTGCAGGTAGAAGAAAAATACTCTTTGTTATATCGAACGAAGTGAATGAACCACACAATGAACACTGAATATAATCATGTGTGTACAGTTCCCATATAGCGAGTGTATTTATGAGATCACCGGGTCGATGTCATTTAGCCGACATTAAAGAAATGCGATTACGTTCCACTGTTTGGCACATGCGTCCGAGTCGCGATCCAACATAACAAAAAAAAAACCACGATTTTTATACACTATTTCCAAGAGATCACTTTTTTATGTCCGAGGGTATCCGGTACACAGACATAGTAGCAACATGTTTATGACTTCTACAAACTAAAATAGTCATTGCAAAGTGACAATGCACATAGTCATATTCAACAAAACAAAACCACTACACGTTTTACTGAATCTAGTTCTTCAACAAACACAACAAAAGATCCCGTGTATGGAGTCCTGTATGCAAAAAAAAAATTAACTTATCTTAGAGAAACTATTGCATGCAACACTCAATATTATTGCTAGTACTACGAGACGAAGTTAATTATAACAAAATTTAAAAAAATACTAATTCAGGATTTGAATTTCGAAAATCGAAATTGGAAACTAGACTCGCGCTCCGCGCCGATACCGACCGGCCGACTGACCTGCCTGAGCGCATGATCACCCCGCCCACAAGACGTAACGTGTCAGTTCAGTACACCCGTTGATAACTGACTGTCTCTAAATAAACTACCTCCCAAGGAGCAAAATAAAGATAATAAAGTTAACATAACTTAATTATAGATGTCACTTGGGACGTTCAAGATCACGGTCGGCGGCGGCGGCGGCGGGGGCGTCAACACATTTAGGGCAAAGAAATAAATAAATAAAATATTGAGAGACATTTTCGTAATTTAAAGGTACACATACGAATATATTGTGATATGCGTCTGGGAATATGATATTCGAAATAGGTTTCCAACATCACTAAGATTGGAAAATATAAAATATTCCACACAAAAGTTTCACATTTTCGTATACATTCTGCCCGCAATTTATTATATTAATAAGATTTTTCCAATGTAAAATTTGAATGCGTTTGATTTAAAATTAGAGTGTGTTTGACTAGATCAATTCTCTTTAACCTAAGTACCAATAAAATCGAGAGCACGCCATTTTGAAGAATATTCAATGAAAAAGTATCGGTTCGTTTTATTTCTTTGTAACGTGCCGTTCATTTTTGATTATACAGGGTGTTATACTAGCATGCAAGCCGTTGAAAGTAGGCTCTACTCATGTGACTGAACAACTTTCCCCGAGGTACCTACGCTGAGTTAATAAAAAAAATTGTAGACTTTTCATTCAAAGTTGACCGATCGGGCTGATCGATTTGTATACAATGTCCATTTTCTTGCGAATTCATGAAGGGTTCCTTGCGGGTTCAGTTTCATGAGTAGAGTCCAGCTTTGACGGCTTGCATGCTAATAAAAAACATCCTGTATCTATACTTACACAGATTCACGATGAATCACATTAATCCACGCTATGCAAAGTGCAAAGGCGTTGTACGAAAAGCGCAAAATTTAGAGATGTTTTCTCTATACACATGGGCGCTTTTGTTCTGCCTAATATGTTTAGTGGGCTATGGCTTTAGTTTAGTGCTTAAATGATTATAATAAATCGAAATACAAAGAAAGTATTGAAGGGTACGGAAGAAGTAACAATTTGTAAGTAAAAAAGTGGTCACGTGGATCTCGGACCACGCGCAAAGTACGGGTTCCGTAGAATTTTACAAAAATAAATGTTATTTTTTTTATTCACAATTGGTAAGCCCTCCTTGGCATCAGATGTAGATATTAATAGTTTTTTTCAAAAAACGTAGTTGTTTTTGAAGTTGATAAAGAACATTTTAAAAATTAGTAAGCCCGCTTCCATCTTCGGCATCATCGTCACTTACCATCAGGTGAGATGATGCCAAGGGCTTACCAATAATGAATAAAAAAAATCTTAACAAAAAATAAGCCTACTTAGCCATGATAATTTGCCTTCTAAATTATGTAATTACTTAACAATTTTGAAATTCCAAGTAAAACGTATGAATTACGACTATTAGTAATAAACCTATAACAGTGTACACAAAACTAAATGTTGCCATTGTTGTGATAACAAAACAACATTAAACATAATGTAATACTCACTCGTATCTATAAGTTTTTGAATAAACAATGCAAGCTTGACATGATTGTCTACTAAATTATCCTCATAGATCTTCTATCTTAGCTTAGCCTGCACTGTACTTTAGTCACGACAATCTTACGACAATACATAAATCTTACTAAACAACTTCCCGAAGAAAAACATAAAATACACGAGTCTGTCATTTTTAACCGACTTCAAAAAAAGAGCAGGTTTCTCAATTCGACCGTATAGATCTTTTATTTTTTTTATGTGTGTTCGCGGTTATCTTCGTCGTTTATGAACCGATTTTGATGATTCTTTTTTTGTTGGAAAGGAGACATCCCAAGGGTGGTACCATGATGAGGAAACCAGGATCTAATGATGGCATCCCAGAAAAATCGAGAGAAACCTTAATTTCCTGTTTGAAGTCAAAATTATTATATTTTGTTCAAAATAATTTTACGTTAAATCTTTTTAAGAACACCTTGTGAGACGTTCTTTTTTCCACTTAAGTAGCTAACTACTTATAAAACGTAATGGATTTTTGTTTTGTATCGTTTTATTACGATCTAGCTTTCGATTTAGTAGTTTTAGTGTGAACAAAAAGACAGACTTTATCTGTGAAGTGTATTAGGGACGACTCATGCACGCTAAGTGTGGGGGGAGTATATTGCCTCACTTATCCTCTTGCTCGACCTTTCTAGTTTGCCTTTAAACAATAGTACAATTCGCGGCGTATAAGTCGAACACAAATGTCGGTCGTTCGCGCAGGGGTAAACCGCGGGTTACGCGGGGGGCTGGCGTCTCTTGGTGCGCACGACCCCCGCGTCCCGCACTTCATTGACACCTGAAAATAAGACACTGCGCACTGATCAACTTAGATGCCCCGATCTATATCAAATGGTACAGTAACATTGACTTTTTATAGCAATAGCTCCACCAATAAATTGCCAACAAACAATAACAGAGTTACACTGACTTTTTATTGCAATACAATAGTTTCAATTGCCAATTTGAAGACTTGTTAACATTTATTTGAGCTCAGAAAGGCGTCTTGGCACCCCAAAAAGATGCTCAAAAATTTAATTTGTATAAGTAAATTAGTACATATCTTGATTAAAAAACACCTCTAGTGCCATGTTTTTAAATCTAAATAAAAATGAATCGCTAAATGTGTTCACCTCTATTATTACTATATATCCGGGGTTGGGTTCCTATTAAGTGTTTTTCAAATTCCTACACGTGTTATGTAATAACCTCATAAAAACTAACTTTCAGATCCCCAGACTGTACTTTTCGCCTCTGACCTTAACCCATAGTCCTCTAGCCTATAATATAAACAGACCCTTATAGACCCGCAGTCTCCTAATGATAAAGAGATGGGCAGCCTACTAAAGCGGATAGACAGGCACAGCTTTTGATATCTGGGGAATAGTAGGGATAGCTAGATAACAACGTTCCCTTTCTTATACCCACAACGGCAACGTTTAAAAAAATGTTGAATAAGTAATTTAAAGATTTTTAGGATAGTTGGTTTCTGAGAAGGTTAAACGCCTCCGTGGCGAAATGGTTAATTCATTAGCTTGACATCAGGAGGTCGCCGGTTCGATTCCTGGCGGAACTTTAACTTTGTAAGACTTGGTTTGGTTGGTGGAAGGGCATTTTCTAAGCCCGCCTGGCTAGCTACCACATCCTATCTCAGTTTTGCCGCCAAACATCAATGTTAACAGCATTGATGTGTTCCGGCTTGAAGATGAGATAGCCAGTTCCCCATTGCGTTGGGGAATCTTGGTAAGCCCGCTATCATCTTAGGCATCGTCGTCACTTATGGTAATTCGTTTACGAAATAATACGTATTTAAGTGGTCTTTCCCCTCCCACCTCCCCCTCACTACCATCTAAACCGCTAACACAGGAAATCTGAAAATTATTAGAAATAGTAAGGCATGTAATTAAAAGGAAACTTAACTTATGTAGACTTTCTTCATCATCATCATATCAGCCGCAAATCGTCCACTGATGGACAAAAGCCTCCCCCAAGGATAAATCTCTAAACTGAAGTGGCAGTGGGCAGGGCACATGGGTCGTAGAACAGATGGCCGATGGGGTAGTAAAGTTCTCGAGTGGCGACCGCGCACCGGAAAACGTAGTGTAGGAAGGCCTCCCACGCGGTGGACCGAAGACCTGGTGAAGATCGCGGGAAGCCGATGGATGCGGGCAGCGCAGGGCCGGTCGTCGTGGTAGACTTTCTTAATTTAAGAGTAATAGTTGACCAATTGAAAATGTGCAATTGAATTCGTAAAAAGTTCAAAGACTTTCCATATAAAATGTCCTAGGCCAATAGCAAAAACAACTTTGATCTTTTTACTTTCTAAAGACCACAGAGCCCTAATGCGCGTGGTCCGACACTCCTTAGCCATTTTGTTTAGAGTTTCAGAGCTAAAATATCGAAAAATGGAACCCTCATATTTCCGTCTGAATGACTGTCTGTCTGCTCGAATTTATCAAAATCACTAGATCAATTCAGACAAATTAGGATTTTCGGCCGACATGTTGCATCTTGCACTAATAGCGAATATTTACATACTTACTAATATTATAAATGTGAAAATGTGCGTTGTGTGTTACCTTTTAACGCTCCAACAACCAATCTTGATGAAATTTGGCATGCAGGTAGCCTGTGTTACTAGGAAGGACATAGGCTACTTTTAATCCCGTGAAAATAGCATAGTCCGATGTAGTTTCTGAGGAAACTGAAAATATACTTTTTTGGTTAATTTCTTTAACATCGCAACGGTATAATGGATTGTTGTGATTTTTTTTTTACAGAAATGGTTGAGGGGGTGGGAAATGACATAATTTAATAATAAGCATATCCTGACATAGTTCCCGAGGGATCTGGTGAAAACTCATTTCCACGCTCGCGCACGTCGGCGTCGCAACGGAGCAACGGATTGAAGTGATTATTTGTATAGTATTGGTTGAGTGAGAGAGTGGGAAGTGACATAAGACTGCTAATCAGAATAGCCCGATATAGTTCCTGAGAGATCTGTAAAAAATCAAAGACAGTCAAAGTCACTCGCGGGCAAAAGCTTTAGTATTGATGCAAGCAAGTATTTTATTTTTAAAATTCCATATCTACCCTAAGTGTTTTCCTATTCAATGTGTAAAGTACTAAGAGATTTATATAACTCAATAAATATTATTATTCTATTCTTATATAAATTACAGATTAGGCCTTATTTTAGAATTCTCGACGACGTTTGTGTCCCGCAACAAACAGTTTTCATGACTCCGGAAACCGCGTGGTCCGACTGGTAAATGTACACATACCTCTTTATATCTGTGAATTTATTTACCTACTAGCGTTTACTCTAGATCACTATTCCAGATCAGGCTATTCGGATTAGCAGTCTATGTCATTTACCACTCGTAGAAAAAATTACAACAATCCATTGTTCTGTTGCGACTTGCGATGTTAAAGAAATGAATCAAAAAAAGACTATTTTTTCAATTCCCTCAGGAACTGCAACGGACTATGCTACTTTCACGGGATAAAAAGTAGCCTATGTCCTTCCTCGTGACACAGGCTACTTGCATGTTAAATTTCATGAAGATTGGTCAAGGTGTTGAAGCGTAAAAAAGGTAAAAAAACACATTTTCATATTTAAATATGTGTAAGGATTCATTGTAAATGGGAGCAAGGTAGTAATACTAGTAATAGATCGTGAAGTGTTTCTCCTGTAGTTATACATTATTATCCAGGGAGCTCCCTGTTTAAATATTCAATACTTTCGCGCAGTGCTTCTAGGTAAAGACTTTGTGAGTCAACCATTAGCGTTCCAAGTAAAAACATTAACATAATGAGAATTTAAGGCTCTGTGTAATACAGACAAAAGTACATTTTGTGAAAATTCAATAGAGTTCTTGTACAATTACCTCAGCTAAAATAAGTGTTTCTTCAGTTCTCTGTTAAGTTTTTTACCACTGAATAAACTCAGCCGCTGAGAAAAGTTACGTTTTAATTTTTGAATAATGTACTTTTTTCGCACAATTAAGGGCCGCCAGAAGGCTTGAGTTTCCATACTAACGTAGTTCCGCTTTAATACAAAAACAGATTGAATCCAAACTTTGTAAATATATTAAGGAGACACATATCAATGTTTGTAATTAGTTTTCGATGAACTAATATAAAACGGAAAAAAAATAGGAGCAGTTTCAAACTTTCAGTACCTACAAAATTAATTTAAGCCTTCGTTTAGTTACGTTAATATTTAAAAATACCAAAAACAATGTGGACAATCCTGCCAAGCGGTTCGGCGCGGCTTCTCGTTCCGGTCACGGAACCTAGGACTGGCCGACTTGAAGCCCAAGTTCTAACTTCTGAGCCACCGGGTTCGGTCGATCTTATATCAGTATTTACTACGATGAAAACTAATTACAAACATAGATATGTGTATACTCAATATATTTACAAAGTTTGGATTCAATCTGGCATATAGTTTTTGTATTAAAGCGGAACTACGTTTGTATGGAAACTCGAGCCTCCTGGAGACTCTAAACCAAATATCTTGAAAAAATATCACGACGAAACTTTTTTTAGATGGCTTTTTAGTAATTTTAGTTTTATTCCAATCATTTCGTCATTACGTTTAGTGTATCATTCAAAAACTAAAAAAAGTCGATTGTGCTTTAATTTTATGCGCAGGCGCGTCGTCAGTGCAAGTCACGCGTGCAAGCATGCTAATATAGACTTTATTAATATCAACTAGTGTCTATGTTTCATTGCGTTGAAGTCAAAGTGCTAATAATGTCTACATATATTATCCGGTTTAAATGCTGTTAGGATACGACCTTTTGGAATAGAGCGGCATATGACGTCAACTGACGCCTAGCAGTACCTACCATTAGCAACGCTGTCGGGGAAGCGCTTGACACGTGAGTGACGAATACAACTTCATCGGAAGTATTTCTTTTATTTATTTTATTATTTCTTTTATTTATTTTATTATTTTACTTATTTCCCTCAAGTCATCACTGTCGCATAACGCAACACCAAAAGGTCGTATCCCAACAGCATTTGAACCGGATAATAAAGAGCCTTAAAGCCTCCGTGAAACTGAAAATGTAAATGAATGCACGGTAGCGGCGAGTTCTAGAAAACAGCACTTCTATGAAAATATTTCCATAGATGTTATTCTCTGTGTGATCGTGAAGAAATATAGATAAGATAGCCAGTTCCCCATTGCGTTGGGGAATCTTGGTAAGCCCGCTTCAGGTGAAATGATGCCAAGGGCTTACCAATTGTAAATATAAAAAAGATCCCGCGAGTGACAAACATACCTTGCTTTGGGTAAAATTAGATGATTAATTAAAAATTATATTTATTAATTTACCCCGAATCAATTGAAAAACATTTACGTTCCTTACTTGTGTTTATCGTTTATTATGTTACTTGTGTTTCAAGGACCAGGTGAGGGTCTCGGCCTTCAGTTGTTTACTGCGGCCCTGACCAGCATAAGGAGAACTCTTAAACTCTTCAAAACGTACACAGACACGGGCCTGGAAACTTGAGGAAGCCACGGCAGCGATTAATAGGTAAAACAATACGGTTTACTAAATTCTGATAAAAATAATACAACAACATTTTTTTTTCCTGGATTCCTACCTACCCGTTCGAATTTCAGTCAACTAAGCCGACAAGACAGGCAAGATTTCAATAATTTATATTATTAGCCTACTAGGACAATAGGGGATCAGAATGCTTCATTTTCATTTTTTCGAGAGTTAAAAGTATTCTATTTTGCTCTCAAAAACCGGGTAACGTTAGACAAGACAAGATGTTTAAATTAGCAAGGATAGCGTAGAAGTACTGAACAGTAATGGTAATGCTCCATTTTTACTTTTCACGGTTTTATTGTTTAGTTGCATGCAACACTTCCCTTAACTAGAACTGTTTATTAATGTCAGAAGTCAAGTCCTTGTAACATATTTTCTCGAAGAGACGCGTTATATTTTATACTCAGTTACGAGCTAATGCGGGAAAACTTTACGGAGTGAATTCAAGCTTTAGTTACAAACTAATAGATGCCCGCGCCTTCGTTCGCGGTTAACTCATAACACGTGAGAGTTTTGGAAAATCCGGCCTTCTTTTTTGTCTAATCATACTTCATAAGGGAACCTCTGTGCAAAATGTTTGGTTTCTAGGGCCAAGGATTTGGGGGTTGAGTCGGTCAGAGAGTGAGTCAGGACTTTTATCAACCGTACTTTCAAAAAGGAGGATGTACTCAATTCGACTGTATGTTTTTTTATGTGTGTTACCTCAGAACTTTTGACTGGGTGAACCGATTTTAATGATTCTTTTTTTTTAAAGCTATTGTGCTTCCCGTGTGATCCCAGATAAATTTTATCAAAATCCGTGTAGTACTTTATTAGAAAATTAACAAAAACTAAAAATACTAATGCAAGAATGCACTAAGCTGTTGCGACGGAAGTCGGTTTTTTAACGTGTTTAGCGTTTTTTTTTATATAACCATATAAGAAGAATTATATTTCGTTCGCTAATTAAACTGCATCCTTGATGAATGCCGCGAACCGGTAGCGGCAACAGTCAAACACTCCGACAAAGTGGCCGCGCTGAGTTCAATCGCGAACGCCGACAACGTCGATGTCGGCGCGGCAGGCGGCGCGATTGAACTCAAGGCGGCCTCACTGACAGAGTGTTAGTCGCGAGCCGTCAAAGTCGCAGTCAATTCAGCAAACGAACTTTACAGTGAAAAGTTCACAAACAGAGAAGTTTCATACTTAATAATTTTCCCAAACAGTTTTACCTCCACGTATAAATTTAGTAATTAGTACAGCTTATAATTAAGCAAAAGCGTCAAACTGTTTAGACATGTGTTAAAATAATGAAAACAAACGCCCCTGTCCTCATTAAACAGTCGTGTTTGCTCTCATTTTCCTAAAAATCTAGGCAACAATACGGTTCCATTACATAACCTTGACAATTTAATTATGTAAAAACTTAAAACTCGACTAAATAAAAACAATGGGTAACCCTCTTTTTTTGGGAAGTCGGGTGAAAATGTATTCTATGTTACCTTCTGTATGAAGATATATAAGACACCTAACACTCTAAAATCCATCAGGTCATTTATATAGGCTACAGGCACACCCTGGACACTTCATACAACGGGCCAGAATGACGGAACAAACAAAATGGCCGTAAAATCCTATACGTCCGACAACCAAACTGTAACCAATCTGTATCAATCTGGGTGACGAGGGGGTGAGGTCGCAATCTAGAGAGCGGCAGGGAGTGTCCATACTGTATGTTAGTACTAATAAATATACTTTGCTACAGGCTCAGCCAAAGAAACAGATATGCATACATGTAGTACAATCGAAAAGCATTATCCTCATATTTGGTGAGTCGGGTAAAAAATAAAAAAAAACGCGACTGCTTAAAATATACCTATCCTTATAAATAAGTATAACACTCAGGGGATCAGACGAATCTATCGACAACTCAACCTCCAAAATCCAAGAAGCATTTTACATGATCCCGAAAATCATTACCCTGACTAGTCGGATAAATAATTGAAAACGTTAAACACGTTAAAAAACCGACTTCCATTGCAACAACTTAGTACATTTTTGCATTATTATTAATGGTTTTTGTTAATTTTCTAAACATCGATTTTGATAAAATTTATAAGGGACCACACGGGAAGCACTAGCTTTCAAATAAAAAAAGAATCATAAAAATCGGTTCACCCAGTCAAAAGTTCTGAGGTAACACACATAAAAAAAACATACACACGAATTGAGAACCTCCTCCTTTTTGGAAGTCGCTTGAAAAATCAAAATAGATATCGGCATGAAGGCATACAAAACAATCTTGCCCACACCACCTGCTCGACAATGCCTAATTTAATTATATATCATGCAAACCTAACCGGAAGCAAATCATTATAGTCCTTGGCTTTAGTTGGGCTGTAAATTGTAATATGGTACTGAATCTCATTATAACCTCAGGTTAATAATGATGAGATTTCACCTCTCATAGTTCTTATTGTTGCGTCCTTAAAGTCTAGTTTCGTGAAGTCCGCGTGGCGCACGCTCACCGTTGCCACAATATTACAATATAGCTGCTTACAGTAGCGCAACGGAAGGGTACTTGCGGGGCAGCGGGCGGCGGGGCACAGCCTGGCAAACTCCGCGAGTTTGGCAGGCAGACTACAGGGTAGTATGCTAGTACCTACGCCGGTGGCGGCGTCGTGGTCGCACGAGCAGAGGCGTTGCGCTACTGTAAGCCATATCGTAATACAGCGCCGTTGCCGTCTCGCCGAACTGATTTGAAAATCTAATTTATTCGAAAATCGCGCTGGCCACGACATGCTGAATGGAACACATTTGATCATTCCTCAACTGGACTCATATATCAAACATTAATTTTCACTTTTGATCGACTTTAGTAAAATTCGATTTCTAGTGGTCTTGTTTTTTTTATTGTCTCGCAAGAGGCGAGAAAAGTAAAGTATATACCCCTCGGAGATAGAATTGTTTTTGTCTTGAGCGCAATTGAGTCCTTCACTGCACTCAGGACTCAGTCTTAATTCCTCATTACACCCTCAATACGCTCGGGGGATCTGGAGTCCTTCGTCACACCCCGGACACTTCATACAACGGTCATGAAATGTAATGTCTAAAAATATATGACAAAGCAAACAAAAACACGGCGAAAACCTATACGTTCGAGAACCAAACTGTATAGCCAATCTATATCAATCTGGGTGACGAGGGGGTTGAGGTTGGAACCTAGAGAGCGGCAGAGTGTCCATACTGTATGTTAGTACTAATAAATTATATACAATGCGTTAGACACTGCATACAACAGTCGTGAAATGACATTTCTTAAAACAAACGACGGAGCAAACGGCGGCGAAATCCTATACGTTCCAGAACCAAACTACCATCAATCTGGGTGACGAGGGGTGAGGTCGCAATCTAGAGTGCGACAGGATTGTCCATACTGTATGTTAGTGCTAATGTATATATATAGTTTGCCTTCGTTACGTTCAGGATCCAATATCACGCCCGAGACACAAAACAGTGATTTATCCCCTTGGTGTACAATCTACTATTACTTCATGGAGTTCATAATCATAATACTGTATACTAATATACCTACTGTGGTATTGGTCCCCTGAACGGGGGCTCTGTCAGATAATGCATGATACTTAAGGAAATTTTCGGATTATCATAAAATGTTTTTAGAGACTAATAGTACTAGAAAGCTGTAATTTGGCATGGGTATACGTATTATTTGTAATTATGCCGACAAAGTGGTACAATCGTTGAATAGGTCTTTAAAAACTACTGATTATTCCGATTCATGGATCGGATTGCGAAAATGCTTTATGACCAACCATTAAAACAAGCAACGAAAGGGCTCCGTCTACCGTTGCAACTACTAACCCTAAGCTTAACCAATTGGGGACATACCGTGCATACCGATATTGCAGTTGTTCAGGCCCTCAGAAAAATGTTGGTACCTAAGACCATCTCTTCCGGGGGACTTTTAAAATACGGAAAGCCATATGCACAGCCAGTCTACATAATCGCCAAAGATGGTCTATTAATTATACTACATCACGTTTCATACAATGGACTGCGAGTTTCAGAATGCGCCCTGTCAAATAACTTTTTTTAAAGAATATATTAACGTCTCTGGGTATAAAATCCCTTTTGAGACAATCTTCATTTGATTTCTTGATTTGCAATGCTAGTGCCGATGCATTACAAATATTCTCTGGAGTTCTTGACAACATTTGCAGCAGCCTCATTCTGAGGTGGAACACCCGGTTGCAGTAGGGTGTCCAAAAAACTGTATCCAGTGCAAATTGGGTTTTCACGTCCTCCTTTATTATATTTTCTTATCCTTCACATTGCTCACGTGCATCAGACGATTTTCTCCAAAAAGCACCACTTTTTGAAACAAATTCTAGCAGACAACAATAAATTAATACTACGAATGCGTACACCACAAATCCCGCCAAAAAACTTTCCTGTTAAATAACCTCAATACAGTGTTGCAAGACAAACAAAAATATCCATATTTACAGATTTTCAAATTTTTTTTCGTGACTTACGCGTGCTTTTTCGAAAAATTACAAAAAAAACATTGGTATTGATACACAAACTCTCTCCTGGTTTGTATAAGAAAATGTTTCTGGTTGTTATTCAGTCTGATTTGGTTGACGTTACGATTTTTTTTATTATTCACAATTGGTAAGCCCTTGACAACATCTCACCTGGTGGTAAGTGACGATGTTGCCGAAGATGGAAGCGGGCTTACCAAAATTCCCCAACGCAATTGGGAACTGGCTATCTTATCTTCATGCCGGAACACACCAATGATATCAACATTGATATTTGGCGGCAAGACTTAGATAAGATGGTGGTAGCTAGCCAGGCGGGCTTAGAAAATGCCCTACCACCAACCAAACCGAGTCTGATAAAGAGATGATGAAAAGTTAATTTCCAAGTTTTCCCAACTTGTACATAAAACATGCAATTATTTTTTTTACGTTACATATTTCTAAATGTAATAATACATTTTAATCAAGTACGTCGCCGCTAAGACTGGGCCCCAAAATACATGGAGTCTCGCCATCCTATTTTTCTGCAGCATTTAAGTTCAATAAAGTTAAATAATGTATTTTAGTGAACATAAATTTTTATGTTAGAACTTGCTGAACCATTCATAATGGAATGCACTAACTTGGCATTTGACAAAAATGTAATCCGAGAGTTTTTTTTAAGTACGAGCGTGCAGTATGCTACTAAATAATTCATACAACGTTTGATCAAAGTACAACATGCATAAATATTATGTCTTTTTATTCCCTACTCTTTGCTTATAGGAACACAGAGCCGTTAAGAGGATTGTGAAGCTGCGGTTTTTGTTTTTTTAAGAAAGTTAATAATTTCAATTTTAGTGTCGCTCACGTGTTTTTATACAAAAGTAATGTCGGCCATTATTTGTTTATTTTTAATGAATAACTTAAAAACGAAACCTATAAATCTAGTTTTTGTTCTGACTGTTAAAACTGATCAAAATCGGTAAACTTTATAGGTGAACATAGCTTTCGTCGTTTGTATGAAATGTCTTAATTTTCGCCGTGGCTTCAGTCCTCTTAAGAAGAAACGCGATCTAAAAAATGGGTATTTGAAAATGTTGTTGTTTCCCTCCCCCAAACCTCTCCGTATACAGCAAGAAAGGGAAAACTGCAGCGCAGACCGATAATAGGCACTAAAACTGACCAAAACCGCATTTCGTAGTCCCCTAATACCTCCTCCAAATCTGGAGAAATAAAAACATTTTATTCAAAAATAATTAAAAAAACGGTTTACCTAACACATCTATGTTTTCGTTTTATTGCTAATATGAGTATTTTTTTTTTGGTGGGTGTCTGAGAATGACGTCCCAATTGGGCAATTTTCTCAGTTATTGAAGGCTCTTACTTCCTATTATAATTAGAATATAGGAAAACAGAACATATCAGGGGCATGGCCATGGTAGATGTAGGTTTAATGAAAAAAAAAATTTTGCTCTATTGTCATTATACAGGGAGGAAACAGAGGACTACGTTTGTATTAAAAAATTGGCGCCCGCGTTTCCTTTTAACTGGTGTTTCTACTGATCATAATGAACGACTTTTTTAAAGAAACTTATAGTCAATTCAAGATATTAAATGGACTCCATAAAAAACTCATCATCTAATAGATTAGTATGAAGAGTTTGAATACTTTTTATGTCTCTTCATAAAATAAATAAATGTCATTATTATGTTGACTGGAAGAGATCTCGTAAGGGATAAGTCCGCCTTTATACCATACATATCCGTTTTATGTTCTGTATTCAAAATTGTCAATAAAGAGTTTACAAACAAACAAATAAAGATCATTATTTTGATTAGAAAATTAATTAATTAATTTTGATTAGAGAAATTACCGGTAATAATATGACCATCATTTTTTTGCGAACATTGACGAGATGCATGATGAGTAAGCCCCAGATAATGGGTTCTACACCAATTTTGTTACCTCCTGTATTGATTAATAAGGTGTCATTACGCGAACAAATTTAATTAGTTAAATTGACATTAAATTGCTTAATTAAACCGACATTGTTGTTTAAAACGATAGCCGAACGTAATAAAAATGCGGACGTTCATAAAATGCATGAGGAAGCATTTTTAATTTAATGAACTGAAATAACTAAAATTATATTAACTATTTAATGTTACTATTGTGTTTTTTAAAGCTAAGCTATATTATTTGTTGCGAAAAGAGAAAACCAATAAATGAATATTGTTGCAATTATTTTTAATGAAGGTAACTTGACATATCAACAAATGTACTTTCTCTATTTTACCATTTGCCGAGAGTAAGAGCTAAAATTAACTAAGCATTAATGTAATTAAATAATTAATTGGCTTCGGGATGCAGATATAGTAGTTGACAGTTTACAGTAGAACAGGAAAAAGCTTATTACACATAGGACATAGCTTTCAAATGTATATGGTCATAATAAAGATATTTAGACCATATTGAACAATATTGACTTTACTGCTGGTTAGTATATTTATAAGGCCAACATAATCAAAAAAGAAAACTAGGAAATAATATTTAATTTAATTAGTTGTTGTTTAGGTATTGTTCTCATAGCATTAGGCGAGAGGCTGGACAAATAATTAAGAATGAGTTAAAACTTTATAATAAAAGTAACAATAACTTTATAATTTAAGTTATTTATTAATTTAAAGTGAATATAACAGCGCTTTTCTTGATGAAGTCAAATTGTTTTGTAAAGTTAGTACTTAGTTGGATGTCTGCTACCGTGGATAACTGCATGACAGCTGCGCGGAACTGATGCTATGATATAACCCTTTGGCAGGTTTCAACTAAAAAACAAATGCATTGTAAAGTTCATTCATGTTACCACACACTCTGTTCGACAATTTCTTTTTAACTTGATACCACAAAATTTCTATGGGATTAAGATTAGGCTATTTGGTGGCCAGTCTAATACAGTTACCATTTGCCTATTGAGGAATGTTTTTACAGAGTTGGCATGGCAGTGTGTTTGAGTCATAATCGTGCTGGAATATACAAATTACTGGGAGATTATCGTCAGCGTATGGCAGCATACATTCTTCCGAGTAATCTGTTTATATAGATATTGATCCATGTTACCTTGTATCAGACTGGTATAAGGTCCCATGCCAGAACCGGCAAAGCAACCCCACATTTCGACGTTTCCACCGCCATGCTTTACCATATTTTTTGTGTATTTTGATCTGTATGAGAGTTGGTGTCGGTCGCGGCGACGTATCCACTTAACAGTAGCACAACCGCTTTTAGTTATATAAAATACATATATGTATTATTAATGAGTGATGAGCTAGGTGCACAGACTCTCCGCGAAATTTGGGTCGGGTCAGATGGAGGCGACGCGCGCGTTTAAAAATAGGACCATAAAGTAATTATGATACAGTGCCTTAGTTAGAGTAAAAAGTACGAGTGATATTCCAAGGGGTGATTCAGAAACGACTCCAGATTTTTTAAATTTGATTTAAAAAATCTAGAGTCATTTCTGAATTAGCCCTATGCTACAAGGTGCCTTAGTAAGAGTAAAGTACGAGTGATATTTCAAGGGATGATTCAGAAATATCACTTGTACTTTAAATATTTCCGTACCCAAAGATAGTGGGTTCTTATTACTAAGCCTACGCCGTCCGTCCGTCCGTCTGTTTTACCTTTAAACAGCTGTATCTTTTGAACCGTACAGATAGCCTTTTGATTATTATTTTCTATCAAAAAAAATAGACAGTGAAACAGTGAAAACTTAGGTGGCCCTTTTTTTGTTTCGAGTAGTTATATTCAGTAATCACTGCTAAAACAATAATATTTATATTATTACCACGTGTTGTTAGATAGAGATTGCCAAATGACCAGACCAGGTGTTAATCGTTTCGCAATACATCGACACATTGTCAAGTCAACGCGTTTCGAGCCACTCACGACGGCCAGTGTTTAGACAAAACGAATACATAACTGACACTATATTTACTATATTCTTGACACTGTCCGACATGCGCGAACTATTTAGGGGTTTGATCCTCACCAGCCGGGCCAACATGCGCGCCATGAGAAAATCTCGACTTATCTCTCGTATTTGTAAGGCGATAGCACACTCTGGACACTTCATACGAGTCAGAAATGACATTTCAAAAAAGGAATGACGGAATAAACTAAATGGCGGCGAAATCCTATACGTTCGACAACCAATCTGTATCAATCTGGGTGACGAGGGGGCGAGGTCGCAAACTAGAGAGCGGCAGGGAGTGTCCATAGATTTGATAGATAAAATAATGCGACAACAAATGAAGTAACTTTTTTTTGCGCACTGAGGGTAAAATTTTTCATTGTAACGGAAATTGCCCACGTAGCATAGTATGCAACGGAAATGCGACACCATAAGGTTAGATTTGAAAAAGATTGTATGTAACCATTAGGAGAAACAAACTAATGTGTATTTTCAGCTTGGGACGAGTTGCGCGTGCCGATGTACGTAACACACAATTAGTAGGGTTGCCCGATGTTACAATTACATAGTAGGATTGCCAGTTAATAGGGATTGGTCTGGATTCAATCAAAATAATATTAATTTGGTGAAGTTTTATTTGTAAAAAAGGATAACTTCTTGCGTGCGCTGTTTTTTATTCGCGCTGCTGTTTTTTAGGCTAGCTGGTCGTCGTCGGTTCACCGAATAGCCTGCCTACGCTAAGTCGCCAATAGAGAACTTAACTGCCCTAACGGCCGTCGGTTAATCGAGCTATGTGCCCCGCCCACTGCCACTTGAGTTAAGCGAATCTGTAAGCTATGTTGTGTCGGTTACTTTAGCTCTCTTACAGTACTCATTTGTTTTGTTTCGAAGTTTTAACGACAATTATATTACTGATGTCAATAAACTAAATCTTTTCAGATTGAAAAATAAACTAATCTTAAATAAATAGAAAATAAATTGAGTAATCTATTTTGCTGAAACTTTTTCTCTTACTCTCTCTCAGACAGTCTCGGCTATTCTAAATAAGGCTTACTTAGAGTGGAGTTTTCCATCAATTTGACAATTTTACCAGATAAAATTTTTATCTTGAAGATAACAAGCTAACAGAATCATAAAGACATTTTAACAACGGCTCAATTAATAAGGTAGGCATTTACTTTTTTACAGAACATTTATATTCAGCCAGTAACTTTTTCGGAGAAAAGCAGATCGAAATTATTTTCGTGTTTAGAAAAACTACCCTCAGTGCCACGGAAACTTGGCCACCTAATTTTTCTCAGTACACAGGTGTTATTATTTAACTTAATTGCACCCTGCCTGTCCCTGCACTCCATTTTGTAATTTTTATCGTGCGAGCTTACGAGGCGATGCTGTACATAGGTCTTCTAAGTACTGTTTAGGCTAATCAGCCTCACTCACGCACCTTGATAAGCGATTTAAATTTTACATATTAATTACCTTATAAATTAATTTATGTCATAATTACCTTATAAATTAATTTATGTCAATACTGAATTAAAACTCGTACACACACACCCATGCTTTGATGCGACAATCATGCATATACATTTTTTAATTTGCGAGGAGTATATTGGAAGTTTCTTTTACCTACCTTTAAACTATAGAACTAACTATTATACAATAGTTTGTAATACCAACGACTCCTACTAACCTCATTACTGTACTTACTACTAAGGCTAAGTTTGGATCATAATAAAGAATTTATTTATTTATATAATAAGCTTGTTCGAGGGAGGGACAAGTCCCATCCTATACTAAATTGGCCATTGTCCTTTGGCGATTAAATTTTAGACTAGACAATACTAATAAAAGCGTAAATATAAGTGTATTTTTATTATTATTACTTTAACCGTGTTTTATAGTTTTTTTAACTATATTTATTGTAGTTATAAACAATGCGATGCGGCGACAAAATTGTATCGCACTAGCTCTCTTTCCGTCTCATCTTGCTGTCCCGCCCAACTCCATCTGGCTTAAGATGCCGCAATTTTTGTTTCGTCAAAAACTAAATGACTTAATCAGCACTTACCATTATCACTGGCGATAACAGGCGGGCCTCGTTTCGGTGCGGTCGCGTTCAGCGTCTCCAGAGGCTGGGCACGACGACACGGTGCTGTGCACTCCGGCGCCGTTTTACGCTGTAATGAAACAAACATAATTGTAACCAAGTCGCTTCTAACGTCGTCACGTTACAAAGGTTGTGAACCTACAACGAAAAAAAGTGAAACTTTAATTACATCATCTTCATTTTTTTCGTTGGTATGTTGCATGTCGCGTGACGGTCGCTTTCGTCTGACGGTATGGTCGTTTCGTCCTCTGTATCGTAGCGAGAGCAGCCATGGTCGTACCCCCTACTCGTAAACGCCGCCGTTTACGAGCTACCCGCGAACGCCATTCGCGTAATCCGACCCCCCAGACATGTACTCACTGACCCCGACGACCCGACCACGCTAGCCGCAGCTGCCCTGACCCCGCCCCCTAACCCGAGGCGTCCCCCCGCTTCTGGCTCTTATCAGCGCTACCGGCATATACCAGGCCGATTCTCTCCGATCCTCCCACGTCCAAGTAACGACCTAAGCCGAGGTCCGTGCCCACCTGGGGGCGCCCTTAGGCAGTTGCATCTTTTTGCTTTGCACTAGGTTGAGTGCCTTCCGTACTCGCCTCCCCTGCCCGGTGAAGTTGTAAAGGCCCCCACGGCCAACAACAAGCTTGTCCTTTCGAAAAAAAAAGCCATGATCGTTTCGTCCTCTGTAAAGTTTCACTTTTACCGTGGTTTCATAAAACCACAAAGTTTTTCATACAAACGGCGTTAGCGATTTTCACCTGCTAAAAGGGGAGGTCGCGCCCCAGATTCCAAAGTCACCGTTGTTTAGAAACGGGAAATTCATTAAAATCAATAACAGGCAGTAGTAGTCAGTCAGCTTTGACGCAATCATCAAATTCGTTGGACCATTGGATCTTTAATTGTGGTGTTACTATTAAGAGGATTGTGAACCTACGACTTTTCATACAAACTGTGATACCGATTTTCATATCCTAAAAGTAATGCGATTTTGACAAGTTTTGACAGGTTGTTACTAAAAATAAAAGCTAGGTTTAAGAGTTTCGTTTTTTTAATTATTGATTAAAACTAAACAAATAATGGCCGAAATTAGTTTTGTATGAAAACACTGTACGACAAATAAAATTTAACTTATGTAAAGTATTGAAAAAACAAAAACCTATAAATCTAACTTTTGTTCTGACTGACAACCTATCAAAAATTGGTCAAAATCGGTTAACATTAAAGAAGTGAAAATCGCTATCACCCCGTTTGTAGTCATAGGTTTACATTCCTCTTATTAAGAGGATTAACTATTAAATAGTAACACCACAGATAAGGTAAGGATCCAATGGTCCAACGCGTTTGATAAATGCGTCAAAGCCGACTGATTACTGCTCACTGGGCCAGTACCCTGCGCCGCCGCCTGACATATTTTTTATTCACTATTGGTAAGCCCTTGGCATCATCTCACCTGATGGTAAGTGACGATGATACCGAAGATGGAAGCGGGCTTACCAATATTCCCTAACGCAATGGAGAACTGGCTATCCTATCTTCAATCCGGAACACATCAATGTTGTTAACACTGATGTTTGACCAAGACTTAGATAAGATGGTGATGAATAATTGTAATGAATGTCCCCAGTTTTTAAACAACGGTGACCATGGAATTTGGGGCTTGACCTTGTCTCGCACCTGGCCCCCGCACGATTGCCCATGTCGAGACGTCTTCGTTGGACGATACTTACTATAAGCACACCCTGGACACTTCATACAACGGGCCAGAAATGACATTTCAAAAAAGGAATGACGGAACAAACAAAATTGCACCGAGCAAACAAACCGGCACGAATGTTTGCCCCGGGCACCACCCTCGGCCCAGGGGAGGCAGGAACGCTGCCACTGCACCAACAGGTAAGACGAGACCAAGTATATTATTATAGTTGACTTGGTGCACCTTTGGCGTCGATAGAATAGAATAGAAAAAATCTACAGATGGTCAACACTCAGGCACCGAGCAAACAAACCTGATCGTGACACGAATGTTTGCCCTAAGTACCACCCTCGGCCCAGGGGAGGCAGGAGCGCTATCACTGCACCAACAGGTAAGACGCAGACCATGTATATTATAGTTGACTTGACTTTGGTTTAGGCTACGTTACAGAAGACCATTTCAAACTCCATGCAGACGAAGACGCGGAGAGCCAAATACAGGGTGCAAAAATTGGTGTAGGACCCGTTAACTGGGGGGTCTACTCAACTAAATAACTTTCCCCAAGGAATTGCCGACCCCCTGGCGTAATGGTTAGTCCATTCACCTCACACCATGAGGTCGCGGGTTCGATTCCCGGCGGGGTCAACTTGTAAGACACGGTTTGGTTGATGGTAGGGCATTTTCTTAACCCGCCTGGCTACCACCATCATATCTAAGTCTTGCCGTCAAACATCAGTGTTAAAAACATTGATGTGTTCCGGCTTGAAGATAAGATAGCCAGTTCTCCATTGCGTTGGGGAATCTTGGTAAGCCCGCTTCCATCTTCAACATCATCGTCACTTACCATCAAGTGAGATAATGCCAAGGGCTTACCAGTTGTGGAAAAAAGACTACATCTCACTTGAACAATGAAGAAAACTATACTTTACCAGTTTAACTTTATATTCCTTGAAGTATATCCTCATTTTGGTGGTTATCGTATCAGCGGTCAACTCATGGAATTTATGTTTTCACATAAGTATCAAGATTGACATAAGACTATTTGGTTTCGAATCACACTGTTCACTGTACTCTCTACTTTGAAGTAATTGTTTTCACAAAAATAAGTGTGAATATAAAATAAATAACAAAACAAATAACTTTGAACACAAAAAACAAGAGATCAGAGATCAAAATAGAACACAGACACCCGACAGACAACCTTCTATACCGAGCAATAGATTATACTATGACAATCGGAGCCAAATCAGAATGTGGTAGATAGACACAAAGCACAATCTCTTGCAAAACGATCACCTAGGCCTACATTGCATCGGATTTGTTTAAATTGGTATCAGAGTTAATTGGTCACAATGTTAAAATTCTCCAAGCACTATAAGCAATTTATTACCGAGCGAAACTGTAATCAGATTATACTAGCTTTTGCCCGCAGCTCCACCGCTTGGATATCTAGGGTGCGCGGTGGGCAAGATACGACCGAAAACATAATTTAAATATAACTTGAGAATTCTGAAAATTAAGCAAATCTGTTGAATAGAACGGTCGGACGGACTCGCGTTAGATTTTTTTTAGGAAAACTAGGTTACATAACATAATTAAATATCAATTAGACATGAAACATTGAAAAGTTTTATATATAGATCTACCGACTCAGAAACTCTACACTACACTACACCGTTCCATACAAAATATACGGGAAAATGAATATTCTTCTAATTTTTTGTTTTATTAGCAATCCTGCTATTCAAGGCGGAGACAAATCCAACAAATCAAATATCATGAAAATTGGTCTAGCCGTTCTTGAGTTACAAATGGTGTGATTAACCCGACTTTGTTTTATATATACATAAGATAGGGACAGGCAGGACAGATCGCTAACCGCAGTTTTACTAAAAACACAAACAGAACTAGAGAAAAAAAGTGGGATGTGTATAATCCTGTGAATAGCACAAAATTATTTAGTAAAATCACAGTTTTTTTTACCGGTGATGTGACCAGATAACAATATGTCCATATAACACAATTTGACACCAACAACCTTCAATGCAGTTAATGCGAAACCGGAGGCACCTACGCATGCAAAGTTACTGTTGTTTTGTTTTAAAATTCATTGTAATTACCATTTATGGTCAAATTGAACATGTTTTGAGTGCTACTTGAGTGTCAGATATTGGCAATTAGCATCTCTGTAGTATTTCAATAATATTGATACTCACCCTGTTATATAGTAATCACGAAATAAAAAGCGGTCAAGTGCGAGTCGGACTCCCGCACGTAGGGATCCGTACCATTGTCTATAAAAATAACGTTTGTTGTATGGGAGCCCCCCCTTAAATATTAATTTTATTATTTATTTTTAAAGTGAATAATACAACTCAATAGTCAATCTGTTGCCGTTATCAATATCGAGCAAAAACGAGCAAAAAAATCACGCTGGTTGTATGGGAGCCCCCCTTAAATATTTGTTTTATTTTATTTTAATTTAATCATTTATTTCCAAAGTGAATATATAACTAAATATTCTGTAAATATTTCAAGCGTCTACCTATTGCCCTTATCAATATAGATCAACAACAAGCAAAAAAAAAATCAGGTTTTTTGTATGGAGACCCCCCTTATTTTTGCACTTTTTCAAATTTTTATATTTGTTGTTATAGCGGCAACAGAACTAAATCATCTGTGAAAATTTCAATTGTCTATCTATCACGGTTCATGAAATACAGCCTGGTGACACGTCCGTCGACAGCGAGGTCTCAGTAATATGGTCCCGTTTTTGCCCTTTGGGTACGGAACCCTTAAAACGTTTTTTCTTCTTTCTGTACGATTTCTATTTCAAAACAAGTGAAAAAAATGGTTAACCTTATGTAAAACACATTTACATAAGGTTAACAGTATACTGAAGCGTTGTCATAAATGTTCAACAATAACTGTTGTGACAAAGCCTCGTAATAGATAATTATAATGCTATTGATTGACATAACAATTGGCCTATACAGTGACATAACTGATGGATGATGATTGATGATTCAGAGAGCATTAGCCGAAGAACATATCGAATAGAAGAGTCGACATAGAGAATTAGACCTAATAATTAAAAACGCTAAACACGTTAAAAAACCGACTTCCATCGCAACAACTTTAGTACATTTTTGCATTATTATTTTTCGTTTTTGTTAATTTTCTTATAAAGTACTACACCGATTTTGATAAAATTTATATGGGACTACACGGGAAGCACTAGCTTTCAAATAAAAAAAGAATCATAAAAATCGGTTCACCCAGTCAAAAGTTATTAGGTAACACACAAAAAAAAAACATAAAGACGAATTGAGAACCTTCTCCTTTTTGGAAGTCGCTTGAAAATAGGATATAATTAACAATTTAACTAAAAACAAAAACCCGACTGCATAAAAATATTACCCCTCTTTTTTGAGCCGTCGGGTAAAAAC
The DNA here is from genome assembly GCA_947284805.1 of Coleophora flavipennella. NCBI lineage: Eukaryota > Metazoa > Arthropoda > Insecta > Lepidoptera > Coleophoridae > Coleophora > Coleophora flavipennella. The sequence goes on from OX369269.1 coordinate 9,759,482, forward strand.
ACATCTTTTAAATCTGATAATCTTATCTCATAAATATATATCAAGACGAATCTAAGGACACCTGACACTCCAAAATCCATCCGTTTAGGCTCCAGGCTCAACAAATAAAACAGACATACGTACATACACCCGAAAAACGTTACCCACTTTCTTGGGCAGTCGGGTAAAAAGTAAGTCAGTTGAACGCATATTTTTTTAAATGGGTAAACCTAATTGCTCTTTACAAAACAGTTATTAATTAATTAGATAATACTGAAATCACACTAAGTTTCACGGTTGTATGTATTACCGTTTTAACGATAAAGCAACATAAAAACCTAGATAACTTTAGAAAATCATAAAAAATTAAAAACCCGACTGCGTTAAACCTTAACCCCTTTTTATGGCCAGTCGGATAAAAATGTATCCTATGTCACTCACGGGATCAATACGAATCAAACGATACCTCATACGTTAAAATCCTTCAAGCTGTTCTGGCTTTAGCAGGGGAACATACAAATCTACATACATACACACGAAAAACATAACCCTGCTTCTGAGGCAGTCGGGTAAAAAATAAGATAGTTTGACAACGTTAATAATAACAAAATTTTGACTCACATTCGTATCAAGCAAGAAGAAAGCTTGAAACTGCAAAAATAAATGATAGGACTTTATTGTTCGTGCCAACACCATCAAACTTAGCCATCAAACCATAAAATTTCCAAGGTCATTGTACTCAACTGACCCGAGAAAATCGTATAACATACGCCACAGAGTACTTAATGTACACGCAAATAAATATATCGTTACTAATATTGAAAATTTGAAAATGTATTTGTTTGTTTGTTACCTTTTTACGCTTAAACCCCTCAGCCAAACTTGATGAAATTTGGCATGCAGGTAGCCTGTGTCACTGGGAAAGACATAGGCTACTTTTTATCCCGTGAAAATGGCATAGTCCGATGAAGTTCTTGAGGGAACTGAAAAAATACCCTTTTTTGGTAAATTTCTTTAAAATCGCAACAGACCAATGGATTGTTGTGATTTTTTGCACAGAGATGGTTGAGGGTGTGGGAAATGACAAAATTCACTAATAAGCATATCCTGACATAGTTCCCGAAGGATTTGGGGAAAACTCATTTCCGCGCTAGCGCACGTCGACGTCGCAACGGAGCAACGGATTGAAGTGATTTTTTATATAGAATAGAATTGGTTGAGTGAACACTGGGAAGTGACATAGACTGCTAATCAGAATAGCCCGATATAGTTCCTGAAGGATCTGGAGAAAAGTCAAGTCCACGCTCGCGAGCTGCTTGCGGATCGCAACCTTCAAAGACAGTCATAAAATGATGTCCACGCGGGCAAAGCCGCGGGCAAAAGCTTGTATGGTATGAATTTGTATGAAACAGAGCATAACCAACGTATAATATTTACATTTATTTATATTTCAGGTTATTACCTGACACGTATCAGTCCGGGTAAACATATCAAAAATGAGCAAATTCCTTATTTATTTATTCCTCATATTTACAGAAATTAAAAAATATAGAACGGGAGCAAGGAACTGACGGACAAGGAAAAAAACCGGTCAAGTGCTAGTCGAACTCGCGCACCGAGAGTTAAGAGGAAACGCGGTCTGAAGAATAGGTATTCGAATAAAGTGTTGCTGTCTCCCTCCCCCAAAACTCTCCGTATACAGCAAGAAAGGGATAACTGCAGCGCAGACCGATAATAGGCACTAAAATTTACCAAAACAGAATTTCGTAGTCCCCTATTTCCTCCTTCAAAACTTGAGCCATATTAATATTTTTTTCAAAAATAATGAAAACAAAGCTTTACCTATGTTTTCATTTTATTGTTAATATGCGTATTATTTTTTTGGTGGGTGTCTGAAAATAACGTTTCAATTGGGCAATTATCTCAGTTTTGAATTCTCCTACTTCCTATTATAATTAAAATATGGGAAAAAACAAAACATAGGGGCAAGACCATGGTGGATATATGTTTGATGGGAAAATCATTTTTGCTCTATTGTCATTATCCAGGGAGGAAACAGGGGATTACGTTTGTATGGAAAAAATGGCGCCCGCCACATCTCTCCACACAATCATAAATTGATATCTATTCATTACAAACAAAAAACATCAACGCGAGCGACAGTTTTTTTTTTTAATTTTTTATTTAGTTCACACTGCTTGGCACGAGTACGACGCGACGGTTTTTATTATTTGCTGTTTTACTTCAGGATTAGTTAGTACTACTCGAAAAATCGCACAATTTCAACCGCCTCCGTGGCGTAATGCTTAAGTCCATTAGCTTACATGAGGTTGTCGCGGGTTCGATTCCAGACGGAGTCTAACTATGTATGACTTTTAGTAAGTGGAAGGGGGTTTTCTAAGCTCGCCTGGCTATCTACAACCATCTATCTAAGTCCTGCCGCCAAGCATAAATGTTAAAAGCATTGATGAGTTCCGGCTTGAAGATAAGATATCCAGTTTCCCATCGCGTTGGGGAATCTTGATAAGCCCGCTTCCATCTTCGTTAGTATCGTCACTTAGGCCACACCCCAGACACTTCATACAACGGTCGTGAAATGACATTTCTAAAAACAAATGACGGAGCAAACAAGATCACGGCGAAATCCTATACGTTCGAGAACCAAACTATAATCAATCTGTATCCAACTGAGTGACGAGGGGGTGAGGTCGGAATCTAGAGAGTGGCAGTGAGTGTCCATACTGTGTGTTAGTACTAATATATTATATACTTTGCTTAGGCTTAGTAATAGGTCCCATTACATAGTAAGTACAGAGCCCTAAAAAAACAATTACGCGAGTAATAAGTACTTTACAATCGTTCATTACTATTGAGGGGTGTGGGTAGAATGTTGAAACCTTAATCTTCTCTTTATGTTTTTATCTATTCTTTCTGTGGATTACTAATCATTCGTAAAACTAATACCTACACAATACACCACACAAAACAGTTAAGGCTTTAAGATCAATGTTGATATCATTGGTGTGTTCCGGCATGAAGATAAGATAGCCAGTTCCCCATTGCGTTGGGGAATCTTGGTAAGCCCGCTTCCATCTTCGGCAACATCGTCACTTACCACCAGGTGAGATATTGTCAAGGGTTTACCAATTGTGAATAAAAAATAAATAAAAAAAAGATGCCTCTATCCGAGCAGGTTGATGCGTGTTAAAATAATATCGAACGTAAGTCTATTCATTTTAAGTTCAAATCAATGCGGGATTCAACACGGCTGTTACGTTGAAACCGAACGCCCAATTCTCGATTTTCACATGTTTTTATTACTTTTCTATACTTTCAAATAAGTTTTTTAAAAAAATGTTTTCAGATAAAATGAAAGGTCTTAAAGTCACTGATTTTTGTGTGTATAGGTAGGTTTCATTCAACATTAACTATTTGTTTTCGAGTAATTTTGCAATTAATGCCAAAAACAGGGTCTACAGTATATTTTTACATCAAAAGTGATAATATTTTTAAAATTGTATTCTTTTTTTTTATTCGCCTTCATCATCATATCAGCCGAAAGACGTCCACTGCTGGACATAGGCCTCCCCCAAGGATTTATTACTTTAAGTATATTTATTATATATTTTCTTTATAGTGATAGCTTTACACAGTCTTTCAATAATTTGAATTGAATATTGTCATTTGCCCTATCTTAAGGTCTTAACACACCAATCACACCATTCGGGTGAACTATGGAATATCTACTTCATGACATTGGTTTTAAGCTGCTTTTAAATTTGAAACTAGTTAGCCCTGAAGGTAGTTTCTTATTATTACCACCTAAAAATACAAATGCGACAGATAACAACTACCTATATTAAAACCACTTCGTTGAAGGCCAACTGGAACTGTTAGAGGAAGCGAAAAAGTTCAAGGTAGGTACAGTTAGAAGAAAAACACAAAGAAATGGAGAAAAAGGAAACAAACAGTGAGGCTACAAGTATCTTAATAAAATAGAAATAAATTGCTGACAAAAACTAGCAAAAAAAAACTGGCCAAGTGCGAGTCAGAACCGCACACAAAGGGTTCCGTACAATCATACTAGATGGCGCTAGAACAAAGGGTTTCGTACCATCATACTAGATGACGCTAGTTTCTTCACATAAAAAAACACTATTTTTGTATGGAGACCTCCCTTATTTTTTGACTTATAAATTTTTAGCATTTGCTGTTATAGCAGCAACAGAAATCTGTGAAAATTTCAACTGTCTAGCTATCACGGTTCATGAAATACAGCCTGGTGACAGACAGACAGACGGACGGACAGCGAAGTCTTAGTGATAGGGTCCCGTTTTTACCCTTCGGGTACGGAACCCTAAAATCACAAAATAATGTAGAAAAAGGAAATAAACAACTGAGGTTACAAGTTTCTTAATAAAATAACAATAAATGATGACAAAAACTAGCAAAAAATTCACTGATATTGACGTCACGCTTAACGCAATACTTTATTGCTTATTAAAAATCTGTCCAGAATAGGAACGACGACAGCATCAGTAGTAAATCAGGAACTCTTGATCACTAAATAGCCCTCCTACTTAAACTTCGTTTTGTTTTCCATCAAGTCTTCGATTTTAAATCACAAAATGAGTACATATTTGACGCTGCAAAACTATGGCGTCACGCCTAGGTATTTCAAACATTTTTAGAACAAAATGTCGTTTTTGACAGATGATAAAAAGTAACTCAGATGACTAGCATTCGTCATCCCTATTATAAAAGACACTTCGATACGCTCAATTTCTCGTGCACCAACCATGAAAGAAAACGAGAACAACAAACAACATAACAAAACTCCACTATAATAACACAACCAAAACAAATATAATGTAGATGTAGTAGTGTACTGTAACTTTTAGAAATCACCGGATTATTATTTAATGCACTCACGATGCGCGTTGGCAAGCGCGTCGGGTTCGCAACTGTCGCTGCGTGAGCGACTCTTGCGCAGCCTTCTTTCACTTGCTTTGCTTGCGTTGGTGGTGTTAGGGTATGCAACAACAACTGCATTTAAATTAGATAAGAACTTTGAATCAATATACTTACCTGCAAGCCTTAAGTCAAAGTATATATCTTAGTACTAACATACAGTATGGATACTCCCTGCCGCTCTCTAGATTGCGACCTCACCCCCTCGTCACTTAGATTGATGCAGATTGGTTACCGTTTGGTTGTCGAACGTATAGGCTTTCGCCGTAATTACGTTTGTTCCGTCATTCGATTTTTGAAATGTCATTTCTCGTCCGTTGTATGAAGTGTCCGGGGTGTGCTTACGTGTAGTCAGTTATTATGCGGTATCAATTATATTAGAACAGTAGACACCGCCCTTTTAGAGCAGTGCACAACTTAAGCACACCCCGGACACTGCATACAAACGGTCGTGAAATGACATTTTAAAAAACAAATGACGGAGCATAATCAAGGCGAAATCCCATAAGTTCGAGAACCTAACTGTAACCAATCTGTATAAATATAAATGACGAGGGGACGAGGTCGCAATCTAGAAAGCGGCAGGGAGTGTCCATACTGTATGTTAGTACTACTAATAATTATGCTTTGACTTAAGTCTCGTCTTGCTTTGAATTAATGTAAAGCATTCATGTGGTTCTTGTCTAACAGATAATATATGAGCCTACCCTGAATTAGGGCGATCGGGCCTTAGTCGACCACGCGGGCTCAGTACGGGTTGGTCGACTTCACACACAACCTGCAAGTTTCTCCGCAGGCGTGTGCAGGTTTCCTCACGACGTTTTCCTTTACTTTAAGAGCGTCGGATAAACGTACATATGAAATCTGAATTTGAAATCACATTGGTACGTGGCAGGGTTCGAACCATGACTTTTCGGACAGGAGGCGGCGGCCCTAGCCGTTACGCCACCGACGCGAGAGATAATATAGTAATTGTTATAATTATACTATTTCTAAGCCCGTCTGGCTAGCTACCACCATCTTATCTAAGTCTCGCCGCCCGACATCAGTGTTAACAACATTGATGTGTTCTGACTTGAAGATAAAATTGCCAGTTATCCATTGCGTTGGGGAATCTTGGTAAACCCGCTTCCATCTTCGGCATTATCGTCACTTACCATCAGGTGAGATGATGCCAAAGGCTTACACCAATTGTGAAATATATAAAAAATAGGCCGTAACATTCCTAACTAAAGTTGTTTTATTGCTAAAATGGTATTTATTCAGCCTCAAACAACCCGTTACAAAGAAAATAACTTAACCAATTTTATTAAAAACTAGCTTTTTCCCGCGACTTCGCCCGCGTGGACATCGTTTTTATGACTGTCTTTAAAGACTTAAGTATTGCGACTATAAATTGAAATGTAAGCTATCCTATCTTTCAAGTTGGGTCGATTTGCACACGGTGTGCAAATCAAATTTAAAATCGGTTCAGTAGTTTAGGAGTCCATCGCGGACAAACAACGTGACACATTATTTTTATATTTATATAAGATTAAGCGCCCGACTGCATCAAAACTGTCTTTTTGGGCAGTGTGGGGCAAAAATGTATCCTATGTCATTCAGGAGATCAAGACGAATCTAACAACACCACGCACTCCAAAATCCATCAAGCCGTTGAGGCTACAGGCAAAGTATATATATTAGTACTAACATACAATATGGACCCTCCCTCCCACTCTCTAGATTCCGACCTCACCCCCTCGTCACCCAGATTGATACAGTTTGGTTGTCGAACGTATAAGATTTCGCCGCCATTTTGTTTGTTCCGTCATTCTTTTTTTGAAATGTCATTTTTGGCCCGTTGTACGAAGTGTCCAGGGTGTGCTACAGGCTCAGCTAAAAAACAGACATACATACCTTTTTTTTTTTTTTTTATTCACAATTGGTAAACCCTTGACAACATCTCACCTGTATAAATAAAACTGAAATATATTGTCCTCCTTTTCGGGCTGGCCGGGTAAAACTACTTATCGACTACTTGACATATGCACAAAATAAAAGAGTGGCTAGATACAAGACAATTAGAAAGCGCGTCCACATAAAGTACCTTCACATTCGGTCATTGCAGAATGAAACTGCACTGTCGCTAATCAGCAATCTTAAGTGTGAATCATACGCAATGTTAAGAGTAAACGCTGCTTCGCGTACTGAAATTGTAGGCTACTTACTATTGTTGGCGGCTCAGATCGCCAGCGGCAATAAAGTTGTGAAACGTGGAATGTTGCATTTTAATTTCTCTCTATTCAGCTGCATACTGTTTTTTTTGTTTAATGTATCTGGGTACTGGGACACAGAATGAAAACTAACTTTTCACATCATTCGCTCGGAAAGGTTTACAGCGCGCAAAATTGCGTTTTATCCGCTAACGTGGAAAGAGTTTTTCAAATTGGAATATAATTAGACAACGCTCGTAAGAACATAATAATAATATAATATAATACAAATTACAAATCACACATGGTCATCTGGCCCCAAAGTAGGATTCCCTGTGTTATGGGAACCAGAGACTGATATATACATACTTATATACGTTTAAATACATACATATATACATACTTAACACCCAGACACAGAGCAAACAAATCTGCTCATCACACAAATGTTTGCCCTGGGTGGGGATCGAACCCACAACTCTCGGATCAGTAGTCAAGCGCACTAACCACTGAGCCACCGAGTCATAAGAAAGCCAGATCCCCATTGCGTTGGGGAATCTTGGCAAGGCCGCTTCCATTTTCGGCATCATCGTCACTTACCATCAAGTGAAATGATGCCAAGGGCTTATCAATTGTGGATAAAAAAAATACAGTCTAATTGAGAACCTTCTCTACTTAATTGAGAATTTGTTTTTAATTTAGCATTATTTTTTAGTTTTTATTTGTTGTGCGGTAGTTATTTACATAATATTTCATAAAGAAAAATTATAGAAAAACTTTTGTGGTCACGACCAAAAAAAAAAAAATTAGTAACAAACAATTATTTATAGGTATTGAATTCAATAGTAATATAGTAATTATTCCTTGTGTGCAACAAAACGTTGATACATACATACAATCTGCATTGGAAAATTTTCGCCTAATTAATTTATATTTCTAAAGCAAATCAATGACCAGAAAATGAATGACCAACAGAGTTCACTGTGCTATCTCACAGGCACTAATTAATTAAAACTGGTTAATTGATTGCTCTCTAAACGCAACCGTCTGTGGCTTTGATTCCAGCCAGCAATTAGCAGCTATTCTGTTCTTATACATACGTCAAATTGATATCTGGTAAAGACAACTCACTTCTTCTCCACCAATCAGGCCGCAGCGTACTGGTAACGCGATCACGCGAACGTATAAATTTCATTATCGATTAAAATGTTTGCCGTGACAGCTATCAATTATTGGATGCGACTCTTCGACTAATATCACAGCTATGGACCGTCCTACGCAATAGCGGTTTTTATGCCTACAGAATGAGCGCATTCGCTCATTTTGCCTTAGTCGATCAGTAGTCTCCAAATGGGTTAAAGGTCGAAATTAGTAAAATTTATTATCTCATTCTACGAGCTATGTGCCCCGCCTACTGCCACTTAAGTTTAGCAATTATGAGAGCTATATCGGTTACTTTGGTTCTCCTACGGATCTCCTCGTTTCTGATTCCATCACCCAGAGAAACTCCGAGCATAGCGCGCTCGAACAGATGGCCGTTGGGGCAGTAAAGTTCTCGAGTGGCGACCGCGCACTGGAAAACGTAGCGTACGTACGCCTCCCACTCGGTGGACCGTGACTGGTGAAGTTCGCGGGAAGCCGCTGGATGCGAGCAGCGCAGAACCGGTCGTCATGGAAATCCTTGGGGGAGGCCTATGTCCAGCAGTGTACGTTCGTCGGCTGATATGATGATTATCTCATTTGCGCTACATTCCGAGTCTCTTTATATCTGTCATTGTTTATATTTGAACAAGATTCGTAGACTATAGTGGTGTGACCGTGTATTTGCGTGCAGTTGTATTTGACTCATTTTTATTAGATTAATGTATGGATAGGGCCGGTCCATTATATTTGGTCGAGGATGCAACTTATGTATACAGTCCTACAATCATTAAAGATGTCGCATGACATAGCATCGATAACGATTTATAAACAGTCAAACATTTACGACCCATTTCCCCATGTTTTATCACCAAACAATGTATTTTAATTTTATTTCGACCAAACTACAAAATACGAGACCTCATAAATTAAGCAGTACAAGAAAAAAAAAACGGTGGGCAATCAAATTAAAAATCGATAACGAGCAACCACGGGAGGTCCCGTTAATTAACCCTAATTATCGACAGAAGGCTATTTGTACATTAAAAGGAAATTGGAAATTGCTTATCTCGTCGTTCATGCGAAAAGGGGTCGAGTTCGCGAAGACCATAACCAAACACGTTGAAGGCCATCAACACGTCAGCAGACACCGCCGACAATACAATACCGATCGACTCATGTTGTGGGCGCTACCAAAATAGGCATTGTTCAGCTCGAGCTACTTTTATCTGACCCTTGATTGCTGCATTCTTATTTCAAGCCCACCAGAAATGCAACGACAGCACAAGTCGCAACCTTGCGAGGTTTCTTTTGGTGCTAACCAAAAAGGCTGATCATTAAGAGTATCATAGCGGAGGTTGGCTTATACAGGCATGAGGAAAAGTTTTTATCCCGTGAAATATCGTTGACATAATCTCCTTTGAAGGTACCAAAGTTGCTTACAAGGTGGACAGCCTATTATTTATTAATTTATTCGTTTTAGGAAGACTAACAGCTAAATACTGATAGTATTTTAAACTTATAGATAAAGTGTAAGAAAATTAGCTAAAACTATTTTAACTGGTACTTCTACCCATCAAACTGAACAACTTTCCACATGTAACCCATAGTCAAATCGCAAAAAAAAATTGACTCCCATACTAACTCGATCAGCTGATCAGCCAAATTAGTATGAAAGTTCAAAATTTTTTTTCAGATTTGACTATGGGTTTCATGGGGAAAGTTGTTCAATTTCATGGGTAGAAGCACTAGTTAAAATAGTTTCAGCTAATTTTGTTACACCTTATATCTGCCGATAAGTACATAGGTAGGAGCAAACACATATTATGTACATTTAAAATTATAAAAAAGAAAAAGAAAAGAAACGGAGAACATCCACTTTATTAGGTAAGTATGTAAAACTACATCTTTAAAAGGTGGTTTCATTAAAGAATTTAGAAGCCAGCAACCTTAGGACTGTTGTGACGATGGAGCTTTTGAGGTCAAAATCGTTATCAATAGGATCCCTAAAAATTACCCTCCTTTTTGATCATCATCATATCAGCCGAAGGACGTCCACGGCCTCCCCCAAGGATCTCCACGACGACCGGTTCTGCGCTGCCCGCATCCAGCGGCTTCCCGCGACCTTCACCAGGTTATCGGTCCACCGAGTGGGAGGCCTGCCTGCTTTTTATTTCGGCTTTCCGGTGCGTGGTCGCCACTCGAGAACTTTACTGCCTCAACGGCCATCTGTTCTATGAGCAATGTGCTCCGCCCACTGCCACTTGAGCTATGTCGGTTACTTCGGTTCTCCTACGGATCTCCTCGTTTCTGATTCGTGACCTTGAGCGACCTGAGAATGAGAGCATGAGGCGACCATGTCTCAGTTCCGTATGTCATCACTGGCAACACACACTGGTCGAAGACCTTGGTCTTAAGACACTGCGGTATCTGGGACGTAAAGATATTGCGAAGCTTCCCGAACGCTGCCCAGCCGAGTTGGATCCTGCTTTTTGGTCAGTCAGGTAAAAATACAACCCTATTCATGTAGACAAAATTGCAACTACACGCCGACCTCGTCCAGTAAATGTGACTAAATGGTGCCTTGATTATTTGCATAATAATTTCATGACCTGGCCATATCCGATGCACTCTTGACCCGGTTGCATACGATAAATGCATTTGCTGAACTGAATCCGAACGCAGTGTCTACCTAAGTTGGGTATGAGTTTGAGGGTTACAATAAGTTTATATATGTCGCAGGGAAATGAGAATATCAGGGATTTCACGAAATCCCTAGGAATGTTGCACAATATGCAGTAAAAAACTCCGAATAAAACCAAGTTGGACGTAGACGGCTCCTTTTTACGGTAGACAAAGACATGCTAAACCTAACCTACCTAACGAAGCGGGGCTCTGTCCGCCTTGGTTTTATTAGGAGTTTTCTACTACATAGTGTGCAATATCCTTAAAGATTTCGTGAAATCCCTTGATATTCTCATTTCCTGCAACATATAATACTAGCTATTTCTGCGGCTGAAAAATTTTCTATACCTATTCTCAGACCTACCGAATATACACAGAAAATTTCATGGAAATCCGTCCAGCCGTTTCAGAGCAGTATGGCAAGTAACACTGTGACACGAGAATTTTATATATATATAGATACTAGCTGTCCCGGCGAACTTCGTACCGCCTTACATTACATTACACTGCCCTGCCCTACCCTACACTACCCTACACTACACTACACTACCCTACCCTACCCTACACTACCCTACCCTACCCTACATACACTACACTACACTACACTACCCTACCCTACACTACTCTACACTACCCTACACTACACTACACTACCCTACCCTATCCTATCTCTCAAGTTGGATCGAACTGCACATGGTGTGCGAATTTTATTATAATCGGTTAAGTGGTTTAGGAGTCCATTGAGGACAAACATTGTGACACGAGATTTATATATAATAAGATATAAGAAACCTAACCTACCTAACGAAGCGGGGCTCTGTCCGCCTTGGTTTTATTAGGAGTTTTCTACTACATAGTGTGCAATATCCTTAAAGATTTCGTGAAATCCTTGATATTCTCATTTCCTGCAACATATAATACTAGCTATTTCTGCGGCTGAAAAATTTTCTATACCTATTCTCAGACCTACCGAATATACACAGAAAATTTCATGGAAATCCGTCCAGCCGTTTCAGAGCAGTATGGCAAGTAACACTGTGACACGAGAATTTTATATATATAGATACTAGCTGTCCCGGCGAACTTCGTACCGCCTTACATTACATTACACTGCCCTGCCCTACCCTACACTACACTACACTACCCTACACTACCCTACACTACCCTACCCTACCCTACATACACTACACTACACTACCCTACCCTACACTACTCTACACTACCCTACACTACACTACCCTACCCTACACAACCCTACCCTACACTACCCTACCCTACCCTATCCTATCTCTCAAGTTGGATCGAACTGCACATGGTGTGCGAATTTTATTATAATCGGTTAAGTGGTTTAGGAGTCCATTGAGGACAAACATTGTGACACGAGATTTATATATATTAAGATTAACAGTCGACTAGGATCTTGAAGGTTTACATTAATATCTAAGAGTCGACTAGGAAGGAGTGGTCCATACTGTATGTATAACTAATATATGTATATACTTTGCCTTAAGGGTCCAGACACACGGACTGCATTGCAGCTGGAAATTCGTAGTTTGGATGCAGTCAAAGCGCAAATTACTATGAGAACTGCAACCAAACTGCAAAGGAGTTGGCTTGGCCACTGCCCCAAGCATGAATTAAAATTATGAACTACTAGGTTTTGCCCGCGGCTTCGCCCGCGTGGACATCGTTTTTATGACTATCTTAGAGGGTGCGCGGTGCGCGAGCCGCTAGCATGGACAAGAAATTTCTCCAGATCCCTCGGGAACTATTTCAGGATATGTTTAATAGTAAATCATGTCATTGCCCACCCCCTAAACCATCTCTGAGCAAAAAACACACAGTTCATTGTTCCGTTGCGATGTTAAAGAAATTAACCAAAAAAGAGTATATTTTCAGTTCCCTCAGGAACTGCATCGGGCTATGCTGTTTTCACGGGATAAAAAGTAGCCTATGTCCTTCCTCGTGACACAGGCTACCTGCGTGCCAAATTTCATTAGGATTGGTGAAGGCGTTGAAGCGTGAAAAGGTAACAAACAAACACATTTTCACATTCATAATATTAAGTAAGGATCATGTACAGAAACTTCTCACTAACACATAGTTTTCAAATATTCATTGAATAATTACTATGTGCTTATTAATTTCATAGAACTTACAGGAAATAATTAACAAATTAAAAGTTTTTTTTGTTTCTTTTGTTTGCAGGAGTTCTATTATTTATGTTTCAGAACTATAAAAGTTATGGAAGTTCCCGAAAGATTTTTCATGCGGACTTCTGGTATTTAGCTATTCAGCGTCACATCTTAGTAGGTACAGTGTTTACACGAGTACATTGCTGAGGCAGTCGCCCATACTTCAACAAGCCATGTCAATTACAGCTGGCTTGCACTCCGTGTCTGGTCCTAAGCTTTATCCTGTAAGATAAATATGGCTTTCCATGTTTCCGACATAAGCCTGAGCTTTAAAAAAAACATTCATTATTTAAAAAAAGTTGTAAATCTCAAATGTGCAGGTCAATAAAAATTTTATCAAATTGAAACACTGGAACACGGAGTTCACTTGATATGTAAATGTTTACTATCTGTAACAAACCATGGAAATCCTCAATAGGGATGACGAATGCTAGTCATCTGATTAACTTTTTATCATTTGTCAAAAACGACATTTTGTTCTAAAAATGTTTGAAATACCTAGGCGTGACGTCATAGTTTTGCAGCGTCATTTATGTACTCAATTTTGTGATTTTGATGAATTAAAAATCGAAGACTTGATGGAAAATAAAACGAGTAAGCTTTTTCGAAGTTTAAGTAGGAAGGCAATTTAGTGATCAAGAGTTCATAATTTATTTCTGATGCTGTCGTCATCCCTATTCCCCTCTGCCAGGGCACGGGTCTATTATGGGTAATAATTAAATCTTTATAGCCCTTTCCGATGCCATTCCCATGGATGCGGGCAGCGCAGGATCGGTATTCGCAGAAATCCTTGGGGGAGGCCTTTGTCCAGCAGTGGACGATTTTCGGCTGATATGAAGATGATATCTCGAGTGGCGACCGCGCACCGGAAGACCTCCTCGGTGGCCGGCCTCCCACTGGGTGGACCGATGACCTGGTGAAGGTCGCGAGAAGCCGCTCGATGCGGGCAGCGCAAAACCGTTCGTCGTGGAAATCCTCGGGGGAGACCTATGTCCAGCAGTGGACGTCCTTCGGTTGATATGATGATAATGATGATGATGATGTACTCAGCGAGTAATTATTTTTTTAGTGATGTCGACGCTAGTTAAGTAAGGGGGCTCGCCTGCCTAAGGTATGTTATGTTAACATCTATATTCATTTTACTTTATTTTTTTATTATCATGTTTAAATGAATGAAAATTGAAATTGTCATTAGGGGATCGGATTGCGTCAAAAATCAATTCTGAAATATGATTTCCTAAATTGCTCTCCTCTTAGTTTCAAAAAAACCTTTTTGTTTTGTTTTTCCGTCACGACTTCAATTTTTAATTGATCAAATTCACAAAACAAGTTCGTCAATGACGCAAAAAACTATGACGTCACTTGTGGGTATTTCAAACATTTTTAAGAACAAAATTTCGTTTTTGACAGATCATAAAAAGTAATTAAAATGACTCTAGCAAGCAGTCCGATCCCCTATTATAAACAGTTCTTTTATCAACAAATGATTACGATTATAACTTCATTTTCAAGCCGTCGTATGTAATTGTTTAAAACACTGGTAGTGGTGGCTTCGCAATCAGAAGCGATAATATCGTACCATATATGGTAACGATTCTGGCAAGGAAATGCGCCATGTAGATGTAAATTTGCACTCTTACTGTTCAAGTTTAAGAAGCCAAGGTGTTTCGATTGTTATATGTATGAGTCACCATGAAATGTGGTCTCATTGAAGCTGTTCCTTAGCAAATAAAATTTAACTTATTATGTAGGATAAAAACTAAAAACTATGCGTGTGTTAAACATAAATTTTCTAACAATGTAAACAATAACCTAACCTAAATATTAAATTATTTATTTAAAAAACAATTCTGACACCAATATTTTCTGTTATTAATTTTAATTGTTATGTTTCATTTTTAACATTTATAAATAAAAACATTGGTATGAGAATTGTTTTATAAAGAAATAATTTAATTTTTAGGTTAGGTTATTGTTTACGTTGTTGAAAAATTCTAATTAAAGGTACATTAGTATCTCATCTGTGTCCTTTACTAATATTATAATTATGAAAATGTGTTTGTTTGTTTGTTACCTTTTTACGCTTCAACACCGCGACTAATCTTGATGAAATTTGGTGTGCAGCTAGCCTTTGTCACTGGGAAGCACATAGGCTACTTTTTATCCCGTGAAAATAGCATAGCCCGATGCAGTTCCCGAGGGAACTGAAAAACGGATTGTTGTGATTTTTTCCACAGAGATAGTTGACGGGGTGGCAAATGACATAAATTACTATTAATTAGCATATCCTGACATAGTTTCCGAGGGATCTGGGAAAAAAGCAGCAAAAAGAAAAGAAACGCTCAAATGCAGTCATAAAAACGATGTCTACGCGGGCGACGCCGCGGGCAAAAGCAGTAAATTTAAAACATTTTTTTAAATATTCAGGGACAAATCACACAGTTATCTGGCCCCTAACTAGGATTCTTTGTGCTATGGGAACCAGAGACAGGTGTAAGAAAGTTGGTGTAGAGCCCATGAACTTCAACTCATCATACTGAACTTTCCCCGAGGAACACATATTTAGTCAATTTGCCAAAAAAAATTGAGGCTCCATACAAAAATGCACGAAATTGGTTAATCAGCTGATCGATTCTTATGAAGAGTTCAAATTTTTTTGTGAATGGACTATCGGGTCTATGGGGAAAGTTGTTCAGTATGTTGAGTAGAAGACCCAGTTAACGGGTCCTACACCCTGTATATTACATAAAGCTGTATAATACGTTTAAATTCATAAATAGACACCCAGGCACAGATCAAACAAGCCAAATGTTATGTTTTGAATGGGAATCGAAACCCAGGACCCTCGGCTCAGAAGGTAGGTGCGCTGACCAATGAGCCAATTGAAGTACCCGAATTAACTATATAAATGAATTGCATAATATACCAACTCATACCAAGGAGATTGATTCCCAATTTGAACTAATTTATAACTTATTATGAGAGCTATAATAAGATAATATCAATGTTTGAATGACACATATCTATTTAATAAAAATCTACCAACTGATTGACCTGACTGACGAAGCACAGTTAAGAGTAGTTGACGGAATTAAATTACAATTATCGATCAACGAGTTAGCTTAAAAAGTTTAGATATGCAGTTTTATTATGGTTTAGTAAGGACCAGACAAGATATGCACACTTTTATGTCTGTTATATTTAAATGCATATATCAGCTCATATACATCCCCACCGAGGGGCTTGAGCCCACCCTGAATTAGGGCGATCGGGCCTTAGTCAACCAAGCGGGCTCAGTGCGGGTTGGTCGACTTCACACACAACCTTCGAATATCTTCGCAGGCGTGTGCAAGTTTCCTCACGATGTTTTTTCTTCACCGTAAAAGCGTCGGATAAACGTACATATGAAATCAAAATTCGAAAACACATTATTACGTGGCATTTTTTTAGAACCAGAACCTCCCGGACAGGAGGTAGCGGCCCTCGCCATTACGCCACCGACGCTCCAAATGCATACAATACAGAACAATAGAACACCCAGATACATAGTTATAATCATTTAATTGATTAATTGATAAAACACAATTAAACTACAAATCAATCAAGGAGTTAGCTTAAAAAGTTTGATAAGCAGTCTTGTTATTGTTAATGTATCTCGCAATTTAAAAAATATATATTTTGGAATTTCCAAAGTTGATCAAATCAGGGAAATCACGTAAAACCGAGAAATCTGCTTTCTGTAAAAGCAAAACTGTAGTTTTAGGTATCGGAGAAGTCTATTCAAAACTACATAAAAATTAACAATATATCAGTGTCAAGCTAAACAACACGAGAGAATTAGCAAATGCGTGTCAAAAGGCTAGCAAGGTCGCGATAATCCCTAGCCTATAGATAAACCAGTTACAGCAGCCATAGAAAGTAGTCAACTAACACAGTAGATCTAATACGAAACAGAACATTTGCGAACGTGGATTACATGAAGACATATATACAAAGAGGGGAAGGTCACTCGATAGATCATACATATGTGGCGGCACTAGCAGTAACCCTCAAACTGAACCTTACGAGTAACACAAGGGATGAGAGCACAAAATATGTATAACATCTAGAACGCGCTATTAACGTTTCTTCGCTACGAAGTATACAGGAATCAGGATGTAACATAAAGGTGCAGTGATACTTTAAGGTGGGCTTGTAATCATCAAACTTAACCACTTTTGTTCTACAACATTGCTAAAATAGCGATTTTTTTTTGGGGTTTTTTATTTTTTTTACAAATCGGTCAGCTGATTGGCCGGTTTTGTATAAAAAATAACAAAATATCGCGATTTCAGCAAAGTTGTAAAACAAAAGTTGTTCAATTTGATGAGTACAAGCCCACCTTAAAGTATCACTGCACAAGAGACAACCATCCACTGTTGGTCCACGGATGGAACCCAGGCAAACCACCTCGCCTGGCAGAGAGATCTCCCTATGCTCTCGAAGAGTAGGAACACACTGTTCCTACACACAACCAAGATCAAGTAAATAAGTCAAGTTAAGCATGTTGATAATTAAATTAAATAACGGTAGGCTTAGCTAGGCCTAATCGCCCTGATTCAGGGTAGGCTCGAGCCCCTCGGTGGGGACGTATTTGAGCTGATATAATAGGCTTAGCTACACAACTACACAGGAAAACAATCGTATCACTAGATAGATGGCAGTTGTTAAACCAAAGAGGCAGCCTGAAAACTTCTTGCAGTTGGGTTCGCCACTAAACCTCCACCGACCGAATGCGTGGAATATGGCCCTAACCTTCTACAGAGACCTGTACCTGTGCACTACAAGTGGGGATGTTATGGGTTACTATCACATTTTTTTATGATTACTTACAACTACCTACTTGTTATATAATAATACTCACCACAGTATGAACTCCGTCAAATCCACCGTTTTCCAGTATATCATCAAACAGGACATCAGCTTCCGATGGTAAACAAAGATTACTAAGGAGCTCACTGAATCTTTCCACTTTAGGCACACACATAACATCCAACAGACTACCTGCGTCTTGCTTACTCACTTCATTTGGCACAACACTTTCTTTAGCTTTCACAATATTATCAAAACTATTTATTACTATCGCTTCTTCTTCATCAGGAATGTTAAATTTCTGACTATCGTTTAGCCTTGAGCCATAGTCCAGATAATTATCATTAAGTTTGAGCCCGATAATCTGAACATTATTATTTTCTATTACTAGATCTTCAAACAAATCTTCAAATTTATTTTTATCATCTACATCAGAGACGTTATCATCTAGCACCTCATCAAAATTTCTAACACCATTTACAAGCAAAGGTTTCTCTTCATTATTTGATGCCGGTTTCTTCTTCTCAGAATTTAGTTTTATTCTCTCATCAATATTCGAATATGATTTCTTAACTATTTTCCTTTCTTTACTACTGCCTACAATGTTAATTTTGTCTTTTTCTATCGTATTTTTGCTAATGGAATGTTTAGGTTTCAATCTACTAGCACCATTTTCTTTTTCAGGAAAACACGTTGTGGATACACTTTTTAAATTTTCCTTTTCATTCAACCTTCTGCTAGTGGTTTTATTTTTGTCTCTGTCTATTAATTTTGAGCTTCGTGTCTTAGTTTTGTCCTCTTCTAACGATTGTATTGAAGAGCTTCTGTTAGATCTTCTGAGAGAGGTTGAAGAATCTGATTGGCAAGCGGCTGCGGCCCTCAGACGTGAAGTACGGGTAGATCTGATAGGCACTGATGTTGTTGCTGTGGTGAGGTTGATCTCAGAAGAAGATTTAAGGTGATCAGAAGTGTCCTTTGAGGCTGCTTCGCAGACAGATCTTTTGGTGCGTCTGAAATAACAGAAAAAGGAAAAGTTACACTTGGTTGCCTAGTAAACAGTGCGTATAGCAGTAGAACGTTGTACTGCAAGATGAATTTGTTAGATTTTTTTTCTTGCAAAAAAGAACATTAAGTCATCCATCATCAGCAACAATGTAGTAGATCCTATAATCTGTATATATAGAAGGAAACTCCTACTGACTGACCTATCAACGCACAGCTCAAACAACTGGACGGATCGGGTCAAAATTTGGCATACAGATAGAAACTAAGAAAGGATTTTGTTTGGGAAATTCTCACGGGAACGGCAAAAAGTTTAAGATATTTCTAAAAATAACGTATTCTAACTACCTGTCTGTGACGTTAGTAGAAAACAGACACGCCGTTTGTGCCGTGAGCTGCTTTCTCCTCTCCTCCTTAATTTTCTGTATCCTGGCCGCTCGGGCCTCATCTTGCGACTGGCTCATGTCGCGATCCCTTTCTGGGCGATGTCACGACAAGCAGCTGTCAAGATTCATGTGTATTTGAGCTCGCTTCTCGTGGCTATCGTGGATCTTGTCTAACATGGCGTCATTTAGCGATAAGGCGGAATTGTTGGCAGTGATAAGAGGGGGTAAGGCTTGATGTGCTCTAGCTGTGATCACCTGGAATAAAGGAAACGCACAAATTAGTTTATTTGTGAAGAATTTTGTTAACATGGGGGTATTCATTGAAAAAGTAACCGTTCATTAAACCTACCCCCTCAACCATAATACACATGACGAGACGAATCAGTACTTTGTATTTACTTTTTTATTATTATTCACAATTGGTAAACCCTTGACAACATCTCACCTGGTGGTAAGATGAGAGAAGTATACATGTCTGTAATCTCACGATGAACATCGAAAAAACGTGGTATAATAATTAATTCATTAAACAATGTCTAGATAAATAAGCTTCGCGCAGGGAGTTGATATGAAGCTTCCAGCTGTTATACATATCTTCAAAAGCACGCCCTTCAGGTAAAACGGGAACCTTCTTCATGGATGGGGTATAGAGGGCTACCACACCATATAACTCCCTTGATCGTACCGGGACGCGTCTCTGAGTTTTAGCGGCATACACATTGTAAACTTATTTAATATATACATACAGGATGTAACAAAATTGGTGTAGGTCCCGTTAAACTTTAGTCACTTCTCAAAAAAAAAATTGGACCCTCCATAATAAAATGCACAAAATCGGTCGATCAGCTGATCGATTTGTATGAAGAGTGAAAATTTTTTTTTACGATTTCAGCAAAGTCGTACAACAAAAGTTGTTCAGTATGATGAGTAGAAGCCTCAGTTAACGGGACCTACACCAATTTTGTTACACCCTGTATACAGGGTGTAAAAAATTAGTGTATGACCCGTTAACTGCGGGGGTTCAACGTATCATACTGCATCATACTGAACAATTTTCCTAAGAAGCTCATGGTCAATACTTAAAAAAAATAGGATTTTTTTCATCATCATTATCATCATGTTAACTCATCTACGTCCCCACCGAGGGGCTCGAGCCTACCCTAAATTAGGGCGATCGGGTCTTAGTCGACCACGCGGGCCCAGTGCGGGTTGGTCGACTTCACACAAAACCTTCGAGTTTCTTCGCAGGTGTGTTGTGCAGGTTTCCTCACGATGTTTTCCTTCACCGTTAAAGCAATCGGAGAGTATATGTACGTAAGTTTCGAAAAACTCATTGGTACATTGGCTTTTGGATTTGAACCCGGCACCTCTGGTTAGGACGACCGAGTCGTTACCGGTTGAGCCACCGACGCTTCAATTTTTTTTCGATTTTTTTTTTACAAAGGTATAATCCATAAAATAATCCATCAGTGACACCCACGTCTAATATTTTTTAAATGTAGCCTAAAATCATATAAGGGTTTTTTTATTTTTTCAATCTCATTTCGTTTTGTAGCCCTCGTCCAGACGCATCTTTTGACATCCCAATTAGCCACGTAGTCCCAAAACCCACGATACCAGGGCGATGTCGCACTTTCGCTGAAAATCGGGCCAAAATATATACTTAATGTTTAAAATTAAAAAAAATAAGATTATCACTCGCGTGCCGCACACACCGCGCCCCCACGATATCCACAGGGGCGAACCCGCGAGCAACAGCTAGTAACAAATAAACTAAATTTCATCACATTAATCTCTGCCACTACATAACGTTATGTCAACGAAAGACCCTTAGTTCAAATGAAAGAACTGTAGAAGATGCGTTCATCCATCAATTTCTAATACGTGACCTACAACAATGGGTGTGAGTAACAATGAACAAACATATATATATACCTAAAGGAAAGGTCGCTGCAAAATTCAAAGAAGAAACAATGGTGTTTAATTAATCAACTCATGGCAAGTTGCGTTCTAAATGAGACATCGCATCGGTAAGCTTTTGTTCTATTGTTTGCGCTCCCAGTAATCCACTGAGCGGAGCCGAGTGGTGTGAAACAGGAGTGACATAATTTCTAGATTATTTCACCATAATACGATTCTGGTTGTTCATTTGAAAAGCGTCGGTGGCTCAACCGGTAACGACTCGGTCCCCCTAACCAGAGGTGCCGGATTCAAATCCGGACGGCCAATGTACCAATGAGTTTTTCGAAACTTACATACATATACTCACCGATTGCTTTAACTGCCTGCGAAGAAACTCGAAGGTTGTGTGTGAAGTCGACCAACCCGCACTGGGCCCGCGTGGTCAATTAAGGCCCGATCGCCCTAATTCAGGGTAGGCTCGAGCCCCTCGGTGGGGACGTATATGAGCTGATATGATGATGTCCTTTGGAACAACTCTATTGTGTCTTTCTACCTAGATCAAGGAAAAGTCGACAATCTACCCACGATTCCTTTGTTGGACATCGATGTGGAATTTCTATCAAAAGACTGATATTAACTTTGTTTAAAGTAGAAAGGAAACGAGACCAAACGGCTAGCTTCGCCAAATAAATGTATCTACCCAAACGTCCCTAATTTATGTGCCAATAAACACACGCCTGATATCATTTAATTACTACTATACGTAGTAGTAGTAATTCAATGCCTGATATGCAAGATATAAAACGCATTGGAAACTTTGGTCGCAGGGATCTCGATTTTTATCACCAATTACAAAACATATAAAAGTGAAATTTTGTAAACTGATTCTTCATTCCAATGACATCATTTTGTCAGTTGCAGAAACAGGATTCGTTAACTTTTGTAGCAGAAAAAAACATATCAAAGAAACCTCTTTTAAAACAGAGATTTATATTCTACAGGCAAACCAGACCGATTTAATACCTCTGAATATTCTTAGTCAATTAGTCTAAACACACACTTTAATATGCCAGTTGGATTTTTTAAAAGTGCAAAAGTGTGGTTATTTTCTTTACTCCTTAAACGTAAAGAAAAAGACAGAGACAACTGTTCCGATCAATGCCTCGCCTTATTTCTAAGATATGTACGTGCCAACAATCATATAATAGGGGATCGGACTGCTAGTCATTTGAGTTACTTTTTATGATCTGTCAAAAACTAAATTTTGTTCTAAAAATGTTTGAAATACCCACAAGTGACGTCATAGATTTTAAGCTTCATTGACGATTATTTACTTATTTTGTGAATTTGATCAATTAAAAATTGAAGACGTGATGGAAAAACACAACAAGTAAGGTTTTTTGAACCTTCAAGAGGAGAGCAATTTAGGAAATCATATTTCAGATTTTATTTTTGATGCAGTCCGATCACCGTGATTAAACTTAAACAATTGAAAGTAATTTGGTCTTTTTCTACATAATATTTTTGTATTTTTATATTTTAAAAAAATAATAAGAATCAACGCCCTTAATTATCATGATAGTTATCGGATAATTATCAAACAAAATAATTATCTTGATAATTTCGAATCCTGATTGTCAACAATGGCAAACCATGGTGTAAAATCTAGCCGTTAAACAACCGAGGCTGATCAATTTCTCTAGCTCCCTGTTCTGCTTCAGGACAACGCTAGAACCACACACTGCACAAGAGACGGTCGCTAAATTAGAGGAGTTGCGATTGGACTGTCTCCGACACCCACCATACTCCCCGGACCTTGCTCCAACAGATTACTAATTTTTTTTCCAGAATTTGGACAACTTCCTGCAAGGAAAAAAGAATAGTCGAGGTGTTGAAGCGTTAAAGGTTAGAATTTCACATTTATAATATTAAGTAAGGATTTCCCACAAATGTGATATAACGATGACATAGATTTCCACAATGTCATATATGTGGGTATTAAATAGTTTTTTATTCCGTTTTAACAACATGTCAGGTCCACGATGAGGCACGTGTGAAAATATTTTTTTCATTATCTGTTGCATTCCAAACATATCTCAGACTAGCTGTTGCCCGCGGCTTCGTCTCCGTGGATGTGGAGAGTGAGCGGGTTTTTTTAGTCTATGTCTATCCTGAAATTACATTCTAACTATCGGTGACATTTTTTAAATCGCATGAAGAATTTCGAAGATTATCTCCCACATAAAAACTATTCTCTCGTCGTGTGGCACAATTAACCGTGCTATCCAAGGGATAGAGATAGACGGCAGTTGCCTGGTGTTACACTACAAAATCTAGATAGAGGATTCGCGAGGCTCTTTGACTGTTCAATCAATCAAACCTGACCAAATCTAACATCGCTCGTTTCGCGAGCTTATTTATTTTTTGTTTTTCACTTCGCTTAGTTTAATTGTAATGTCACTACTAAGTTTAAAATGTTATTAGTGAAATTGTAAACAATATGTTACAGTTCACAATATTTCGACAGTTCACAATCTCGCGAAATAAATCCCGTTAGATTATAATCTAAACAGTTTCAGTACAATGAAAAAGTTTTTCAGTAAGATTATAATCTAACGGAATTTACAATCTTACGTTGACATATACAAGGGAGGATAGCTAAATCTACTTATTCATTATCAATGACGCAAGAAAAACGTTTTCATTGTATGTACTGAAACTGTATACTCTCGTCTGTGGACATTTCAATTACAAAAAAAACCAAGTGCGACATGGGGTCACACAAACAGGGTACCCGCACCAAAAATTTTACTACCAAAAGAACAATACCTTTCAGTATATACTTTGCACTAGGTAAATATTCTACTTAGTCCGGAATTCGGAAAATTTATTTTTCACGTGGGAACGTAAGAACCCCAAAAGTTACACGTTCGACTTTGGATCACTGACTTACATATGTCTACCAAATTTAAACTCAAGCGGTCCGGTACTTTCGGAGCAAAAAAGACGGACGGAGAGACATCCACGCGATTGATTCTATAATGGTTCCGTTTTTTCCTATTATACGGAACCCTAAAAACAGCCACTATTTAACTACATTAAAAAAACATCGGAAGTCTTCCTCAGGATTGCCAACCGAAGCGAAAAATCAAGTCCCAACCGAAGACCTCACAGACAATATTGCCACAATATAGAAAAGTAACTCTATTGTTATATTGCACACCTACAATAACAGTACAATAGAAGTGACTACAATAATTGGCATTGACATTGTATAATCCAATATCTTGAAGTCGGCCAAGTGGAACAGCAACCAAGTACGGTCCAGTGTCGGAAACCAAATCAAAGTATATATAGGATACTAGCTTTTTCCCGCGGCTTCGCCCGCGTGGACATCGTTTTTATGACCGTCTTTAAGGGTGATTAGTAAATTATGTCGTTTCCCACCTACTCAACCATCTCTGTGCAAAAAATCACAACAATCGAGTATTTTTTAGTTCCCTCAGGAACTGCATTAGTTTATACTATTTTTCCGATATAAAAAGTAGCTTTTTTCCTTCCCCGTGACACAGGCTACCGGCATACCAAATTTCATAAAGATTGGCCAAGGCGTTGAAGCTTGAAAGGTTACAAACAAACAAACACATTTTCACATTTATAATATTAGTAAGGATTGTACATTTTGACGATGGAGCGTATTAACTCTAGTACAATTAGACTCCTACTCATTTAAGTTCCGGGGCCTATAATTAGTACTAACATACAGTATGGACACCCCCGACCGCTCTCTAAATTGCGACCTCACCCCCTGGTCACCCAGATTGATTACAGTTTTTGGTTGTCGAATGTATAGGAATTCGCCGCCATTTTGTTTGTTCCGTTATTCCTTTTTTGAAATGTAATTCCTGACCCGTTGTATGATGTGTCCAGGGTGTGACCAAATACGACGGAAACGAGTTCTAAACCAGTGGTTTTGACTATGTTTAGCATCATGATCATCATATCAGTCGAAGGAAGTCCACTGCTGGACATAGGCCTCCCACGGATTTCCACGACGACTGGTTCTGCGCTGCCCGCATCCAGCGGCTTCCCGCGACCTTCGCCAGGTCGTCGGACCACCGAGTGGGAGGCCTGCCTACGCTACGTTTTCCGGCAAGCGGTCGCCACTTTAGAACTTTACTAGCCCAACGGCAACCTGTTCTACGAGCTATGTGCCCCGCCCATTGCAACTTAAGTTTAGCAATTCTGATAGCTATGTCGGTTACTTTGATTCTTATTTTCGGTTCCTTTGCTTATGTTTATATTAAAGTTTCATTTTTATTCACAAATTGGTAAGCCCTTGGCATCATCGCATGATGGTAAGTGACAATGATGCCAAACATGGAGGTGAGCTTACCAAGATTCCCCAACGCAATGGGCAACTGGCTATCTTTAAATCGGAACACATCAATGTTATTAGCATTAATGTTTGGCGGCTAGACTTATAACATGGTGGTAGCTGCTAGACAGGCCTTAGAAAATGTACCAAACAAACCGAGTCTTACAAAGTTAGACTCCCACCGGGAATCGAACCCGCGAACCCCTGATGTGAAGTTAATGGACTTAACCGATACGCCACGGAGGTGGTAAAAGTGGTTTCGATCAATCCTTGCATGTTGTTGTTATATGTTAGTTTTCAGTTGACTCCCAAAAAGGAGGGCAATGTTTTTCGGGTGTGTGTATGTATGTCTGTTTCATTGGCTGAGTCTGTAACCTATATACGGCTAGATGGGTTTTCGAATGCGAGGTGTCGTTAGATTCGTCCTGGTCCCGTGAGTGACACAGGATACTTTTTATCCGACTGCCCAAAAAAGGGGGGTAATGTTTTTATGCAAAACTAGAATAAAGAAGTATATTATTCTTAACATTCTCTCCAGTTGTCCCCTCTAGCGCTACTCTAAAGGGGACAAATGGGACGAATTGTAACCCGGGTGAAAACTAGGATGTTTTTCCCAGTTGTCTGATCTGGCACGAAGCAGAAGGGGTCAGATGGGAAGATTTGTCACCCCGGTGAAAACTGGGAAAAAAACCAGTTGTCACCCCCCCTGACAGTGCTAGAGGGGACAGCTGGGAACAAACGCGTTGCCCCGAGGCGCTTTGGGGTTTCTTTTATATACAAACCTTGCCCTGGCAATTACGAACACAACAAAACAAGACATCAACGCAAGTGACACGAAAATGATTTATTTTTCATTCAGCTCGGAATCCTTAGCGGGATTATACGACTCACACTTGGCTGGTTTTTATAAATTGTTATAATTCAGAATTAGTAATATAATCACAACAAGTTTCACGCTTGTGTGTATGTACTATTGTATTTAATAAAATAAATTTTTTAAAAAAAACATTAAAAATAACTCCTATTATTTTTTACTGTTTCAAATTTTTCCTAGTATTAGTTGTCATAGCGGCAATAGTAAAAAATTTGACTGTCTACCTATTAAAGTTTGTAAAATACAGCTCGCTGACAGACAGGCAGCGGGGGCGGCTGTGGCTGCACGGAACCCTAAAAGTAATTTTAATGTTTTAGTTTAAAACTGGCTTTGTCCTTGTTAAAACTAAGTTCACATTTACTTTATTAAATGAAAAGTTAGGTTACTAAATACAATCCGAGATTTACTTTTTAGGAAGACCTTCTGATGGATTATGGAGCAAACGCGAGAACAACTACCACCTGAATCTATTTATTTCTTTTTTTATACCAGCCGATAATCATCATACCACTCATATACGTCCCCACCGAAGGGCTCGAGCCTACCCTAAATGAATTAGGGCGATCGGGCCTTAGTCTATCACGCGGGCCTAGTGCGGGTTGGCGACTTCACACACAACCTGCAAGTTTCTTCGCAGGCGCGTGCAGGTTTCCTCACAATGTTTTCCTTCACAGTAAGAGCGTCGGATAAACGTACATATTAAATCGAAATTCGAAAACACATCGGTACGTGGCAGGATCGAACCACGACCTCCCAGACAGGAGGTAGCAGCCCTTGCCATTACGCCAACGACGACGCAAATTTTATACTTAGTTCACATTAACTTTATAAGACCTTCTGATGGATTATGGAGCAAACGCGAGAACAACTACCACCTGAATCTATTTTTTTCTTTTTTTTATCTATAATTTCTTCAAGACGAGAGTCAATAGGCACCATTTGAGCTTGCGTGTTACATCCTCGGCTGCATCGGCACTTACCATCAGGTGAGGTGCAGCCAAACGCACTCAAATTTTTAATTAAAAAATAATTTGTTAAATTTTCGTCGTTACCGTCCTATCTGTCTGTCCCTTGTTGAGGTAAATTTATTTATGATGAAGCATTATTTTGGCTGTATAAAATATGTAGGATTTTCCTTTGCGTCTAAGGCGTAGTCAAATTTAATCCTCATTTCAGACATACTGAACGATTTATTGGAAGCAAAATTGTACCCAAGAGTAAGTTGCAAAGCCCCAAGGTGTAGGTACTATGACGTGTCTACATAACGTCTGAGGATCGTAGCTCAGGTACCATGGAAAGAAAACGATTGTACGTTATGAACAAGGCTATAGAGCTATATTTATTCACTTCGTAAAATATATGCTCTGTCAGCTGACTTATTATTGGTATGTTCACATAGCTAATACTAGCTGTCCCGGCGAACTACGTACCGCCTTACATTACATTACACTGCCTTACCCTACCCTAACCTACACTACACTACCCTACCCTACACTACACTACCCTACTCTACACTACCCTACCCTACACTACTCTACCCTACCCTACACTACCCTACCCTACCCTACCCTACACTACCCTACCCTACCCTACCCTACACTACCCTACCCTACACTACACTACACTACACTACCCTACCCTACCCTACCCTCCCTACCTTACATAAGAACCTTCTCCTGACAATAACGAACTCGACAAAAAAAGAATTAGCGAAATCGGTCCAGCCGTTTAGGAGGAGTTCAATGACTAACACACGGACAGAAGATTTATATATATAAAGAAGATATACTCTTGCTGTGGAAAACACACATAAGAGGGACCTCTGCCCTGGCGTGCGGCCACAGATAGATATTACTTTTGATAAAGGACCTCTGTCCTGACTCGCGGTCTCCAATGGAATAAATCTCAACTGTTTCGGAAAGCTTTCGAATGACTTACTAGTTTGAATTTGAACTTAGTTTTATTAATACGATTCGCGCTGGCAAATAACAAAGGAGGCGCGAGTGCGAAAGTGTAAAGATATACGATCTTTACAGTTCTGAATGATTTCTATACTTGTGTAACGCAATTGGTCGATAAGAAAATTGTACCAAAAAGGACGATCAAGTTTATCTGACACGTCGATCTAAAACTTAATCTTTATGTATATAAAATTTCGGTGTACACATGTTCGTCATTCGTCTCCAGCCTAACGGGTCCAAAGAACTATCTAGGTGACACCATAAGTACAAAAAAATAAACATCAGAATCGTTTAAGCAGTTTAGGAGGAGAAGAATTACAAAGACACGCACACCGGAATTCTATGTGTATAAAGAAGATTTCCGACCAAATTCAAAACACAGGCGGAGCGTCGGGGCAGTACCAGTACAAGGCACCCACTGGTAAATTTATTTATCTATTTATATATCATATAAAAGGAAGCCGTGCTAATAACACCATTTATAACTCAAGAACGGCTGGACCGATTTCGCTAATTATTTTTTTGTTGAGTTCGTTATTGTCCGGAGAAGGTTGTAGGGTAGGGTGGTGTAGTGTAAGGTGGAACGAAGTTCGCCGGGACAGCTAGTATAAAATAGATGACGTAGATCGGTGGCGTAACGGCTAGGGCCGCCGCCTCCTGTGCGGGAGGTCGTGGTTCGAATCTTGCCTCGTACCAATGTGATTTCAATTTAGATTTCATATGTACGTTTATCCGATTCCTAATTCAGGGTTAGGCTCGAGCCCCTCGGTTGCGACGTATATGAGCTTATATGATGAATGACGTAGATTCAATGTCACACAATTTAACTTATTTGACAGGACTAACCTAAAGAAGAACGGCAAAGTGGGTACCACCCACCAATAAGACTTCAACCGATGGCAGACTTATGCCAGTTTTTTTGACAACAAATTACTAGTAATCCCGGGATTTTTTTTTATATATTTCTCTAACTCTAGCTGTTGGAGTAATTTTAAAAGAACATCGGTGGCGTCATGGCTAGGGCCGCTACCTCCTGTCCGGGAGGTCGTGGTTCGAATCCTACCACGTGCAGTGTTTTAGAATTTCGATTTCATATGTACATTCATCCGACGCACGCTCTTACGGTGAAGCTAAACATCGTGCGCGAGGAAACCTGCACAGTGCACACGCCTGCGAAGAAACCCGAAAGTTGTGTGTTTATGTCGACCAACCCGCACTGGGCACTCGTGGTCGACTAAGGCCCGATGGCCCTATTTCAGGGTAGGCTCGAGCCCCTCGGTGGGGATGTATATGAGCTGATATGATGATGGGAGTAATGTAATAAATACTGCTAATCTTTGATTAAAAATAATGAGATGACCAATTTTTTATTAAGTTTATAATCTGAGAATAACAAACTAGTATTTCCGGTTTCTTCTATGTTCTTATTTGTTGGGAGTGATTTCATAAATATTTCTTAACTTAATGTTATTAATGATTAAAAACTATCAAAGATGACCTTCTTTTTATTAAGTTTATAGTCAGAGACTGACAAGGGGATATTTTATAGTCTATGCTAAGTTCTACTGTCACTCCACTTGTCTACTAATCCCATGTGTTTAAAAGTAGTCCAAATAAGAAAAAAAAATCCTGTGTACCATTATACTTGATATTTCTTTAACCCTAAGTTATAGAAATATACTGTAATTACTTTTTTTCTTAGTCTATCTAATGCAAGCATTTTCATATCCCGTGGATATGCATAAGTAGGATACCCATCATCATCATCATCATACCAGCTCATATACGTTCCCACCGAGGGGCTCGAGCCTACTCTGAATTAGGGCGATCGGGCCTTAGAAGATCACGCGCGCCCAGTGCGGGTTGGTCGACTTCACACAAAACCTGCAAGTTTCTTCGCAGGCGCGTGCAGGTTTCCTCACGATGTTTTTCTTTCACCGCAAGAGCGTCGGTTTAGCCAAGGAATGCAACTATTTTCGCCATTCGTCTTTAAGCATTCTGTCTTTTTCTTTCTGCATTGAAAAGACAAGGACAGAATGCTAAAATTTTTTAGGCTGTCAAATTAGTTAAATCGCGTTATACTGAATCGGAACCAATGTCCAGAGATGTAGGTTACACGACACCATCAGTATGATACTGGCACACCGTCAATAATAACGACATTACCACGAACAAAAAGCACACCATAGACAAGTGGATCACTTTTTGTTGCCGATGGAACAAAGCGCATTGCGTGCTCTTGCGCACGCACAGTCTACTTCACACGGTACACTGCATAAATTGCGCGGTTACATCTGGAGATCCGCATAGCGATCAGCTGTTGATGAACTTCAAAATAAGCCCGTTTTGAAAAACCTAAAAACTTTGATGTCGATAATGTCAAAAAGTGTCGGAGGCCAAGAGCCTTTTTGGGTCACTGAGCCGGCGCAAAAAAAAAGTAAAATCTTTAAGAGCCCGCTGGAGTTCATAAATCCCATACAAACGTAGTATTTGATTCATTTGTTAACCAAAGAACCGATTTTGAAATAATTTTATATCGATAATCGGATGACGTACATTTGTGTCGGTATTGCATTACTTTTTTGTAAAACGAAACAGGAATCCATTTAATACTAATAAACTTGTTTTCCGTCTTTTACCTAAAAACAAGTTTTTTGACAGACAACAGACACAGATCTCGATCAGCTGATCAGGCAACTTAGTACGGGAAGTTCAAATTTTTTTTTGAGATTTGACTATGGGTTTCATGGGGAAAGTTGTTCAGTTTCATGGGTAGAAGCACCAGTTAAAATAGTTTCAGCTAATTTTGTTAGACCTTATATAAATAAAAAATGTCGTGTCACTATGTTTGTGTTCGTGATCCTCCGAAACGGCTGGACTGATTTCCATGAATTTTTTTTATGTATATATAATATGGTAGGTATGGAAATAGGTTTTAAAGTATATTTCATTATGGCAATACAAGGTTTGCCGGGTCAGCTAGTAAATGATAATTTTTCAGTTAACTGGAAAATGATGACCTGCATACATCAAAGAGAAGATAAATGAGCAGGAAAGCATATCCCGGCTAAGAAGAAGAAATAGACCCACAAAGAGAGTCCCAGTTAACAAATTCCCCGCCCCTGTGTACCTTGGATCTAAAAGTGCCCATTATAGCTGCATTTCCGCGCTGAATGGCAATTGAACACTGCTGGACCTAAAACCAGCTGGTATGTGGGTTTGCGACACGTTGAGCTCTTTCATCATATCAGCGCATATACGTCCCCACCGAGGGGCTCGAGCCTACCCTGAATTAGGGCGATTGGGCCTTAGTCGACCACGCGGGCCCAGTGCGGGTTGGTCGACTTCACACACAAGCTGCGAGTTTCTCCGCAGGCGTGTGCAGGTTTCCTCACGATGTTTTCCTTCACCGTAAGAGCGTCGGATAAACGTACATGTGAAATCTAAATTCGAAATCACAGAACCAATGTGGCAGGATTCGAACCATGACCTCCCGGACAGTAGGGGGCGGCCCTAGCCGTTACGCCACCGACACTCTTAGTTGCTCGTAGAGCTCTTTTTATTATTATATCAGCTCATATACGTCCCCACCGAGGGGCTCGAGTCTACCCTTAATCAGGGCGATTAGGCATTAGTCGACCACGCGGGCCCAGTGTGGGTTGGTCGACTTCACACACAACCTTCGAGTTTCTTCGCAGGCGTGTTGCAGGTTTCCTCACGATGTTTTCCTTCACCGTTAAAGCAATCGGTAAATTGTATGTACGTAAGTTTTTGAAAAACTCATTGGTACATTGGCCGTCCAGATTTGAACCCGGTACCTCTGGTTAGATGGACCGAGTCGTTACCGGTTGAGCCACCGACGCTTTTAGAGCTTTTAGAGCTCTTTATTGCCATAAAATTAGGAACTAAGAACTAACAATGTTTCGGGCAATTGATCTTGTTGTATTACGACCGAGGTATAGAACAAAAATGCAAAAAATCTACAGCAAAATTATTCCTATTTTTTTTTAATTAACCTGATGGTAAGTGACGATGATGCCGAAGATGGAAACGGGCTTATCAGGATTCCCCAACGCAACTGGCTGTCTTATCTTCAAGCTGAAAAGCATTGATGTTTGGCGGCAAGACTTGGATACGATAGTGGTAGCTAGCCAGGCGGGCTAAGAAAATGCCCTTCCACCAACCAAACCGAGTCTTACAAAGTTAAGACTCCTCCTAGAATCGAACCGCGACCTCTCGATGTGAAGCTAATGGATTAAACCATTACGCCATTGGTTAAAAATAAATAATAAAATAAAACGTAACAAGGACAAAACGCACAATTTATTTTTGAACTCTAAAGTGATAATGATAAGTCTTAAAAAGGGCGGACTCATAAATACCTAACTACATAAGTACATAACACACCTTGGGTAGGTGATAAAATGTATGACACACTTTCAACATCCTACTATCCTACTAATATTATAAACGCAAAAGTTTGTAAGAATGTATGGATGTATGTTTGTTACTCTTAGACGAAAAAACTACTGAACAGATCCGACTGAAATTTTGTAGGTAGACAGATTAGGACCTGGATTAACACATATGCTACTTTTTTCCACGCTCGCAAATCCGCTTGCAGTTCGCGCACTGCGCACGCTCGAAAAGTCATTGAAACGTTGTCTACGCGGAGGAAGCCGCGGGAAACGGCTAGTTCTCAATAAAACATAGTAACGTAGGTATATTATACGTAGTTACTTTGCTTTGTCACGTGTAGCAACGTCGCTCTCATCTTTATACAGACACATTATATTTTTTATGTTTCAAAAGAGTCCGCCTTTGCCACATTATGTATTTTTAAATTTTACATATATTCCAATTTCCAAAATATTTTGTATGATTTAAAAGAGATAAGTCTGCCTTTGCAATATTATGTATAAAATAGAAAAACTAAAATATAAAAACCGTTAGATTATAATCTAACTATCTGGGATCTATCTCGCGAGATTGTAAACTGTCGAAAGATTGTGAACCGCAACATACTTCTTAGAATTTCACTAGTGTCATTGTAATCTCACTAGAGACATTACAATAACAATAAGCGAAGTGAGTAACATTAGATAAAAGAGCGAGCGAAGCGAGCGATGTTAGGTTCGGTCAGGTTTGATGGATTAAACAGTCAAAGAGCCTCCCCTTGGGTAGCAGAATGCTTCGCAGAAGAAGAAATCATCGGTTTTATTCGGAGATACAAGAATGGGCCGTGAAATTGTAAGCAGATTGATAATTTACCGTTAAATTATAATCTAACTGAATTTAGTGTAATGAGATTGTAATATCGCGGATTTGACAATATCCCGTTGCGGCGACATATACAGGATGTAACAAAATTGGTGTAGCTCCCGTTAACTGAGGGTTGTACTCTTCATACTGAAAAACTTTCTCCAAGGAACCCATAGTCAGTTCTTAAAAAAAAATTGGACCCTCCACACTACAATACACAAAATCGATCGATCAGATTAAACGATTTGAATGAAGAGTAAAAAAAATATACGTTTTCAGCAAAGTCGTAGAACAAAAGTTGTTCAGTATGATGAGTAGAAGCCCCAGGTAACGGGACCTACACCAATTTTGTTACCACATGTATAAGCAATAAAGAGTTTACAAACAAACAAATATAACTATGTTCAGAATCAGAATCAGAATCAGAGTTTTTATTGTTGATTATGGTACAAAGATCTTAAAGTAATATAAAGTTTCACATAATCTGCCTAAAGAGGCATACAATACATTTCAGCTTACACAAAAAAAAAATACATAAAAAATAGAAAAAACATATTAAAAATTGCATAATACCTTTAAATTTTAAATTATTAATGTCAAATGTTGTGCTCAAGAACATAAATTTAACAAACAAGACCTACATAGTAAGGATTAAATCCAACACATAAACTACAAACACATGACCAACAGATTCTTAAAATAGCAAAGTAACTGTAAATCAAGATCCTCCTTTATGAAGTCGGCTTAAGATAACGATAACGATGACCGCAGTTGTTATTTCTGCACCATTTACACTGAAGTATGAACACAAAGGGGTTGTTCGAAAGGACACAAAGGAGTTGTTCGAAAGGTCTGGAATAACCTTTTTTATGCTCCATTGTTTCAAGTGTTAAGTTTAGTACCTACCTGGGCCCTGTGGTTCTTTGAAGTAATGAGGACAGTACAACAGCCTTACGATGACGACGGCCATAGACTAGGTTTGGTTTTGTATATAAAGCTACTACCATAAAGTACAGAGGCCAGCACATCAAGCTAGACACTCGTAGTGCGATTGATAACAAGAAAGTTATCAATAAAGAATTGTATTGTATTGTACAGAGGCCAGCACATCAAGCTAGACACTCGTAGTGCGATTCTGATCCATACGCATTTGGCATAAGAACGGTACAAAGTTCAAAGTGTTTAGTTTAATGTATATGAAACTCAGAACCTGCTCATAAAATTTCACGAGAATCGGTTGAGAAATGCGACCTGTAGAGGCGAACAGCGGAACATCCGGACGTACGAAAGCATTTTTGCTTAAGCTGAGACGGAGACAGTCAATAAAGGGTACCTAAATGTGTAATGTACCAGACACAAACCATAGTAACGCCAGAATTAGGTTATCTTTGGCATTGTTACTTAATATTTTTTTCCACAAAGTGATTTTTTCAATGACTTACTCGATGGCTCAGTGGTTAGTGCCCTTGACTACTGATCCGAGGGTTGTGGGTTCGATCCCCACCCAGGGCAAGCATTTGTGTGATGAGCAGATTTGTTTGCTCTGTGTCTGGGTGTGAAATATATCTATATATGTATGTATTTAAACGTATATAAGTAAGTATGTATATCAGTCTCTGGTACCCATAACACAGGGAATCCTACTTTGGGGCCAAATGACCATGTGTAATTTGTCCCAGAATATTTATATTTATTTTTTATTTATTTATTCAATCGTTTATCAGATCAATGTAAGTACTTCACCACTATTTTCTACAGAGAAGAGTAACTCTTTTTGCAGCATAACCTTGAAATGTAAGGTTCAATTGAAATTATAGTAGTTATTTTCATAAAAATTTTAACTTAAAAGATATTAGAAATCATTAAAAAAGGACAATAATTGATAGAACTGATGATAGGTATGTGTGAGTGTTCGTGAACGGGGTGTAATTTAACCCTGCAGCGGTCGCGCGGATTACGTAATCCACGGTAATAAAAAATGAAATTATTCGTAAACAGTTCAAGTGTGTTACACAGGACTCCGTGTACTTTAAGTATGACAGTCCCTACCCCAGCTCTGTTCATTCCAAATATGTATGTAGTTCCTGTTAAGAAAATAATAGTTGATTTGTTTTCGCAATAAGCG
The DNA here is from genome assembly GCA_947284805.1 of Coleophora flavipennella. NCBI lineage: Eukaryota > Metazoa > Arthropoda > Insecta > Lepidoptera > Coleophoridae > Coleophora > Coleophora flavipennella. The sequence continues at coordinate 9,795,388 of OX369269.1, forward strand.
TTAACAAGTATCTAGGTCTCATATAATTCAAAGTAAATTTTCAAAGACGATTTATAAGAAATATGTGTTTCGGTTTATTTTGATAAAACTGTTAAATTAAAGACCGTAGATTGCTCTTCGCGAACACCGTTGTCTCTTTACCAATCGTTGGTCATCGAATGAAATCCTGTCTTTACTGCACAATTCAGAAACTTTATAACAGCATTTTCCATAGCCGTCTTTACAACCTCGGCGAATAAATAAAACCTGTTCGGATCATATCGAATCGAAAGCCTTTGCCTCGCTGTTTCATGTTTTAAATTTAATAAAAAAAAAACTCATCCAAGCATATATGGTACATGGCATTGGAATCAGTTTTTGGTGGTAGATAAAGTACGCGAATATAAGACACTGGTTTTAGGGATCCAGAGTGAAATGGCAAAAATGAAACTTATAATTTCCTCATGTCCGTCCGTCCGTATGTCCCAGTCATTTTTTTCTCTGCCACTAATTAATCTACAGTAATGAAATTTTGTATTTTGGGTGTGTATGACACGAAATGGAAATTGAAGTCAATATGTCAAAAATGACCGAAAAGGCCTTAGTACCATATACCACATACATACGCTGCGGCAGATTATACAGAAGACCGAAGAGTACAATCAGCCACTATGCTTGGCGTTTGTGGACTATGAGAAGGCCTTTGATTCAGTCGAAACCTGGGCTGTGCTACAGTCTCTCCATCGGTGCTAAATTGACCATCGATACATCGAGGTGTTGAAGTGTCTGTATGAAAACGCCACCATGTCGGTTCGCCTCCAGGAACAGAACTCGAAACCTATCCAGTTGCAGCGAGGGGTGAGACAGAGTGACGTTATATCTCCGAAACTGTTCACCGCCGCCCTGGAAGATGTTTTTAAGCTTCTGGACTGGGGTGGACTCGGCATCAATATCAACGGCGAGTACATATCCCACCTCGGATTCGCTGACGATATCGTGGTCATGGCTGAGACTATGGAAGACCTAAGCACAATGCTCGATGCCTCAGTAAAGTCTCTCAACAAGTGGGTCTTAAAATGAACATGGACAAGACGAAAATAATGTTAAATGTCCGTGTCGCACCCACCCCTCTAAAGGTTGGAGACTCTACACTGGAAGTTGTTGAAGAATATGTATACCTGGGACAAACAGTCCAGCTAGGCAGGTCCAACTTCAAGAAAGAGATCAATCGACGAATCTAACTCGGCTGGGCAGCGTTCGGGAAGCTTCGCAATATTTTCACGTCCCAAATACCGCAGTGTCTCAAGACTAAGGTCTTTGACCAGTGTGTGTTGCCAGTGATGACTTACGGAACTGAGACATGGTCGCTTACTATGGGCCTCATAAGAAGGCTCAAGGTCATCTAAAGGGCAATGGGGCGTGCTACGCTCGGAGTTTCTCTGCGTGATCGAATCAGAAACGAGGAGATCCGCAGGAGAACTAAAGTAATCGACATAGCTCACAGAATTGCTAAACTGAAGTGGCAGTGGGCAGGGCACATAGCTCGTAGAACAGATGGCCGATGGGGCAGTAAAGTTCTCGAGTGGCGACCGCGCACCGGAAAACGTAGCGTAGGCAGGCCTCCCACGCGGTGGACCGACGACCTGGTGAAGATCGCGGGAAGCCGATGGATGCGGGCAACGCAGGACCGGTCGTCGTGGAAATCCTTGGGGGAGGCCTTTGTCCAGCGGTGGACGATTTCCGGCTCATATGATGATGATGATGTAAAAAATATTATATTGTTTTCGATTTTCCCGTGGGAATAAGACGTTTTCCTAGGGTAAAAAGTAGCCTATCTCCTATTCCAGGACCTAACCTATATGTGTGCCAAGTTTCATCCCGATCCGTCCAGTGGTTGAAGAGTGAAAGAGTAACAAACATCCATACATACAAACTTTCACATTTATAATATTAAGTAGGATATTTCCATGTACCCAAAAATATTGAGTATACATCATGTTTTAAATGTACCTTACAATGGTGAATGCGGTTGTCAAAAACCAGCCTAGTGTGAGTCGGACTCGCGCATCAAGGGTTCCGTACCAAAACACATTTATATACGAAAACCAACAAACATCAACGAGTAGGTACCATAATCACATTCAAGAAAAACTTAACTTTGTAGTTGAAAAAATGCTATTACATACATAGATATACCTCAAGGTCAATTCTCCACCTGAAAATATAAGTTTGTAGTCGCAAACATTTTCATTGCGATTTAACTACAAATTTTTAATTTTCGTTTTTTTTTATTCACAATTGGTAAATTTTTCCTTTACTTATGCTGTGAGACCATGCTTTTTGGTAAACGGGAAAAACTCTAGGTTTTGATTTACTTTCGGATATCAAAATGTGATCGTTATTGCCGTATTTTTTTATTTCTTTAGCTTGATTTTTTTCACAGCTTTAAGCGACTGTAGATCTTAGTAACTGATATCAATTTCAACTTGACATCTCCACGTGATCCTGGGAAAGAGGGTTTTGAGAGACACAGACAGACGGACAACAAAATTATTTTAAGGCGACGCATTGATTGGATCAGTCGTCTGTTTTTTACGTTTAAAGAGTACCTAACCTACATAAAATCACCACACTTTTGCACTTTAAATTTTCAATGTTTTTCCGTTTCAATAAAAAAAAATACAATTAATTTTTTATCACCACACTTTTGCACTTTTTCAATGTTTTTTCGTTTCAATTGAAAACTACGATTTTTTTAAAATCCAACTGGCATATTGAAGTGTGTGTTTAGAGTTAGACTAATCGACTTAGAAAATTAAGATATTTAAATCGGTCTGGTTTCCTTATGGAATGCAAATCTCTGTTTAAAAGGTTTCTTTGATAAGTATTCTTTTATGTAAAAGTTAACAAATCGTGTATCTGCAACTGACAAAATGAAGCCATTAAATAAGGAATCAGATTACAAAATATCTTTTTCATATGTTTTGTAATTGCTCGAGATCCCTGTTATCCCTGTGACCAAAGTTTTAAATGCGTAGCCTTAAAAGAGTTCCTTTATAGGGTTCTGTACTCAAAGGGTAAAAACGGGACCCTATTTCTAAGACTCCGCAGTCCGTCCGTCTGTCACCAGGCTGTATTTCATGAACCATGATTAGCTAGACAGATAAAATTTTCACAGACGATGTATTTCTGTCGCCGCTATAACAACATATACTAAAAATTTGAAAAAGTTAAGGTCTCCATACAAAATAGTTTTTTTTTTTAAACGTGAAGAAACTAGCGCCATCTAGTATGATGGTACGGAACCATTTGTGCGCGGTTCTGACTCGAACTTAACCGGGTTTTTTTTTCCTTTTGAGATACAAAACCATAAAAATTATTCAAATTCTTGCGAAAATTTAATATTTGAGTGAAAACCGATTACCACGTTTATGGTTATTTTTAGTTGTGTGTGCGGCATACACAATAATTTGAGCATCACGTCTTGAAATGTACTGTACAATGATGAATGCGATTGTCAAAAATTATTAAAATCCTAGCGAAAATTGAGAATTTGGTGACGTAAAAAACACGTGAAAAGATTCATGGTTATTTTTAGCTGTGTGTGAGACATTCACAATTATTCAAAGAACTTCGTCTATTCTGCGTTTTTAGAAACAGTGTCACTACTACATACATCTCTTACAGAGGCATAACTCATGCCAATTCAATGTTTCCTATTCTAGGTACTTGTATAATGGATTTCGTAAAATATGATTAGTATTTATTAAGGCGGTAATATTACAGATTTTCGTTATTTTTGACGTCAATTACTCCTAAACGATGGAAAACCCAAGGTTGAAAAAAATATCCTTAGATGATGTCCCTTAAAGTCAAAAGCTCTTAGAAACACGGTTGAGCAGTTTTGGCTCGATAGAAAAAAATCCCAAAGATAGGTCTACACCGTTACTTTTAAATGTAGTTATGAATAATATTTTGAAGTATAAATAAAAAAAAATATACAACAATATTTGTTATAAGTATACAAAGTGAGTAATGTTATTATTTTTTATACTTTCATAGTAGTTTTATTTTCATATTTGTTATAATTATACAAAGTGAGTAATGTTATTATTTTATATACTTTCATAGTATTTTTGAATGAAACGAAAAACTGTGGTTATTTTCTTTACTCTTTACACGTAAAGAAAAAGACAGAGCCAACTGTTACAATCAATACCTCGCCTAAAATTAAAAACGCTAAACACGTTAAAAAACCGACTCCCATCGCAACAACTTTGTTCATTTTTACATTATTATTTTTGGTTTTTGTTAATTTTCTAATAAAGTACTACACCGATTTTGATAAAATTTATATGGGACCACACGGGTAGCCCTAGCTTGCAAATAAAAAAAGAATTATAAAAATCGGTTTACCCAGTCAAAAGTTCTGAGGTAACACACATAAAAAAAACAACATACAGACGAATTGAGAACCTCGTCCTTTTTGGAAGTCGCTTGAAAACAAGAAAAGCTTAAAAGGAAGAAAATATCGTCATGAAATAGGTGCCAAATGGAAAAACACCCACTCAGACAATATTCAAATTATTTAACAATACCCATGATCATTAACTATCATCGATCCATCGCTTAACTAAACACTTTGTTTTTAAGTAGGTATCTATCATAAATCATCTATATTTATCCTTACTAATATTATAAATGTGAAAATTTGTTTGTTTGTTTGTTTGTTACCTTTTCACGCTGACATAGGCTACTTTTTATCCCGGGAAAATAGCATAATTTGATGCAGTTCCTGAGGGAACTAAAAAAAAATACTCGATTGTTGTGATTTTTTGCACAGAGATGGTTGAGTAGGTGGAAAAAGACATAATTTACTATCACCCTTAAAGACAGTCATAAAAACGATGTCCACGCAGGCGGAGCCGCGGGAAAAAGCTAGTATACTAATATTATAAAGAGGTAAAGTTTGTATGTAGGAGGTAATCTTCGAAAATGCTTATCCGATTTAAAAAAGTCTTTCAACAATAGTTAGAATGGAATTTCAGGATGGACATTGGGTAAAAAACGCCGATTATTCTCGATATCCACGGAGGCGAAGCCGCGGACAACAGTTACAATACATATACAGAGTGTAACAAAATTGGTGTAAGTCCCGTTAACTGCGGCTTCTATACTCATCATACTGAACAGTTTTTGTTTTACGAATTTGCTGAAATCGCCGAAAAAAAAATTAACTCTTCATACAAGCGACCAATTTTGTGCATTAATGTATGGAGGGTCCAATTATTTTGAGAATTGACTATGGGTTCCTTGGGGAAAGTTGTTCAGCAAGATGCGTAGAACCCTCAATTGACGAATCCTACTTACACCAATTATTTTACATCCTGTATAAAAAAACAATAAGACTGATCTTCACTTGAGAACGGCTCGAGCGATTGGAATATTTTTTGTGTTGTGCTCGTAATAGTCAGGACGTTTGTATATTAAAAAAAAACCAGTGAGCCGCTTGTGGTTCGCGCACCACGTAACGGGAGCGAAGCCGCGGGCAACAGCTAGTATAATATAATATTCAGGAACAAATTGCACACGGTCATCTAGCACAAAACTACAATCACCTATACTATGGAACCAGAGAGTGATAACGTAGGTATGTATATAGATATTACACAAAAATAAACAGAGCAAACAAACCTTTCATCACACGATTGTTTGCCCTGAGTGGAGATCGAACCCACGATCCTCGGCTCAGTAGGCAGGAGCGCTAACCACTAGACCACTGAGTCGGTCAATCTTAAGATCTTAAAAAACAAAAACATTACTACGTGCGATTCCTGTTTTGCAAGACTATACCACAGTATTACTATATAACTGCATACAGTAGCGCAACGAATGTACTTACGCAGAGCAACGGAAGCACAGATTACTAAATAGTTACTTACGGAAGGGTACTTGCGGGGCAGCGGGCGACGGGGCTTACTATAGGCTAGTATGGGCTGGTAACTACGCCGGTTAGGCGCATCAAATTAGCTTAACCTGGACATAATTCGATAACTAGTTGTTTTTATTATTTTATCGGATATTGATAATTAGTATCAAATATTAATTAGATATATGATGTAAAAAATTCGCGGTGGTAACCGTTTCTTATAAAAAACATGAGATTTCGAACATTACCTAAATTTTTCCTAAAAGCAAAATAGATAACCAAATACCTTGTTAGTATAATTTTGAGGTGAATTCAAATGAAGTCACCTTATAGCAAAATTAAACTGAAACCACTTTCGCATGTACGTTTTTTGTCACGGTATTCATCTGATCGTAATAACTTGATAAGCAAAAATGGTAACTTTAATGTTTGTATCTTTTTAAGTTATATTGCGTCTTTTTAGTCATTTATGACAAAAATTAAACATTTATTTTTTAAGTTTTAATAATAATGTATTTCTCAGTAGTTAAAAATCGTAACTGTAAAATTTTCGTTTAATAATATGTTTTTGTACACTACAATCTTGTTTTCATCAAAATTAAACATCTGAATGTCACGTTTATGAAATTGAAAATTTAATTCAAAATACGCGCAAGCCAGTAATGGAGCCGGATGCATGCGGTGGGTGCGGAGAGCGGGGAAGAGCGCATGCTCGCGCGGCCGCGGCCGCGGCCGGCCGGCTTGCGCACTCGCGCGGCGAGATGGGTCAAATGACAATATTCAATAAAGCTATCACGATGGAAAAAAAATATTATATAATTAAGTAAAAAAAAATCGATTTAATAATTGAATACAATTATAAAAATATTACAACTTTGATGGAAGTAAAAAATATACTTTAGACCCTGTGTTTGCCCACAGATTACTAGTTTGGCATTAATTGCAAAATTTCTCGACCTTCCATTTTAATTGAACTCTTTGTTTTAAAACTTATTTGAAAATAAAGAAAAATGAAAAAAACGAGAATGGGCCGTTCTTCGGCTTCAAAGTACTAGCCGCGTTGAAGCCCGCATTGATTAGAACCTAGAATGAATAGACTTACGTTCGATATTATTTTAACACGTATGAACCTGCTCGGATAGGCCGGCTCTATGCCAGCGCGTAGGTATACTTTTGCAAGTGTGCGCTCACACACACATACGCAATATGCGGCTCCACTCCCAGCTGCCCGCAAAACGGTTATCTATCATATCAGTAATCAAATCAATAAGAAAAATATTTGTAGAGTTAAAATATGTTTTTAGTTTTATCATAAAGATTTATTTAATTCTAAAAACGATCCACTTCGAATTTAAGCTCGTTTGATTTGTCTTGGGGAGAGAGAACTTTGGTCTCAGAGGTAGTTTCCAAGATCTGATGCTGTGTTACTTATTACTAGTAAGATAAATTTACGTAATTTAACTTCTCAGTTCATTTACTTTTGAAAACCGGTCCTGATTGTCCACATTCAGCGACTTTCCGCGACCTTCACCAAATGGGAGGCCTGCCTACGCTACGTCATCCGGTACATGGTCACCACCTGAGAAATTTACTACCCTAACGATCATCTGTTCTACGAGCTATGTGGCCCGCATATATCACGTAGTAAGTTAGTAAAGTTCTCGAGTGGTGGACGCGCACCAAAAGACGCTCAGCACACCGCATCAACATCCAGTGGCTTCCTGCGACCTTTACCAGGTCATCGGTCCAGCAAATAGGAGGCCTTCCTACGCTACGTCTTCGGGTGCGCGGTCGCCACTAGAGAACTTTACTATCCTAACGGTAGGTATAATCGGTGTGTGTTTGTGTCAAATAAAAATCTGTCTATTGTCTAATATGTGCCCTGGCCACATAGCTCGTAGAACAAATGACCGTTGGGGTAGTAAAGTTTTCAAGTGGTAACCGCATACTGGATGACGTAGCATAGGCAGGCCTCCCACTCAGTGGACCGATGACCTAGTAAAGGAAGCGGAAAGCCGCTGGATGCGGACGAGCAGGACCGGTCAATCTCTGCGATAGGCGGTAAGTCTTTTAGTGCGTAGTCGCCACTCAAGAACTTTAATACCCCAAAGGCCATCTGTTCTACGAGCTACACGGCCGGGGCACATAGCTACCGTTGGGGCAGTAAAGTTTTCTAGTGGCGACAACACACCGGAAGACGTAGCGTAGGGATGCTTGACACTCGGTTGACCGATGACCTAGTGAAGGTTGCGAAAAGCCACTGGATGCGGATGAGCAGGACCGGTAATTTTCAATGCTGTGCGTTTTAGCGCGCTATCACCACTCAAGAACTTTACTACCTCAACGACCATATCTGTTCTACGAAGTACGTGGCTGGGCCAAATCAATAAGTATCTTCTTAGAATTTAGGCCTGTTTTATTTTTCTTGACGAGTTGTTTGATGCCAGGTAGGTTCCAAAGTCTGAAGTTGGATCACTCTCTTGATCAGCTTCTGGGTCCAGTACAGAAAAAGTTAAGGTATCAAGAAAACAAAGAAGAAAACACAAACTAATATTTATTCTTGATATCCTGCACATTTTTCTGTGCTTCTAGAATGTATGGCGGTTTTCGAATGTCAAGAGATCTGGGCACACGTGAATCAACCAGTTCTGGAAGGAGACAGTCATTATAAAACCTTTTTAATTTTTCTTCCATTTTTCCCTGGTCGTCTTTTTGAATATAATAAACTTGCATGTAATTGTCCTTGGACTTGAAAAAACCAGTTATGGATAGCTTTGTACGTGCTGGAATCGCCGTCCGCTATAAATTTATGATAGATGAGACCATGCATTTCTAAAGATTTCTTAAAGCCCTCAACTAAATTCACCGATTCCATTCCTGTCGATGACCCAGAGTGATTTCTGTAACAAGTATGCTCGGGGATTTGATGTTTTTATTCGCAGCTTGAGCACAGATCATGCAATATTTATTTTTGACTCCATTACGTTTTCCGGTGCGTGGTTGCCACTCGAGAACTTTACTACCCCAACGGCCATCTGTTCTACGAGCAATGTGTCCCGCCCACTGCCACTTAAGTTTAGCAATTCTGAGAGCTATGTCGGTTACTTTGGTTCTCCTACGGATCTCCTCGTTTCTGATTCGATCACGCAGAGAAACTCCGAGCATAGCACGCTCCATTGCCCTTTGGGTGACCTTGAGCCTTCTTATGAGGCCCATAGTAAGCGACCATGTCTCAGTTCCATATGTCATCACTGGCAACACATACTGGTCGTAGACCATGGTCTTAAGACACTGCAGTATTTGGGACGTAAAGATATTGCGAGGCTTCCCGAACGCTGCCCAGCCGAGTTGGATTCGACGATTGATCTCTTTCTCGAAGTTGGACCTACCTAACTGGACTGTTTGTCCCAGGTATACATATTCGGTAAAAACTTCGAGTGTAGAGCCTCCACCTCCAGTAGAGTTTTGATCCTGGCGTTTTCATACAAACACTTCAGCACTTCGATATATCGATAGTCAATTTGGCATCTCTGGAGAGACTGTAACACAGCCCAAGTTTCGACCGAATCGAAGGCTTTCTCATAGTCCACGAACGCCAAACATAGTGCCTGATTGTACTCTTCGGTCTTCTGTATAATCTGCCGCAGCGTATGTGTGTGGTCTATGGTACTAAATCCTTTTCCGAAACCGGCTTGTTCGGGAGGCTAGAAGTCGTCAAACCTGCGTGCGAGACGATTCGTTATGACTCTCGGAACGTTGGCTTTGTCCAACAGCCAGATCTCTAGCGAACAAACATACACATGCACAAACTTTCGCCTTTCTAATATTAGTGTGATGAATCGTCTCGCGACTGAGAAGACTGTCGAAGACTGAGTTGCTGGAAGAAGTTGAGAAGTTCTACGGACAATTGTACACGACCACACGTCTGCCTGTCAGTGATCTGGCTAAAGACCCAAGAGCTAGACTTACCCGACACTATACCGAAGATATCCCGGACGTCAGCCTGTATGAGATTAGAATGGCTCTTAAACAGCTTAAAAACAATAAGGCACCGGGTGATGATGGAATTACGGCTGAACTTCTGAAAGCAGGTGGAACACCGGTACTTAAAGCTCTTCAGAAATTATTTAATTCCGTTATACTTGAGGGACAAACGCCTAAGGCATGGCACAGAAGTGTGGTCGTGCTTTTCTTCAAAAAGGGCGACAATACCCTGCTGAAGAACTACAGACCCATCTCACTTCTGAGCCATGTCTACAAACTGTTTTCGAGGGTTATTACGAATCGTCTCGCACGCAGGTTTGACGACTTCCAGTCTCCCGAAAAAGCCGGTTTCCGAAAAGGATTTAGTACCATAGACCACATACATACGCTGCGGCAGATTATACAGAAGACCGAAGAGTATAATCAGCCACTATGCTTGGCGTTCGTGGACTATGAGAAAGCCTTCGATTCGGTCGAAACCTGGGCTGTGTTACAGTTTCTCCAGAGGTGCCAAATTGACTATCGATACATCGAAGTGCTGAAGGGTTGTATGAAAACGCCACCATGTCGGTTCGCCTCCAGGATCAAAACTCGGAACCTATCCAGCTGCAGCGAGGGGTGAGACAGGGAGATGTTATATCTCCGAAACTGTTCACCGCCGCCCTGGAAGATGTTTTTAAGCTTTTGGACTGGGGTGGACTCGGCATCAATATCAACGGCGAGTACATCACCCACCTTCGATTCGCTGACGATATCGTGGTCATGGCTGAGACTATGGACGACTTAGGCACAATGCTCGATGGCCTCAGTAGAGCCTCTCAACAAGTGGGTCTTAGAATGAACATGGACAAGACGAAAATTATGTCAAACGTCCGTGTCATACCTACTCCTCTGAAGGTTGGAGGCTCTACACTCGAACATGATTCTACATGATTCTACAAAAATAATCTCATCCTGAACAATTAAGTTATTTACTATCGACCTAATTAACAATATATTTCAATTTAATCTCCGCCCTAGTCCAACCGTGGCACCACGTGTTTATAAAAGCTTGACAATAATTGGCTACAACAAAATTAGGTATTCGCGACTCGCGAAAGTAAGGCGCATTCCGTTAGAGGGCGCCATTAGTTTAAACAAAATGCAAGAATTAAATCTACTTTAATAGACAGTTTAAATATGACAAATACAAATCATGTAATCAGCATTTTGTCAAGTAACTAGTATCTCATCTGTAATTTTGTGACTTCAAGGCGGCGTTCTTTACACGGGCACAACACGGGGCGGCACGCGCTGTGTCGGTGTTTACAAAGGGCGGGCGACCGTATCTCACATACGTTCGAGAGTTAGTTAGACCTTATGTCGCAAGAAATAACGTATATATTGAAACGTAACTAAGAAAAAATATAAATTTAATGAATAATCGTGGACATTTTTTGTTTAATTTGTTTCTTAAAGTATTAATAATATTTTGAAGGCATAAATTAAACACTTTTGAAGTAGTTATGTATTTTGGCTTTGCAAAAAATACAAATATTTGAGACTTTACAGATCCGCAAAGAGAATCTGTTTAATTTTGAATAATTCATTATCACATTATAATATATACAATTCCGAATAAATTGTTTAATCAGTTATCTATAATTTCTGGTAAGATAAACCAAAAAATCTGTAACTGACTGAAACTTCTCTATTAATGATAGTTCCGAATGATTAATTAGTTTAATTTTGATTTGTTTAACTACAATGCAAGCGTCATATCATATCAGAGGTACTTTTACAAAGTTATATATTATGCTGTACTTATGAAATCAAAATGTGTTAAAAAATTAGTTTTTCAGTTTTTTTACATTGACGCGGATTTTGAAAATGTTTAATTCTTATTATTTTAACTATAACTAACAATACTTTATGCTCTAGAAAAAGAAAATTACAGTTATCGAATTATGTCCAGGTTTAGCTAATTTTACTGGACTAGGTGGCGCATCGTGCGACATCAAAGGTGTTGCGCTACTGTAAGCCATATCGTAATATTGTGACTAAACACACTAGATTGTCCGGAAAACAATACTTAACTCTTCATTTATCAAGGCCGACTACAGGCTAGTATGGGCTAGCTCCTACGCTGGTGGCGCATCGTGCGACATCAAAGGTGTTGCGCTACTGTAAGCCATATCGTAATACTGTGACTAAACACACTAGATTTTCCGGACACGGACACTCGATTTAAGATCTGAAAGAAGTTTATTTAGTAGAAATAGACAAATTACGTATATATATTCAAATATATTTGACTTGACGTGTACGTCAGACATACTTACATTACATACTAATTGGAAACGCTAAACACGTTTAAAAAACCGACTTCCATCGCAACAACACGTACAATTTCGCATTAATATTTTTTTTTTATTAAAAAAAAAACTAAGTACACCGATTTTACTAAAATTTATATGGGACCAACTCAGGAGCATATCCTATCGAATAAAAAAAGAATCATGAAAATTGGTTTACAATCTGCGAAGATATCGCGTAACAAACAAACCCAAAAATACATACAGACGAATTGAGATCGTCTTCCTTTTTGGAAGTCGGTCTATAAGGCAAATTGTACTACTATACCAAACTTTTATTGTGTATCTTAGGACTTATTTCGATGACATCAAGTTCTATTTTAATAAAAGCCAACGTTACATTCACGTGTGTCGTGTTTACACTGAAGTCAAAGTATATATATAACTACTAACATACACTATGGACACTCCCTGCCGCTCTCTAGATTGCTACTTCACCCCCTCGTCACTCAGATTGGTTACAGTTTGGTTGTCGAACTTATGGGATTTCGCCGCCATTTTGTTTGTTCCGTCATTCCTTTTTTGAAATGTCATTTCTGGCCCGTTGTATGAAGTGTCCAGGGTGTGCTTGTGTTGTGTATCTTATGACTTATTTCGATGACATCAAGTTCTATTTTAGTAAAAGCCAACGTTACATCCACGTGTGTCGTGTTTACACTTAAGTAATAAAAGTGCACTATCGCAATGCAAATAAATGTTAATTGGAACAACAACCGATCAAGTTCATTGACGCTGCTAATTAATACAAATCATAACTAATAAACAGAGCTTATGTCATTGATATTATTGACAACAATTATTCAACCTTTGAGGTCAATATTTATTTTTAAATCCAACTAAGTAAGCAAGCGAAGTGGTATAGTCAGAGCCGGATGGACAGAGGAGACAAAAAATCTACTCGAAACTATTGGAAACGTAAATAGTTTTTGAACGACCACTTTTTATAAGCTTTAATTTTAAAAGAGTTTTTATGTTCAAAAAGCCATATGCCAAATGCTCAAATAAATATAAATACACGGTTCCAAATTTAAAAAAGGGCGAGTTTCCTACGATTGTATCGAAAATAAAAGACGATTCTGTTACCTTGATTCCACTTCCAAATTTCATCATCAGATCAAATTTCAAATACCAATAGGTTATATTGTCACCGGAAATACGGCTTCATAGCAAACTTCAGCTAAATCGGACCCCTTGAAGTCGCTCTAAAATCCCTCGCCAGATTTGACCTGAACATATATATTATACGTACAAACGCTAGCTAAATTCAGGTTATACTTTGCGCTAATAATTTTTAGTTTTTTTTACCCGATGACTCCACTTTGTTTTTCTATTCCTTACTTTATGGCTTGATGGATTTTGAATTGTGATGTGTCATGTGGACAGATTCGTCTTGGTCACCTGAATGTCATATTTTAAGCAGTCTGTTTTTTTTAATATTAGAACTTCTTATCACCGTACTTGCTAAGATTACTGAACTACTGACAGTCACTGTACATGTCAAAGTTTAAAGATAACGTTAGACTGTATGACGTTAAACTCTAATATGGGTTTAAGTAGTCATCATTACAGCTCATATACGTCCCCACCGAGGGGCTCGAGCCTACCCTGAATCAGGGCGATTAGGCCTTAGTCGACCACGCGGGCCCAGTGCGGGTTGGTCGACTTCACACACAACCTTCGAGTTTCTTCGCAGGCGTGTGCAGGTTTCCTCACGATGTTTTCCTTCACCGTTAAAGCAATCGGTAAGTATGTACGTAATTTCATTAATTTTGAAATATTTAAGTAGTAAACAGTCTTTATTCTTTGATAGGGTGATAGTTTCATTTCCTGCTATTTTAATTCAATTAACATTTCAAATTATTTATCCGCCGTCAATTTTTAATTTTAAAGTTAACTTACGATAAAGTTACAGAATATATGACGTAAAAAAGGCTTAATAGGGTGTTAGTGTCATCTTCTCCTATAATAATCCAAATAACATTTTTAAATAATGTATTCGCCGAGGATTTTTATGAGTGTTATAAAATATGTGTCATATAGATTAGGCAAAAATAAAACAACCCCATTTAAAAAAAAAACATTTTTTTAAAATAATTATAGTGTTTTACGGCTGTATGCATAGAGGTATGTTTTGCTTTACCCTTAGCTCGAGTCATAATTTTTTTTATTGATTGTCACCCAGCAAAAAAAAGTAAGATGTTACTGAAGCCACGCCCTTTAAAACGCTAAACGAGGAAAAAAAACTAAATAATTTTGATAGAAAAAAACGACTTCAAACAGGAATCTATGATTCCCCTCGATTATTCTGGGATGCCATCATCAGATCCTGGTTTCCTTATCATGGTACCACCCTTGGGATATCTCCTTTCCAACAAAAAAAAGAATCATCAGGATCGGTTTTTAAACAACGAAGTTATCCGCGAACACACATAAAAAAAAATATACGGTCGAATTGAGAAACCTCCTCCTTTTTTTCAAGTCGGTTAAAAAATATTTCAAAATTAATGAAAAAAAGGAAACAGTGGGTGTTTTAATTTTGCCCAATCCACTTTTATATATAACACCTCATAACAATTAAGAATGTATCAATCACGAAATAATTGCTAGACATCGAATCGGATACGAGCAAGAAACGCGTAACGAATTAAACTGTTGATTGAGTACGTACCAAGTTTATGAACTCGTTTTTGTTGTAATTACAGTTAACACTCCCAGTGTTTTCTAATATGATTTTACTTGATTTAAAAATAAGTAATTTGCGGGTATATCATGGTGGGTTTGAAAGTAATAAGTGAGCATTTTTTTGTATATTCAAATGGTTTGGATTAAATTTTGTAAAAAATAATATTATATAATTAATTGAAAAATAAGTAATTTGTGGGTATATCATGGTGGGTTTGTAAGTAATAATTGAGCAATTTTTTTGTATATTCAAACGATTTGAATTAAAATTTGTATTTAGGCAAAGTTTTATATTCCAAGTCTTCTAGATAGGTGGCATCCCTGAGAAAGTATTTTAGTTTACATGCAGCGCAGGTCCGATCGTCGTGGAAGTCTTTGGGGGTGGCCTTTGTCCAGCAGTGGACGTCATTCGGCCGATATAATGGCATGCCTAGGAGACTCTGAGCAACGGTCGGTCGTCCAGGTTCGCCAAAGATACCAAAAGTTTTTCACAATCATGATCAAGTTACTAACTTTAAAGTCCCGTTATATTAATAGGCTTAGACGTCACTGTCAATAAATTTAGAATCACAAATAAAAAATAAAAACCAAAAACGGTACTTAACTGGCAAATAATTTTAAAAATCTATATTCAAACTTTTATCCAAAAAGACCTAGCAGTTTCATCGCAAATCATGGATACGAACACACATAAATACATAATTTTTTTTCTCGACCACTTTTTTGATGTCTAATATAGAGTTCATTTTCGAAAAAATCTTGTAGTCGGGTTTTTGGACGACCACATAGCTTTCGTCGCTTGAAGGTAAAAATAATAAATTAATAGGTATAATATGCTAAACAAAAAAAAAATCTGGGATTTGTTCAAGACAAAGAAATGTAAACTAGACCTGGACAGTAAATAGACCAGCAAATTTTGTATTCATTTCGTTTAATTTTTTTTTTTAATTTATGACAGTGACGCAAAAAAAGCTTAAAAATACTAACCTCGACAAAACTAAATTGTCCACCGGCAAAACAGATCAAGTCACAGTCACCCAAGCATAAGCTACCTAATCACTACACAATTCATATTACACAACGAAAAAAAAATTAGGATCATTAATTAAGTAAATAAGTACACCATAACACCAAACACCTTAATCCAGGACTTGGCAAAAAGTACTAGGCTATCAGAATACGGTAAGAGGTGAATGGGGCACCTGTTTGCGCGAAGCGAGAAACGTTACTGGCTGGCAGGTTAGACAGTATGTATCGGCGAGCGATGCGGACCATTGGACGTGGCTGCGTCACTCAGAAGCCGGTTCTCGAGCAGAAGATGGAAATGGCTAGGCACTGGGCATTGACCATTTTTATAAGGCATGAAAAAAATCATTTGAACAATTTGTATACTTCCTGTTAAAAGTAAACCAAAAACGTCACTTACCACCAGGTGAGATGATGTCAAGGGTTTACCAAATGTGAATAAAAAAAAACGAGACCTACAGTACTCGCATATTATGTGTAACATGTGACAAAATACTTATGAAATTAATTAATTATCGGGTCGTACATTCACGGGCCGACCCTTCGAATAGTAGTATGTCATCTTTGCCTTTGCCATCACACTAGGCGGAATGGCTATGACAACCTTAGTTTTCGAGAATTAAAAAACGTTCGCATTTCCTGTTACACATTTCCGTCTCATTTCACGAAATCACTCCCACAAATTGCAGGAAAGCGAAAGCAAAGATGTTACACATCAAAAAAAGTAACTAAATTCATTTCTTAAGATCGTCAATTTAAATTGATACTGAGACTTTTTTCGTAGTGTGATTGAGCCTGTGTCGTCATCAGTTTACTATATATTTGCATATTTAAATTAGTTCCACCAAATACTTAAAATTTTCATTAGAAAAGTACCTCTTTTTACAACGCCAATTAATTGTATTGAGAATTCAGATCAAGGCGACCTTGATGATTTTTGCTACAGCCACTTATATAGAAATATTGTTTCACTAAGGAGGATACAGAATATCGAAAAAAAAGAGTCTGAAAGGTTTTATACATTGCACATCAGATGAAAAGAGTTAAAAAGATTTCTCTCGGAAATAAAATGTCTTTGATCAGATGTATTCAATACACCTATGCTTTTTTATTACATTGGCAGTCAGTATTGACATAATTGATCAGGTGATCAGTGATTGATATGATTACGCATTGAGCGCGTAACGCATGGAATCAAAACGATGCTTGACATATATAAATCTTCATTTACAAAGGAATATTACCACTTGACTACATCAGTTACTGTTGTTGCGACAGACCAAATCAATATTTACAAATCAATGCATAATGAAAAACAAATAAAAGATTCAAAGTCAACGGGACCACAGATAAAATAAAAACTGGCCAAGTGTGAGACGGCCCAGTAGGGTTCCGCAGTCGTCATATTAACAGCTCTTATACGTCCCCACCGAAGGGCTCGAGCCTACCCTGAATTAGGGCGATCGGGCCTTAGTCGACCACGCGGGCTCATTGCGGGTTGGTCGACTTCATACACAACCTTCGAAGGCTTGTGCAGGCTTCCTCACGATGTTTTCCTTCACCGTAAGAGCGTCGCATAAACGTACTACGAGTATGTAAAACAAAATTTGAAATGACATTGGTACGTTGCAGGATTCGAACCACGACCTCCCAGACAGGAGGTAGCGGCCCTAGTCGTTACGCCACCGACGCCTCTACTCCGCGCAGGTTAAAATTATTAAATTCCTATTAAACGATATGGATGCGTCGGTGGCGCAACGGCAAGGGCCGCTGCCTCCTATCGTGGTTCGAATCCTGCCGCGTACCAATGTCGTTTCAAATTTCGATTTCATATGTGCGTTTATCCGACGCTCTTACGGTGAAAGAAAACATCGTGAGGAAACCTGCACACGCCTGCGAAGAAATTCGAAGGTTGTGTGTGAAGTCCACCAATCTGCAATGAGCCCACGTGGTCGACTAAAGCCCGATCGCCCTAATTCAGGGTAGGCTCGAGCCCCTCGGTGGGGACGTATATGAGCTGATATAATGATATGGATATCCCACATGAACTCAAAAAAATTTGAATCCCTCTTTTACAACATTAATTTGAATAGAGAGGTGCCCCTTAACATATTAAACTAGTGGGTGCCCGCAGCTTCGCCCGCGCAAATCCCGTTTTTTGCCGTTCCCTTGGGAATTTCCAAAATCCTTTCATAACGGATGCCCACGTCCTAATTGCTATCTGCATTCCAAATTTCAGCGAAACCCGTTCAGTGGTTTCGGCTGTGCGTTGATATACCAGTCAGTCATCTTTTCCTTTTATATATTTAGAATTATACACTTTTTATAATTCAAAATAGAGATCTATATACCTAATCTATATCTGTGCCAAATTTCATGAGATACGGTTCAAAAATGTTAAATTTATGTTTCTTTTTACTGTCCTTGACGCACGAATAGGGTTTCTCGTATAGAGTACAGACCCCTAAAACTGTCACTACCGCGACCAATTTACAAACAAGATTAAATAAGGAGAAAGTCTGAGGAAGCCAGCCAACATCTGGCCTAAGAAGGTTTCGATGTCAATTGATTACCATAATACAACTGGTTTTAGCGTCATCGTAAGCTAAGAATGCTCGGATGAACAAAACAGTACGCAAAAGTCACTGCCTGTCATCAAAAATATCATTCAGTAGCAGGTGGTCTACTTTTCCAAAATTGACCGCTTTCCCGAAATGACTACTTAATTGTCTTAAAATTGTAACTTTCCTCTACTACTATGACTTGTTAGACTCGGTTTGATTGGTGGTAGGACATTTTTTAAGCCCGCCTGGCTAGCTACCACCATCTTATCTAAGTCTTGCCGCCAAACATCAGTGTTAACATCATTGATGTGTTTCGGCTTAAAGATAAGATAGCCAGTTCTCCATTGCGTTGGGGAACCTTGGTAAGCCCGCTTCCATCTTCGGAATCATCGTCACTTACCATCAGGTGAGATGATGCCAAGGGCTTACCAATTGTGAATAATAATAATAAACTATCCCAGAATAAGTACTTGATCATAGTGAAATTGGAAATTTTGAATCCTGCAACGAAACCATCAAGAGGAAACCCTTAAAGGAATGCCTTTCATATTCGAATAGGGATGACGACAGCATCAGAAAAAAACTATGAACTCTTGATCACTAAATTGCCCTCCTACTTAAACTTCGGAAAACCTTACTCGTTTTGTTTCCCATCAAGTCTTCGATTTTTAACTCACCAAAATCACAAAATGAGTACATTAATGACGCTGCAAAACTATGACGTCACGCCGAGGTTTTTCAAACATTTTTAGAACAAAATGTCGTTTTTGACAGATGATAAAAAGTAAATCAGATGACTAGCATTCGTCATCCCTATTGTGTAGGAGTTGGGAACATTTGTGAAGCCCCGCCAATTCGCTTGCGAAGACAAGTGGTAAGACTTCAAACTTCATGCAATTATATTATAACGACGTTTGTATTAGAACGTTCAGTGCTCGTTACTTTTTAACCGACTTCAAAAAAACGAGGAGGTTTCTCAATTCGACCGTATATATATATATGGAATGAAGATATCTCAAGGGTGGTACCATGATGAGGAAACCAGGATCTGATGATGGCATCCCAGAGAAATCGAGGGGCACCTTAGTTTCCTGTTTGAAGTCGGTTTTTTTGTTCAAAATTATTAATATAAACACGTTAAAAAACCGAATTCCGTCGCAACAACTTAGTACATTTTTGCATAATTATTTTTGGTATTTGTTAATTTTCTAATAAAGTACTACACCGATTTTGATAAAATTTATATGGGACCACACGGGAAGCACTAGCTTTCAAACAAAAAAACAATCATAAAATTCAGTTCACCCAGTCAAAAGTTTTGAGGTAACACACATAAAAAAACATACAGTCGAATTGAGAATTTTAATCTTTTTTACCTTTTTGACCTGAGTCATATTACACACAGGGGAGCCAAGTCCGGGTTGGTGGAGGTTGAAAGGCAAGTGGCGCCCCCCTCTGTCATAAGTTTTTCAAGCCGTTTTTAGGGTTCCGTACCTCAAAAGGTAAAAACGAAACCATTTACAGGATCACTCGTGTGTCTGTCTGTCCGTCTGTCACCGCCAATTTGCTCAGTAACCACTGGACCGATTGAGCTGAAATTTGGTACACATCACATACTATGAAAGTCAGTGACCCAAAGATGGACGTGTAACGGTAATAAATAAATTTTTAACTTTTGGGTGGTACTTAGAAAATTTTTAAAAAGTTTTTCTAAATATATTGTGTGAATATCAAATGAAAGGACTTGTTGTGAGAATCTCAAATATTTTTGTTTCATAATTTTACTTATGTTATAAGTTATTTAAGATAATAGAAGAAAATTGACCTTATCTCCTAAACAACTGGGCCTATCTTAAAAAAAATCATAGTAGGTATATGAGATTGAACGCATAGATTATACAGGAAAATTGATTGTGGACATTATTATACTTCGTCATTTTTCGTTTTAGACCACTGCATAGCCGCCAAACTCAAAATCTGTGAAAAAACCTAAGTCCTTCCGTTTCCACATAAAAAATAAATTTCTAAAGTCCAGAATAAGTAGACCCCTATTTACCTAAAGCAAAGTATGTACTGAGAGGTCTTGTGCTGTTGGTAGTTAAAGTATTGGTGCGGAACCCTGTTTGTGTGACCCAGAGTCGCACTTTTTTATAACGTATATCTGACACGGCTTAATGACTGCCATCTAGTGTTAGTAACCGGCACCAGCGGCTTAGCGTGCCCTGCGAAGCACGGAAACGGTCAAGAAACTAACAGTAACGTCACTAACAGTCAAACCCATCTGGGTAATGACCGTGCTTCAGGTCAGTTAACCTGCGTGATCGACCCCCCCTACCCCCAAACAACACAAAGCACACTGAGCCACGACTGCTTCAAAATTGAAACTCTGTAAAACGTCACCCGATATAACGATTCACTCTTTGAAACGTCAAAATATTGTGGCTCCACTTGGTTTACTGTGACGCTAATTTATCTCTGTATAAAGAAAATTCTCAATAACGTCACAAAACGCCCGGTCCCTTGAGTGTAGCTATATAGAGTTTACACTGTACATATTTGTATTCTATACGGTTTCCTCCGTATCGTTTTAGGCCTTGAACTAATTTCACTGACAATTTCACACACATTTTCTACTCGGCAGAGAAACTGTTGGGTTGATTGTTTCACTAACGACGGCGGCAGGTCAGTCAGTCAGTCCCTTGGGCGTGTTAAGGCCCAATACGAAGAGAACTGGCGAAACTTCATGTATTTTCACCTCTTCAGTTCGGAAAATTAAATTTTCATGAGTAGATATCCAGGTGGAACATTGCTTTTCCATCCCTAGGGTGGAAAGTATTTTTATCTCTAGGGTGGAAAAACGGGTTGTACGCGGGCGAAGCCGCAGGCAACATCTAGTAAAGGTAATAAAAAGGAAGTGTAAAATTTTACCGACCGAAAGGCCTTGTGAAAGTAGCGGGAAGCCGCTGGATGCGGGCAGCGCAGGACAAGTCGATATGGAAATCCTTGGGGGGGAGGCCTTTGTCCAGCAGTGGACGTATTTCGGCTGATAATATGAGGATAATACAAAAAAAAACAACTTCAAACAGGAAACTAAGGTTCCCCTCGATTTCTCTGGGATACCATCATCAGATCCTGGTTTCCTTATCATGGCACCACCCTTGTGATATCTCCTTTCCAACAAAAAAAGAATCATCAAAATCGGTTCATAAACGACGAAATTAAAAAAAAAAATATAAAAAATGTATACGGTCGAATTGAGAAACCCCCTCCTTTTTTTGAAGTCGGTTAAAAATCAACTACATTAAGTCATCATGTTTTAAATTACAGAAAAGCAAAAACCTTAACGTTTAGCAGAGTGTGCGTGTGACACATCAAAACAATGACTCACCTATTTACCCGCCTATTACAAACTTAATGATGATGTAAATGTAATGTCAATCGAAAATAAACAATGTATACTAATACTAGCTGTCCCAGCGAATTTCGTTCCACCTTACACTACCCTACCCTACCCTTAAACCTTCTTACAATAAAGAACTCAACAAATAAAGAATAAGAGAAATAGGTCAGCCGTTCTTGAGTTATAAATGGTGTAACTAACACAAATTTCTTTTATATATAAATAGATATAGATTATAGAGAGGCAAAGTTAGTACGTAGGAGATTTTCTTTTTTTTTTATCCACAATTGATAAGCCCTTGGTATCATCTCACCTGATGGTAAGTGACGATGATGGCGTTGTCTTCGAAACTACTCATCCGATTAAAAAAAATTGTTTCACCAATAGATAGAATGGAATTCCAGGATGACCTTAGGCTAAAAAAACCCCGCTCACTCTATATCTACGGGGGCGAAGCCGCGGGGAAGTTTTCTTTTTCTTTAAATCCACAATTGATAAGCCCTTGGTATCATCTCACCTGATGGTAAGTGACGTGATGGCTTTATCTTCGAAACTACTCATACGATTTAAAAAATTCTTTCACCATTGAATGGAATTCCAGGATAGACTAAGGCTAAAAAACCCGCTCACACTCGAATCTACGGGGGCGAAGCTGCGGGGAGATTATTTTTTTTCCACAATTAATAAGCCCTTGGTATCATCTCACCTGATGGTAAGTGACGTGATGGTTTTATCTTCGAAACTACTCATACGATTTGAAAAATTCTTTCACCATTGAATGGAATTCCAGGATGGACTTAGGCTAAAAAACCCGCTCACACTCGAATTTACGGGGGCGAAGCTGCGGGGAGATTTTCTTTTTTTTTAATACACACTTAATAAGCCCTTGGTATCATCTCATCTGATGGTAACGGAGCAACGGATCGACCTCACTTTCGGCACAGATATTGTTGAAGGGGTGGAGAGCGACACAGGTTACCTTTCATTCCTTTTAGTCAGACACAATTCGTGAAGAGACGAAAAAAAACTCTCTTTTCTGTTGGTTTTTTTCACGTAGCACGCAACGAAGTGACCAATTGACGTGATTTTTAGTTTTAGATTTTTAGATAGTTGAGGGGGGTGGGAAGTGATGTCACTTCTTCGTTGCCTATGGACAACAAATTTGCATAGCCCGACATGGTTCCCGCTTGAGGTATCTGAACAAAACACATTTCTACGGTCGCGAGCCGACGGCGGTCCGCGCACCACGCACCGTCGACAACAGTCATAAAAATTAAGTTCACGCGCGCGAAACCGCGGGCAGAAGCCAGTAACATGATAAATACCCATCTGTAGCACAATCCAGCCGTTTACGATGGAAACAATTTTATGCGTTGAGTCATCTCTTCAGAAAGAGGTCGGAGAAAGATAAAATCGAACCGTTATTTACGTTCCGTTTCTTCACGCTTTTGTGTCTTATTTCTGCCCTCAAACAACCACACTGACCTTATTGCCGACTTTCGTCGATTTCATTCATCAATTATGAGGATACTGAGCTGCCCAATTTCGGCATAGAATTAAAAGTAATGATTGAACTTAACAAACTGCGAAATAACGACGATAATGCAGAAACCAATTAAGAAACTTATACCAAAAGGATACGGATCAAATTATAGCCGTTTTCGAATGTTAGAAAAAAACCGGCTTAATGCAAGCCGGACTTGAGCACCGAGGGTGCTGTCACAGTATTACGATATGGCTTACAGTAGCGCAACGCCTTTGATGTCGCACGATGCGCCAACAGCGTAGGTACTAGCCCATACTAGCCTGTAAGTCAGCCTCGTCGCCCGCTGCCCCCCCAAGTACCTCCGTTGCGCTACTGTAAGCAGCTATATTGTAATACTGTGGTTCTGTACCAGCACACAACATACCTATTCATTTCAAACAAAATGCATCAACGCAAGCGACAGAAAATGCTGCTTTTTTGCGTTCAGATCAGACTCCTTAGCGCGAGTACGACTTTCACTGGACCAGTTTTTATAATTTATTGTTATACTTTATGTGTACCATCACACTTCTTCTCAGAATATACTATTCATCTCGAACAATATTTTGCGTTTATGTATTCATACACGCAAGTGACAGAAAAAATCTGCTTCTTTTCATTCAGATCAGACTCTTTAGCGCGAGTACGACTTTCACTGGGCCAGTTTTTATAATTTATTGTTATACTTTATGTGTACCATCACACTTCTTCTCAGAATATACTATTCATCTCGAACAATATTTTGCGTTTATGTATTCATACACGCAAGTGACAGAAAAAATCTGCTTCTTTTCATTCAGATCAGACTCTTTAGCACGAGTACGACTTACACTTGGCCAGTTTTTATTATTTGTTGTTACACGTTTGTATGTATTTTAACGTTTTTACGATAAAGCAAAAAAAAACTAAAAACACGTATCTTATATGATTTTCATTATTTATTTGTAAACCCCTATAATGACGCATTCATTCATATCAGCTCATATACGTCCCCACCGGGGGCTCGAGCCTACCCTGAATTAGGGCGATCGGGCCTTCGTCGACGCGCGCCCAGTGCGGGTTGGTCGACTTCACACACAACACTGCGAGTTTCTCCGCAGACGTGTGCAGGTTACCTCACGATGTTTTCCTTCAACGTAAGAGTGTCGGATAAACGTACATATGAAATCGAAATTCGAAAACACTTTCGAACCACGATCTCCCGGACTGGAAGCAGCGGCACATGACACATATTCCGTGAAAACTTCAGCCAGCTAACTATCACGGTTCCGAAGATACAGCCTTTTAAAGATCAGACAGACAGACGGACGAACAGCATAGGCTTAGTAATGTGTCCTAAAAAAATACCCTAAAAAAATACTTATAAATAAATAAATATACTGGGACAAATCACACATGGTCATCTGGCCCCAAAGTAGGATTCCCTGTGTTATGGGAACCAGACTGATACATATATACGTTTAAATACATACATATATAGATATTTAACACCAAGACACAGAGCAAACAAATCACACAAATGTTTGCCCTGGGTGGGGATCGAACCCACAACTCTCGGATCAGCAGTCAGGAGCACTAACCACTGAGCCACCGAGTCAGTCTTATGGTTACATATCGTTTGTTGATCGTCTTTCGTATATTTTATGGAACGAGGCCAAAAACTACTAAACGAGCGAGAATCGTAAGATAAACACTGGCTATGAAGAACATGAAAGGAAAAGCGGACAATGAGATAGAAGACGGATCATCTAAACGGTGAATGTCGTGACGCGCCATCCCCAATTAAATAAATACTTAGATATTGATTATTTCTCAAACATGCTTGGAAATTCGAGCATTATCTTGACAACCTTTTTCGAGATAAATTGAAATTGCTGTACTTTTTAACCATCTCCTTGGCGTAATGGCTAGTCCATGCGCTTCATCAGGAGGTTGCGAACTTGATTCCCGGCGGGGTCAACTTTGTAAGACTCGGTTTGGTTGGTGGTAGGGCATTTTCATAGCCCGCCTGGCTAGCTACCACCATCTTATCTAAGTCTTGCCGCCAAACATAAGCGTTAACAGCAATGATGTGTTCCGATTTGAAGATAAGATAGCCAGATGCCCATTGCGTTAGGGAATCTTGGTAAGCCCGTTTCCATCTTCGGCATCATCGTCACTTACCATTAGGTGAGATGATGCCAAAGGCTTACCAATTGTGATTTTTAAAAAACTGGCCAATTACATGTAAGCAGCGGCTGGCAAAAGTTGTATGAAAATCTATATCTGTCGTGTTTTGGCGGCCAAATAAAATACTATGTAAACTGATATCCGCCGTGTAATTTAAAAATGGAACAATCTTTTACTCCAAAACATGGCAACCAAGGAGGTAACTTATCAAAGGTTTTACTTAAATTTCGAACTGGCTTGCGAATTGCAAGAAAACAACAAATGAACATTGTGGCGCGTGAAAAAATATGGTTGTTCGTTGTTAGTTTTAATTTCCGCGCATTATTTGAGAAAAGTACTGCAGCGTCGGCGCCCCTTCCAATCACGCCGATGCACGCACAAAAAAGAAGTTGGTTATGGAGGGACGGACAGGGTTCTTTTAAAAATAGGCAAATCCACCAAAACTAATACGTGCCCACCGAGGGGCTCAAACCTACCCTGAATTAGGGCGATCGGGCCTTAGTCGACCACGCGGGCCCAGTGCGGGTTGGTCGACTTCACACACAACCTGCGAGTTTCTTTGTAGGCGTGTGCAGGTTTCCTCACGATGTTTGCCTTCACCGTAAGAGCGTCGGATAAACGTACATATGAAATCTAATTTCGAAATCACATTGGTACGTGGCAGGTTCGAACCACGATATCCCGGACAGGAGGCGGCGGCCCTAGCCATTACGCCACCGAAGCGTATATTAAAACTGCTTATGGCAAAAAACATTAAAACGACAAGAAAGTAAAATATGGAAATAGACAGTACGGTTACGAAGTAATTAGTATCTCATTGTGTGGTATGGTATCGATGTTAAGGACAGGAATGAAAATCTCAAAAAAAAAAGACAACAAGATAATATAAAGCAGATTGGAAATTGATGGACTTACGTATGTGTTTACACGTTCGTCCATCAATGCCTCTTTTGCTGGCCGCTGCAGTAATGTACTAATAGTTGACCTAGGACTTGTCGTTGTCAACTTTACTGGTTAGGGTGTAAGGGAAAGTGCGATGACAGTACCACAACTACCACACCCTGGACACTTCATACAACGGGCCAGAAATGACATTTCAAAAAACGAATGACGGAACAAACAAAATGACGGCGAAATCCTATACGTTCGACAACCAAACTGTATTAATCTGGGTGACGAGGGGGTGAGGTCGCAATCTAGAGAGCGGCAGGGAATGTCCATACTGTATGTTAGTACTAATATATATACTTTGACAGTACTGTAATGATCTTATTGGTCATTACTCCCGTCCATCGCATATTCTTGTGTGGACGTTCTGGCGGCGCGTTATTTATTTAGAAAGCTTCGTTTAAATATTAAAGAATCGCGCCCGGAATTCTGTCAAGATTTTGTTACATCCTTTATTCGTTTAGTTTTTGATCCGAGAAGAATTCTTGAGAAATTCCTCAGAGCCACTCCATCATCAGGCGGAACGTCTGGACTATTAGTTCCTAATCTCAAATAATAATCAGAGCGAAATTTTAATTATTTTGAAAAGTAAAAGAGAAAATGCATACATTTGTTTTTTTTTCTAGTTACGTACCCCATATTAGAGGTCCGCATAGGCCTCTGACAGTACTATACTTGATTGTTATTGACACACCCCTGCTTCGCCTTCGATACTCGTAATTTTTATGCTGGCTCTGTGGTTCTTTTAGCCACGGGAAGATAAGTTCTGTTACCTGACTGTACCGATCTCCTTGTAAAGTTTGTTCGCTGAATTAGCTGCACGTTTGTTAAATGCCGCTCGGCGCTGTCGGCTGGCGTTAAACGGTTGCGTCAAAGGGGCCGCCCACATTACACCCGGTCGGGGTCGCGCGATCTTGTTGTCTTTAATTATTAACGTAGGCGACGATTCTGAAGATGCTTCGTCCAACAGTGAAAGTTATTAAAATTAATGATAAATTCTAAACTAAAAATACCTTTTTTTTTGTATAATTATTTTATCCTTCAACAAATTTTGAGAAGTCCGTTCGGGTGTACTGCAGCTAATTCCCCGAACGTACTTTACACAGTAGGTACTTTGAATTGTCTGTTGTACTTAATGCTCTGTCAGTTCGCGACATGGCAGTATGGTGAGAGTGCGGTCTTCACGTTCCTTCCAAGAAGTCTCCAACTCGCGGCCACTGACCACGTTACACCAAGTCAGATACATCCGCGTGCTAAGTTGAATTCGTGTCCACACATGCTCGAAAAAGAATGTTCAATGTGTTGACGTCATTCCTCTGACACGCTCCTCACCCGTGGTACGGTTGGGTTGTCCGGTCAACCGGACTACAGAAAAATCATTTTTTCCATGGTTCTGTGAATATATTTATCTGTGGTACGCTCCAGTTATTACGAAAAAAATATACGGAACCCAATAAAAAACTCTACAATTCAGTTTCCATTTCCGAATGTGTTACCTGAGTGTCGCAGCCGAATTGTAAAATTTGCCATTTTACGGGGCTCCTCACCAGATAACCAATACCCTAACCTAACCTACCGTGTGTTCGCCCGTTATACTTGGTTTTATTCGGAGATCTTTACACAGTACTTTACAAAAGGTTAGCCCGTTTGTAAAACGGCAAATTTTACAATTCGGCTGCGAAATATGTACGACTTACCGTCTTAACGTTACATCGCATAATAGGATAGGTAAAATAAATGAAATAACTTTATTTAATACTATTAACTCAATCTTTGTCGTTAAAACCCTTTACGTCCTCAACGTCTAGGGAAAGGGGGCCCAAAACGAGCACCCTAAGATTAAGAGAAAAACTGTTTGCTATTAGATGCTAAATTTATGGTAGAATGATAGTCAATGCTTAATTTTTTGTATATCTCAAAAAAATAAAAAATAGGAATACAAATACGAAACCGTTTTGAATGCTCGCTTTGCCCGGAGGCGGGACCTAAAGCAGGCATGGGCTTATGGGCAAAATGGACACGCAATATGCAAAGCAAGCAAGCTTACTTTTTATTATCTTCGCTGAAATAATTAACAGATAATAAGGAATAACAACAAAATTATTACGGGTTAAGGGGCATTATCGGGCATGCTTGCTTTGCCCTGTTCGCTTTGCCTTTTGCCGTACGTTCACGTTCTCATAAAACCTAACCTAAAATTGCGTTTTGTAGTTACATGCAAATATTATTGAATCAGAGCAATATAAATACTAGGCACATCTTGATAATATCATAGCTCACTCACTATTAGATAAAACACAAATATAAGTACCTCTTTTTGTATAAAAATGTCGAAATTGGTTTTTTCGCGCTGTGCGTTTTCTCGGAGGTGGGAATCACGACTGCCGCGGACTAGGGCGGGACGGGGGAGAAGGACAATGGGACGAAAGATCGCGTTGAGATTATAAACGTTGGTTTAAAAAACGGGTGCTCGCTATAGGCTGGTGCTCCTTTGGGCCCCTTCCCCTACTTTACGTCGACTGCTGGAGCACAGGTCTCTTCCCAAATTCGGGTAGTCGGGGCTCCCTTCCTCTTCCCCTACTTTACGTCTACTGTTGGAGCACAGGTCTCTTCCCAAACTCTGGAAGCATGGCAGGTAGGATAGCGATCGCAGTGTAGTTCATAGTGCGCCCTTCAGTTTTACCCTTAGTCGCCTCTTACGACCCCCTTTGTAAGGTGGTGCTATTCTAGGGTCGCACCACATGCCATCAATCTGTACTATTATCAAATACTAACTAAAATAAAATTTACTTACATAAAATACTATTATTCAAACAACAAACTGTATACCTCGAAAGTACATAGTAGTACATATATATCGATCGTACACCCAAAAATGTTAATGGACCACCAACTTGCGATGTATTTATTTAATGATGAGTTCACTAGGCTCCCCTGGGGGATCACGCTAGGGGATCCTGGTGGATGCGCTCAATATTTGCCATTTTGCATGACCCAACACAATCTCTTGATTTATGAATTTATCGCAATTGAATATTGCATATTGCATCTTCTTTTCCTATGACTTCCTGTTAGGGTTTATTGGTTACATTTTTGATTTGTTACGTGTTTCTTTGTCAGTCTTCTCTATTTAGAGAAACTAAAACTTAAAACTTAAACTTATTCTAAACTATTTAGTTTAGAATTCGCAATATGTTTACCGTGTTTTTGTTTACTGACCGATTTATTTTAGAATTCACGAAGAAGATATAGGCGTAATTTAATTAGATATGAATGTCAATAAATATACTTTTCATAAACTTCACAATAATTGGAAACAAAGAGATTCTACTCTGATAATAAATTTTTGTACATATTATAATCTTCCGAGGTTCGGTTGACCGGACGATGGAAAAAAATATTTTTTCCATGAACCGGTCAACTGTACCACGGAAAATTTGTTTTTTCCGTGGTCCGGTTGGCCGGACAACCCAACCGTACCACGGGTGATGACCGCTCTGCCGACTCTTAAGAGCAAACGCGGTCTAAAAAATAGGTATTTGATTAAAATGTTGCCATCTCCCTACTCCAAACCTGTCCGTATACAGCAAGAAAGGGAGAACTGCAGCGCAGACCGATAAAAGAAACTAAAATGGACCAAAACAGCATTTCGTAGTCCACCGTATTTCTTTCTCTAAAACTTAAGTAATAATCAGAGATATGCTATATATAAGGGGAGGTAGATAGGTTACGTGCATCCAAAAAGTGAAGCAAAAAAAAGATGCCAATTGGCATCTCTTTTCTTAGTAGCATTCGGTGCAACGGAAGCGAACTGCTTGTAATGTTGTGTGTGTAAATGGCTTCGATTTTCAAATGTTGTTTGTTAGTGCATAACCCATCTATGGTAACAAATCTTTGGTAATAATAATATTTTTTTCAAAAATAATATAAAAACGCTTTACCTATGCTTCTATGTTTTCATTTTATTGTCAATATGCGTATTATTTTTTTGGTTGGTATCTGACGTTTCGATTGGGCAATTTTCTCAGTTTTTGAAGGCTCCTACTTCCTATTATAATTAGAATATCGGAAAAAAACAAAATATAGAGATATGGCCATGGTAGATATAAGTTTAATGGAATAATCATTTTTGCTCTATTGTCATTATCCGGGGAGGAAACAGGGGACCACGTTTGTATGGAAAAAAATGGTGCCCGCTTTTCCCCTTAATAGTGTCGCTACTATAGTTGCGCAAATTTCCACCATCACATTGTTGTTGCCAGATAAGAAATATCGTGAATGCAACAAGTAAAAGACGTAAAAATTCGCCGTTTTAATAAACTCGCGATATTCCGAGACAGTGATTTCTCCTATAAAGTGTGGTATTTCATCGTTTCGTGTTAACAGCTTTGGATAAGATATGTCCAAAGTGACCGTTATCGTGTGATTTAGAAAGCTATTTTCTTTTACTTTAGAAAATAAAAGATTACGGCATAACTACTTAGTAATCTGTGATTACGGTAGAATACTATTATTGTAATGGAACTACTGATACACATTAAATAAATAAAAAATTGTGCACACGCTCGTCATTTTATTCCCTCCCCCCCACCCTGCGTGGTTAATAGTGATGTTTTTCTGCCCCCTCCTCCCCTGTTCGAACTTGACGTGATTCAAGGACGACCCTTTTCCTTTAGGTAGCAGCATCAAAAACCAATAACAAAGCTCAAACTGGAGTGTAACCCATGGTAAAATGGAAAATTTAATGTAATGAACTAAAGTGGTTAATTTCAAAATAGACAACAACATATATAAAATTCACGTGTCACAGTGTTAGTTGCCATACTCCTTCGAAAGGGCTGGACGGATTTCCATGAAATTTTCTGTTTATATTCGGTAGATCTGAGAGTAGGAATAGATTTCTTTTTACTGGGATCTGAGCGGACGAAGCCGCGGGAAACAGCTGGTCTATATGTATAAAAATGAACCCCTATTTCTTCTGGAATCGCATCACGCGTAAACGGCTGGACCGAATTCGCTAATTCTTTTTTTGTTGATTTCTTTATTGTCAGGAGAAGGTTCTTATGTACTTGTTATGTTGGGTAGTGTAGTGTGGTGTAAGGTAGTGTAGTATAGTGTAGTGTGAGGTAGAACGAAGTTCGCCGGGACAGCAAGTAATAAATAATATTCAGAAAATAGCAAAAGTACCTTTCAAATTGCTTTACTTATCGTGTCCATATAAGACTAATACCTACTCCCTCCTTCCGTGTTTATTTTGAGAGGCGGTGCACATGGTCGCGGTTTCTATTTAAATGAACAAGGCTTTGGCAGTGGTTTTAAACATTCCATGCCTATGATCTGATACAACACACAAGGTCAATTCGCAACATCCGATTGCTCCTGATTACTCTCAAAGGCTGTCAAGTCAAAATCAATTCCATCTTGGGTACCATCATCTCTATCGTCAGGTTGAGGAGAAGAGCTTACATAGTGGATAACAAAACGAGCTAGCCTTACAGTAGTCGCATATGATATGATGTGTAACATGCATGTGACAAAATATTTATGAAATTAATGAATCGTACATTCACGGGCCAGGCCTTCGGATAGTAGGTCATCTCTGCCTTTGGCGTCACATAAGGCGGCATGGACATGCTACCTTAGTCTTTGTGGCTTAAAATAATCGCATTTCCTGTTGTTACACTCTTCGCTCACACAAATTGCAAAAAACAGGAAAAGTGCGAGTCGGACTTGCGTACGAAGTGTTCCGTACCATTATCTATAAAAATCACGTTTTTTTTATGGGAGCCCTCCTTTTTAATTAAATTTTATTACTTATTTTTTTTTAAGTGAATAATACAACTCAATATTCTGTAAATATTCTGTGTGAGCAAAAATGAGCAAAAAAGTTTGTTTTTTGTTGTATAATTGATTTATTTTAATATATAAGGTCTAACAAAATTAGCTGAAACTATTTTAACTGGTGCTTCTACCCATGAAACTAAACCAAAAAAAAGGTAATGGGTATGGTAAGGTCCATGCCGCCTTATGTGACGCCAAAGGCAGAGATGACCTACTATCCGAAGGCCTGGCCCGTGTCAATATCAAGAAAAAACGAGCAAAAAAATCACGTTTGTTGTATGGGAGCCCCCTTAAATATTTATTTTATTCTGTTTTTTAGTATTTGTTGTTATAGCGGCAACAGAAATACATCATCTGTGAAAACTTCAACTGTCTATCTATTACGGTTCAATAAATACAGCCTGGTGATAGACGGACGGAAGAACGGACAGACAGACGGACAGCGAAGTCTCAGTAATAGGGTCCCGTTTTAGGTACGGAACCCTAAAAAGCTAGAGGAAATATGTTACACATCAAAAATATTTTTTAATTTGGGAAGGCCTAATTTTCATTATCATGGTATATCCATTATCATGGTTATCATTATATTCATCGGTAGCAGCATAACTGACTACCATTTAAGTTAGAAACTTACCTACATCAACCGCTTTACCTATTATAGACATATCGATAATGTTAATCTTAACATGAACAAGTGGAACGCAAGAAAATAGGTAAATAATAAATGAACATTGCTAAATAGGCTGAAAACAAGTAATAATTATGTACATGCGCTTCCCCAGATATACAATACAACAAAGATGTCGATTAAAACTGTTGTTTTTGCTAAACAGCACAGATATAAACCGAGTTAGAATGGCCATTAAGGCGACGCATTGGAAACTTTGGTCGCAGGAATCTCGATTTTTCTCAGCAATTATTATTTCTTTATTTCAATGACTTCATTTTGTCAGTTGCAGAAACACGATTCGTTAACTTTTATAACAAAAAAAATATATTATAGAAACTTCTTTTAAAACAGAAATTTACATTCTACAGGCAAACCAGACCGATTTAGTACCTCTGAATCTTCTTAGACGATTAGTCTAAAAGCGTCGGTGGCTCAGCCGGTAACGACTCGGTTCTTCTAACCAGAGGTACCGGGTTCAAATCTGGACGGCCAATGTACCAATGAGTTTTTCAAAAACTTACGTACATACTTACTGATTGCTTTAACGGTGAAGGAAAACATCGTGAGGAAACCTGCACACGCCTGCGATGAAACTCGAAGGTTGTGTGTGAAGTTGACCAACCCGCACTGGGCCCGCGTGGTCGACTAAGGCCTGATCGCCCTCATTCAGGGTAGGCTCGAGCCCCTCGGTGGGGACGTATATGAGCTGTTATGATGATGATGATGAGTCTAAACAGATACTTCAATACGCCAGTTGAATTTAAAAAAAATAATTGTAGTTTTTAATTGAAACGAAAAAACATTGAAAAAGTGCAAAAGTGCGGTTATTTTCTTTACTCTTTATACGTAAAGAAAAAGACTGAGACAACTGTTCCAATCTATGCCTTGCCTTAAGCTGCCTACAATCTTGCGATCCAGTAAAATATTTCGTGAATGTTTTTTTAAATTGAGGTACCTTCACAGAAGATACATTTATATTTATTTTATTTGTTTTTAATATCGACTGAGCGTTGGTCACACTTACCTCTCTGAAAGTTGGAGGCTCTACACTCGAAGTTGTAGACGAATATGTTTACCTGGGACAAACAGTCAAGTTTGAAAAATAGGTCCAACTTTGAAAAAGAGATCAATCGTTAAATCCAACTCGGCTGGGCAGCGTTCGGGAAGCTTCGCAATATCTTCACGTCCCAAATACCACTGTGTCTTATGAGTTGACCAAGGTCTTTGTCCAGTGTGTGTTGCCAGTGGATGATATACGGAACTGAGACATGGTCGCTTACTATGGGCCTCATAAGAAGGTTTAAGGTCACCCAAAGGGCAATGGAGCGTGCTATGCTCGGAGTTTCCCTGCGTGATCGAATCAGAAACGAGGAAATCTTTAAGAGAACCAAAGTTATCGACTGGCTCTCAGAATCGCTAAACTAAAGTGGCAGCGAGGTCGTACAACGGATGGCCGTTGGGGCAGTAAAGTTCTCGAGTGGCGACTGCGCACCGGGACACGTAGCGTAGACAGGCTCCCACTCGGTGGACTGTGACTTGGTGAAGGTCACGGAAAGCCGCTGCATGCGGGCAGCGCAGGACCGGTCGACGTGGAAATCCTTTGTCCAGCAGTGGGCGTCCTTTGCAGCCGAAGATTAGCGTTGGTAGGCAAGTCTAGATGGTAACGTTCACAGAAACTTTTCCCTTGATCACAACAGCTTGCAAAGTTGTTGAAGCAAAGCTGAAGTCCGTTCTATTCCGACTCGTATCTGTGGCACAAACACAGACTAGTAGTCTTGTAACGGTCGATCGACGCAATACCGCCAATGTAAACTACAGTACAAAAACAAACCGATTAGACAAACATCACCTATTCATTATCGTTATCTAGCGCGCACTATATCGTTATCTTTAGATTTAGAATTATGCTAGGATGCCATGGTGTAAATATACCGAAATGTGTCAGAAGACAAGAAAAAGCTGAGGGATACATTTACTCCTAATCAATCAATATACAGGGTCTTCGGCAGATGGTTGAAAATACGAAAATGGGGGATAGGTGGGGTCGCCTCCCACCTATTTTGAGAATTAAAAAAAATCTAGGACTTGTAATTTTTTTTACAGGATTTTTTTTCCTTTTTTTAGAAATTTTGCCATTTTTATACCTTTGAACACATGCAACTTTTTGTTTTTTAAAGCTAGCTCCAAAATCTTTTTTTTAGATAGATAGATAGATAGATAGATAACACGTTTATTTGTCACTGCAATCACACACATATTATTACAATCATACATAATATAAAACAAAACATAACAAATTAAAAAAACCAAAAAATAATAATAATACAAAAACATATGTGTGTTGCAGTAGTACAAAAGGGCCGTGACTCAGTGTGTTGATTTGCTCTTGCGAGCAATACACTGGTAATTCTGCCACAGCAATAATAGACTTTTATAAGATTGTTGGCTCTAAAAAAAATTATGTTTGTTTCAAGTTATTGCTAAAAACAAAAATGTGGGCCCCCGAACTTAAAAAAAAAGTTGAACAAAAATTTAAAAGTCAACTTTGCGATGCATTTAAAAAAAAATAATGGGGCTGGAAGGCTTCTGTTTTTTTTAAAACATCTCTAAAGCTTAGGCTTTTGAATGGTATGTAATTTGTTTCGGTATCTTTTTTGTAACCGGAGTTGTTATTTTTTTTTACTCAATTGGACCATGTTGACGAAATTCCACTAGTTACATGTTTTGTGAAATGTATCAAATGCAAAGTTGAAAATAATGTAAATACTTACTGTTGGGACGGTTACAAAGAGCAGGTACGTTTTTTTACATTCTTGCACACACATAATGGCTATCTTTTGTCATTTATTGGCATATTGGAGTTAGCACTTCCATATGCCAATAAAATGACCGCATATTCCGCATTGGTAAATTGAGCCATTTTAAACCACAACAAAGTCTTAACAAAACGTCTGATAATAACAAAAAGTGACAAACAACAAAAAAACTTAACAAAATCACAAACACAGCAAAGTGAAATTAACGAAAACAAAAAAAAACGTTAACGTTATTAACGTTTGTAATTTTGTTAAGTTTTTTTGTTGTTTGTCACTTTTTGTTATTATCAGACGTTTTGTTAAGACTTTGTTGTGGTTTAAAATGGCTCAATTTACCAATGCGGAATATGCGGACATTTTATTGGTATATGGAAGTGCTAACTCCAATATGCCAATAAATGACAAAAGATAGCCATTATGTGTGTGCAAGAATGTAAAAAAACGTACCTGCTCTCTGTAACCGTCCCAACAGTAAGTATTTACATTATTTTCAACTTTGCATTTGATACATTTCACAAAACATGTACCTAACTAGTGGAATTTCGTCAACATGGTCCAATTGAGTAAAAAAAATTAACAACTCCGGTTACAAAAAAGATACCGAAACAAATTACATACCATTCAAAAGCCTAAGCTTTAGAGATGTTTTAAAAAAAACAGAAGCCTTCCAGCCCCATTTTTTTTTTTTTAAATGCATCGCAAAGTTGACTTTTAAATTTTTGTTCAACTTTATTTTTAAGTTCGGGGGCCCACATTTTTGTTTTTAGCAATAACTTGAAACAAACATAATTTTTTTAGAGCCGACAATCTTATAAAAGTCTATTAAAAAAAATATTTTGGAGCTAGCTTTAAAAAACAAAAAGTTACATGTGTTCAAAGGTATAAAAATGGCAAAATTTCTAAAAAAAGGAAAAAAAATCCTGTAAAAAAAATTACAAGTCCTAGATTTTTTTTAATTCTCAAAATAGGTGGGAGGCGACCCCACCTATCCCCCATTTTCGTATTTTCAACCATCTGCCGAAGACCCTGTATATTATAAAAGAAAGTGTACAATTTCCGTGCCGCTAAAACTCAGAAACAAGTCCCGTTACGTTCAAGGAAGTTATATAGTGTGGTAGCCCTCTCTTCATTAAGACGGTTCCCGTTTTTACATGAAGGGCGTGCTTTTGAATATATACATATATATAAAAAAAGACAGTAGTGTTAGTTACACCATTTATAACTAAGAACGGCTGGACCAATTTTTATGATTTTTGTGTTTTTGCTTATGTCTTCGTCGGGAATAGGTTATTAAATATTAAAATATAATATTCATCAATAAAAAAAATATCAGTCAATAATAATTGGTTTCAGGGTAGGGTAGGATAGTGTAGGTGTAGTGTAGTTAGGGTAGGGTAGGGTAGTGTAGTGTAGGGTAGTTTAGGGTAGGGTAGGGTAGGGTAGTGTAGTGTAGGATAGGGTAGGGTAGTGTCGTGTATGTAGTGTAGGGTAGGGTAGTGTAGGGTAGCGTAGTGTAGGGTTGGGTAGGGTAGTGTAGTGTAAGGTGGAACGAAGTATATATATATACATATAAGGGTTGGAAGTTTCACCCTCTAAAAATTACTAGAACATTTGTAAGTATTCGAGAGCATTCCACAACAACATCCCAGATCATTGTGGAACATTCCAGAACACCCTGGAATGTTGAGGAACGTTCTGGAACATTGTGAAACATTCAAAGCCTTTTTTATATATCAAGTCCCTGAGCGAAGCCGGGTACCCCAGCTGGTTATATGTATAACTTAAGATAGGTGCACAAAAGGACTATAAAAGGGTTTGTTATGCGTGAAGTAAGTTGGATCACGACCCCTTGTCAAGGCCCGTAGTCCAACTCGGTCGACAGAACTCACTAGGGATTAATAATATAGGGTCCTTTTGAAATACCTGAAATTCTCATGAAACTGAACAGTTTTCCCCAAGGAACATATACTGAATTTACAAAAAAAAATAACCGGCCAAGTGCGAATGGGACTTGCACAAAGTAGGGTCAAAAAGTAAATGTGTATTTTCAAAAACAAACTTAGAACATTTTTACAAATGCAACTGCACACCTTAAGTTGGTCGACTATTACTCCCAAACTAAGAAAGCCTACTTAGCCGTGATAGTTTTCCTTTTAAATTGATTATATGTTCTATTATTTAAAAAAAACACATGTCCTGAAACAGTGGTTCAGCTTAGCTGGCTGACACTTGATTTAGCTAAATATTTTACAAAACGATCCCTGAATAAAAAAATGGTTTTAGCAAACCCTAAGTAGTCTTGACAGACTTATTCAACGATACCCCACACGGTTGGGTACGTCAACAAAAAAAAAATCACCCCCCTCTCTACATGTAAATTTTTCCAGATTTTATTGTACCACTTTGTCGGCGTGATTAATATAAATACCCATGCCAAATTACAGCTTTGCGCTAAGCCGCGGACACACAGACATGGCGAATCTATAAGCACAATATAGAAAGCTATAAGGGTACCTTGTTGACTTCAGAACCCTAAAAAATGGACCTGCTATACAAAGTTATTTTGCGAATTGAGTACCTACAGGTTTCTTGGGGAAAGTTGTTTAATTTAATGAGCTAAGTACCCCTAAACAATATTATAAGGTGTTTCAAACGGACCTTGGTAAAGTAAAAGATATAAGTGTAAAACTATATGACTGTCATACTCTCTCGGGGCACTCACCTCGGATTAAAAAAAGTTAAAAAGCCGATAACTATCTACCAGTAAGTATGTAGATATATATATATATTCCTAGGGAGTAGGGATATAATAACGTAACGATTTTGAATGCTTTTTCTTAGTAACCGTCCTTGTAGCTATTATACACTCAGCAGCACAATAAAGAGAGTACTCACAAAACTGTTTGTATGGGATTACTTAAAATTTTACTACTTCTTGAAAATGAATGGGCCCATTCTAATGAAACTTTAAACACATTAGCAAGTCACGAAATTATAGTTAAAAAAATGTTTTGTCACTGAAAAATAGTTATCTAAGGTTTTCATAGTAACCTTAAAATTCACTAATCTTTTTTTAAAATTAATAAATGATGTTTCCAATACCTTGTAGCTGAATTATTTTCACTTACATATTTTCCAATTTCCTATATTTATTAAAACCATCACACACATCATAAAACAGTTAGCGGCAAATCTAGCCCCAATTCTTAGAACGTTCAGCCACACGTAAAATTGGTAACACTACCATTACCAGTAAAAGCTGAACCGCAGTTACGTTATGAGAACTAGAAATCAGAAACCAACTTAATTGGGGGTATAAAGCAAAATTCACATGAAAAAAAACTGAAATATGCATAGCTCGAAAATTAAAATAAAAAAACATTAAGATATTAAATATCTGACTGAGGGCTGACTTTAGGGTAAACACAATTGCTCATAATTTCCTTGATAGAAAAAAATCGTGAAGTTACCTCATAATTACATATATGTCAATTGTTACTCATGTAATAAACTCATAGAAACATAAAACTAGAAAAATTTTATACTTTTGAAGGTGACTGAAAAATACTTATAAGTAATACTTTTTTTAATTACTTTATTTAAATTAAAAATTTGAGTGTGTTTGACTGCAACTCACCTGATGGTAAGTGATGATGCAGTCGAGGATGGTACACGCAAACTGAAATAATGCCTATTCACTCTTGCCTTGAAGATCCCCAAATTATAGGAATCGGGAAACACTGACGCAGGCAAGGAGTTCCACAGTTTTTTTGTTTTTAAGCCTTTCATTTTCAATTTATTCAATAAAAACTCAATTTCGCTCTAACAGTGTTTTCTGAGATGACAATTTAAAAATCATGCGAGAATGAGTACAAACATTTTACTGTATATATGATAAATCAAAAGAAACATAAGATCAAAGTGTAATCATTGACGTGTGGTCTACTGTACCAGCTGCTGTATAAACAATTGCTGGTTTAGATAATAAATGGCCAGTAGCCATTCACAAGGCATATTGCCCAATCTTTGACCTTTTGGGAAGGACTGATTGTAGAAATAGACTACCATTGTTGCGGGGTCAAGTTCAATGAGATTATGTTTGCATTACTTTTCATACAACTTCAAAAGAAGAAAGATTTTTTTCTGTTGTAATGACATATTTCTCAAAATCAAACAAATAGATTTGAGAGTGTTATGTTATAGAAACAGTTTTAGCTAGTTTTGCTGTAATTTCATTTGTCCCTGAATATTTAGTTATTAAATTTCAATACTCCAAAAAAATTACATTAAGCATCATATTAATATATTTATTGATACCTACTGATTCATTGTCATGAAAACAATGTGCATATTTATTTATATATATAAAAGGAAACCATGACTGATCTATCAACACACAGTTCAAAAACTGGACGGATCAGGTTAAAATTTAGTATACAGATAGCAATTATGAGGTATGACCTAAGTATCCCTTAAGAAAGGATTTTTTTTTTTTTTTTTTTTTTATTCACAGTTGGTAAACCCTTGACAACATCTCACCTGGTGGTAAGTGACGATGTTGCCGAAGATGGAAGCGGGCTTACCAAGATTCCCCAACGCAATGGGGAATTTAGGAAACGTCAAAAAACGGATCCAGCCGCGTGAAACAGCTAGTTTATTAATAAAACCTCTCAATTACTGGATTAGAAAGTAAGCAAGATTCCATCTTCGGCAGTAAGTAAGGTAGAAGATTAAGAAATATATATTTTATTGTAACTTAAGACAAAAATAAAGTACACTTAACAACTACCAACCAGGAAGGTATTTAAGGAGCTAAACATAATATTATACAGTTATTTATAGTTTAGGGTCCTCATCTTAGGACCAATGTAATAATACTAATAATAATACAATAATTTAGAATGACATAAAAACTACCTGTTTTGTTTGTCTGGTAAATAAGGGCTTACAAACAAAGAGATAAGTGGAAAATCACAATGTTTGTTTATAGATAGCAATTGTGTTAGCTAGCTATACTTTACTGTGCTAAAGAGCCTGCTTTGGCTGATCTGAAGATGATCATCATGAGAATCAGAATTAGAGTTTTTATTGTTGATTTTGATGTAAAAAAGTTTAAAGTAACATGAGGTTTCACATAATATATCCTAAAAAAGCAAAAATATGCTAGCTACCCAATAAAAAATTACATAATAGCAAAATATCACTGACATAATATACGTCCCCACCGAGGGGCTCTTCTGAATTAGGGTGATCAGGCCTTACTCAACCACGGGGGTGTGCGGGTTGGTCGACTTCACATACACCCTTCGAGTTTGTTCGTAGGTGTGTGCAGGTTGCCTTATAAAATTTTAAATGAATAATGTCTAAAGTTGTTATGAATATAAATTTTATGATAATGATGAACATAAATGAATCACATAATAATGCATGTCATTGTAGGTCTTTTCTATTAGCAGTTCACATTAGCTTGTTTGTAAAATTAATAATGTCATAAAACTCACTTCCCCGAGGTACAATATAACATATTTTAGGACCTAATGCAATAATATGATCATCGCATCATCAGCCAAAAGACATCCACAGCTGGATATGAGCTTGCACATGTTTGCAGTAATCGCCACGCTTGGCAGGCAGGTTCGCAATTGCAGTGTGCAGTGTAGTGGTACAGTATTTTTATCCCTTAGTTGCCTTTTACAACACCCTCAGGAAGAAATGGCATGGTAATAATTTATGGCCACAGCACAGGTCACTTTTTTCATTGGCAAGTGCCTAATGAACCAAAGTTTTAACTAGTTTCTATCTAATTTTACCTGTATTAGCAAACTGCATGTATAAATTATGGTATATTAAGGTTTTATGATAGAAAGAAACTCAATCTATTTTTTTGTATTTTTTTTTTATTAAAAATCTTAATGTGTGACTGCAACTATTCAGATGGAAAGTGACTATGCAGTTGAGGATGGCAACACAAACTTAAATAGTATCTGATCAATCACTTACTCTCGCACGCGCACTCCTAGCAGGTCCCCATATTCTATGTTGAAAACATTGTCACAAGGTACGTACTTACAGGGTAAAATGCTTATGGAAATCTACTTTTATTTTAAGAAAAATCTGTTTTTTTTTGTATATAATCTCAAAGGCATGTGTAAGTAGCACAAATGGAAACTTACATTTATTTTAAAAAAAATCTGTATATAATCTCAAAGGCATGTGTAAGTAGCACAAATGAAGAAGATTTAGATTAACTATCAGTCTGTGATCCGTGTCTGTTGTTGTGATAACACTACTGATCAGAGACATGCCTATTTGTGTGTGTGAATGGAAATTCAAAACTGACAAACAATCCATGAATAAATATTCAAGTGCCAAGAATGGAAAAATACGAAAACCATCGCCTAACCTTCCGCAGCAAAGCAGGTAGCAAAAAAACAGAAAAGAATGACAAGAATGTTGAGCAGATTACGAAAGAAAACTTTACGTTTCCAAACATTACCTCCTTTCAAATGGTAAAATAGCAACGTAGAAACCTGCTACTTACATAAAATCATCTGAATGCTGGCAAAAATACAGATTTATGGATAAAAAATATGTAAACCGTTACCTTTTCAAAATCACAGCCGCAAAAGTCAGGTCAGTGGCTCGGCTCGACAAAGTAGGTTGATGCTCTCACAATACAAAACTAACACGACTTTTCGCTTAAACAATACACGCGGAACACTAAATACTTTGTTATTTACCAATAGGTTTTGATGAATTTCACTAAATATAAAAATTTCGAGGCAAATAATCTAAAACTCGTTTGCAAAATAAACCGACAACACACAACGTTTTCAATAACTACAAAAAAAATTGAAATTATAAATTTGTCTGTCAAAGAAGGGTTGCCAGTTGTGATTTCTCAAATATTCCCACCAAATTCGCTGTTTTAAAAAGATATGTTTTAAGGGACAGATAGGCAAATACTGAAAGGTTGAGTTCAGGCCATGATTCTGAATGGAAATCTGAAGGAATTTTCTAACGGAAGATTTCATAATTTTCATTTTTTTTCTCACCCAAAACGACGTATTTTATAAACTTATCGACCCCACTATGCAAGAAAAACTGTAAAAAATGCGTAATTGATAAAACCAGCAATGATAACGAGATCAAAAATTCTGCCGCTATACCATGCTATACGCTATCAGCTGTAGCACTTTTGTAGGCCAAGGACGGTTACTGCACCCGAGTTCATACGTGTAAACTGTAAATCTACCTACCACGTTTGATCATCATCTCGCTCATTCTTTCATGTTTGAGCGAGTAGGCAAATACCGAGCGCCGAAGACCCGACCGGACTCGGATACAAAGCAGTGATAGATAACCGTGCCGATTCGGGTGGCGCCCCGCTTGAGAGGGTAACTCGGGCACAATCGGGTCTGCTCGGCAAGAGTAGAGCGGTGCCTGATTTGGGAAAACTC
Source organism: Coleophora flavipennella (assembly GCA_947284805.1). Lineage (NCBI taxonomy): Eukaryota > Metazoa > Arthropoda > Insecta > Lepidoptera > Coleophoridae > Coleophora > Coleophora flavipennella. The sequence goes on from OX369269.1 coordinate 9,838,735, forward strand.
GACTGTCGATTATCTGATTTGGAAATTGATTAAATTAAAGGTTTTTTTACATGAGTTTAATAATAATTTACTAGGGTTGTGCACTTAAACGAGTCACCTACTATGAAACAGCATTTTCAGTTGGAGTGCAGTTGAATAGCCGCCCAGTAAAACATTTCTAAAAATTCCACAACATTTTTTTTATTCAAATTTCCATTGTAAAAGAAATTTCTTAATTTATGAAATGTGTAATAAATGTTATAAAATACGATATCATTTTGATTCACAGATGAGTAGGCAAAACAGGAGATTAAACCGTAACTGTAAGCTCTAACACGGAAATTAGTCAAATTTGACAGTGATACTTAGAAAAAAAATGTTGTAGAAACCCGGTAACCATCTGTACCTAATTTGCATTAAGTCGTTAATCAAAAAAAATTGATATCAATCGACAGATTTCACAAAGTCCCATCTCTAGAGATGTAATTCACGTTCGTTCGTTCTTTGGATTCGCAAGCGCATCTCACTCAGACTCACTCAGTAGTCAGTCACTCACTTCAGTTAGTTCTACCTTGAGTTTTCTTTCTACGCACGGACGTCGTAAAAATCGTCGAAACCGACATTCACGATTGATTTTTGTGTTTTCTTCAATTGTTTGTGATTTGTGTTTGTTTGTGCTTTGTGCGTGTTTTAAGTTAGAATGGATCGGCGGCGGGCTAATGAACCCTTTACCGTTCGTGAATGAATACGGACGATTGCTAATGCATTTGATTTTATTCAACGCTAAAGTCCGCTAGGTATGTACCTACCCTCTTGCATGCTTAGATTACTTACTAAGACTTAGTTTTACTAAATTTATCTCTCGCTTTTTTCTTGTTCTCTAAGACCTAAACCTTATTTTTTAACAACACCTAAAACGATTTATGTACAAACTGCAGTTCATTTGTGCAAAAACTAAAATTGAAAATGTGTCGTAAACATTGCATGCGGGTCGCGAGCGGGGCGGAGGTGAGATTCGCGGGCGGGGCGGAGGTGAGGTACACCGGCGGTCGCTCGCTCGAAGCCTCTCTGTGCACCCCACGCGCTTGCCCCGTTCGCGCTATTTTTATCGATCGCGCGTTATTATCGTTGTGTGCGAGTTACATTGAGTAGTCAAAAAAAAAAGGTTTCCGGAAAAAAATAACACTGAAATCCTATTCAGGACAATGGCCTGAGCACACCCCTTCAGTATTTGCCTATTCGTCCCTTACACCCTGTATAGTCCGATTAAAGTTTTTAGGAAGAAAAAAACTTACGAGACGTTTGAGCACCGCGCACCGTCGATCCCAGGGCGGCGAAGCCGCGGACCACAACTAGGTTTAAATAAGCGTCTAAGCCGTAATCGTAAATCCTGGTACTAAATTACCTAGCTTTATCAGAGAATGTAGTATCACTAAGTTAAAAACCCATCAGAAAATTAAGTTTGAGCTTCCCAAGCTAGTCTATAACGTGTAGGCATTGTATTTTACTAAAAACTGCAGGTGCAGAGTACAGGATGCAGTGGTGGACTAACAGGGAAGGGGCGGCCCGCCCCGGGCCTCCGGTCTTGGGGGGGCCCCCAAATGCTTTCGCGTTCCCCTGATCAAATCCTAAACAAGACTTTAAAAATTTGCTTAGTACCTATATAATTTCATCAAGATCAAAAGACTACAGCCATCTAGACTTTTTACTCGGTACTAACTAACATTCTTTTGACTTTGCTGAACACGTCCAATACGCTGGGGGAATTTCCATCTTTGTACCGGGTACTTCCTCAGGAATCCCTGAATGAATGAAGTTCAAATAATTCACTCTTGTACGCCTACGTTTACTTTCACTACATTCTATTACGTCGAAAAATTTATGGTAAATTTGACAAGGAGCAAGTTTCCCAAGAAATAAAAAGGTACCGCAGACATGTAAAAGCCACCGATACGAGTATGGACGTTGCTGCCAAATGGGGAGCCCAAGAAATCCTTCAATCCTTACTAATATTATAAATGTGAAAATGTGTTTATTTGTTTATTAGTTTGTTTGTTTTTTTTTTGTTACCTTTTCACGCTTCAACGCCTTGACCAATCTTTATGAAATTTGGCATGCAGGTACCCTGTGTCACGGGGAAGGGCATATGCTACTTTTTACACCGGGAAAATACCATAATATGATACAGTTCCTAAGGGAACTAAAAAAATACTCGATTGCTGTGATTTTTTGCACAGAGATGGTTGTGTAGGTAGGAAACGACATAATTTACTAATCACCCTTAAAGACAGTCATAAAAACGATGTCCACGCGGGCCAAGCCGCGGGAAAAAGCTAGTTTATAATAAAATGTGACTTTAGTGAATCATTACCCTGTTTATCGCTTATACTTCAATACTTCTTGACCATTTGCATATCGGTTGCATCATGCGAGAGGAGTTTTTCGAAACTTAAACTAATAAAAAAATATCTTCGATCTACAATAGGTCAAGAGCTACTGGTTAATTTAGCCGTGCTTTCAATAGAAAGAAAAATTTCCAAATAAATCGATTTCACAGAAGTCATTGAGGAGTTCAGTAAATTGAAGTTGAACTCCTCAATACATATAAAACTCTACAAAAAATAAAAATAAACTATTTTTGATTTATTTAATCAAATTTTTTTGTCGTTCGATTCATATTTTATTTTCCTCACCCATATCCATTCCATATCGTAGGTATGTATGTTTATTTAGCCTAAATAATTTAAGTCGAATTTAAATTTCACTTGTCAGATTTTAACGAAATAAACATAAACACTTATTTATACATACAAATGTGAACTGAATAAAAAGCTTGTAAAACTACATTTCTTTGAAAGCTGGGGGGCCTCATTCAGCTTTGCCGCCCCGGGCCTCTGACGGGCTTAGTCCGCCACTGACAGGATGCATAATAATATACATAAGTTCTCATTCGCAAGGTATATGGTACTTTTGATTTAATTTTCTTTTAAGATTGGTTAATGGTTCATTGAAATTTTGTTTCTGGGTTTTGCGGCATTTAAACCAAGTTTTTTTAGACCCCCCAATATTAAAGTTTGACGATGAAAATTTGGAAACGACAACCTCATTTCCCCATTGAGATTGCGGCCCTAGAATATCATTCCATATCTCTTTGCTAAGCTAAGTGTGGCGATTACGGCAATAACCCCACCTCACCCCATTTTGAGGGCGGTATCATCATCACATCACAGCAACCAAAGTCCAAAGCAGGTTGATTAGCATCTCGTTTCCCAATCCTTTCTCAAATACCCATTTTTCCCCATAATTACAAAAAACAATCTGGCAACCCTGCGTGACAAACCCAATGTGACAAGGTAATGCACAGGTAATGAGTAGTGACCGGCGGTGTCAACTTTTGTATGGCGAGCTGAGACATACCTACGGGGGAAAAACGTAGTTTGTTATATTCTTTTTGTACGGGGGTTCAAGTCAGTGTTACAATAATTAAAAAAAATCATTTTTTGGTCGTATTATGGCAATTGGACGGATATCACGCAAACAAAGCGAATGTAAAAAGTTATAAACAAATACGTTTTCCGTCTCAACGTTAAGTTTTGTGATCTTATTTGATGGATGATTCTGTAAATCTACTTTTACTTCTTTCTTCACGGTTGCGTCTAGTTGAGCTCTGCTCCTCTGCGACAATGTTGAGGTATTTCGCTGCTCTGTTGAGGTGGTGTACTAGAGGAGATAGATACTTTTATGATGAAGGAGAACCAGCGAAAATATATTAAATGTGTTTCGTCTCCCGCTGACGACCCAAATGTCTTTATTTACCGATATCCTAACCCGGGAAAGAATTTTTAACTGTAAGTTTCAACGTTGATACTAGTAGCAAACTCAGTTTTTTACAGCAATATTGTAGAATAACAACCGGTACTTACATACTGAAGACATTATGCGGTATTGGCTCAGTAGAACTTGCGAGGTAGCGTTAACATGATTAACCGACCAAACAGTCACAGTAATAAATTTTGCTAGTGTCGACTGTTGCTGTGCAAGGCACGTTTATTGTTGCGGATTGCTATCACTAGATTTTATGTTTCATTTTAGCTACTAGCCCTATGGGTTGGGGTGCACATAACCAGGCTGCCAAAGGGGAGAGCCTCGCCAACTCTTCGACTGTATATAATCAAACCCGACCGAACCTATTTTTGGATTCATGGCAGCTCAGTTATGTACATTCCAAACTGATCCCCACCAATCCAGACTAAGCCCCCATACGTGGAGTAAAGCCTAAATCTGCCAAAACATAGGGAAAGTTTAGTGCCCCAGCAGGCGGGTGGCTATTTCCAGCCTAAATTTATTAATTTACTGCTTTTATTTTCAGATGTGAATTGAGAGCAAAGTATTGGTTTCCAACAGATGCATGGTCTTCCCCAAAATTTAAAAAAAAACTGTTTTTTGAGCACAGTATGTTGCATCATAAACATTCTAAGCAAACATCTTTTATAGACTAAGACAAAAAAGCTGCATAGACGTGCTGCTCCATGCGATGGATGTGATGAGGTATTTTTTTTATAATTTCTATACTATTACTAGACATCGGTTTTTTTTTACTTTTATTTCATCCCTTGACTTCCTGACCACGCTTAGGCTTAGTTGAAAAAAAAGGGACAAAAAAACATTATTATTGTTACATAAAATAACATTAGTTACATAAATCAGCTTTACAACCGATATCTGCCACTTTATGAAAAGGCAAGAGAGTGGCATAGTTTGAGCTCACTATTTTTATTCCAGTTTAGGATTTCACATAAACATATTACTTTTAAATAACTTCTCACATTTTAATGACAGATTAAACAACTAATTATCGTTCCTGCAACTGACCGTTTATATTTATTGTTACAATATCTTAAAATGCAGTTCATATTATTTTATTATCTTAAATTGAACATAGCATGCTAAATGTAATTGTAACTTTTACAGGTTTAGCCAAATGGAGTCATATAGTGGACTTCTATGAACTGGACAATGCAAACCCAAATTTTGTATTTGCTCCATGTTTAAAAAAAGGAACACTTAAGTCCAAACATAAAACAGAAAATGAAGGTGACTAGCTTGTGTGCTCAACAACTCTGTTGCGGCAGGCATGTATGCTAAAATAGCCCAAGGTTAGATCATGTTGATCTTTTGGAAATTAATAACCGCCTCTGTGGCGTAATGGTTAGTCCATTCGCTTCACACCAGGAGGTTGCGGGTTCGATTCCCAGTGGGGTCAATTTGTAAGACTCGGTTCGGTTGGTAGGGCATTTTCTAAGCCCGCCTGGCTAGCTACCACCATCTTATCTAAGTCTTGCCGCCAAACATCAGTGTTAACAACATTAATGTGTTCCGCCTCAAAGATAAGATAGCCAGTTCTCCATTGTTTTGGGGAATCTTGGTAAGCCCGCTTCCATATTCGGCATCATCGTCACTTACTATCAGGTGAGATGATGCCAAGGGCTTACCAAATGTGAATAAAAAAAAATTGGAAAGTTGCTCAGAATCACAAGTTATAAATAATATGAAAATGTGTTTTTTTGGTTTGTTACCTCTTCACGCTTTAACACCTCAACACGTCCTGTGTCATGGAGAAGGGCATAGGTTACTTTTTACCTGTGAAAATAGCATGTCCGATACAGTTCCTGAAAGAACTGTTAAAAATACTTTTTTGGTAGATTTCTTTAACATCGCAACGGAGAAACACATTATTGTGATTTTTTGCACAGAGATGGTTCAGGGGATGGGAAATACATAGACCCTAATAGCATACGGAACCCAAAAAGTCCCGATGGCATAACCAGAGATAGAGACAAAACTATCAAAGTTTGTTTATGCCCTTTATGAACTTAACATATCCAATGATTTTTGATAATAAGTTTGTATGTTATAATGTTTTGTAATATTTCAGGCGAACTTGATGCAGATGCTGCTGTCAGCTAATGTTATATCCAAGATGGATAAATTGTTTGACGCTTTTAACAGTGAAATCCAGATTTGCGTAGAGGGAAACCTCACGCAACGAATATTTCAAATACATCACCACACAATAAACTGTTTGGGAGAAATGAAAATATTTTTAAATAATGGAATTTGTGGGGAGCGCTCGTCTGCCTCCATCAAAGCAAGGCTGGATCTGGAGTATCAATGGAATGGAGCGTCTATGAAACAATTTAAAAAAAAACCATAGGGATATAAGAAGTATAGCCAGATGGCGGATTCAACAAGTTCCAATTGAAAATTTATTTGAACGCATCAGAGGGAATTGTGGAGCAAACTCCAATCATACTGCTGTACAATTCATTGCAGGTTTGAAGACAGCAATTATTATGTCAAGTCTACCGTCCATGAGCGGAGGAGGAGGAAACTGCGAAGCCGATAGCAGCTCTGCAATAATAAGCAATTTAATAAATAATTTTTAATAAAGATGCTATTTTTAGTTGTTGGTTTTATTTATCCTTAACAATATTTTTTTACAATTTTTCCGGAAAGTAGAGAACAAACTGGATTTTTTCGCAAAAATCAATTAACTGTGATAAGATTTTTACGAAACAAAACCATTTTGATCACTACTTTCCTGATTATCAAATTTTATGGAAGAAAGCATTTGAATTTGCTGCTTGGAACTAGTTTTAGGGGGCACTCGAGAGATGGCACTAAAGTCGGACTTTGCCAAAGATGACCTCAGATTTTGTCCCCTTTTTTTCTATGGAGTTGACATGCTTCTCCCTTGTGGAGTAATAGTGTTCTGTGGTAGTGACAGTTCTTTCGATTGATTTTCAATGTGACTATAGACCTACATATTTAAATGCTACAAATAAAAATTACACTATATTTAATTCTTTGGATCACTGTCGGTGTCGCTCGTTTTGGTCAGACCATAAGGTCATGACTGTGAACTCATTACATGACCGAGTTCAAGATGTCCCTTAGACCATTTTTTAAGATAAGAAAATGGCGTGGCTAAGGTAGTATAATTTCTTGAAATGACATACATAACAATGTAACAAAATCGGTGTAGGTCCCGTTAACTGCGGCTTCTACTCATCATACTGAGCAACTTTTGTTCTATAACTTTTCTGAAATCGCAAAAAAAATGTTTACTCTTCGTACAAATAGATCAGCTTTGTGCATTTTAATATTGAAGTTGTTCAGTATGATGAGTAGAACCCCCAGTTAACGGGTCCTACACTAATTTAATTTACACCTGTATAAGTATTTTCAAAATATGTACTTTCAAGAAATTCGCGTAAAGGTATTCCTTAGGGAATATGAGTGATATCTAGAAAATATTACTTACGTGGCTCTAAAGGTTGAACGTTTTAAGATAAAATTTAAATTCGTGTTAGTTACACCATTTATAATAACTCAAGGACGGTTGGACCGATTTCGTTCATTCTTTTTTGTTGAGTTTGTTATTGTCAGGGGAAGGTTTTAGGGTAGGTTAGGGTAGGGTAGTGTAGTGTAGGGTAGGGTAAGGTAGGGTAGTGTATTGTAGTGTAGGGTAGGGTAGGGTACGTAGGGTAGGGAAGGTTGGGTTGTGTAATGTAGTGTAGTGTAAGGTGGAACGAAGTCCGCCGGGACACCTAGTTTATAATAATGGAGGATCATGAAAAATATGGCTTGGACTTAAATTATTAGCTTATGGACATACATACGTATTTTTAAAAAACACACATAGCCAGGTTTTACAAGTAATTTAAATAAACATAGACATAGACATTTATATTGATAATTGAAAATTACAATGTAAAATATAACATTTTAAATTCTAAGTGCATAGTTAAATAATTGGTCGACATACATTAAGTGTCATTTTCATTATAAAATAATAATAATAATATACAAATAATCATTTACAACACTTATAACTCGAGAACGGCTGGACCGATTGCCATGGTTTTTGATTTGTTGGATTTGTTTCCGTCCCGAATAGCAGAATACATCTTAAAAACAATGAAAACGGGAACTCCAGAACGCACGAACCGATTTCGCTAATTCTTTTTTTGTCGAGTTCGTTATTGTCAGGAGAAGGTTCTTATGTAGGGTAGGGTAGGGTAGTGTAGTGTAGAGTAGGGTAGGGTAATGTAGGGTAGGGTAGGGTAGGGTAGGGTAGGGTCACAGTATATATATTAGTACTGTAGGGTAGTGCAGTGTAGGGTATTCACATTAAAGATAAAAATAATAGATTTTAAATAAATTACTCTCAGTTACAAAATTCTTCAAAACAATAGAATGCCTGCTCGGCAAGCCAGTTTCGCAATTTCATTTTATAAGATGATTTCGAGCGGTAGTCTGTTGTAGACGAAGGGACCTACTACATGGATCGTTTTAGCGCTCTTGGCTAATCCATGGTATAGGAGCGATTCTGCTATCATGTCGCATCCTATATGTATGACAGACGCCTACCTGCGAATAAGAGTCCAAATATTTTCTGTTACGTACACCACCACTTTAAAATCAGTATACAGGAAGGGTCATTATTTCCAAAGATATAAAATTGCCCTTACCTGGCTCGTCGAGTGCCACTCGTGCAATCACTCGCATAGCACGCTTCTGCATGCGGAAGATGTGTTCCTAATCGGCAGCGTGCCCCTACAGCTCGACGCCGTACTGCAGGAGTGACTTTACGGTGGCAAAGTAACAATTACGTACTATATCCCTGGGAAGCGTTGATGCAAGTCGACCCATTGCAAAACATGCACTCACAAGCCTTCCGCACAGCTTGTCTATGTGAAGCTCCCATGTGAGGCTCTGGACCACCTGAACGCCAAGAAATGACATCGTTGGAACCTGCTCAATGACCACTGCCTCAACTCCAACGATTAATAGACGAAGCTCCCGGCCCAATAAGTTAAAGTGAATAAATTGGATTTAAGGGACATTGAGCATAAGTCCATTATATCGGAACTAAGTGAGCAATTGAGGGGCAGCCGCGTTCAATTTCTCTTTCAGTCCAGTAAGCGTAGCCACAGTGTGGTATGAACCCTTTTTTTTGCACGTAGTTTTTATTTAAAAAACTGTTAGTTAACATCATTTTGAGCACTATAATCCAATCCCGGCTTCGATACGAGTTGTAGATTTGAAGAAAATAATAACCAAACTTTCCATATATCCAAAACTTCAAAATTGAAAAAAATAAATAAAATAAAAACGGAAATATTTGTTGCTTTTATACTTAGTCCTAATAAATGTCCCCACATTAACACACCATGACACTAATTATTAGGGGAAAGCCAAATATAATATTTTTTTTCTTAATTTTTTTTTTCGCTTTATAACATCGTAGTAGGCCATTATATTTATCCAGGCGAATGTGTATACTATTTTATATACAGTACTAGCTGTTTCCCGCGGTTTCACCCGCGTGGACAACGTTTCTATGACTTTTCGAGGTTGCGCAGTGCGCGAGCCGCAAGCGGCTCGCGAGCGTGGTAAAAAGTAGCCTATGTCTGAATCCAGGTCCTAATCTGTCTACCTACCAAATTTCAGCCAAATCCGTTCAGTAGTTTTTGCGGGAAAGCGTAACAGACAGACAGAGTTACTTTCAATATTAGTAGGGATTAAAATCATGACCTAATACTTTGTTAAACAGAAGTTATGATAAATTGTATACTATCTTTAGGGTTATCAACATCCGATATCCGATTCCTGTATCCGAAAAAAAATAATTAAAGAATTTTATGTAAAAATTATTTTCATTCCTCATTATTAATTACAACAGTTTCACTGTGGAAATAATCATCAATTGCTGGATTATTGTCGTCGCCTACAGGTCTCAACAGAGATAATGCTGCTGGTGGTAAAGAAAGTTTCTTTTTTCGCTCTAGCATGTTAAATTCCGACACAATAGGTCAGACGAAACCAAAGCTCTATGGAAGAGATCGGACATGGTAGCTTCACGGCACGTTTTTCTAGTATGGTGTTTTTTAGTAGCACGTTTTTCTACTCTATCAAACCTCCAAAATTTATTTCGTGATTCTGCTGCCTGTTCAGAATACATACCGACTGGTAAATTTAATGAGTCTATTATTTTTGCACCGTGTACCAAAATTTTGTGGTTCGTGACTGGCATCGGATGCCATTTAAAGACGCTAACGTATTTATATGCTAAGCTTGTGCAAAAGGTGGCGAATTTCTCCGAGTCTATTGGTAAATTGCTGGATAAGACAGTCAGAATAACGTACAAATCGTCTATTAGCCACTGTTCAATATTAAGAATTTACGCCAAAGTTCCGCGGTTGTTGTCCGAAAAAGCGGTGCGGGCGGTATTTCTGTCATTGGTCGTTCCTGAGTTGGGACGTACCACATCTACTAAAAGCCCCATTTGCTCCCTAATTTGAGCTTGGATATTTTTTTGCGCTCCTCGACTAAAGAACCCTCTTCTGATCTGTGAGTGATCCGCCATTTTTTCACTTCAACTTTATATCCAAGCTTTAGAACAAATTCTAACGCTCTGATCCATGAGTGGAGTGGACTTATACCATGCACCAAGCGTTCTTGCATGACTGGTGTGGAGAAGACTTGTTCCAAATCATTAAATTGTGTCGAAGTTAAATTACAGTATGGGCACCGTAATTGGGATGTTGTGTCGAGAATGGTGTTTAATACTTTTCCATCTATAGCTGCACAGTACAGTTCACACTCAACTTTTATTTTATGGCCTTTTGAGGCTTCGACATAGAAGGGTATAAGGTTTTCAATCTATCCCTGAATATGTTTTTTCTCAGAGAGTATCAATTCCTTGGTCTCTTTTTTATATTGCAAATGTAGGGGTCTGCAATAACGATACGATGAAGGTGCAGGATTTATCCATATAGTATCGTTGTTTTTACCTCTTGCAACAACCTGTAATGGAATTAATGTTGTTGCAAATAGGCTATTTTCATTCTCCTCTGTATCTGAAAATGCCTGCTTGTATAAGGACTGGCCGGTACTTCCATCAAAGCCCCAGTTACCCCTGAAAATGCATTCTACAGTTTGAATATCTTCTTTTGTGCAGTAATTTATCAAAACCTGATCGCATAATTTAAGTACCCGTTTAGCAGTGTGTTCGACTATACACTGAATAGGCACTGATGCTTCCCTTTCAGACACCTGGATTTGTTCAGGATAACAGGATTTTTTTGCTCCCTGAAGTTTGTAATACGGAGGGTACACATTAAAACCACAACGTTCCTTCATGTCGAAATGGAACGCATTGTAGGTCTCCACTGACAAATTTCTGTCAATTAAAATTGCTAGAGCTTCTTCAGGTGTGAATGATTTTGGAGATATCTGAATTTTCTTTAAAATATCTGTTGGAGCTGTATCCGATGTAAGACATAAAGATATGACAGTTTCTAAATCTTTGGCCGATGTATGGGGTAAATCATTCCCTTCGACTTTGAGAGATCCTACGAATGCTCAGATTTTATTTAATTGTAGTTCCTCATTTAGAACTTCTTCAAGCTTTCGTTTAGACCTATATTGCTGGCTCCTGCTCAAAGTCACGAATTTCTTAGATTTAGGAGAAAAATTGTCAGTATCAGGGACAGACTTACAGTGTGGGACAGATTTCAACTGACCGCTGACAAGGGTACCATTAAGCCAGTCTCGATGCTTGTTCATGAAATAACTCTCATTGTCTTTACAGCGCCGCAAGTAACCTGTACTCCTCAATAAAAATGCTGACACTATACCATATAACTCCTCACTGGACCTCGAAAGTTGATAGTCAGAGCCGAAATAATTAAAAATCAAATTCACCCGGTCACTAGGCGGCAAATTTATTTTTCCTTTAAAAAGTCTGAAAGCCTCCAAACGAGTTAATATTTTTGAACCGGAAAAACTACTTCCACAATTGTTTTGATTCGATTCTGATATCATAACCACCGCCTCCTCATCATTTTTATTTAAATTTGTTTTTGAGTACTCCGTTATTGTTCCCACGAGTGTCGAGGAAAGAACGGTCCATCCGAGTGGTTCCCTCTGCACCCGGATAAGGCCATATACTATAGAGGTCGCCCGGTATCTATAGGTTTTTACGACTTATCTGTCGGGTCTTATAGACTTTTCCTTATCACGGGCCGGCCAATTAAGACAAGCCCCCCGGTCCCTGTAAGTACAACGTACCTTAGCCACGCCCTGCTAAGGTTGTTGAAGTACAAACAGAGATTACGGTCTGGAGATGGATTGGCGCTCAGTCCATCCTGGGCAACATTTTCATGTCGCCATCACGCGTACATGATGGTTTGAGCAAAATACCCCGGACCCGTACACGACGTGGTGTCATTAGCTTCACTCCGGGCTGGATTGCCTGAATCCACCGGAGCTCCCTCGCCAAGATAAGGCTGATATCCGTGCGGGAGAGGGATTAATCAACTTAAATTGTTTACAGACATTTCTGAGACAAATATTTTATTCATACAAACGAACAGTGACAACCCTAAGGCCCGAAAGTTTTGGATTTTAGTTAATGATCAATAACTTCTGTTTAACAAAGTATTAGGTCATGATTTTAATACTGTATATAAAAGAGTATATACACATTCGCCTGGATAAATATTGTGGCCTACTACGATGTTATTAAACAAAAAAAAATAGGAAAAAATATTATATTTGGCTTTTCCCTAATAGTTAAGTGCCACAAATTGGTGTCATGATGTGTTAATATGGGGACATTTATTAGGACTAAGTATAAAAGCAACAAATATTTCCGTTTTTTTAAATATTTTTTTTCAATTTTGAAGTTTCGGATATAAGGAATGTTTGGTAATTATTTTCTTCAAATCTACAACTCGTATCGAAGCCAGGATTGGATTATAGTGTTTAAAATGATGTTAACTAACAGTTTTTTTAAATAAAACTACATGCAACAAAAAAGGGTTTCATACCACACTGTGCGTAGGAGCTATCACGACTGCGGCGACGTCATCTGCGTAGATATAAATGTCTGCTTCGGGTACCGAATCTGGCAATTCAATTCAATTCAATATATTTATTCAAAATAGGTGCAAATTACACTCTTTCTGATAGTCATAAAATAATAATAACAATGTCATTTGTGAAGAATCAAGAAATAAACAATAATTATAATTAGTTAATAACGTCAAAATTAAATCCTAGATTATATGTAGATAGATTATATAATTAGAACATGAAAACAATATGACACGAAAGGTTATACATAAAAAAAACATTGAATGCATTTAACAAGAGTAGGCCAGTTCACACGGACAGCACCCGGTCACGAGTATAACAAGAGAGTTAGCCATCGCTCCCATCAACCATATTAGAGGGAGAGGAACGACCCGGCTCCCGATGCGCCACCATCCGCACGAACATTTAAGCGAGCATGCACCACTCAGTCACAAGTCATTGCGAAGCATCGAAAATGCTAAGTGTAGAGAAGAACCTTGCGGAACTCCCCTTTCGGTAGTCTTTGCATCTGATTTAAGAGTGCCACCATGACCGACCACATACTGACGCCTCGCGCTCATAAATTCCTTAAATATTTCGAGAGACAAAATCTAGTGCATAAAATCCCTAAGTGGACTTAGGAACAAGTAGGGACATCTTGAACTTGGTCATTCGTGTAATTATTCGTATATCCATAAACGAAGTTAAGCCTGGGTTAAAAAATTTACTCAAGGTCATTAAGCCTTATTGTGGCGAAAGCCATCTTGTGTTTCGGCCACAAAATTGAGAATATGATATAATTACAGAGGATAATTGTAAAGTAGAGACATCTAGTGTCGATTTTGTAAACTAATATTATTATCTAATGTTCTGTAATCTGTGGTCCACAGAATCTTTCAATATAAATTTGTAATTCGTGGTCCGCAGACATGGTAAAATAATTCCCGCTTAGGTAAACTATTTTTCAATAGATTTCCAACAATGTAAACTTATTGTTAGGTAACCTAACCTAAAAATTAAATTATTTCTCTAGAAAACAATTCTGATACCAATGTTTTCAGTTATCAATGTTACAAATTAATAATGTAACATTAATAACCGAAAACATTGGTATCAGAATTATTTTGTATATAGAAATAGTTTAACTTTTAGGTTAGGTTATTGTTTATGTTGTTGGAAATTTCTATTGAAAGATGCTTTACTTCATACTAGTTTATGAAACTGTTTTTCCTTACCTCTCTGGGCTATTGTTAGTCGTTCTTACTAAGAAACTTTGGACTTATTTACATACCTGCCTTTCATAATATTTGCCTAGAAAACCTACGCCTTATCATTTTGTTCCCGGCTTTGTAGGAAGAAAACCATGAATTTGAACTATTTGGTTAACCTATAGTTTTTTTCTAAATATCTTGTACTCTTCCAATCATTAAAAAATATAGTGAACTGCATTTTTATCTTCACGGTATAATTTTAGGCAGCTCACGGTGACAACCGACTATAATGACCACTAACAATATCTATTATTAGCGTAAACTGATGAGGTGAATGTCGCATCAGTATACGCTAACAATAGTAGGTCATCTTTGCAATGGTCATTGCTAAATTTAAACTACCATAATACGCTTTTAGAACGTATGATGTAATGGCAACACTGGTGTAAAACGATTGTACAACCTAGTGCAATAGTTACCTGCTTATTTACTAGATGTCGCAATGAGCAGAATGTTGGGTTTGAAGTAGAGCTTGCTAGCTGCTGTAGTAAAATAGTTACCTGTAAAGTTACTAGATGTCGCAATGAGCAGAATGTTGGGTTTGATGTTGAGCTTGCTAAATAGCTGCTACCTAAAAAGCTCGGCATAATCAGAGATTTGTTACCATAGATGGGTTATGCACTAACAAACCACATTTGAAAAATGGGTTATGCACTAACAAACCACATTTGAAAATCGAATTCATTTACACACACATTATAATAGGTACCTACCGAATGCTACTATGAAAAGAGATGCCAATTGGCATCTTTTTCTTGCTTCACTTTTAGGATGCATGTAACCTATCTACCTCCCCTTATATATAGCATATCTCTGGGCATAATAAATAACATAGATTTCACAGATCACTACTATCTGATAGATTTCCGGGAGGTCGAGTAGGTCGACCACTCTGCCCCGTGTGTGCACTGCCCGTGCACTTGCCAATTGCACCTCTCCGACAAAGATGCCTCCGCTCCGTCCGACTCCAAGACGAGAACAGCTGCTCTACTATCAACAGCATAGAAGAACTAGAAATGGAGAAAGTCCTTATGGAGTCTTGGACTTTTTTTGTTTTTTGCTCCGATTTTGTAGGTTTCTTGGAGAAAATTATACATTGTCATTTTATTTGCCGCTTTTCAGCGAATAAAAGAGCCTCTATTTGTTACTATGTTGTATGTCGTAGTACCTAATATTAGATAATTTTTGGTAAAGGCACAGTACATTAAAGAGTACTTAAAGGTACACACATTTTGGTACAGAAGTGCGTAATTTACTTACCTACCCTTAAAAGTGCAAATTTGCGGTGTACATAATAGAGGACATGATATTTTTAAGCTTGTTTCGGAAATATTTAAATTTTCAACAACTCCACTAATGCGTCGGTTTATGGGATAAAAAATCCTTTTTCTCTTTATTTTAGGTCAAGCAAACACTTGAGGAGAGTAGGCAGCCGTAATAATAAAGCCTGCTGTGCAGAATAGTTAGAAGAATGACTCCACTCCTGCCTATTAAAACCCGCACCAAAGCCACATGAGATGGGTACTATTTAAAAAACAATGAGATACTAGTTACTTGCTCGACCTAGGTATTTACCTACTGCTGCCGGATAATAATTTTGACAATAGGTATCTGCGTGATGACTGATGTACATATTCACTCTACACTGTAACATAATAAACCGTAGCATAATGTACTCTTTGATAGTAAATACTATGACTGTACCATACTGATCCACCGCTAACGCAGTGAGTGACCCTAAATACTAGCCTACTACTGATTTTTTTCTGGCAAATGTGCAGTTCTTTCATATTATATGCCAGTGCCTGTAAAATTAAATTTAGATATTTTTGTATGTTATATAAAATCTCACAATAAATTTATTTTAAGAAAAAATGCATAACTTGAGCTGAGTTGATTGATTTCAATAAAAATCTTCTTATTCATCTTTTTAGCTCATATACGTCCCCACCGAGGGGCTCGAGCCTACCCTGAATTAGGGCGATCGGGCCTTAGACGACCACGCAGGCCCAGTGCGGGTTTGTCGACTTCACAGACAACCTTCGAGTTTCTTCGCAGGCGTGTGCAGGTTTCCTCACAATCTTTTCCTTCACCGTAAGAGCGTCGGTTCAACGTACATGTGAAATCGAAATTCGAAAACACATTGGTACGTGGCAGGCACAGAGTTAAAAAAATTCGCTCACCGAAATCCAATGTCTTTGGTGGCAGGAATGGCAGGGTTCGAACCGCGACCTCCCGGACAGGAAGGAGCGGAAGTAACTAGTATATCATCTGTGGTAGCAGCCCTAGCCGTTACGCCACCGTGTTTAAAATAAAAGCAGTAAATAGGTGATTCAACTGAACATTTTTATTTTAAATTACAATATAGGTATGTACCTATCTTATTTTATTTTTCATAATAAATAACTCTCTTTTGTAAGTAAGTAAAAGAATCTGGAAGCCTCTACAAATATAAACATAATTTTACATTCATAAAGATTACTTAGTACTTTACATAAATGTACTTACCTACTTAAGTTTAGAGTTTAAACATCATTATAATTAATAACTTCATTTAACATACACAGTTAATTAAACGTAGAAAATTTCAAGTAACTTAATGCGGGAACTGTTAACGTAATTTATCTATTTACTGACTGATGTGGCTCTTGAGTTCATGTGGCGTTTAAGTATCACCTAGAAACAAATCATAGATTAATTTTAGACCCAGATAGGGACCTAATACAACACATATCAGTTTGTTTGTCAGGACAACAAGGTGTCAACAAATGGAGGGATGTCAAAATTAAGTAAGTACAAGAATGTCCTATGTTTTATTTCAGAATGTCATAAATAAAAGGGTGTTAATCAATAAAGATAACTTTAATCAAGAGACATGTTTAATCAATGGAGTCAGAATAAAAGAAAAATTTGGTAGAAGTAATTTTATTTAAAAAGAGAACTGGCCAGCAATGGAAGTGTTTCGGTAGTACCCGTTAACTGGGGATTCTACTTTTCATACTGAACAACAATCCCCAAGGATTTTCCCCAACTTTTTATGATGTGTCAAAAACGAAATTTTGTTTTAAAAAATGTTTAAAATACCCACAAGTGACGTCATAGATTTTAAGCGTCATTGACATTGACGAACTTATTTTGTGAATTTGATCAATTAAAAATTGAACACGTGATGAAAAACAAAACAAATAAGGTTTTTTGAAACTTCAAGAGGAGAGCAATTTAGGAAATCATATTTCAGATTTTATTTTTGAAGCAGTCCGATCCCCTATTACCAAAAAAAATAAAAAATTGGACCCTCCATACATAAATGCACAAAATTGGTCGAACAGATAATTGATTTGTGTAAAGAGTTCAACATTTCTTTTTGAGATTTCAGAAAGTTCATAGAACAAAAGTTGTTCAGTACGATGAGTTAAAGCCCCAGTAACGGAGCCTATACACCAATTTTGTTAGACTCTGTATACGATACATTTTTATGAAGATCTATCGTAAAAGTTTCAATCTGTTCATTCGATTATTGTTAAACCAAAACGGGGGTATGTTTAGGCCCGCTTGTGTATAAGTAACTAGCCATAGATGAATATGTAGGTATGATTTTTTTTAAATAACTTGAAGGTTGTATGGTGGTACCTACCTATTAAGTAGGTAGTAGATACCTAGTGGTACATACTTAGGTGGGTCAATTAATCAAAACGGTATTAATGGAATGTAAGTAGTAAATATTAATAGAGGAGAATGGGATAGCTTTAGAATTGGGTTTTAGGCAGTTTGAATGCAATCCTACTAATATTACGAGTATAAACGCGAAAGTTTGTAAGAATGTATGGTTGTATGTTTGTTACTCTTTCACGCAAAAACTACTGAACGGATCTGGCTGAAATTTGGTAAGTAGACAGATTAGGACCTGGATTAACACATAGGCTACCATATCCCACGATCGCGCGCACTGCGCACCCTCGAAAAGTCATAGAAACGTCCACGCGGAGGAAACCGCGGGAAACAGCTAGTTTTATTTTTAAAAAAATACTAGCTGTTGCCCGCGGCTTCGCCCGCGTGAACATAATTTTTGTGACTGTCTGCGAGCCTGGACATAAGTTTTCTCCAGATTAGCAGTCTATGTCACTTTCCACCCTCCCAACCAATTCTTTACAAAAAAACACTTCAATTCGTTGATCCGTTGCGACGTCAAGATATGCTAATTAGTAAATTATGTCATTTCCCACCTCGTCAACCAACTCTGTGCAAAAAATCACAACAATCCATTGTTCTGTTGCGATGTTAAATAAATTAACTAAATAAAAGTATTTTTTCAGTTCCCTCAGGACTATTCTATTTTCACGAGATAAAAAGTAGCATATGTCATTCCCCGTGACACAGGCTACCTGCATGCCAAATTTCATCAAGATTGGTAGAGGTGTTGAAGCGTGAAAAGGTAACAAATAAACAAACACATTTTCACAGTAAGGATTTACTGTAAAAGCTATGCTAATCAGAATTATCCTGCTTTGGCATGTGATGTTAATGACCATATCAGGAGGTCGCAGGTTCGATTCCCGCTTGTTTTGGTTGGTGGAATGGCATTGTCTAAGCGCGCCTGGCTAGCTACCACCATCTTATCTAAGTCTTGCCGCCAAACATCAATGTTAACACCGTTGATGTGTTCCGGCTTAAAGATAAGTTCCCCATTGTGTTGGGGAATCTTGGTGAGCCCGCTTCCATTTTCGTCATCATCGTCACTTTACCATCAGGTGGGATGATGCCAAGGGATGTATTAAAAACATAGGCCTCCGCCAATTTGAAGGTTTTCTCGTAATCACATTAACGATCGCAGAGGGTAGTGTGATGGCACAGTTCGCGGAAAGAACGCTGCTGCTCCTCCGGTTTCTGATCCTTTAGTCGCCTCCTCGTTACGACACCCTCGGGAAAAGATCATCATCATAGCAGCTCAAATACGTTCCATCCGAGGGGCTCGAGCCTCTGAATAAGGGCGATCGGGCCCTAGTCGACCGCGGGCCCAGTGCGGGTTGGTCGACATTGGGAAGAGATGGGTGATACTATATATTCTAGGGCCGCATTACTTGCCAAATTACAAGTTAATGCTAATATGGGTATCTATTGCTACATATTAAGTTTTTTTTAAATAAAATTCCATTAAACTCAACTGTAAAACTTAAATTTCAAAGCTGCCTCCCTCCTCTCCCTAGTCATAGTAACGATGTCTTCTATTTAAATATTTTAAGTTTCATGTTGGTATCTATACAGGGTGTAAAATAATTGATGTAGGACCCGTTAATTGGGGCTTCTACTCATCATACTGAACAACTTTCCCCAAGGAACCTAATAGTCAATTCTCAAAATAAAATTTAGACCCTCGATACTTAAATGCACAAAAATGGTCGATCAGCTGATCGATTTGTTTGGAAAGTTAAAAAAAAAATTGGGATTTCAGCAAAGTCGTAGAACAAAAGTTGTTCAGTATGATGAGTAGAAGGTAACTAGTATCTCATCTGTGGTAGAAGCTCCAGTTATAACGTATCTTGTACATACGCGTGTTCACAGAATAAGACTTATTTATAAGGTAAGCAAGTAAATATCAAGGAAAAACAAAAAACTCTCGTGCTTAAAATCCATGCAATGCAATAAGTAGGTACTTGGAGGGTAATTTAAAATTTTATAAATAACGACAAAACACACATTACACAAACAAAATATGCATTATGCAGCTTCCGACAAAATGCAGATAATAAAGGTTAGGTAGGTATTTAAAACAATTGGATATTTGCGATATTCACTATTAATATTTTTTCAATACAGTTGTTAAACATTGCGAACTTTCTGAGACTATAAATATGATTTTGCATAGGCACATAACTAATTAGTAATCTGTGATAGGCATCTTACTTTTACCACAGATTACTAATTAGTTACTACGTAACTTTTACGCGGTCGTGACTTTCTATTTAGTAGCAAGGAGTTGTCATGCATAGAATAAAATCGGATAGATTTTATATGAGGAAAAATGAATGACTCCGTACGTCTAGCTTAGAATTCTCAAAATTCTTTTAAATGATTGTTTATTATATTTAATTATTAGTTTTAATTTAATTATTTTTACATTAACATTTATCAAAAATCGAATAGGCTGTATACGCGTACGAGCCCGTTGCCTAGTAGAGTTTAAAAAAAAAATCATTTGCAAAAACGCGCCATTTTCTTAAAAAAAAATTTTTAATTTAATGTACGTAATATGGAATGTATTTTTATATGGAATATCTTTCCACCGCACTGTACAATTTCCCGCAGACGACTGAGTCGCGAGTGTGCGAAACTTTCGATTTTCGTACCAATTCACTGGGAGCATTAGTCGCGCGCGTTGGCCGGGTCCTTACGCCAGTAATATATAAGTCACTGTTAGCATCTAAAAATTTCTTAAAAATCGGATTAGGCGTTCAAGAGCTATCCCCCGACAACCAAAAATTTATACATTCAAACAAAAGGAAAAACGATTGAACCTAAAATTAAATTGAAACTCTGAAACCTAAACTCGCTTCGCTTACTCGGTGATTGATTAGTATACTGATTTTCCCTCTATACAGGGTGTAAAAAAATAGTGTAGGACCCATTAACTGGGGGTTCTACTCATCATATTAAACAACTTTCCCTAAGGAACCCATAGGCAATTCTCAAAATAAAATTTGGACCAAAATGCACAAAATTGGTCGATCAGCTGATCGATTTGTATGAAGAGTAAAAATTTTTTTTTTTGCATTTTCAGCAAACTCATTGAACAAAATATGTTCAGTATGATGAGCAGAAGCCCCAGTTAAAGGGACCTACACTAATTTTGTTACACCTGTCGTATACCTGTCGGAATAATGTCGGTATACATACAAAAGTAACAGAGGAAATAGGTACAAGTGTCGGTTTTATTATATTTACAAAGTAACTATTGTTTGCAAAACGATTAATTAATATAAACTTTAATTAAAAAATACAGCACCTACTCACCCTGACAGTTAAGTTTCTGGTTGTTGAATATTATAATAAAAATTGATCGAAGATTTTGGCACACTAAAAAATTACATCACAGCTAAAGTTTCTATGTGAAGCTTAACTTATGAGTCTAGCTAGACTCTATATAAAGTATAATCTAAAACTTAATAAAAATGTGAATTTAGGTACTTAAAATAATAACATCTGGGAAAACGTTAATGATAGTCGATGGTACTTGTAATAAGGTAAACACTTATTATTAGTCTTAAATATCTACAAAGAAAATTAAACGAGACAAAATTAAATATTTATAAACTAAAAACTTGCATAAAACTCAATGGTACTACGTATAGTCGGATCGGAAAAATTATTAAGGTAAGGCGTTTTTATAAAAAAAACACGCAAGAAAAATCTAAGAAATCAATATTATTTTTAATATAAGCTTAATGTTTATTTAATCAAAAGTTACCGAATTATGCTAATTAAGGGTAAGTGGAATACCTACAGTTATTTTATCATTAGCTTGTAATTTGATCCAAAAAGAAAAATAAAGTGTATACTCCATACACTATAATAATTACATTACATTCCTACTGGTTACTTTTTATTATATGCTTTATATTAGCTTTACCTGTATGACTGTAAGGGAATCTTTGCGTGATTTTTCCCTACTTTAAATCGAAAATTTGCACAGGTACGAACTGATGACAATAAAAAAAATTAAGAAAAAAAATTGCAATTAAAGCGTGTTTATTAATTTTTCAAGCTGTAACTTATTGTTAGTAATATTCTCTATTCTTTGCTATTGTGGATCGAATGCCAAAGAACAGAGAATACTGTTACAAATGCAATTAACGCGGGGTGTTTACAAAAGTAGTTGGTGATTTTGTGTAAAATAACGACGATTTCTTTAAAAGAATACCTTCAAAAATTAAGTGTCAAACGTTACATCGCAGTAAATACTCAGTAATTGGTATAAGTTTTTAGGGACATTGGAAATAATTGAAAATAATATAAGGGGGGGTTCAGCTTATAAAACTAAACAACTTTCTTCCCCTAGGAACTTATACTCAATTCGTAAAATAATTATAGCTTCTCATACTAAATAGTAGGCCCATATTTTAAAAGCTCTTATATAACTTGCAGTATTTGTAAGTTGCCCGCTTTAAAATTTGAAAGTTAAATTTGACCTATGTTCCGTTGTTCGACTGTGCTGAAATTTGGCATGAAGCCGTATTCCCGGTGATAATAGATCCTTTTGTTATTTTGAAGTTGATCTTATAATGAACTTTGGAGGTGGTGAAACCTTGTTCCAGGATTGTCTATTGTTTTAATAGGTTCCTAAAATTTTCTATAGAATTAGTACGCTTGATTTTTTTCGAATTTGGAAACATGCATTAAGGTTTACCAATAATGCGCTACCCGATAATTTATGACCTATGAATGTACAGCTCCATAACTCGTGACTTGAACTAAAATAAAAGAGATAAAAGCTGTCTTTGGATTTTACGAAAAATATGTTATTTCGAATTGAGTACAAGACCCTTGGGAAAAGTTGTACAGTTTGAGCTGAACCCCCCCTTAAATTATTTTCAGGTATTTCAGAAGGACCCTATATACATGGCCCTTATTTTCTATCGTGTAAAGAAATTGTCGCTAGTTTATCTAATAAAAGGATAAAATATCTAGATACATGTTTACATGAGCGAGTCTCTGCCCACTGGTACAAAGTAAAGTATCTCAAGTAGTTATTACACAGCAGCTTCGCAGCATTTTCACTGCAGCAGAGGATCGCTCGTGTGAGGTGCTCCAAACACGGGCAAGCGGCTTAAAGTCAAGTACCTACGTAGACAAGTCGTAAATTTTCGCTTGGGGCCTTACGATTTGTCTTTCTTCTATACACAGAATATTATACGTGTTAGCTTGACGTCAAACCGCTTGATCGTATATGGACCGCTTAATGTAATAAGGTTTAAAAATTGGATTCAAAGTATGAGCATAGCGACAATGGTGACTATCGCTAAGAGCAGGCCAAGGATCGTCAGCCAGTCCAGGTCTTGCAGGTGCTGCGCGAACATCAGGGTGTAACAAGCGAACATCAACGTGCTGGAGTCGTGCCATTGGCTCTTGCTAGGACTATCGTCTGTTGGGCAAAACGATTGGCTAATGTTAGTTCGCACCTATCTATAAAACGATTGGATGCTTGTAGAAAGTTTTATAATTTCAAGTTTACATCTGTACTAACAGTCAAATATATCTACAGACAAATCACCTAGACATGGCTTTTTTACATAGTGTGAGTGCAAAGTACGGGGTTGGGTCCTATGGCGTGCGCCTTAAGACGGTAGCTGCTTTAAACTATCGGTGTTCAATTTGCACTCGCACAAATGCAAAAACCCTCTATCGCTGGTTTGCCTGCAAGTATCTGTAATTTTTTTGGTTAGTGAACTTTCTACAAATAACCATCTGTAATTAAAAACTGGTAAGTACATTGACAAATGAAAAAAGCAAGATGCAATAAATGGTTCAAAATGAAAACCGAACACCATGCATGAAAATGGGCCACGTACCTCTATTTTCTTTTTGTGAATTGTGATTTTGCCGTTTAGTTCTCCAAGGCACTACGTTAGTTGGCAGTGAGCTTTGACTAGATGTGCATTCGTCTGACTGATCTACTGAAAGCCTTCGCAACTGTTGGTTCATCGACTGAACCAGCTTAGGTGAGCTTAGGTCATCTCTAACATCAGATGCTGAATTCTCTAAAGCAGCTGTGCGTTTTGCGGCTGAATCTAGTTTGAAGATTGTCGCTAGTTCTTCTGAGGAATTGTATTCCGTTGAGTCGGTAGCATTCTTTTTAATTTCTAAATCGTCCTCGTAAATAGAGAGATTAACGGAAGTCCTAGAAGGGACTTCTTGTTTAAAAGCATTCTCTGTCACTTGGTTTAGTTTTTCACTGGCTTCGGATATTCCAGTCATTTTTCCCGGATTATCCGGCTCGGCAACAGGTTCCAACTCTTTACGAACGTTTAATTGTTTACTGACCTGCGATATACCAGCAATCAGATCTGATATTCCAACTTTTAGCTCTTTGAAAGCATTTATTTCATTTATTTCTTTTACTTTACTATTAACATCTAAGAAAGGATTTGTAGACACAATTTTTGGTGGCGATGGTTTCATTACTGTACCGGATTTTTGTTTTGTTTCCGTGATATTTTTAACTTTGACGGAATCATTTATTACGTTTACAGGAACTATATCAGGTTTAACTTTCTTCTCAACAGCCACTATAATAGGTTCATGTATTTTTGATTCGTCCGGATTTTTCGTTCTAAACTTCGAAAGCTGTGAACTTTCATCTGCAATATTGATTTCTTTATCAAAACTGTGTTTCATTTGATCTTCTACTTTGTGTAATTGATTTGATATAGCCAGTAAACTCTCCTCAGTTTTCTTTGCTTTAAATATTTCTTCTTTATTTGGTGATATCTCTATTTTAGGTTCCTTAATGATTTCTGTATGTACGTTAACAACTTTCACTTCAGGGATAAAGTCATCATTCGAGTTGCAAGTTAATCCATTAAGAAAGTTTTGCCTGCTATCAGATATTCTAGATTGAATATCCGACTTCTTTACCGAGTTTTTTCTATTTTTGTCTAACTCAGCTAGTGCAACTCCTAGCTTGTTGCTTGTATCCATAGCTTCTTGAGCCAGCATACTGAGAACCTGTTGAAATTCATCTCTAGATGATCTTTTAGAGGCTTGTGGCGATCTGTTTGATGGTGATGAGCTTTTGGACTTGTCACAAGATGGGGGCTTGGCGAGATATTTATCATCGTTATGAATGAATGAATCATCTTTTGCAAAATGATGAACGGGTGCATGTGGGTTATTGACAAATATATTGACTGTATTATGACGTTGTTTTACCTTATTGCGAGGATAGTGATCCGGTTCTATATCACTTCTTTCAAAAGTATCTCGCAGACGCTTCATGACATCACTATTGCTACTAGTTTTTTGAATCGTAGCTATTTGACTGATATTCAATGCGTCATCAATCTCTTTCTGTATCATTGTAAATATGTTTGCTGACAACGAACGAACAGCTCTTTTTTTCTTAATGTTGTTTGGTGAATCATTAGTGAAAGGAAATTCAGTGTGAATTTGGTTATTGTTGATATGACTGTTATAGTCTTCTCCAATGAAATGTGTCGAGTGTCTATTATCTTTTCTCAAACTTCTGTAGGCTAAGTCATCTGAGACAAGATCAGGTGACCTTCGTGGTACAAATCGAGGTCGTGTTTTATTTTCAGGCGTAGCATGTAAGTAGTCACTTTGAGGAGCTGGTGATACGGGACCTACAGGAATACCAAATAGTGGCTGTGGTTCAAGAGTCTTTAGGCGATTATTTGTCTGAGTTATGTTTCTGTAAACAACATCGTCCAGAACAATGTCCGGTTCATTTCGCTCTGAATGCCTGTCATCATCAGATGCATAAGGTATATAAACTGGAGAAGCCAACATATAACTAATTTGTGCTTGTGCTTCTTTAAAACTGGGTTTATCTTTTGGCAATGAATTCATCCTTCTAAAAGCCATGTCGTCTTGTAATTTGTCTGGTAAGGTCGATCTTCTAGGAATACGTCTAAAAGGCGTGGTTGGCTGACTGCGCAACTGAATATCTTCACCATTTCCATTCCAGTCATTGAAATTTTTATTAAACTTAGGGGTCATTAGTTCTCTTCTTTCTGCTCTATCGAGCAAATCTTCGTCACCTAGACCTAAACTATTGTAAATAGCTTCTAATTCATTAAGTGCATCATCAAGATTAGTTGACTTTCGCCTTTCAGAATTTTTCTCATCGTCAGAAGGTACTTGGTAGTTGTTGGGAACAAAAGTTTCAGATTTATGTCGAACATGAGTTTTAGAAATCGGTGATGTTACAATTTTTTGTGGTTCCACAGTTGTCGATCTTTTATATTCTGTCGTGGCCTTCCAAATATTAGCACTATCAGTAGTGTCCAAAGACTGAGTACTACAGTTTGTTCTATTTTTATTTTGGTAATCCATATTCTCTATTCGGTTTTGTGACATTCTGTGTGATTCAAAATAAGGTTGCGTTTTATGAAGTTGCACATTACTCGAATAATCGCTGTTACTTCTTGTGTTTGCATATGTATGTTGTTGGCCTCTTTGTCTTTCAGCATCATCTAATTTCTTCCAAAACTCAGAAGCGTTTCTTGGTCTTCTGTAAACATTTTCGGCTACATTCAAGGAGGCTTGGGAATCACTTAAGTATTGATTTTCAAGCCCATTTTGACTAGATTTAATGCTAATTGGCCGCCTAGATCTAGGGCTTAGATCGGCATAATATAAGAAATCTTGTTTTAGGTGAACAGGTTCAGGTTTAACAATATTAGTTTGTTCATACTTCTTCCTCCAAGGTGGAGTATTAGAATACAATCCATAGTGATTTGGTTCTGCTGACACGGAAGCAGGCCTACGAGGTTGATTAGTTCTATAGGATTGGAAATTTTGTAAATACTCATTGTTTTGTATCGCAATGTGATCTTCGGAGTTCGATATCGGTCGTCTCAGTCCATTAGGTCCATGACTCATGGATCTGTCTTGACTTCGTCTCATGATTCTTTCGAAATCGTTATTAGGTACACCATGAACTGCGTTTTGATTGTTTCCCATTCTATCAGCCACTATGGCATTATTCTCATAGTACATCGATATAGGTGTGGTGACCTTCCTCTGCATGTCTCGCGGGGGTGGCACTGGAGGAGCTTTCTCGTCTCTCTTAATATTAATAACATTTCCTAATGGAAATTTTACGCACATCACGCTATCAGGATTCTCATAATCATGATAAGCACTTCTTTCTACGCTATTTGCATAAATTGGTTGTTTCTTATTGTTACCGTTTTGGTACTGAATGGAATAGTTAATGCGTTCATTGTTAATCTTCGCGTTAAAATTAATAGATGATGGGTAACTTTGGGTTGAAGGGAATGATGATATTGATTCAGATTTCATTGGTCGGCGGTTAGACTCGTTAGGTATTAAGTCGTGTTTGATTTTGTTATTTGCTTCGCGTTTGCATGTTCCGTATCCACTACTTTGGCTTGTGGGCGTTCGAGTCAACATATCTACTTCTGTTTTCGTGTAGCCCTGCTGCAATAATTCAGCTTCCTTATTTAGCTGGTTTTCCTCGTCACGGGATAGTCGCTTTATATACCTCTCGTTCCTTGCACTTCGTGATCTTTTATTCAAAGAGCTGTCACGTGATCGCATGAGGGAATCCTCGCTTCGAAATCGGATCATTGACGAGGAATTAGATGACTTCAGTGACTCCTCATCACTACTCGAATCTCCTCTCATACTGTTTCTGAGCGCTTCCACCCTAGCTTTTAGTTTACCTTTTCTTGTTTTTCTTGAGGGTGTTTCAAAACTGCACAACTTCCTCGGATCTTCTATCATACTGAGTGATTCTTTAGAGTTGTCATATAACTCGTGAGATTTGTTTCTGTAGTTGATAAATCCCGCAGAAGGATCTGATAAGACGCCATCATCTGTGACTTCACGCAGATTTATATTAGGTTTAGCGAGACTTTGAGCTCGTCTTGTATCTCTCATTACTATGTGATCGAAATTGTTGACGGCGGGTGTTCGTTTCTTCTTTTTGGCTTTTCTCTTGGAGGGTGAGCGTGTGCTGACGCCCTCGTCACTCTCTGATGATGACGCAGTTTCTTCTTCCTTTTTCTTCCGCCTGAAGAGTTTTCCAAGCGACCATTTCTTGTCTTTCTTGCGTTCCTCCGACTCGGGTGCAGCGGGGCGATCAGCACGGCGAGGGGCCGGCGTCGGTGCATACTCCTCGTTGTATGGACGGTACGTAACAGGCGTTGAGATGTCCCGGTGAGGGACTGGTGGTGAGTTGACGGCCTGGAAAGTAGAGAAAAATATATTTGAGATTAAACGAACCATTATTTTCTTTACATATTTAGTTGTTTTTGATGAGACACCTGCTTCATACGCTAATAACACATTCTTCCGTTTTGGGGTGTAAGTGTAGCTAACTGGTAGACAAATTATAATACTTCAAGGACTAAAACAAATAAGATTATAATTTCAAGTCTGCCGAATTTGCCATCTCCATTGTCTCTCGTCCGTCTCAAGCAAGCGTGACTCTTTATTATTGTCTACATACTTATACTTATAGCCAATAATTTTAGTTCATTGATCTCTCGGTCAGATTCTTGATATTGGCTGTGAAACAATTTTGTTTATACTCGTAATAGAAATCAGACCAACTCATTGCTAACTATAGCGGCACGTGAGATCTATAAATTACTCGCCTGCTTATTGTTGGATTTAACGTAGAGCTGCACTCGTATGTTTGTTCTCATCTTGCGATTAAGATTTGGGTACTAATATTTCTGCTATAAGGGTTATACGAGATAAAAGCCTTCAAAGTTTATTCTTCTAATGAAACCTTTTTGTTTGTCTACAGCAACAGTCAAAGCTTTTCAGTTTTATGATTAGGTAGAACTAATAGATAATACAAATAATGCTGTACATGAATTCGTTATTCATGAATGAAATCACTAAATTCGTACTTTACGACACAAAGAGTTCATTAATTAGAAACGTTTAAAAATAAAGTATTACGCTCAAAAATATCGCGTGGCTGTCTCGAGATGATTGACCAAGGCCGTTTAGTTGGCGCTGTGACAAGTTTAAAACAGTTTCAATGTGGACTTTCTTTGTTTGTTTGTGTTTCGAAATAAGGAAATATATGCGTCGATTCGTAAAAATAAATATAAATGGAAAAAATAGAAAGTACTTCACAACTTTCTCGCCAGAGGCCGCATTAACCGCATTAGAAGGTACTCGTAAGTATACATGAAAGAGTGTTTTTTTCATTGTGTGAAAGCCTTTAAAAAGGGATATAAAGCAAAACGAACATTTTACTATTGATTTAAATAGATTATGCTTTGTTTATATAAATTCATAATAAACATTTAAATAGACTATGTTACTTAGTGCTGACTTAAGATCTATCATTAAGATCAATTTGCTAATCATTTCCTCAATAGAAAAAAAATCGCGCAAGTTACACTTAATTACACTTACTTATGTCAATTGTATACTCATATAAATACCTACTCGTACAAAGGTCGAGTGTTACAATTATTTGTTTTATTTTAAGTTTTTATTTTTCGATTTATTCAATAATAACTAAATTTTTGCGGCTCCCACTGTGTTTTCTAAGCGGGATGGCAAGGTAAAAATCGTCTGAAGTCAAAGATTTTGCTTCATACGCCCTCTTAAGGGTAGGCTTCTTTTATTATTCACTATTGGTAAGCCCTTGGCATCATCTCACCTGATGGTAAGTGATGATGATGCCAAAGATAGAAGCGGGCTCTACTTATAAAACTGAATAACTTTCCCAAATAACTCATAATTACTAAATTTTTACACAAAAATTTTGGAGTTTTTATACAAATCGATCAGCCCGATCGACCAACTATGTATGGAGAGAAATATGGTACAAATTGCGCGTCAAATGACGCATTACGTATATCTCAGAAAAACACGTTTTCCCAGAGATGAGACCTAACTACTCGTAGATCGATTTTTCGCCCCCACAAACCCACTACCCATACACCAATTTTATAATTGATTTCTCGGAAACGGCTCTAACGATTTGCTTAAAAGAGCCGTTTCCGAGAAGCCGATTGCTTGAAAATTTGTATATAGCGTTTTTTGGGGGTGAAAAATCGATCTAGATAGGACTCATCTCTGGGAAAACGCATTTTTCTGTAATATACGTAATGCATCTTTTGACGCGCAGTATGAGTATTTACCACATTTTCATTCCAAAAGCGCGCTGGGCCGATTGGTGACATAGTTTAACTCACATACCGAAACAGACAGGGTTCAAAACCTCGCTCGGAGTCGTGTTTTTTTTTTATTATTTATTTATTAGTAGAAAAGATGAGTACATAGGTAAACATTAGACCCACAAAACTGAATGATCAGTTTATCTGTGGGTTGTCAACTTATTTTTCATATTATGGGTTTATTTTAACTTATTTATTCTCAAAATCCGTTTTGATACAAAAAAAAATAGTTTACATGCCTAGAAGACTCCGAGCATACTAAAAATTAAATGAGCTAGTTAAATTATTTTCTTTATCTTGCGTTTTATTATTACTGAGGTTAAAGTTTAAATTCATATTAAAGTTTGTAAAGTGTAACATAATGTATGTTTTAACTTCACAAAATCTCTTCATTCATAGCATAATTAAATGTTAATAAACTTACGGGCAGAAAAGATCTGAAGTAATTATTGTTTGCTACGTCAATCAACATCGTTATGTAACAATCAGGCTTATACAGGTAAGAAAATTGTACCGTAGGTAGGTAAACGTTTTATTTAAAGCTCTCCAACATCCACACGTCCACGCCCCACATCTAATATTTTGGCAGTTCTTTACATGATCTAGATTTTCTGGGATTCCTAGCAATACTACACAGGGGGTGTAACAAAATTGGTGTAGGTCCCGCTAACTGGGACTTCTACTCATCGTACTGAACAACTATAACTTTGCTAAAATCGCAAAAAAAAACTCTTCATACAAATCGATCAGCTGAACGACCAATTTTGTGCATTTTTGTATGGAGGGTCGATTTTTAAAAGCTTTTAATTAACTTGCAATGTATCTATGTATGGGTGAAATCTTGCAAGTTAATTTTGACCCACTTCCCGGTTTCCGATTGAGCTGAAATTTTGTATGCATATTTATATCGCGTGACAATGCAATATTAAAAGCTTGTACCTCAAAGTTTTTCGAAAATTATTTTATTTGAGAATTGACTGTTCGCTTTTTGGGGAGAGGCTGAACGATGATGAGTAGAACCCCCATTTAACGGGTCCTACACAAATTTTGTTACATCACGTATAGGTCAATTATTCAGCTTTACATTCGTTCACTATCACAAAATTTTCCACAAATTATTACTAACTACTATACTTCACACGTTTAATTTTTATTTAACACTTTTAACCATTTTAAATAGTACGACACTCTCTTTGTTATTTTAACATAGTTTTAGTGCGACGGAAAGGAGTTTTCATGTTTTTTTTATTATTATTTTAAAGCGAGCGGGCACGGCAGTGCGCACGCACGCGCATCCCAGCGACGACTCTCGGAATCCCGCGATTATTTTGGCCGCGTTATATTCGTCCTACTGCCTCTTATATTAGTTTCTCCCTGTAACTGTCTAGTGGATTTTCGCAGGGAAATTATAGTTAATCTTCCGTGGCTTACCGAAACTCATTTCTAACACATATACTAATAATGAAAATTTCTTGAGATTGGATGGGCCGATTCTAATGAAATTTTATACACATTATACAGGATATTTGACTACTTTTTCGAGATATTTATATAAAAAAAAATTTTTATTCACAATTGGTAAGCCCTTGGAATCATCTCACCTGATGGTAAGTTACGATGATTCCGAAGATGGAAGCTGGCTTACCAAGATTCCCCAATGGAATGGAGAATGGGCTATCTTATCTTTAAGCCGGAACACATAAATGTTGTTAACACTGATGTTTGGCAGCAACATGGTGGTAGCTAGCCAGCTACTTTTTATGGTTCCGAAGTCAACAAGGAACCCTTAATAGTTTCGCCATGTCTCTCTGTCCGTCTGTCCGCGGCTTAGCTCAGAGACTATTAATCACAGTATTGCGATATCTATTAATACTAGAAAGCTGTAATTTGGCATGGTTATACATATCAATCATGTCGACAAAGTTGTACAATAAATTCTTGAAAAAAAATTGTACAATAAAACCTTTAAAAAAATGTTTATAGTATGTAAAGAGCGTGTGTTTTTTTTTGTTAACGTGTTGGGTATCGTTGAATTGAATAGGTCTTTTAAAACAACTGAGGGTTTGCAGAGACTATTTTTTGATTGAGGGGTATCGTTGAATAGGTCTTTTAAAACAACTGAGGGTTTGCAGAGACTATTTTTTGATTGAGGGGTATCGTTGAATAGGTCTTTTAAAATAACTGAGGGTTTGCAGAGACTATTTTTTGATTGAGGGGTATCGTTGAATAGGTCTTTTAAAATAACTGAGGGTTTGCAGAGACTATTTTTTGATTGAGGGGTATCGTTGAATAGGTCTTTTAAAACAACTGAGGGTTTGCAGAGACTATTTTTTGATTGAGGGATCAGTTTGCGAAATATTAAGCTTTAAAGTGCTAATTTTGCTTAGAATCAAGTGTCAGCCAGCTAAGCTGAACCACTGTTTAAGGACATCTGAATATTTTTTTTTTAAATAGAACATATAATCAATTTAAAAGGAAAACTATCACGGCTAAGTAGGCTTTCTTAATTTAGGAGTAATAGTCGACCAACTTAAGGTGTGCAGTTGCATTTGTAAAAATGTTCTAAGTTTGTTCAGTGCCCCCGCCCCGTGTAGTACACCCTATTCCCATGTTGGTACAATGGTTACTGTGACCCCGGTGGCGTCCCCCCCTCAAACCTTGAGCTGCTTCTACAGCACTCCGTTATGTGACTGATTTCCAGGTCACATAGTTCCTCTTCCCTGATCCTATCGGCGCCAAACGTCTCCCACATTAGCCTCGGAGTAATTAGTCGACCAACTTAAGATGTACAGTTGTATTTGTCAAAAGTTCATAAATTTTTTAATACAAAATGTTCTATTATCGACTGTAAATATAATTTTGTTGTCCGACTCGCACTTGGCCGGTTTTTTAAAACGAGTACATCGCGAGTTCACAGTTGGGGGCGATTAAACCACTAGTTTAGCATCGCGACTCTACGAAGACGACGGCATCCACGCGGTTATTTTTAAACGAACATTCAAGATGATTCAAGTGTAGTATCTACGAGTACATAGCAACGCTAGTACTAATATATGTACTGTGACATAGGTACATAGGTAATTTATTTTTTTAACTATCTTTATGTTAGCTTGCCGTGTTAGTTAGTTTGGAACAAATCTTGGAAGCTAAATTAGAATCACTTCCCGGTTTCCGATTAAGCTGGAATTTTGCATACACGTTGAGTTTTGAGCACAATGTTGTATGCTAAGATTCAAGGTTCAAAGTATTTATTCAAAATAGGTGCAAATTACACTCTTTCTTATAGTCATAAAATAATAATAACATAATGTCATTTGTGAAAAATCAAGAAATCATTAGTTATTAACTTCAAAATTAAATCCT
The DNA here is from genome assembly GCA_947284805.1 of Coleophora flavipennella. Lineage (NCBI taxonomy): Eukaryota > Metazoa > Arthropoda > Insecta > Lepidoptera > Coleophoridae > Coleophora > Coleophora flavipennella. The sequence goes on from OX369269.1 coordinate 9,872,177, forward strand.
TGAAATAAACCAGATTATGTCATTAGAACATGAAAACAATCATCATCATCATTATCATATCAGCCGAAAACCGTCCACAGCTGGACAAAGGCCTCCCCCAAGGATTGCCACGACGACGGGTCCTGCGCTGCCCGCATCCATCGGCTTCCCGCGATCTTCACTAGATCCTCGGTTCACCGCGTGGGAGGCCTGCCTACGCTACGTTTTCCGGCCACTCGAGGACTTTACTACCCCATCGGCCTTATGTTCTACAAGCTATGTCCCCTGCCCACTGCCACTTCAGTTTAGCGATTCTGTGAGCTATGTCGGTTACTTTGGTTCTCCTGCGGATCTCCTCGTTTCTGATTCGATCACGCAGAGAAACTCCGAGCACAGCACGCTCCATTGCCCTTTGGGTGACCTTGAGCCTTCTTATGAGGCCCACAGTAAGCGACCATGTCTCAGTTCCGTTAGTCCTCACTGGCAACACACACTGGTCAAAGACCTTAGTCTTGAGACACTGCGGTATTTGGGACGTGAAGATAATGCGAAGCTTCCCGAACGCTGCCCAGCCGAAAACAATATGAAACGAAAAGTTATACATAAAAAAGCATTGAATGTCATTAAGGCCATTGACAAGAGTAGGCTAGTTCACACGGGCAGCACCCGGTCACGAGTATAACGCGAGTGACGTGACGTGACTAAGTAGTGACGTCTTTTTAAAATTCTAAATCCAATAGCATGGTTATCTAAGTGACGTCATCCTTTATGCAGTCTCCCAGACATGGCGGATCACTTATTTTTTTATGCACCCCCATGACAAAGTATATATTATATATTAGTATTCCGACCTCACCCCCTCGTCACCCAGATTGGTTACAGTTTGGTTGTCGAACGTATAGGATTTCGCCACCATTTTGTTTGTTCCGTCATTCATTTTTTGAAATGTCATTTCTGGCCCATTATATGAAGTGTCCAGGGTGTGCGAAATAATTGAAATTATTTTTAAATTAAAGCTTGTAACTAAGATAACCTAAAAGAATACAACTATCGGTCTATGCGTACCTACGTATCTATCTATATCCTCTTATTCATAACCGTTAATGAGTTGTAACTTTCTTCATCAGCTCATCATCACGAGATGATGACTACCAGACGCAAATACTTTAATAGCTTTAGAAACCATATGAAACACGTAATATGTGCCTATAAAATTTGAGGGTTACCCTCGATTTCCCTGGGATTCCATTATCAGATCCTGGTTTTCTTGTCATGGTTCCACATTTGGGATATCTTCTTTCCAACAAAAAAAGAATCATCCTAATCGGTTCATAAACGACGAAGTTATCCGCGATCACAGTATATATATATTAGTACTAACCGCGAACAAACATAAATATATATATGTATATATGGTCGAATTGAGAAACCTCCTCCTTTTTTGAAGTCGTTGGCTTTCCCTACATAATAAAAAGGAAACCCTTGAAGGATCATTTCGTTGTCCATCTGTCTGTCTGTCAAGACCCTCTTTCTCACAAACGAGTGGAGGAATCGAGTTGAAATAAATATCAAATACTGTCTACAGTACCTTGAACCTGTGAAAAAGTCAAGCCTCTAATTCAAAGTAATAATAACCTCACCTATTTTATTAACAAATTAAAATACCTACTGCATAAAGTCACTATCCCTCTTTTTTGGACAGGACAGTCGGGTTAAAAAGTGTCCTATTTTACTATTGGGATCAAGAGAACCTAACGACACCTCGTGCACTCTAAAATCCATCAAGCCGTTTTGGCTACAGTATCAGCCAAAGAAACAGACATACATCCTACTTAATATTATAAATGTGAAAGATTGTATGTAAGGATGTTTGTTACTCTTTCACGCTTCAACCACTGGACGGATCGGAATAAAACTCGGCACACACACATATAGATTTAGTCCTGGAATAGAACATAGGCTACTTTTTACCCTGAGAAAACGTGTTATTCTCACGGGAAAATCGAAAACAACGCGAGCGTAGCTGCGGGCGGACGGCTAGTAGTACATACATGTGAAAATCATTAACCGCCATTTTGAGCTGTCGGATAAGAAGATACGGACCTTTTACAGCCATTTTTTATTTCTTTCGCAGATCAATCTGAACTCGATGTATTTGGCGCCTATGACAGTTGATGAGGTAAGAAAAGAGATCATGTCACTCAAAACTACAAACTCTAAATTTGCACAAAAGTACTTAAAGCTTCCTTAGATTGTACCATATTAGTACTTACTTATTTCATTAACCTTTCATTTCTAACTGGAACTTTTCCAGAAATCCTTAAAATCTCTATTGTTAAACCTCAAGTACAAAATTACCGCCCCATAACATTGATTTCAATTTTTTCAAAAACTTTTGAAAAATGTATGTTAAAGCGTTTGACACAATATTGCAATAAATATAAAATTATAAATCAAGATCAATTTGGCTTCCAAAAAAATAAGTCTACAACCTCTGCAACTTTTTCACTAATGACTGGTATTTTAAATGGAATAAATAATAAGCAATTGACTACAGTATTACTCTTTGACCTAAGTAAAGACTTTGACTTTGTAGAACACTATCTACTTATAAAAAAACTTAATTCTTATGGAATAAGAGGATTACCTCTTGATTGGATACGGTCTTACCTTTTAGAAAGAAGATAAAAAGTTTCTTACTCTTTGACCTAAGTAAAGACTTTGACTTTGTAGAACACTATCTACTTATAAAAAAACTTAATTCTTATGGAATAAGAGGATTACCTCTTGATTGGATACGGTCTTACCTTTTAGAAAGAAGATAAAAAGTTTCATTAACTAAAATCAACAATAATAAAAATGAGGCTATCGTATATTCCTCTGATTACAGATAAGTACAATAGATGCGGAGTTCCTCAAGGAAGCGTAAGTGGACCCCTTCTCTTCGTACTTTATATAAATGACATCCCTCATGTAACTCAGCACAAGTGCGTTCTCTTCGCTGATGACATTTCTATAGTAATTACTGACAATAATACAATTAAAAATCACGAATCTGACATAAATAATACTATTAATGTTATAATAAAATAGCTGAACATGAATAACTTACAGATTAATATTTCAAAGACAAACTACATTAATTTTAACAACAATAGGTTTCGTAAATTAGAAATAAAACATGGAAGCATAAAAATTGATGATATGTATAACACGAAATTCTTAGGCCTCAAAATTGACAACCAACTAAACTGGAAACCACAACATGAGAATGTAAGTGAGAGACTCAACAGATTTGTGTACGTCCTAAAGCGCCTAAAAAGTCTAACAAACATGCCCACTGTTTTGTCTGCCTATCATGCGTGTGTAGCTTCGGTGCTCCGTTACGGTCTTATTATATGGAGAAATGGGACCCACTGGAAAAGAGCCTTTATAGCACAAAAAAAATGTGTAAGAGCTATAGCTGGCAAGTCATCACGAGACTCCTGCAAGCCACTATTTAAGGAGCTTGGTCTGTTGCCACTACCCGCGCTATATATATTTGAGCTCTGTCTGTTTGTGAAGCAACATCTGCAATTATTTAAAAAAGCCAGTGACAAAACCACAAGAACCCTTAGAGATCCATACAGGCTAGTTTTTAACGAAATCCCATTGACTGAAATGTATAGCCGAAATTGTGTGTGTATGAGCGTTAGAATATACAATTGAACTACGAAAGCTTGAATCGAAAACCTTTAAGACCAAAATTATTATAGCGTTAATGAATACCTCTGTGACAAAAATAAACTTGTTGACATTTGAATTTTTAAAGTTTACGTGACAAAATAATTATAATCTATGTAAAACATTCGCATGCCTTGCACAGGCGAAACATGATTGCACTAAAAATTATATTAAACATCCTACTACCATGTTTGATGCAAATAAATTATCATTTCATTTCAATATGTTACTTCTTCTTGGGATGCCATATCCTAACGGATGTCGGCGGCCACCACACTAGCTGTTTCCCGCGGCTTCACCCGCGTGGACAACGTGTCTATGACTTTTCGAGGGTGCTCAGTGCGCGAGCCGCTTGCGTGAAAAAAAGTAGCCTATGTGTTAATCCAGGTCCTAATCTGTCTACCTACCAAATTTCAGCCAGATCCGTTCAGTAGTTTTTGCGTGAAGAAGTAACAAACATACACACTCACAAACTTTCGCCTTTATAATATTAAGTGTGAAGTGTGATAATAATATGTTACAGATATGCCTATATTATTCCGATTTCTGTGTTGCAGACCTTTTATTGTTACAGCCATACCGAAATTATTATCTTGTTTAAAACCAATCGGCACATTAATTATAAGAAGTTGAGTCTTGTAATCGGTAGTCATTGATAATTATTATTTTTAAGTATTTAACAGTGTGTTATCCGTTTACTGGCAGGCACGGTTCACAAAACATGCGCAAAGGTCAAGATAAACAGAGCTTCTAAACGTAAACACATCGCTTCGGAAATAAACGACTTAACCATTGAAGTTAAAAAAAGCAGACGCGAGATTATTGAATCGTCAGCACAATTAATTACCTGTGTTGTTGGTGTTGCACTTAGCATCACCCGCGGTCACGTGTACGGGATTTAGATTTACACCTACGGACGTGTGCAAATCAAATCAAAATAATTTATTTTAAATAAGTAGGTGTTTACACACACTTTTAAATAGTAAAAAAAAAGTATTGTCTATTACATAATGTCATGATTCAGATTACAGTCTCAGGTAATGGCATTTGTTATAGAATCAACATATATGTATATCTTTGTCATTTACATAATGTATTGTTTTATAATATCATCTAGAGCACAAGCACTTTTTGACATGAGTCTTGAATTTATTCTCTGACAAACTAGTTACATTTTCTGGAATTATATTCTAGAATAATATACACTGCCCCACAAATGAATGTTTAACCTTATGAATAAGGTTCGAAACGGTTACATCTATTTTATTTACATTTCTTAAATTCAAATTATGCAACGCAACCTTCAAACACATCTGAAATTAGTTGTGCAGGTTTTCTCACCATGTTTTCCTTCACCGTTAAAGCAATCCGTTTAAGTATATTAACAAAACTCTAGCGGGATAGGAAGAAATGTAGTTAAAAGTCAATAAGTCACTTAAAATTTATTATATTATAAGACTTCGACAAGTTTTTATTTAAATTGCAATGTATGTAACAAACATTTGTTCGGGTGGAATCTTGCAAGTTAAATTTGACCCATTTCCCGGTTTCCGATTAAGCTGAAATTTTGCATGAGTATGTATATTGCATGACAAAGCAATATTAAAAGCTTGTACTTAAAAGTTTTTAGGTTTTTGGAAAATTATTTACAAGAAGCCCGTTGACATTGACACTTTTCAAGCGACTTCCAAAAAGGAGGAGGTACTCAAATCGTCTGTATGTTTTTTTATATGTGTTAACTCAGAAATTTTGACTGGGTGAACCGATCTTTATGATTATTTTTTTATTTGAAAGCCAGTGCATCCCGTGTGGTCCCATATAAATTTTATCAAAATCGTTGAAGTACTTTATATGAAAATTAACAAAAACCAAAAATAATTGTTGCGATGGAAGTCGGTTTTTTAACGTGTTTACAATGACATATATTACTGGCGTAAATATCATGAAAGAAAGGCTAAAAAGAAACACTAACATGTATTAATGTTTATAAATACTCGTTGGTATAGGTGGTCCGGATTCGAACCCGGGACCTCTGGCTAGCAGGACCGAGTCGTTAAGGTTGAGCCACCGACGCTTTTTTAGGGTTCCGTACAACCAAAAGGTGACCAATGGGACCCTATGAATAAGCAACCGCTGTCTGTCTGTATGTCTGTCAGTGGGCTATATTCATGAACCGTAGACAGGTAGACAGTTGAAATTTTCGCACAGTGATTTTCACAGTATTATTGTTGTAGCTATAACAGGGGTCGCGACCCCTAAATTTTCTACAATATCCGGACTCCACTTAAAACTACTTACCGACCGGTCGGAAGGTAATTTTAAGTGGGGTCCGAATATTGTAGAAAATTTGAGGTCTTGAGCCAGTTTTTTATATTTTGGTACCTACTAAATCTCAACTAACTAATTAAATCAATCGTATTTACTTGTAAAATATTATAGTCTACGTGGCTCTCAAACGTACCTATCACAAATAACCGTTGGGGCAGTAAATTTCTCGAGTGGCAACCGCGCACTGGAAGACGTAGATTAAATCAAATCTGACAAACAACCGACAGTATCAAACAACAAGAACAAAATCTCAATAATATATATATATTTGTTCTTGTTGTTTGATACTGTCGGTTGTTTGTCAGATTTGATTATATATATATATATATATATATAAGGTGTAACAAAATTAGCTGAAACTATTTTAACTGGTGCTTCTACTCATCATACTGAACAACTTTCCCCAAGGAACCCATAGTCAAATCTCAAAAAAAATTTGAACTTCCCATACAAAGTTATATATATATATATATATATATATATAAGAAAGTCGTGTTAGTTATGATTTATGATTTTTGTGTTTTTGCATTATTTGTCTTCGACAGGAATAGGATAATAAATATTAAAATATGATATTCACCAATAAAAAAAATATCAGTCAAAAAATAATTGGTAGGGTAGGGTAGGGTAGTGTAGTGTAGTTAGGGTAATTTAGGGTAGGGTAGGGTAGTGTAGCGTAGGTAGTGAGTGTAGTGTAGTGTATGTAGGGTAGGGTCGTGTAGGGTAGTGTAGGGTAGTGTAGTGTAGTGTAAGGTGGAACGAAGTTCGCCGGGACAGCTAGTAAAGGAGAAAGAAGCTTCTTATTTATAATTCCAGTCCTCACTCCAAAGACTTTATGTATAGCCTACAATGGGTTTAGCAATTCTTAGTAAGTATTTGCATATATTGCATTTGTAGAACAAAGGGACCTAACGATATTGTTTCCTCTACATTTACATACAATTTGAATGGTAAACATCAATAACTTTACAAGGCTTCATTCATTTGCTAAAAAGAGGCTCGTAGAACAGATGGCCGTTGAGGCAGTAAAGTTCTCAGTGGAGTGCACGCACTGGAAGATGTAGGGTAGGCAGGCCGGTATTCGGTGGACCGAGCTGGATGCGAGCAGCGCAGGACCAGTCATCGTGGAAATCCTTAGGGGAGGGACTTTATTGATCAGTGGACGTCTTACGGCTGATGTTGATGATGATAATGATGATAAGAAAGCGGCAAATGGTAATTCTGCTCATGTAACTGAACAAATTTCCTCAACAAACATACTTATACATTTTACAGCAATTTTTTTTAACCTCCCATACGAATTGTCAATGCATACTCTTAATTGTGTCGATTGCAAGTCCAAAACTTTTTGTTTAGATTGTTATTAGGCTCCCTGGGGAAAATTGTTTAGTTTCATGAGAAGTTAACCGCCTCCGTGGCGTAATGGGTGGTAAATAAAAAATATATATTCTGGGACAAATCACACATGGTCATCTGGCCCCAAAGTAGGATTCCCTGTGTTATGGGAACCAGAGACTGATATACATACTTATATACGTTTAAATATATACATACATAGATATTTAACACCCAGACACAGAGCAAACAAATCAGCTCATCTCACAAATGCTTGCCCTGGGTGGGGATTGAACCCACAAGCACAACCCTCGGATCAGTAGTCAAGAGCACTAACCACTGAGCCACCGAGTTAGCTAAATAATAGACTTCTATTAGCTTAACATCTGGAGGTCGCGGGTTCGATTCCCGGCGGAGTCTAACTATGTAAGACTCCGTTTGGTTGGTGGAAGGGCTTTTCTAAGCCCACCTGGCTAGCTACCACCATCTTATCTAAGTCTTGCCGCCAAGAATCAATGATAAGAGCATTGATGTGTTCTGGCTTGAGCGTCATCGTCACTTACCATCAGGTGAGATGATGCCAAGGGCTTACTAGTTGTGGATAAAAAAGAGTCGCTTTAATTTAAAGTAAACAAAACTTCATTCTGTATTAAGGCGCTAAGATCACTCAATCCGAGCAGGTTGATACGTGTTTCAATAATAGCGAACTTCAGTCTATTCATTTTAGGTTAAATCAATGCGAGCTTCAACAAGGCTGTTACGTTGAAACCGAACGCCCAATTCTCGATTTTTACATGTTTTTATTACTTTTCATCACTTTCAAATAAGTTTAAAAAAATGTGTTCAATTAATATGAATAGTCTTAAAGTCACCCATTTTTGTGTGTTGGTTTCATTCAACATTAACTATTTGTTTTTGAGAAATTTTGCAATTAATGCCAAAAATGCATGTATATCGCATGACAATGCAATATATACAGTTTTAAAAATATTACCACTTTTGATGTAAAAATATACTGTAGACCCTCTACAGTATATTTTTATACATCAAAAGTGGTAATATTTTTAAAACTGTATTCAATTAAATAGATTTTTTATTACTTTAAGTATGTTATATATTTTTTCCATTATGATAGCTTTACTTAATCTTTCAATAATTGAATATTGTCATTCGTTAAGGAGCGTCGGTGGCGTAACGGCCAAGGCCACCGCCTCCTGTCCGGGAGGTCGTAGTTCGAATCCAGCCACGTACCAATGTAATTTCAAATTTAGATTTCATATGTACGTTTATCCGACGCTCTTACGGTGAAGTAAAACATCGTGAGGAAACCTGCACACGCCTGCGGAGAAACGTGAAGCCTGTGTGTGAAGTCGATTAACCCACCGCGTTGTCGACAAGGCCCGATCGGTGGGGACGTATATGAGCTGATATGATGATGATGATGATTGTCATTCGACCCATCTTAAGGCCTTAACTACATAGAACTAAATACTGCCTGTGACAGCAAACAGCCTAGTTTTCCTGAAGGTCACGCACAAAGCCAGTTGGCAATTTGGCATTGTTTTATTAGTTTTTTTTTTTTAAATAAAAATAGTAAACTATTTTCAACCGACTTCCAAAAACGAGGAGGTTCTCAATTCGACTATGTTTTTTGTATGTTTGTTACGCGATATCTTTGCAGATTTCTTACATATTTTAATGAGATTTATTTACTCGATAGGGTTATGCTGCTAGGCAAGTCCCACATAAATTTTATCAAAATCGGTGTAGTACTTTTACAGAAAATTAACAAAAACTAAAAATAATAATCCAAAATTGTACTAAGTTGTTGCGATGGAAGTCGGTTTTAAAATCCACGAAATGAGTACCTACGTCAATGACACTGAAATACGTTTCTATTCCATACATTTTCAACCGACTTACAAAATAGAGGAATTTCTCAATTCGATTGTACTATGTTTTTTTTTGTATGTATGTTTCGCGATATCTTCGCAGATTGTAAGCCAATTTTCGTTATTGGTTTTTCTATATAGTTCTACGTTGGTCCCATATAAATTTTATCGAAATCGGTTCAGTACTTTTTTCAAAAAATAACAAAAAGAAAATCAAAATTTTACTTGATTTCAGCGATTGAATCCGGATTTTTAACGTGACGTGCTTAGCGTTTCCAATTACTCCTAAGTATGAGAACAAAATTAAGTTTTTGACAAAAAGTAGGTACTTAACTAAATTTTTTTTTATTTATTTTTTTATTTTTATCGCAATTGGTAAACCCTTGACAACATCTCACCTTGTGGTGTGTTGATGGTATCATTACATGTTGTAGTTGTAGATAGGTAAGCACCTATAGTCCCTACTTACATAATTTAAGGTTAAAAAATGCCATAGTAGGCAGGCAAAAAAAAATAAAATTGCTTACATTTATGGGACTTCCTATTTTTATAGTACTGAAAACAAAAAACTTTTAATAAGCCATTTTACCGAGAAAAAACAATAATGAACAGAAACCTATGTAGGTTTCTGATCTAAGATGTAGGTAGTTATACCGAAAGAAAGACGGAGCAATTAGCTCACTAATTAAAGCGGATACTGTTTCATTTTTACCTAAGATGATTTGGTATTTCCTTGGGGAAAGTCCTCTTTCACGAGAGAAACCTATGAGTTTTAGGATTCTTCGTCAGAATAGATTGCTCATAGCCGCCAAAAATTAAAAACCCGACTGCAAAAAATATTAGCGCAGCCCCTCTTTTATTGGGCCATCGGGTTAAAATATATTCTATGTCACTTTCGGGATCGAGACGAATCTAACGACACACCTCGCACTCTAAAACCCGGTGCGTTCCTACTCGACGAGAGCAAAGGGAGATATCTCCGCCAGGCGAGGTGGTATGCCTGCGGTCCGGCCGTGGACCAATCGTTGATGATTGGTATCTGTATATAAACTTAGCGCTGAAGAAATTCTAATAGCGCGTTCTAGGTGTCGTATTTCTTTTGTTCTCTCGTCGCTTGTGTTAATGTTCAGTGGCGGGTTACTGCAGTTGCCACCACATCACTCCCCTCCGAGACCGGAGGTCGATCCAATGAGAGCTGGCAGTCTAAGATCGCGGATGCTGTCGACCTCGTTGAGTCGGGTCGATGTGTAGTGTGCCAGGTCGATGTCCACGGTGAGTCGGGATGAAGGCTGGCGTCGGGCGTCATGGCAAGGGAAGCAGGTGATGCGCGCAGAGTTAGCGTGTGGCTACGGACAACTTGCTGGTGCCCGAAGGTGAAGTAGCAGGCCAGGAAACTCGACGTCTCGGGTTGCGATGGTCCTGATTTAACTTCAGTGCGATGCGACTGCTGTGTGCTGCTGAGGCTTGCTTTACCGGCTGGAGGCTTGATGATGAAGTATCACGTCGGGGTCACCAATTTAGGAACGGTGCGTTCCTACTCGACGAGAGCAAAGGGAGATATCTCCGCCAGGCGAGGTGGTATGCCTGCGGTCCGGCCGTGGACCAATCGTTGATGATTGGTATCTGTATATAAACTTAGCGCTGAAGAAATTCTAATAGCGCGTTCTAGGTGTCGTATTTCTTTTGTTCTCTCGTCGCTTGTGTTAATGTTCAGTGGCGGGTTACTGCAGTTGCCGCCACAGAGCCGTTTAGGCTACAGGTTCAGCCAAAGAAACAGACATACATACATCTGGTAAACGTTACTCTTCTTTTTCGGCAATAGGGTAACAAGCTCCATAGCTTGCCTGTTTTTCGGTATTCGGTATGGTTAGCCCATTCGCTTCACACCAGGAGGTCGCGGGTTCGATTCCCGGTGGGGTCAACTTGTAAGACTCGGTTTGGTTGGTGGTAGGGCATTTTCTAAGCCCGCCTGGCTAGCTACCACCATCTTATCTAAGTCTTGCCGCCAAACATCAATCTTAACAACATTGATGTGTTCCGGCTTGAAGATAAGATAGCCAGTTCTCCATTGCGTTGGGGAAGTCCGCTTCCATCTTCGGCATCACCGTCATTTACCATTAGGTGAGATAATGCCAAATGGCTTACCAATTGTGAATAAAAAAAAATTCTATAGAATTCATTTCGAAGAGTGTGCGCAAGAACTACTTACATGACCTCATTCCCCCAGCTCCATTCCACCTTCAGTCAATGAGACGCAGGGAGAAGCTCGCCATCCGCACGAACATTTATTTAATTAATTAAAAGAAATACTAGACTTTTTTCGCAAAAATTAAGAAAAGTAAGTTTACCATAATGTTTTCTACATCCGTTAGCTTAAGTGCACTACAGTCAGACTGCATGAGTTTGCTCGAACTCATGAACCAAACATTTCCAAACCGACGCTAGCCAGTTCTATTTTAAATGAGGCAAATCTGAGCGAGGCGGCCATTTTTCAGACTTAATTGAATAGTGTTGTGAGACTGAAACTAATTTGGTCAGACACCGGAAGAAAGGAATTTTCAGTGTTATTAGAGAGGTTAAAACAGCAACAAAAATGGATAGTGTTTTTAGTTTTTTGTGAAGTTCTGTTGAAATAAAATCGTGCTCAACCTTGAACACATTAAGAGGAAACGCGGTCTAAGGAATAGGTATTTAAATAAAATGTTGCTGTCTCCCTTCCCCAAACCTCTCCGTTTACAGCAAGAAAGAGAGAACTGCAGAGCAGACCGTTAATTTTGTAGTCCCTTATTTCCTCCTGAAAACTTGTACAATTTTTTTAAAATAATTAATAAAACGCCCTACCTATGCCTGTGTTTTCGTTTTTTTTGTTATGTAATATTATGCGTAATTTTTTTTGATGAGTGTCTGAAAATGACGTTTCTATTGGGCAATTTTCTTAGTTTTTCTTCCTATTGTAATTAGAATATAGGAAAAAATAAAAAAATGAGGCAAGACCATGGTAGATATGGGTTTTATGGAAAAAACCATTTTTGCTCTATTGTCATTATCCAGGGAGGAAACAGGGGACTACGTTTGTATGGAAAAAATGGCGCCCGCGTTTCCTCTTAAAGAACGTTGTTAAGTAGAACGTCTAAAAACTATAGCAAACTAGAAAGATGGCAACTACATACTCCATTCTAGAAAAAATAAAGGCTTAAACAAACAACAAACATAATCATTATTTTAGAAAGTTTAAGTACAACGTATTAATTAATTTAACAGGAAAACGACCGTAGCAAACAAGGCTAAACACCGCAAAAAGTCGTCAGCATAGCACGCTAAAAATCTAAGCACGTTAAAAAAACTACTTCAATCACAACACCCAGGTACAATATAACTTTTTTGTTTTTGTTAATTTTCTAGAAAATTACTGAACCGATTTTGATGAAATTTATTTATTATTTTTTTGATGATCAATCTGAAAGTAAATCGTTTCATGTACAGAAAAAAAATGTAAATGACAGAGTTCTAAGGTACAAACATTAAAAAAATACAACCGAATTTCAAAGTCCTTTTTTGAAATCTATACAGAGCGTTAAAAAATTGGTGTAGGACCTGTTTACTGGAGCTTCTCCTCATCATACTGAACAACTTTCCCCAAAAACCCATAGTCAATTCTCAAAAAAAAATTTGGACCCTCCATACTAAAATGCACGAAATTGGCCGATTAGCTGATCGATTTGTATGAAAAGTAAAGATTTTTTTTGCGATTTCAGCAATCTCGTAGAACAAATGTTGTTCAGTATGATAAGTGGAACCCCCAGTTAACGGGACGTACAACAATTTAAAATGTCCAGATCTCATCTGACTAAACAAGACGACACTAAATCACCCGGTTCACCTACAGTTGCAACTAATTTTAAATCTACTTTGAGTTTGAGGTGCACCAACAAATCTCGCAACTACAGTAATAAGTGGAATTTTACGGTAACAACTAGCATTTACAGGTAATTCACCGTCATTACAACTCCATATGGCTCCATTACATCCCATAGAAATCTTACCGACCCACCCCATATACCTTGCCGCTCCGTAAAGAATACCTTATGAGGCGTAGGCTTATGTGTGTAATAAAAGTAACACCCGTCGATGGTAGGACTTTCAACGAAGGTGTTTTTAGGTTCCAAATGTAACCTTAGGGATTTACTCCAATAAAAGTAGTGCAATTCTCTTCACATTGTTTTATTCCAATATCTTAAATATTATAATATACACAGTGAAAGGCACGCGTGCCATTTAAAACTAAACTCAGACGAAGACTAAGCCAGCGCTCCGGACTGGTTGGACAGCGTGATAATTTATGTCCTCTTTGCAACTTACAGCACTAGTGGCTAATATATTATAATATATAGCTGTTTTCCGCGGCTTCACCTGCGTGGACAAAGTTTGTATGACTTTTCGAGGGTGCGCAGTGCGCGAGCCGCAAGCGGCTCGCGAGCGTAAAAAGAAGTAACCTATGTGTTAATCCAGGTCCTAATCTGTCTACCTACCAAATTTCGGCCAGATCCGTTCAGTAGTTTTTGCGTGAAGTAACAAACATACACACTCACAAACTTCTCCTTTATAATATTAGTGTGATAACTGTTATGTTAAATACAGTAACTAATATTTATACCTGTTAAACAAAGGTAACGATGGAACCCTTTAATAAACTTTCACCTTCAGTCAACACTTTCAGTCCGTCTGGGTTGTATCTTTTGAATCGTAAGAGGTGGCTAGTTTTTTCACAATATTTGATTTAAAAGACGTTTTAGGTCAAAAAAACAACCGAATTGAATCCAATCCTTTTTTGAGTCGGTTGAAAACAGAGCAAGACAGTTCTGCCACCGCAGATCATCTGTCTGTCAGTCAAACAACTGTGTACTAAAAACTAGCGAGGGCAATATATCTCGGAGACGTCCTCGTGATTCGAGTGAGCGATGCACGCGTCGATCCGAGTCGACCGCCGGTGACGGGCTTTACATCTGAATATAGAATTAGGCAGGGAAACTTGTGTTGTTTATTGAATTTTTTATTGGGAAACACGGATCTTGAACTGTGTGAAATTTACAAGAAAGATAATTTTACTCGTTTCAGGAGTTGGCAGATTTGAATTTCATATCAATAGCATTTATCTTGCCATTAAAGTGAACGATGCGCGCGTCGATCCGAGTGACGGGCTTAACATCCGGGTATAGAATCAGGTAGGGAAACTTGTATAGTTTTTGTGTAGCATTTTGTATTGGGAAACACGGATCTTGAACTGTGTGAAATTTACAGGAACGATAATTTTACTCGTTTCAGGAATTGGCAGATTTGAAATTCATATCAATACCATTTATCTTGCCATTAAAGTGAACGATGCGCGCGTCGATCCGAGTGACGGGCTTAACATCCGGGTATAGAATCAGGTAGGGAAACTTGTATAGTTTTTGTGTAGCATTTTGTATTGGGAAACACGGATCTTGAACTGTGTGAAATTTACAGGAACGATAATTTTACTCGTTTCAGGAATTGGCAGATTTGAAATTCATATCAATACCATTTATCTTGCCATTAAAGTGAACGATGCGCGCGTCGATCCGAGTCGACTGCCAGTGACGGGCTTTACATCCGGGTATAGAATCAGGTAGGGAAACTTGTATAGTTTTTGTGTAGCATTTTGTATTGGGAAACACGGATCTTGAACTGTGTGAAATTTACAGGAACGATAATTTTACTCGTTTCAGGAATTGGCAGATTTGAAATTCATATCAATACCATTTATCTTGCCATTAAAGTGAACGATGCGCGCGTCGATCCGAGTGACGGGCTTAACATCCGGGTATAGAATCAGGTAGGGAAACTTGTATAGTTTTTGTGTAGCATTTTGTATTGGGAAACACGGATCTTGAACTGTGTGAAATTTACAGGAACGATAATTTTACTCGTTTCAGGAATTGGCAGATTTGAAATTCATATCAATACCATTTATCTTGCCATTAAAGTGAACGATGCGCGCGTCGATCCGAGTCGACCGCCGGTGACAGGCTTTACATCCGGGTATAGAATCAGGTAGGGAAACTTGTATAGTTTTTGTGTAGCATTTTGTATTGGGAAACACGGATCTTGAGCTGTGTGAAATTGACAGGAAAGATAATTTTACTCGTTTCAGGAGTTGGCAGATTTGAATTTCATATCAATAGCATTTATCTTGCCATTAAAGTGAACGATGCGCGCGTCGATCCGAGTCGACCGCCGGTGACGGGCTTTACATCCGGGTATAGAATCAGGTAGGGAAACTTGTATAGTTCATTGCATTTTGTATTGGGAAACATGGATGTTGAACTGTGTGAAATTTACAGGAAAGATAATTTTACTCGTTTCAGGAGTTGGCAGATTTGAATTTCATATCAATAGCATTTATCTTGCCATTAAAGTGAACGATGCGTGCGTCGATCCGAGTCGACCGCCGGTGACGGGCTTTACATCCGGGTATAGAATCAGGTAGGGAAACTTGTATAGTTCATTGCATTTTGTATTGGGAAACATGGATGTTGAATTGTGTGAAATTTACAGGAACGATAATTTTACTCGTTTCAGGAGTTGGCAGATTTGAATTTCATATCAATAGCATTTATCTTGCCATTAAAGTGAACGATGCGCGCGTCGATCCGAGTCGACCGCCGGTGACGGGCTTACCATCCGGGTATAGAATCAGGTAGGGAAACTTGTATAGTTCATTGCATTTTGTATTGGGAAACATGGATGTTGAACTGTGTGAAATTTACAGGAAAGATAATTTTACTCGTTTCAGGAGTTGGCAGATTTGAATTTCATATCAATAGCATTTATCTTGCCATTAAAGTGAACGATGCGCGCGTCGATCCGAGTCGACCGCCGGTGACGGGCTTTACATCCGGGTATAGAATCAGGCAGGGAAACTTGTATAGTTCATTGCATTTTGTATTGGGAAACATGGATGTTGAACTGTGTGAAATTTACAGGAAAGATAATTTTACTCGTTTCAGGAGTTGGCAGATTTGAATTTCATATCAATAGCATTTATCTTGCCATTAAAGTGAACGATGCGCGCGTCGATCCGAGTCGACCGCCGGTGACGGGCTTTACATCCGGGTATAGAATCAGGTAGGGAAACTTGTATAGTTCATTGCATTTTGTATTGGGAAACATGGATGTTGAATTGTGTGAAATTTACAGGAACGATATATTTACTCGTGTCAGGAATTGGCATATTTGAAATTCATATCCATAGCATTTATCTTGCCATTAAAGTAAGCGATGCGCGCGTCGATTTGAGTCGACCGCCGTCGGCAACGGGCTTTAGATCAGGATATAGAATTAGGCAGGGAAACTTGTGTTGTTTATTGCATTTTTTATTAGGACACACGGATCTTGAATTGTGTGAAATTTACAGGAACGATAATTTTACTCGTGTCAGGAATTGGCACCGCCGGTGAAGGGCGTTAGATCAGGATATATAATAGAGAAACTTGTGTTGTTTATAGCATTTTTATTAGGAAACACGGATCTTGAACTATGTGAAATTTACCGAAATGATAAGTTTACTCGTGTCAAGAATTGGCACCGCCGGTGAAGGGCTTTAGATCTGGATATAGAAACAGGTAGGGAAACTTGTGTTGTTTATTGCATTTTTTATTGGGAAACACGGATGTTGAACTGTGTGCAATTTACAGGAATGATACATTTACTCGTGTCAGGAATTGGCAGATTTGAAATTCATAATAATAGCATTTATCTTACCATTAAAGCAAATATTATTGCGTATATTTTTGAGACCATGAAACAAAATAGATAAATAACTATAGATGTAGTGTAGTAGGCAGGTCTCCAACACGGTGGACTGACGCGCTGTGAAGGTTACGGGAAGCCGCTGGATGCGGGCAGCGCAGGACCGGTCATGGAAATCTTTGGGGGAGGCCTTTTTTCAGCAGTGGACGTCTTTCGGGTGATATGGTGATAATGATGAAAAAAAAGGAATATCAGTTTTGGCTAAAAGGCAAAAATCCAAAAGAAGGAAGCTCTCCGCTATCCGCCTCTGTGGCTTAATGGTTAGTCTGTTAGCTTCACATAAGGAGGTCGCTGGTTCGATTCCTGGCGGAGTCTAACGGTGTAGTTTTGTAAGTTGAGTTGGTGGAAGGGCATTTTCTAAGCGTGTCTGGCTAGTTACCTCTATCTTATTCAAATCTTCACAATCTTCAAAAATCACCACTTTAAAACTTTAAATTTAGTAATCCCAAAATTTGTCGGAAAAATGATCTTAGCAAACCCTCAGTAGTTTTAAAAAACCTTTCAAAGATACCGCACACAAGACGGTAGGTAAACCGAAACAAAATCACCCCCATCTCTATCTTATTAAAATCTTCACAATCTTCACACTCATCAAATATCACCACTATAAAACTTTATATTTAGTAATCGCAAAATTTGTAGGAAAAATGATCTTAGCAAACCTTCAGTACTTTTTAAAGACCTTTAAAAGATACCGCACATAAGACGGCACCAACCGAAAAAAAACCACACCATCTCTATCTTATTAAAATCTTCACAATCTTCACACTCATCAAATATCACCACTATAAAACTTTATATTTAGTCATCGCAAAATAAGTCGGAAAAATTAATTATATTATATGAATTTAATTGAATTAGGCCACTTGGGCCTTAGTCGACCACGCGGGCCCAGTGCGGGTTCGTCAACTTCACACACAACCTTCGAATTTCGTCGCAGATGTGTGCAGGTTTCATCACGAATCACGATGTTTTCCTTCACCGAAAGAGCGTCGGATAAACGTACATACGAGATCGAAATTCGAAAAAACATTGGTACGTGGCAGGACTCGAACCACGACCTCCCGGATAGGAGGTAGGAGGTAGGCACTTGCCGATGCGCCACCGACGCTTCTTTAGTTGGATACCTAGGTAAAAATACATAAATAGTTCAGGAAATACACTCTAAATGTCTAGGTTGAGTGCCTTCCGTACTCGCCTCCCCTGCCCGGTGAAGTTGTAAAGGCCCCCACGGCCAACAACAAGCTTGTCCTTTCGAAAAAATAAATAAAAGGAAACACACTCAAACGGCTAAAACCAAAGTAGCGAAGTACAACACAAATAAAATTCCCATACAGACAATTCCTATTTATATTTAACCGTTCCGGATATAGAAAGCAACCATCTAAAGTTACGAGTGTTTATTACTTACATTTTTTGTCACAAGTTATAGTCGAAAAGGGACATACAGTGACAATGATGGAGCGGATCACCGCGACTTTTCCCGTACAGTTGCTGTTCCAGGGATTTTAGGGGCTCCTCGATTTCCAGGGACCTTCATGCACGATTGCTGTTGTATTGGCTTTTTCCATTTAAGTACCCAAACTTTGGCGTGTGGTTCAGTAGCGTGTAAAAAATAGATGCGAAAATTGGCGAATTTTGTAAATGGCGCGCTCGTAAATGTAGTACAATGATTTTCCTCGCAATATTTTTGACGACTTCACCCAGATTTTGCTGATTTTGAATTTCTATTACCAAAAAGGCTAATTAAGCTTTTCTTTTGTACAATCCTTTGGCCCTGCCCTTTAGATAAAGAAGGCAATCCTTTGGTTTATGAACGATTGCGCTCGCGAACGAAATCGAGGCTTTGAAGACAGAGTGTGATGTGTACTTTGTATGTATGTACTAGCACACCCTGGACACTTCATACAGCGGGCCAGTAATAACATTTCAAAAAAGGAATGACGGAACAAACACAATGGCGGCGAAATCCTATACTATACGTTCGAAAACCAAACTGTAACCAATCTGTATCAATCTGGGTGACGAGGGGGTGAGGTCGCAATCTAGAGAGCGACAGCGATGCGCCGTTTTGTCAAACGGCTAATTCTACAATATGGCTGTGACATATACATTAGCATTAAGTACAGTCGGGTGGCGCAATGAAAAGGGCCGCTACCTCCAGTCCGGGAGGTCGTGGTTCGAATCCCGCCACGTACCAATGTGTTTTCGAATTTAGATTTCATATGTACGTTTATCCGACGCTCTTACGGTGAAGGAAAACATCGTGAGGAAACCTGCACACGTCTGCAAAGAAACTCGAAGGTTGTGTGTGAAGTCGACCAACCCGCACTGCGTCCGCGTGGTCGACTAAGGCCCGATCGGCCTAATTCAGGGTAGGCTAGAGCCCCTCAGTGGCGTATATGAGCTAATATGATTAAGTACAGTAATTTTAATTTAATTCTTAATTTAACTAGTTTTTGCCCACGGCTACGCCCGCATGGATATCGATGGTGTGTGGTGGGCGAACCGCAAGCGGTCGTTTTTTTGCCTATAATCTTTCTGGGCGTGCGCGCACCAACTGTACTATAACGGTACAAACACAGATTATTATACATTAGATTTAAGTGTATATTAAAAATATTAAAATATACTTTTTAATATACTGTGTAATGTATCATGGTTTTATTTATTTGATTGATTTAATTGACACTACGGCAAGGGCTGCTACCTCCTATCCGGGAGGACGTGGTTCGACTCCTGCCACGTACCAATGTGTTTTCGAATTTCGATTTCATATGTAAGTACGTTTATCCGAAGCTCTTACGGTGAAGGAAAAAATCGTGCAGAAACCTGCACACACCTGCGAAGAAACTCGAAGGTTGTGTGTGTGTAGTTGACCAACCCGCACTGGGCCCGCGTGGTCGACTAAGGCCCGATCACCCTAATTCAGGGTAGACTCGAGCCCCTCGGTGGGGACGTATATGAGCTGATAAGAAGAAGAAGATTTACTATACTTTGTTTTTAATTTAAAATCAATGTATGTATAACTAAAAACATTGCCAACGATAGCAAATGATTCAAATCCAGAGTTTTACAATGTCCCCGTGAAATGCCTACTGTTTAATCTTATAAGACAACCTACTCTAATTTCCAAATGCTCACGCAGTTTAAATCTAAATTAAAGCTGATAACACCACGTAAGACACATAAAACAGAGCAGAATTACACAATACTGAGCAAGGGAAAGTCTATCTTATTGTTTGAAAACATAATTAACATACCTCCCACAGTCACCTGGCTGTTAAATATAGCCCTGGACCAGTAATTTTACGTACACACGTATTGTTAGTTCCCATGACTTTTGTTTTCGATACCAAGTAACGGCTAGCGAATTCAATCTTAAGGCCCACCTAAAAATCCACTTAAACAGATTTTTACGAATTCATTTTTGAAGTAGATTTAAAATCTAGGAAAACATTTGGTATTATTGAGAAATAGTTACGAGGGACTATATCGACTGGAAACACGATTTAATAAAGTGGCTCGATAAAATAATTTCGCAAAGGTAACACGATTTAATAAAGTGGCTCGATAAAATAATTTCGCAAAGGTACCTCTTTTTGAGACATTTTATCGTCTATTTTCGGTTTTATTCTTAAAGTAAGTAATTTGATAATATGATTTATTTACTAAAATAAAGTTCATAGGTGACTGAAAACATCGAATGGATTTTTATTTAAGATAAATATGATGAAAATAAAAACGAAAACATCGAAAGAGTGCAAAAATGTGGTTATTTTCTTACGTCTTTACACGTATTGAAAAAGACAAAAAACGATTTTTAAGTACCACTGCGCCTTAAGGCGGTAATACTACAGACTTTCGTTATTTTTCAAGCGACTTCCAAAAGGAGGTTCTCAATTCGACTGTATGTGTTTTTTTATGTGTGTTACCTAAGAACTTTTGACTGGGTGAACCGATTTTGATGATTCTTTTTTTATTTGAAAGCTAGTGCTTTCCGTGTATCAAAATCGGTGTAGTAGTTTATTAGAAAATTAACAAAAACCAAAAATAATAATGCAATATTGTACGAAGTTGTTGCGATGGAAGTCGGTTTTTTAACGTGTTTATGACTTCAATTATTCCTAAACTATAGAAATCCCAAGGTTGAAAAAAATATATACCCTTATTTATTGTTGATGATTTTCCTTAAAGTCAAAAGCTATCTGAGCTAATACACGATTGAGCAGTTTTGGCTTAATAGAAAAAAAATGCCAAAGATAGGTCTACACCGTTATTAGCAACTCTAGTTATGACTAATATTTTGAAGTATAAAAAAAAAAAAATATACAACAATACTTGTTATGATATTACAAAGTGATTAATGTTATTATTTTTTATACTTTCATTCAAAAAATTAAAACTAAACGAAAAAAACATTGAAAAAGTGCAAAAGTGTGGTTATTTTCTTTACTGTTAACACGTAAAGAAAAAGACAGAGACAACTATTCCAATCAATACCTCGCCTTAAACGAAAGTTAATTGTTATTGTTGTCTAAAAGGCTAATTGCTCCATTTGTAATTGGACGGAACATTGGAGGATTCTAATTAAAGTACGATAGGTAGGCACTGTAACTTCGCAATATCTTCACGTCCCAAATACCGCAGTGTCTCAAGACTACCTTCTTCGGTCTTTGACTAGTATGTGTTGCCAGTGATGACATAAGGAACTCAGACATGTCCGCTTACTATGGTATGAGGCCCATAGTAAGCGAATATGTCATTCAAGGTCACCCAAGGGGCAATAGAGCGTGCTGTGCTTGGAGTTTCGCGCTAGATGGAATCATAAACGACAAGATCCGTAGGAGAACCAAAGTTACTGATAAAGCTTTTAGAATTGCTAAACTTAAGTGGCAGTAGGCGAAGCACATAGCTTGTAAAACAGATGGCCTTAGGGTAGTAAAGTTCTCGAGGGGAGACCGCGCAGCGGAGTAACGTAGGAAGACCTCTCACTCGGTGGACCGACTACCTGGTGAAGGTCGCGGGAAGCCGCTGGATGCGGTTAGCCCAGGACTGGTCGTTGTGGAAATCGTAGGAGAAAGCCTTTGTCCAGCAGTGGACGTCTTTCGGCTGTAAAAATGTTTAAATTTCTTTCATCATATCAGCCTAAGGAAGTCCACTGCTGGACATAGGCCTCCCCCAACGATCTCCACGACAAAACCAACAATCTTCCAATAATCATCATCACCATATCAGCCGAAGGACGTCCGCTGCGGGACATAGGTCTCCCCCAAGGATCTCCACGACGACCGGTTCTGCGCTGCCCGCATCCAGCGGCTTCCCGCGACCTTCACCAGGTCATCGGTCCACCGAGTGGGAGTTCTTTGTAATTTAAGTAAATGCTACATTTTCGTGACTTTATTCTTTATTATGTCGTCCATGCAAAATCAACAATCTTCCAATCATCATCATCACCATATCAGCCGAAGGACGTCCGCTGCTGGACATAGGTCTCCCCCAAGGATTTTCACGACGACCGGTTGTGCGCTACCCGCATCCAGTGGCTTCCCGCGACCTTCACCAGGTCATCGGTCTACTTCTGCCAAATCAACTTGTAATACTTACCCGTAAAACCCGTAATTGTATTGCTTTTCAGGAGACAGCTATAAGTGGGGGCTGCATTGCAGCGACACTTCGACCCAGTGGGATCTTTTGTGTCAACCCCTCCTTTGCACCCCAAACCTACTCGAAGATGTGCTGCATCAATGCAGCAATTCCGCTGATTGGAAGGTGCTTGTAGTCCTCCGGTTTTGGGTAGCCATCTCCTAGGAGGTATATGCGCTTGCTAGCCAGGACAAATGCGTTTGTGGCAAAGTGGCCCGTCAACGCTCCTGTTACCGCCCTGACTCGCGTCCTGCTGTTATTCCAAATGTACTTGGTTGCCCCTGTGGTGATCTCACCGATGAAGAGCTTAGAGTGACAGCTATACACAATGTAGTCCATACTATACATAATTTAATTCTTTGCTCGCAAGATATTTTCATAAAAATAAATAAAAACTTATATGAGAACATCCTTTTCCGTCGCAACTACTTTGTCTTTTTACTATTCCCACAAGATGCCCAGGCGCATGGCAATCCATGTGGAATGAATCTTGCGCACGTGTGTAATGATCACGGATATACAGCGTCAATGACGTAAAAGCAACTAGTGTTGTCCGCGCATTATTGATCTGTATATCCGTATCCGTAGCCGCAACTATCGGATGGGTATCCGAAATCAATGTTCCTTGAATTTATAATAAGAGGTGTGTTTTTGTGTTGGGACATAATTTAAGATATTTAAATTTCTGTTTCATTTTTAAATATTTTGAGATTTGGATTTAAAACTCTCGGAGTATTACCTAAAAGTAAAGTACTTAGGTACATATAAAAATAAAGGTAAAAATAAAATTAGGTAAAAATGTTTGCTCAAACGCCGTTCAAAGCTGTGATTGAATCGAGAGATGAAAAAATAAATTTAATATGATAGATAATATTTTTATCACGCTTTTATTAGCTTCACCTGTATGTGTTTATCTATGTTTGTAACCGACTCCTTTGCACTCGATTTTGACCCACTTTGAACGGACAGATTTAATTAAAACTTTGTACATTTATCAAGAATCAGTGACAATACAATAATTTCATAAGTTTATCTCATTATCCTGAGCAGGATCCCCAGGATTAAATGCACATCAAACTGATAATTGAAAAATAAATAAAGTTTTAAAAAACTAACAAATACTCTTTTAAAGCACATCAAACTAAAAAGTGAAAAATAATTCTGAAAATAATAATGAACAAAAAAATACTAGTTTTATTGTGAAAAAAGCGTGGGGCGCTTTGTGCCATATTTTTCGTACATCGGGCAACCCATGCTTTTTCACAATAACACGTAGTAGTATTTTTCGTTTATACTTGTTTTCAGCTTATATTCAGAATTATTTTTTACTTTTTAGTTTGATGTGCTTTTAAAGCGTGTTGTTTTTTTACTATTTTTAGTAAATAAATATCGATAGTCGTAAACGCAACTAATAAGTAAAACAAATTTTGAAAAAAATGGGGATTAGTTTAAAATCCAGAACGAAAGTTGATCTAGCGAAGGTTTTTTTTCGATTGTCATAATGGTTCTTAAATCAAGGGCCGGGTCCAGATCCGTAATTCTTTTATCATATCCATAACAATCCTAGTAAAACACATCTTGGATGACGTCAGAGGAAGGAGCGCTTTCCCGTGCATTAGTAAGCTCAAATTGCGTTGGGTTGGTGATGCGCCTGCGTCATTCATTAGACAGTAATGAGCTGAGCGATGGGAGAGAGAACATTTAGATAAGGAAAGTTATTTTAGTTGTTGTGTAAAACCTAAAAGATACTGGAAAGGTTTCTGTGTTATTTGTATCTGGAGATTTTCGTATGCAAAATATGCGGACCGTGTTCTGAATTCTGACATTTGTTCTTTTGATATTGTTGAGGATTTTATAACCCATACAAACAGTCCTAAATAAACTCTCGTTTTAAACAAAGTTCCAAGTCTTTGAAGTGTAACTGTCAAGTATTAAAAAAACGCTAAACACGTTAAAAAACTGACTTCCATCGCAACAACTTAGTAAATTTTTAAATTATTATTATTGGTTTTTCTTATTTTTCTGATTAAGTACTCACCGATTTTGATAAAATTTAACTACACAGGAAGCACTAGCTTTCAAATAAAAAAAGAATCATCAAAATCGGTTCATCCAGTCAAAAGTTCTGAGGTAACACACATAAAAAAACATACAGTCGAATTGAGAACCTCGTCCTTTTTGGAAGTCGTTTGAAAATAAGTGCAAAGTTTTTAATTTTACAAACTAGACCAATTATAGGTTATTTCCCGTTGCACTACCGTTTGGCACTACCAACCAGTAGTGCCAAAGGTAATTTGTTTCCCCGTGACACCACCGGTACGTACCGTATACGTACCGGTCGTACGGTGGGTGGCGAATCTGAGTGGAGTGACTGAAGCAAGCGATAGTAGTTTCTTTAGGTTTGATGATGACACTGTTGAAGAGACCCTGGGTGGCGGATCTGAGAGAAGCGAGCGAATCAAGCGATAGTAGGTTCTTTAGGTTTGATGGTGACACTGTCGAAGAGCTCCTGGGTGGCAGATCTGAAAGGAGCGAGCGAAGCAAGCGATAATAGGTTCGTTATGTTTGATAATGACACTGTCGAAGAGCTCCTGGGTGGCGGATCAGAGAGGAGCGAGCGAAGCAAGCGATAATAGGTTCGTTATGTTTGATAATGACACTGTCGAAGAGCTCCTGGGTGGCGGATCAGAGAGGAGCGAGCGAAGCAAGCGATAATACGTCCGTTATGTTTGATAACGACACTGTTGAAGAGCTCCTGGGTGGCGGATCAGAGAGGAGCGAGCGAAGCAAGCGGTAGAAGGTTCGTTATGTTTGATAATGACACTGTCGAAGAGCTCCTGAGTGGCGGATCAGAGAGGAGCGACCGAAGCTATTATCGGTTCGTTAGGTGGCGGATCAGAGAGGAGTGAGCGAAGCAAGCGATAATAGGTTCGTTAGGTTTGATGATGATACTGTCGAAGAGCTCCTAGGTGGCTGATCTGGCAGTAACGAAAGAAAGACCGCGGTACCGGTAGTGTCAAAGGGAGGAAAACTACCTTTTGCACTACTGGTTAGTAGTACCATACGGTAGTGCCACGGGAGATAAATGCCAAATATGTATAAGGTACCTATATCGATTACACGTACGTAAATAAAATAACTTTGATCAATTAAATTGAGGGAAGTTTAAAAAAAACTCAAGTTTTATGATTTTTGAAGATTTAAATACTTAAGACGATACAAGAAAAATATTCAATTGCTAAGTGGGCGGAGTCAAGCTTGATCAGGGGGGCGCACCCCCTCACTAGATTACGCGGCCGCTCATTGCGAGTGCTTGCGCAGGAACAGAGCAGCATGGAGTCGCATTTTGATAGTTAGCTTCTCGTGCAAAGGGAAGAGAGCAATAAGCAAGAAAAAGAATGTTTTTGACGACTTAGATATATTTTCAATGCTGTCTTTTATTTTTGTGTATTTATTTTTAATGTCATAACTTTATTCGAGCACGGCGCTGTAAAAAAGTTCACTTGTACAGAAAATAAAAAAGGGTGTTGACATAAATAATAAAAAGTAGTAGGTGTATTATCATAGACTTTTATAAGACAAAAAAAAAATATATTTACATAAGCACCGTCTACTGTGGAAAAATAAGTCACAAAAAAAATGCTTAAAACTAATATTTTGCCCATTCAAACATTCATCTTCACTCTGTTGCACTTCCGGTAAATCAGACTCATCATCATCATCATCATATCAGCCACAAATCGTCCACTGCTGGACAAAGGCCTCCCCCAAGGATTTCCACGACGACCGGTCCTGCGCTGCCCGCATCCATCGGCTTCCCGCGACCTTCACCAGGTCATCGGTCCACCGCGTGGGAGGCCTGCCTACGCTACGTTTTCCGGTGCGCGGTCGCCACTCGAGAACTTTACTACCAGACTCATTGGCTTTTATTTTTTTATGTTTTGATTTATTATTCCCTATCATATCCATATTTTCTTTGTTTACTTTTATCCGTTAAAAATAAAAGTTTTTCAAATTGGGCTCCATTTTTTCACGCCAGAACTCGTCGTCTTTTACAATTGCTTCCATTTTGATTTTATTATCGCCATACCAAACTGCTAGTATGCATTTTGGTTTTCTGCAGATATGTAGTTGGCCTTGCACTTGCATAAACCAGTCAGGAATTTTTGATAACATACGGTTCTCCTGTTTTCTTATCTATTTTCCAATACATTGTGCAATTCTGAATTATACTATGGTACGTATTCATATTTAAGACGCTCGATGGTCCTGGTATTCCTGGCAAGTTTCGGCAAATGGAAAGAAAGTGAGTTATGACTTTAAAACTCCTTAACCTCACAGAATAACTAATACAGAATAATTTTTACTCCACTTAGTTGGTTTAAGTATATCTGTACTAACCTCTAATTTTTTTAAAAAAAACCTAATTACAAACTAAAGACATCAACGCTAGCGACAGAGACTTGAGCTTTTTTCCATTCAGTTCGGACTTCTTAGCGAGATCGCGACTTACACTTGTTAAAGTGGCAATAGAAATACACACTCTGTGAAAATTTTAACTTTCTACTTACTAAGGTTCATAAAATACAGCCCGCTGACAGACAGACGGACGGACAGCAGGGGCTTAGTAATAGGCTCCCGTTGGCACTATTTGGGTAGAGAACTCTAAAAATATGCATTTAACAACTTCTGCGACTAAGATGGTTTAATACGTAACTAAGACAAATGCTTCTCTTTCTAACACAAAAGGCGGCGGAACCAGTATCGCGTTTGGCTTCGCCAAGTTAAACCGGTTTTACCGATGAAAAAGTAAGTATCACGTGCACTAGCGAGAATCAAGAATTAAGCTGGCAAATGAATGAGCACACACACTAAAATTAAAGAACAGAATCGTTACTCCAAAAATGTTAGAAAGAAAAGCTTTGAGTAGGTACGTTCGTCGACTAGTATGGCGTCTATAAGTGCTAAGACCAAACCCACTGATCATGTAAAATTAAAGAACACTTAATTTTTCTTTACATAATCATTAGGTTTAGTTTTTGAAACAAAAGATAGTAAAAAATAACAATTTAAATAAATTATACCCATCATAAACAATCTCCAACGGAGTCCATGTCGTCTCCACCGCACTCTGTTCCGCGCCATCTTCAATGGGAAAATTTTGCAAGACCAATATATTTTGTTTTGCCGGGGATAATATTTTCCTATAGATAAAATTAAAAAATATAAAGCATACCTACAGGTAATTATATATGACGAGGATATTTTTTGCGCATAATAGTTTATAGATTCATTTAAACCACACAATTTACTTACCGTTTTTCTTGCATTATCCTTGCTTTTTCACGTTTTATACGTTTTGAGTCCACTTTTTCATTTTTTTGTAGCGACTTTTATTAGCTACAGTCCAAATTAATTTAAAAAAACACTTATAAAATATATTTATTAAGTCGCAAACCACAAATTCCACTCACGTAATATTCGAATATTCACTATTTTCGAGAGCAACGCAAGCGCAGACCACACGGTAATAAGATTCACGGTCGACTGAAGACAAGTGCTAAAAGGTGACAGCGCTATTCTTTCTCCACGTGTTGAGAGAGTGCGCACCGCGTCGAACAGTCTTAGAATAAAATGACGTATACGACAATTTGAAAAAATCTCCATTAAACAAAAACTATTTGTTATTTTAGAAAAATAATTTTCATTTACCTAAACATCGCAATAATCTAGCCGATAACCAAAAATTAGCCATGTACATATTAAAATTTCCAAAAAAAAGCTATTTTCGTGTTTTAAACATGGTGTTTTCAAAAATTAAATCCATCGAGAAAAGTTTAAGTAATCGTGTTTCTGGTTTTAATTTCACTAGATAACATCTTGAAGATTATTTTCTCCATACAAATCATACCTCTTACTTGTCATGTTTCCTAGTAAAAACGAATCTGCCGAGAGCAAAAAAAATTATACATCCTCTTAATGCGTAACATTTAACAAGTAATTAACGCAGTGCCAGCAGAGGGGAGGAAGGGGCAAAACACCAAAATCATAGATTAATTTATTAGTTCCTACTAAAATCGAAATCCTCAGTGGTAACATCGAAGCCTGGAATGACTACAAGACATATCAGAATTACTCGACGAATGCTGATGTATGAATAATATAAACTTCTACAACTCTTCATCTACGTGAAATATGGAATATTTTTCATAATACAAATATTTACGGCACAGAAATATCATACCCAAGATCAATCAGTAATAACTCGACCCACTACGCGCCGAATTTCATCCGAATCCGACCATCCAAACTAATACCTATACAAATATAATACGTTTATTATGTGTCTTCTATACGTTGGACCGTATGAATAAGCTTGTCATCAATTATGACATGTCCGGTAGTCCAGCTTTTAGCACATCACGCCTTTTGTATTAAGTTATACTATACGTTCCCATCCTGCCTGGACTGCTCCTGACTCCATTAGAGCCAAATGTTTCCGGCGTGTGTATAGCTGGCAGTGGAAAATTTTGCGGTAGAATAGAAAAAAATTACCTTTGAGTAATAATTAGGGTTGCCAGATGTCCTTCATTTCAGACCCAATAGTGGGTCTCGCCCTGTACTTTGAAATCAAGAATACAGGACAATATTTTTGAGAAAAAATGAACACATTCGTATGGCAAATACGGTGATTCGTTTCACGAAATCTCGTACGTAGTCGGTGAGGGGTGCAGCCGCAGGCGTATATGTAATTTTTTATAATTTCAACGAAGAAGCTACTATTGCATGCACAGGTAAGTAGGTTAACCCTTAAGTTCCTGCCCGCGGTCACCGTGACCCCGCCGAATATTTGAATTTGATTTTTTCCGTTAAACGGCTGCGCGCGTTGGCGTGCGTCTATGTACCTTCTCTACTTATCGGTTAGTGTCGCGCATGCGCTAAGCGAGGCTACACGTGCGCGCGTTTAGCTTGGGTGAGTAAAACAATCTCGTGCGCGGTCATGGTGACCGCGCGTAGGAAGTTACGTGATTATTTTGTATTATGTGTATTTGTTTTGTTTTAGTGTCAACATGAATAAAAACGACAAAAATATAACAAGATGGTTGGAAGAAGAGATGTCGGATGTAGAGGAGAAACATTTCACCTGTGTTTTATTTGTAAAAAACCCATCTGTTTGGAGTGCGCCAAAAAAATGTGCCAAAATTGTCGTGAAAAATTGTGAACTTTACCCTCTGCAATTTTTATCAAATTTTCATATTTTTTATATTTTTATAACTTTGTTTTGTTCAAATGTTTATAGATATTAAGAAAAAAGTGCAAATTGCTGTAATTTTAAGTTCCTATTTTGATAAATCTCATTATTTGAAGATGATTGTTAATTTTGAGTGAAATATGTCTGCATTTATGTTTTTGTCATTTCATAGAAAGAAATATTGTGTCATTTAGTTTTTTTCTTTTCAATATCATTATTATAATCATAAAGTGCGTTTTATTTATTATTTCTTACAATATTGACTCATATTACATTAAAAAACACGGTTTTAATGTAGGAGTCACTGTGACCGCGGGCAGGTAGTTGCGTTATAAATATAGGTGGCAGGAACTTTAGGGTTAAGTAGATAATACTTAATTAAAGACATTGCTTATTAAAATTGCAATTTTTGTTAATAAATGTTGCTTCTGATTACATTATAGCATTTTATCGAAAACAATATGATGTCCTTTATATTCATTCCATCCCATTTAATGTAATCAAATCCTCTACAACATAAAGCAGTAGCTGGCAACCCTAGTAATAATTTACTGTGTGTAGTACATTGTTACTGAAAGGAATCGTGGAAACCCGTACCAGGTGTTACATTACAGATTATTTTTATTTTTATTATGGAAGCATCCAAAAACCAATATTGAAGATGTATTTAAAACTATTAATGAGGTATGCAAGTATTTTCTATTGTAATTTACTGTCATCAATATCGTATCCACCCAAATATAATGCGTGCCACCAAAGATGAGACTTGAAACACCACGTAAAACATTAAAAAGACAAAGTAGGGAAGTATACGAAATAATTATCCTGATATATATAGGTAGATATCCATAATCCTTTGCTTCTTTTAACATATAGGTGTACATGTCATAAATCATCTTCCCACTTAGTTTTTTAAAGCTTTATGTGGTGTTTCAAGTCTCATCTTTAATGGCACGCACTATACGTCTACGGCTAAACAAAGGCCTCGCCAAGGATTTCCACAACGACTGGTTTTAGGCTGCCTGCATCCAGCAGCTTCCTGCGACCTTCGCCAGGTCGGCGGTCCACCTAGCGGAAGGCCTGGCGACGGTCGCCAACCCAGAACTTTACTACCCTAACGGTCGTCCATTCTACGACCTATGTGCCGCGCCCACTGCCACTTGAGTTGAGCAATTCTGTGAGCTAAAATGTCGGTACTATTATCCGTAACTATCCCATATACAAGTACGGTGGGCGCCTATGTCAGTTTATCTTAAAAACCGGCCAAGTGCGAGTCGGACTCGCGCAAAGTAGGGTTCGGTAGTCTTAAAAAAAAGATCATTTTAAAAAACAAAATTACATTTCCAGTTGATAAGAGAACCCTCAATAGTTTCAAAAGACCTATTTAACAATACCCCACACGATAGGGTAAGTCAACGAAAAAAAAATTCACCTCGTATTTACTTGTAGGGGTGCTACCATAAAAAATATTTTTTTCATGATTTGATTGTACAACTTTTTCGGCGTGATTATTATGTATTGTATACCCATGCCAAATTACAACTCTCTAGTAGGTACTAATAGTCTCTGAGCTAAGCCGCGGACAGACGGATAGACACGGCGAAACTATAAGGGTTCCTTGTTGACTTTGGAACCCTAAAAAAGAACATTGAGACAATCCGAGGAGTAGTTCCACTGTGATCGTTCAGCTAAAATAGGTCGATATCAAAAAATCTTCAGCGTACCACAATCTAATTTTGTGGAAATCCCTATTCTAGCCTGGCTATCCAATTTCGTGACTCCAGACACTATTACAATCTAGCTAACCCACGGTCAGCTCCAAGGAATGCCCTAATCTCGCACAAAATGGACCATTATGGAGGTGCGACCCCGGAATCCACGTGCTCCCCAATTCCCGGGATTACTAAAATAACGGACTTTTTTGTTTACACATTCTTTTAGGTGTGTCGAGGACAAACAGAAATAAAGTTTGATGATATTTTCGACACGCTGACCGTTCGAATGCTAATGATGACGCGTAAGTAGTAGAAAGAATTTCCTATTTTTAAAGAGGCGGGTAAGGTATTTATGAGTTTAGTGTCTTTCACACTAAACCAATCTTAATTCATTTATGTGTAAAAGTCACGACAGTCGTGTTAGTTACACCATTTATAATTATAACTCAAGAACGGCTGGACCAATTTTTATGATTTTTGTGTTTTTGCATTTATCTTCGTCGGTAATAGGATAATAAGTATTAAAATATGATATTCATCAATAAAAAAAATATCACTCAAAAAATAATTGGTTTTAGGGTAGGGCAGGGTAGTGTAGGGTAGGGTAGGGTAGGGTAGTGTAAGGTGGAACGAAGTTCGCCGGGACATCTATTTAATCATAAATGACGACTAAAGTGTTAAGAGTGTCCCAAATCGATTTTACAATTTTTTTTTAATTAAATAGCGGGCTTACCAAGATTCCCCAATGCAATGGAGAACTGGCTATCTTATCTTCAAGATGAGGCTGAGAAAACATGGTCATACTCCCTACGCCTCACGCGAGGCCGGGGGCTGGATGCCGAAAAAAATGTTTCACACTCACACTTTTTTTACTTTATGTTACGTTATCACCGGAATTGAAAAACGATCCAGTGCCTTACACACTAATCACACTAATATTATAAAGGCGAAAGTTTGTGAGTGTGTATATTTCTTACTTCTTCACGCAAAAACGACTGAACGGATCTGGCTGAAATTGGGTAGGTACACAGATTCGGACCTGCATTAACACACAGGCTACTTTTTTTCATGCACTGCGCACCCTCGAAAAATCATAGAAAAGTTGTCCACGCGGGTGAAGCCGCGGGAAACAACTAGTATTTTATAAATTTCACCTACTCTAGACAGGCCTCAGATGTTACTCCATTCACGACAATCGCGGGCGACGAGAACTCACGGCCAGTCTAAACGAATGTATGGAATGGCTACCGTTCCCTCGCGCGCGGTTGCGATCGTCAGCGTCGGCCAGCCGTGTTGAGCCGAAGTTTTGTTTCTTGAGTTCTACTGAGATTCTAAGTATTGGCAATAACCTTAACGTCAACAGACGCGGGGAACAGAACACCTATAGTTCGTTTAATTAACGCAAAGGAATTGAAATAAACTACAAAGACAATTTAATACGATTACAATTTTCTATTGCAATTTAGTTTATCTAATACATTTGCTCACTAGATTCGTATGAGAAAAGTATTTTGTTCACTTACATAGGATGCAAAAAAAAAACTGAAATTGTGCTCTGCACATCAAAAACCCAATAAATTTTCCCAGGGAACCAAATTTTTGGGGTGTCTAGTCAATAGAAGGAATTATCGTTCAGCACAAATCTTCGCACGTCCGTGCCGTTGAAATTGAACGATTCCGTTCCAAGGGTTTGAGGTACAGAGGCCAGCACATCAAGCTAGATACTTTGGACTTAGTACCGTTCTTATGCCGCATGTGTATGGATCAGAATCGCACTACGAGTGTCTAGCTTGATGTGCTGGCCTCTGTAGGTACTACTGACTACTTTTGATAACTATGACGTTTACAATTGATGGATTGGATTAATTCAAATTGCAAACGTTATCTATTTGTATTTTACTGTCACTATAAAAGCAATTCTTAGCTTATTCACCCTATTCAAAATAGATTTTATCTATTTGTTTGTATTATACTATCACTATAAATGCAATTCATAGATTTTATTACCTTATCTCTATTTAAAATCGATTTCCTTTGATTCTATCAGTTTTGTTTAACAACCCCATTTACCTGAACTACTATTCCCAATAATAGTTTCTGGTTTGGTTTTACCACTATTAACCATCATGGAGGTCAATAGCAACTCTTCCTACAAAACGTGCGCATACGCACAATAACACGGACATCGCCCGCTAGACGCAGTAAAGAGTTTTATATATCGATCGCCCACGCGGGAACTATCGACAGATGTACAGGATAGGATCTGGGATAAATTTTGATTCGAAAAAGGGGATAAGTATGAATTTGGTACATCACTAACAACATTATTTTAGGACATGCCAAAGTATTAATGGAAAGACCTCAGCTAAAATGTTGCCTCAGTCAGATTGCACAAGAGATACAGTGAGTGAAATTTTACTATGAAAAAAAGCAGCGGGTCTAAAATGTTGCCTAAGTCAGATTGCACAAGAGATACAGTAAGTGAAATTTTACTTTGAAAAAAAAAGCAGCGGGTCTAAAATGTTGCCTCAGTCAGATTGCACAAGAGATACAGTGAGTGTAATTTTACTATGAAAAAAAAGCAGCGGGTCTAAAATGTTGCTTCAGTCAGATTGCACAAGAGATACAGTGAGTGAAATTTTACTATGAAAAAAAGTAGCGGGTCTAAAATGTTGCCTCAGTCAGATTGCACAAGAGATCATCATCATCCTTACAGCTCATATACGTCCCCACCGAGGGGCTCGAGCCTACCCTGAATCAGGGCGATTAGGCCTTAGTCGACCACGCGGGCCCAGTGCGGGTTGGTCGACTTCACACACAACCTTCGAGTTTCTTCGCAGGCGTGTGCAGGTTTCCTCACGATGTTTTCCTTCACCGTTAAAGCAATCGGTAAGTATGTACGTAAGTTTTTTTTTTGAAAAACTCATTGGTACATTGGCCGTCCAGATTTGAACCCGGTACCTCTGGTTAGATGGACCGAGTCGTTACCGGTTGAGCCACCGACGCTTTTTAATTACGAAAAGCAACTACAAAAAGAGCTACAAAATTTAGTATCAATTTCATGTTCTCCTCTTGCTTTGCAGTCTTTGCTCACAATGTTTTTAAGAAACCACTTTACGGGCCATTTCACAACAAGAGATACAGTGAGTGAAATTTTACTATGAAAAAAAAGCAGCGGGTCTAAAATGTTGCCTCAGTCAGATTGCACAAGAGATACAGTGAGTGAAATTTTACTATGAAAAAAAAGCATATCATGTCGTATCGTATGGTAACAGGTAACGGTAAGCATATCGCGAGTACAATGGTTTTTTCCAATCTAAAATTCATTTTTATAAGTTTTGGTTACAGATAAAAGGGTTCGGTAAGGTGTCGCCAGTTCAATAGATTTTTCCCATCTTAAATACAGTTTTATAAGTTTTGTTCCTGGTGCCCAATGTGCCTAAAGAAGTTTTGCTAATTCCGCAATTACGAAAAGAGCTACAAAAATTAGTATCAATTTCATGTTCTCCTCTTGCTTTGCAGTCTTTGCTCACGATGTTTTTAAGAAACCACTTTACGGGCCATTTCACAACCACCCCCGAAATAAGAATGAATCCGACTAATACCGCCCAGTTACCTTTTACCTGAGGGGGCGCAATAAACACTGCATTTAATGGGGCGACGGGACCCCCCTAAATCACTCCCTGGTTTTATAACGGCCTGTATATGCCAGATGATATATTGGGGTCAACGCCTTCAACGCAATAAAATCCGGACTTTCTCCAAAATATTCTCAATTTTTGTCAATTTCCATAAATACTATCTGCAGTAGTATTCTCCATAATAATATCTTTTCATTGAAATAAGTGGGAAATATTGAGGTTATACGGAAAATGGGACTATCTTTTTGCTCTCAAATAAAAAGCTGTTTTCACATTCAATCAGAAAAATATGTTTTTATATTGCGCTTCGACTATGAATACACGTCAAAGAGATTATCCTGAAAATAAGCAAACACATATACAGGGTGTTTTTTTAACATCGAGCAAGCCGTTAAGGGTGGGGTCTACTAATGAAATTGAAAAACTTTCCCCAATAAACCCATACTAAATTCGCAATTATTTTTTTAGACTTTTTATAGAAATGGATCATTCCGATTAGCCAACTTTGTATGGAGAGTCAACTTCTTTTGCGATTTCAGAATGTTTTCTTGGGGAACTTTGATCATTTTCATGAGTAGAGACCATTCTTAACGGCTTGCTCGGTGTTAAAAAAACAACCTGTATCTCCTGTTTAGGATAGCAATTAAAATGAGTTTTTCTTTAATGTTTTCTGTCAAAAACGTACCAGTACTGCTAACTCTATGTGACTTTTTAACCGACTTCAAAAAAGGAGGAGGTTTCTCAATTCCATCGTATATATATTGTATTTTATGTGTGTACGCGGATAACTTCGTCGTTTATGAACCGATTTTGATGATTATTTTTTTGTTGGAAAGGAGATATCCCAAGGGTGGTACCATGATAAGGAAACCAGGATCTGATGACGGCATTCCAGAGAAATCAAGGGGAACCTTAGTTTCCTGTTTGAAGTCGGGTTTTTTTTGTTCAAAATTATTACGTGAAACGATCTGTCGTTGTTAACAACCCATAAACGCCCCTCCCCTCCCTCCTCCCCACTGCTGGGGTTGTTATAAAATCTGATAATAAAAAAAAGGAAAATTAGACGTACTTTTAGCAATAATTGGACTTATAAATAAGAACTTTCATCACATCAGCTCATATACGTCGCCACCGAGGGGCTCGAGCCTACCCGGAATTAGGGCGATCGGGCCTTAGTCGACCACGCGGGCCCACACGCAACCTTCGAAGTACTTCGAATTTCTTCCCAGGCCTGTGCAGGTTTCCTTACGATATTTTCCTTCGCCGTAAGAGCGTCGGATAAACGTAGATATGAAGTCGAAATTCGAAAACACATGGGTACGTGGTAGGATACGAATTACGACCTCCCGGCACAGATTACTAATTAGTTACTACGTAACTCCCGGACAGGAGATAGCGGCCCTAACCTATCTTGCTCAACGCTCGGTTAAAAAATCTGATAATGAAAAAGGAAAATCGGACATCTTTACATTTAGAAGTAATTGGGCATATAAATAAGTACTTAGTCAAGCAAAGTGACAATTAAAAAATAACGAGAATGTCGTAGGCCGAGGCCTCTACCTTTAAACGAGTGCTTTAAAATTACTTAGACAAAAAAATACATTTCTTTTGTAGCTTTCCAAGCTCTTGATGTACTTAAGAAATTGGAATTTTGTAAGAAAAAAATTACCCGCAAAAGTTTTTGCTTTCGAAAGCAGTTAATTTTATTTTTACGTTTAAGTAAATAAATAAATACAAAAGTGGTAACTATCTCGTAATTTCTACAATTTAAATGAATTTTTTGACTTAAAATTGTAATTGATTATATTGTGACTAATTTATACCTTCGTTTACATATCCTAATATCACTGACCTAGTGTTATTGTAATGAATATTGATACTTGTTACTTTAATATTTGCATGTTGTTTTTAATAGCTAAACATGAGTGCTATAACTATAACTTTGAAGATACAGTGTTTAAGGCAAGTAAATGATTTCCAATTTTTCAACCTTCATGATGAGTATGTGTTCCTTGGCGTGTTTTAAAAATAAATACGATCTCTTTCGAGCTCTAACATTGATCTTTTAAATACTGGCACTTTTCCCATTTTCACTTTTCAACAAAGAGTTTTCACTCAGTTTCGCGTCGACTGTCGCGTGTCGCCAGTCATTCAGCCGGGTAACAAGTATGGCTACTTATTATTTTAAGTAGTAGTTATTACATTATATTTTAATGCGACGAAATCACGACACAGCCACCACAGCCATAATATAAATTACATAAAAGATTAGGCATGACCAGCGCAACACATTGGCTCTTGCCTTGTAGATTTGATAGTACAGTTTGTGTGTAATTAAAAATGAAATTGAAATTATGCAGATTACTACATTTGATATTAAACAAAATCTTTTTAATTATGTTATTTATTTTATTTTTATCCACCATAAAATTGTTAATTAGTATACATCACAGATAAAAGTGAAATAATTAGCAAGAAATTGTAAGATGAAATAAAATCACTAAAACAAAAATGGTTAAAAAAATCGGGGTGGGTAGAAGTCAGGGCTACTACCGCTAGTTTTTTCGAGAATTCGTGCGTGGTCTATGACACCCTCGGCCAAAGATAGAGCGGGCCCAAATATATTTTTGAATTGTCGCCGAATGGATCTAATTATTTTCCTATCTGCTATAGTTTGTAACTGTTGCTGTTATTAGTTCTTCTTCCTTCCGATCTATTTTTAATAAAAACACACAAGCTCAAATAGTGCCTGTTCACTCTCGTCTTGAAGATTCCTAAATTATACGAATCGGGGAATACAGACGCCGACAGGGAATTCCACTCCTTGGCCGTTCGCATGATGAAGGAAGAAGCAAAATTAAAGGTGGAACATTAACGACAAAGGGGTGGAATCGCCCTCCGCTTCTGGTCGTCTGATGAAGAAATGGAAAGGGGTGAAGCTCCAGGGCACAATCTCCGAAATGAATCCTGTAGAAATCCGGTAGACAGGCGACTTTGCGGCGATGCTCGAGGCTTTAGAGCCTGTTTGATACAAGTTCCTCGTCGCCAATGAGTCTCCTAGCCCATCAGTCGATAGAATCCAAAGTCGATCCGTCCCATAAGTGAGAGCAGTACTCCATACATGACCAAACTTGAGCTTGGTATAATATTAGAAGTTAATGGTATAATATTAGAAGCTAATGGTATAAATTAGAATGATTTCATCTATTTCTCATGCGCTGGCACATAGCAATCCATGTTTCCCATTTTGAAAACAAAGTCTGACACATGTGATTCGAAAATCAAAATTCTTTCTATCCTTGAATATTTTAGCCTTTCTAACTTTCGCTATAAAATATAATGACTTGTACATAGAAAAGTAAAATTCAGTAAAGTAAAGTAACAGTAAAGTTCTCGAGTGGCGACTGCGCACCGGAAAACGTAGCGTAGGCAGACCTCCCACGCGGTGGACCGATGACCTGGTGAAGGTCGCGGGAAGCCGATGGATGCGGGCAGCGCAGGACCGGTCGTCGTGGAAATCCTTGGGGGAGGCCTATGTCCAGCAGTGGACGATTTGTGGCTGATATGATGATGATGATGATGATGATGATGATGATGATGATGATGATGACATAGAAACTGCTGCTTTCTTAAGAGACCCATCTCGGATAAGATTAAATTGTGTTTTTGTGGTGTGATAGGTAATTATGTAATGTGTAAAATACTTTTTTAAATCCTGTGTCCTTGTTTTAGGTCTTTTTATTACAAATAAAATTACAAATAAGATTGTGTGCACGCACGGTTTTATTACCTACGCCCTACCGTACCTACCGAACCTACCCCGTGACGTGCCAAGCTATTTTAGCTATTGTAACGCTATTGATGATTGTAACGCTGCTATGTAACGCTATTGGGATGACGAGAAATACGTTGATCGAATTCACGTCAAAACATAATGCAGGGTATCTAAAGGCGTCTTCAAACTTTGACAGCATTTAATATCTGGAAGCGGCAATCGAGACGGGTGGTAGGGGTTGTACTTTAGGCCCAAATAAGGATCAAAACACAATATTCAATACAAATTATTGAGAGACTGCGTAAAGCCATCACTTAGAAAAAAAAAATCTTGAAGCTTGAAGTACTAGACAATCGGTTTAATTGAATCATCATATCATCTCATATACGTCCCCACCCCACTTTTTCACTTTTCGTAGAACAAAAGTTGTTCAGTATGATGAGTAGAGCGTCGGTAGTGTAATGGTTAGGGCCACTGCTTCCAGTCCAGGAGGTCATGGTTCGAATCCTGCCACGTACCAATGTGTTTTCGAAGTTCAATTTCATATGTACGTTTATCCGACGCTCTTACGGTGAAGGAAAACATCGTGAAGAAACCTGCACACACCTGCGAAGAAACTCGAAGGTTGTGTGTGAAATCGACCAACTCGCACTGGGCCTGCGTGGTCGTCTAAGGCCCGATCGCCCTAGATCAGGGTAGGCTCGAGCCCCTTGGTGAGGACGTATATATGAGCTGATATGATGATAAAAATATTACCACTTTTATGTAAAAAAATATCCTTTAGATCCTGCTGTTTAGGCAACTAGGTATTATTTGCAAAATTTCTCGAAAACTAACAGCCTATATAAGGTGTAACAAAATTAGCTGAAACTATTTTGACTGGTGCTTTTTCCCATGAAACTGAACAACTTTCCCCATGAGACCCACAGTCAAATCTCAAAAAAAAATTTGAACTTCCTATACTAAGTTGGCTGATCAGCTGATCGAGTGAGTATGGGAGAGCCAAATTTGTTTTTGCGATTTGACTATAGGTTCCATGGGGAAAGTTGTTCAGTTTCATGGGAAAAAGCACCAGTTAAAATAGTTTCAGCTAATTTTGTTACACCTTATATATGTTGAATGAAACAAACACACAGAAATCTGTGACTTTAAAACCTTCTCGTTTAATTGAACACATTTTATTTATAACTTAAAAGAAAGTGACCAAAGTAAATAAAAACCGGCCAAGTGCGAGTCAAACTCACGCACTAAGGGTTCCGTACCAAAAACTAATTTTCATCTATAGCGCCATCTATAGATTATTATCTATAGATGGCGCTATAGATGAAAAATAAAAGGTAAAAGGGAACTAGTTGCTGTTCTCCTATTAGTACGTAAATTATTTATGAAGAAGATACTACTAGATCCCACTAGTTTCTAAGTCACTCTTAGTCACAAATTTCTAAACAACTTTGGAAATTTAAATTTTTCCAGTAAAAACGGAAGGATTTTAGATTTTCTCATAGATTTTCCTGTAATCTATGCTATTAACAGTAGTTTCGGATATAAGGAGGGGGGGGAGGGAATAGTCCACTTTCGCCTATTATCTTACAAAACTTCAAAAATTATAAAAATTATAAAATACACACGACATAGTATGCAAAACTTTTTAAATATTTTTTCTAATTTACCCCCCCAAAAGTGGCTCCCATGTTTAATATTAGTTTATTTACATTACATTTCCATATTTGGGTCACCGACTTACATATGTGTACCAAATTTTAATTCAATCGGTCCAGTAGTTTCTGAGCAAATCAGCTACGACAGACGGAGGGACAGAGACACGAATGATGCTGTTAGGGTTTCGTTTTTTCCTTTTGAGGTACGGAACCCTAAAAACATGTACAAAAGAATCGGGCGTTCGGTCTTAACGTAACCGCCGCGTTAAAGAGCGCATTGATTTGAACAGTGTTACATTCGATGTTATTTTTATCACGGATCGACTGAACAGTGTTACGTTCGATGTTTTTTATCACGGATCGACTGAACAGTGTTACATTCGATGTTTTTTATCACGGATCGACTGAACAGTGTTACATTCGATGTTTTTTATCACGGATCGACTGAACAGTGTTACGTTCGATGTTATTTTTATCACGGATCGACCTGCTCGGATTGAGTCGTCTTAACGCCTTAGCGTAATATAGACTCAGAATAGGGCTTTTGTTTCATTTTCTTTTTTGTCCTCTATTATTTTAAATAAAATATATTTCAAACAAGTACATAATATTAGACCACTTATACACACACACACACGCGCGCGTATACACGCATCTAATTTTATTCTAATTAGTTTTATTACCTTAATTTTTAGTATATTTTGTTTTTATTGATTTTGTATGATCAGCTTAGTTACTCGTATAATTTCTACAGCATGTAAATATGTATAAGGAAGAGCGGTGCCTCCTGCAAAGGCATTTTTAGCTTAAAAGTTGGCTGCAGCCATAGTCATGTTAATGCATATCCTATATGGAGAAAATAAACATTTTTATTTTTTTATAAACATTTTTATTTTCTTACATGGAGGATGGAACATTTTTATTTTTCTATAAACATTTTTATTTTCTTTATTATTTTTATTTAAATACCTATTCGTTGCTATAAGATTATTTTCCTTGACTGGTAGTGGTAGAAGCTTGACCTAGCTCCAGCCAACGTGCAACGGCCAACAATGGGGTCACTCGCCCTGCGAGCTCGGCAATAAAACGCAACCTACTCCGCGGGGTTTCTTATCCTATTTATCCTTACTAATATATAAATCCGAAAATTTATCTGTCTGTCTGTTTGTTAGTCTCCCAAGCTTTTACTACTGAACGGATTTAGCTGAAATTTGGAACAGGTGGCGTAATGGTTAGTCCATTCGCTTCACACTAGGAGGTCGCGGGTTCGATTCTCGGTGGGGTCAACTTGTAAGACTCGGTTTGGTTGGTGGTAGGTCATTTTCTAAGCCCGCCTGGCTAGCTACCACCATCTTATCTAAGTGTTGCCGCCAAACATCAGTGTTAACAGCATTGATGTGTTCCGGCTAGAAGATAAGATAGCCAGTTCTCCATTGCGTTGGGAAATCTTGGTAAGCCCGCTTCCATCTTCGGCATCATCGTCACTTATCATCAGGTGAGATGTGCCAAGGGCTTACCAATTGTGAATAAAAAATGTACCTATTGCACAGTCACCGAATTTACATACGTGTGCCAAATATCAGCTCCAATCGAAAATTTTGAACCGGACATCTAACATACATACCATAGGAACATTGCGAGTTAAAACTTTCAAAAAATATCTTACTTTGAGTTTGGTTTTTACCAAAAAGCACCAACCTTCCTTTTTGTGACATCTACGAAGCTTGAAGATTATGGGTGTTCTTAATTGTTCAAATTACCTGAAACAAGATAAAATCAATAATTAAATCAACATTCTGTTACACTGTAACATGTAAGTTACATAAGAAACATAATAATTTTAAACAAAAAAAACCGACTTCAAACGCACTAGTCAACTCGCCACTACGATTTTTGAAGGTTATTCTCGATTTCTCGGGATGCCATCATCAGATCCTGGTTTACTTATCATGGTACCACCCTTGGAATATCTCCTTTCCAACAAAAAAAAGAATCATCGAAATCGGTTCATAAACGACGAAGTTATCCGCGAACAAACATAAAAAAAAATACGGTCGAATTGAGAAACCTCCTTCTTTTTTTTGAAGTCGGTTAAAAAAGATAGGTTATGTCTGTACTGCAGAGATCTAGCAACAAAATGGCCGAGCCCAGCTCAAAAACAAAGGTTCAAAAGTTTAAAACAGTTGCAGCTAGATGGCGCTGGCTGATTGTTACAATTATTTTGGATATAGGTATGTATGTCAATCCATCGTCAAGCTAGTGGATAATAGTGGATATAATGTAATCGCATTATATGTACTCGTACAAGCGAGACTTATATGGCTTAGTTAATTACAGGTTACCTGTATTAATTACTGTTATCATAATTGAATTATTACTGAATTATTTTACAAAATTAATCTTATATATGTATAAAAGAAAGTCGTGTTAGTTACACCATTTATAACTTAAGAACGACTGGACTATTTTTTATGATTTTTGTGTTTTTGCATTTGTCTTCGTCCGGAATAGGATAATAAGTATTAAAATGTGATATTCATCAATTAAAAAAAATTATCAGTCAAAAAATAATTGGTTTTAGGGTAGGGTAGGGTAGTGTAGTGCAGGGGTAGTTAGGGTAGGTTAGGGTATGGTAGGGTAGTGTAGTGTAGTGTAGGGTAAGGTAGTGTAGGGTAGAGTAGGGTAGGGTAGTGTAGTGTAGGGTAAGGTAGGGTAGTGTAGTGTAGTGTAGGGTAAGGTAGTGTAGTGTAAGGTAGGGTAGTGTAGGCTAGGGTAGGGTAGTGTAGGTGCGTAGTGTAGGGTAGGTTAGGGTAGTGTAGTGTAAGGTGGAACGAAGTTCGCCGGGACAGCTAGTATAAGTATAATTGAGGATAACAGGTGTCAGGTTCAAATCGGATGGACACAATATGGTAGCCGATTCCATAAAAAATGAATTAAGAACCTTTTCTCAAACATGCTTGGAAATTTGAGCATTATTTTGACAACCTTCCTGGAGATAAATCGAAATTGCTGTACTGGCCAAATACATGCGAGCAGCGGCCGGCAAAAGTTGTATGAAAATCCATATCTGTCGTGTCTAGCGGCCAAATAGATTACTATGCAAACTCATATCTGTCGTGTAATTTAAAAATGGAACTATGTTTTACTCCGAAACATGGCAACCAGGGAGGTAACTTATTAAAAAGTTTTATTTAAATTTCGAACTGACTTGCAAATAGAACGCTGTTTATTGAAAAAAACCACTATGGCACTTGAAAAATTATTGTTGTTCGTTGTTCGTCATTGATTTTAAATGTAAATATTGAAGTTATCATTTGCGCGCATTATTTGCGAAAAGTACTACACAAGCCTTGGCCAAAGTATATAAATTAGTACTAACGCCTTGACCAAAAAACTAGGCATTGATGGACTTACGTATGCTACGCCCCGACCCTCGCCTCGTTTGTGTAAAGTTGCGCTTGATAGGTATAATAATATTACGTTACGATACAAGGGTGGTAAATAGGTGATTGCCAAATGAGTGACATTTGTAAACCTGAGTTTGCCAATCACCTACATTTTATGTCCGTGTAAGTTGTTAAAACTATAGCAATTGTCTCTCTCTATCGGACACTTAACTATAGCAATACATTATCTCTCTCTTTATTTTTTTTTAAATTTTTCTTTTAACTACTTATTCAATTTCAACATCGAATTCAATTAAGTGGACTGATTGCTATGTGTAATGTGGTAATGGGACATTGACAACTAACAGAGAAATTGTACTTGAGATTGAGCAAGCGAGCTTAGGCCTATTGTTAAAGTTTGGGGCATTGCTAAAAAGCGCTGTGCTGTGAAACTAATTTTGCGCACAGTGGCAAAGTAAAACGCACTGTGAGTAAAACGCACAAAACGTTGTGCATAATGACAAAGTAAAAAGCTCTCTGCGGTAAAATCAATTTTGCGCACAGTGGCAAAGTAAAACGCACTGTGAGTAAAAAGCACAAAATTTTGTGCATAATGACAAAGTAAAAAGCACTCTGCGGTAAAATCAATTTTGCGCACAGTGGCAAAGTAAAACGCACTGTGAGTAAAAAGCACAAAATTTTGTGCATAATGACAAAGTAAAAAGCTCTCTGCGGTAAAATCAATTTTGCGCACAGTGGCAAAGTAAAACGCACTGTGAGTAAAAAGCACAAAATTTTGTGCATAATGACAAAGTAA
Source organism: Coleophora flavipennella (assembly GCA_947284805.1). Lineage (NCBI taxonomy): Eukaryota > Metazoa > Arthropoda > Insecta > Lepidoptera > Coleophoridae > Coleophora > Coleophora flavipennella. The sequence goes on from OX369269.1 coordinate 9,917,154, forward strand.
AAAGCTCTCTGCGGTAAAATCAATTTTGCGCACAGTGGCAAAGTAAAACGCACTGTGAGTAAAAAGCACAAAATTTTGTGCATAATGACAAAGTAAAAAGCACTCTGCGGTAAAATCAATTTTGCGCACAGTGGCAAAGTAAAACGCACTATGAGTAAAAAGCACAAAATTTTGTGCATAATGACAAAGTAAAAAGCTCTCTGCGGTAAAATCAATTTTGCGCACAGTGGCAAAGTAAAACGCACTGTGAGTAAAAAGCACAAAATTTTGTGCATAATGACAAAGTAAAAAGCACTCTGCGGTAATATAAATTTTGCGCAAATCAAACTGACATAAAAAGTACCATTTTTCGAGCAACTGCATTGAAAATTCAATTGCAAAGAGTAAGAAGGGTAAGACTCCCTCTTTATTCAATAATTCATTCATTCATTCATTCATTAAAAGGGTGACTGACAACCCTTTTATATCACTTCCTCCGCCAGCTCTAAAACCGTAAACCCTTCCGGCGTCTGTATTCCCCGATTCGTACAATTTAGGAATCTTCAAGACGAGAGTGAATAGGCACTATTTGAGTTTGCGTGTCACATCCTCGGCTGCATCGGCACTTACCATCAGGTGAGGTGCAGCCAAACGTAATCAAATTCTTAATAAAAAAAAACATAAGACAATCTTATATTTTTGGAAAATAAATATAAGTATTTTTTTTAAATTTTTTTTATTCACAATTGGTAAACCCTTGACAACATCTCAAAAATGCTTGGAAATTTGAGCATTATTTTGACAACCTTATATGAGATAAATCGAAATTGCTGTATTGGTCAAATACATGCGAGCAGCAGCCGGAAAAAGTTGTATGAAAATCCAGATCTATGTAATTTTAAAATGGAACGATCTTTTACTCCGAAACATGGCAGCCAAGGAGATAACTTATTAAAGGTTTTATTTAAATTTCGTACTGGCTTGCAAATAGAAAGCTGTTTATTGAAAAATTATTATCGTTTGTTGTTCATCATTGATCTGCCTAGGTACTACTTAGTTTTAATTTCCGCGCAATATTTGAGAAAAGCACTATATAATCCTTGGCCACAACTAGGCATTGATAGCCTAGGCCAAGCGATTTTGCGATTTTGCTGGCCGCTGCAGTAATTTACTATTTTCTTTCGTTCTTGAAGATTTTCGGAACAGTTATTAAATTTATTTTATAATTTACAGTTTTATATAGGGGAATGAAATAAAAGGTCTCACCCTGTGTCTGATTTTTCATCAAACAGGTTATTATTTTTTGTGATTTAAATGATTAAACCATTTTCAAATTATTAAACATTTTTAAACGACAGATATGACTGTCGTGTAAAAATGTTTAATATTTTAAAAATGGTTTAATTAATGTTCGTTTAAGTATGGAACGATCTTTTACTCCGAAACATGGCAACCAAAGAGATAACTCATCAAAGTTTTTAATTAAATTTCGAACTGACTTGCAAATATTTCCAGTTCTCATGAAGCTTAGTAAAGTGATACCTTTAAATCTGGTTCAAAAACTGATCCGGGCAACTACAGACCAGTTTCTGTGCAGCCAGTTCTTAGTCATATCAGCTCATATACACATCGTGTATAATATACACGATGTTTTCCTTCACCGTCAAAGCAATCGGTGAGTATATGTTCGTAAGTTTCGAAAAACTCATTGGTACATTGGCCCGGACGATTTGAACCCGGCGCATCTGGTTAGGAGGACCGAGTCGTTACCGGTTGAGTAACCGAATCTTAAAAAATAATAATTTTATTCTGTGAATAAATATGTTAGTTTATTCCTAATTGCTAAGCCCTTGGCATCATCTCACCTGATGCAAGGTGACGATGATGCCGAAGATAGAAGCGGGCTTACCAAGATTCTTTAACGCAATCGGGAACGGCTATCTCTTATCTTCAAGCCGGAACTCTTCCATATTGTTAGCATTGATGTTTGGCGGCAAGAATTAGATAAGATGGTAGTGGCTAGCCAGGCGGGCTTAGAAAATGCCCTTCCACCAAGAAAACCGAGTCATAAAAAGTTAGACTTCGCCGGAAATCAAACCCGTGACTTGATGTAAAGCTATAATGGACTTAACCATTACGTCAGGGAGGTGGTTGAAGTCTGGAGTCTATTTCATTTTGTATCAATCAGTGTTTTTTTTAATGTTTGATAATTTATGCTTTTTAACACGCTTATATTAGCTTCGTTATATTATATTAGCTTGCACAATCGTTTCGAATGCCTAGGAGACTGCGAGAATGTGGACGATTATAATGACAGGTTCGTGGAAATTGTTCAAACGGTCGGGTCTAAGTTTTTTAAAACTCGCCGTTCAAACAGAACCAAAAAAATCTCCGACTTCACCAGCAACCTCATGGAACAAAGACGCAGATTGGTTTTGCAGTCCTCTGAAGACGCTACTCAGTATCGGCAACTAAACAGGCAGATCTCTAAGTCCCTAACTCGCGATTTACGCCAATATAATACAAATTGTATTAAAGAGGCGATTGAGCACAACAAAGGCTCAAAAGTGTTCGCGAGAGATCTGTCTGTTGGACAAAGCCAACTGACCAAGCTGAAGACTGAGGACGGCAGGACCATATCGTCTAAGACTGAGTTGCTGGAAGAAGTTGAGAAGTTCTATGGACAATTGTACAAGACCACACGTTTGCCTGTCAGCGATCTGGCTGAAGACCCAAGAGCCAGACTAACCCGACACTATACTGAAGATATCCCGGACGTCAGCCTGTACGAGATTAGAATGGCTCTCAAACAGCTCAAGAACAATAAGGCACCGGGTGATGATGGAATTACGGCTGAACTTCTGAAAGCAGGTGGATCACCGGTACTAAAAGCTCTTCAGAAGTTATTTAATTCCGTTATACTCGAGGGACAAACGCCTAAGGCATGGCACAGAAGTATGGTCGTGCTTTTCTTCAAAAAGGGCGACAACACCCTGCTGAAGAACTACAGACCCATCTCACTTCTGAGCCATGTCTACAAGCTGTTTTCGAGAGTCATTACAGTCTCGCACGCAGGTTTGACGACTTCCAGCCTCCCGAACAAGCCGGTTTCCGAAAAGGCTTTAGTACCATAGACCACATACATACGCTGCGGCAGATTATACAGAAGACCGAAGAGTACAATCAGCCACTATGCTTGGCGTTTGTGGACTATGAGAAGGCCTTTGATTCAGTTGAAACCTGGGCTGTGCTACAGTCTCTCCAGCGGTGCCAAATTGACCATCGATACATCGAGGTGTTGAAGTGTCTGTATGAAAACGCCACCATGTCGGTTCGCCTCCAGGACCAGAACTCGAAACCTATCCAGTTGCAGCGAGGGGTGAGACAAGGAGACGTTATATCTCCGAAACTGTTCACCGCCGCCCTGGAAGATGTTTTTAAGCTTCTGGACTGGGGTGGACTCGGCATCAATATCAACGGTGAGTACATATCCCACCTTCGATTCGCTGACGATATCGTGGTCATGGCTGAGACTATGGAAGACCTAAGCACAATGCTCGATGGCCTCAGTAAGGTCTCTCAACAAGTGGGTCTTAAAATGAACATGGACAAGACGAAAATAATGTTAAATGTCCATGTCGCACCCACTCCTCTAAAGGTTGGAGACTCTACACTGGAAGTTGTTGACGAATATGTATACCTGGGACAAACAGTCTAGCTAGGTAGGTCCAACTTCAAGAAAGAGATCAATCGACGAATCCAGCTCGGCTGGGCAGCGTTCGGGAAGCTTAGCAATATCTTCACGTCCCAAATACCGCAGTGTCTCAAGACTAAGGTCTTTGACCAGTGTGTGTTGCCAGTGATGACTTACGGAACTGAGACATGGTCGCTTACTATGGGCCTCATAAGAAGGCTCAAGGTCACCCAAAGGGCAATGGAGCGTGCTATGCTCGGAGTTTCTCTGCGTGCTCGAATCAGAAACGAGGAGATCCGCAGGAGAACTAAAGTAACCGACATAGCTCACAGAATCGCTAAACTGAAGTGGCATTGGGCAGGGCACATAGCTCGTAGAACAGATGGCCGATGGGGCAGTAAAGTTCTCGAGTGGCGACCGCGCACCGGAAAACGTAGCGTAGGCAGGCATCCCACGCGGTGGACCGATGACCTGGTGAAGGTCGCGGGAAGCCGATGGATGCGGGCAGCGCAGGACCGGCCGTCGTGGAAATCCTTGGGGGAGGCCTTTGTCCAGCAGTGGACGATTTGTGGCTGATATGATGATGATATTAGCTTCACCTGTATGTTTGTATGTATGTTTGTAACCGACTCCTTTGCACTCGATTTTGACCTACTTTAAACGGACAGATTTAATTCACACTTTGTACATTTATCAAGAATCAGTGACAATACAATAATTTCATAAGTTTATCTATATAATACTAATATTTTTCATTCATTATTGTTTTCAGCGTATATTAAGAACTATTTTTAACTTTTTAGTTTGATGTGCTTTTAAAGCGTGTTTCTTAGTTTTTTTTAACTATATTTTATTTATTACTATGACGATCGTATTGTCATTTAACATTTTTTAATAAGCACTGTTGTAATTTGACATTGATAATAATTATATAAAAAACTTATCTAATCTAATCTACACTGCATCAAGCATGAAAAATCCGAACTCAATCTAAATTCATGCGTAACAGATGCTGATGAATTACACACAGATAAGCCGTTATTGCACAACGCGGGGAGTTGATTGATGTGGTCCGATTCAAAATGATGGATTGATAACCAAACATTCGTGTAACGGAAACGTAGCTGCGTTTGTAATTATGAAACTTAGTAAACAAATACCTATTTCAGCACCTAGTCACCTGAATACAAGACTACGTACATCAAACAATTTTTTCTATCACCATTTGGTAATTTGCTTAAGGCGGAAATGTTACAGATTTTTGTTATTTTTGACGTTAATTACTCCTAAACGATAGAAAACCCAATGCTGAAAAAAACCCTTTGTTGACGATGTTTCTTAAATTCAAAAGCTATTAGAAACACGATTGAGCAGTTTTGGCTCGATAGAAAAAAAAACCAAAAATAGGTCTACACCGTCACTTTCAACTCTAGTTATGACTACTATTTTGATGTATTAATTTAAAAAATATACAACAATATTTGTTATGATAATACACAGTGAGTAATGTTATTAGTTTTTATACTTTCATTGTAGTTTTTGATTGAAACGAAAAAACAATTAAAAAGGGAAAAAGTGTGGTTGTTTTCTTTACTCTTTACACGTAAAGAAAAAGACAGAGACAACTGTTCCAATCAATACCTCGCCTCAATGCATAACCTCAAATCATATCACAAAAGTAGTTTTACAATGATCATTTCAAAACGAGACAACTGTATTACAATGAAACTTTTTAAATGTTTTCATGGCTTTGGCTTCAAAAATAAGTATTGATTCCTACAAGTCGTTTTACATTGATTATTTCAAAACGAGACAACCTGTACGTCAATAAAACTTTTTAAATATTTTTATGGCTTTGGCTTCAAAAATTAAATAAATTATGAATAAGATACAATTTTATTGTATTTTATTTATTTCATGGTCGTAGAAAAAGTATTGTATGCCACTGCACGCAATTAGCCATTGTAACACTCGGGCTGACTATTGTGCACGAAGCGAATGTTACAATGGCTCTCATTACTTGGCAGTGGCATAAATAACTATTTCCATGTCATACCTAATACACAGTTTCATAGGTAGGTAGGTAAAATTATTAACTTTTTGGGTAAACTCTTTCTTCATTTCTCTTCTCAATTTTTCTAAATTCATGTGACTCATTAGTCATTAATCATATCAGCTTATTTATGTCCCCACTGAGGGGCTCGAGCATACCCTGAATTAGGGCGATCGGGCCTTAGTCGACCACGCGGGCCCAGTGCACACACAACCTTCGAGTTTCTTCGCAGGTGTGTGCAGGTTTCCTCACGATGTTTTCTTTCACCGTAAGAGCGTCGGATAAACGTAGATATGAAATCTAAATTCGAAAACACATTGGTACGTGGCAGGATTTGAACCACGAACTCCCGGACAGGAGGTAGCGGCCCTTGCCATTACGCCACCGACGCTAAAAACTAGGTAAAACAGAAACATAAAAAGGTTCTAAGAAAGTTCAGAAGCACTAAAAATGTTTTTGTTGGAAATCGACGGTTCAACGAACCGTTGGTGTCTACATTCAACATTAACGCGAATAAACCAGTTTTTTAATGTTTCTAGTGCATGAACGCCCATTTGTTACTGTTCTACCTTTGGCTCAGTAAGCGTGCACCTAGACAGGAAGGAAGGGTTCGCGACACTGTAAACCCATTAGCGTTAAGCTGCACGACTCGAGTCGGCTTGACTGCAGTCTGTTTAGTTATGGCCCCGCCCGCGTTGCTGGCCAGGAGTTGAGTGCATGTCAGTCACATGTGTCGTGAATGAAACAACTGTTGTTGCCAAGTCGGGAAATAACACTTCAAATATCGGCGATTGTCTTGTTACTTAGAACAAAGAGGCATCTACCTGGAAGCACTTTGATGTTTCGACTAGAGTGCGTCATGTTGGCTAACCTGTCTGTTTTTCATACATATTCTTAAATTTTTTATGCATATCAGACAGGTTAGGTTAACATGACGTCGTATGAACTATTTGATGAAACGCACTATTACAGAGTACACATATAAATCAACAATATAGGTAGGTATATAGACTAAACTTTTAACTTAGCACTGCACAGTTAGAAAATTGGTGTTATGGAACGTAGTTTAGTTTGTCATAATGGCGACACTGCATTAACCCTAGTTCAAAGATAACCTATTATTACGTTGCTGTCAACTTTCCTAGTGTTGGTCATAATGGCGACACTGCAGTAACTCTCGGTCAAAGATAACCTATTATTACGTTGTTGTCAACTTTCCTATACTTTATATTAACCAAAAAAAAAGCACAATGTAAACAAACGTTAATTTCAAATGTTAATTCCATAGCACTTTTGTTAATCATATCAGATTATTTACGTCCCCACCGAGGGGCTCGAGCATGCCCTGAATTAGGGCGATCGGGCCTTAGTCGACCACGCGGGCCCAGTGCGGGTTGGTCGACTTCACACACAACCTTCGAGTTTCTTCGCAGGAGTGTGCAGGTTTCCTCACGATGCACCTTTTACTTTTTTTTTTGGTTGATATATGGTATAGTGTTTGTCATAATGGTGACACTGCTTTAACTCTCGGTCAAAGATAACCTATTATTACGTTGCTGTCAACTTTCCTAGTGTTTGATAGTGTAGATACACATTGTTGTAGACTGACTAGTCAAGAAATGATTTAGATAGTTGAGTCGAGATGGTTGAGTGCAATATCAAAAAAAATTATATGAGAATAGGTGTCCAGTATGGTCGGTCCAAAATGGTTTCACTGCAGTTCCCAATCCAGAAACTTTGGTATATATGTTTATTCATCAATTGATCGCATCTCCGGAGGGGCTTAGTGACATTGTCGGGGTTTTCGACACCCTTTTTAGCACTTGGCACGTGCACCAACACTTAGCAGTAGAGAGTTGTGTATAGGCGTGTCCTTTATATATTTAGGGCTGAAGGAAACTCCGAAATTGGGCTACTATGTATATTGTCTTGACGCGTGTATAAGTGGCGGTGGCTGAGTACGAACTGGCTATACCAACAGGAACAGGTAGATACATAAAAATGCTTACATGTTAGGTTAGATACAATAAGTGCATCGCATGCAGTTACACATTGCCTCTCATATGTACTGGTAAGCTTTGAAATCTCTTTATTCTTCAGTGATAGCACGGGCAATAGATTTGGAAACGGGCTGTTGAACTGGCATGAGAGGGCTTCGAAGCTGAGTAGCCAGTTTGCGTTCTTCCTTATTGGTTTCACCCTCATTGCCCTTAGAAAAGAGAATGAGTATTAGTTTGCCACAGACTTTATGCGCCTGCGCCTGCAAGGATCCACTACAACAACATTTTTATCTCTAAAAGAACGTATACTTATGTTTAAACTTAATTCTATGTAAGTACTGGGCGGCGCAAAAGTCGTTAAGGGATTTGAAAATAAAAAGACAACATTTACAGTACACTCGTTTCCCGCTATTTTATTTAATAAAATATGAAATCATTTTGGAGACTCAGCATGGATAATTTTACCGTTGCCCAGCGTACCAAAATCATAGAATTTTAATTTGAGCTTTCGGCGAGTTTTTATATTGCGATCTTTAGTTTTTCAACGTTTAACTGGCCCAATCGTGATTTAACAGTGTCTTTTCTCTGAGGTTATTCAAAAAACCGGCCAAGTGCGAGTCGGACTAGCACGCTGAGGGTTCACCTCTCCACACAACTACATCGTATAATGACAATGATACCAATTCACATTACAAGCAAAATACATCAACGCGAGCGACAAGAATATGCTTTTTTTGTCGTTCAGTTCGGATTCCTTAGCGCGAGTACGACTCAAACTTTGCCGATTTTTATTATTTGTTATTTTACTTGAGTATTATTACTATAATCACACCAAGTTTCACGCTTGTATGTATTACCATTTTAAGATATCGTCATCATCATATCAGCCGACAGACGTCCACAGTTGGACATAGGCCTCTCCCAAGGACCGGTTACTGCGTTGGGGAATCTTGGTAAGTCCACTTCCACCTTTTTTATTTTTATTTTTTTTTATTAAAATTTTGAGTACGTTTGGCTGCACCTCACCTGATGGTAAGTGCCGATGCAGCCGAGGATGTGACACGCAAGCTCAAATAGTGCCTATTCACTCTCGTCTTGAAGATTCCTAAATTGTACGAATCGGGGAATACAGACGCCGGAAGGGAATTCCACTCCTTGGCCTTTCGCATGATGAAGGAAGACGCAAAACGCTTCGTCATCGTCGTCGCTTACCATCAGTTGAGATGATGCCAAGGGCTTACAAACTGTGAATAATAAAAAAAAACACAAAACTTGCTAGACAGACATAACAAACACCAAAGTATTGGTACGGAACACTATATGTACAAACACATAGCTGGGCATTAACTCGTTAATCCGTTAACCGTTAATTAATAAGTTAACATTTTGACCAACGGATTAACTTTTAAGTTAACTTTAAAAATGTTAACGGACTCGTTAACTTCCGTTAAATTTCCTCCAGTCCGTTAAATCGTTATTCATTTTGCTTATTAGATTTAATACAGCTATATCCTCAAGCGCTGTAGTTGGAAGTCTTTTTTCCATGGGCAAATATATTTTAACGCTGAAACGAGCCTTGCTTTCAGACGAGAACTTCAACATATTGATGTTCATGAAGGGCAATATCCACGTTGTGCCAGATGATTAAATTACACACTCCAATTATACACGTCTACACCTAAAAACAGCCAAAATAAGTTGATATTTAACCCAACGATATAAAAATGAAATTTCATCACGTGTTAACGGATTAACGATTAACTTAACGTTAAATCTTCCGGAATGTAACGCTTTAACTTTTTTATTAACGGATAAGCGATTAACGAAGTTAATTATTTGATTAACGGTGCCCAGCTATGTACATACATATACTCGTCACAACAGGATTTTGTTAGAAAAAATGTCTAGTCTACGTTGATAGCGAGGTGTTATGTAATCCGATCTGACAGGCGAAGCACGTCTCAACGATGCATATTCGTATCCAAAATACTTCCCTAGTTTTGGGAACGAGGGTGTATGTATCAAGGTGTCCCTACCAGTGTGTCACGTGTTTCCGTTGGTGTCCGTGACTTCTATTTCTATTAGACACATACAGGGTGTGACAACTATGTTTGAAAGTAAATGTAAATTTCTAATTTTAAGTATTCTAAGTGGATAGATTTGGCTTGGGATAAAATAGAGTGGCGAAATCAAGGGGAGGCCTTTGTCCAATAGTGGGACAGCGTGGACTGATAATCATCATATCAGCCGGAAAAAAAGTAACAACAACCGACTCTAATCGCAACAACTACAGTTTTGCTATTTATTTTTTGTTAAATTGCTTATACAATTACATTTACATTGGAATCGGTAAAGGCTTAATCTATCCAACCTATAAAAAATATAAAAAAAAGTATCATTAAAATCGAAATTACTCAACATACATGAGGAGGTTAAAAGTAAAACGTGATTTGTCTCAGAAATGTCAAACTGAGATTAATGGCAAAAACCTTTTCCTAAATTAATATTGATACAGTTGAGACTGTGTGGTATACAAAGAAGAATTGTGTATTCTGACAATATTCTAATCACTTATTGCAGGAGAAATGTCATTGGACAAAGCGTCTTTTGCATTTAAACCTGCTTTTCAAAGACAAAATTTAAATACTATGGACAGAAATGATTTTTGCACGAAAAGAATGATTAAAAAAGACGTTGTTTATGGTAGACCATAGACTGGCATCATTAATTCAACTTTTTTAAATTCGTGACAAATCACGTTTTGTTTTTAAACTCCTCGCATTTAAATATCCTCTATTTTTAAGCCGGTCAAACATATTGGATCTCCCGCACTTAGTGACATCAGCTTCTATTTGATGGAATGTCCAAAAACTTCTTGTTTTTTTACATCATTATCATAGTTATTATCTCAATCATAAATTGATGAAAGTTTTTTTCCATGTCAAATTAAATTTTCATTCATTTAAAATACGAAAAGTAATAACAATAGTAGAACGAAATAAAAATGTCACATAAAACACAAAAAAACCAAGATTAAAAAATTAAGCAAGATAAAGTTGTGAATATATAGTTGTGAAACAAAAATAATACAAAACAAAAATTGCAATAAATAAATAATTTGTAAGTACAATACATTTTGTCATCATCACGATATCGACCGAAGGACGTCCACTGCTGGACAAAGGCCTCCCCCAAGGATTTCCAAGGTCCTGCGCTGCCGCATCCGAAGGCTTCCCGCGACCCTCACATTGTGGTTGGTACCCCGTGTGGGAGGCCTGCCTGCGCTACGTCCTCCGGTGCGCCGTCGCCGCTAGAGAACTTTACTACCCCAACGGCCATCTATTCTACGAGCTTTGTATGCCCTGCCCACTGCTACTTAAGTTTAGCGATTCTGTGATCTATGTCTGTTACTTTGGTTCTCTTACGGATCTCCTCATCTCTATTTTGTACAATAAATAAGAAAATACAATTAAATTGATATTAATTAATTAAGATTTAAAAGTCTTTAATACTAAAAAAACGTGTGCTCGAGAACTCTATTGTTGTTATATTCAGTTTCCTTTTTTTAATTTAAATTATGTTCACATTTGACATTCTTAAGCAATTTAACCTTTATACATAAGTTTAAATTGTGTCTAGTTAAACTAGTATAATTGAAAAAAAACCGATTTCCATCGCAACAAATGAGTACATTTTTGCATTATTATTTTTTGATTTTTGTTAATTTTCTACTAAAGTACTACACTGATTTTGATAAAATTTATATGGGACCACAAGGGAAGCACTAGATTTCAAATAAAAAAAGAATCAATAAAATCGGTTCACCCAGTCAAAAGTTCTGAGGTAACAAACATAAAAAAAACATACAGACGAATTGAGAATCTCCTCCTTTTTGGAAGTCGCTTGAAAAGAGAGTTTACCTTATTTTAATATGCTTAAACATTTTTTTGTAATAAATCTGCTACCCATATATTTTTAGTTTTAACTTTAATATTAAGGAGATTGCGACTTTTCATGCAAACGGCGTTAACGATTTTCACCTTTTAAATGTTAACCGATTTGGACCATTTTTTTAAAGGTTATCACTCAGAACAAAAGCTAGGCTTATACGTTTTTGTTTTTTCGATAAAGTTAATACAGTATAATTTTATTGTCGTTTACGTGTTTTTTTACAAAACTAATTTCGGCCATTTTTTGTTTATTTATAATCAGTAATTTAAAAAACGAAGCTTTTGTCTGACTGACAGCTATCAAAAATTAGTCCAAATCGGTTAAAATTTAAGAGGTGAAAATCGTAAACGCCGTTTGTATGAAAAGTCGAAGCTTCACTAGTTTGGAATTTAGGGCTTGATAAAATGTGTTTATGACTTGTAAGTGCCAAAATAATCATTTTCTTTGTCATATTTCTTAATATTTGTCACATAAAAAGGTAGAGGGTCTTGGCTCCGTGTGCAATTAACGTGGCACAAAAAATTTAGAGGATTAAGGTGTAAGAGGACTGCTTAACAATTAAGTCTCAGTAATTTTGGGAGAGTGAAGGTTAATTAAATTATAAGGGCTTGCCTTAATTAAAAGCACCGATACGTTAGAAAAAAAAACACAATAATATTTTCGTAATTTAATTTAAATCAGTTAGGGCATTCCTATTATGTAATTACAAAAAGCTATAATGGATTTTGAACAGTTAGCCGTTTAGAATTTTGGTAAGATTTCAAATACGAAAGCAAAAAATTCTAATCCTACTAATAATATTATAAACGCGAAAGTTTGTAAAAATGTATCGATGTATGGATCTATGTTTGTTACTCTTTCACGCAAAAACTACTGAACGGATCTGACTGAAATTGGGTAGGTAGAGAGATAAGAACCTGGATTAATACATAGGCTACCTCTTTCCACGCTCGCGAGCCGTTTGCGGCTCGCGCACTGCGCACCCTCGCAAAAACATAGAAACGTCCACGCGGGTGAAGCAGCTAGTATAAAATACTTCCCACTGAGGATGTGGATAAATATTATCAATTTATTGATGTTTTGACACCTATTTTAAAAGAAACCACTTAATTACACAGACAAATGAGTACCACAGTTTAACTTACTATCTTTATCTGTGTACACGAGTGTCATTTTATTTAAAACATTCATTATTAAAAATAAGTAGTACCCTGTCTTTCCATTTTCTTTTATGCCTTTTGTGTTATGTATCTATCTATACTATCTATCTTTAACTGTGTTCACGTCGGTCATTTTATTTAAAACAATTGTTATTTTCGTTGGTGCGCAGTGCGTGAGCCGCAAGCGGCTCGCGAGCGTAGAAAAAAGTACCCTTTATGTAATCCAGGTCCTAATCTGTCTACCTACCAATTTCAGCCAGATCCGTTCAGTAGTTTTCGCGTGAAAGAGTAACAAACATACATCCACACATTCTTACAAACTTTCGCGTTTATAATATTAGTAGAATAAGTAGGACCCTGTGTTTATATTTTCTTTTATGCCTTTCGTGTTATGATGTATCTATATACTATCAATCTTTATTTGTGTTTGTGTTCACGTCTGTCATTTCATTTAAAACTCATTCCCGGGTCTGCTGGAAGAAATTTATTATTAGAAATAGGCAGTACCTTTTGTTTACATTTGTTTATATTATATGCCTTTTGTGTTACAGTAAACTATTACAGAAATAAATATAACAACCAAAAATACAATCTGTTATAAAAAATATGCTGTAACTTAATTATCCATTAAATATTTTTAAAGAGCCTCGGTGGCGTAACGGTTACGGCCGCTACCTCCTTTCCGGGAGGCTGTGGTTCGAATCCTGCCACGTACCAATGTGTTTTCGAATTTCGATTTCATATGTACGTTTATCCGACGCTCTTACGGTGAAGGAAAACATGGTGAGGAAACCTGCACACGCCTGCGAAGAAACTCGAAGGTTGTGTGTGAAGTCGACTAAACCGCACTGGGCCCGCGTGTTCGACTAAGGCCCGATCGCCCTAATTCAGGGTAGGCTCGAGCCCCTCAGTGGGGACGTATATGAGCTGATAAGCAAATAAGAAGAAATATTTAAAAATATCTCACGTTTTTATATCTGATTTACGATAAGTCTATAGATTACGGGACCTAAAAATAGAGATGTCCCGTCGTCCCCTTACAAAAACTCCACGCTCGTTCTCATTCCTAACATATTTCCAAAGATTATGCACGCTTACTTAATCCCATCGTAATAGGCACCGTGGAACGGCATCGTTAACTTTTTTTTATTTAAGAATGCACTTTTATTTTTATTGCGTGCTATGTCAGAATTTTAATTTTAAAAGTGACATGTCCGTGAGCTTTAATTTCAAGTTCGGGAGTTATAAATGCTTTTTGTAGGATTTAGTATGTGTAGGATTTTGTAGGCCACAAGGAACCCTTATAAGTTAGTTTTGTACGTCTTTTCGTCGGTCACAATATTCATAACTTTTACTTTTTTGACGTGGATTCGATGAACAAGATGTTCATTATATAAAAACGTGAGATACTTACTTACGTTTAGTTTGGCGGGCATTTCAGAAAAAATATAAAAACAATGAAATTAAAATACATACTTTTGAGAACTTAATACGGCTAAACTAGCAGATAGAAAAATAATCATTATACCGCCTGTAAGATCCATCTGACGACAATACAAAAATATATTTTTGGACGCGTCCTATCGTCCGCCTAGAAAGTCTTAGACCGCGCAAACGACCTCTAATAATAATTCTAAACAAAAAAAACCGACTTCAAACAGGAAACCAAGGTGCTCCTCGATTTCTCTGTGATGCCATCATCAGATCCTGGCTTCCTTTTCATGTTACCACCCTTGGGATATCTCCTTTCTAACAAAAAAATAATCAATAAAATCGGTTCTTAAACGACGAAGTTACCCGCGAACACACGGAAAAAAAAGAATTGAGAAACCTCCTCCTTTTTTTGAAGTCGGTTAAAAATCATCTAATTCACGAAAAAACAAGCGGTAGTTGCCCGACTTCTATCCAACCCGAATTTTCTAACCAAGTTGCATGACACTTACATAGTTCAGCCGAAAGACTTCCACTGCTGGACAAAGGCCTCCCCCAAGGATTTACACGACGACCGGTCCTGGGCTGCCCGCATCCAGCGGCTTCCCGCGACTTTCACCAGGTGAGATGGTGCCAAGGGCTTGACAATTGTGGCTTAAAAAAAAGCTACATCTTCCGAGGCGCGGTCGCCACTAGAGACCTTTAATTTACTTTTAAAGAATAAAAATCACTGCATCATCACTTTCCATCAGGCAAGTTGCAGTCAAACGCACTCAAAAATTTTAATAAAAAAAAAATTATACCTACCACCTTACATGTAAAAAAGGATGTTTTTAGTGTAACCCCATCAGTATTGCAAGAAAAAGGCCTCCAAAAGTTTTTTTACAATTTATGGCCTCCTCTGACTGGCGTTTCCGAACTTTGACCAGGAAACTTAAAATCATTCGTGTATGGTACGGTGTAAGTGGGCCCTATAATAGAAACTTTTAAATTATACTTAATATTTATTGTAATTAAAATTTATACTTTATATTATTATAGGTGGAACAAGATTATTGTATAACCCTTTAATTGGCGCTTCTTCTAGGAATCCATATTCAGTTCTCAAAAAAAGAATTCGACGCTCCATACAAAAATACACAAAATTGGTCAATCAGCTGACCGATTTTTATGAAGAGTTCAATTTTTTTTTGCAAGTCTCTTGGGAAAAGTTGTTCAGTATGATCAGTAAAAGCCTCAGTTAACGGCGTTCACTTATTTTGTTACACCTGTATATAGTTAATAACTGCAAACCTGGAATCTGTGGTCCGACACGCACTTAACTCATCATATCAGCCGAAAAACGTCCACTGCTGGCCAAAGGCCTCCACCAAGGATTTCCACTACGACCGGTCCTGCGCTGCCCGCATCCATCGGCTTCCTGCGATCTTCACTAGGTCGCTAGAAGATATTATGAAATAATAGATTATGTAAATGACAAAGATATAAAGGGTGTAACAAAATTGTACTGAACTAGTTTCCCCAAGGAACTAATAGTCAATTCTCAAAAAAAATAAAGACCCCCATACTAAATTGCACAAAATTGGTCGATCAGCTAATCGATTTGTATGCAGAGTAAATTTTTTTTTGCGTTTTCAGCAAAGTCGTACAACAAAAGTTGTTCAGTATGATGAGTAGAATCCCCAGTTACCGGGACCTACACCAATAATGTTACACCCTGTATATGTTGATCCTGTTATTGATGTTGTAATCTGAATCATGACATTATTTGTAATAAGTATACAAATTTAAAAGTGTGTGTAAACACCTATTTAAAATCAATTATATTTGATTTTGATTTGATTTTTTGATTTCGTCGGTCCACCGCGTAGCAGGCCTGCCTACGGCACGTTTTCAGGTGCGCGGTCGCCACTCGAGAACTTTACTACCCCAACGGCCATCTGTTCTACGAGCTATGTGCCCTGCCCACTGCCACTTCAGTTTAGCGATTCTGTGAGCTATGTCGGTTACTTTGGTTCTCCTGCGGATCTCCTCGTTTCTGATTCGATCACGCAGAGGAACTCCGAGCAAAGCATGCTTCATTGCCCTTTGGGAGACCTTGAGCCTTCTTAGCAGGCCCATAGTAAGCGACCATATCTCAGTTCCGTAAGTCATCAATGGCAAAACACACTGGTCAAAGACCTTAGACGCACTTAAATGTTCATTCCGATTTATTTTAACGATTGCCCATTTACTTATTTTGTTTCATACATATCAAACAATGTTTTGTTATTCTGTGAATTGTAAAACAAATGCAACATTGTGGCTTTATTGAAACAGTGCTGGTTCTGTTCGAAGGTCTTTCCACCAATCATGCTTTAGTCGTTAAAATAGTTGTGAATATCCTATAATCACAGAGAAGGACTTAACTGTTAAAAATTAATTGTAAAAAGCTGTGGTCATACATACCATACATGAAAGAGAACAATTTAAGTGCTCATCAAAATAATTTTTCATATCCTAAGACTGATTACCAAATAAAATAAAACGTTCAACATAACATGTTCTTTTTGCTTGCCAGAATGGATAACTACATGAAGTACACGTTGTCAAAAAGTACGTTCATACGTCATATTTACATACCTGTATCACAGCCTGTATTCTAGAGTGAATTCTGAAATATTCTGTATCATCTTTTAATTTTTAAAATGTATACGTCGCAGGGTTATTGTCAAGATTCAAGATTCAAGATATTTATTCAAAATAGGTTCAAATTACACTCTGATAGTCATAAGAGTGTGATTACATAATTGCATTTGTAAAAAGTCAAGAAATAAACAATCATTACTTATAACGTCAAAATCCAGTCCTCGATATAAAAAAAAAACAAATTATGTCATTAGAACATTTTACAATGTTAACGTGACATATGTACTTTTTATTTTATCGTTAAAACAGCAATTTAACTTTGCTTCAACCTGTGTACGCGACAATCTGATTTTATTTTAGTGAAGCTTTGATCAGTGATACCTGACTTACACTAATTTCATTGAATCTGAGTTATCATCTGAGAAAATTAAGAGTTGTTGTAATCTCCATACATTGACCTGCTCAAGCATTTCATGAATTGGTTGACCAGATCATGAAATGGTTGTATTTCATGACCTGGTCAAGCATTTCATGAATTCGTTGACCAGATTATGAAATGGTTGTATTTCATGACCTGGTCAAGAATTTCATGAAATGGCTGACCAGATATTGAAATGGTTTTATTTCATGACCTGGTCAAGCATTTCATAAATTTTTCATGACCTGGTCCAAGCATTTCATGAAATGGTGGACCAGATATGAAATGATTGTATTTCGTATGAAATAGTTGTATTCCACATCGTGCAATGGCTGTATTTCATGACCTGGTCAAGTATTTCATGAAATGGTAAAATCTACGATGTAGCCACGAAATATGTATATTCAGACAACATTTCTCATTGGCCCTAGATTCGAAATAGAACGCATCCAATATATGAATGAGGGGAGCGGGGCCGCTCCGAGAAGCCTGAGAATGTCCCAGGAGATTTCTGTGCTTCTGTAAGGAGCTGTAGCCAACTACACCTGCACGAACTTATAAAGGACTGATAAAGAATCTTAATGCGGAAACGGGAGCCCACTACTAATACCAACACACAAAGGGTTAGCAACTGTGTTACCGATTGAAATAAACACTAATCCACATTTTTTTTGCAGTGTGGTGTTGGTATTACGAAATATGGGCCAAAGTTATAAACAGAATAAGTTTTAAGGACTGTTACGATCCCTGTGGCTTCCATTTTTATTTTTGTGATTCTTAGCTTATGGGCCCTAAGAGCACTCAATCCGAGCAGGTTGAAACGTGTTAAAATAATATCGAACGTAAGTCTATTCCTTTAAAGTTTACATCAATGCGAGCTTGAAAGCGGCTGTTACGTTGAAACCAAATGGCCAATTCTCGATTTTTACATGTTTTTTTATTACTTTCATCACTTTCAAATAAGTTTAAAAAAATGTGTTGAATTGAAACTAAAGGTCCCAATGTCACCGATTTTTGTGTGTTGGTTTCATTCAATTTTTGTGTTTTCGAGAAATTTTGCAATTACTGCCAAAAACAGAGTCTGCAGTATATTTTTTTACATCAAATGTGGTATAATATTTTTAAAATTGTATTCAATTAAATCGATTTTTTATTACTGTATTAAGTATATATTTTTTTGTCCATAGTGATAGCTTTACTTACACAGCCTTTCAATAATTTAAATTGAATATTGGCCTTTTTACCCATCTTAGGGCCTTGGTGGTCGGTGTGAATCGCTTTAGCGCTGAGTTCGTAGCCTTGCAAGTTTTGCAGTATTTTTTCCTTAGATCCGGTTCAAATGGAATACTGAAACTAAAACTAGGTTAAGAGGCCGCAACACATAAAATGAAGCTGGTTCAAACGTCGACACAGCTTGGGGCGTAATTCAACATTTGCTGGCGACTCCCAAGCTATCTAAGTATAACAGGGTGTAGAAAAATTGGTCTTGGAAGTAGCATTTACCATTTGCCGCTTTTCGGATATCCTGTATAACTGAGACTAACTCATCATACTGAAGAACCTTTTATCTCAAACCTTTTTTAGGGTTCTTTCTTTCCTTTGGTAGCGTCGGTGGCTCAACCGGTAACGACTCGGTCCATCTAACCAGAGGTACCGGGTTCAAATCTGGACGGCCAATGTACCAATGAGTTTTTCAAAAACTTACGTACATATACTTACCGATTGCTTTAACGGTAAAGGAAAACAGTGTGAGGAAACCTGCACACGCCTGCGAAGAAACTCGCAGGTTGTGTGTGAAGTCGACCAACCCGCACTGGGCCCGCGTGGTCGACTAAGGCCTAATCGTCCTGATTCAGGGTAGGCTCGAGCCCCTCGGTGGGGACGTATATGAGCTGATATAATAATAATAATACATATGCATGCAAAGTTTCAACTTAATCGAAAACCGGGAAGTGCTTCAAAGTTCACTTCCAATATTTCACCCGAACAAACATACATACATTGCAAGTTAAATAAAAGCGTTTAAAAACAACCTATATCATTTATATTATACTAGCTGTTTCCCGTGGCTTCACCTGCTCAGATCCCGGTGAAAAATTTTCTATACCGATTCTCAGACCTACCGAATATACACGGAAAATTTCATGGAAATCCGTCCAGCCGTTTCAGCGAAGTATGGCAAATAACACTGTGACACGAGAATTTTATATAAAGGGTTTTTCAATTGGCGCGGGTAGATTTTGGCGGCCCGTGGCGGCCATTTTGTTTTGGTGACAATTGTCAAATCTTTTGCTTATTATTCAGTTGCTTATGCCAAATCATCATGGCAGGTTACACAATTGAACAGCGCGTACAAATGATAAAACTTTATTATCAAAATGAGTGTTCGTTAGTGCAAACGTTGCGTGCATTGCGCCCATTTTACGGTAGACGTGGTGGCCCTTCACAGTCGACTCTTCAGCGTTTGGTGGAAAAATTTGAAACAACCGGTTCGTTAATCAATCAACCCACACCTGTACGTTCAAGAAACGCAAGATCAGCCGAGAATATCGCGGCGGTCCGTCAAAGTGTACAGCAGAACCCGAGGCAGTCGATTCCTCGCCGTGCACAAGAACTCGGCCTTTCGCAAACTTCAACTTGGCGAATTTTGCGACGGGACTTAGGGTTACACCCGTATAAGATTCAACTGACCCAGGAGCTCAAAGTTCATTACCATAGACAACGTCGTTTGTTCGCTGCCTGGGCATCGAATCGTTTGGAAGAGGATCCCAATTTCGAGCGAAAAATCATCTTTAGCGACGAGGCGCATTTTTGGATGAATGGCTTTGTTAACAAACAAAATTGCCGTATATGGGACGACACAAACCCACACGAGGTTCACCAGGTGGTAATGCATCCTCAAAAAGTTACGGTTTGGTGTGGATTTTGGGCCGGCGGCGTCATTGGTCCGTATTTTTTCGAAAACGACGTTGGTGAGGCGGTCACTGTCAACGGCGAGCGCTACAGAACGATGATAACCAATTTTTTATGGCCCACATTGAACCATATGGACCTAGACAACATGTGGTTCCAGCAGGATGGCGCTACGTGCCACACAGCGGACGCCACGATTGACATTCTGCATGAGCGATTTGAGACTAAGGTTATCTCTCGCAGGGGTGATGTGAATTGGCCACCAAGGTCATGCGATTTAACCCCGCTAGACTTTTTCTTGTGGGGTTTTTTGAAGTCGCAGGTCTATGCAAATAAACCACAATCCACCGATGCCCTGAAGGCGAACATAACACATGCCATCGCTCAAATTCAGGCGGATCTATGCGGAAGAGTCATTGAAAATTGGACCACTCGGATCCGTGCCACTGTGAGAAGCCGAGGCGGGCATTTGAATGATGTCATCTTCCATACTTAATGGCATATATGGGCCTTTTAAATAAATAAAAAAATTTGTTGATACCTCATACGCAGCTTGTTTAATTTCGTTTCAAAATCTACCCGCCCTTATTGAAAAACCCTTTATAAGATAGATTTTGTAAGTGAGAAGTAAAACAACAAGTTATCTATAACTAGCAACTTTCTTTTCTTTCTTTGTCTACAATGAAAAGAACAATAAAGAAACCGAAACTGAATAGCTATAAAAACAAGTAAAACAGCGTAAAATAAAATAGAGTAGATAAATGTAATAATAACAATATGAAACCGCTATGAAAGCAGAGCCCTCATAACGTGTTTCACGTATCGAACTTTGCAAATTGCAACTCAAATAAAACGAAATTCCATTTTTTGTCTGCACAGAGTGTAAGGGGACTTCACACGTTTGCTCCGATGGCTGCGTTTTTAGAAATACCTAACATCTTGTCTAGCTGTAGCCTTCGTCACAATAGACTCGGCGAGCTCCCATAATCTTGGGATTGTACAGTCGAGGTGGTTGGCAATGGTCCGGGTTTCTTATCTCTCTCTTTTGCTGCTTTCCGCTGTTTTTGACGCATAATGGTACGCCTAAAAGGCGCCTGCATCTCATTCCTTGAAACGATTTGACGAGAGAACCCTATTTTCTCTTTTTCGTACATCTACCGTCACACTTCACTTCGATGCAAAATGGCTTCTAGCTCTTACGCTAATTTGTAATTTAATCTCTAAATAATTAAAACTACATGGATATTTACGCAAAACAATAGTTTAATTTCATCACCAACAGCGCCATTGCCGAAATAGTCTGAATTTTTTAAGAAATTTTAATTTGAATTTACTGCAACTTTTTATGATTTATTATTTTTTATCATAAAAGTACTTAGAGGATAACCAATTATTACTAACGCGACCACTTCCGATATACCTATAAATAAATCGTGCAAGGAGCGCGTTCACAGTGTTACAATTATCGCTGAGGAGACG
The DNA here is from genome assembly GCA_947284805.1 of Coleophora flavipennella. Lineage (NCBI taxonomy): Eukaryota > Metazoa > Arthropoda > Insecta > Lepidoptera > Coleophoridae > Coleophora > Coleophora flavipennella. Next base: position 9,938,860 of record OX369269.1, read on the forward strand.
TATTTTCGTCTGATGTTCCCTACGTAGTGAACTGAAAGACGTTTTACATCAAACAATTCACCCCCACTTTTACGTGAAGGGGATGCACCCTAAAACAGTTTTTACATCAAACAATTCACCCCTACTTTTACGTGAAGGGGATGCACCTAAAACAGTTAACAGATTGTATTCTATAACTTTATATGGATCACAAATTTCTATAACCATACCATATTTCAGCTTTATAGCTCTAACAGTCTTTGAGAAAAAGACTGTGACCGACGAACAGACAGACAGACGAACATAGCGAAGTTATAAGGGTTCCTAATTTGACTACGGAACTCTAAAAATGGGAAGAAAATAGACAACCCATTCTAGAAAGTCAGCCGTCTAGTCAGTACCTATATTAGAGTAATCTGCAATGTAATATAGGTATGTTCTCTCAATTCACTATGCCTCCATTTCTAGAATGGGTCCCGACTACTACAATTTTTCTTAAGTTAAGTGCAATCGGGTATCACGACTTTCTTGTTTTAGGGTTTTTCATTTCCAAATTACACAGAAACGCAGGCGGGTTTTTTAGTTTTTTAAATTACCGTTTTTTATTTTATTCATTTTTTAAGTTTTATTATTGAATGAGTTCATTTGAATTTGGCGCCAAAAATACGCAATTTTGTTTTTTTTCATTTTGATATACCCAGTGTCACTCACACAGTAAATATGTATCTAACGACACCCCTCAAACTAAAATCTATCGAGCCGTTCAGGCTGCAGTGCGTGCCTGACATTGGAATTTGGCTCCAAAAATCCGCCATTTTGTTTTTTTATTTGGATGTACGGATGTACCCAGTGTCATTCTCACAGTAAAAACGTATCTAACGACAACCGTTCAGGCTGCAGAGCGTGTCAAACATTTAAATTTTGCGCCAAAAATCCGCCATTTTGTTTTTTTATTTTGATATACCCAGTGTCACTCTCACAGTAAATACGAATCTAACGACACGTCTCAAGCCAAAATCCATCCAGCCGTTCAGGCTGCAGAGCGTGCCAAACAATTATACATACAAACATACCCGATTGCACTTAACTTAAGAAAAATTGTAGCAGTCGGGACCCATTCTAGAAATGGAGGCATAGTGAATTGAGAGCACATACCTATATTACATTGCAGATTACTCCAATATACTGACTAGACGGCTGACTTTCTAGAATGGGTCCCGACTGCTACAATTTTTCTTAAGTTAAGTGCAATCGGGTATGACGACTTTCTTGTTTTATTGACAGTATTTAGAGCAGCTATTGCCATTTTAATGCACTAAGCTGAAAATAAACGCTGCGATGTTTCTATCTGTCATGTGAAGAGTTTTAATGATAACACGAAACGTATAAAATTTTACGTCTCTCCTCTCTATGAATTTACCTAACTTTTATTATTTTATTCGCGTAGTTGTTTAGTCAAACATTGGTATAACTACCTAGCGAGCTGTGACATTTTTCGAAATATTTTATCGCAAAAATACAATAAACCTTCATATTTATACATAACTACCCACTTTCGCAGCACCGACTTGAAACTGGCAGGTTTTCTCTTAAATATTTATAAGCAAAAAAGCAGTAATTACCAATTTATGTGAGCAAACAGTAGCGAAAAAGTGAAAAAGGTTGTAATAAAGTTCTGTAACGGTCTCGGGAGCGAGCCAACTCACATTTAGGCCGCTACGTACTCGATTTATAATATTTACGTAACGAGAGCTAACAAGACTGCCTGTACTAACGTGATATTAAAGTTTACTTGGATGGTTGTTGTAACACGTATAATTAATTTTTAAAAGGGCGCCGTATAATTAATAACTAAGTAACGCTGCCATTAGTTCAAAAATAGCTCAGTACTAGCTGAGTACCCACATATTTTGACAAAAAAATTAAACGATGAAATGAAGAATCGATACTTACTTACAATAGTTTATTTAGAAACCAATGACTCTGTAAAATATAGTTGCTGTAGTTACAGATAGCCATTTTCAGCACTTGAATGTCTAAATATTAAAAGGGCACTTGTCCTCTACATTTTATAGGATTCAAATTTAACAGGAGAAAGAAAAAACTTAATATTAGAATTTAAAAAAATCTACATATTGATGTGGCGCACTTTAATGTCGGAGGTCAAGATCCACTTAGTACATATTAGTAGTAGTAGTAGTAGTAGTATATATTTATTTATTACGATATAATTATATAATATATTATAATATAATTATATAATATAATTATATCTTTACTCAATGACTAAAGCCCGGACATGAGCCGTTTTGACAAAAAACGGTGTAATTAGGTGTTGCCAGGTGATAAAATACATCACATATTTTGGTTAAAAAAGGGAAATGTGCCCTTCCAGTATTTAGACATTCATTTATGTTACGGTAACTACATCGAACTATATTTCACAGAGTTGTTAGTTTCTAAATAAACTATAGTAGCGTATTCACAAAATCGTTTCCCATTCAAACTTAAAATTTGTATAATGACTTGTAAGTGATGTATTTTTTCCAGGCTAATAAAGATTATACATTTATTATTATTTAATCTAGTACCTACATAAAAATTTTCCTCGCTGTAGTGAGGTGAAAAGTTGAGGCAGGAAAGTTATTTTGCATCTCGTGTATTTGAAACACTCGCTACGCTCAGGATTCAATAGAGGCAACTCGCACCAAATAACAATTTTGTAGCCTTGCACAACAAATAGCTTGTTTACGCGCTAGGTTTTTTTTCTTCATGATTAAGACATTTTGACCGTTTTGCACCAAGCTCGTTGAACGGATGGCTGTTGGGGCAGTTAAGTTCTCGAGTTCCGACCGCACACCGGAAAAAAAGTGCCGTTGGCAGGCTTCCCACTTGGTGGACCGATGACCTGGTGAAGGTCGCGGGAAGCTGCTGGATACGGGTAGCGCAGAGCCGGTCGTCGTGGAAGTACTTGGAAGAGGCCTATGTCCAGCAGTGGACATCCTTCGGCTGATATGATGATGATGATGACCTGCCTCACTAAGATATTTTGAGAGAGAGAGGCATAGTATTATCTCAGTAACGTGACGCTTTAAGTCCTAATGTCGTAAAATGTTTTTTGATCGAAATTATATACTTACTGGTTAAAACGTAAGCGAAATATTTCCAAGAAAACATTGATGTGTTGTCACTATGCCAGTTTTCATACAAAAATGTTCCAACCCCATTCAAATTTATTTTCTACACTAAATTTATAATAACAGCTATGGACCGGCCTATCCGAACAGCGGTTTTGATGCCTACGAAATGAGCGCATTCGCTCATTTGCCTTAGTCGATCAGTATTTCCCTAAAGGGTTGAAGGTCAAAATGAGTGGAATTTACTATCTCATTCACGCTACATTCCGAGTACGTCTCTCTATGTGTGTCATTATTTATATTTGAAAGAGACTCGGTAGACTATAGTGGTGTGAGTGTGTGTTTGCGTGTACTTGTATTTGACTAATTTTTTGAGATTAATGTATGGACAGGGCCGGTCCATTATATTTGGTCGAAGGCAACCTTTTTACATAAGGACTTGAGCTCTATTGCTCCGACTACTGCTGTGCAGGTTCGCCTGTTTGGTCCATTGAAAAACTTCAAAGTGCTGTAGTGAGAGTGCGACACATAATTATGTCTAGTGTAATTTTCATACAGTTTGTTTTTCTCAGCTACGACAATGAATCTGTTACTTTTCTTCACTTCACCGTTGAGCCATAAAAGGACATTGAATCTCTATAAACTGTTTTTTTATCCACAATTGGTAAGCCCTTGGCATCATTTCACCTGATGGTAAGTGACAGTGATGCCGAAGATGTAAGTAGGCTTACCAAAATTCCCCAATGTTATGGGGAACTGGCTATCTTACCTTCAAGCTGGAACACATCAATGCTGTTAAAATTGTTGTTAGCAGCAAGACTTAGATAAGATAATAATAGCTTAAAAAATGCCCTTCCACCAACTAAAACGAGTCTAACAAAGTTAGACTCCACTAGGAATCGAAGCCGCTACCTCCTGGTGTGAAGCTAATGGACTATCCATTAAGCCAAAGAGACGGTTATTATGAGACTGTGATTATAAAGTATTGTCTCACAAATTGCACTCGGGCGTACAGTTATCAATATGTGACAATGACACGATCAAAAATTCAGCCTTTTGTTTTATTCAAACACAACATCGACGAATGTTTCGTTGATGAAACACAGACAGCATTTCTTCGTAGCGACGAGCCCAGGGATTGAATATCCGGATTCCGGATTTTACAGTTATTATCACACATAAATCCTGAATCTGTCGAGGTTTTTATGTTGAAGTCAATTTTTTTTTTGTAGTTTGTGCTAAATGTAAATGATTACAGGTGTGTTTATTTTATAGGCTTGCAATGACCATAACAAAGAAAAAATAACATTATAGATTCTTTATAATATTGTGTTTAGTAAACATTTATATTATCAAGTTATCAGTGATAATTTATCACTGGTATAATCATGATCATCATCATCAGCCCGTGTTAGTCCACTTCTGGACATAGGCGTCCCCAAAGGCCACTTATCATCGACCCTGACCACCCAGCTGTCGCCAGCAACCTATCTCAAATCGTTGCTCCACCTAGCCGGTGGGCGTCCCACACTACGTTTGCCTCAACGCGGTCTCCCTCCACTCCAGAACTCGCTTTGTCCAGTGGTTACCGGTTTTTCGATAAATGTTACCGACCCATTGCCACTTCAGCCGGCGCCGGCGGCCTTTGTTGTTGATGTTCCACCTTTTCGCACGAATCGTTATAAGCTTCTTCATTTATTATGCGTACAGCGAAGGAGTGGAACTCCTTGCCTGCGTCAGTGTTTCCCGATTCCTATAATTTGGAGATCTTCAAGGCAAGACTGAATAGGCATTAGGCCAAAGACAATAAACAATTAACGGTTTTGGTATTGCTTGACTTTGCAGCGCTTTTAATTCTGTGGATCCCGATATTCTCCTTAAAATCCTCTCTTCACTTGTTTCCCCTGAGGCCATCATCTGGTTTAGTTCGTATTTAGTGCGTTCTTTCTAGCGACTCATTGTCTAATTGGTGTGACCTTAACGGTGGGAGTTCCTCAAGGCGGTGTGCTTTTCCAATTCGCCGTCGGAGGAATGTTCATATCCTGTCCACCCTCTATAATTGTATTTTTAACTCCTCTTCCCCTCCCTATATGCGTGAGCGTTTTGAGTTTTTGGTGCCCAGAGATCAGCCATGCCGTACAGCGAAATCCCTTCTTCTAAAAGTTCCGACCCACACGTCCTCTTGCTACGGCAGCTCCTTCACTGTACATGCAGTGAGACTGTGGAACTCCCTCCCACATTACTTCTGTGATAGCCCATCACTGAATGTCTTCAAAAGAAGAGTAAAAGAACATTACCTTTCTGTTTAGTTATATTATATTTATTTGTGTAACACAAAATTACTAATAATCTTTCCTAATTACGTAGGTTTATGTATTATTTATAAGTATAAAGGTATATATTATGTATTCCATATTATATTTATATTAGGTATACATTATCTCTGTTATATATTGTGTAATTATCTGTGTACACGCCAATTCAACCCTCACATCTCATTTCTCATCGCCTATGGTATGTAGGAAGAAAACTCTTACAGAGTTATTCATGCCATTTGTACATTTAGTTTGTAAGCAACTGTTTAACTCAACTGTGTGTGTACAATAAATATATAAATAAATAAATAAATTATTTGAGTTTGCGTGTTACATCCTCAACTGCATCATCACTTACCATCAGGTGAGTTGCAGTCAAATGCACTCAATTTTTTTAATTAAAGCCTACGCTGTCTGTCTGTCCATCTGTCCGAGATTGTAAAGGCTGTATCTTTTGAACCGTGATAGGTAGCCGGCTAAAGTTTTCACAGAATATGTGTTATATATCAAATAATAAAAAATGCCTTTCGGCTGATGTGATAATTGATGATGATGAAGAATTATCAAGGTCAGGTCCAGAGGTGTATATGTCTATGTTCACATAACACAATGCAAGCGGCAAAGTCGACGTCGTCGTAGTCAATTCGACAGCAGGTTTCCATTGAGCATTGATTGAGCGCATTGTCAGTCCTGTAAGGAATGATTGAGTAAGAGCGAATGTCATCACGATTATTATTATATACTAGCTGTTTCCCGCGGCTTCACCCGCGCGGACAACGTTTCTATGACTTTTCGAGGGTGCGCAGTGCGCGAGCCGCAGGCGGCTCGCGAGCGTGGAATAAAGTAGCCTATGTGTTGATCCTGGTTCAAATCTGTCTACCTACCAATTTTCAGACAGATCCGTTCAGTAGTTTTTGCGTGAAAGAGTAACAAACATACATCCATACATTCTTACAAACTTTCGCGTTTATAATATTAGTAGGAAGTAGGATAGAAGTTCGAATATATGTACAAACATACATACCTTGCAATTTCAGCAAAATTGTTGCAATAGGTAGTAGGTACCTAGTACTAATCAGCCTGTTTTGGCATGTGATGATGATGACAATCAGTGAGGGTATCCTACAGAATACTTTATGCTGCTGCATCAGCTCAAGGTTACCATGTCCTGGAAATACCCTCAAAGTAACCAATAGGATCTGTCAAGCAGGAAATGATCTGATGGTTTTTAAACCATTGAACAGATCTTAATAAATTATAGTTCAGAACCATCTCGATCACGTCAGCTTTTAAACCGAAGAAACTGCATTAAAATCAGTCCGTTCGTTTGGGAGCTACGATGTCTCAGACAGACGTACAGATAACACAGATACATACGTTAAACTTATAACACCCTTCTTATTGCGTCGGGGGTTAAATATATTGGGTACTAACAAAGAAGTATCTTCCCTCATCATCATCATAAACGAATTCACACTTACACAGTTCATCATCAGCCAGAAGAAGTCCGCAGTGACTGATACAAAGCTTGGATATTTTCAGTTTATCTCCCGTGGCACTTCCACTTATTATGTTCGTAAACTGTCGAAGTCCCTGGGTAGCGGATCTGACAGTTAGAAAGTAAGACCGCCTATACCGGGAGAGAAAAATTACCTTTTCACTACTAGTAGTACAAACCTAACGAACCTATTATATCGGTAGTGTCAGAGAGAATAAAGCACTACTAGTAGTGCCAAACATAATTATTCCCTCCAGGGACACTACTGGTGTATTATGTTCGTAAACTGTCGAAGCCCCTGGGTAGCGGATCTGACAGTTAGAAAGTAAGACCGCGTATACCGGGAGAGAAAAATTACCTTTGTCACTACTAGTAGTTAGAAACCTAACGAACCTATGATATCGGTAGTGTCAGAAAGAATAAAGCACTACTAGTAGTGCCAAACATAATAATAATCTCCCGTGGCACTTCCACTTATTATGTTCGTAAACTGTCGAAGTCCCTGGGTAGCGGATCTGACAGTTAGAAAGTAAGACCGCGTATACCGGGAGAGAAAAATTACCTTTTCACTACTAGTAGTACAAACCTAACGAACCTATTATATCGGTAGTGTCAGAGAGAATAAAGCACTACTAGTAGTGCCAAACATAATTATTCCCTCCAGGGACACTACTGGTGTATTATGTTCGTAAACTGTCGAAGCCCCTGGGTAGCGGATCTGACAGTTAGAAAGTAAGACCGCGTATACCGGGAGAGAAAAATTACCTTTGTCACTACTAGTAGTTAGAAACCTAACGAACCTATGATATCGGTAGTGTCAGAGAGAATAAAGCACTACTAGTAGTGCCAAACATAATAATAATCTACCGTGGCACTTCCACTTATTATGTTCGTAAACTGTCGAAGCCCCTGGGTAGCGGATCTGACAGTTAGAAAGTAAGACCGCATATACCGGGAGAGAATAAATACCTTTGTCGCTACTAGTAGTACGAACCTAACGGACCTATTATATCGGTAGTGTCAGAGAGAATAAAGCACTACTAGTTGTGCCAAACATAATTATTCTCTCCAGGGACACTACCGGTCTATTATGTTCGTAAACTGTCGAAGCCCCTGGGTAGCGGATCTGACAGTTAGAAAGTAAGACCGCATATACCGGGAGAGAAAAATTACCTTTGTCACTACTAGTAGTACGAACCTAATGAACCTATTATATCGGTAGTGTCAGAGAGAATAAAGCACTACTAGTAGTGCCAAACATAATTATTCTCTCCAGGGACACTACCGGTCTATTATGTTCGTAAACTGTCGAAGCCCCTGGGTAGCGGATCTGACAGTTAGAAAGTAAGACCGCATATACCGGGAGAGAAAAAATACCTTTGTCGCTACTAGTAGTACGAACCTATTATATCGGTAGTGACAGAGAGAATAAAGACAATTATAATGATCCTGTCCACCTCCGGGTTGCGGATCTGACAGTTACGAAAGTAAGACCGCGTATAACGGGAGAGAAAAATTAGCTTTGGCATTAGTGCGATAGTGGCACGGGAGATAAACTATATTTTCTACACATTTGTGAATAAAAATAATATAAGTAGATAATACATGGTAGTACCTTAAAAATCTACTGCGTGAAGCCTACATCTACGTACGTACGTATTAAAACGTACTAGGCTCATGAAGATTTTTGGACCCAAGATATATACGGTACGCCGGCAATCCTTCACAATTTCCAACTACACAGTAATTCCATTACTCCATCCGTCTCTTAGAACAAATGCGCAGGCTGGGCCCAACCCCAGTAATTTAGTGGACTAGCTAGAAGGCCACACGAACACTACATCACGTAACTTCCATTTTATTATAGGCTTAGGGCTCAGCTAAGCTAAGATAATATGTAACCAATTTTGTTGCTATACATCTCCGGTAGCTAGTGGGCGGGGCACATAGCTCGTAGAACAGATGGCCGTTGGGGCAGTCAAGTTCTTGAGTGGCGTAGGCAGGTTTCCCACTGAGTGGACCGACGACCTGTTCAAGGTCCCGGGAAGTCGCTAGATGTGGGCTGCACAGGACAGGCGTTGTGGAAATCCTTGGGGGAGGCCTTTTTCCAGCAGTGGACGTTTTTCGTCAGATGTTATGATGATGATATCTCCTCATGGATACGAGAGTTGAATTGCAATTGTCCTTCGTGTCCTGCTCCTAATCTTGGCACTTTTAGCTTTTGCCTGTGGCTTGGCCCGTGTGGAATTATTTTTGGAATTTGGATATGTGGAGTGGTTTTTTTGCCCTACTTGAGACTGGCCAGGTACGATAAGCGCCGGGATGTGAGCGTGCCTACACTCCGGTACTACACTGGGATGTGGGATACCTGGAGAAAGGTAGTGGTCTCGCCTTGCAGAGTACCAGGATAAGCGTCTTGAACGCAGTTGGTCCTTGCCTTCGCTTTATAGTGTTGGCAGGAATAGTGGCCCGCACTTAATAACTTGTGGACGCTATATCATAAACCTGGTAGTTTAGCGTACTGACTTCTACTCCAACTCCTTCTCTATTCATGCTGTCAGGTTGTGGAATTCTCTTCCTCACGAAATTGGTGACTGTGAGAGCCTTTACACTTTTAAAAAGAAATGGAAAGAACACTATCTTTCTCTATCATCCTAAGTTGACATAGACATGAAATATTTTATGTATTATCTTATATAATATTATTATTAATTTATTTATTATAATATTTATTTTCTACAATATGTATTTATATTAGTTAATTTATTTTATCTGTGTAATTATATACACCAATTAAGTATAATTATGTATGTATATGTTACGGCTAAAGCCCGAAGCGCGGCTGCACCTAGTTTTAGCCGGTTAGAACAAGGTGTAGCCACTTACTCTTGGTTAAACCTAGTACGAGCCGATTATTTTCGGGTAAAACTAGGTCTATCCTTCATCATGCCGGCTACAACTAGGTTCGGCCATTCCCTGTTGGATAAAACTAGGTCTATCCTTCATCATGCCGGCTACAACTAGATTCGGCCATTCTCTGTTGGATAAAACTAGGTCTATCCGATATCATTCCGGCTAGAACTAGGTCCAGACAATCTCTGTTGAATAAAACTTAGATGCGTGTCCCGCCAAGCCTTCCGCCCCGCGTCGCACTCATGACTCACAGCATCTGCAGCAGCGGCGCGGGGTGGAGGGCATATAGCGAGGCACGCGCCTCTGCAGGTTGTGAGCGCCAGGTGCTGCTGATCTACTGCAGGTCTACTAGCAAGTGTGACTCACAGCGTCTGCAGCAGCAGTGCATGTCTTAGTTTTATTTAACAGGGATTGGCTGTACATAGTTGTAGCCGGCATGCTATCGGCAATGGCCAACGCGGGTGTACGGGTGGCGGGCGGCAGGGGCGCGCGAGCGCGACGCGACTCGCGTGAGCCAGGCGCCTGTTACTTGTTTCAACTTGCTTGCATCTAGTTTTATCCAACAGGGAATGGCTGGACCTAGTTCTAGCCGGAATGATATCGGGTAGACCTAGTTTTATCCAACAGGGAATGGCCGAACCTAGTTGTAGCCGGCATGATGAAGGATAGACCTAGTTTTACCCGAAAATAATCGGCTCGTACTAGGTTTAACCAAGAGTAAGTGGCTACACCTAGTTCTAACCGGCTAAAACTAGGTGCAGCCGCGCTTCGGGTTTTAGCCGTAACATATATACGTATATTTATGTATTTGTTTTTTACATTTGTAATATTTAGTTTTTTTTAATTGTTACTTATTTAATGCTGTGTATACACGTCTTTTCTGCCATCTCAGTCATTACTTTCTTCTTTCCCGGGTCTGCTGGAAGAAATTTCCTTAGAAATAAGCTGTACTCTTTGTGTGACCTTTCCTGTGTACAATAATATATTCGGACCCGGCTTTTCTTCCGCTGAGGATATCATAGACCGAACGCGCAAGTGACCTCTAAAAATCATGGAAAATTTGCGCTAGTACCCACCCCGATTTTTAGGGTTCCTTTGTCAACAAGGAACCCTTATAATTTCGCCATGTCTATATGTCCGCGGCTCAGCTCATATAGTATTAGTTAATGTCCGAATATTAATTTGTATTCGGCGTTTACCCATACACAACTAGGTCTACCCAACACTGGTTGGGTAATGTTAGGTGTTGCTCTGAATTGTTGCTCTGAATACGCACTGCACTGCGTATTCAGCATATTCAGGTCTACAACTCTAGTTATGACTAATATTCTGAAGATTAAATAAAAAAATATACAACAATATTTGTTATAATAATACAAAGTGAGAAATGTTATTATTTTTCATATTTTCATTCAGAAAATTAAAAGTAAACGAAAAAACATTAAAAAGTGCAAAAGTGTGGTTATTTTCTTTACTCTTTACATGTAAAGAAAAAACAGAGATAACTGTTCCAATAATGCCTCGCCTTAAAACATTATTGAAACGGACCCCAGTATTTACCGCATCTTTTGATCAGTATTTATTCTCATCATATCAGCCGGAGGACGTCCACTGCTGGACATAGGCCTCTCCCAAGGATCTCCACGACGACCGGTTCTGCGCTGCCCGCATCCAGCGGCTTCCCGCGACCTTCACCAGGTCATCGGTCCACCGAGTGGGAGGCCTGCCTACACTACGCTTTCCGGTGCGTCGTCACCACTCGAGAACTTTACTGCCCCAACGGCCATCTGTTCTACGAGCAATGTGCCCCCCCACTGCCACTTAAGTTTAGCAATTCTGAGAGCTATGTCGGTTACTTTGGTTCTCCTACGGATCTCCTCGTTTCTGATTCGATCACGCAGAGAAACTCCGAGCATAGCACGCTCCATTGCCCTTTGGGTGACCTTGAGCCTTCTTATGAGGTCCATAATAAGCGACCATGTCTTAGTTCCGTATGTCATCACTGGCAACACACACTGGTAGAAGACCTTGGTCTTAAGACACTGCGGTATCTGGGACGTAAAGATATTGCGAAGCTTCCCGAACGCTGCCCAGCCGAGTTGGATTCGACGATTGATTTCTTTCTCGAAGTTGGACCTACCTAACTGGACTTTTTTTCCCAGGTATACATATTCGGTAACAACGTCGAGTGTAGAGCCTCCAACCTTCAGAGAAGTAGGTATGACATACGGACGTTTGACATAATTTTCGTCTTGTCCATGATCATTCTAAGACCCACTTGTTGAGAGGCTCTACTGAGGCCATCGAGCATTGTGCCTAAGTCGTCCATAGTCTCAGCCATGACCACGATATCGTCAGCGAATCGAAGGTGGGTGATGTACTCGCCGTTGATATTGATGCCGAGTCCACCCCAGTACAAGAGCTTGAAAACATCTTCCAGGGCGGCGATGAACAGTTTCGGAGATATAACGTCTCCCTGTCTCACCCCTCGCTGCAGCTGGATAGGTTCCGACTTTTGATCCTGGAGGCGAACAGACATGGTGGCGTTTTCATACAAACACTTCAGCACTTCGATATATCGATTGTCAATTTGGCACCTTTGGAGAGACTGTAACACAGCCCAAGTTTCGACCGAATCGAAGGCTTTCTCATAGTCCACGAACACCAAGCGTAGTGGCTGATTGTACTCTTCGGTCTTCTGTATAATCTGCCGCAGCATATGTATGTGATCTATGGTACTAAATCCTTTTCGGAAACCGGCTTGTTCGGGAGGCTGGAAGTCGTCAAACCTGCGTGCGAGACGATTCGTAATGACTCTCAAAAACAGTTTGTAGACGTGGCTCAGAAGTGAGAATGGGTCTGTAGTTCTTCAGCAGGGTATTGTCGCCCTTTTTGAAGAAAAGCACGACCACACTTCTGTGCCATGCCTTAAGCGTTTGTCCCTCAAGTATAACGGAATTAAATAACTTCTGAAGAGCTTTAAGTACCGGTGTTCCACCTGCTTTCAGAAGTTCAGCCGTAATTCCATCATCACCCGGTGCCTTATTGTTTTTAAGCTGTTTAAGAGCCATTCTAATCTCGTACAGGCTGACGTCCAGGATATCTTCGGTATAGTGTCGGGTAAGTCTAGCTCTTGGGTCTTTTGCCAGATCGCTGACAGGCAGACGTGTGGTCGTGTACAATTGTCCGTAGAACTTCTCAACTTCTTCCAGCAACTTAGTCTTAGACGATATGATCCTGCCATCCTCAGTCTTCAGCTTGGTCAGTTGGCTTTGACCAACAGACAGATCTCTCGCGAACACTTTGAAGCCTTTGTTGTTCTCAATAGTCTCTTTAATACAATTTGTATTAAAATGGCGCAAATCGCGTGTTAGAGACTTAGAGATCTGCTTGTTTAGTTGCCGATACTGAGTAGCGTCTTCAGAGGACTTCAAAACCAATCTGCGTCTTTCTTCCATGAGGTTGCTGGTGAAGTCCGAGATTTTTTTGATTATGTTTGAACGACGAGTTTTAAAAATCTTAGACCCGACCGTTTGGACAATTTCCACGAACCTGTCGTTATAATCGTCCACATTCTCGCAGTCTCCTAGGCATTCGAAACGATTGTGCAACTCGAGCTGAAAGTTCTCGGGGTTTTGGAACTAGATGGGCGCTGGTCGGAGCGTGGACTTCATCAGTCGACATCTTTCTAGCTTGGCCTTTAGATTCAATGTGCCTCTTACCATTCGGTGATCGCTTCCTGTTTTTACTGAGTTGATCACAGAGACATTTTTGAATATTTGCCTTCTCGTCGACAAGATGAAGTCGATCTTGTTCTTCGTTTCGCCATTGGGGTGCAACCATGTCCACTTTCGCTGTTTAGGCTTTTTGAAGAAGGAGTTCATCATAAAGAGGCCCAGCTCCATCTCCATAAAGTCGGCCAGCAGCTGACCACGTGCATTTCTCTCTCCATATCCAAATTGCCCCACTCTCAGCTCACCATCACTTCGTTTGCCCAGTTTCGCGTTAAAGTCCCCCATAACAATGGTGTATTGGGTCCGGGAGCTATTATGTAGAGCTCTAGAGATATCCTCATATAGGATCTCCACTTCGTCGTCGGAGTGTTGCGCGGTCGGTGCATATACCTGAATAACTTTCAGCGAATACCGTTTGGTAAATCGGAGAATAAGGTACGCTACCCTCGTCGAAACACTCTCTATCCGGACCACATTGTTAATGAGGGACTTGTAGACTAGATTTAGTAGTGGAGTATTTATTCTATGCACTTTAAATCCTCGTTATCACTTCTACAAAACCAATTTCAGTAAGAACCTTTAAACATGTTACCAAAAAGAAACAAAAGCAGGTACTACATGAAACCTAAAGTTATCGAGATATTTTATGACTTCCTAACCCATTTTGTGATAGCCGGCCGGACAACAGAACATTACAGAATTCGTATGCCCTAAAAGAGAGAAATTACATACTACATCCTGATGCGGAGACGAATCTATCTGCGGTACACAGTCAGCATTGTATGCTAATCATTGCAAAACTGACGTATCTACATGCCAAGCCATGCAATGCTTACGAATGTTCACTTGATTGCTAGAAGACTTATGAAATGTAATCTACAGAACCATAAACCATAAAAATACAAGTGTATTTGTAAGACCGCCGCCGGGCAAACAGCAAGTCTCTTTCTTCAGTCTTGTAATCTTAGAGATGTAGTTCTTACTGCTGGCTATATCTGAAATGCTATCACCGTCAGATTGTAAAGGAATGAAAGAGACTTGTATTTTGCCCAAGTTCCTTTCCGGTTTCCGAACCGCAAGGTGTGCGGCAACGCTCTAACTAATCTCTGTGTCTTTCCACAGAGCCTACAGTAGATGGCGCTGATCGTTTTTAAAATGCACTATGGTCTATGGTTTCGTTCTATTAGAGTATTCATTATAGGAATTGGTTTAAACCAAGAAGCGTGATTGTATTGTATCTAGAATAGGAGAGTAAATTCATGTAACTCATAAAACACACCGAACTAAATGGGTAAGCACTAATGAGTATAATAGATAATAATAATGGAACGCGTTCATTAAAACGGGTTTATAGGTCCTACACCAATTTTGTAACACCTCTATGGGAATGGGGGCTGCGTTAAAACGGAGCGGGGGGGGGGGGGGGAATATTTGAAATTTTAATTCATAAGTCAATTATGATGTTATTTTATAATATTGAACATCGAGGGTGCGTGGTGCGTGAGCCGCAATTATAACTTTTTTCTGGTTTGCGACAACAAATCAACAAGGTTTTATCGTAATTGGTTAAGCCGTTTTCGAGTTTTGGCGATACTAACGAACAGCAATGCAATTTTATATGTGAATAAGAAGAAGCTAAAGTTCTGGCATTACAGAGAACTACACATTTGTCGCTTCATTATTCCTACTTTACGATACAATATTATTTCATCACCGTGTACTGAATTATTCCTACTTTACGATACAATATTATTTCATCACCGTGTACTGAATTATTCCTACTTTACGATACAATATTATTTCATCACAGTGTACTGAATTATTCCTACTTTACGATACAATATTATTTCATCACAGTGTACTGAATTATTCCTACTTTACGATACAATATTATTTCATCACAGTGTACTGAATTATTCCTACTTTACGATACAATATTATTTCATCACAGTGTACTGAATTATTTCTACTTTACGATACAATATTATTTCATCACAGTGTACTGAATTATTCCTACTTTACGATACAATATTATTTCATCACAGTGTACTGAATTATTTCTACTTTACGATACAATATTATTTCATCACAGTGTACTGAATTATTCCTACTTTACGATACAATATATTGCATCACAGTGGACTGAATTAAAGCTGCTCCCTGTTTCAAGGTTTCACCGCAGATTAATATAATATAGTTGGTACGATAACTAGCTACCACCATATTATCTACATCTTGCCGCCATACAAAAGTTTTAAAAACATTGAAGTAATCTGGCATAAAGATAAGATTGCGTTTGAGGAATCTTGGTAAGACCACTTTCATCTTCGGCATTATCGTCACATTCCATCAGGTGAGATGATGCCGAGGGCTTTCCAATTGTGGATTTAAAAAAAAAAACATAGATCCCTAAACTTTGAAGTCCCTTTTGTGTTTTTTTCCGCTGTCATCGCTAATAATATAATCCAATAAGATAATCCGCTGCGGAAAGTATGTAAATGAAAACGTTCACCCCAAAAGTATTACATGTTTCCTCCTTTATAAACTCACGTACCTACATTTTAGGGTCCCGTAACCAAATGGACTCTTTACCTGCGTCTGTGTTTCCCGACTCTTACAATTTGGGGATCTTTAAGGCGAGAGTGAATAGGTATTATTTAAGTTTGCTAGTACCATTTTCAACTAAATCGTCACTTTCCATCGGGTGAGATGTAGTTAAACGCACTAAAATTTTTAATAAGAAAAAAATGGTGCCAACGAGACCCTATTACTAAGTCTCTTCGTCCGTCTCATGGCAGATTATCTTAAACAGTATGAAGTAATAGTCAGCTTAGCCAGTTAAGCCAGTTAAGGATTGGAACAGTTGTCTCTTTCTTTTGCTATACGTGTAAAGATTAAAGAAAATAACCAAACTTTTTCACTTTTTCAATGGTATTTCGTTTCAATCAAAAACCAATAAAAATATAAAAAATAATAACAATACTCACTTTGTGTCATAACAAATATTGTTGTATATTTTTTAAAATTTATACTTCAAAATATTATTCATTAGTTGAAAGTAACGGTCTACAGACCTATCTTTGGGATTTTTTTCTATCGAGCCAAAACTGCTCAATCGTGTTTCTAACAGCTTTCGACGTTATGGAACATCATCAACAATAAGGGTATTTTTTTTCAACCTTGGGTTTCTATCGTGTATAACGAAAATCTGTGATCACAGATAACTGAAAATTATCCAGCAGTGGAAGTCTTCCGGCTGATACGACGACGATACTGAACCCTTCATGTGTTAGTCTGAAACGCACTTGTCCGGTTTTTTCCCAAATAAGGTTTTTTTCCCGTAAATCGCGGTAGCGGGAGACGAGGCCAGTGAAGCGAGACCTAATAAGGTAATGACAATAATTTAGGATGCTGTCGCCGGCAAAGACGAGGCCGTTTAGCTGAGCCACTCTTTACTTTGGGCGTATTATGTTGTGATGCCTTTGCACACGTATTCGATCAAGAATATTCGACGAAAATATGAAAGCAATTTTTGAAAAGTTGCTTGTCCTGTAAAAATGTCCAATACTTTCTAAACTTTTATTAGTAAAAACCTTAGTAAACACGACTCACGAGTGGGTAAAGTCGATTCGCTCAGATAGTGTCATTCTTGATACTTTTGATTGTAGGATCTTGGTGGAACATTAATTATATCACACATATTGGTATATAAGGTCTAAAAAAATTAGCTGAAACTATTTTAACTGGTGCTTCTACCCATGAAACTGAACAACTTTCTTCATGAAACCCATAGTCAAATCTCAAAAAAAATGTTGAACTTCCCATACTAAGTTGGCTGATCAGCTGATCGAGTTAGTATGTGAGAACCAAATTTTTTTTGCGATTAACTATGGGTTCCATGGGGAAAGTTGTTCAGTTTCATGGGTAGAAGCACCAGTTAAAATAGTTTCAGCTAATTTTTTTACACCTTATATATCTAAACTAATTCCACATAAAAGAAATAAAACTGCGTTTATAATTTGTCAGCGACCGGTTTCGAACCGGTAAATATATACCAATTTGTGTAGTGTCATTCGTTTAAACAAAATGCAAGAATTAAATCTACTTTAATAGACAATTTAAGATACAAATCAAGTAATACACATGTGTCAGAATTTTTTGACGTCAAGGCGGCGTTCTTTGACATATATAAAGGGCTAGCGACACTATCCAAGCGAACGGGCTTTACGTACATACTCAATAGCATTAACCAACCATAGCCAGGCCTGTCCACTCTGCGCTGTTAGTATGAAAATGTTATGAAATGCGCGGCCCCTTGCATGGTGTAAATTCAGTAGACAGAAGAGATAAGAGTTACGCGATAGAAAGGGAGGCAATTTGTAGGTGAATATAACTGTAGGTAATTAGCGCTGTGCGAGCTGATTTGCACTTTATTGTGTCGTAGCAAGAGTCGCCATTCATTCAAATGATTTTGCGGAGTTAACCTTCTTTTACTTAGTAAATAGTTTTTATTCTTTGCCTTTACATTAAGTTCATCTTAAAGGTTTTTAGTATCATAAACGCGTTGCACTCGATCGCGTCCGTTAGTATGTGTGACACTATGTTATACAGGGTGTTCGGTAAAACAGAACACATTTTTTTCTACTCATGGGACTGAACAACTTTTTTCTACAAATTTGGTTATATCGCAAAACTAGCTGTTGCCCGCAGCTTCGCCCGCGCAGATCCCGTTTGTTTTTGAAGTTCCCGTGGGAATTTCCCAAAATCCTTTCTTGGCAGATGCCTACGTCATAATTGCTACTTAATTGCTACGCCAAATTTCCACCGATCAGTCCAGTGGTGCAATGATAGATCAGTCAGTCAGTCACCCAGAAAAACAATTGACTTCTTGTACAAATCGATCAGCTGATTGCGATTAAAAAAGTTGATGAGTAGAAGCCCATCTTAAAAAATATGCGCTGTGTTATCCAATATTCTGTATAGAGCTCTGCTGTGGGTTGCATAAACATCTATTAAATGTAAAGTGTTTATTATTATTATTTTTAAATCCGGCCAGTCGGGCTCCGTACAATGCAAAAGTCAAATACACAATATCACATTTGAAATCCTCACAGTAAGACGCGAGTTTTTTTTTTACTAATAATTTGAGTGTGATTGGCTGCACCTCACCTGATGGTCAGTGCCGATGCAGCCCAGGATGTAACACGAACGCTCAAATAGTGCCTATTCACTCTCGTCTTGAAGATTCCTAAACTTTACGAATCGGGAAATACAGACGCTGGAAGGGAATTCCACCCCTTGGCCGTTCGCATGATGAACGAAGATCCAAAATGCTTCGTGCGTAAAGGTGGAATATTGACGACGAAGGGGTGGAACCGCACTTCGCGCCTGGTCGTCCGATGATGAAATGGAGAGGGGGGAATGAGGTCGTGAAGCTCCAGGGCACACTCTCCGAAATGAATCCCGTAGAACACCGATAGACTATTTTCCATTATGACTAAAACTATTTTCGGAGATCTGGAGGGGGGAATGGTCAATTTTCGTTTTAAATATTTATTTTACAATATAAGCAAAAAAATATATCAGATCCTGATAACGAGCCCTTTCATTTGATATATGTCACAGCAAGGTTTTCAAAACTTTTTTAAATTTCCTAATTTGTCCCCCAAAAATGACCCTTATTTAAAAAAAAAAAATGTACTTTGCACGTCTGTGTTTGGGTCATAGGATTACACCATCCTACCAAATTTCACCTGATTTAATCTAGTAGATCCGGAGCAAATTGGCTGTTACAGACGGACGGACAGACAGACAGACGCACGAGTAATCCTATAAGGGTTCAGTTTTTTTTGTATGGAACCGTAAAAAAATATTTAAATCGATTTAGCCATTTTCCAGTTTTTGCAAGACTTACGCACGGCAATTGATTTTTACCCGATTGCGCCGTAAAGAAGGGTTATGTTTTTTTGAGTGTATGTATGTTTTTTTTGCCACGCTTGATGAATTTTGGAGTGGGAGGTGTCCTTTGATTCGTGAGTAACATACATTTTTACCCGACTGCTCAAAAAAGAGGGATAAAGTCTTTATGCAGTCGGGTTCTGACTTTTTAATTAATTCGTGTAGTTTTATAAATAATTGCATTGCATTTTCTTTTCTTTAGTTATTTATTAGTAACAAAATTAACAGTAGGTACTAAAAATAATATCACACTAATTACAAATTACACCTAAAATTAAATCCTAAAACAAAACACCTAAAATATTTAAAATAGAACACCTAAAATAACATACATAAAACACCTAAAGTAACCCGTTCCTCGTCATCCCCGTTGCAAAGGTGCCCATAAATAGGTTTTTATTAAAATATGTATAACAGTTCGTTCATATTTATAATGTCGTGACTTCTCGTATGGTTTAAAGTACAGGTAAACAAACACCAGCTCATTAATATACAATTAACATAACAAAATATACCTCGCCCCAAACCATACCTTAATGGAATAATTGATAAGTCATACACAACACCAACAAAATCAAAGAGATCGTGATTCCATGCTATTTCCTTATTGTTGTCTTAGTGCAGAAATAATTACAGTAGGTTAACTCCAGATTACTTTGTTAATGAGTACTAGGTGATTTTTTTGTTAAACTTTTATATTATAATCTATGCAGAATACAATTAACATAACAAAACATGCCTCGCCCCAAACCATACCCTAATGGAATAATTGATAACTGATAAGTCATACACAACACCAACAAAATCAAAGAGATCGTGATTCCATGCTATTTCCTTATTTTTGTCTTAGTGCAGAAATAGTCACAGTAGGTCAACTCCAGATTACTTCGTTAATAAGTACTAGGTGATTTTTCTTAATCTTTTTAACGTTCGTTTGTTTACTGAGTAGCTAAGAAAAGAGGTGTACTAGACTTAATTAAAAAATTACAAAAAATATGGGTTTGTGTGGGATTATTTTTACTGGAATAAATAAGTACACAGTGTAACTGGCCCAGTAACTTACAAAATTTCATTAAGAACTTTATGAAATTATAGCCACTTTAAGAAATAGACAGTGTTTTTTACTACGATGACAACCCTAAATATTTAAAAGGTTTCATTATAGTACAGTATACAGTTGTCTCGTTTAGAAATGATAATTGTATAAAGACTTGTAGGAATGAATATTTTTGTGATATGGTTTGAGGTTATGTATTTATCAAATTACCAAATGAGAGTAGAAAAAAATTGTTTGTTTGTTTGTATACTATTAAATAAATTTTCAGTAATATCTAACGTATTAAAGCCACTTGATACTTATACCCGCAAAATGACAATAATATACTTATTTCTTTATTCCTTTAGTTGGGCTACTGTAGTTTTTCTGTGGATCCAAACTTACATCTCATTTACTTCCTCGTGTGTGACTTAAATGTACAGAACATGTGCCGTAAATTGCTTTGTTGAGATTGCCGTTTGTTCCCAGTTAATGGAATTGGTTTTCGTGAACTTGGATGCGTCAATGGGCAGACAATGGAATTAGGTGATTTTTGAAGGCCTCATCCGTTTCTTGAAAAGAACATAAGAAAACTTAGTAAACAGACGCTGTCATATTCGGCATCATCGTCATTGACCTTGAAGTGAGATGATGCCAAGAGCTTTACCAATCGTGGATAAAAAAAACCTAACCACTTGAGGAGTGCCGACAGAAGTGAAAACTTTTTACAGTTTTATAAGTTTTGACCCTGCGAGTTTTCCTGGTAAGGTGTTCGGTTACGTTACATGGTGACAGTGTCGCGAGTTCAATGATTTTTTTACCATCTCAAATACAGTTTTATAAGTTTTTACCCTGCGAGTGTTCCTGGTAAGGTGTCGGTGACGTTACATGGTCACAGTGTCGCGAGTTCAATGGTTATTTCCCATCTCAAATACAGTTTTATAAGTTTTTACCCTGCGAGTGTTCCTGGTAAGGTGTCGGTGACGTTACATGGTTACAGTGTCGCGAGTTCAATGGTTATTTCCCATCTCAAAAAGAAGATTTCATAGCTGCCATACCGTTAAATCCATTGCTTTCAAACTTCACATAGTTGTTGCGCAAACGCCCGGGAAGGTTCATCATTATCATATCAGCCGAACACGTCCACTGCTGGACAAAGGCCTCCCCCAAGGATTTTCACGACGACCGGTTCTTCACTGCACGCATCCAGCGGCTTCCCACGACCTACACCAGGTCATCTGTCCACCTAGTGGGGAGTCTGCCTACGCTACGTTTTTCGGTGCGCGCTCGCCGCTCGAGAACTTTACTACCCTAACGAGGTATGTGCCCCGCCCACTGCCACTAAAGTTTAGCAATTCTGAGCCCGGGAAGGTTATATCAAATAAACCAGCCAAGTGCGAGTGGGACTAGCTTAAAGTAGGGTTACGGAGCCTTTGCAAAAAATAAATGTATATTTTAAAAACTACTGGACCGATTGAGTGTAAATTTTGTACACATATGCAAGTCAGTGACAAAAGATGAACATGTAACGAAAATAAATTAAGGGCCGAGCCATTTATGCCGGGTAATTTAGAAAATATAATTGATTTTGAAAACTACATTGTGTGACGTGAAAGGAATGAAATGAAAGGACTTGTTGTGAAAATCCAAAATATTTTTTTACAGCGTTAATACAAATAGTTTTTAAAGTTATTTTAGAAAATAAGCGAAAATTATCCGAGCGGACTTTGGAAATTTCATTTTTCCTGTAAGAACGGACGCACTTTAGATTTTTCTCGTAGATTTTCCTGTAATCTATGCATTTAACCTCATATACTGTGATTATTTTAAAGTTTTTATGCCTAAAGAGTTAAGTTTAGTCACTTTTAGCATATTTTCTTAAACAATGGTAAAAACATATTTTTGAAATCCGATGAGTAGTTCCGAGGATTACAAACAAACTTACAAACTTTACCTCTTTATAATTTTTATTATATTTTATTTATCACTAGCTGTCCCGGCGAACTTCATACCACCTTACACTATACTACACTAACCTACCCAACACTACCCTACAATACACTACACTACACTACACTACCTTACCCTACCCTACATAAGAATCTTCTCCTGAAAATAAGGAACTCAACAAAAAAAGAATTAGCGAAATCGGTCCAGCCGTTCACGCGTGATGCGATGACCAAAAGAAATAGGGTTTCATTTTTATACATAATATAATATAGATTAGAAGTTACCCAAAAAGAAAATTAAGAATATTCATAGCACTATCCTTAGGATATAAATAACTACCTATAACTACCTATTTTGTTTGTAAGAATAAATTTGTAATCAGATCTCTTTGCTTGTATAATTTTTACCTGGATGGTTATGATAAAAATTAAAAGGTGAACATTCGAATGTCCGTATGGCTCCCGGATAAAAATAGGACTATCCCATCTCTTCCAATGGGGGTCGTAACATCGACTAAGGGACTTTAAACCGGAGAATGGGCAGCAGTGTTCTTTCCGTGCATTGCACAATACACCTGCAACCACACTGCGATCGCCAACCCGCCTGCCAAGCGTGGCGATTACGGCAAAACCCCCTAATGATTAACACACCCAGAAAACGGCCCCTAGTCCCCGGCGGTCCTGCTATTCCTGGCCTGGTAGCAGTCACGGTAACGGCGGGGCGAGGGGAGCGAAGAATCGAAGCGAAGAAGATGCCAAGCTACCAAACCCAACGACCTTTGGCCCTGGCAACTTACAACACGCGTCACTGCGGACTGACAAGAAGCTTACAGAACTCGAAGAAGTATTGAGCAGGTCAGAGTGGGATATCGTAGGTTTATGTGAAATCCGAAAAGAGGAAGGGACAACATGATCCTTAAATCCGGAAACCTGCTCTATTTCCGGGAGGGCAACCAACTGTTCCACGGTGGTGTCGGGTTTTTCGTCCACATATTCCTCAACCAAACGGTATCCGATGAAGGTCATACCGGTATACGCGCCGACCACGGAATACTCCGATGACGAGGTAGAGACTATGTACGAGGACATCTCTACAGCCATACATAGCACCAGGACCCATTATACCGGTGTTATGGGGGACTTCAACGCGAAACTGGGCAAATGAAGCGATGGTGAGCTGAGAGTTGGGCAATTTGGATACGGAGTAAGAAATTCACATGGTCAGATGCTGGCCGACTTTATGGAGAAGGAGAGCGTCTTTATGAAGAACTCCTTCTTCTAAAAGTCAAAACATCGGAAGTGGACATGGTTGCGTCACAATGGCGTAACGAAGAACGAGATTGACTTCATCTTGTCGACAAGAAAGCAAATATTCAATTATTTCTCTGTGATCAATTCAGTCAAAACCGGAAGCGATCACAGGATGGTAAGAGGCACATTGAATCTGAAGACCAAGCAAGAAAGATATCGACTGATGATTTGATGAAGACTACGCTCCGACCAGCGCCCATCCAGCCCCAAATCCCCGAGAGCTTTCAGCTCGAGTTGCACAATCGCTTCGAATGCGAATGCGAGAATGTGGAATATTTTAATGACAGATTTGTGAAAATGGTCCAAACGGTCGTGTCAAAGATTTTCAAAACTCGCCGTTCAAACAGACCTTTTTTTTGTTATCAGATGAAAAGGTTTGCTGAGATAAATACGAAATAATTAAATTTTTTTTATATAAAAGTTTGTTTCTAACAGTTTTTAGGTTTACTGAAAATTATTATTTCTACATGCGTCCTTTATTATTTTACTGAATACGATTTCTGTTGTAATTTGATTAACTAACAGAGATCCCAAAGGGATAAGTTTGCCTTTTTTGTCTTATTTCTACTCTGTAAACATTGTGTTAATTTTTTTTATAAATTCCTTTTTTGTTATCACATATACCCCGTACTTCCTACATCAGCCTAAATCCCTAAGACTATTTGATAAGCGGCCACGTAGGGCGGGCGGAAACGCCCAGTCACTTCCGGTCCTATACGTGACGAATATCTAAAATGTTTCACATACGTTTAACAAAATGTGTTAGTGGATTATGAAAATGACGCGTAAAGATCTAAGATTATGTCAAGTGAGATTTAAAAGGGCTGTACGTCGTTTTGGATAAAGTTACGTTTAAATGCTTCATTGTAGGTTGGTTTCTTTTGGTTGCATACAGGTTGTAGGTATCAAAAGGGGCGTTAATATCTTATAGGCAGATTTCGCCAATGAAACTGAACAACTTTTCGTAATAACTCATAGTGTAAACTAGCTGTTACCCGCGTCTTCGCCCGCACAAATCCGGTTTTTTGCAGTTCCTGTGATTTCTCAAAATCCTTTCTTAACGAATACCTACGTCATAATTACTATCTGTATGCCAAATTTTAGCCCGATCCATCTAGTGGTTTGAGCGTCGTGTTGGTAGATCAGTCAGTCAGTCACTGTTTCCTTTTATACTGGATTTTAAAAAAATGGTGACGGACCCGTTGACTGGTGTTTCTACTGATCATACTGAACAACTTTTCCCAAGGAGTCTTTAGACATTTGAAAAATAATAAATCCGACGCTCCATAGAAAAATGCACAAAATTGGTCATTTTCTATGAAGTCTTATGTCTATGTCTATGTCTAAAGTCTATGAAGTCTTTTCTATGAAGTATAATGTCTTATGGCATATTACTGTGGGGGCATGCGGCTGATATAGAAACTATTTTCATCCTGCAGAAAAGAGCTATCCGCGCAATCTATCAGATGCGATCACGTGAGTCGTTACAGAATAAGTTCAAAGAAATCAATATTTTAACTGTTGCTAGTCAATTTATATATGAAAACATCATGTACGTTCGTAAGAATTTGCATTTAGTTCCTAAAAACAGTGACAGGCATACTTTGAATTTAAGAAATGTAAATAAAATAGATATAGCCTTTTCGAGACTGAGTAAGGTTAAAAAGTCATTTGTGGGGCAGTGTATAAGATTCTACAATAAAATTCCAGAAAATGTAACTAGTTTGTCAGAGAATAAATTCAAGACTCATGTCAAAAAAGTTTTGTGCTCTAGAGGATATTATAAAATAATAGATTATGTAAATGACAAAGATATACATATATGTTGATTCTATAACAAATACCATTACCTGAGACTGTAATCTGAATCATGACATTATTTGTAATATATGTTTTTTTTTTTTACTTTTTAAAAGTGTGTGTAAACACCTATTTGAAATAAATTGTTATGAGTTTTTTTTTGAGTTTTTTTGAAGAGTTTCATTTTGTTTTTGAGATGTTGAACAAAATTGTAGGACAAAAGTTGTTCAGTTTGGTGAGTAGAAGCCCCAGTTAACGGGTCCTACAACAATTTTGTTACACCGTGTACATACAGAAGATTAGCGAATAACTTAACCAATTTAGTTAAAAATGAAACCCGATTTTTTAAAATCATTATCCTTAATTTTTGGGTATCCGGGTAGAAATGTATCCTATTTCTATGTATGTCACTCGCGAGATCAAAACTAATCTAACGAAACCTCGCAATTCGAAATCCATCAAGCCGTTTAGGATACAGGCTCAGCAAAAGTGACAGACGTACATACATACATGCATCTGAAAAACATTGCCCTACTTTTTTGGCAGCCGGGTGGAAATGTGTTAAGGCGAGGCATTGATTGGAACAGTTGTCTCTGTTTTTTTTCTTTACGTGGAAAAAAACAAGAAAATAACAATACTTTTGCACTTTTTTATTGTTTTTACGTTTAGTTCCAATTTTCTGAATGAAAGTATAAAAAATAAAAACATTTATCACTTTGTATTATCATAACAAATATTGTTGTACATTTTTTTAAATTTATACTTCAAAATATTAGTCATAACTAGAGTTGAAAGTAACGGTGTAGACCTATCTTTGGGGTTTTTTTCTATCCAGCCAAAACTGCTTAATGGTGTTTTTAATAGCTTTTGACTTTAAAATACATCATCAACATTAAGGTTATTTTTTTCAACCTTGGGTTTTCTATAGTTAAGGAGTAATTGACGTCAATAATAACGAAAGTCTGTAATATTACCGCCTTAAGTTAGACCTCGCGGGAAATCAAACCTGCGTCCTCCAAGTGTGAAGCAAATGGACTAACCATTACGCTTAGAAGCGGTTGAATGAAATATAGTGAGGCATATAGTTAGAAAGGTCTCGAGTTTTAAAGGTAGACCCTCTCATATTGTCAGCCCAAAGATGTCCACTGCTGGACAGAGGCCTCTCTCAATGATTTCCACAACGACCGGCCCTGCAAGTTTTTCTTCTAAGAGTTTCATGAACAGAAATCGGATCATTGGATTATTACATAAAATAAGATCATTTTTTCACACAAAGGCTTAAAAACTCTCGGTTTTGGTAATTCTGAGAAAGCAAACAACGAGGATTTTTGGGTAACTCCTAAAAGGTTTTTTTTTATTAAGTCTACTTAAAAAGAGGGAAATAAAATTTTACAAAACACATTTTGGTTCTTACTTACATTAAACAAAGTGCTTTTTTACCCCAAGGGCTAGCCGTCCACTTCGTCCATCACAGGATATATTTTTTTTTACTTTTAAGTCATTTTAAAATAATTGCAAATGTTTTTCCGCTCGCTCCGTTATAGGGGTGGGTACCCTTTTTAACGAAAGTGTGGCGTGGCGGTTACTCTTAAAATATGGGTGTCAATTAAATGGTTAGCATAGTATTGTTATTTCTGTGAGCAGAAAAATATAATCGGTCAGCAGAAATAGCTAATCGGTCAGCAGAAATAGCTAATTGGTCAGCAACTCATGGTCAGCAAACATTTCAAAATCAATCAGCAATTTATGTCATTCTGGATGGCTGTAATTATTTTAAACATCCCCGTACTACACTCTTCCTACAGTGTTGAGTGGTCGACGGAGCCCCTTCGGGGCTCCTACTTCTGTGTTCTCATGTTAAACCTAACACTACGACTGTGCGGGGAGGCGAGCTTAGCTCGCCTCCCCGCACAGTCTCCGAACCTAACGGATCCGAGTCGGGGTGCTCCGCAAGTCCGAGCTCGCTTCGCTCGCTCCCGCTTCCATTTAGAACTCCCCGTACCACACTCTTCCTACAGTGTTGAGTTGCTGCTTATAGACATGTTTTTCTGCCGCTCAATCATGAAATCTTGCCGCTCAAGTAGTTATTTTGCGGACCGAATGTTTATTATGCCTTTAAAAAATATATATTTCTTAAAATATTTGGGATATCGTAATGATTTAAGGGTCAAAATGTTCGTATTGATGAGGGCTTTAATACAGAAAACAAAAATATTAAAAAGTAAAATAATTTTACTGGAAAATCGAAAGAAACTGATATTATTTATCGATTTTAGTATTAAAACTTATGATTATATTTGAAAAAAAAAACATCTACAGGTGTAAGTTACTTTGATCGAAGGTTGTAAGTCATGTTACATTTTAAATGCAATAAAAATGAAATTGGTTGATAAATGAGAGTGCGCGAACTTACAGCTCCGGTTTTTAAATACAAAAATTAAAAATTTTGGCTCAGTTCATTTTTCGTCTTCAATGAGATCATTTTCAATGAAACACTTTAAACTTTCAGGGTTATAATATACTTATTATACTTTTTTTTATGAAGTGAGGGTAGATGGAGGTGTTCCTGCGATGACACCGCGGCTTCTGTCTGCTCGCGACCACGACTATCGAAGCATAGTCGAAACGTAGAGGTAAAAACAACATCAATACCTGCCATTGAATTACTACTACTTAGTAGTAGTAAGGTACGGTCTTTAAACTCTACTCAACCAGCAATCGCGTACTTTCCCGGCCTCGTCATCATCATCATTATATCAGCCGAAGGACTTCCACTGCTGGATAGGCCTCCCAGCATCCAGCGGCTTCCCAGGTCTTGACATTCACCAGGTCATCAGTCCACCGAGTGGGAGGCCTGCCTACGCTACGTTTTCCGGTGCGCGATCGCCACTCGAGAACTTTACTGACATATCTGTTCTACAAGCTATGTGCCCCGCCCACTGCCACTTAAGTTTAGCAATTCTGAGAGCTATGTCAGTTACATTTGTTCTCCTACGGATCTCCTTTTTTCTGGTTCGCTCACGCAGAGAAACTCCGAGCGTTGCACTCCCGGCCTCGTCAGTAATGTATTATTTATTTCAGTTTTGATTTTTTACTCCAGCCACCTCAATAAAATAAGACATCAGTGTAAATAGTCTGTATCGTGGCGCCGATTTAGCTGGAACCTTTCTGCCAATCGAAACAAATCACCTATTTGGTCCCTAAATAGCCCCAAATAGCCCCATTACGAGGTCTCGCGCCCCCTTTTTGGACCCCCTCCCCCTCCCCCCGGGTAGAATATTCGATATGCGACACGCAATTTCTTTATTTAAAACGAGTCGGTCTTCATGCTAGACATGGCAGTAGATAACAAAGAAGTATGTATACCATATATCAACCAAAAAAAGAAAAAGGTAAATAAAGGTACATACTATGGAATTGACACATGAAACTGTCAAATCCCTACTAAGTTTGTTTACATTGTGTTTTTTTTTTGGTTGATATAATGTATAGGTATAGTTGTAGTAGGTACTTTTTCTATAGCAGGTATTTTTTCACAATGACGCTTTCCCCTATCCTATTTCAATGTCATATTCCTAGTTTTTTTTTCTTTTTATTGTATCCATTATTGTGTAGTTTTGATATCACAAAAGATTTGATTTTTTTAACAATTGACGAAATCAGCTTAGTCCTCAGGTGAGATGATGCTCAGGGGTTTACAAATTGTGAATCCTTACTAATATTTACAATAACTGTGAAAATGTGTTTGTTTGTTTGTTTTTTGTTAGTTATCTTTTCACGCTTCATCACCTTGACCAATCTTCATGAAATTTGGCATGCAGGTGTAGCTTGTGTCACGGGGAAGGACATAAGCTACTTTTTATCCCTTGTAAATAGCACAGTCCGATGCAGCTCCTGAGAGAATTGAAAAAATTGTCCTTTTTGGTTCATTTCTTTAACATCTCAAAGGAATAATGGGTTGTTGTGATTTTTTGCACAGAGATGGTTGAGGGAGTGGGAAATGACATAGACTACTAATGAGAATAGTCCGATCTAGGATAGGGATCTGGAGAAAACTAATGTCCACGCTCGCTAGCCGCTTGCGGTTCGCGCACCGAGTGACAAACGACATAATTTACTAATCACCCTTAAAGACAGTCATAAAAACGATGTCCACGCGGGCAAAAGCTAGTAAAAAATAAATTAAAAAGGTTATAGAAATAGCCCAGTAAAATATAATTGACATTAAACTTAAGCAGTTAAGATAGTAAAAATGTCTCAATTCTATGCCACTGCAATTTTTTACGGTAGACCTCACGGTAGACAATCTCTGCGTACCACATATTATGTCCACATACTCGTAATATGTACGATGCAGTAATTTTTCAGGTGTATTTAATTGAAATTTCGACACTTTATGAAATACAGTGTAAACTCTGTATAAGGTCACTCGATATAACGTTTCACTCTTTGAAACTTCAAAATTTTCTGGTTCCAGTTGGTTTACTTTGACGCTAATTTCTCTCTGTATAACGTAAACTCTTAATAACGTCACAAAATGCCCGGTCCCTTGAGTGTCGCATTATAGACTTTACACTGTAATTATTTACGTTACAAAATAAATGTTTTCCGATAGCTGTAATAAAATGTAAAAAACTTTCTCGATTTTTTTTTACCAAGTTTTTTAAAATATAATTTTAATTAATTCATATAAAGCGAAGCGACTCGGTTATCGTGCAGTGAGGTTGCTATGGACAACAAGTACAACAGCCAATCGTTTGTTAATCGTTTAGCACCACCCTGGCAAAGTATTTAAATTACTAATATACAGTATGGACACTCCCTGTCGCTCTCTAGATTGTGACCTCACCCCCGCGTTTGATTGGTTATTGGAGATTGGTTATAGTTTGGTTCTGGAACGTATAGGATTTTACCGCCATTTTGTTTGTTCCGTCATTCCTTTTTTGAAATGTCATTCTGGCCCGTTATATTAAGTGTCCAGGGTGTGACACTGGTGATCTCCTGGATCTTTTAACTCTTAATAAAGACAGCGCAATGGGTGAAGAAAAAAGCGTCGGTGGCTCAACCGGTAACGACTCGGTCCATCTAACCAGAGGTACCGGGTTCAAATCTGGACGGCCAATGTACCAATGAGTTTTTCACAAACTTACGTACATATCATTACCGATTGCTTTAACGGTGAAGGAAAACATCGTGAGGAAACCTGCACAGGCCTGCGAAGAAACTCGAAGGTTGTGTGTGAAGTCGACCAACCCGCACTAGGCCCGCGTGGTCGACTAAGGCCTAATCACCCTGATTCAGGGTAGGCTCGAGCCCCTCGGTGGGGACGTATATGAGCTGATATAATAATAATAATAATAATGGGTGAAGAAATTAGATATAATATTGTAATTTTCATTATTATGTTCGAATATAAAATTAAAGCCACTCTGCTCACTTGTTATTCTGTTTTTAGAAAAGCAACTTGGAAAGCCATACGAATAAAAAAAAACCAGCCAAGTGCGAGTTGGACTCGCGGTATGAGGGTTCCGTACCACACACCTCTCCACACAACTATGACAATGATACCTATTCACATGACAAACAAAAGACACAAACGCGAGTTACAGAAAAATACTATTACGAGCACTATCAGTCACTAGATTAGATTCTAGTGGTGTTTTAGTGAACTATTTTCCGTAAGTGAACGTAATATTATATTGAGATTACAACTTTATTTTTCATTAATAGAATTCTTATAGGTTTTCCTGTAATCTACAAGCAATGAACTTTATTTTGCATTTTTTTCAAAATTTAAGGCTCAGTAGTTTCAGCGAAGGATCAATTTTCGTCTTAAATATAATAAAAACTATTCATTTAAAAATAATACCAAAAATATATTTGAAATCCATATAACGAGCCCTTTCATTTGATATATTACGCAGTAAGGTTTGCAAATATTTTTTTTAAAATTTCCAATTTTTGTCCCCCGAAAATGACCCTTATTTAAAAAAAAATCAATCAATCAAATATGCTTTATTGTACAATTACAAAAATAAACAGATAGTAGTATAGAATAAACAGTAAAAATATTTATTTACTTTGCACACCTGTGTTTGGGTCATAGGATCACACCATCCTACCAAATTTCAAATTGTAAATTCGGCGCAAATTGGCTGTGACAGACGGACGGACAGACAGACAGGTGCACGAGTGATCTTATAAGGGTTCCGTTTTTTTTGTACGGAATCCTAAAAATGAATTCATAATGCATGACCAAATATATACCTTTTCGTAATACATGTTAATTTAATAGCTCCATCTTTTTGTGAGTAATTCGCAAGTTTCAATTTAATTTGTAAGAGAAACGAATCATACAAACACGATAAAAAAAAACATTTCAGTTTTTGTTGTATGACAGCTATTCTTCGGTTTGACGGCACTCGATACTATCAATCAATCAATCAATCGGAATAAAGATACAGCCTCAGACCCAATCGTGACGGACGGACGGACGCACGGAAGGAATTGAGATATTCGGTTTTTCAGTATGTGTTTTTATTTTTATTAAAAATTTGAGTGCGTTTGTTTATTAATATCTCACCTGATTGTAAGTGACGATGTAGTCGAGCATGGTACACGCAAACTCAAATAATACCTATTCAATCTCGCCTTAGAGATCCCCAAATTATAGGAGTCAGTCGGGAACCACAGACGCAGGTAAGGAGTTCCACTCAATCGCTGTCCGCATAATAAATTAGGAAGCGTAACGCTTTGTGCGTTTAGGCTGAATATCAACAACAAAGGGGTGGAACCTCCCCCTGCGTCTCGTTGACAGAGAATACATTTTCACGAAAATTGGAATAACTTTTTTTTCGTGATAACAATTAATACTTCCTCTATCCTACACGTACGTCTACAGATACGAGAAAGTAAAAAATAGTCAGTATAAGCTATTTAGTGCATCGCAACTATCTTCATATCAGCTCATATACAATATGCTCATATATAACAGCTCGTACGTCCGCAAATAGGGCGATCGGGCCTTTTTTTTAATTAAAAATTTGAGTGCGTTTGACTGCAACTCACCTGATGGTAAGTGATGATGCATTCGAAGATGGTACACGCAAACTCAAATAATGCCTGATCACTCTTGCCTTGAAGATCCCCAAATTATAGGAATTGGGAAACACTGACGCAGACAAGGAGTTCCACTCCTGCGCTGTACGCATAATAAATGAAGAAGCGTAACGATTCGTGCGAAAAGGTAGAACATCAACAACAAAGGGGTGCAACTCCCTGCGTCTCGTTGACCGACGGTGGAATGGAGCCGGGGGAATGAGGTCGTGAAGTTCTTGCGCGCACTCTCCGAAAAGAATTCGATAGAATACCGATAGACAGGCGACTTTGCGGCGATGCTCAAGGCTTTGGAGCTTGTCATTAGTCGACCGCGCGGGCCCAGCGCGGGTTGGTCGACTTCACACACAACCTGCGAGTTTCTTCTCAGGCGTGTACAGGTTTCCTCACGATGCATCTATCTAAAGTTAGAGAATACTGGATTCCTTCAAATGCTCATTTCCAAGTCCCAACACGATTGGTGATTCATTTGTCTAAATAGGAGTAGCACTAGCCGAAGAACGGTTCCCAAACAGTGATAACGCAGCAGTAGCAAAAAGCCAATCGGGCAACCCATCTCATTACTAACTCATTGCGAGTAGGCTAGGGCTGTCAAAATGCAAATTGTGCTTGAGCATCAATATAATTGCTTACATTGATATACTTTGTAAGGATGATACCTTCTAAAATCCGAATTTAAATGTGTATAAGCCTTTTCAGCATAGAGTAATACGATCTTGCGTTTAAAATACATACAATGTAGAATCTGTTTTTCTATTGAAATCTAAAAATTACTTAAAAATACCTGTTACCTTAAAAATTAAAATATATAAATTAATTAAATATAATAAATATTTTTCTTTTAATTATTTTATGTGTTATTTAAATGACTGTTATGCAAAGATATTCTATACGATAGACTTAATTTCAGTAGAATATTACTGTAAGGTCTGCGACCGCTCATCGTGTCGTCAGCGATTTAAAGCTGAAAAAGCAAAAACAATTTTTTACTCTTCATACAAATCGATTAGGTGATTGACCAATTTTTTGCAATTTAGTATGGAGGGTAATTTTTTTTTTGTGAATCGACTATGGGTTCCTTGGGAAAAGTTGTTCAGTAAGATGAGTAGAACCCAGAGTGAACGGCTCCTACACCAATTGTGTTACACCCTGTATATAATAACCAGAAATAGCAAATTCAACACGGCTTTACACCCGCTGAAACGTCCGCAATTTATGACGTCCATTAGTTATTTAGTTAATTCCGCAAATGGGATGTTGGCAACACTATAGCCGGCGCTGGCAACCCTGGCTGTGTGGCTCGGGTTGCCCTTGCCTTCTACGTCCTAAAATTAAATTACCACCAAGATTTACCGCCCTCGTTGGATATAATTAGGCAACAAATCCTAAGAATAGAGTGCTAACGGTGGGTTGCTCTTATTTTTTTAAACCTACCCTCTTGTGATTTTTTTCGTGACGATGTTGTTGTTTGTTTCATCTCGTTTATTGTCCTTACCTGTAACAATAAAAACAATTTAAATACAGAAAAAAATATAGTCGATTTAAAACTGCACTTTTTATCTCTTATCGTGTGTCACAATTAACCAAATATAATTGGAATCAGTTTGTTTTAAGAGGACTGTGAACCCACACGGTGAAAATTAGACTTTTCATACAAACGGCGTTAACGATTTTCACCTCTTATAAATGTTAACCGATTTGGACCAATTCTCGATAGGTTGTCAGTCAGAACAAAAGCTAGGCTCATATTATACGTTTCGTTTTTTAAATTACTGATTATAAATAAACAAAAAATTATCGAAATTAGTTTTGTATGAAAACACGTGAACGTCAATAAAATTAAACTCATTAACTTTATCGAAAAAACAAAACGTATAAGCCTAGTATTTGTTCTGACTGACAACCTGTAAAAAAATAGTCCAAATCAGTTAATATTTAAGTGGTGAAAATCGTTATCGCCGTTTGTATGAAAAGTCGCAGCTTCACAATCCTCCTAAGAACTAGGAAGACATTTGTTTTCAATTCCTTCCTTGAAACCCTACCACATATAAAATATAAATTACTCCAAATGATTTCCACATTAAAGCTTCCTAATACACCTTACCAACAGTCAAGGAAAATTAAGACTAATTGATTTAGAGCTAGATCCCGACCTTATGTCGCAGTAGTAAGTACCTTTATAAATTGTTCTAAATAGCCCGCCATCTCTCTGATTTTCATCCGACCTCGGTTGAACCGTGATTGATACAAATTCCTGTACTACATTCTGCGGAACCAGTTGTAAGAAGCTTTTTTACTAAAGGCTTTTTTTAGCTTGCAATGTTTGTATGTATGTATGTTTAGTTCAAATCTTGCGATCGATTTTAGATCGAGTTTCAGGGGTCCGATCGATCTGGAATTTGGAATGATTCCCGGTGACAATACATCCTTTTGGTGTTTTGAAGTTGATCTGATGATGAAATTTGGAGTAGTCATGGTCCCAGAATAGTCTTTTACTTTAACCAGAATCGTAGGCAATATAGCTTTTTTTTTAATTTGGATCCGTGTATTTATATTCATTTGAGCATTCGGCTTTTGAGCATAAAACTCATTTCAAATAAAATTTGTTTTTAAGTTTTTTGCAAAATATTATTCTGTTATTATAGGAAGTGATGAATTCATCCTTTTTTGTTTACATTCGGTCTGTTTTGTATTTTCTTCTTTTTAATTTCTTTTTATAACGGTTTCCAATTTTTGACTTTTGCTGTCACTACCTTTATTCTGACTGTGTTCGGTTTTTCCAACTTCTTCGTGTGTCTAAACTTTTGTTAATTTTACGAACAATTAAGATTTAATAGAGATGTTGCTAGTAGTAATTCTAGTTTTTCATTAATTGGACTCTGATCTCTCCCCCAAGTCTTAATTATCTCATCGTGCGTGCTTAAACACGATTGGGAGCGCATCGTGGCTGCAATACCTATAGATTTATGTTGTTTCTGTGAAACCCAAAAGACGTAACTGAACTCATTTTTACTGACCAACTTTTGGAGCTTAATTTACAGTCTTCCAGGAAAAGTCCTATACATATTTTATATGGAACCCAGACCATTGGAATTCCAGCTCAACCCTCATAAATTCTAAGCGCTCTATTTCAAACAGTCAACTCTTGCACACTTGCCCTACTCATTTATTTACGTGAATCCATTTTGACGGATGACAAAACCCGTTTATCTTTTCATGGGACTTTTCAGAGTTTAGTATAAATAATGACAGCTGTCTTTCTTCATTGAGCGTTTTATCGATTCCGCTCCGCTCTTTTCAATGAAGTGATTCGTCAATGTGTCACTGGGGATTATTTCTGTTTTTACCGCACGCGTAGATGAAGCTATTTAGTGTCCGATAGTTAATAGAACTTATTTATGGAAATCGGATTTAGTTTAATTAGATGTAGGTGTGTGTCAGAGAATGGAAATAAAACCGTTAACCACTGCAAGTCGAGCTTAGCATAAAACATCGAAATTGTTTTGACTATAAATTTATAAGCTCTTGGCATTATGTAACGATGATGCCTAAGATGTAAGCGGGCTTACCAAGATTTCCCAACGCAATGGGGAACGGGCTGTCTTATCTTCAAGCCGGAACACATCAATGTTGTTAGCATTGAATATAATTGATACCGCTCATACAGAGAAGTTAGGTACTCCCATTATTAGTACCGACTGATCTGATGGGGATTTAAGGTTATCCTGGGTAACCTTGGGCTGAAAGACGTAGTGTTAGAGGCTCTCACTGCCCTGTGTAGTCTGGAAGATCTAGAGAAGATGGCATAGCTCTGGGTGGCGGAGGAAAAAAGGAAGCATTCGGCTTACATTTGCTTTTATAGTGGTGGTTGATAGGACAGACTTACATGTTCACCAGTGCACGTCTTCTGGTAAAAATAAGAAGACGCACACCGGAAGACGGAACGTAGGCACGCCTCCCACTCAGTAGACTAACGACCCTGTTAAAGTCACAGGAAGCCGCTGGATGCGGGCAGCGCAGGACAGGTCGTTTTAGAAGCCCTTGGGGGAGGCCTTTGTCTAGCAGTGGACGTCTTTGGCTGATTTGATGATGATGATGAATGGATGATGATTGATGAAATGACTGAGTACGTGGTGTGTCCAAATTCTCGTTCATGGGTGCGGTTCCCTTGTTCCGAGACTTGTAAGATTCGATCTGCAGTCTACCTGCAGAAGAGGTCTGTAAAGCTAGAATTGACACCGTCTAGCATTTTAATTTGATGCTCGGTCGTTATTCAAGCAACAAAATTTATTTGTAGTGATAAATTTAGTTCTTATTTGATGCTAACTAGTTGCCCTTTTGAGAATTTTGATGCTCGAGTGATTCTGAGCAACAAATTACAATGCTAGATGGTGTCAATGCTTGCAAATAGGTCTGTAAATCTAGCAGTGACCCCGCCTATCACTGTAATTTTGATGCTCGGTTGTTATTCAAGGTATAGACGGTGTCAATGCTAGCTTTACAGACCTCATTTATTTGCCCTAATGAGAATTTTCTTGCTCGAGTAATTTCTGAACAAAAAATTACAATGATAGACGGTGTTACTGCTAGATTTACAGATCTCTGCAGAAGTGAATTGTCCGAAGATGATACATCTTCTTTTGTTATTTATGTAAACAATAACAATACTGATTGGTTACGCAGATCATGCTGAGTATCAATTGACCACAATGTTTCACTCGCATTCCTGCGCGATGAAAGTCGAACCAGAGACAATGAAAAGCTTACAATAACATTATCAGTTGCGTGTGCGCATGCCAAGTAGAATACGCATATATATAAATTATAACCTAAACAAGATCATAATCATAAGCTCCTACCTAATTTAATTAGGTGCTAATACTAAAGCGGGCCTACCCTGAATTAGGGCGATCGGGCCGTAATCGACCATGCGGGCCCAGTGCGGGTTGGTCGACTTCACACACAAGGGTAGGCTCGAGCCCCTCGGTGGGTACATATTTGAGCTGATATGATGATGATGATGATTATAGTGGGCTAGTTAAGTAGGTACCTTATATTTTTTTGAAGCGAAATCTTCTTTAGGCGCGTTGGGCATTTTTTGAGATGGGAAAAACCATTGAACTAGAGACACCGTTACGTTAACGACACCTTACCAGGAACACTAACAAGGTCAAAACTTTGTCAACCTAGTCGTTCGCCAGGAACACTCGGAGGGTCAAAACTTATAAAACTGTAAAAAGTTTTCACTTCTGTCGGCACTCTTGGAGTGGTTTTACTGTTCATAATATACTTACTTATAATCTTGTTTTATTATTATAATAAAACAAGAGCGTGCTATGCTCGGAGTTTCTCTGCATGATCGAATCAGAAACGAGGAGATCTGGAGTAGAACTAAAGTAACCGACATAGCTCTCAGAATTGCTAAACTTAAGTGGCAGTGGGCGGGGCACATTGTTCGTAGAACAGATGGCCGTTGGGTCAGTAAAGTTCTCGAGTGGCGACCGCGCACCTGAAAACGTAGTGTAGGCAGGCCTCCCACTCGGTGGACCGACGACCTGGTGAAGGTCGCGGGAAGCCGCTGGATGCGGACAGCGCAGGACCGGTCGTCGTGGAAATCCTTGGGGGAGGCCTATGTCCAGCAGTGGACGTCCTTCGGCTGATATGATGATGATGATTATTGTACATTGATAGATCTTAACTCTGAGAATTAAAATATACTTATTAAAGCAACTAATGAAGAAAAAATATGAACTTAAAGTAAAATTCTGACTCAATAATGGTAAGTATTACTTTAGTGTCATGCATTTCTTGGAACTAAATACATCTGATGCATTATACAGCTATGTGCGCAGTGACACAAACAGTGAACGACCTTTAAGATTCATTTACTAAATGATAAATTACAATCATCAAAGATTAAAAAATTTACTTTAATAATTTTAAACAGAAAAAAAACAGACTTCAAACAGGAAACTAAGGTTCCCCTCGATTTCTCTAGAATGCCATCCTGATACTGGTTTCCTTATCATGGTACCACCCTTGGGATATCTCCTTTCAAACACACAAAATCAGTTTATAAACGACGAAGTTATCCGCGAACACACATAAAAAATATATATACGGTCGAATTGAGAAACCTCCTCCTTTTTTGAAGTCGGTTAAAAATTAGCATCATGAAGAATTTCAGTAATGTTTGACGAATTTGATATTTTCAAACCATTTGAGGTAAATTATTTTTTCACGATACCATCGTTTGCGAGATGTGGAATACGTCCATCACATCACATCACGTCCTCATATACGTCCCCACCGAGGGGCTCGAGCCTACCCTGAATAAGGGCGATCTGGCCTTAGTCGACCACGCTGGCCTAGTGCGGGTTGGTCAACTTCACACACTACCTTCGAGTTTCTTCGCAGATGTGTGCAGGTTTCCTCACGATGTTTTCCTTCACCGCAAGAGCGTCGGATAAACGTACATATGAAATCTAAATTCGAAATCACATTGGTACGTGGCAGGAGTCAAATCACGACTTCCCGGATAGGAGGTAGCGGCCCTTGCCGTTGCGCCACCGACGCTCTACGTTGGAATGCGTGCATAGCTCTGGATAATTTGTATGGCGAAATTTAAGATAGATAGATAGATAGATAACACGTTTATTTGTCACTGCAATCACACACATATTATTACAATCATACATAATATAAAACAAAACATAACAAATTAAAAAGAGCAAAAAAAATAATAATACAAAAACATGCAGTATGTGTGTTGCAGTAGTACAAAAGACCGTGACTTTTATATGTGACTGGCTGTTGCCCACGGCTACGCCCGCGCTGATCCAGTTTTTAGGGTTCCGTGCCCGAAGGGTAAAAATGGGACTAAGACTCCGCTGTCCGCCCGTCTGTCTGTCTGATTGTCACCAGGCTGTATTTCATGAACCGTGATAGCTATACAGTTGAAATTTTCTGAAAGAATATTTCTGTTGCCGCTGTAGCAGCAAATACTAAAAATTAGAAAAAGTGAAGGAAGTGAGGGGGTCTCCATACAAAAAACTTGTTTTTTTTTAACATGAAGAAACTAGCGCCATCTTGTATGATGGTACGGAATCCTATGTGTGCGGTTCTGACTCGCACTTGGCCGGTTTTTTTGCCGTTTCCGTGGGAATTTTCCAAAATCCTTTCTTAGTGGATGCCTACGTCGTAATTGCTATCTGTATGCCGAACTTCAGCCCGATCCGTCCAGTGGTTAGAGCTGTGCGTTGATAGATTAGTTAGTCAGTCAGTCACGGTTTTCTTTTCAGAAGAAGAGATACTTACATGTGGTCTATAGGATGACATCATAATGTTCTGATCTGATACGGTTTCAGTAATAGTATACTTACTTTAAAAACTTATTTACTTAATACTAACTGTGCCCGCGACTTCGTGCGCATGGAGGTTTTGATTTTCCCACGGGAAATCTTGAATTTTCTGAGATAAAAAGTCTCCTATTGTTAACCCGGGCTATAAAGAACCACCATACAAAACTTCATCGTGATCGGCCTGGTAGTTTTTGCGTGATGCGCGAACATACAGACAGACAAAAATTCCAAAAGTTGTTGTTTTGGCCTCTATATCGTTAGTAATGTCCACCACAGTTACTATTTTCCAAAAATATTTCATGTACAGACACGACCCGTTACAGTTTTATTATTATTATATACTAGTATTCCCGGCGAACTTCGTACCACCTTACACTACACTACCCTACCCTACCCTACTCTACACTACACTACACTACACTACACTACCCTACCCTACCCTACCCTACATAAGAACCTTCTCCTGACAATAACGAACTCGACAAAAAAGAATTAGCGAAATCGGTCCAGCCGTTCACGCGTGATGCCGTGACCAAGGGAAATAGGGATTTATTTATATATATATATATAGATTAATATTATAAAAACAATAGTTACGAGTATTCTCAACATAGCATTAGACTATTTTAAATTGAATAGTGGTAAACATATGCCTATTGTTTAGATATTTTGAGAGCTTGGTGGCTTTAACCCCACACTCTAAGAAATTTCTAAACGCTGTGACAAAAAACCTTTAACTGATGGGAGTCGTCTAAAGAACTCGAACCCAGCGACACAGCCAATTTAGACGCTTGCAGATCTACAAACGTTGTCACCTCGTATAAGTTTTTCAAAATTAATATTTAAACGCAGTGACAACAAAACATTAACAGATGGGAGTCGTCTAAAGAACATGAACCCAGCTACAAAGCTAATTTAAACGCTTCCAAAACCCGGCGATTGTCGACACGTCTACGGTGGTATGTCCCTGTCACAAAGTGACTTTATTGCTGCGTTTAAGGTGGTATGTCCCTTTCACAAAGGTACCTTGTCGCTTTGTTTCAGGTGATATGTCTCTATCACAAAGTGACTTTATCGCTGCGTTTAAGGTGGTATGTCCCTTTCACAAAGGTACCTTGTCGCTTTGTTTCAGGTGATATGTCCCTATCACAAAGGTACCTTGTCGCTGCATCTAAGGTGATATTGCCCT
This sequence comes from Coleophora flavipennella, assembly GCA_947284805.1. Taxonomy (NCBI): domain Eukaryota; kingdom Metazoa; phylum Arthropoda; class Insecta; order Lepidoptera; family Coleophoridae; genus Coleophora; species Coleophora flavipennella. The sequence continues at coordinate 9,980,156 of OX369269.1, forward strand.
ATCACAAAGGTGCCTTTTCACTGCGTCTCCCCGAAGTTTGTCGTAGCGACAACGTGAAACACAACCCTGGGTACGCCGGTGCTGTGCACTATGCTCTTCCTCAAAACCTTAAACATGCATAGACTGTTGCAGGCTTCAAAGAGGAGCGTGGCACTTCGCACCTGTTGCGCATCTCACGAGGTTGTGTTACAGTTGTGTCACTATTACCATGATATTGATAATACATGGCGATAATGGCACAGCAGTTAGTCAACTTCCTGGGATGAGTAGTTGGAGCAAAGCGCCTTGCTTTTCTTTGAAGCCTTTATAAAATCTATATGTAACGAAGGTTTCAAAGAGTAGCGTAGTGCTAAGCATCTGCATATCCAAGGGTTGAGGTTTACTCACGCTGCCGGCCACCACGACAAACTTTGTGAAGAAGCAATGACAAGACCTGTAAAAAAAAACAGAAATACGTTTACGCAATTTATTAAAATTAAATATACTGTTACAATAATAGCGCACAAATCTTCACATCTAAACGGCTTTTTGTCTTCTAAAGGGCCAATTTCTTGAATAAAGTTCCACTTTTCTGCTGACCACTCGCTCCTGAAAATTAAAAAAAAAAACGGTAAGACAAATATTTCGTATAATTACTTTGAAATAATTACAGGATACAGCAAAAGTAGAGGAGCGATCACTAAAGGGGTGAAATGGGGTCTTAAAGTATTGAAAATCAAAATTTTTATGGAGCTATCTGTATCCAAAATCCATGCGAACGAAGTTATTTGAAACTCCACTATTTAAGATATATTTATAAAATGTACCATGGGCTAATTTGGTTAAAATACATGTGTTAACGTAAAGAATAAAAACATAATGAAAATTCTTTACTTACCAACAAAAGGGACTTGTCAGTTGTCGCCCACGGGTAGGCTTCCACTATCAGGTTCACTGCCTGCCTCTGACTGGTCAATGTTCTTTCCCTAATAAAAAAAATATACATTATAATATAATACAGTAAAACTGCAGTTGCAGAGGAGCACCAAGATATATTTTTCAAAATTGATCTCTAAAGATGAGAAATGGGGTCCCAAAGTATAAGAAATAGAATTTCTAAAATTATTACTAGCTCTATCATATCATCATTATATCAGCCGAAGGACGTCCACTGCTGGACATAGGTCTCCCCCAAGGATTTCCACGATGACCGGTGCTGCGCTACCCGCATCCAGCGTCATCCATCGTAAACACATAGCCGTTGGAGCAGTAAAGTTCTCGAGTGGCGACCGCGAACTGGAAAGTGTAGCGTAGGCAGACCTCCCACTCGGTGGACCGATGACCTGGAGAAGGTCGCGGGAAGCCACTGGATCACTAGCTTACTAGCTTATTTTATAGAAATGTCATCGTCATCATATTAGTCGACATACGTCCACTGCTGGACAAAGACCTTCCTAAAGGATTTCCACAACAAGTGTTCCTGGACCACTAGCATCCAGCGGCTTTCTTGCCCTTTAACAAGTCATAAAATATACCGTAACTGCTTTATCTGGTGTAAATGTGACAAATGTTAGTAAAAAAAAAACAAAATTATAATAAGTTAGTTTAATAGATGGTTGTGTTGTTGGAATGCACTGATATACGGATATTGTACTTACATGTTAGATGTTGATAGGTGCGGCAAATTTGCAGCATGGAGATCCATCTGTGAACTTTCCTACATACTCGCTATTTTCTTTTTCTTCGTAACACTAAAATAACTAGTACAACAAATAGTTGTTTGAGGGATGACTAACGAGTAACGATAGCTTGCTCACGCCCAAAGACAATGTGCCATGAGCTACACACGCCACTGTAAATATGTGTAAGCAGTGTTGCCACCACTGGTCGTCTATTTAGATTGAATTTCAAAAAAAATGTAATAAAAAAAATGTGTTTCAGTAGATTAATAGATAAGTAAGTAAGTAGATAAGTAAATATGCTTATATAAGTAAATAACAAGCATCATTTACAAAATCGATTGAAATAAGGAAAACTATAACTAAATAATATAAATATATAAAATTAGGTATTCCTACAACAGTGACTATGGAATAATAATTATGATCCTTTTACATATTATAACTTTCTGTCGAAAAATAATAACAGAGTATTCTATTCAAATCTTTCAAAAAAAGATTTCATGAGTATTTTTTCAGCACTTATAACAACAGATAGTCTATTTAATTCTCTGAACCAAAGATTACATGAGCGTTTTTTCAGCACTTTTTAGCACTACAAGATAGTGCCTCGGTTAGTATTAACTAATTTGAGATGATGAGATGATGCCAAGGGCTTACCAATTGTGAATTTAAATAAAATATACTAGGGAGATTTTTCCTTTTTTTTAATGACGTATACTGTCATTTTTGGATTTAAATAAAACCACGTAGGTATTTAAATAATATAAGAAAACCGCTCATTGCTAAATCACAAACGATGATGAGGTGAGGACGTGAAGCTAATTTGAATACAGTGAATTTTTCGATGTTTTTTTACTGATTCACTGGCGTAGTGGTTAGCACCCCTTACTTCTAGATCAAGGTTCAAGCACATATCATGTACATTTATACATAAATTTTGAGCATAATTTGTTCAAGCAATCATCATTCCAAATCTTAGAATTATGTTCCATTACACTTTTCGGGATACACGTTAGTTTAAAGGTTTTTTTGCTGGATAGATCTGATACTGGCCCTGATGCTTTGTTGTGTTCCTCCCCGTGGTCTATATTGTATATTGTTCGGAGACTTGGAAATGAAGCTGTCATACAGCTTAGGCCCGCATGCAACGGCTTATCAGGCGGAGATGTACGCGATAGTAAAATGCGCACAAGAAAACCTTCTTAGGTCCTATAAAAATAGAAACATAGTCATATGTTCGGATAGTCAGGCGGCCCTTGTGGCACTGAAATCCCATGAAATTGATTAACCCTTGAGTGCGCTGCTGCCCTCGACCAGCTGGGGAGACTAAACAAGGTCACCTTATACTGGGTGCCGGGACATAGCGGCGTCATGGATAACGAAATAGCAGATGAGTTTGCAAGAACCAGACCAGAGACACCAGCTATTGGACCTGAACCAATAGTGGAAGTGTCACGATGCACGGGAAAAATAATGCTGAAGGAATGGGCAAATGAACAGAGTAAAGCACTCTGGGCAAATTCTCCAGGCCAAAAGCATTCGAAAATGCTCATTTCTGGTTTCTCTCGGGGTTATACGTCTAGAGCACTGCAATTGCTAAAGCCTGGACTTCGAGCTCTCGTCAGAACTCTGACTAGCCACTGCAAGCTTAATAAACACCTGAATCAAATAAAGCTTGCAGTCTCAGACGAGTGCCGATTTTGCCTCGAAGAAGAGGAGACACCTCTTCACTTACTCTGTGAGTGCGAGGCACTCGTCCAAGCCAGAAGTCGCTCCCTGGGTGGGCCAATGGTAGCATCAGAGGGCATCAGAGAGCTTGATCCTTAGTTCATCGTCCAGTTCATCAGAACTATTGGCCTTGAGGAAATTATATAACAGGGTCAGTGATCACAATAGATCTTGTAGGTCGCGGTGATCCATTAGGACCCTCCCTTGGTCCTATTCCCCTCTTACTCAATAATAATAATGGGCTATATTGTACAATTTTTAAATTAAAAAATAATTAAAAATTGACAGTGTATGTTATTCAAACAAAAATCATAGTCTATATACTAACTATGCTGCTATCTAGTGGTGCAATGGAGAAGTGCTGAAAATAACAATTATCCAACTTTGCAAGCAGAAATTTATATGCAGACTGTTGTTGTCCTTTATTATTCAGTTTCATATTTCTAAATCTTTATATTTATCTTTAAAATGTATTATTCAGTTTCAATTTTCGAAAAAAAATGCTTTTCACACATAATAAATACAATTTTGAGGTACGGAACCCTATATATAGGTGGAGGACAAAAGATTTTCTGATTTCATTAATTTCAATTATTTTTTTGACATACAAAATTTTATTTTTGACACAACAAAATGCATTTATAAAACAACTTACACAACAATAAATTAAATTATAACAATATATAAATTAATACAATAACAAATAACTGGTATGCCAAAACATACAAAATTATTGACGACAAGGGTCAAAACAAATGGTTATCTACCAAACAGCCACCGTAGGATAAAAAAATCCTAAATTAGTCCAAAAAGGCTGAACTGGTAACACTAAAAAGCAAATCTTAACAATAAAAGCGCAGGCGTTCGTAGCTATAATAGCTATATATAACATTGCGACAAAGGACTTTGTAAAATGCTCAATGTTGATTTAACGTAGTCACAAAGGTCTTGTAACGCTCTGTTTTAGTATGTTTAAAGCTCAGTAATATACCTATGTAAAAAACAAAGGCCTTTGTAGATTATAATATTGACTGAGTATCAATGTAGCATTAACGAATTGTTTAAACCTACCTTGTCGACAGTACAAAACTTTGTGACACTACGTACAAGGGAACATAGACGCTATGTAAAAAGAGTTTCGACAAAGTGGATTCCAACGTAAACTTTGTGGTAAACAAACGCAAGGCTTGAAGGTAACATCTGACTTATGTTCGCATTGATGGATTGTTAACCTCCTTTTGTCGAGATGACTAAATCAGAATAAAATTCAACGCTGCGTACACAGAAAACTGGTTACACTGTTAAAGTTCGTAAAAAAATGATTCGACAAAAAAGATTGTTACGTCACGTTCGATTTTATTGAAATACACCGTTTAAAAGATATGTCAGGGTCACAAAAAATTTTCGACAAAGGGATTTACGAACTTAAACGGCTCTTTTTTTTTTGAGTGCATGAAGTCGGGTTTTTCACCAGAAAAAATCGCCTTTTATTGAGGCAAAAAATTCCCTATTTAAATAATAATATATATAGATATATATTTAATATTTAACCTATGCTCGTTCATTTTATTCTACTGATCAAACACATATATAACACTCGTTAAGTAACTTCATTTTTTAATCAGCAATTGGAATAAGTACCCCAGATCGCTTTATCACAGTATTTTGACCTGTGATGTTTGTTGTCCATCACTTTTTAACATTTAAAATATCATTTAAATATCCAGTGGGTAAAAAAAAGTGTAGACATCAGTTTCTTATTTTTTTTAACATTTTCATTTAAAAAAAAATCCTTCATTTTTTTTAACGTACTGGAAACAGTAGGAGAAAAGCTATGGGTTATTTCATAGTGATGCGATGGTACTTAGCTAATAATAACATTATAATAACACCGACAAAGACATTACGAATATTTGAGTAAAAAAATTTCATTCATTTATCTGTCACTGTGGAGTGCTGTGCTGCAGTCACAGACAGTGAGTGGGCTAACGCGTATGACTAAACTTACCTATCCGTTTTGTGACTAAACCGTCTAGACGACGATTAAAATACTACGGACCTATAGTCTTTACGATTGTTTTATTTAGCTTCAGTAACTGCAGTATAAATAGGTCGTAGGCAACAAGAGAAAAGTTGCGAGGAACCGGGATTAAATACTCTTTGCCACATGAAAATTGGCTACAACATAGAGTCGGATTTCTTAATTAGATGCAGTAAACTGACGTTTCGTCGCAAATAAATGACATATTTACGTACCTATGAAACGTCAGTTTAAGTTGAACATCGGAACAGGTGAAACTAAATAAAAGCTTGTAATAAGAGGGGTAGATGATGATGATTATTAATTATCACTATTTTTGAGAGACCATGTTTAATTATATCTAAACACCTATAAGAAAAAGCGATAAGGGATATAGTGAACCGGTCTATCGTAACGCATACATTCCCTGATACCTGGAAGGTAGCAATGGTTACTCCACTCCCTAAGAGCAGCAATATCTTTGACTTTAAAGACCTACGGCCCATCAGCATACTTCCCTGCATCTCCAAGATTGTTGAGAAAGCTGTCTGCAGCCAACTTACACTGTACTTAGAGAAATCAAATATTCTGCCCCCTTTTCAATCGGGTTTCAGAAAGATGCGAAGTACATCGACTGCTTTGATTGATGTAATTGATAATGTGTTGTCTGCACAGGATGCTGGTAGGGGCACTATTATGGTACTTTTAGATTACTCCCGTGCTTTTGATGCGATTAATATTTCTTTATTATTATCGAAGATGACTTACTATGGTTTCGATCCTAAAACAATTAAGTGGTTTGCTAGTTATCTCTGTGGACGTTCGCAGCAGGTTAAAATAACTAGAAAGGATGGTAAACCCATATTTTCTAACCCATGCCCCGTTAAGAGAGGGGTACCTCAGGGCTCGATCCTGGGACCACCTCTCTTTATACTGTATACCGCGGACGTCTGCAAGATGATCAAGCATTGTCAGTACCACATGTATGCAGACGACATACAGATATACTTCTCTTTTAAACCCTGTGACATAGACGAGGCCATAGAGAGAATCAATAACGATCTTCATAACATTTGCAGGTGGTCTGAAGAGAACACATTGGTACTAAACCCAAATAAGTCTAAGTTCATGATTTTGGGAACAAAACATCAAGTCGAAAGTATCACGAAGCAAAATCCAATTATAAATATTATGGGAGAGAATGTAGAGCGCGTCACTGAGGCCCGAAACCTGGGAATACAAATGGACGAAGGCCTTCACTTTGAGAACCACGTACTTAATATCGCTCGTAATTGTTTTTATAGATTAAAAATTCTTTATAGAATACGTGAATTTCTCAGTGTCGACCTTCGCATAAAGTTATGTGACTCACTAGTTTTATCCAGGCTGGGCTACGCAGACACGGTGTACGGACCACGCTTGCTGGCTCGAACCGAGCAAATCGTTCAAAGGGTTCAAAACGCATGCGCACGCTATTGTTTTAACATCCCACCTCGCACTCATGTCACACCAGTTTTAAATAGCGCAAATATATTAAAAATGACGCTTCGAAGAGAACTTCGGTTGGCTACTCTTATCTTCGGTATTGTGAAGTATGGGCAGCCGGAGTATCTGTTTGACAAATTTAAATGGCGATCAGAGAACACTACGAGTACGCGAGTGATCCGAGCTTCCGGCAAGGTGCTGGTTCCGTACAGGCATCGGACGGCGGCATTTCGAGGCAGTTTCCGATATACTGCTACGAAATGCTGGAACAACATACCACCATCTGTGCGGGACCTGGTGGGAATTCACGGGTTCAAATTAAGGTTTAAAAATATTCTTCTAGAATACCAAAAAACTTTGCCTGTGGGTCACCGCGTCCTTCCTACCTACCTTACAGTATAGTAAGTGAGACTTATGAGCAGGTTTAAAAAATTAAATTATATGTATATCATAAATACAATATATATTACTACAACACGGCTGACCGCATCGTGCACGCAATCGCAGCAGCCCTGGGCCACGCTGAAAATCAGCGCTGTGCTGCAGCATAAGCCGCACGCAGTATATGCTGAGCGCGGTCCGTGATTCTTGCACCACACACACACACACACACACGCACACAAACACATACACACATATCGTACTTTGATAGTTTTTTCTCTACTTGTAATATTAGGTACTGTTATTTTGTTATTGTTATCCTCTCATTTTTATTTTTTTTAAGCTGTTTATTTAATTTAATCCCAATATTATGTATGTGTGTTTGGTGACAAGGAATCAATAAATGTCTTATGTCTTATGTCTTAAAAAGTGCTATGTTTGATATAATAAACGCAATAAACATGTTATTAACATTAATACATCTTGCCAGTTTCTCACGGGTCAGTTGCACGTTTCCTGACACCTAATAAAGACTTGCTACAATCCGCAGGGACGGACTGAGGCGTGCTCTATCAATATTAGTTCATCATCATCATCAAGTCAGCTGAAAGACGTCCACTGTTAGAAAAATACAAGGATTTTCACGACGACCGGTCAATAATAGTTACTCTACTGCTATAATTAGATGTGAAACCATCCATAGTTAGAACCGTGTAACCTAGAATCATACTGGTTTAGTGGTCTAACCCACTGTACTGAATAAAGGAACACACCCAAATGTCTAGATACTACTGTTTCTTGTCTTTTTCAACCGACTTCCAAAAAGGATATCTCAATTAATGGTATCTCAATTCGACTGGTTAAAAAACCAGTAAAAATGTTTGTTACATCAGAACTTTTGGCTGGGTGAACCGATTTTAATGATTCTTTTTTTTATTTGAAAGCTAGTGCTTCCCGTGTAGTCCCATATAAATTTTTATCAAAATCGGTGTAGTACTTTATTACAAAAAAAAATATAGCAAAATTGTACTAAGTAAGTCGTTGCGACCTGTTGCGATGGAAGTCGGTTTTTTAACAATTGTTTTTAATTGTAATGTTACAAATTTATGGATCATGTTTTTACCTTACATTTTAATCTATAATTGATAAGCACTTGGAGCGGGCCTACCAATATTCCCCAATGCAATGGGGAACTGGTTACCTAATCTTCATAACGGAACATATCGAAGCTGTTAACATTTATCTTTACCAGCAAGATTTAAATATGATGGGGATGGTAGCTAGAAAATGTCCTACCACCAACCAAACCGAAACTCAAAAATAGACCCAGCCGGGCATCGAACCCGCGACCTCCTGGTGTGAAGAGAATGGACTGACCATTGGGGCGGTTAAAACGTAAGTTTTGTAATGTAAGTATCCGATTTAAAAAAAAAACAGTGTCAGGAAATTGACATCAAGACATGAGTAGAAATGTTTGATCATTTTAGACAAAAAACTCGTGCACAAGAAACGTCAAGAAATCAAGTACAACATTAAGTTAGGTATTTTTATAAATAACTACGTGCTAGTAACAAAATGAATCGCTAAAGTGAAGTGGGAGTGGGCAGGGCACATAGCTCGTAGAACAGATAACCGTTAGGGCAGTAAAGGTCTCGAGTGGCGACCGCGCACCGGTAAACGTAGCGTAGGAAGGGCTTCCAAGCGGTGAAGATAGCGGGAAGCCGCTGGATGCGGGCAGCGCAGGACCGGTCATCGTGGAAATTCTTAGGGGAGGCCTTTGTCCAGCAGTGGACGTTTTTCGGCTGATATGATGATGATGATGAACAAAAATACGGAGGTTGCTAGGTAATTAGGGTCAATACATATAAATCGCCAAGTAACTTTAAGTACATGCAAAGAAAATATGCTTCATCATCATCAATAATCATCATATCAGCCGAAATATTATATGCGAGATGGAGAAAGGCCTCCCTCAAAGATTTCCACGACTACAGGTCCTGCGCTGCCCGCATCCAGTGGCTTTCCGCGATCTTTCCACTGCGTGGGAGGCCTGCCTACACTACTTTTTCCTACTTTTTTGTCGCTCCTCTAGAACTTTACTACCCCAACGGCGATATGTTCTACGAGCTATTTACCCTGCCTACTGCCACTTCAGTTTAGCGATTCTGTGAGCTACGTCGTTCTCCTGCGGATCTAATCGTTTCTGATTCGATCACGCAGAGAAACTCCGAGCATAGCACGCTTCATTGCCCTTTAGGTGACCTTGAGTCTTCTTATGAGGCCCTTAATAAGCGACCATAGTTTAGTGGCAAGAAATAGCTATAGAGCCTCAGATGATTCTATTAGTACTACGTGTAGAGCGGGAAAGTCAAAACTTACCTTGAGCTATAAGAGCTTTAATTTTGTCAGCTGTCATCTGAAATGTAGATTTTGACGAAATCTATCATTTCTTTTTAGGAACTAGTGCTGTAGGTCCTTTAGCTTCCAAGATATAATTGTTTTAATTTTGACAGCTGCCATCTGAAATCGCTAAGTCAGCATACTCGTAGTAAGCTCTGAATACTTCCCTGTTCCGGATGTGAGGAACAACAATTTTGCTCGTATTCAGGTTGTTTGCTTCCATCGTCGTCGCCGAGACAGGCATTTGCTCGCAAGATTGGTTTGTTATATTATCGTATATGATTACTCCATATTGTCTAAGAAAAATCGTAGTAATGTCACAGATGAGATACTAGTTACTTGGTAATGGTCGGTGGATTTGACTGTTAGTTGCATTTATTTCAATCACATTTGCAGTGACACCTTCAGTAACCCGACGCAGAGAATACTGAACTTCAACATAAGCGACGAGAGTACAAAATATATTCGACATTTAGAACGCGCTATTAACATTTCATCAGCACTGAGTATATAATATGTCACCGGGATATTGTGAAAACCGCGATATTACAATCTCACTAGTTAGATTATGATATAACGGTAAATTGTGAATCGGATCACAATATCACGGTTTATTCTTGTACCTCCGAATAAAACCGATGATTTCTTCTGTTGCGAAGCATTCTACTACCCAAGGCCTAAGCTTTTTGAATGTTAAATCAATTAAACCTGACCGAACCTAACATCGCTCGCTTCGCGAGCTCATTTATTTACTGTTTTTCACTTCGCTTAGATATTGTAATGTCACTACTGAGTTTACAATGTCACTAGTGAAATTGTAAACAATATGCTACAGTTTACAATCTTTCGATAGTTCACAATCTCGCGAAATAAATTCCGTTAGATTATAATCTAACGGAATTTACAATCTAACGGTGACATAATATATACAAGTACTAACCATCAAAGGTTCGTCCACGGACGGACCCCAGGCATACCACCTCTTATCCATAAGGAATCTCCTTTTGCTCTTGGAGAGTAGAAACACATTGTTTCTACACATTAAAGCCTGTTGTTATTACTAGATGGCAGTCGTTAGACGTGTCAGACAGAGCACTTCTAGGCTTGGAGACTTCTGATGACAGTACGCCAGTAGCTCTACAACCTCCATTAATCCAGACTTGACCCCCATGCATGGAGTATGGACTACCTTTCCCTTGGTTGTTGACGCTAGCCGGAGACAGTTCAGCCACCTCAACAGGGTGTCAATCAATGGTAGTCAAGATGAAAATTTTACGACCTAAGTAGGTCTTTAAAATACCCCAAGTTTATTCATCATAATATCAGCCGAAAGACGCTCACTGCTGGACAAAGGCCTCAAGTCTTCATCATAATATCAGCCGAAAGATACTCACTGCTGGATAAAGGCTTCAAGTCTTCATCATAATATCAGCCGAAAGACGCTTACTGCTGGACAAAGGCCTCAAGCCTTCATCATAATATCAGCCAAAAGATGCTCACAGCTGGACAAAGGCCTCCCTCAAGGACTTTCAAACAACAAATCTGCACTAAACGCATCCAGCGGCTTCTCTCGACCATCACCAGGTGGAAGGTGTGTCTCGCTACGTCTTCCTGCGCACGGGCGCCACTCGAAGACTAACTAATTCTATTCATGCAAAAGTTGCATTTTAGTTAAAGCCGTTTAAGAAAAGCTATTTTTTACTCGACTATTTTTCGTTTGTTTCTAAGCAGGTAATCATAACATAAATCTCTCAAGGGTTTACACAAAAAATAATATGATAATAACTTTAGGAATAATTGAGAAATTAAAAACCTGACTGCGTAAAAATGTATCCTATGTCACTCACAGGATTATGACGATTCTAACGATACCTCGCACTCCAAAATCCATCAAGCCGTTAAGGCTACAGGGCGTGCTAAAGAAACATACATACATACACTCGAAAAACATAACCCTCCTTATGGCGCAGCCGGTTAAAAAATAACTTAGTATGACACAACGCCAATGACCTTGAAAACAATCATAATCCAACGTACCCAATCCGTTCAGCTTCAGTAGACAGACATTTAAGATTTTAAGTTCAAGTGAGCGTGGGCAAAGTATATTATACTCGTATATTAGTAATAATATACAGTATGGACACTCCCTGCCGCTCTCTAGATTGCGACCTCACCCCCTCGTCACCCAGATTGATACAGAATGGTTACAGTTTGGTTGTCGAACATATAGGATTACGCCGCCATTTTGTTTGTTCCGTCATTCCTTTTTTTAAATGTCATTTCTGGCCCGTTGTATGAAGTGTCCAGGGTAGGGCATGGGCGAAGACTGTGACATCTATCCATAGCATAATCCATACAATAAAATCTTATTTGAATACTATCTTTTTTGGCTTCGCCCGCGAGGACATCGTTGTATGACTGTACTCGAGGGTGAGTATTTTCACGGGATAAAAAGTAGCATATGTCCTTCACCGTGGTACAGGCTACCTGCATACCCAATTTCATCATGATTGGTCAAGGTGATGCGGGCAGCGCAGGACCGGTAGTCGTGGAAATTCTTGGAGGAGGCCTTTGTCCAGTAGTGGACGTCTTTCGCTTGATATGATGATGATGATGAAACATTAAGCGATAATACGGAACTGTGCGATTTTACTTGAAATTAATACTGAAATAACCTTGATTTATTGTTAGTAGGTATTTTATCTATATTATTAAGACTCAACGGTCTATTCAACTGTCATTCCAAGTGTATTTTAATCATCAGCACTTTATGAGACTTCAAGGTTATCAAGAACGATTCAACGCACCAAATATGGTTCACGATGACAAGGACACATTGAAGTAAATAAACACGTAAGAAACACAACTCAACAGAGTAGAAAACAAGACAAAAAATTCAAGAAACCAGTACAGTAGTTTAACTGTCTGATTTGAGGTTGCCAGATGTTCGAGATTTGTTCGGGTTCTCCCGATTTTTTATATGATTTTCAGACTACCCCAGAAAAATACTAAATCTCCCGAAACACAGCTTAATGTAAAGTTTATGAACACACTTAAATATGCTGCGCAAAATCCACTTAAAACTCTCAAAGAAATGGGCATAAAGTGACGTTACATCACTTTTTTTTAATCAGCTCGTTTCGTTTCTCACTTTTTCTGTACACCTATTTCCTTTCCGGCCTTATATAATGTGGATACACATGAAATAAGAAAAAATGTTTCTGGTATGTAATGGAGATCATGTATTGTGAATACTGACCGTAATTCTGAAGTATAGGCAGGCCTGTCGCACTCCGCGTTGTAGGCATGAAAATGTACCTAAGCCACGCTCTACGCCGCGCGGGCATCCTGAATGGGGCAAATTCAGTGGTCAGATGAGACAAGACTTGCGCGATAGAAAGATAGGCAACTTGTAGGTGAATATAACTGTAGATAATTAACGCAGTGCGACCTGAATTTGCACTTTATTGTGTCGTAGCAAGAGTTGCCATTCATTCAAATGATTTTGCGGAGTTAACCTTCTTTTACGTAGTAAATAGTCTTTATTCTTTGGTTTAGGTTAAATTTTAGACGAAATTGCCCCCCTTTCCTCCCCTCCGAATGAAATCCTGAAATGGATCTACGCCTACGTATATTTTGATGTGAGATAAGGGATTTAAGATATTTTCTTACCCCCAATAGTAAAGGTAAAATATTATTTCTCCCGATAACAACCCCAAAATCCCGACATTTTTTTCGAGATACTTTAGTTTTAAGATCTGGCAACCCTGGTCTGATTGTAAGTTTTTGTTCGCTTTCATGGTTTGATGATCATCGCGTTAGATATCTACCTATTAAGTGTAGTTTAGGTAGTATCATGGTACTGGGACAAAAAAATGTCTAGAATTCTGTCAAAGCTATGTTCCAAAGAGTGATCAACTGGGACAGCAATCATGATTTTAGGCATTTAGATTTACCTATTCCTTTTACAGCTATAAGAACATATTTTTATTTGGGTTACTTTATGAAACGTAAAAACGAATAGTTACCTAAGTAGACAACAAAGGTGTTGAAAGTTTTAAGACGTGATAACTTTTAATAGTTGGCTGTTAAACTTACAAGTTTTTACGAGTAAGTAATATGCGCAAACTATAATTAATGACATCTCAGACCGTCTGTTAAGTTTAACAAACGTAAGGACGTATTATTAATTAACTTTTCTTGGCACATGGCGACGGAATTTTGAAAGTTCCACAGCAATTCCCTAGGAAAATGTCTGAGAAAATTAAAAAAAAACATTGGTTTCTAATTTTTGAGTCAAAAATTAGTAAATACAAACATTTGCAATAGAAAATGGCGATGAGTGTTAAGATGGATAAGAAAGTGTTAAGAATGTTAAGTCGTTAAGTTCCTACAAAAATCACACGTTTGTAAACTTCATAACCTCTTATGCAATTCAGTTCTATATATTTTTTATTCTAATCATTCTACGATTCACCTGGGTATAGTCACCAACAAGGCCTTTAATCTGCATGTGTCGGATGGTTCAAACAAAAAGACGCAAAGCTGATGTTTCGTGGATATGACACCTTATTAAGTGGCTCTACTAATTCCTCATCACCCTAACATAAAGTTAGTTAAAGCACCCGACACCGCCTATAAACAGAACAACTTGCTGGCGACTTTCATTAACTTATTAACTTGACTCAAGGCGGTGTTACTTTCCTTTCCTCCCAGTTTTCTACCACGATATCGTGTTCTACTCTACGTTTGTAGTATTAGCAACTAAGAACATAAAAGAAGTTTTGTAAATTGTTGGAGCTCAAGATACTGTACAACCAAATGTACGTAAATAGCTCTTTGTTTGATTATGTCATATTCCTCTGAAATGTTGCTGCAGTGAGAAAAAGACAGATACAGTGTAATTTTAATACAATTTGTTTTATGTGAATCATTTCAAGGCGAGAGTGAATAGGCATTATTAGGGTTTGCGTATACCATCCTCGACTACATCGTCACTTACCATCAGGTGAGATGTAGTCAAACGCACTAAAATTTTTAATTTTTAAAAAATAATCAAATATTTTATACCTCAAGATTACAGACATTTATAAGTCTTGAATTTATTATTATTATTGTTATTTTATTCCACAATTAATATTCGTTACATTTTGTGTAACTTTTTGTAGACAAATTACACTGCTCTCGAATATATTCACATTTCTTAAATTGCACCGACGACCTGGTGAAGATCGCGGGAAGCCGATGGATGGCCCTATAAATGGCATAAATAACAGCGTTACTGCGTCACACTGTGTAGTCTATTCTGTTGTCTTCGAAAAGTTCGCAGTTAGACTGCCAACGGAACCCTAAACAAATCTAGAAATGACATGAGAAAAATATAAATATTATATTTTAAAAAAAAGTACAATTTGTAAGCTCGTATTGGAAACATAAAAAATATTAAAAATTAGTTTATTTGCAGGGTCATTCATCACATCGTTTTTTGGCTAATAATTTATACTCTTCTAGTATAAGTTCAGAAAATAACTGGCTACTTGACTTCAGTAGATTTGAATCTACTTAAATGTTTCAATTAAATTTTATGTTGAATCGTGCGACGGAAAAACGATTAAGTGCGTTAAATAATACATTGTACAGGCACGCAGTGCATACTTTTTCGCGAAGCCTTGACCGTCTGTCGTAGTCACACAAATCAACAATATACAGGGTGTAACAAAATTGGTGTATATACCGTTAACTGGGGCTTCTACTCATCAAACTACACATATATACACTCATCATATCAGCTCATATACGCCCCCACCGAGGCGCCCGAGCCTACCCTGAATTAGGACGATCGGGCCCTAGTCGACCACGCGGTCCCAGTGCGGGTTGGTCGACTTCACGCACAACTTTCGAATTTCTTCGCAGGCTTGTGCAGGTTTCCTCACGATGTTTTCCTTCACCGTAAGAGCATCGGATAAACGTACATATGAAAGCTAAATTCGAAATAACATTGGTACGTGGCAGGATTCGAAACACGACCTCCCGGACAGGAGGCGGCGGCCCTAGCCGTTACGCCACCGGCGCTCTACGCGACACACACTCACACATACATTTTTTTTTTGTTTTTTTAGACTCTGTAGTATAAGGCAGTCAATCCCAATCAAAATCTCAACTTCAATTTTTTTTGCCATCACAATACTATCTCCACTCCTTCGTCGCTCGAAAGTAAAAATGAAATGAAGGCGAAAATTACATTTACGGAACGCGATGTGAATTTTGAATACATAAATGATGTAATTTTCTGCGTTTCCCTGTTGAGTGGCGGGAAAAGCCACGCTACAATGCCCGTTTATTTTTATATTTTTTCGTTTCCACGTTTTCATCGCTAAAGCGAACGATACAAGGAAATCAAATTAAAAATTATGACGTTTGTTTTGATGAGGTGTCCATACACTCAAACACGACATATATCAAGTTAATTTATTTTTCAATATGGCGCACTTTCAGAGGCTATAATTGTAATTCGAAAATTTAATTTTTGCACAGGCATTTTAATTTTACGCTTCCGTGACTTTCTTTTACGAGTTCGATCATTACTTTTGCAGTTTACTTTAAAATGTATAAGTCAATTTAAAAAGTTTATCAAAGAGTTTTCATACATAGAATAAAATCGGATAGATTTTATACGAGGAAAACTGAATGACTCCGTACGTTTTAGCATTGAATTCTCAAAATTCTTTTAAATGGCTCTTTATTATTTTTAATTACTAGTTTTATTTTAATTACTTCCACATCAACATTGTCTAAACTCGAATAGGCTGTATACGCACGCGTACGAGCCCGTTGCCTAGTTTAGTTGTAAAAAAAGTCCAGTTGCAAAAACGCGCTATTTTCGAATTACCTAATTTATTCAAACGTAACGTTATATGTTGAAATAAACTGAATTAATTATTTGATAATTTTTTTACTAATATTGAAATACGTATTGAAAAACGTCATGTGATACACGGGTGTGTAGGTTATTGCAAACGTAACTATTCATTTCCAGTTTTAAGTTAAGAGCGTATTCACAAAATCGTTTCCCAAATTAAAATTACTCCTGAAAACTTTGTACACATTAGCAAAATACGAAATTCTAGTTCGTGGATAGATTACATTTAAAAAAAGACGTGTGGCACTCGGGGACTGCCGCGGTAAAGCTATTGCATAGCATTTTGTATCAACTTATGCAATTATAATTATTTATTTATTTTATTCATGCAGTATTTCTTTTTCTTTGATATTAATTCAAGTTACACTTTTTGAGCGTGGTGACCGATAAGAAAACAATTTTTTCTTTTAATAAATAAATAACAATATTTAGAAGTGATTATCGAATTTCGCGCGATGTACATTTATATAGATATAATATCATATATACTTTCTCTGCGCGGCATTCATGTGCATTATCTATACACCAAAAACAAAGGTACTGAATAGTACACGTGCGTGGTTTGATGGTTTCTGTTATATACATAATGAAGAATGAATTTATTTAAATATTTATTTATTTAATTTATCTAAATTGAGAATTTAAACTATACGCGTGTGTGTGTTTGTGTGTATAAAAGAGGGCTACTTTTAATATCGCTCATTTTAATATCAAAAATTTAGGTCACCTTTATAGCAGTATTATATTTTCAATTCAAAATTAATACTGCATTTGTGATAATAATAAAATGTATGTATATAGAGTACTCACTCATTTTCTTTCACTATTTTTTCGTGACTTTCTTCATTAATAATAAATGCACTTTGTTCATTCATATTTATTATTTATTTTCGCTTAACCGCGCTTTTATTACTTTCTTCATTAATAATAAATGCACTTTGTTCATTCATATTTATTATTTATTTTCGCTTAACCGCGCTTTTTTACATCTTTGTTTTTTTTAAGCAATGGTAGTTGGAACTATACAGCCAAATATGGAATAAAATCTTTTTGTACTTTTTTTTTAAGCAATGGTAGTTGGAACTATACAGCCAAATATGGAATAAAATCTTTTTGTACCTATCTCTATAAATACAAACAGCTGTGTCTTAAATAAAATCTTTTTGCATTTGATAAATAAAAAATAATCAAATCTTTTTTGTCATATGGAGGTATATACAGTTTATGAAAAGAGTTTTATTATTCTCCGAAAATGATCAAATCTTCTTATATGTTTGTTTTGACAACCGATATTGTTGCCATGGCAACCGAGCGTCAGGTTTTTCTTCGTTACGGAATTTCTGGATTCGGTCCCCGCGCTCAAAGCCTGCGATAAAATCTATGCAATAGCTTAAAAAAAACGAGACCTATAGTACTCGCATATGATGTGTAACATGTGACAAAATACTTATGAAATTAATTAATTATCGGGTCGTACATTCATCACGGGCCGACCCTTCGAATAGTAGTATGTCATCTTTGCCTTTGCCATCACACTAGGCGGAATGGCTATGACAACCTTAGTTTTCGAGAATTAAAAAACGTTCGCATTTCCTGTTACACATTTTCGTCCCATTTCACGAAATCACTCCCACAAATGGCAGGAAAGCGAGAGCAAAGATGTTACACATCAAAAAATGTGTGGTCACTAAATAATATTCAACTAAGGTTTTCATAGTCAAAATTTGCTTATATTTTTTTTCTTGTTTTTTAATTTCGAAAATGTTATCTGTCGACAAACTAGAATTTCGTGACTTGCTTATGTGTATAAAGTTTCATTATAGAATTCATTTAAGAAGTAGTAATTTTATGTTTGTATGGGAAACGATTTTGTGAATACGTACGCTATGAAGTCTCAACTTGTACATACTTACGTCACACCCCGGACACTGCATACAAATGGTCGTGAAATGACACGGCGAAATCTTATACGTACGAGAACCATACTGTAACCAATCTGTATCAATCTGGGTGACGAGGGGGTGAGGTCGCAATCTAGAGAGAACGGCAGGGAGTGTCCATACTGTATTTTAGTACTATTATATATACTTTGCTCACGTTTGGTTTACTTTTCAGGCGCGATACGATTGCCTGAAGGCTGTGCAACAGTCAAATTTTATTTGTTTTTTTATATTATTAATTTTTTTTAAATTTTCAATTGGTTAGCCCTTATCATCATCTCAGCTGATGGTAAGTGACAATGATGCCGAAGATGAAAGCGGGCTTATCAAGACTCCCCAACGCAATGGGGAACTGGTTATCTTATCTTCAAGCCGGAACACATGAATGCTGTTAACACTGATGTTTGGCGGCAAGACTTAGATAAGATGGTGGTAGCTAGCCAGGCGGGCTTAGAAAATGCCCTACCACCAACCAAACCGAGTCTTACAAGTTGACCCCACCGGGAATCAAACCCGCGACCTCCTGGTGTGGAGCGAATAAACTAACCATTACCCCACGGAGGCAGTTAAAGTATTTAAAATCGACCTTGCTCAAGCCACCAATACTTCTTGTGTCTTGACAGTTGTAATTGGACGATGCGATGGTTTGAAGGTCTGCCAGATACACAAGCAGCCAGCATCAGCTCATTCTGTGTATAATATGTGGCCTTCCGGCATTTGCTATGACATAATATGAAGTGTTAAAATTGGGGTTTTGAAACAAATTGTCATTAAATATCTCTTCACAATATATTAAGAATTATTCAACGAACACAGACTAAGAATAAAGAGAACGGTAAGAATTAAAGATACAGAGAGTAAAAAATAAACCTAAAATAATATTCGAAAAACGTAATAACTTTTTGGTACAAGATTTTAATTGAAAGGAGATTTTATGTAAAAAAAGCAGAATGCTCAGTATGCCAAATCCTACTAAATCCTACTAATTATAAACGCGAAAGTTTGTAAGAATGAATGGATGTATGTTTATTACTCTTTTACGCAAAAACTATAAAACGGATCTGGCTGAAATTTGGTAGGTAGATAGATTAGGATCTGGACTAACACATAGGCTACTTTTTTTGACGCTCGCACACTGCGCACCCTCGAAAAGTCATAGAAACGTTATCCACGCGGGTGAAGCCGTGGGAAACAACTATTATGAATATGAATAAACCACAGCGTGCACAGTTTAAGAATAAGAATATTTTCAACCGACTTCAAAAAGGAGGAGGTTCTCAATTCGATTGTATGTTTTTTTGTATGTTTGTTACGCGATATCTCCGCCGATTGTGAACCGATTTTCAAAATTCTTTTTTTATTCGAAAGAGTATATACTCCCGATGGGGTCCCATTGTCACCAATTGGAGGATAATTCTTCAAATATTTTACGTAGGTATGTATAGACCGATAGTTGTATTCTTTCAGATTATTTAGATGAGCTGATGATGGAAGATTTAATTCCTTAACTTTCATGCTGTTGAGATGATGGTGGAAGCTGCAGGAATCTGTATCTATTAATGAAACACATGCATTTTGATTTGATGGTTTCTATTACCGAGTAGGTGATTGAGTTTAATGTTGTTAGATAGATAGCAATATCACTAAAAATAAAGAAAATAAAAATAAAAGTTTAAAAAACTAAAAACCGACTTCAAAATTAAATTCACTTAAAAGTATGAAATAATATTATTATACTTAGATACACGACATTAACCAACAATAACGAAATCAAAGGTGGGTACGAATTAAATTATGGGCCTAAAGTTTTTTTGAGGTCGGTGTCAGCAATGCCATAAGTAAAATGTGAGTAGCTGTGTGCTGGTACCGACCTTAAAAATAAATTTATGCCCATAATTTAATTCGTAACCACCTTTGAATTCGTTATTGTTAGTTAATGTTGTGTATCTAAGTTTATTCATTACAGCTCATATACGTCCCCACCGAGGGGCTCGAGCCTACCCTGAATCAGGGCGATTAGGCCTTAGTCGACCACGCGGGCCCAGTGCGGGTTGGTCGACTTCACACACAACCTTCGAGTTTCTTCGCAGGCGTGTGCAGGTTTCCTCACGATGTTTTCCTTCACCGTTAAAGCAATCGGTAAGTATGTACGTAAGTTTTTGAAAAACTCATTGGTACATTGGCCGTCCAGATTTGAACCTGGTACCTCTGGTTGGATGGACCGAGTCGTTACCGGTTGAGCCACCGACGCTTTTTGTATCTAAGTACAATAATATTATTTCATACTTTTGAGTGAATTTAATTTTGAAGTCGGTTTTTGGTTTTTTTAACTTTAATTTTTTTATCACGCTTTTATTAGCTTCACCTGTATGTATGTATGTTTGTAACGGACTCTTTTGCACTCGATTTCGACCCACTTTAAACGGACAGATTTAATTCAAACTTTGTACAATTATTAATAATATTATATAATCAGTGACAATACTATAATTTCGTAAGTTTATCTCATTATCTTGAACTAAAAATTGAAAAATAAACATATTTAAAAAAAACTAAAAAACACGCTTTTAAACCACATCAAACTTAAAAGTGAAAAATTATTCTTAATATAAGCTGAAAACAATAATGAACGAAAAATACTAGTATTATTGTGAAAAAAGCGTGGGGCGCTTTGTGCCATATTTTTCGTATATCGAGCAACCAACGCTTTTTTCACAATAATACTAGTATTTTTCGTTCATTATTGTTTTCGGATTATAATAAGAACAATTTTTCACTTTTAAGTTTGATGTGGTTCAAAAGCGTGTTTTTATATATTTTTTTTAACTATTTTTATCATTGATTTATACATTGAGTGGTATTTCCCAAAATTCTATTCTTCGTCTATCGTATCGACGACAAGTCGAATCTCTCCTGCCCAGTATGTGGCCACCCTAACGGCGCGAACAAAACAACAATTATTCTTGCAATTCTATTGAAAACAAAAGACGATCCTGGGACCTTGGAATCAAAGTTAGTAATCAGATCCATTTCAAAATACTCACAAAATCTATTGTTACCGGGAATACGGCTTCATACCAGCACATGATTTTAAGAAGTCGCTCTTAAATCGTTTGCAAGATTTGACCGAAACAAATTATCTCACATAAGTAAATTAATACATACATACATACAACTATATCAAGTTTAAATAAAAGCTTTTATTAAAGATCTGGGAAACTGCGAGTCAATCTCGCACACTAAGGATTCCGTACCAAAAAAAAACAATTTTCATCTACAGCGCCATCTACAGATATGTATAGGTAAAGGGGAACTAATTGCTGTTGTTGTATTACTACGTAAATTAACTATGTAGAAGATACTACTAGATCCCACTAGGTGTCGCTATAGTTTCCAAACAATCAGGACTTTGTAAATTTCATTTTTCCTGTAAGAACGGAAGGACTTTAAAATTTTTCATAGATTTTTTTGTAATCTATGCATTTAACCATACTGTAATTTAGGCCCGGTAGGCCTAAAAATTAAGGTAGGTTAAAATTTAGGGCCCAGTAGTATCGGAGATAAGGGGGGGGGACTAACTTCGAAACTGTTATAATTTCTAAAAAAGCATACTTGAGATTCTCACAACAAGCACTACTTTTCATATATCACACTATATACATAGTTTGAAACACTTTGTTAAATATTTTGTAATTTACCCCCTAAAAGTAGCCCCCATGTTTAAAATTAATTTGTTCACGTTACATGTCCGTCTTTGGGTCACCGAAATGCATATGTGTACCAAATTTCAACTCAACCGGTCCAGTAGTTTCGGCTGTGACAGACGGACGGACAGACAGACACACGAGTGATGCTATAAGGGTTTTTTTTCCTTTAGTGGTATGGAACCCTAAAAACCGCGACTACCTCACATTCGGTAAGGCAAATAAACACGAATTAATCGGATGGTACAGAAGAAACCGATGCTAACTCGCTAACTTTGTTGGGAAGTTCAAATAGTTGTTTTGCAAATTAAGCATAGGTTTCTTGGGGAAGTTTGTCCAGTGTCATAAGAAGAAGACATCTATGTATATAAAAATGAATCCCTATTTCCCTTGGTCACGGCATCACGCCTGAACGGCTGGACCGATTTCACTAGATCTTTTTTTTTCGAGTTCGTTATTGTCAGGAGAAGGTTCTTATGTAGAGTAGGGTAGGGTAGTGTAGTGTAGTGTAGTGTAGAGTAGGGTTGGGTAGTGTACTGTAGTGTAAGGTGGTACGAAGTTCGCCGGGAATACTAGTAGTAAATATTTTTGAGGTATTTCAGAAATACACTGTGTACTTGTACATCATAGAAGTGGTCGTGGTTTAGCGATTACAAGCACAGTCTTTTATTTTTTTATTTTATTTTATTTGAAGTGATAACTACTTTAGGCGCGTTGGGCATTTTTTGAGATGGGAAAAACCATTGAACTCGCGACACTGTTACCGTTATCTTGCCGGAACCGACACCTTACCAGGAACACTCTCAGGGTCAAAACAAAGCACGCTAAGCAAAGCTTTTTTTCAAAATTAAAAGTTTCACGTAAACTCAATGTGTCTCACCACTACTCTGAAGGTTGGAGACCTACACTCGAAGTTGTTGACGAATGTGTATACCTGGGACAAACAGTCCAGCTAGGTAAGTCCAATTACAAGAAAGAGATCAATATCCAACTCGGCGGGACAGCGTTCAGGAAGCTTTGTAATATCTTTACGTCCCAAATACCGCAGTGTCTCAAGACTGATAATGACATACGGAACTGAGACATGGTCGCTTACTGGCCTCATAAGAAGGCTCAGGCTCAAGGTCACCCAAAGGACAATGGAGCGAGCTATGCCCGGAATTTCCCTTCGCGATCTAATCAGAAATAAGGAGATTCGTAGGAGAACCAAAGTAACGGACAAAGTTCACAGAATCACTAAACTGAAATGTCAGTGGGCAGGGCACAGAGCTCGTAGAAGAGATCGCCCTTGGGGCAGTAAAGTTCTCGAGTGGCAACTGCGCACCGGAAGACGTAGCGTAGGAAGGCCTCCCACGGGGTGTACCGACGACCTGGTGAAGGTCAAGGTTACTCGAAACCTGTATGTACACTGTACACGCACAAATAGACATAAAAACTAAAATAGTTTTAATCGATAGTTTTTGCTAACACGTCTTCGAAGACACGCACACACATAAACACACCGATACTACACACATGTTTCAAAAAATGGCTTCAACCCTTTGACCAATATAACAGGTATGGACCAGCCTACGCGTACAGCGGTGTTGATGCCCGCAGAACGAGTATATTCGATCATTGTGCCTCAGTCGATCAGTATTCCTCAAATGGGTTAATGGTCGAAATTAGTAAAATTTATTATCTCATTTGTGCTACATTCCGAGTACGTCTCTTATTTCTGTCATTGTTTATATTTGATCGAGATTCTGTAGACTATAGTGGAGTGAGTGTGTGTTTGCGCATAGTTGTATTTGACTCATTTTTTATGAGATTAATGTCCATATATTAATCCTATCCGGGCCGGTCCATTATATTTGGTCGAAGCTTTAACCTGAAAGTTCGCAAAATTCCATCTAAACCTCATAAAGTTGTTCTTTGCTTCTGCTCTGTGGTTGTTATATTGATGGGTCTATTAAAAAGAGCGGTTCCAAGATTTGTCTTATAGTAACCTAACAACTTTAGTTAAAAATTAAAAACTCAACGACATAAAAACATTTTCTTTCTTTTTGGGCAGTCGGGTAAAAAGATCTGAAAGACGTTCTAATTCTACGGACCAGTGTATGGAGTATAGGTACAATTCACGGCGTTTAAGTTGACCACTGATGGCAGTCATGTCAGTCAATGGCATAGTCTGATGCAATTCCTGAGGGCACTGAAAAAACACTCTTTTTTTCTTTTATTTTTTTTTGTGATTTTTTGCACAGATATTTTGGTGAGGGGGTGGGACTCACCCTCAAAGACAATCATAAAATCGATCTCCACGCGGGTGAAGCCGCGGGCAAAAGCTAGTTATAAATATGAAAATGTATTTTGTTTGTTTGTTACTTTTTCACGCTTCAACAACTCCATCAATCTTGATGAAATTTTGCAAGTAGGTAGTCTGTCCACTGGGAAGGACATAGGCTACTTTTTATCTCGTTTATTGAAAGTATAGTCTGATGCAGTTCCTGAGGGAACGGAAAAAAAACTTTTATTTGGTTGATTTCCTTAACATCGCAACGGAACAATCTCTCTCGTACCAGACACGCGTAAACTTTCAGGTTTATGATAAAGCGTTCCCACTCACCGACAGCAAGGTCATATAGTGAGGGCTGCTATTCCTGCCAACGCCGTGACCAACTACGGTAGGTCTTGCCTCCCAGACGCTTGTCCTGGTACTCTGCAAGGCGAGTGCCTCGTGGCAGAGAACCACTACCTACAGTCCAGGTAGGTCCCGGAGCTGTATGCACGCTCACCTCCCGCGGCTTTCGCAACGGAACAATGGATTGGTGTGATTATTTGCACAGAGATAGTTGAGAGGGTGGAAAATGATAAAATTTACTAATTAGCATAATCTGACATAGTTCCCGAGGCATCTGGGGAAATTTCCGTGCTCGCGCACGTTAGCGTCACAAAGGAGCAACGGATTGAAGTGATTTTTTTGTATAGATTGAGGGGGTGGGAAATGACCGACTGCTAATTAGAGTAGCCCGATATATAGTCTCCGAGAGATCTGGACAAAACTCATTGCGGCTCGCTCACCTAACCTAACCCTCAAAGAAAATCATAATAAAAACGATGTCCACTTGGACTAAGCCGCGGGTAAAAGTTAGTTGTTAATAAACGATGAGAGAGCTTCGAAACTAAAGCCAGAATTAACAAATATCATACAAGTCATTTCGCCCTTGACTGGTAACAAACACGCTTCGACTTGGCACAGTATTACGATATGGCTAACAGTAGCGCAACGCCTTTGATGTCGCACGATGCCGCCACGGCGTAGGTACTAGTAGTACTAGCCTGTAGCACATTTGAGATACTAGTTACTTTGTACCTGTAGCCAGCCTGGCAAAATCGCGGAATTTGCCAAGCTGTGCCCCGACGCCCGCTGCCACACAAGTACCCTTCCGTTGCTCTGCGTATCTGAATGTACATTCGTTTCACTACTGTAAGCCGCTATATTGTAATACTGTGGACTTGGATACCCATCCAAAGTTCAGTAAGTACTTTACTGCATATTAAAACAGGTGTTCCGATGTAGGTGAAGGTTGAAACGAAATAAACAAATCGATATGAGTGCGCGGACAAGTTCCGCCGACGGATGACCACGCTCGGCGGACAGGCGGAATTGACCATTGACCTTAAAAGATTCTAACATTGTTTAGAAAAAACTGGCCAAGTTCGAGTCAGACTAGCGCAAAGTAGAGTTTCATCACACCCCGGACACTTCATACAACGGGCGCGAAATGACATTTCTAAATACAAATGACGAAACAAATGAAATCACGTCGATATTTATTACGTTCGAGAACCAAACTTAAACCAATATGTATCAATCTGGGTGACGAGGGGGTGAGATCGGAATCCAGAGAGCGCCAGGAAGTGTCTATACTGTATGTTAGTACTAATATGTATACTTTGGTCACAGATGAGATACTAGTTACTTCTTTGGTTTCTTAGTCTTCTCAAAAAATAAATGTTCATTTTAAGACACGAAATTGTATTTGCAATAGGTAATACAACATTTTATATGGAAAATCTATGAACTTTTTACAAATCCAAGTGCACATCTTAAGTTAGTCGTATATTACTCATAAACTAAGAAAGCCTACTTAGCCGTGATAGTTTTCCTTTTAAATTGATTTTATGACCTACTATTTAAATTTTTTTTAGATGTCCTGAAATATCGGTAGAATCTAACAAAAATTAGCACTTTAGAAATGGTAGTTTTCAAATACATATTTCACTATACCCAACACGATGGAGTATTTCACCCTAAAAAAAATATTTTCAAGTTTTTATTTTACCATTTTGTCGGTTTGATTAAAATGTATTGTTACAAATCATTTGTAAAGTTTTAAAACAAGAACCTAGTATGTATTATGTTCCTATGAATATTTTCAGAGTTGCCAGTATTAGTCATTACTGAATTTGCGCTTATGGCGCAACGTTTTGTGAAACAGCTGAGTGGAAAAGGTTGCGGGTTAGGGAAGTAACTAGTATCTCATCTGTGGTTAGGGTTAATGCTGGCAGCACAGGCAGAATGCGATCAGGTTAGTTAAACTGAAGGCCGCGCTCACGAGTATTTATGACTATTTTAATTGTTTTACGTAAATCTCTAATGTATGGGTTAAGACTCATAACTATTTCAGTGTCACTCTAATGAATTTGTTTTAAGTGATTCTCAAAGTGTACAAACTAATTGTGTAATGAGTATTAGAAGAATATAAAGGACTAGTACCTACGTGTGTAAATTATCTAGCAGTTTTAATTACCTATCATCATCATCATTACAGCTCATATACGTCCCCACCGAGGGGCTCGAGCCTACCCTGAATCTGGGCGATTAGGCCTTAGTCGACCACGCGGGCCCAGTGCGGGTTGGTCGACTTCACACACAACCTTCGAGTTTCTTCGCAGGCGTGTGCAGGTTTCCTCACGATGTTTTCCTTCACCGTTAAAGCAATCGGTAAGTATGTACGTAAGTTTTTGAAAAACCTATTGATACATTGGCCGTCCAGATTTGAACCCGGTACCTCTGGTTAGATGGACCGAGTCGTTACCGGTTGAGCCACCGACGCTTGTAATTACCTATACCTGAAGAAAATCTTTCTGAATTAAGGCGACCGTCTTAGTATCATGATATCATCATGATATCTGCCGAAAGACGTCCACTGCTGGACAAAGGCCTTCCCCAAGGATTTCCTATTGTTTTTAGTTCATTCATTCATTCAATCAATCATTCTACAACTAATACTTATCATATCAAAAAGAAGATAGAATAAACAGCATGGCGCAGCAATTTCCTTTGGTAAACACAATATTTACATCGTGTTTGGATGGATTCAAAGATAGATATTCAAACACCCCAGGATATGTTTCATAAGGATTTTTTTATTTGTTATCGAAATATGCGGTTCCGAGATTGCGTCCGTCTGATCCGATACGTTATAGACAAAAGTATATAACGTAGTCAATCTTTTTTTTTTCAACCTACTTTAATATCTTCTTTTTGTCTATTTCTACTTTTTGTTATTTGTTTGTTTTCATCAAATTGTCCTTCGTATTCCCCATCGTCATCATCGATACTTTGATTCTCCTGTCTTTATTTTTTATCATCACTGTTCTGTTTTATTAATTTTATTGACCATTTTTATTAGTTTTTACTTCATTGAACCAAAGTGTTGGTGGTTAAATCATATTTTAATTTAATTTGTGGGTCCCTGCCCTTCCCTCCATAACTTTTTTTAACCGACTTAAAAAAAGAAGCAGGTTCTATGTTCGACTGTATATATTTTTTTCATGCATGTTCACCAATTTCTCCGTCAATTGTGGACGAAAAAGCATATTCCCGAGGGGGTCCCACCAAGCCAGCCAGGATCTGATGATGGGATCCCAGGGAAATCGAGGACAACCTTCAAATTTTATAAGCACTTATAAAGTAATATTTTTAATTCTTTGCCTTATCCTACTATTCTCATCGTGCGTGCAACGGCGCAGACGGAGGGTGCGTCCGACGTCGCAAGTATATCCGAGCATCGGATAAAAATACTGAATTTCGTAGCTTTTTTTATTATCATTTATTTAGTAGGTTCAATCCCAATGCGTGAGATTAGATAAAGTAGTGTATGAAACTGCACATATAACAAGGTATTAAAACACTCGCATTACATTATTAAACTTTTTGATTTGCCACCATAGTAAAAAATCACTCGTTATTTTTTACTCACAAATTTCTCTAACGGTTGTGATGAAACTCGCTACGTTACTATAACTTTAAATGTCCTACAGCACGTGGTAGTTTGTTACTTTACCTACGTTTTGTATTTTTTCTCATAAATGGCTATAAGGATTTTAATGAAACTTTGAGTAACTAGGATTTAATAAAGCCTACAGCACTGGGTAGTTAATTATTCCAGGAAAGTGTAAGTAAATTTTTCATCAATTCTGTTATACCTTATTGTATTCTTTGCTAATAAAAAAGTGTACTATTTATAGTTAATTTGTGTATGTTCGACTACGACAGACGGTGAAGGCTTCGCGAGAAAGATTATTTTAATTAAAAAATTATTGGCGTTTGGCTACACCTCACTTGATCGTAAGTGCCAAAGCAGCCGAGGATGTAACACGCAAGCTCAAATAGTGCCTATTCACTCTCATCTTAAATATCTGTAAGGCAAGAGTGAATTATATGAGTTTGCGTGTAAATTCAAATTATTAATAAAAAATAATTGCACGATGATGACATGATGACTCTACTTTTGATTCTAATCAAAACGAGGTTATGATGTTATCAGCTCATTATACGTCCCTACTAAGGGGCTCTAACCTACCTTGAATTAGGGCAATCGGGCCTTAGTCGACCACGCGGGCCCAGTGCGGGTTGGGGCTACTTCACTCACACACACACACACACACACAACCCACGAGTTTCTTCGCAGGCGCGTGCCTAATCAAAATAAATAAAGTTAGTTTTAAAGTAAGATCTCACAACGAAGCGGTACCTATGCACGATAAAGTCGTACCCTAAAATATGTCAGCACATTTTTACACACAGTCCATAATAAATAGTCCGTAACACAAAAAGAACAAGACTACACGAACGACGCAATATCGTCTTGGGCACGTCCCACGCTACTTTTACCGTCCACTCCTGGTCATATTAATTTTTCTCCTACGCATAGCTATGCGGGAAAAGAATTCGCTTCTACAAAAAGCGGTCAAGTGCGAGTCGGACCGCGGGTTCCAAACCTTCACACAACTATTCACAAGAGTCCAACAAAGATACCTATACATTTCGGTCAAAAGAGGTCAACGAGAGCGACAGAATATTTTTTATTCGGTTCGGGTCCCTTATTGCGAGTACGACTTACACTTGGCTGAATTTTATTATCTGTTGTTTAATTTCAGGTTTGTACCATAATCCGGGTCGTTCCTTTCCCTCTAATAACCGCCTCCGTGGCGTTATGCTTAGTCCATTCGCTTCACACCAGGAGGTCGCGGGTTCGATTCCCGGCGGGATCAACTTGTAAGATTCGGTTTGGTAGGTGGTAGGGCATTTTCTAAGCCCGCCTGACCATCATCTTATCTAAGTCTTACCGCCAAACAACATTGATGTGTTCCGGCTTGAAGATAAGATAGCCAGTTCTCCATCGTTGGAGAATCTTGGTAAGCCCGCTTCCATCTTCGGCATCATCGTCACTTACTCGTACCATCAGGTGAGATGATGCCAAGGGCTTAATAATTGTTAATAAAAAAAATATAAAAAAATCTAATATGGCGAACTCTCCCGTTACACTCGTGAACGGGTGCTGTCCGTGTGAACTGGGCACTGGCCTACTCCTGTCAAAGGCATTAACGACAAATTCTATAATTTTAATGTGTTACTTCTTGTTTTATATTGTTTTCATGTCCAAATGACATTATTTGTTTGATATCAATGATTTTATTAACTGACGAATGTTTGTTTTTAATTTTGTCACAATCTGACATTATGTAATGTATTAATTACTGTCTTATGACCATTAGAAAGATTGTAGCACGTACCTATTTTGAATAAACATTTTTAATCTTTGAATCAGAAGTTGCACGCTTCTTTGTAATTACGTTAATACGATAGATCGAAAAAATAAATAGAGTTTAAAAAAACTAAAAATTACGCTTTTAAAGTACCTACATGAGACTAAAAAGTAGAAAATAATAATTAACAAAAAATACTAGTATTATTATGAAAAAGCGTGGGGCGCTCTGTGCCATATTTTTCGTCTATCGAGCAACCCACACTTTTTCACAATAATACTAGTATTTTTTGTTAATTATTATTTTCTTCTTTTTAGTCTGATGTATATTTAAAAGCGTGTTTTTTAGTTTTTTTAAACTCTATTTTTTATATATTTTAGTTCAAATTATATATTTTAGTGTGGGTCAAAATAGAGTCCAAAGGAGTCGGTTACATACAAACATACAGGTGAAGCTAATAAAAGCGTGATAAAAAAACAAAGTGCGATTCAGAACCGCACACATAGGGTTCCGTACCATCATACTAGATGGCGCTAGTTTCTTTCGTTTGAAAAAAAAACACATTTTTGTATGGAAACCCTTTATAATTTTTCACTTTTTCTAATTTTTTGTATTTGTTGTTATAGCGGCAACAGAAATACATCATCTTTGAAAATTTCAACTGTCTAGCTATCACGGTTCATGATATACAGCCTGGTGACAGACGAACAGATAGACAGACAGACGGACGGACAGCGAAGTCTTAGTAATAGGGTCCCGTAGGAACCCTAAAAACACGTTTCTTAATTTTTTCTTATTTGTTTGTAAATCCGCCTTAATAACACATTCTGCGAAAATTTCTGCCGACTACCTATTATGGTTCAAAAGATACAGCCTTGCAAAGGTCAGACAGTCAGACAGCGTAGGACTTAATATAGTAATATGGTCCGCTACCTGGCACGGAACCTTGGGCACTGGGAAACTATTAATATTATGTGTCTCCGGGGTACGAACAACGTGGGCCGTGAAAATGGGGACGGATCGATTAGGACTTTATAAATTAAAAAGTGCACCGAGGGCAAAGTATATATATTAGTACTAACATACAGTATAGACACTACCTGCCGCTCTCTAGATTGTGACCTCACCCCCTCGTCACCTAGACTGATACAGATTAGTAACAGTTTGGTTGTCGAACGTATAGGATTTCGCCCCCATTTGTTTGTTTCGTCATTCCTTTTTTGAAATGTCATGTCTGGCCCGTTGTATGAAGTGTCCAGGGTGTGCCTAGGGTAACGCACCACCCCACAACATACAGGGTAGGCCGAAAATTTCAGCCGGCTATCTATTACGGTTAAAAAGATACAGCATTCTATAAGTTACACAGACAGCGTGGGACTTATAGTAATAGGGTCCTCTACCTGAAACGGAACCCTAATAATACAGTTTGGCACTGGGAAACTATTTATATTATGTGTCCCCGGAGTAAGGATAACGTGGGCCGTGAAAATGAGGACGAATCGATGGGACTTTATAAATTTAAAGTGTTTGTCCACGGCTCTCGGCTCGCGTACCGAACGTAACCTACCACCACACAATATACAGTGTGTAACAAAACTGGTATAGGTACCGTTAACTGGGGCTTCTGCTCATCGTGTTCTACCACTTTGCTGAAATTAAAAAAAAAACTCTTTGATCAAATTGATCAGCTGATCTATCAATTTCGTGCATTTTTGTATGGAGGGTCTAAATTTCCTTTGAGAATTGACTATGGGTTCCTTGGGGAAAGATGTTCAGTATGATGAGAAGGAACCCCAGTTAACGAGTCCTGGACCGTTTTCTACCCCGTACCTATATAGGGTCCTTCTAAAATACCTGAAAATATATTAAGGGGGTTTTCAGTTTATAAAACTGATCTACTTTTTCCAAAGAACCAATACGCATCAAAAATAAATTATGAACGACTGGCTGTTTCCTGCG
Organism: Coleophora flavipennella; assembly: GCA_947284805.1. Taxonomy (NCBI): domain Eukaryota; kingdom Metazoa; phylum Arthropoda; class Insecta; order Lepidoptera; family Coleophoridae; genus Coleophora; species Coleophora flavipennella. Next base: position 10,012,390 of record OX369269.1, read on the forward strand.
GCTTCACCCGCGTGGATAACGTTTCTATGACTTTTCGAGGGTGCGCAGTGCGCTAGCCGCAAGCAGGTCCTAATCTGTCTACCTACCAAATTTTAGCTAGATCCGTTCAGT